>CM060907.1:210136406-212636406 GCA_030737815.1 Allium fistulosum
CATGGTTCGGCATTAAACTTGGTTCGGCATGATGGAGGTTCGACACATATGGTTCGTCTGACATTCACGTTCGAATAGCGATCAAGAGCACTCGGCATACATAGAGCGTCCGACACACATGAGTGGTTCGACATTCCATGAAGCATTCGGCATCCAGGTGGCGTTCGGCGTCAAGATACGCTTGGCATCTCGGAAGCGATCGGCATTCGGAAGCACTCGGCATCAAGGAACGTTCGGCGTCAAGATACGCTCGGCATCTCGGAAGCGCTCGGCATTCGGAAGTGCTCGGCATCAAGGAACGTTCGGGATCGAGAGACGTTCGGCATGGTATAACGTTCGGCATGTACGAACGTTCGGCATGGCAGAATTGTTCGTCATAAACTATTGTTCGGCCTAAGTATCGTTCGACCAAGAGATGGTTCGGCCTTGATAGCGTTCGGCCAGAATATCGTCCGGCCTAAGTTTTGTTCGGCAATCAGTCGTTCAGCACGAATACACTGGATCGGCCTCCGGTATCGTTCGGTGAAAATGCCTCTCACGGCATTCAGGGTGTTCGGCCTCACTTCTGGTCGGCATGAGGAGATCGTTCGGCATTCACACCTTGTTCGGCATTCAGCGTTCGGCATCTATGGTTCGGCATATGGAGACCACTCCATTTGGGCTGAGGTATTCAGCTACCAGGCCCACCAGGGAAGTCCAACCCATCTTTGTCTATAAATAGAGAGGCAGGGGCACAGTGAAAAGGGATCTTCTTCATCTTCTTTCTACTCTCTTACTTTCTCTTTTCTAAGGCTAAGACAACTTTGCCATTTTGTAACTGTAATCGACTATTACAACAATAAAAAGCAAACTTCTGGAGTGGACGTAGGCCGGAGTTAGCCGAACCAATATAAAATATGTTGTTCTTTGCTGCTTTCATTTCAGTTTTAACTATCCTTCACATTATTACTCTCTTCATACATTCTATATCTGAGCTGTGACTGGTATTTGGTGCTTTCATCTGGATTTGGGGGTTAGTGACCAATTTTGGCGCTAACACTTTGGTGCTTTCACTGAGAACTGAACTCAGGGATTCTGAAGCTAGGAACTTGGATTTTAGGAAGCAATGGTTAGACCATCAGCGAGGAAGCAAGTGACAGAAAGGAGCAATCAGGAGGGAAGTCAAGAGGCTTCCTCTGGAAATGAAGCAGGTCGAGCATCCATCTACATCACCAGAGAGGAGATGGAAGCGATGATGAAACGGCAAGAGGAGATGATGCAGGCTCTTCTTTGGCAATTTGGACAATTGGGAACTGCAGGTGCTGAAGGTCTTAGAGCTGGACCAGAGGAACTCAACCAGCAGGCTGATGGAGCGACACAACAGGGGGCAGCCCTTAATCGGCAGACGACTATCAACCTGGATGGATCCGGACATGGGGGCACACCACCCAGAGACAATGGACCAGTTCATGGAGGAACTCCAGTTAACACCATACAACAAGATGCTGGCAGAAACGCAAGAGCACGTGATGAGGAATACGTGCCAGAATTCCCTCGGGGACTCGGGGGCAACCTTTGACGGACAATGCTGGATTGGCCGAGATCATTAGGAGAACTATGCGCGGAGGTTTGACCAATAGTGATCTGGAAGGAGTAAACAGGAGTCCGTTTACTCGTGAAGTCAGGATAGCTCGGAATCCACCAGAGTTTAAGCTACCTAACTTGGAGGTATACAATGGCAAGGCTGATCCAACTGATCACTTGATGAGATACACAAGACACATGGAAGTGCTGGGGGCATCGGAGGAAGTTATGGCCCGATGTTTCCCTTTGTACTTAACGGATATAGCTGCTATGTGGTTCAAACAGCTAGAAGAAGGATCTATCGGGACATGGACAGAATTGGTGGACAGGTTTTTGAAGCAAAGGACGGAGGAATCACTCAGGGATTTCTTAACTCGGTTCAATGCGGAGGTTGCTTCGGTGGATCGACCGGATCCATCAATGGTCCTAATGGCAGCGGTGTCAGGGGTCCGAGAGAATTCAGATTTCAAGGTATCTCTAATACGAGACCCACCAATGGATCTCGGGGAATTCTTTCACGAAGCTGAGAGATTCCTTCGGTAGGAAGATGCATGCTCAGATATGAAATTAAAGGAGGTGAACGCGGCTGATGATGGAGGGCCATCCAGCGGAGGATTGGATAAAGATAAAGATAAAGGAAAACGAAAGCTGGATGATGATTCAAGAAAAGCTAGGAAGCGGTGGAGAGAGCTAAAATTCTCCACTTACACGGGATTAAACGAGATGTTGGAACGGATATTCATGGAGACTCGGAATCGCCTTCCCTACCGAAGGCCAGCTAGGAGAGAACCTTCGGAACGTGAAAGGGCGTCAGGAAGGCACTGTCTTTTTCACGACTTGGACGGGCATGATACCAACAACTGCAGGCATCAGAAGGACATAATTGAGGAGCATGTAAGGAATGGACAGTTGCGACAATATGTTGGAGCTCGGAATGCAGCAGTGGAACAGGAGCGACCACCGTCCACCTCAAACAACGATGGCACGAGGCCCAGGAATGATGGTCGATTGGTTATCAATTGACAGGGGTAATATGAAATAAGTAGCAAACTTTGAGCAAATGGCCGAGTCACTTACACATGTATGGGGACGGAGATAGCCCCTAGGCATGCTCTGAGATGATGACAAACCGCGACGCTCTAGTTTGTGAAATTTGCCTTTTCTTTTTCGGTTTGGACATTTGCTTTTTCTTGGTTTGGTTTGAATTCCTGGTTTTGTTTGTCTTTTGGTTTTTTCTTTTGGTTTGGACTTTTATTTGGATGATTGATTTCTGGTTTGGATATTGGTTTGGATTTTTGATATGGATTTTTTGTTTCCTGATTTGATCTGTATTTCGGAATGGCTTTTGATTGGATTTTTATCTAGCTTTTGGTAAATGATCGTCAGGTATGGATCATACCTGGCAAGGGGTAAGTCGCTTTGTCCAAGCATGGCAAATCGACTTATTCAGGTCGTCGAGTATGGACTATGCTCGGTAAGGGTCCGGAGAGACCAGGACTCGGTCTAGGACTTAGGCCCTCATATTACCGGTTACTATTTTAGGTCGTCGAGTATGGACTATGCTCGGCAAGGGTCTGGAGTGACCAGGATTCGGCTTAGGACTTAAGCCACGGTGGTATTCAACGTTCAGGGACACTGAACCATGAACACCATGGAATTACTTAACATAGGTCGTCAAGTGTGGATTGCACTTGGCAAGAACCCGAAGAGGTTACGGATTTAGATATTGGCTATGAATAGCTAAGGATTCGGACAAGGACCCGGAGCGGTCCCAGATTTGGATATCGACCCGGAGAGGTCACGGATATGGTTATAGGTTATTGGATATGGATGGATTGGAACTCGGTAGTCGGGTTCAGATAGATGTGGAATTGGATAAGGACTTGGTTACTGGATAGGAATCAGACATCGACTCGGAACAGTCGTGGAAATGGATCAGGATATGGCCGTGGCACTCGGATAAGATGGCTTGGTAATGGATTGGATTATGAATCGGAAAGTATGGATATGGATAACATACATACTTGGGATATTGGACTTGAGGCTATTCAAAACACACCTTTCACAGCAAGGCATGTTTTGGGGGGCAAGTGTTAACCCGCTTTTTGGTAAGGCCGCGGACAGACGGGTTTAACTTAATCAACTTCATGTTCGTCAAGGCTATAGTACGATGGATTCAGTCGACTGGATGGATGAATGATGCAATGTGCTTGGGAGATGGAAATATGATTGGATAAAGATGAATCAACTATAATTTGGGTCTAGGAAACATGGTTCGGCATTAAACTTGGTTCAGCATGATGGAGGTTCAGCACATATGGTTCGTCTGACATTCACGTTCGAATAGCAATCAAGAGCACTCGGCATACATAGAGCGTCCGGCACACATGAGTGGTTCGGCATTCCATGAAGCATTCGGCATCCAGGTGGCGTTCGGCGTCAAGATACGCTCGGCATCTCGGAAGCGCTCAGCATCAAGGAACATTCGACATCAAGATACGCTCGGCATCTCGGAAGCGCTCGTCATTCGGAAGCGCTCGGCATCAAGGAACGTTCGGGATCGAGAGACGTTCGGCAGGGTATAACGTTCGGCATGTATGAACGTTCGGCATGGCAGAATTGTTCGTCATAAACTATTGTTCGGCTTAACTATTGTTCGGCCTAAGTATCGTTCGGCCAAGAGATGGTTCGGCCTTGATAGCGTTCGGCCAGAATATCGTCCGGCCTAAGTTTTGTTCGGCAATCAGTCATTCAGCACGAATACACTGGATCGGCCTCCGGTATCGTTCGACGAAAATGCCTCTCACGGCATTCAGGGTGTTCGGCCTCACTTCTGGTCGGCATGAGGAGATCGTTCGACATTCACACCTTGTTCGGCATTCAGCGTTCGGCATCTATGGTTCAGCATATGGAGACCACTCCATTTAGGCTGAGGTATTCAGCTACCAGGCCCACCAGGGAAGTCCAACCCATCTTTGTCTATAAATAGAGAGGCAGGGGCACAGTGAAAAGGGATCTTCTTCATCTTCTTTCTGCTCTCTTACTTTCTCTTTTCTAAGGCTAAGGCAACTCTGCCATTTTGTAACTATAATCGACTATTACAGCAATAAAAAGCAAACTTCTGGAGTGGACGTAGGTCGGAGTTAGCCGAACCACTATAAAATCTGTTGTTCTTTACTGCTTTCATTTCAGTTTTAACTATCCTTCACATTATTACTCTCTACATACATTCTATATCTAAGCTGTGACTGGTATTTGGTGCTTTCATCTGGATTTGGGGGTTAGTGACCAATTTTGGCGCTAACAATGGTAGATTCAGAAAATTAAAGGTTAGGAGGAGAAGAAGTTGAGAAAATAAATAATAAACAAAGATCTATAAGATTTCTTACCTAAAACCCAAACGGAGTTTTTTGATTCTTGAAGAGATGAACTGACAGAGCTTCGGTAATGTTCCCAAAATATTATGTGAACAAAAGAGAGGGGTCTAAAGTCTTATTTATAGTGGTTGAAATGCACCAGAATCATTGAATTTAAGTTGATTTAATAATATAAAAATCCGGACTTTCATTGTACATAAAAAACCCTAGCTGCCATTCCGACCAGTCGACCGCTAGTGGTTGATGGCCCAAGAGGAGCGGTCGGCCGGTTCCTTTATTTTGGAAAGTTTTATCATGCCGTTGATTTTATAATTATTTTATTCCTTAATCGATATTTAACGTTAACGTTGATTTTAACGTTTACTTAATCCTCAAGTCTATCCACTGTTAGATTTTGAATTTCAAATTTTAAAATTAATTATTCATTTGAATTTGAATTCTATTTAAATTATTTTAAACCCGAAAATTTCAACCGTCCATAACTTTTCCGTTTGAGCTCCATTTTCAATATATTATATATGGAAATTATGAGAATTTCACCATGAAAGCAATGGCATAACTTTCATGGCCAAATTCAAATCTTTGCAAAATTTTCATTTTTACCCCTATCTTATTTAATTTAATTTATCCAATCTATTTATGGTTGATTTTTAGGGTGTTACAGTTGCGACCGTACTCCAAGGTCACCCGATAGAAGTATCGACTGATCGGCATTTAAGGTAATTACTACATCGACACGACACTTCAGGGAGAATATAAAAGTGGAATATCAAGCTACGTCAATATGGTATAACATACCATCCTAGGAGGGCAATATGAGGATAAGAATTGGCTGATTTCATTGCCGAATCCACCGTCCAGGATGGAGTGGTGAAAGAAGATGTGTTCCAACTTTCCTAATGGAAATTATACATAGATGGAGCCTCCATGAGCATAGTTCCGATGCAGGAGTGATTCTAGTAACCGCAGAAGAATAAAGGATATCCTATGCTTTGAAGCTAGAGTTCTGGACGATGAATAATGAAGCTGAGTATGAAGCATCAATTGCGGGCCTCAACATAACAAAGGGACGGGGAGTCAGAACACAGAAAATATTCAACGACTCTCGATGGTGGTCTGTCAAGTTAAGAAGGAATTTCAAGCTAAGGGAGCAAGACTTTTCCCTTACTTAATGAAAGTTCAAGAACTACCAAACGACTTTGAATACAACACGATAATGCATATTCCCAAAGAAGAGAATATGAAAGCTGATTCATTGGCCAAGCTGACTAGTTCTAGGGATGCGCAACTCATGGGACTAATTCTAGTAGAAGTTTTGCCAGCTCCAAGAATAAACCAGATGGATGATGATTGGATCATAAAGGTCGAGGAGGAAAGGAAGTCATGGATGACTCCAATAAATAACTCTTTTTTAAAGGAACTCTTCCAAATGGAAGGAATGAACGGAGGAAACTCCTATGCAAAGTACCACGTTTTACCATGCAAGAAGAGGTACTATACAAGAGAGGAATCTAAGCCCCCTGCTACGGTGTGTCACCAAGGAAGAAGGTAAGAAAATCCTTGCCGATGTGCACAAAAGAAGTTATGGCAATCACGTTGGGGGCCAGACTTTGGCAAGGATGGTTCTTCACTATGAATACTATTGGCCAACGATCAAGTGGGATGCAGATGATTACACTAGAAGCTATAATAGATGCTAAAAGTTTGCGAAGGTATCAAGAGCCCCATTTATAGAATTTATGTAGATGGTTTTAAATTATTAAATTTAATATGATTATGGAATGAAAATTGTTGGGAATAAAAATTTATGTTTTATTTATGTAATTTATTGAGCATGAACTTGAATAAAATTTTGGAATAACAATTTCGATAAGATTTAAGGAAATTAATTGTATTAGAATGAAGTTCAATATGTTTAACGTGTTTATAATCAATAGCTAGGATTGAATAATAAATGTTGAATTATTTGGATGAAAATAAAATAATTGTTGATAACTAAAATTCAATTGAAATTTAATCATTATTAATGTAATTTATAGGATAATTAAATTGTTTAAATTTAATATTGGAAATTATTTAAATAATTGAATCTTGAATTTAATATGAAAGAAAATAATGTCGAAAGTTGATTTAAATTTTATTTAAACAAGAATGAAGATTGTTAACTTTTAAAATTGAATTTAAAAGTGATTAAATTGATTTTGGTAATTAACATGTAAAAATAGTCTTTTTGGGCACTGTCTTGGATTTTGAAGAAACCAGTTTCATCGGATCCTTAATAGTGAATTATTATAGGATTTCAAGTTTCGTAGCGATCAGACTTATCGTTTGGCCGTGCGAGCCTGAAACACATATAATTTATTTTCAGAACTTTAATTAAAATAATTTGATTTTGAGAAGCTATCTTCTAAATATGATGGAATTGGCTCCTAAGACATATTCCATTGTGTTCGGAATAGGGGTATAACATATAGAACGCCAAGCGGCACGCTTAGTTTGGAGTTTTGAAAATTTTGGACGTTTAAGGTTAGATATTTTCTAATTATAATAATATATATTTACCATCACTCATCGTACGCTCAGCCCATTTAGTCTTCTCCCGCACCTCCTCTCCCACTCGTTTAATTTTGTATCAGAGAAACACATAAAAAAAATGAAGGTCGCGATTTTCTGGACGCGCGCGCGCGATGGATGGTTCGGCGGCCCCTGGTTTGCGGCGGCAGTCGAGCGTGGCACATGAACAGATGTTTTAAGGTTTTTAGGCGCATCGATTCCCGCATGCAACTGGAGAGGTAGAATGCAGTCGGAGGTAGGGCGCTAGTGGTGGCGTACTGGCGGCAATGTCGTGAGAGGCTGGAGGATGGCGCTCGTCGAGTTCTTACTCGTGATTTTGGGTTTCTCGACTGGAACAACGGGAACGAGATGATGACGGTGATTAGGGTATGGTTTAGTTTATTTTAATTATGTTAGTTATTTTATTAAGTTAATTTAAATGTTAATTGTCATTATATTAATTAAATCATAACTTTCTCGATTGAGTTCTGATTCGAGTGAAACAAATCGCATTAGAATCGTATCGACGTCGTCTACGACATGGAATCAGATTGGAATTTATTTGAAGCTGAAAAATTTTCAGTTTCAAATAAAGGTGAGTGTTTTAAAATGCTCACGAATTACTAAAATATTTTTATGTTAGTTAAATTGAAGTCGTGAAGTTATTTATTTTATTGACTGTTGTTTGGTAATTTAACTGACATTTAAATTTACATCTGAATTGAACTGATATTAATTTAAATTGACAGTTCAATTTGAAATTGAAATTGAATTGCTAGTTAAACACCCGATATTGATAATTATTTAATTATTGTGGTACATTGACTGTTTTGGATATTAGTTGCGATTGGATGCTATTGGTTGATATATTGGATGTTTGGATGTTTATTTATTTTTATATATTCATGTTATCACCTTGTATATTATTGACATCATATAAAACTGTTATTTGAACTATTTCGAATAAATTAAGAAATAGGTTGAAATGATATATACCTATGACACTTTGATTTGGATTGAAATGATATATATCCATCCCTGAAATTAAATTGAAATAACTATTCACTTGGCCATATGATCGAAAATTATATACGGACACCGGATTGGTTAAATTAAATGATTTTAAATTCTTGGACTGAACTTATTCAAAAGATTTTGTTTTATAAAAATAAAATTGAATCGAAATATGGGAACTTAATTAATTTCGAATTTGAGTTTTGGAATGTTGAATTTAAAATTAGTCAATGGAAATTGTTTTAAAGAATTTAATTTGAAATTTGAAGTTATGATTGAAATATGACTTGAATTATAGAAATTGAATTGTTTTAAAGGGTTTAAACTATTATTTGAACTTTGAAGTTATTTAAGTAAAAGTGATATAAATTGATATTTCAAATTTGGTCTCGAAATGGAATTAATTTAAAGATTTGAATCATAAATTGAACATCGAAGTTTAAATTTGATTTAAGTGACTTAAACTAGTAAATTGAAATTGTACTTGGAATTTATATAAACTGAAATGGTTTAAATTGAGAATTGAATTGAAATTTAAACCATTGAACCGAATCGTGAATTTGAAGTTAAAATGAACGTTTCGAAATTGAAATTAATTTGAATTGAAATTAAAATTGAAGTTAATTCAAATTGAAATCAGAACTAAATCGATTTGAATTATATCAAGGTTGAAGATGATTTTAAATTGAGAGATTTGAAATTGAATCAATTTGTTGGAAATTTGGACCTGGGTTCAGATTTGTTGAATTGGAAAAAGATAATTTGAGTTGAAACTATTTTCAAAACAAATTATTCTAATATATAAACTGTTTAAAAACTATCTTTTTAAATATTCAAATTATTTTGATTTTTCAAACTATTTTCCTATATAAACCATTTTTAATATTTAAACCATTTTATCAAACACTACAACAAAACAGTCTTTTTACAACGGGCAATGCCCATTGTAATATGGTTTTCGCAATGGGCATGTGCCTGTTGTAATAGGCCTCGTTGTAATAGATCAACCATATTTTACAACGGGCAAAGCACGTTGTAAAAACCATTGCAACAGACTAACCATACTAGTTGCATAGCCTGTTTCACAACATGCATTGACCGTTGTAAAAAGCTCATATAACAACGCACATTGCCCATTGCAAAATAAATGCAAATTTTAAAAAAAATTACAGCAGCATCCATGCAATACATCCATACTAATACTAAATATTGTCGTAAAATGATTAAAATCACATACGCAAAGACTAAAAGCTAGAGTCATAGAATTCTAACACTCTAAAAAGTTAGATAAGTTTACATGCCAAATACATA
Source organism: Allium fistulosum (assembly GCA_030737815.1). Classification (NCBI taxonomy): domain Eukaryota; kingdom Viridiplantae; phylum Streptophyta; class Magnoliopsida; order Asparagales; family Amaryllidaceae; genus Allium; species Allium fistulosum. Next base: position 210,146,225 of record CM060907.1, read on the forward strand.
AAGCATTAACACATAACAGTGTGCTACAAATATCATGTAAGTACAATCATACTATACCACAGAGATGAAGTCTTTATGCCACGCGACGGTTGATCCAACGGCCTCTTTGATAGTCTGCATCTCTGTTTCTTCCTCGGAAAGATAGCAACAAGGCTCATATGTGGTGGTGGATCTCTCTGTTTCTTCCTCGGAAAGAAAAAAAAGCATCTTACTACTATGCTTTGGTCTTTCTACTGGTCACTGTATGTGCTGTGCATGGAACGAATCATGAAATGATTTTGTAGATTATTAAAATGGCATTCTAGGAATAGTTCTCACCCGTAAGCTATATTTGTTTATCTCGTGATTCCTAGATATACCATAATCAAGATATTTTATTGGGTCGCTAAGCACTGCAAACGAAAAATGAGTTGCTCATTGTCAATATCTCCCTTACAATTCAGGGATATGCCAGTAAAAGGATAAATACTCCAAAACATAGCATAGATGACGAACATGCATATCCTTGTATGAAACAATAGATTGTTGTATCTGATTGCATGTGTAAATGCAATTCTGAGGGAATAAAACAAAGTAAATTTACCTTTGTAGGCTTCATTTATCTCTTGAAATTTTGCAGTAACGTCACTGTCTCCTTTGTGCTTATCAGGGTGCCATTTCTAGCAATTAATGAGGGGAAATGAGTTAATGAAAGTGTTATATAACTATGTATAACATTTGTATATAACATACATGTGTGCTTGAAATATTAGAATTACCTCTAAGAAAATTTAAGAATACATATCAAAGCCAGCATCCGATAGTTATATTTTATAACCTCATCTATTCATCATATGTAACTTCTATCACTTTGTAGTAGTCCTGAAATTTGTTGCAAAATTGATGGAATATGATTTTCATCATGCAAAAATGTATATAGAGGTGGCACAACTATAATTTGAACTGATAATACACCTCAAAAATATTAGAAAAAGAACTTTATCTCTAAATTTGTATATTTGATTGTTGCTTTTCCAAAAGGTGTCTTTACTTGCTCCATTATAAGCTATATTTTAAAAACAAATTTACATGCTCCTCCAGTGATTGTCAGAATGAGATGCAAGGCTATTAGGTGATGTATATTCTTGAAATAGTTGGTTGTATATATATTCCTGAAATAGAATGCTTGCTTAAATTTTTTTTGATTAACTTACCCTTAAAACAGTCAGTTATAGTTGCAACGTTATCATTAATTTGAGATTGTAGGCATAAATCCTAATATATGAATGTACTAAATATTCAAGATTATTTTACCTCTTTGAATTTAAACTGTTATTTCATATTCCATGTCCGCATTAAACAATTTTACGTACTTCTGAGTTGCAGTCCAAAACCTGGTTGTCCAGTGTCCAATTTGACATGATCTGTATCTTTGTTTGCGTACAACTAAATAGAATAGTGAACATAGAATAATCATCATAAACCAAAGTGCAAAAATAGTGAACAAGTGGATCTTGCTTAATCCATGGAGCATATCATATGATAGTATGTAGGACACCTGATTTTTCATGGAATGACAATAAGGTTAATCAGTTTGATATTACGAAAACGTTATAAGCCATGTCAAACAGTCATTGGAATACTTAAAATAACGATATAGATATTAGTCTCTGCATCAGTAAAATATAATAAGAAATTTAGTCAAAATATACGTGCAATAAACCATTATAAGATAAGCAAACCCTGATATCAGTTGATGATAAATTTATGCATCGAAATACTTTAACGTTGCCTCAACAGAGACGCACACTAAACACAACAAACAGATTCCTGGTCATTGTCTCGTGAGTCACTTCTTTACATCAACAAAGGACAGTTGTGCTTCAAAGGTCACTGCTTTTATATATTTATTCTGTGACACGATCGATATCCGTAAGTGACCGAACGCTTTCTATTAAGATGTCACTTTTGCAAAAGAAAATGCAGTTAATTATCAGATTGAAACAATATCATACAAGTAGGATGAAAAAACAGTAAAGAAGCAAATGATGAAACAGCAATCGTTGGTCCCAAAAAAAAATATTCGGAAAACAGAACAGTTCATTTGTAGACTATCTAATGCTCTACAGATTTTTTATATTGGTCTAACTATTAAAACCGATACCAAATTTTCGGTACTACTATTGAAATCATTGAATTTTCATTATGCAGATCATATAATTGATTCCATGGCCAATGTTATATTTTTGATTTTGACAATAATGGACAAGATAAATATTGAAAGTAACCAATGAATGATAACACTATGAAAAAAATTAACTATTTACTCATTTGGCTGATGTATCACTATCGCATTAACCAGGAAAAAGTATAACCAGGACCTGCAGTCGGCTCATGCGCAACAACATCATCCAACTGAGGCGCCAAAAGGTCTTTAACCAACCTCCTCAAAACCCTCCTGCACGGCCAGCACCGGTCATAGTCATGACCATTGTCCCCTTCTTCCCCTTCATCTCGCACTCCCCCATCATAGCTGCAGCTATTCCATCCACCAGGCTCCTCGACCCCAAACTCCTTATTTCCGCAACCAACCATTCCTCTCTCTCCCTCCTTGTTTCCAGCTTGAACACCTCCTCATCGTCCCCACACTTTCCCCTATAGTTCTCCACCTTAATCGCGTCGAATACGATTGCTATGTCAGATCCATGATGAGGACGAATGGAAAAGTTCACTCGAACTAGGTCTAGGAATGGTTAAGGGTAGGGGCTTTGATTCGAAGCTGAGGGAGAGGAGGACAGAGCGGAAGGAGGAGAGGACGGAGAGAGCTGCTGATGGAGCAAATTATTGATGGGTATGGATTAAGATCTAGGTTTAGAGTGGAGGAATGAAAATTTGGTAAAGTGTGATTTTGATTTTTCCTGTATGTTTAATTTAGGTCGAAGGAAATGCAGAATTTTAAGCGGAAGAATGAAAATACAAATAAATTTTAAGCAGGAGAACGAAAATACAAAGTGGAAGAACTTACCAGTATAAATTAGTTTTCAATGCTTAATGAAGTCATTTATGTCTACAACGGGCATTTCGTGAACGTTGTAAAATTGTCATCTATTACAACGGGCATTTCGTGAACGTTGTAAAATTGACATGTATTACAACGGGCTTGAAAGGACCGTTGTAATAGCATTCTATTACAACGGGCTATCATCGCCCGTTGTAAAAAGGACGTTGTATAGGGCATCTATTACAACAGGCCTAAATGGACCATTGTAATAGCCTTCTATTACAACGGGCAGCCAATGCCCGTTGTAAAAAGGGCGTTGTAATACGGTATTTTTGTTGTAGTGAAACTATTTTCTAAAAATTCAAACTAGTCAAAGTGGGAACGTTTATATTTAAATCGTGGATTTAATTGCGGATGAGGTTAAAATGAAGTTATAACCTAAACTGAAATTCGAAACGATTTTGGAAGTAAAATTGAGAAATTTAAATGAAATGATTTTCAAGTAAAATGTCATATTTGAAGTAAATATGATATTTTGAAATGAAATGATATTTTGAAGTGAATATGATATTTCGTTATCAAGTATGAATCATTTTCGAAATGTAAAAGAACCAACCTGTGTGAAAATGACGTTTGGTTGTTAAAGAGACCGGAGCCTCTTATTGGCATACTCTCTATCAATATTGGAACCACTTTAAAAGCTATGTACGCGGAGGAGACTCCAGAACGAAGTGGTTGGATTTGATGTACGTTTGCTAGATTTGAAGAAAGAGAACGATGATGGATAAACCCCGGCACTTGTGCCAATTTGAAATGACTAAAACATGACAGCTTGACAGGGCCAAGTGGGCTAGCTACCCCTAGCGAACTTTCGTTCTTCGATTTTATTCTTGGACTTGGTTCATACTATTACTTTTGATGTTGGTTTCGATTGATGCACCTTGATTTGGGATAACCTCCCTTTGACTCGATATGGGATGAACGCGGTGGGCGGTCGTGGCTATGATGCATTACCACCAGCCCTATGACCCGAACTGGTAGTACCTTACCTTGGCCATTGCCTCACGTGCCTTGTCGTACTTTTATCCTTATACGAGATGCAACGACCCGTAATTTTTCGATAATTAAAATATTGAATTTAATAAGATTTTGTGAATTAATATTGGAAATAAAAATTTGTGATTTATTAATAAGAAGAAAAAACACTAGAATGTAATGTTAATTTAAGGTAATGGATAACTATTTTATTGTAATTCCAATTAATTGGAATGATTGGAAAGTTATAATTGGTTATAAAGTGTAAACAAGTAAATTAACCAAATGTTGTATATAAATGGTAAAGTTTTACGTAATTAATTGAAATTGGTTAATGTAGAATAATTAACTAGTATGTGAATTTATTAGTTTGTTGTTAACAAAAAACATAGGAATGGTTTTTAACAATAATAATTTTTTTAATTACCATTTTATTTATTTGTCCATTGAAATTGATTTGGAAATCAATTGAAATCAATGTAGTTAATTATTGCAGTTAATATAAATTAAAAGATGAAACTGTAGAATATTTATGTAATAAGATGTAAATCAATGTTAACTATGTCCATAAAATAAATGATTGATTGAATAATAGGATTGAAATCAAATTAAATTAATTTATTGGATTTTAAAATTTTAATTAATGAATTTATTGCAAATAAAAAAATGGAACACTGTAATTAGTGCAATAGTTAACATTGGTTTTGACATGGGAGTTTATCTTTAAAGATTATAAATTACTAGGTAGTCAAAAATGATAAAAATTTGTTTATTATTAAAATTGAAGTTACAATGATAAAATCAATTTAATAATAATTTATTTAATTAACGTGAAAATAGCTATTCTGGCCACTGTCTCGGATTTCGGCGGAACTAGTTTCATCGGATCCGTAACAGTGAATTATTGTAAGATTTCAAGTTTCGTAATGATCGGACTTGTCGTTTGATCGTACGGACTCGAAACGCGTACAAATCAATTTAATTGAATTCAATGAAATAAGCTAATTTTAAAAGCTAACTTCTTCATATGATGAGATTAGGACTTGAAACCTATTCCATTGAGTTTAAAAATATTAAAAACATCTATTTTGATATATGGGATGACCTACTTTGGTTTCAGGGACGGAACGGGCTTTTTGGGTCATTGTTGTTGTTCGAACCAATTCAATACGTGTTCATTTTCTTATCGGGATGTGTTCATATAAATAGTTTTGTTCTAACCTAGCAGCCTTTTTATTTCCCATTATTGTACGTACTAAAATTTATGTCGTTTCTCTCTCTCAATGGCTGAAAGCCTAATTTCCAAATCCAAATACGTTGACGGTGGCGGTCGAGCAAATGGTGGCCGGAGGCGACGCCGTTGGGGTCGTGGGTGCGCCCTGGCATGGCGTGGGTGGTGGTAGTCTCTGATCAAAGTGATACTGCACGAGGCAGTGGCGATTTTGAACGAAGGTGGGCAGTTGTTGTTCGATCGAGGCGTATTCGAGCAAGATACTGTAGATGTGCGTATGGCTTTTGAGAAGAACGTGGATGCTGACGTGTAATGTGCGTTTTCCTCTTTTTTTGTTATTTTAATTTTAATTTAATTTTAAATGTTCTTGTTATCCCGCCTTTTGGCAAGGACGTGACACCAAGAACTTGACTAGAGACCAAAGACAGTTCGTCTAGAAAATCGGTTATACGTAGGTTCACTATGGATATCGACGAATTTTGTTCGAGTCCGGATCGAGCTAAAATTGATATGACACGACAAGCGAAGCTATGAGAGTCATCGTTCCAAATTTCAAGTCAATCCGAGTTAGTACGCTCAAGTTACGATCGATGCAAAATTGAATAAAGACAGCCTACTTCAACTCCCTCAGGAAAGCTCACTTCGACTCGCTCTGCTCACAACCATCAGAAGCGGCACCTTCGACTCGCTCCCTTCGACTCGCTTTGCAACCATCAACAGTGACTTCTTCGACTCGCTTCGCAACACTCAGAAGCGACTACTTCGACTCGCTCCGCTTCGCCTCCAACAGATGCATTCTTCGACTCGCTTCGCAACACTCAGAAGCGACTACTTCGACTCGCTCCGCTTCACCTCCAACGGATGCATTCTTCGATTCGCTCAACCAACACACACTTCGACTCGATCAGTGCTCACTTCGACTCGCTCCGCCTCAAGCCATACTTCGACTCGCTCCACTTCGTCGACTTCGCATCCATCTGAAGGCGTCTACTTCGTGTCCATCGATGAAGAGCATAAGCACAGCACTCAATACAGGTTAGCGCCACGTCACCGAGTCACGTAGAACCGAGTCGAACAGAGCGAGTCGAAACAGAAGCGAGTCAAACCAAACAGGCAACCGAGAATCCCCATTTCGTATCAATCGTATCTCCTAATCTACAAGTCCAGATGCTATGAAATTTTCACAGGAGACTACGTGCATACTAAAGAATGTCCACGCCAAATTTCGACCCCATTGGATAAAATCTTGACCGAGTCTAAATCTGTTCGTGTCGATCACGGATCGGACCGAAACTTCACGGGCTTGGGCGTGCGGGCCTGGTCATGTGCCAGAGAGGGTTTCCTGAGATCTGAGCGAAATATCAGCCTCCTACACCTATAAATAGACCCCAAAGCCAACATAAAAGGGGTTCTTCTTCTTCTTGAAGGCCTCCAACGTCCAGACTCTGCCAAATCCCGATCCAAACTCCATTGCTGCCACTACCAATGAATTCCACTGCTGTAAATCATAATTATCTACTGTAATTCATTGGATTCACTTGTAATCATCAAAGATAGATCAATAAAGAAAACTACTTCAAAGTGGACGTAGGCAAGATCGCCGAACAACTATAAACCTTGTGTCTTTGTCTAATTCTTTCTGTTTTAAGTTTATTATTCTTCATTTTTATCCTCTACAACACTTAGATCTGAGATCTGTAATTATATACTGTTGATTTGTGTTCATACACTGGTGCTTTCACGACATTTGGGGTTTGTGACCATTTTGGGCGCAAACACTTTGGTGCTTTCACTGAGAATTGAACTCAGGATCCCATCGTTTGGAAGTTGAGTTCGAAGGCTTAGAGATTCAGATCTGAAAAGCTATGACAAGGCAATCAAATAGAAGGCAAAGGCCAGAGAGAAGTCAACATGAAGGAAGTCAAGAGGCTTCTTCAGGTGCAAATCAGACATCAATCTACATCACCAGGGATGAGATAGAGACAATGATGAAAAGACAAGAGGAAATGATCCAGAACTTGCTTCTTCAGATTGGGCAGATTGGAGCACAAAATCAAGGAGCAACCAGAGTTCAGAACGAAGCAGGACCATCTGGCACAGCGCCAGAACTAGGGGGCAATGAGCATGTTGGCCCGACCCCGGGCGGGGTACCAGGTGCTGTGCAGTTAAAGCGCTCGGCGGATTCAATGCGGTAGAGGTGCAAAAAGTCATAGCGGGGATGTAGCGAAGATATAGCGGGATATATCGGATTACTCTAAAATAGCATATAACTCCCATACTTGTTGTTTTTACAAATATATAAATAGTAATTATGTGAAAAATTAACATTAAATTGAATTATAATTAATACAAAAATAATTTTAAATAAAAATATGTGCAAATGTATTGTAAATGAACGTAAAACTGTTATATAACTTAATTTAATTTAGAAGAATATTAGAGTATTATCATTTCTAAACATATATCAAAAATTCAATGAAATTAATTAATTTCATAATTTTTATAGCGTATAAATATCATTTTTCAATCCAATTTTTTATAGAAGATATAGCGGAAATAGCGGAATATAGCGGAAATAACGGGATATAGCGGAAATAGCGGGGATTAAAGCGGAAAGGCTATATGTTGGGGATATATGGAAAAATCGTAGCGGTAGGAATCCGCTATAAGATATATCAGAGTTATAGCGGGGATATAGCGGGGCATTAACTGCACAGACCAGGTGGAACTGCACAACGCGATAGTGACAGAGAAATGGATGCTCAGCCAAGAGAGCAGATTCCAGGAATCCCTCATGAGCTCGGGGGGAAAATCGGAAACAACGGACAAGGACTACAACTTGGAGATAGCGACAGATTGGCGGAGACGGTCAGACGAGCCATGAGAGGTGGACTAGTGAATAGAGATATGGAGGATGTGAATAGGAGTCCCTTTGCTCCTATGATCAGGCAAGCCAGGAATCCACCAAAGTTCAAGCTACCGACATTGGAGGTGTATGATGGAAGGACAAACCCTGTTGTTCATCTAACGAGGTACATGAGGCATATGGAGGTGTTGGGGGCATCGGAGGAGGTCATGGCCCGGTGCTTCCCATTGTATTTGACAGATATCGCAGCGCTATGGTTTAGACGGCTGGAGAGTGGCTCCATAGGAACATGGACCGATCTGACTGAAAGGTTCATGAGGTAGTTCAGGGTTCACATTTCAAGACCCAAGAATGTGATGAGTCTGGCAGCACTGAAGCAAAGAAGCGGGGAGTCTTTGAGGAACTTTCTGACGCAATTCAATGCAGCGGCAACATCAGTGGATCGATCCGATCCATCCATGGTTTTGATGGCGGCTGTATCTGGCATAGCAAATGGCACAGAATTCAAGAACTCATTGACAAGGGATCCACCCATGGATCTGGGAGAATTTTATCACGAGGCTGAAGGATTTTTACGACTGGAGGATGCAAATGCTGAAAGTGAGGAAGGAGAAGGAGTTGATGTTTATGCAATCAAGGGTGAGAATCCTCCTAAAACAGATTCAGGAAATGGTAAAGGGAAACGAAAGGCTGAAGATAATAGTGACGAAACAACGCGACCCCGAAAGGAACCAAGATTCACCTCCTACACGGTGTTGAATGAGACTTTGGAGCGAATCTACCAGGATACTAGGGAGCAGATTCCCTATCGAAGGCCAATGAGAAGGGATCCAACCAACAATGAAAGAAGATCCGACAAGTATTGCTTATTCCACGAGCTGAATGGTCATAACACGAACGACTGCAGACACTTGAAGGATGAGGTTGAGGGACATATCCAGAATGGTATGCTATCACAGTATGTAAGAAGGGGAACGACAACGGTGGAATGGGAGCGACCACCACCTGCACCTGCTAGAGACGGCTCAGGATCACGGCGTCAGCTTATCATCAATTGATTGGGGTAATGACGAATAAGTAGCAAACTCCACACCAACATGATTAAGTCATTTACACATGTACATGACCACGAACGATCCTCAGACATGCTCTGATACGACTGCTAATCGTAACGGTGTAGGTGTTTGCACTTTGACGTCCCAGTTTTACTTTTATTTTCCATTTCCAATATCTGAACCTGATTTTGTTGAACATTTCTGTTGAAAAACTCATTTGAATAAAAGCATGCCATTTGTGATACCATGACGGCTAAGCCACCTACACATGTAAGGGATCGCGAACGGTCCTCAGGCATGCTCTGAGATGGCGATAAACTGCCACCACAAACAACTCAGAAACTCACTCAAACGTGAAATCTGACGTTGTTAACACTAAGTCCCCCCGGGCACACAAATCGCCTCGAACGACACCCGACCGCGAACGGTCACAAATCGCCTCGAACGGCACTCGACCGCGAACGGTCGCAAATCGCCGCGAACGGCACCCGACCGCGAACGGTCGCAAATCTCCGCGAACGGCACCCGACCGCGAACGGTCGCAAATCTCCGCGAACGGCACCCGACCGCGAATAGTCACAATTCGCCTCGAACAACACCCGATCGCGAACGATCACAAACTACCTCGAACGGCACACCGACCGCGAACGGTCACCATTCGCCGCCAACGGCATCCGACCGCGAACGGTCGCATATCACCTCGAATGACATACGATCCCGAATGATCGTCATCCGTGGTCAAATCAAACTATCAAATTATTTGCAGGTCATCAATAGGATATGAACATCCAGCTTACGGCATTACAACACACACCTTCTTATCACAAGGCATGTTTTGGGGGGCAAATGTTATCCCGCCTTTTGGCAAGGCCGTGACACCAAGAACTTGACTAGAGACCAAAGACAGTTCGTCTAGAAAATCGGTTATACGCAGGTTCACTATGGATATCGATGAATTTTGTCAGAGTCCGGATCGAGATAAAATTGATATGACATGACAAGCGAAGCTATGAGAGTCAACGTTCCAAATTTCAAGTCAATCCGAGTTCGTACGCTCAAGTTGCGATCGATGCAAAATTGAATAAAGATAGCCTACTTCGACTCCCTCAGGAAAGCTCACTTCGAATCGCTCCGCTCACAACCATCAGAAGCGGCACCTTCGACTCGCTCCCATCGACTTGCTTCGCAACCATCAACAGCGACTTCTTCGACTCGCTTCGCAACACTCAGAAGCGACTACTTCGACTCTCTCCGCTTCGCCTCCAACAGATGCATTCTTCGACTCGCTTCGCAACACTCAGAAGCGACTACCTCGACTCGCTCCGCTTCGCCTCCAACGGATGCATTCTTCGACTCGCTCAACCAACACACACTTCGACTCGCTCGATCAGTGCTCACTTCGACTCGCTCCGCCTCAAGCCATACTTCGACTCGCTCCACTTCGTCGACTTCGCATCCATCTGAAGGCGTCTACTTCGTGTCCATCGATGAAGAGCAAAGCACAGCACTCAATACAGGTTAGCGCCATGTCACTGAGTCACGTAGAACCGAGTCGAACAGAGCGAGTCGAAATAGAAGCGAGTCAAACCAAACAGCCAACCGAGAATCCCCATTTCATATCGATCGTATCTCCTAATCTACAAGTCCAGATGCTATGAAATTTTCATAGGAGACTACGTGCATGCTAAAGAATGTCCACGCCAAATTTTGACTCCATTGGATGAAATCTTGACCAAGTCGAAATCTGTTCGTGTCGATCGCCGATCGGACCGAAACTTCACGGGCTTGGGCGTGCGGGCCTGGTCACGTGCCAGAGAGGGTCTCCCGAGATCTGAGCGAAATATCAGCCTCCTACATCTATAAATAGACCCCCAAAACCAACAGAAAAGGGGTTCTTCTTCTTCTTGCAGGTCTCCAACGTCCAGACTCTGCCAGATCCAGATCCAAACTCCATTGCTGCTGCTACCAATGAATTCCACTGCTGCAAATCAAAATTATCTACTGTAATTCATTGGATTCACTTGTAATAATCAAAGATAGATCAATAAAGAAAACTACTTCAAAGTGGACGTAGGCAAGATCGCCGAACCACTATAAACCTTGTGTCTCTGTCTACTTCTTTCTGTTTTAAGTTTATTATTCTTCATATTTATCCTCTACAACACTTACATCTGAGATCTGTGATTATATACTGCTGATTTGTGTTCATACACTGGTGCTTTCACGACATTTGGGGTTTGTGATCATTTTGGGCGCAAACAGTTCTACCTTAATAACTTTTACATAAATACTCGAATTTGCACGCGGTTTATTTCATTGGGATTGTATCGAAATTCCGGACATTATGGAACTGGTTAGGACGAATTCTAAGACTGTTGAATTTTGGGCCTTTATTTGGATTTCAAATCGATTTGAAATCAAAGGTGAGTGTTTTGACTCACTCACGACTACTAGATTATCTTATGTTAGTTAAATTGAATTTATAATATGATTAGAAATTGATTGGTTGATGTTTGGTATATTTAAATTGGCATTCCAGTTAAATCTGACTTTATTGAATATTATCGCCATTAATTTAATAATAAATTCTAAATTGTCAATTAATACCCGTTATTGACAATCAGTCACTTGTTATTGTTTATGGATTGGTTTGAATGGTGATTATGATGGATATTTGATTTTTGATATTGGATGACTGGATGTTATATTTATATTGTTATAACCCTGCAAGTTCCCTTAGTTTACTGTTAGAAATCCCTATGGGTTGAAATGATACATACCCGAATGATCTATAGATTAGGAAAAATCGTTATAGGTTGAAATGATAAACCCGAGCGATTTTATGGATTTTGAATGTTAATTCGGAATTACGGGTTGAAATGATATATATCCGTAAATATAAAATATTGCGGATTGAAATAATAAATATCTGTATCACTTGACCATAAGTTAGAAAATTATATACAGACATTGGATTGGTTAAATTAAATGATTTTAAATCCTTAAATTTTGAATTTAGTTAAATGATATTTTGAAGAAAATTGGATTTATATAAACTGAATTATTTTTGAAAATACAAGTTTTAACTGTTGAAATTGGAATTGGTTTAAATTGAAATTTTAAAGTTAGATTTGAAGTATAAATGAAATTTATCAAAATTAAGTTATTGAAATATTGAATATTTAAAACTTTGAAATCTGCTAAAATTGAAATAGTTTAAATTTATAATTCGAACATGGATTTGAAATCGATATTGATTTAATGGTTTTAAATGAGAATTTGAACTGAAAGACAAAATTTAGTTTGTTGATTTGAAAGCTGAACACGGTCCAGATGTGTTGATTTGAAAGCTGAACACGGTCCAGATGTGTTGAAATGAAAGAAATAGTTTAATTTGATATTTATTTCAAATTCATCTTTTTTTCAATATAAACTGTTTAAAAATATATATTATTTTTAAATCCTGATTTTAAGATTTTCGAACTATTAAACTAATTTAATCTGTTTTTAAACTATTTTAATCTACTTAAACTATTTAATTTATTTTAATCTATTTAATCCAATTTAATATGTTTTAACCTATTTTAAACTAATTAACCAATTTTAATCTATTTTAAACCTATTTAAATCTATTTTAAACCTATTTAAATCTATTTTAAATCTATTTAAACCTATTTTAAATCTATTTAATATGTTTTAAATCTATTAAATTTGTTTTAAATCTATTTAATCTATTTTAAATCTATTTAATCTATTTTAAATCCATTTAAACTATCTTAAATCTATTTTATAGTATTTTAAACTATTTAAAAATCTATTTTAAACCATGCTAAACTATTTATAATTATCTAAACTATTTTCTAAATTTCAGACTATGTAAAGTTGAAGTGTTTATATTTAAATCCTTGATTTAAAAGCGAATATGGTTAAATGATGTTATAACCTAAAGTTGGAATTTGAAATGCTAAACTATTTAAACTATTTATAACTATCTAAACTATTTTCTAAATTTCAGACTGTGTAAAGTGGAAGTGTTTATATATAAATCCTTGATTTAAAAGTGAATATGGTTAAATGATATTATAACCTAAAGTTGGAATTTGAAATAACATTTTCTAGTGAAATGACATATTTGAGTAAATGTGATGATTTTCAAATGAGAGTTTAACCTATTTTGTGAATATGGTTTCGAAAGTGATATGATTTCAAATGTGATATGATTTTGAAAGTGAGTATGATTTCGAAAGTGAATGTGATTTCGAAAGTGATATGGTTTGAATTAAATATGATATTTTTAATTATGAATCGGTTTTGGAAATGTAAAAGAACCATCCGGTGTGAAATAAGCGTTTGGTTGTTGTTAAAGAGACCGGGATCGGATATTGTGATACTCTCTACCAATACCGAAAACCACTTTAACAACTGTGTACGTAGTGGAGATTCCAGAATGAAGTAGGATGGTTTGGCGAAGGATTCTGTATGAGGTATTTACGTAGCCCTGACTCTCGAGAGTCAGCTTGATGTGGCTAAAACAGGAGCTATATCGGGCTAAGTGAGGTCGCTCCTCCTATCGGGCACATTTCTTCGATACCATATTATGACTTTGTGATTGATTTGGTGGCCACCCCTCGATTTGATTATGGGAGTGTGTTCCGAGGTGGGCGGTAGTAGCAGCTATGCGTTACCACCAGTCTGGGAGTGCAAATGGTAGAATCCTACTCTGGCATCGCCTCGCGTACCGTGTCACATGCCTTATCGCGCCTTCTACGAGTTTGTTTTGTACCGTACCTATGGAGTGCTCCTTGAGTATCCCATCAGTTTTGTGGGGGTATATTATCTGTATAGACTACGGAAATATATAAAATGTGTTAAGGGGGATATGGGTAACGCCTTAACGCTATTTTAATACTTTACTTTACTGTAGACACTATTATAATAGCGTATTGTACTATGTATGCAGATAGTTTAACGGATCCTTAGCAGATGGAATCCCGAACATCTCTTAAGTTATTGCACTCACGTTAGACATTGGATAGGAGATGTCAAACCCCGTAAACATTTCTGACGCCGTTACACTCATATTTATTTACTGTTGATTTAACTTACATAACATCTTTTAGTTCTGACTCGAGTGTTTTGTCTTTTCAATTCGCTCGGGTCAGTCTGAGCTTTTCAGTATATCGAAGGCTGCTTTTTGGAGGACGAAGACGAAGATTGTATACTATTATTATTTATTATATTTATTCCACTGCATCATGTTGTTCCGCTGCATTTATTTATTTATTCCTATTGTATGTAACTTTGATCTATATTTGTAAAAGTGTAATCAAATGTTATTTGTAAAACAGCTTCATGAACTGTTTATTTGATTATTATTTTGTTGTCATTCCACTGTGAGATTCTAGGTTTGTTTTCTTTCTTTCTTTGCTTTTTCTTATTTATCCCATGACAATCCTCCCTTTTGAATGGTTTGAATCTGACGTGTGTGGTTTATCGTCGATTTAAACCATCCAAAAAGGTGGGTCGTTGCATGAGACACTACGAGTTTGGTTTAGTGTTGTCGTATCACGGCGCATCCCTATCCCCCGACGTGCTACTGGGGCGTTATATGCAAACTGTACGACAATGCTTAAAAACACGTTAAGAGGGATTAATGTAAAGCCTTAACACTAAGAAAAATATTTATTTTACTGATTAGACATTATATATATAGCGTATTCTATTATATATAGATATTTTGACGGATCCTTAAGAGATGAAAAATCACGTAACATCTCTTGAGTTATTGCACGCACGATATACACTGGATAGGAAATGTAAAACCCCGTAAACATCTCTGACATTATCACACTCCTACTATATGTGATATTAATTTGACTCACATAAGGATATTTTAGTCTCGATTTGAGTGTATTGTCTTTTCATTATGCTCGGGTTAGCCCTGAGTTTTCAGTGCATTGAAGATTATTTTCTAGAGGTCGAAGACGAAGATTTGATATATTATTATTACTAGTATTATTTCACCACATTGTTTGTTCCGCTGCATTATTCTATTATTCTGTTGTATGTATAACTCTGATAAATGTGTATAAATTATAATCAAATGTATAGTATAAACAGCTTCATGAATTGTTTATTTAATTATTATATTTTGTCATTCCAATGCGAGATTCTATGTTTGTTTTCTTCTTTTCTTATTTTTCTTAATTAACCTCATTGATTATCCATGTTTCGGATTGTTTTGACTTGGTCATGTGTGGTTTATTGTCGACTTAAACCTTCCGAAATGTGGGTCGTCACATAATCGATGTGCTACCGATGTCAAATAGGTAGAGCGAAGTATGCTATTATAGCTGTGGACTACAGAACCATTAGCCATGATCACTATGAAGAAAGTGATCAATTCTATGGTGAAGAATACTGTATGAAGATTTCGAATTCCATAAAAGATCATCACTGATAATGAAACCCTATTCGAGAGTATCGAATTCAAAGATCTCTATAACCAGTATTAAATTGAAAAGAGCTTTTCGACTGTTACATACCCACAAACGAATGGATAGTTGGGGTGAACAAGGTCATCAAATCTATTCTCAAGAAACATTTGACAAAAGCCAAGGGAAATTGGATTGATGAGTTATAATTAGTATTATGGGCTTATCAAATAACCCACAAGTCCGCAACTGGCCATACTCTATTCGCTCTGGCCTTCGGATTCGAGGCTGTGATTTCAATTGAATTGGAAGCCCTTCTTATTGAAGAATGCACTATGACCTAAGATGAACGAGAAAATCTTGCCGAAGTCCCTCAATTTGGTCGCCGAGAAACAAGAAGAGGCTGATTTGAGCATAGTTGCTCACCAAAAAAGAGTAGTATGATAGTTTAACACCAAGGTCAGGAACTGTACATTTAAGATAGCTGAACTCATTTTAAAATGGGTCTTTCTTGATATAGGAGCACTTGGCCTGAATTGGGAAGGTCCCTAAGCGATTGAATAAATGCTCGGAGATGGAAACTTCATGTTATCGATTGCTGAAGGGATCTCATTTTCGTGGACATGGAACAGTGGGCACCTGAGATGCTATTTCACTTAGATATACATTTGCAAATAATTCATCCTTTTGATTAGGCTCTAACATAATAGGTAAGAGTCTGTCGTTCTTGTGTTTATAAATGAAATTGGCTTTTGAGATCGATGGAACTATATCTTAAAAGTCTAACGGAGTGCCATATTGTAACAACCCGCATATTTATCGATTTTATATTTAAATATTTTATTTAAATATTTCATCATTAATCGGATTTTGGTTCGAAAATCTACTTTTTGCATACAGTCAAATTAGGACTCGAGACCGCTTCCATTGAGTTCAAAATGACGTTTGCGATCTTTTTGAGTGTAAACTTCGATATGTTTGGAGATAGTGAAATTTTCGTCACTTTTTGCTTTAAGCTTTGATTTGGGGCTGAACCCTTCACTAACTCAGCCCAACACCCTTCCTCTCTTCACAACTTCATTCTTCATTTCTAAAACATCATAGCTTCTTCAAAAATGGTGGAGGGAATGGGAAATTAAAACTCCAAAGCTTTAATCTTCATTGCTAATCCAACATCTTCTCCGAATTCAAGTGAAGACATTGATTCAAGCTTGTTGTTGCCCTTGTCTTGCTTCAAGCTTTATCTTCATTGGTTTTTGGTGCAAAGGTGAGATTTTTAATCTCACATCTTGCATATAACTGTCATTGGACTGTTGGGAATGATTCCCTATCACTTGTGCGCATGCATTTGCATTTGGTTTGGATTGAATTGGTGAAAAACCCAATTTTAGTGTTTTGGCGAAATTCTGGGCTTAGGTCGTTCGGCATTGGAGAAGACAGGTCTGCAAATCTTCGTTCTGGGCTTAGGTCGTTCGCATGGCATAGGTCGTTCGGCAGATAGGTCGCTCCACTTCTAGGTCGTTGGGAATTAACTCGTCCGGCCTTGCCTGCTCGTTAGCTCGTTTATCCCCTAGGTCGCTCGGCGACCTAAAACAATATTAGTTCACGACCAATTAGGTCGTCCTGTTTTCCTTCGTTAGGTCGTTTCCTAGCTCGCGAGCATTTAGGTCGTTCGGCATCAATAGGTCGCTTGGCCTTGTTTAAGACCTTAGGTCGCTCAGCCTTGTTTATAACTTTAGGTCGTTGGCATTTAGGTCGCTCGATTCTGTTGCCGTTCTAGGTCGCGTACCCAGTTAGGTCGCGCCCACTTTAGGTCGCGTACCCAGTTAGGTCGCACATTTCCTTTAGGTCGCTCGACCTCTCCACCTTAGGTCGCTTGGACCTTAGGTCGCTAGTCCTATTGCCTTGATAGGTCGCTCTGCCACACTGAGTCGCTTGGGTTGATAGGTCGCTCAACCTCCACCCCTTAGGTCGCGAGCTTAGGTCGCTCACCCCCCCTAAGTCGCAATCCATTAGGTCGTTAGACCTTGATTTCTTTAGGTCGTTAGACCTTAATTTCTTTAGGTCGCATGACCCCTTAAATTGCTCGACCACTGGGTCAAAGTATGTTAGGTCGCACGGCTCTGGTAAAACGTTAGGTCGCTTGCCTTTTATACTTAGGTCGTATGACCTGTATTTGTTAGGTCGCTCGGCATTCCTAGCCGCACTATCTACTTTTACTTTGATGGATTTGGAATTGGATTCCTTGGATTTTTCTCACGTCTTCGAATGTGAAATTTTGTGAATTCGATTTGTTTCAACAATCGTTTTGTGACTTGTCACTTTAAAAATGTGAAGGCCTCAATACTAGTAATAAATATCATAACTCTTTCATCCAAGCAATTTCAACACTGTTTTAACTACAAAGCTCTTTTTCTCAAACCGTTTTCCAATCTACTAGTATATACAAGCCTTTACTTCACTCGGATGAGAAATCTAATTAAACGACTTAGTAAAACGAGTGGTATGAAACGCTTGCGTTCACTTCGTCGGTTAATTCTTGGACTTGTTCGATTGAACCCCTTTGTGACAATTTTCTAGTGAAGATTCACAGCTTGTTCGTAAATATTTAAGTTTAGCAAGTGGTTATGGGACATGAAGCTAAACTGATATATTTACTAGCTTGGTGTGATTGACACTTCTTGATGATCCTGACGATCATTTTTGTGATTTGATTTAGACTAGCAATTGTGCGATGTCTCTTTGTCTACGAGGGAGACTAAACCCCGTTTGTGTGATGTTTCACCATCACATATGTGGGGTAGCGCTCCATGGTCTTCGGACCATTCTTGTGGAGTTTCGGCTCAAAACTAATGGTTAGCTACCATGAGATAGCGTCTCGTCTTGTGTTACACGTGTTGGTGAGTTTTCATGCTCCTGTTTTGTGATAGGCCTCCCCCTTCTTGTGATTTATGGATTTCTTGTGAAGATTTCTGGAATTTTGTGCTTCACCAATTTTTGTGATCTCCATTGATAAGTTTTATCAATTTTTGTGCATTGGTGAATTTGTGTGTCATTGACTTGTTATGAATACAAGTTTAGGGTATGATACCCTATTTTATCTTTGAGAAGATTCTTGTGATATTGATTAATCGCTTGTTGATTATCATTTACATACTTATGGTAGTATGCCGTTATGGTTGTTACATGTTCATGCCATGTCTTTTACTTTATACCATATCATCTGATATTTATAACTAGACTGATCCGTTTATTATTTTCTTATAAATAATACTCGGGTCAGACCGAGATGTTACAGGTGCTTCTACTTGACTTCTCTTCAGGATTATTCTGACTTTTGGCTAACTACATAGATTAGTAGTTTTTGGATGTACACATTTGAGATATAGACTCTATATTGTGTACTTATTCTTTTGTATAGCACGTGTTGCTATTCTTATGTATTATCGTGGATCCTTTCGACCACCACTCTGATGTACACTTTTATGTGTTATATATATATTCATATCTTTTTCCGCCTTTGTGATATGGATGTCTGTGACTGATTTATGTTATGTTTATTTAAATGTTTGTTTCCGAAGATTATATATAGCCACTGTGTGATAGCTTTAAGTTTGTATCGGTATGTCGGATTTCCACCTTAAATGATGTACATGCTCTGCTGTACTATCTGACATATCGGTGCTCGCACAAAGAAGTTACATGGATGGTCGCTCATCAACAGCCTTATTCTCCGTGCTAGTTGACAGCATTACACCGTAGTGTTCTTGGCTAGCGTGGGTATAGAGGTGGGGCGTCACAGCTTGGTATCAGAGCCAAACTTCGGAACAATATAGAATAACTTAACAAGGATCATCGTCCTAAGTCCAACTTAGGAGTCGTGCCTTAGGATTTAATTCGAGTCTTCGAACCGATTTATCCTATTTCCTCTTACGAATCCTTGTTTTATCTATCAAGATTTGCTTGATATTTATTTGAAGAATAACTTTTCTTCTTCTCTCTTTCTTAAAGGAGAGAATGTCTAGACCAGGCCATCCTAGAGCCGGACCATCTACTGTCACTCCCCAAGATGGAGTTTTTATGACTGCTCAACAGCTTCTTGATTTAGTAAAGAATGCTCAGGCAGCCAGTCTTAATCAGGAACCTACTCATCCTAAGTCTGGATTTGCACGTTTGTGCAACGATTATACTAACTTGGGTGGGAAACCATTCAAGGGTTCCGAAACTATTATTGAAGTCCAGGCTTGGTTAAGAACATGCGATCGAATCTTTTCTCGCATGAATTTTATCGATCTTCACCGTGTTCAGGTGGCCTCCAGCATGCTTCAAGAGAGAGCATTGGATTGGTACGAACTTCTTATTTCTGAAATTAATGAAGCAGATCTCACCTGGGAGCAATTCCGGGAACGCTTCGATTTGAAATTCGTACCAGAAGCAGAGAATGTGACATTGGCTCGTCGTTTTATAGACCTTGTTCAAGGTGAATCCTCTGTGACAGATTATGTCGCATCCTTTGAGTCACTGTCCAAATATGGGGTTGAATACATCAACACCCCATTGAAGAAGAATCAAAGATTCGTCTATGGCTTAAATAAGAATCTCAAGAAGCCATTACTTCTAAAGTTAGAAGTTTCTTTCGATCAACTCGTTGATATCGCTCTTCGTCTTGAAGAGGCTGATAAGGACAGTGATGTTGAAGTTGTGGGTGTCAAGCCAAACTTCAACAACAAGAAGAGGCCAAACAAATTCAAAGGTCCTTATCCCAACAAAAAGGGGAAACCTGCACCTCCGGCAGCAATGACTTCTACCCCTAGTTCCGGGCAATGTTATAACTGTGGTTCTAAGGACCATTTTGCGAACAAGTGTTCAAAGCCCCGTTCTTGTCGCTATTGTAAAAGCCCGGATCATTATATACATTTATGCCCCAGACTTCAGGGCAAGAAGGAGGGAAAGCTTAATGTGGCTCAAGCCCCTGGCAACACATCTCGCGGTCAAGGTATGTCTCATTCTGTCCTTGACGGCATCATTATATTTTATGATCAACCTATTAGAGTTCTCTTTGATACGGGTGCATCCCATTCTTTTATATCAAAGGAACTTGTAGACACTTTTTCTCTAAGTGTTGTTGCTTTAATGACTTCTTTAAGAATTGCGAATCCGGTTGGTGGATCCGCAACTCTTAGTCTGCTTTGTAAAGATGTCGAGATTATTTTGTATGATTTTTCTTTCCTAGCCGATTTGCATGTTATGCGTTACTTAGGCTTTGGAATGATTTTGGGTATGGATTGGCTTATTCGTTATGAAGCTCATATCCTATGTCCGGAGCGGACTATATGTCTTCGACATCCACTATCTGTTAAGCAGATTTCTATTGTTCTTAAAGATTCGGATTCCGCTTTGGTTGCATCTTTATATTCTTTAAATCCTCGTGATGATGAGGAAGATGTCATTTCTCTTATTCGCGTCGTTCGTGAATTTTCCGACATCTTTGAGCCCGTTTTAGGATTACCACCGAAGCGAGCAATTGAGTTCAAAATAAATCTTATACTTAGAGCTCAACCTATTACCCGTCCTCCTTATCGCATGTCCAATAAGGAGAATGAAGAGATGCACAAACAACTATCCAAGTTGGAGACAAAGCAACTTATTCGCTCTAGTTCCTCGCCTTGGGGAGCTTCAGCTATTTTCGTAAATAAGTCTGATGGTACACTTAGGCTTTGTGTCGACTACCGCAAGCTTAATGATCTAACTATTAAGAATAAATATCCTTTGCCTCGGATTGATGATTTATTCGATCAGCTTAGTGGTGCTAGAGTCTTTTCACAATTGGACTTGGCTACCGGTTTTCATCAGCTTCGTATTGCAGAGGATAGTATTCCTTTGACTTCGTTCCATACACGTTATGGATCTTATGAATGGCTAGTTATGCCATTTGGTTTAACGAATGCTCCAGCTTATTTCGTTGACCTTATGAATCGAGTTTTCAAAAATTTCCTTGATCGGTTTGTTCTCATCTTTATTGATGATATTCTTGTGTATTCTAAAACCGAAGAGGAACATGGAAAGCATCTTCGAATTGTATTGGAAACACTTAGGAGCAATCAACTAAAAGCAAAATTTTCTAAATGCCACTTTTGGCAATCTAGTGTGAAGTTTCTCGGTCGTATTATTTCCGAATCCGGAATATCTATGGATCCTTCAAAGATTGAAGCGATTCAAAATTGGAAGAGGCCGGAGAGCGTGACTGAAATCCGTAGTTTTCTCGGATTGGCAGGTTATTACCGCCGTTTCATAAAAGACTTTTCTAAGATTGTTGTGCCTCTTACTGGCTTAACGAAGAAAGGTGTTAAATACATTTGGTCGGACAAATGTGAAACTTCTTTTCAGAAATTAAAAGAATTCCTTTCTGATGCTCCCATTCTTGTTATTCTCGAAGGGAATCAAGATTTTGTTGTCTATACCGATGCTAGTCGCGTTGGTTTGGGTGCCGTTCTTATGCAGAAAGAACGTGTTATTGCTTACGCTTCTAGGCAATTGAAGCTGACTGAGACTAGATATGCCACACATGATTTAGAACTCGTGGCTATCGTTTTCGCCCTTTGAATTTGGCGACATTATCTTTTGGGGGAGAAATTTGTGCTTTATACCGATCATAAGTCTCTGAAATACTTATTCTCTCAAAAGGAACTTAATTTGCGTCTACAGCGTTGGCTCGAGTTTCTTGCCTCATATGATCTTGATATCCTTTATACTCCCAGAAAGGGAAATCGAGTTGCCGATGCACTTAGTCGCAAGCAACAAGTGGTTGTTTCGATGATGATATCCGAATGGAGGGATCTCGAGGTTTTATCCACTTGTGAAATTCGAGATCGTGTCTCCGATTTATGTTCATCTTTTGTCTTATGTAGCCTTGAGGCTCGTCCTTCTCTTTTAGACCGCATTCTTGAAGCTCAACAGCTAGATCCTGAATTGGCTTTGCTTGGCCAAAATCTTAAGGATAAAACCGATATTGAAGGTTTGAAAGACTTTGATATTGATTTTCGTTGCGGTTTGAAAATTTGGTAGACTGATCGTACCAAATATTAGTGATCTTCGTAGAGATATTCTAGAAGATTCTCATCGTTCCAAGTATTCTATTCATCCTGGTAATAGTAAAATGTACGCAGATATGAAGCGACTTTATTACTGGGAGGGAATGAAATCTGATATCGCTAACTTTTTTAAGTGTTGCATGACTTGCCAACTTGTTAAGGCCGAACATCAAAGGCCCGGTGGATTATTGCAACCATTGGAAATTCCAGTTTGGAAGTGGGATCAAATTTCCATGGATTTTATAGATGGCCTTCCCCGTTCTCGCTCGGGTCATAATAGTTTATTGGTGATCGTTGACAGACTTACTAAATCCGCCCATTTTATTCCCGTTCGGTCTTACCGAACCGTTCCTCTTCTGGCCAAACTCTTTATCAAAGAAATTGTTAAACTGCATGGAGTTCCTTCTTCCATTGTTAGTGATCGTGATCCATTATTTACTAGTGGATTCTGGAAGAGTCTTCAAAAAGCTTTGGGAACGAAGCTTAATTTTAGCACCTCTTATCACTCCCAGTCCGATGGACAAACTGAGCGTGTGAATCAAACTCTTGAAGATCTTCTTCGTTCTTGTGTACTTGACTTTGGTGGAAGTTGGGAAGATCATATTTCACTTGTTGAATTTTCCTATAATAACAGCTTCCAATCTAGTATTGGTATGGCTCCTTTTGAGGCACTCTATGGAAGGCCATGCCGATCTCCTTCTTGTTGGCTTGAGGCCGATGAGAAGCTGGTCTTAGGTCCAGATGTTATTCATGATTCCACAGAAAAGATTGAACTTATTCGTCATAGGATGAAAGAAGCTCAGAGTAGACAAAAATCCTATGCCGATAATCGAAGAAGGAAGTTAGAATTTTCTGTGGGAGATCTTGTGTTTATTCGTGTTTCACCTATGAAAGGTGTTGTACGTTTCAGTCGATCAGGAAAGCTAGCGCCTCGATACATTGGGCCATTTCCTATCACTGAACGTATTGGTTCCATGGCTTATCGCCTTTCATTACCGGCTCAGTTTTCTGCCATGCATGACGTGTTTCACGTTTCTCAATTACGGAAGTGCCTTCGGGATTTCGATTCTATTCTTGAGCCCGGAGTTGTGGAAGAGATTGAAGTTACACCTAATTTAACTTATGAGCAGCATCCTGTTCGAATTATTGCTTCGGAGGTCAAACGACTTCGAAATAAAGATGTTCTGCTTGTTAAAGTTCAATGGTCCTCAAATCCTAAGGATTGCTCTTGGG
This sequence comes from Allium fistulosum, assembly GCA_030737815.1. Classification (NCBI taxonomy): domain Eukaryota; kingdom Viridiplantae; phylum Streptophyta; class Magnoliopsida; order Asparagales; family Amaryllidaceae; genus Allium; species Allium fistulosum. The sequence goes on from CM060907.1 coordinate 210,170,150, forward strand.
AAACTAGAGAATTCATCGAGCGAACACATCCGGACTTACTTTCTCATGCTCTTTGAGGTAAACTTCTTATTTCAAATCTCTTTTATGGTAATATGCTTTTATGGTTGTTACTTTTTATTTCCATCTTATATATTGCGTGGACGCAAATTCTTTAAGGAGGGGAGTCTGTAACAACCCGCATATTTATCGATTTTATATTTAAATATTTTATTTAAATATTTCATCGTTAATCGGATTTTGATCCGAAAATCTACTTTTTTCATACGGTCAAATTAGGACTCGAGACCGCTTCCATTGAGTTCAAAATGACGTTTGCGATCTTTTTGAGTGTAAACTTCGATATGTTTGGAGATAGTGAAATTTTCGTCACTTTTTGCTTTGAGCTTTGATTTGGGGCTGAACCCTTCACTAACTCAGCCCAACCCCCTTCATCTCTTCACAACTTCATTCTTCATTTCTAAAACATCATAGCTTCTTCAAAAATGGTGGAGGGAATGGGAAATTAAAACTTCAAAGCTTTAATCTTCATTGCTAATCCAACATCTTCTCCGAATTCAAGTGAAGACATTGATTCGAGCATGTTGTTGCCCTTGTTTTGCTTCAAGCTTTATCTTCATTGGTTTTTGGTGCAAAGGTGAGATTTTTAATCTCACATCTTGCCTATAACTGTCATTGGACTGTTGGGAATGATTCCCTATCACTTGTGCGCATGCATTTGCATTTGGTTTGGATTGAATTGGTGAAAAACCCAATTTTTAGTGTTTTGGTGAAATTCTGGGCTTAGGTCGTTCGGCATTGGAGAAGACAGGTCTGCAAATCTTCGTTCTGGGCTTAGGTCGTTCGCATGGCTTAGGTCGTTCGACAGATAGGTCGCTCCACTTCTAGGTCGTTGGGAATTAACTCGTCCGGCCTTGCCTGCTCGTTAGCTCGTTTATCCCCTAGGTCGCTCGGTGACCTAAAACAATATTAGTTCGCGACCAATTAGGTCGTCCTGTTTTCCTTCGCTAGGTCGTTTCCTAGCTCGCGAGCATTTAGGTCGTTCAGCATCAATAGGTCGCTTGGCCTTGTTTAAGACCTTAGGTCGCTCAGCCTTGTTTATAACTTTCGGTCGTTGGCATTTAGGTCGCTCGATTCTGTTGCCGTTCTAGGTCGCGTACCCAGTTAGGTCGTGCCCACTTTAAGTCGCGTACCCAGTTAGGTCGCGCATTTCCTTTAGGTCGCTCGACCTCTCCATCTTAGGTCGCTTGGACCTTAGGTCGCATCTCATATAGGTCGCTAGTCCTATTGCCTTGATAGGTCGCTCTGCCACACTGAGTCGCTTGGGTTGATAGGTCGCTCAGCCTCCACCCCTTAGGTCGCGAGCTTAGGTCGCTCACCCCCCTAAGTCGCAACCCATTAGGTCGTTAGACCTTGATTTCTTTAGGTCGTTAGACCTTAATTTCTTTAGGTCGCATGACCCCTTAAATTGCTCGACCACTGGGTCGAAGTACGTTAGGTCGCACGGCTCTGGTAAAACGTTAGGATGTCGCCTTTTATACTTAGGTCGTATGACCTGTATTTGGTTAGGTCGCTCGGCTTTCCTGGCCGCACTATCTACTTTTACTTTGATGGATTTGGAATTGGATTCCTTGGATTTTTCTCACGTCTTCGAATGTGAAATTTTGTGAATTCGATTTGTTTCAACAATCGTTTTGTGACTTGTCACTTTAAAAATGTGAAGGCCTCAATACTAGTAGTAAATATCATAACTCTTTCATCCAAGCGATTTCAACACTGTTTTAACTACAAAGCTCTTTTTCTCAAACCGTTTTCCAATCTACTAGTATATACAAGCCTTTACTTCACTCGGATGAGAAATCTAATTAAACAGCTTAGTAAAACGAGTGGTATGAAACGCTTGCGTTCACTTCGTCGGTTAATTCTTGGACTTGTTCGATTGAACCCCTTTGTGACAATTTTCTAGTGAAGATTCACAGCTTGTTCGTAAATATTTAAGTTAAGCAAGTGGTTATGGGACATGAAGCTAAACTCATATATTTACTAGCTTGGTGTGATTGACACTTCTTGATGATCCTGACGATCATTTTTGTGATTTGATTTAGACTAGCAATTGTGCGATGTCTCTTTGTCTACGAGGGAGACTAAACCCCGTTTGTGTGATGTTTCACCATCAAATATGTGGGGTAGCGCCCCATGGTCTTCGGACCATTCTTGTGGAGTTTCGGCTCAAAACTAATGGTTAGCTACCATGAGATAGCGTCTCGTCTTGTGTTACACGTGTTGGTGAGTTTTCATGCTCCTGTTTTGTGATAGGCCTCCCCCTTCTTGTGATTTCTGGATTTCTTGTGAAGATTTCTGGAATTTTGTGCTTCACCAATTTTTGTGATCTCCATTGATAAGTTTTATCAATTTTTGTGCATTGGTGAATTTGTGTGTCATTGACTTGTTATGAATACAAGTTTAGGGTATGATACCCTATTTTATCTTTGAGAAGATTCTTGTGATATTGATTAATCTCTTGTTGATTATCATTTACATACTTATGGTAGTATGCCGTTATGGTTGTTACATGTTCATGCCATGTCTTTTACTTTATACCATATCATCTGATATTTATAGCTAGACTGATCCATTTATTATTTTCTTATAAATAATACTCGGGTCAGACCGAGATGTTACTGGTGCTTCTGCTTGACTTCTCTTCAGGATTATTCTGACTTTTGGCTAACTACATAGATTAGTAGTTTTTGGATGTATACATTTGAGATATAGACTCTATGTTGTGTACTTATTCTTTTGTATAGCATGTGTTGCTATTCTTTTGTATTATCGTGGATCCTTTCGACCACTACTCTGATGTACACTTTTATGTGTTATATATATTCATATCTTTTTCCGCCTTTGTGATATGGATGTTTGTGACTGATTTATGTTATGTTTATTTCTATGTTTGTTTCCGAAGATTATATATAGCCACTGTGTGATAGCTTTGAGTTTGTATCGGTATGTCGGATTTCCTCTTTAAATGATGTACATGCTCTGCTGTACTATCTGACATATCGGTGCTCGCACAAAGAAGTTACATGGATGGTCGCTCCTCAACAGCCTTATTCTCTGTGCTAGTTGACAGCATTACACCGTAGTGTTCTTGGCTAGCGTGGGTATAGAGGTGGGGCGTCACACATATGAATAGTGGCAGTATTGAAAATTATGGTTTTGAAAAGCCAGATGTCTAGGTATTCAAAGATAGGTACTGATTAACTCATTTGATCCATGATCGTATCATTAGAATATAATCGTATTGGGGTCAATCGGATGATTTGCCCTTACACATCTAATACTTGATCGATGTCTAGGGATAAGCAAGGTCAAAGATTAATGCTCGAAGATTGGCATATGAGACACCAAATCCTAGAGATAGGAACCAAGATGAAATTATATCTTTCTGCATGTAAAGCTGTGCTTATGGCTTAGTAGGAAACTCCTAGCCGATGATAAGAAAAAAATGGTTAACGAATGCTTTAGATCAATGCTCAGAGATAGGCGGGACCAAAGATGGATGTATAGAGATAGGAATCTAAAATGCCGCTTCCTAAAGACAGAAAATGATGTACACTTAAAAAATTTCATTAATACAACCTCATCTACCTTCGAATGGGGTAAGTCTAATCGAAGATAAACAAAACTGGCCATGGAGTTGGCTAAAGAGGCGCAGTTTAGTTCAGCCAAGTGAGAAATATATTAGAAACGATAAACAAAACTAAGCAATAAAGTAATACTCCACAATTGCAAAAACATATTTATACGTACAAGGTTTTAGTAAATAACGGCATTACACAGATTCATACATGAATAATATGAATCTACTGGAACTATAAAAAATTATTTGCACACACATCAAGTATATAGGCTCATAAATACAAAAACAAGAAGTAAATAAGATGAAGTTGGAAAGAAGAGCAAACATTATTACTTCTAAGTGGTTAGAGCACAAAAGCGGGAGCTGTATTTGCACATTAGTGGCATATGTGCATAAACAAAAACAAAACAAAACAAAACAAAACAAGAAACTATCCCTACTCATATTTTATCTTCCTCTTCTTTGGAGAGGTGGAAAGATTTCTCTCTTAGGAATCTGCATCCTTCCCCACTAACAGGAGACTCTTTGGTAGTCGCTCCTCGAAGATTTGGGTGTCTCAGCAAAATCACTAGCTACTAAAAGTGTAGAAGTTAGCGCCACATATGGATGGGTCGGCAGGGATACTAAAAGGGGGTTGGTAAGTCGATAACACCTTTCTTGTTCTTAATATTTTTCAGCTTTGAAAGGTCAATAGCTTGGCTTTCCGTCATTGATGGCCCAACTACATAGACCTTGTCGTTGGTAATAGTTATGTTCTCCTTTTCCTATGATAAGTCAAGATCTTCTGCGGTTTATTCATTCAATATGCATGAATCTTATCAACATCGGGAGATGGAGCGGACATGGTCGAAGAGGTCGGAACTAGGAGTGGGTGAGAGAAGATGACAGACTCCATTGCGGAAGCTTGAGGGCCTGAAGCAAGGATCACATTTGGCATGGGAGAAAAAGCAGGTGGACCTGAAAGTTGATTGGGAGAAGAGTAAAGATTAAAAACATCTCCAATTGTCATTTAAAGTTTCTCAAACACAGAAGAAACTAACAGTATACCTTCAGGAGAGATCGATGTAGTCTGAGAGGGAGTCTCAGTCTTGCTTTCCTCTAGAACATGAGATAAAGTAGTGAGTTTCGGGGTACACTTTAACAGCAAATAACTAGGATTCTCTATGTTATATAATGCATTAGTTGAGGACATGGATGGATTTGTTGCCATAGATGTCACAATAGTAGTAGTAGAATTCCTAGAAGTAGGGTTGACAAGGTCAGAAACTAGGGGCCCAGATGTAGAAGTTGTAATAGCACAACACCAGTTGTCGCTAAGTTAACACTCTCTGCTTGGGGTCCCTACGAGATGGGAACTGTTCTTTCCTCCAAATCATTTGACTTAGATTTGGAGAGGGCCCCAACAGGTACCTTGGCAGAGGTCAAGGCCATGGAGGGTAGTTCTGCCTGACCTATAGTGAGAGTTTCTAAATCATCATCATCAAGAAGGACGTCCTTTACTTCACCCTTACCGACCTCACCTATATTATCTCATTCCTATCGAAGAACTTCCTCCTAGGCTATAGCAAGCGCCTTAGGGTACTTGTTTCCAAACCACTCTTGATTCCCAGAATTGGTCATGTTTGCATAAATATGAACCAAAGTGGACTCAATCTGATTAGTGAGCTCTTCTTCCCTCTTTTCAGCTTCAATGGCTCGAGTCTCTAAGGACTTTTTTTCCTCTTCAGCATCAAGCGTCTATGACATATATTCCTCGACTAGGGACATGGCTTCATCTTTTTTTTCTTTTCTGTTTTCACCTCAACCTCCAGACTTGTGATCTTTAAAGTCTTCATATCGATGGTAGTCTGGAGCCCCTTCTCCTCAGCAAGTTTGCCAATGTATGATAAGCAGACCGAAGTTGATCCTCTTGTAACTTGAACTTAGCCTTGAAATCCTAGAAGTTTCTTCTCTGCCTCCTCAAGAGACTACTTTTCTTGATCTAGCTCTTTTGAATAAAAGGCGTCGATTCTCTAGTTGTCCTTCTCATTTTCATTTTGTTGAATAATAAGCTGATTAGCTCTATTAGTCTCGGACAAAGAGTAAGCAAATCTTTTACAAATGTAATATTGTTCATAAGCATCGTGAACTCATCCTTTTGCATGATTGACCACCTCATGAGGAATGTTCTTCGGATGATAATCAAATTTAAACCCAGTAAATTAAAGCATGGAGAAAGCTTTTTGCATTTTAGTGAGATGAGGACTTGTCACTGGGTATGAGACCACTGCCAAGATGCGTGCAAGAATAGGTTCCTTGCCAGGCCTCTTTTGGATAAGCTCAAAAGTCGTAGAGCGGGTTGGTCGAGGAGCATGTTTGAATTTTTGGAACGGAACCAAAGATTTGTTAAAACTGGGCTAGCCGACAGTGAAAGTTATGGGTGAATTTCAAAAAAAATCCTTACTGGATCTATATTGAGCCTATGAAGTCTGATTCATTTAGAACATTTATAAATATTAATTAAATAAAATCTCTTATTTTATTTAAATTTATAAAGTTTTATTTGATTTATCTATTAATACACACACACACATGTATCATATACATATGTGTGTGCATGTGTAACATGATATCTCGTGCAAAATATAACATATCCATATATAGATATTAGGATTTACATCGCAACAGATACGTTAGCTCATAGTATTTAAACTTGTTACTGTATAAATATTACATATTATATATACATATATATATAAGTATGTGTTAATTTTGTTTAAATAACATTACGTATATTAAAATATTTAAAATATATATTTATATTTATCTATATGAATATAATATATATATATAATATTATTAATATACATATGTGCATATTCTAATATGTATTAAAATAATATATATATATGGATATATGTACATAATTCATTTTATTTTATTATTATTTTATTATTTTTTTATAAATTATGAACCAAATATATATGTATATCTATAACGACAAAATAATTGTTTTATAATATATATATACATAAACATATTTATAAAATCTAAATATATATATATATATATATTAATAAAACAATTTTTTATTAATTCTAGACTGTAAGTATAGCACTATAAATTTTTATTATTTAATTTAAATATTAATAGATTTTTTACTTGAAAATAGATAAAATATTAATAGAAAAATATCAACAGAACATTTTATTCAATTTTAAATTTCTTAAAAGTCTTATATGATATTTTGAAGTTTGGAATTTTATCCAAAATTCTTTTGGGTCAATGTCTATTTTTATTAAGTAATTATTGTCCAGCCATTAATTATAATAATTTTTAAAAATAGCAAAATTGATTTTTTTTAGTTTACATTTTTTGGCTGAGAGCTTTTCTTATGATAAAATAATTTTATAAAATTTCAAGAATAATTTTTGAAACATATTTTATTCTATACGACTTTATTTAGATAGTATATTGAATTAAAAATTATTAAATAATAATAAATAATTATAAAATTATTTTGAAGCTGTTAAAAATTATTATTACCGTAAATATGCATGTATAAAATTATAGGATCAATTATTACCATAGAATGATATTATAATTAAATATGAACTATATATATATAAAGTTAAATGATATATGTTTATATACATTATTATTATTATTATTATTATATTTGTTTGTACCAAAAATGGGCACAACGCTCTTCGGAAGTTTTTAAAGAGATAAAAGTGAAGAAAGAAAATTAAACTGAGGATTATCTAACAAAAACTCCAAATAACAAAAATATAAAATGCAAAGAAGACAGCGATTTAGAGTGGTTCGGCGCTTTGCCTACGTCCACTATGAAAGTTGTTGATTTTATTGCTCGATACTTGAAGATTACAATTTCTTATAATGTAATACAACTGGTTTTATAAGCTAAAACTGAAAATAAGGCAGCGGTGGTGATTTGGAGTAAATCTGGCAGAGTCTGGTCGCTCTTTAGCTCTTAAAATAGTCCGACCCCTTTTCTGAATGACTAGGGGCTCTATTTATAGGCGTAGGAGGCTGATATTTAGCCTAAAATTCGGGGAGACCAGTTCTGGTACGTGAGGGGGCCCACATGCCCGCTTTCAGGAAATCCGGGCCCACTTTGGGATCGATTCAAAGTCCATTCGAATCGATCAAGAAAACATCCAATCGAGCTGAAATTTGGTGTGGACATTCTTCAACATGGGCTCAAGCTTCTGTGAAAATTTCATAGCATTTGGACTTATAGATCTCAAGTTATGATCGATTCAAGTTTGCATTTCCGGTGGACACGAGTGGTTCGAATCGATCCCTTCGAATCGATAGGGTCGAATCGATGCTTGGTGCATGTGTGTGGTGATGTGGCGCGCGTGCTTCTCGGGTTGATCCATATTTTTCTCCGAGTTTACTGGGTCGAATCCATGGTTTTAGCCGCTTTGACTTGGTGGATTCGATGTAACGGATTCGAAAGTATGCTCCTTCGAATCGATCGAATGGATGCTTCCCTCGTATCGATCAAGGTAGGCCATAGCTGATCGATACGAAGGCTTCTCAGCTGAATGGATTCGAAGATAGTTGTGGGATGGAGTCGAAGTTCTTCAACTACATGGATTCGAAGGCCTTCCCTTTGATGGATTCGAAGTAGGGAATGGTTCAATGGGTTCGAACCATGGCTTGCTCGATGGAGGTTATGCCCCGTGGGTTCGAACCAATGCATGGCCCATGGATTCGAACCTAAGGCTACTTTAGATGGATTCGAACCAAGGCATGTTCTGATGGATTCGAACCTAAGGCTGCTTCCTCCACTTTTCATTAGTGATAACTCTAGCATACGAACTCGGATTGTCTTGAAATTCGGAACGTTGACTTTCACGGCTTTGCTTGACGTGTCTTATCAGTTGCAGCCCGATCTAGACTTGGACAAAATTCATCGACATCCATAGTAGACCTATGTATAATCGGTTTTCAAGACGAACTGTCCTTGGTTTATAGTCGAGCTCTTGGTGTCACGGCCTTGCTAAAAGGCGGGATAACATTTGCCCCCCAAAGTACGTCATGTGTAAACATGACGTGCTTTGGAAAACTGCAGGCTCACGTTGGACAATTATGTCATGCTTTGCTGAAACTTGTATTTTGTATCATTGTAATTGACCATTGTATGATTGTGATCATATGTATGCTGTCGGATTCACTATGAGACGAGCACTTGATTCCTATGAATGTCAAAGATTAAGTATTAGTCGAACATATATGCACATATGTGTCATCTTGACTTTTGTTAACGTTGCGTGTTTGCACGTCGTCGCCAGTTTAGTTAGTTATCGAAGTCTGCATCGATCCTCTCCTGAATCGATTTGAGCTTCGAGTTAAAACATCGTTTTGATGATTGTCTATGATTATCCTCTTGTATCGATCCTCTCCTGAATCGATGTAAAAGGTAGACCAGTAATCATTTTTATATCGAAGCGATGCGTTCATCCTCATCGATGGTTTTCGATGGATTCGAAATGATCGTTCGAATCGATAGCCTTCGAACTGCTGCGAGTCGATGGCCATGAAGTTGGCACTCCGAATCGATGGGTATATGGTGTCCTCAATTCTGCCTTTGCTAACTCCTTCATATCAATGGAGCCTTGAATCGATGAAAGCTTCGTATCGATGAAGCCCCGTGTCAATGCCGCCTCAATGGATTCTAAGAGTTGACGGATTCGAGCGAGATGCTCGAATCGATTCGGCGTGCGACCGGTAGGGATCAGTCAAGTTGACCGGGAGATGAATCGTCCCATTTCCTATCTGGGATCCATATAAATATGCGAGGTCACTTTCACTTTCACTTTTTACTTTTACTATTACTCTGCCCCTTCTTCATATCGATCTCCCAAAAACTCGAGAGAAAAACTCCTCCGACTCGATCGAAAGCTCTGATCTTTCAATCACGATCATAATAAATCAGGTAGTTAATGGATGAAAATCGAGTTAAGGACGATGAAACTGGAATTGCCATCATTCTCGAATTCTTCCTGAGATCGGTTTCGAAAGGTTTCTTAAGATTTGAGCGAAATTGTTCGAATCGATCGATCGGAGGATGACAATGTGTTGGTGTTTCTTGGAAGAGGAGATGCTGATTACTGTTTTGCCTCGTATCGATCCAGGATGGATAGATCGGATCAATCTTGATCGTACGACTTCGTATCGATTGTTTGTGGAATAATGTGGTTCGAATCGATCGAAGGCAGTTAGAGCTCGTATCGGTCCCGTGTAACATGCGATCGATTCGAAGCTATAGACTGATCGATTCGAAGATATCAAACTCTGGTCGATTCGAAGCTCTTGTTCCTGATGGATACGAACACTCCCCCGATGGATTCGAGGGACTTCAGTTGATACAGATAACTTTGTTCTAAGGTCCATCGATTTGAAGACGTGCCGAGCCGACCCCGATCGATGCGAGGTATATCGAGCCGAGTTGAATCGATTCGAAGCGATCAATTCAACCTTATCTCTGACTTGCTCCAAAACATGAACAACGACCAACTCCAAGCTGAAACTCGACGAACTTAATGAATTTTAGCATATTTGACTCCGACGAGCTTCGGCCTTGCATAACTGAACTTGACTGTAGGACTATACTTGACTTCCTTTTGAAGCTCGTCGACGGAACTGTGACTTAACCAAAAACATAACGGACTTATGCTTGAATTGATAGGTAGCATTTGGATGGCGTGGTTGTGACGGTCAGCGATGACGGTCATTTCCAGTCTTGATTTCCAAAGTTTCGTCGTTCGCACATTTTGTTTTATTCCGTAAAATTTGCTTAAGTAATGCACAGCACTTGCACTGCACGGCACATTCATACACACTACACTGGGGAATGCACGGGCTCTTTATGAACTTAACGTTGCTTTCTGATAAGTTAGTCAGTTATGGAATCTTCGAGCTCGCAACAGCAGGAGATTCAGAGTTCCCTTCCTCCGGTCCTTGTAATTCCAGATATTCCAGCGGATATAGTAGATCCAGCTCCCAACAAGCTACAAGATGCAATATTTATCGAGGATCCTATTGATTCCGTTCAATCTAACATCTCCGAAAACTTGTTGGGTAGGATATGCACAAGACATCATATTTCTTTAGACGATGTGTTATTGCCGAGTTCCAGCGACAGACCTCATTGTCCGCCCGAAGGGTATACTGCCTTTTACCGACATGCTTGTGCGGCCGGAACACTCCCTCCATTCAATCATTATATTAGGGAGATGTTATCGTTTCTTGGACTCGCTCCCTCTCAATTACATCCCAATGGGCACGCGCTACTGAACAGTGCGTTTATTGTATTTATGAATCATCTCTTCCGTCCTCCAAGGCCGACGGAAATCAGACATTTATTTAACTTCAAGAGCAGAGGCGATAGCCCGTCTTTTACATTTTTAGAGGCAGTGAGAAACTGTCAAGTTATTACCGGAGCCTGGACCAGACTTAGTTACTTCAAGAATGAATGGTTCTATGTCCGGTGTCCTCCTGGTTTTGCTAGGCGATGGTTGTCTAGACGTAAGTGTCGTAACCTATTGACGATTTCTTTGACGAATAGCTTTTTGGCACTGGTATTGACATCTTGTTTTTCTTATAGCCATTATCTCCAGGCCCGACGGCGGGTATTACAAGGGCATAGTCCGAAGCCTCCAAGAAATTCCAAGCGAGCTGAGACACATCGACTCGGTGCTGACTGACTATAACTTAAGGGCTCTCGGCTTGATTGAAAGGAAACAGAGCATAGTCATCGAAGGGATGTCAAAGCCCGCTCCAAAGAAGAAGAAAAACAAGAAGAAGAAGAAAAAGAAAATGGCAAAGAAAACACTCGGTGTCGTAATTACTGAAGCGAGCAACGAAGAAAGAACCCACACAGACGTAGAGCCGATGGCGGATCTTTCGGGAAATTTTAAAGAATTGGGAGAAAGACGGAAAAGCAAGACCATCATTTCTAAAAAACTTAAATCTAAGGGGTGGAAGTTTGTAGATGTGTCTTCTCCCACTTTCGGAGCTATAGTTTCCGAGGCCGCCCCTTCTCAATCGAGAAATACTTTCAAAGGGCTTGACGATATTCCCATCCCGGATTATATATCGATTCCTCACCATTCCGGGTTGGAGGAATTTCAAGATGTTTTAAATATGAGCGAGCCCTTTCCTTTGAGTGCAGTCAACACTTCCGGTTGGTCTGAGGGTTTACACATTTACACACACTTCCACAGTGCTACATGATTTCCGCACATTGAACATCGTTTTCGTAGGATTCTAAACTGTAGTTTCTTCTTATTGCAGGTGAGATGTCAGGCCGTGGATCCACTCTGGACAGGCTCCGCAATGTTCGTCAATCTTCCCCATATTATGATTCCCGTAGGAGAGAATTGGATAGGGACCACGGGCAAGGTTACACCAGCCAGGAATGCTACGACAGGGATCGAGATTACTGGCGTGGCCGTTCGGGCCATGATCGTACTAACAGAGATAGGAGTTATCAGTACCGACCACGATCTCGCTCCTCTCCGCCTCCTAGGGCCCCAGTAGATCTCCCTGAATCTTCGCAGCAGCAACAACCTTCTCAATATTCAAGGCTCGAGATTCAGCGGTCAAGAGTTGAGCCACCGACAGCCGCCATCGTTGAACAGGCTCCGGCTGAGTTGACAAGCGAAGGAGCCATCCAGCTTGCTCAAATGAAAAAGGACTTTCCAAAAATTTGTCTGGATGCATATGTATTCCCTCCCCATCTTAAGAGGATTCCTCAGGATGCCAAAAATATTGCGCATAGCTACATCCACGACTTTTATGCTCAATACAAGGAGTGGTACAAAGCAACCGTGAAAGCTTCAAAGGTTGCTTTTGACCGGGCAAAGGTTATTCAGGAGCGTGATGCTGAGATTGTTAAGATCGCATCATCTAGGTTCTTCAATCTGAGATGGAGTCATCTCGAAACTCTGAACTCCAAGCGCTTAAAAAGCATGATGATGCTGTGTCAAAGATGGCAAGGATGCAGAAGGCACACTGTGCCTTGGTAGAAGGGATGGGCCACCGTTATACCAGTGTCATAGTTGAGCGAGACACAGCCGTTAAAGAGCTGAATGAGCTCAAGGCCGAATTTGCAGAGGTGGTGAAAGAAAAAGACGCCGCTAATACCACCACTCAGGAGGCATGCGACCAAGCTGTGTCACTTCGAGCCGAACTTGCTGCGGCGGTGGCCAAGACCAAGTCTGTGGAGGCAGAAATCCAGGAAAAGATTATGGAGGAGCAGTCCAGGATGGATGCTGATTTCGATGATCTCCTGGTTACATACAATGCCAACGTGCTGGAGCACAGAAATTTATCATGGTTGGGATATGACTCTATGATTCTGTATAACGCCTGGACTAGGTTGGTGGAGGAGAAGAAAGCAGCGCATCCGGATGAAACGCTGGATGATTTCGAGCTTGAGATGTGCTTGCTTACTGAGGAAGAGAGGAAAGTTCTTCATGAGGCGGTGATTTCCGTGGCGAAAGAGAAGCTTGGTGCTCAACAGATAGAGACAGGTGAGGGCTCGGGGATTGAGCATCACGAAACAAGTGTTGGAGCTGTAATTCCGACATTGCCTGAAACCATTGGTGCGGTCGATCCCCAGTCCATCCCCGCTTATAATCCTGACCAGCCGCAATTGTCTTCCGCTGATGCTTCTGCCTCTGTGTCTGCCCATACTTCGGGCCAGGCTAAGGAAGGTACTTGAACGCTTCCCGTATATACTTTGTGTGAAGAATCGGAAGCAATACATTTAGCTAACAATCTTTGCTTTTTCACATTTTAGTGACCGAAGTCGTTGTCTCTGCGCCTCCTTCATCACAAGCTCCTTATCAAGCGCAAGGGGCTATCATCACCGAGGCCATTATGACATCTACTATGGTTGGCGAAGAGGGAGAAGCAAGCATGCTATCTTTTGATGCTCAGATGATCGAAGAGCTCCTCAGTCAACCCAACGATCCCTTCGTCGATCCATCCTTTGTCATGAGCGGGACCACTCCGGCTGTTAGCTCCTTTATGCCAGCCACTAATACTTCCAGTGCGGCTCAAGTATCTCGTGCAGATGAAATCCTTTCCGAGATCAATGCTGAGATGACATCAGTGACAGCAGGCATGAATCCGCCTGGTCCTGCCCCACTAATGATGATATCGCCGGGCGGCACTGTGGTCATTGCAAGCGCTCCTGCCCCACTTCCTGTTACAGCTCCTATGCCTCCAGTTCCATCCTCCAAGAGAATCTCTGTTGCTTCAAGCTCCGAGGAGGATGTTGATATTATGTCACCATCGGAGGACAAACCAGAGAAGAGTAAGAGAGTGAGGAGGAAGTCGGGTGGCGGATCCAGTGGGACTACCCCAAAGAAGAAACCGAGGAAGAAGAAGGATTGATCTCTTCCTTTAGTTTGTTGTTACGTTCGGGGATAGTGTTCCGTTTTGTTGATTTTTCTATAGCCGTGTATAGATGTGGACTCGGCTCCCACTAGTAGGAATTTTTTGAACCATCTTGTAATCGGATTCTTTTTGTTGATAATGGAAATGAAAGTATATTCTCTTTCGTCTTTAATTCGATATTTGTTTTGGTTCTGCCCCCAGTCATGGGGACAAATATGGAGTTGATGTATGTTTATACTCCGTCTCATCCTCTGGGAGTACGGAGTTAAGTAAATGTTTATACTCCGTCTCGCACTCTGGGAGTACGGAGTTAAGTAAATGTTTATATTCCGTCTCGCACTCTGGAAGTACGGAGTTACGTAAATGTTTATACTCCGTCTCGCACTCTGGGAGTACGGAGTTAAGTAAATGTTTATACTCTATCTCGCACTCTGGAAGTATGGAGTTAATTGATGTTTATACTCCGTCTCGCACTCTGGGAGTACGGAGTTGGTTAATGTTTATACTCCATCTCGCACTCTGGGAGTACGGAGTTGATTAATGTTTATACTCTGTCTCGCACTCTGGGAGTACGGAGTTGATTGATGTTTATACTCCGTCTCGCACTCTGGGAGTACGGAGTTGTTTAATGTTTATACTCCGTCTCGCACTCTGGGAGTACGGAGTTGGTTAATGTTTATACTCCGTCTCGCACTCTGGGAGTACGGAGTTGATTAATGTTTATACTCCATCTCGCACTCTGGGAGTACGGAGTTGATTAATGTTTATACTCCATCTCGCACTTTGGGAGTACGGAGTTGTGCGAAGGATTGTCGTGTATCAACCCATTTTTAGCCTTGATGTGATGGCTTGCCCCCGAGTTCGGGTTTCATTTAGCGAGTGGCCGGTCGTATCACAGCCACTCCTCTCTCGAATAAATCCCATTGCGTGATGGAATTTAGCTCTTCGTGCGTCGTGATGTTGTACATTGTATTTAATGAATCACAGCTATGGCTCAAAGAGATGGCATTTTATTGCTGAAATAAGAAGATATGGCAAAGTCAGTTGCCTTATTACAAATTCTAATTTCGAAATGCAGAAACAAATTTTAAAATGGAATTTAAACTAGATAGATGAACATAGCCTGTTATTTGCAGTAGTGACGAAGACTTTCGCTACTCCAGGCCCTTGGTAAAGTTAGGCCATCAACGGTTGATAACTTGAATTTGTCATCCCCGAGCATTCGCTTAATTTTGTGTGACCCTCTCCACGTTGGTCTCATGTGTGGGAGTGCGGGATAATCTTTTTAGTGACTAGCTTACCGAGTTCAAAAGTTTTAAGTCGGTCATTGGCATTGCGTAACCGGGCAACTCGATTTCGGCGTATGATTGTTCTCAAATCAACCTGGTCGCCCTGGACGACCCTAACTCCGTTGATGGTTGGGAACTTTAAAGTTAAACACCACGGGGTGATTATGGCCCTGAATTCAGCAAGGGCAGGTCAACCTAAAAAGGCGTTATATGGCGAGTCTACATCCAACACAACGAACTGCAATGTCCGAATCGATCTACGTTCTTTGGCTCCCAACTCAACTGGTAACTCTACCATCCCAACAGGTATGGTAGCGCTGCCATTGAATCCATAGAGATGAGTTTGTCAGGGTTTTAGATCTCCAGCTTTCATCTTCATTTGATTATACGCATGTACAAATATGATATTCACAGAGCTCCCACAGTCAATCAGGATCCTCTTCATCCACATCGGACCTACTCGAGTCGATATCACAAGTGGGTCAGTAGTCGGGTTTCCGACGTAGTCAACATCGCTGTCTCGGAAAGTGATGTCGTTAGTCATCGTTCTCTTTTGCTTGGTCGAAGGTTTATCGTACAAGTTATCATCATACTCGAAGTTTGTACGTCTAGCTAAGTTGTTATATGATTCCATTTCCTCCCAGCTTCGAACTGCTGGATGAGGACTACCACTTACACCATTAATTACCAATCTTCCTCCGACGCGACCTAGTTCTTCCTATCTTTCTTGATTCTGTGCATGATTTTGATTTGAGGGGCCCGCTCCACCAGACTGCGGTGCCCGCACAAACTGGTCTAACTTTCTCTCCCTGATCAACTTTTCGATGAGGTCTTGCAAATGTCGACACTCATTGGTATTGTGGCCGTAACTTTCGTGAAATCTACTGTAAAGATTATGATAAAGAATTGATTAAGCTTTCAGAATATAATGAGAGAAGAAGATATAACAAGAGATTGAATCAATTGAATTTGAATTTGATCATCTTTATTAAAATCAGATACGACATTAAAACCCTTGTTACAAAAAGCTTGTACATGTACAGCTTAAATGAGAAAAGGAAGATACAAAAATATGCACAACAAATCAGTTCAAATCCTGAAGTAACCCGCAAGCAAACAAGGCCCAAAGCCCAAACTCTAAGCAAATAATGAAGCAGCTGCACCCACACACTAATCACCATGTACACAGCCTCAATATATCAACCTATATCATTATATTCATTACACTCCTCCTCAAGTTGGGTTATAAATATCTATCAGACCCAACTTGCTCTTCAAATATTTCAATCTATCTCCACTCACAGCCTTAGTTAAGACATCTGCAGGTTGCTCTTGTGTATTGACATAATGTGTAGTTACTTCTCCATTTTGAATTTTGTTTCGAATGAAATGACAATCTATTTCTATATGCTTTGTTCTTTCATGAAAGATAGGGTTAGAAGCAATATGAATTGCTGCCTTATTATCACACCATAATCTGGCCGGTTCCTCAAACTCAAGTTTACACTCCTTTAGTAAGTGTTTGATCCACATAATCTCACATACAGCCTTGGACATAGCCCTGTACTCAGATTCAGCACTAGATCTGGATACAATATGTTGTTTCTTGCTCTTCCAGGACACTAAATTTCCTCCAAGATATACACAAAAACCAGTTGTTGACCTTCTATCATCTCTTGAACCTGCCCGGTCAGCATCTGCAAAGCTCTCAATCTTCATGTGACCATGATTAGTATACATAATTCCTTGTCCAGCTGACCCCTTTAGATATCCAAGTATATGTTCTAATGCTAACCAGTGTTGTTTTGTGGGTGAAGCCATATACTGACTTACCATGCCTACTGCAAAGGATAGATCTGGTCTAGTTATGGTGAGATAATTTAATTTGCCTACTAATCTCCTATATCTTTCTGGATCTTCAAAGGGTTCTCCTTCAGATGTTAAATAGTTGTTGGGGATGATTGGTGAACTTTGAGGTTTAGCTCCTAATTTACCAGTTTCTGTCAGTATATCCATCACATACTTCCTTTGATTCAGTAATATTCCTTTGTTGCTTCTTAACACTTCTACTCCCAAGAAATATTTTAGTTCTCCTAAGTCTTTAGTTTGAAACTTCTGATGAATGAACTGCGTCAATAAGGTAACTCCTTGTTCATCATTGCCAGTTATGATTATATCATCCACATATACAACTAATAAGATGATACCTTGGTCTGAATGTTTGTAGAACACTGAGTGATCACTTTTGCACCTGGTTACACCAAATTCCTCTAAAGTTTGGCTAAATTTTCCAAACCAAGCTCGTGGACTTTGTTTAAGTCCATAGAGAGTTTTCTTTAACTTACACACAAGTCCTTCTTCTCCTTGTGTAATGAAACCAGGTGGCTGAGTCATATAAATCTCCTCCTTAAGGTCACCATGTAGGAATGCATTTTTAATATCTAATTGGTGAAGATTCTAGTTGAAGTGTGCTGCTAATGCTATGAATACTCTGATAGAGGTCATTTTGGCTTCAGGAGAAAAGGTTTCAGCATAATCCATACCATACACTTGTGCATATCCTTTAGCCACTAGCCTTGCTTTAAATCTGTTGATGGTTCCATTTGGGTTCATCTTCACTGAGTATATCCATCTACAACCAATTGCCCTCTTATTTTCTGGTAATTTCACCAGATCCCATGTATTATTCCTTTCTAAGGCATTCATTTCATCAACCATAGCTTCCCTCCATTCTTGTTTGACTAAAGCCTCAGCTACATTTTTAGGAATTCCAATATTGTCTAGAGTGGTAGAAAAAGTATAAGATGTGGGTGAAAGGTTATCATATGACATATAGTTAGAGATGGGGTAGGTGCACTTTCTCTTTTCTTTTCTAAGAGCAATGGGAAGATTAAGGCTTGGGTCTTCAGCAATGGGAATTTCACCAGAAGGTGCAGGATCACTATCATTCTCAACTATTGATTCAGTTTCTGGAGTCTGCATGTTAGACTTAATTACATATTCCTCAATCTCCTCCTGATTTGATGTGTGAATTATTTCCTCACTCTCACCCAGACTAGATGTGTTAACTTTTTGATAGAATGGTCTGTCCTCCATAAAGTTTACATCTATAAATACTATATACTTGCTTAAACTTGGACAATAACATTTATATCCCTTCTGTAGTCTTGAGTAACCAACAAAAATGCACTTGAGAGCTTTGGGATCCGATTTTCCTACCTGAGGGTTAACATTCCTTACAAAGCATACACCCAAATATCTTGGGTTTAATTGGATATATATCTTTGTTAGGACATAACACTTGGTAGGGTATACTAAAATTCAGGACTGTTGAAGGCATCCTATTTATAAGAAAACAGGCAGTTAAAACAGCATCCCCCCAGAATGATTTTGGTACATTCATTTGAAACATCAATGCCCTAGCTGTTTCAAGGAGGTGTCTATTCTTCCTTTCTGCTACCCCATTTTGGGCAGCAGTATCTACACATGATGTTTCATGTAGAATCCCATGCTGACTTAGGTATGAGTTGAATGCAAAGGATGTATACTCCTTAGAATTATCACTTCTTAATGTTCTAATGCAAGTATTAAACTGATTTTGAATTTCCTTATGAAAAGTACAAAAAATTGAAAACAATTCTGATCTATTAGTCATCAAAAATACCCAAGTAACCCTTGAATAGTCATCAACAAATGTCACAAAGTACTTATAACCAGATTTAGACACAATAGAGGATGGCCCCCAAATATCAGAATGCACTAATTCAAATGGTGCATTAGCACATTTATTTATTCTAGGCTTTAAGCTACTCCTATGTAGTTTAGCATATTGACATGGCTCACAATTGAGATGAGTTAGAGACTTGTACTGAGGATAAAGATGCTTGAGCAAAGTAAGTGAAGGGTGCCCCAATTGCTGATGAAGCTTGATGGCATTCCCTATACTTGAGCATGCTACAGGTGAATTTTCCAAAATGTAAAGTCCCCCTGCTTCATATCCCTTACCAATAATCTGTCTCGTTGTAAGATCATGAAATATACATTCTTCAGAAGAAAAATCTACTCTACAATTCAAGTCTCTGGTGAGTTTGCTTACAGATAGCAGATTATATGATAAAGTAGGTATAAATAGAG
The DNA here is from genome assembly GCA_030737815.1 of Allium fistulosum. Taxonomy (NCBI): domain Eukaryota; kingdom Viridiplantae; phylum Streptophyta; class Magnoliopsida; order Asparagales; family Amaryllidaceae; genus Allium; species Allium fistulosum. Next base: position 210,189,632 of record CM060907.1, read on the forward strand.
CAGATTTCAATGGGACCATAGTATCTATATTACCAACTCCATGAACATGTGCTTGTGACCCATCTGCTAAAGTGACTGCATGACCTTTTATATGTTCATTAATCCCTGCAAACAGTTTAGAGTTACCTGACATGTGGTCTGTTGCTCCAGAATCAATGATCCACTTTGAAGTTTGTTTATCAGAACTTGCAATAGTAGAGATAGCTGGTTTGTTTTGAGATTCCTGATACTTTGTGTATTTATCAAACTACTCAGCAGTTATAAGAACAGTTTTGGGTGCATTATTGTTATTAGTAGTTCCTTGATTCTTTTGCTGATTGATGTATTGCAGCTTTCTACACTCACCAATTAGATGTCCTGGTTTCTTGCAGTATGAGCATATTTTATTGCTTGGTCTCCATCCACCTCGTTGTGGTCTCCAGGATGGAGATGATGGGGGTCTCCATGATTCAGGCCTTTGTGATGAACTCCATGGTGGTCTGAAGTCAGATGGAGGTCTCCAAGTGGAAGGTGAAGGATTTGTATTAGAGCTTGAACTTATTAAAGCACTGTTATTCACATTTGTAGTGGGTGGAGTTGTTTCAGTCCTAAGCACTCTGCTGAACACTTCATGAAGGGATGTTATGGTGGATCCAGACAATATTTGAGATTTTGCAGATTCAAATTGTGATGGCAACCCGGCAAGGAAGGACATAATGGCCATCTGTTCACGTTGAAGTTGTTGTATCTTCACATCAGGACTCATTGGTAGTAATACATTGAATTCTTCATAAGTCTTTTTAAAATTCATGAAATAACTTGTAAGAGATTGATCCAGCATCTCAGCTCTATAAAATGATTTACACACTTCAAACATACGAGTCAGATTTCCTTTTCCAGAATACAAAAATTTGAGGTATTCGATTAGTTCCTTCACAAACTCACAGTGATTAATCAAACAGATCACTTCATCGTCTATTGAATTTCGAATTTGCAAAAACAGTCGAGCATCTTCTCGCAACCAGATCAGATCCTTTTCTTCAGATGTTGTTGGTGGATTTGTTGTTAGGTGATCATCTTTATCAATGCTTCGAAGGTATAATCTGACAGTTTTGCTCCACTCCAGGAAATTAGTATTCGTTACCTTGCGATCTGTGATCTTGGATGTAACTGGTAGAACATCGATCATGGTAGAACTCTTGGTTTCAGACATATTGTGAGGATAAGAACTTTGGTAGATTGAATTTGAGTTTTGAGGTAAGATGCAGAAACCCTAGATCGAGATCCGATGCTCTGATACCATGTAAAGATTATGATAGAGAATTGATTAAGCTTTCAGAATATAATGAGAGAAGAAGATATAACAAGAGATTGAATCAATTGAATTTGAATTTGATCATCTTTATTAAAATCAGATACGACATTAAAACCCTTGTTACAAAAAGCTTGTACATGTACATCTTAAATGAGAAAAGGAAGATACAAAAATATGCACAACAAATCAGTTCAAATCCTGAAGTAACCCGCAAGCAAACAAGGCCCAAAGCCCAAACTCTAAGCAAATAATGAAGCAGCTACACCCACACACTAATCACCATGTACACAGCCTCAATATATCAACCTATATCATTATATTCATTACATCTACAAAACTTCCCTGTTTGAATTTGCCTCTCCGATGATTGCTTCGGAGCAGGCTTCTTATATTGCACAGTGTTGCAAGTTTGCAGATACACGTTTTCCAACAACGTATTCAATGGCGTGTAATTATCAAACATTGGGGTCCTACGTTGTGGGCCTCGATTCTGGTCTCTTTTCTTATCCTGACCACTGTTGACTCTCGGCTGAGTTTGTTTGTTCTGTATATTTAGCTGAACTTTTCCGGAACTCTCGCCGGACTGCTTAACTGCTACATTACTCTGTATTCCTTCAGTTCTGGGCATCGCATCGTCCTGCTTCCTAGACTGTTTTGCGTCCTCTTGCCGCAAGAATTGAGCGGCTTTGGAGTAGAAACAGTCCAACGATGCGGGTGGTTTCCCAGCTAGCCAATTTCCAAACTCAGAATCGGGGTCGATTCCTTTGGTTAATGCCATCAAGATTGAGTTATCGTTAGGATTACTAATCTCTACACATGCCGCGTGGAATCTTTCTAAATAACGTCTGAGTGTCTCTCCACGGGCTTGGGTAACACTAGACAGGGTGTTAACGTCTTTAGGTCTAGTGATGTGCATACGAAACTGTTCGACAAATTTCTTAGCTAGTTGATCAAAAGAAGAGATGGATCTAGGTGGCAGCCTTGTAAACCACATTGTTGCGATCCCTCCCAAAGAGATGGGAAAACTTCGGCATTTCACTACATCATCAGCCCTTGCGGCGCTCATTGACCACTCATATTTCAAAATGTGTTGATTGGGATCAGAATTTCCTTCGTACATAGGGAGAGTTGGCATTCTGAATGGCCGAGGAGGATCAGCATATAATATCTCGTCTGTGAAAGGAGTATGACTACGAGAAATTCCCCAATCGTCATTGGTAAAGCCTTGGTTCTCGCGGATCATCTGACGTATCATGGTTGAAATATCGGGCATATCCACATTCTATGCATGCTGAGCTAAGGTGTGGTCGGGTTCCACAGCGCGAGTTTGGACCGGACGCTGTCGACGGCCTATGTCTCGCCTCCTTGGCTCGACATCTTCTGGGACGTATGGTTCAGGAGTACATCCACGTTGTTGATTATTCGGATCTGACAGATTTCGGGTATCAACCCTTGTTTCTACCGCAGCGGTTGTCGTGCGATTGTCTGTGGTATGCTGTGGAACAGTACCTCCTCGTGATGAGGGCCCGGCATGGAAGCTGGTTGACGGCCCTGCCCTTAACTGTCCAATGGTCAAGGCGGGTTGTATCCAGTAGTTTGAGCGTGACTCCCCTCTAACCGGGGACGGGTAGATCTGTGGTGGTGGTCAGATGAGGCGGAACTCTCAGTAGATGAGCAGGAGATATCATCCCTCCTGGACCTTCTGTGGCTTTGGCGGTTCAGTTGGTTGGTCAATTCAATATTAGCACGCAACTGTTCTGCCAACTGTTGCCGACTTTGAGTCAATTCCTGAAGCAACGCTTGGAACTCTTGTCTGGTGACTGGTCCAGACGGATCTGAGTGAGCAGTGTTGTCTTGGTTGGATTGTAGCTGCTGTGTAGGATTCTGTCTATCCTGACCTTCTTGATCAGCAGCCGTAGAGGTAGTTCTTGTACTAACCATCTTAAGTAGTGGATTCCTTTCCTAGATTTTACGCAAATCTGAATAGAATGGAAGGATTCTGGATTAGAGATCTGGATCTTCCTCTTGGATTTATGCAATCCGGTATCGACGATAGATCCAAGGAGCAGGAGAAAAAGATGGTTTTTTCTCAGTGAAAGCACCAAAGTGTTTGTACCAAAAATGGGCACAACACTCTTCGGAAGTTTTTGAAGAGATAAAAGTGAAGAAAGAAAATTAAACTGAGGATTATCTAACAAAAACTCCAAATAACAAAAATATAAAATGCAAAGAAGACAGCGATTTAGAGTGGTTCGGCGCTTTGCCTACGTCCACTATGAAAGTTGTTGATTTTATTGCTCGATACTTGAAGATTACAATTTCTTATAATGTAATACAACTGGTTTTATAAGCTAAATCTGAAAATAAGGCAGCAGTGGTGATTTGGAGTAAATCTGGTAGAGTCTGGGCGCTCTTTAGCTCTTAAAATAGTTTGACCCCTTTTCTGAATGACCAAGGGCTCTATTTATAGGCGTAGGAGGCTGATATTTAGCCTAAAATTCGGGGAGACCAGTTCTGGTATGTGAGGGGGCCCACATGCCCGCTTTCAGGAAATCCGGGCCCACTTTTGGATCGATTCGAAGTCCATTCGAATCGATCAAGAAAACATCCAATCGAGCTGAAATTTGGTGTGGACATTCTTCAACATGGGCTCAAGCTTCTGTGAAAATTTCATAGCATTTGGACTTATAGATCTCAAGTTATGATCGATTCAAGTTTGCATTTCCGGTGGACACGAGTGGTTCGAATCGATCCCTTCGAATCGATAGGGTCGAATCGATGCTTGGTGCATGTGTGTGGTGATGTGGCGCGCGTGCTTCTCGGGTTGATCCATCTTTTTCTCCGAGTTTACTGGGTCGAATCCATGGTTTTAGCCGCTTTGACTTGGTGGATTCGAGGTAACGGATTCGAAAGTATGCTCCTTCGAATCGATCGAATGGATGCTTCCCTCGTATCGATCAAGGTAGGCCATAGCTGATCGATACGAAGGCTTCTCAGCTGAATGGATTCGAAGATAGTTGTGGGATGGAGTCGAAGTTCTTCAACTACATGGATTCGAAGGCCTTCCCTTTGATGGATTCGAAGTAGGGAATGGTTCAATGGGTTCGAACCATGGCTTGCTCGATGGAGGTTATGCCCCGTGGGTTCGAACCAATGCATGGCCCATGGATTCGAACCTAAGGCTACTTCAGATGGATTCGAACCAAGGCATGTTCTGATGGATTCTAACCTAAGGCTGCTTCCTCCACTTTTCATTAGTGATAACTCGAGCATACGAACTCGGATTATCTTGAAATTCGGAACGTTGACTTTCACGGCTTTGCTTGACGTGTCTTATCAGTTGCAGCCCGATCTGGACTTGGACAAAATTCATCGACATCCATAGTAGACCTATGTATAACCGGTTTTCAAGACGAACTGTCATTGGTTTCTAGTCGAGCTCTTGGTCTCACGGCCTTGCCAAAAGGAGGGATAACAATATTGTTATATTTAATAATTCGGTTGTACATATCTAACGTATATAAAAAAATTTAAGTGAATACATACATATAACCAATCTAGCTTGTGACAACAACAATACATTTATGAATCTCACCTAACTAACAATATATATATATAATGAAATATAATTAGAAATTATATACTATAATACACTAAATAATATACCTAAGAACCAATGCCTTGTAACACACCTTGTAATGATGAACTCTCTCCTCTTATAAGCTTTTCGATTCGGTAGACTGCTGATCCTTGAACCGTTGACTTCTGACTATCGGATAGTAATCGATCTTGAATTGATTTGAGCTTGATATGATGGGGCTCCTAGGGATTAAAGTCGGCCAGCAGTAGAAGGTAGGAGTAGCAGCCAAAAGTATCCATTCCAATTAGGGTTAGAGGTGTTTAAATAGTAGATGGAAGAGAGAAAATAATGGATCACATCTCAAACCAGTTCTCCCTCAATCTAAGCCCTCAAAAACCCAACAACTCTACCCTAATTGAACCGCCCTTTATCTCTCTATTTCAACCAAAAATAATACCCATTATGATGGGCCAAGATCCCATTTAAGCCCATAGAAAATATTATTTAATTAAATCCAATTTAATTGCTTATCGATATCGTATATCGATTGATATATTTATAATTATTATAAATATATTTAAAAATATTTATTCCCAAAATAATAATAAATTTAATAATTAATATTTTATAAATATAAATTAATTTAATTAATTAATTAATAGCAATTATAAACTAATTAAATCATTTGGTCAAAAGAAAATTCATCATTTCGGTTATGTGATCTGTTAGGTGTAAATTTGGTCAGTGATTAATATCAAACTATTCGAATATTAACGTTCACACATCACTTAGTGGATGGAGTGAAATTTTGTCTAAATTTATTGCGTACTTGGTTTTAGTAGAATCTAATTTCACTTTATTAAGCATTACTTGGTTGTGACTGTTTTTACGTCAATTCGCTTTGTCAAAAATATATCACTTTAAACTTATGGAATTTGTAATGGTCAAAATTCTAATATCATTCATATTCAACTTTATAGTCCAAACACAAAGTCCTTGGTTCAATAATAACAATTATTACTGCCAAAGTGCTCTGGCCTGTGACTTTGACTTTTTGAGTTTGACTTAATTTGACCGTGATACTAACCCCATATAACTAAGGAGACGAATCCTCCCTTGAATAGTGTTTCACTTCCAGTACTTCCACTCGACCCAACTATAGTCACTCGATGGACGTAGTGCCATGACTTGACTATAAACAAAGCGGAGCTTTCATATTGAAGATCGACGGTATTCTTAAGTCGGGAAAGCTATGTACATCAGTCACATCGATATTTTATGTTTGACCTTATTTATATTAACCAACAGAAAACAATCAAGTGATTCATTTCATAGTTATTCAATAACTATCAGTAGTGACCCTTAGGTGTCCCCAGCATTCATGTAATACACTGCCCAACATTTGGAGAGCGTTACGTACTCTAGTCTCAAAGGATATATTGATATCCAGTCTTGATGCATCTTGACTAGGAACATTTAAAATTGTATATTTGTTTTCACTGTGATAAATTACTCAAGGTTACAACACTTTGTAACTATTATCACAAAACATACCATTTATGGATTTCTATTTAATATACTTTAAATTAAATTAATTAATTGATATAACATATTATATCAAGTATATAATAGAAATAAAACGCCTTTTATTTCGAACGAGATTAGTTATCAAGTTAGCTATATGTAACAAATTATGTCATTGCCCTTAGGGCATACCCCTAACTCTATTAGTCTCTCACTTGCACTTGGGGTCAATTATGGAATCTTATTCCAACTTCGCCAATCAGTTTCCTTAAATCAATTGGGTCATCCCCTGAGTGAACGGGTACACTATTATGTTTAAATTATCTACTATGTCAATCAACTCTTTTTGACGCTGATAAACTACCTTTATTATGTGGAACAATTGGGAGTATGTCTCTTAATTTCTATTGAGCTTTAGTTCTGTTACAAACTATATCGCGGCATTGTTATCATATAACAATGTAATGGGATTCTCAACATTTGGAATTACCCTCGGCTCAGATATAAATTTGAGCATACATTCCTTTATTACGACGCTATACAAGATGATGTACTTAGCCTTCTTCATTGAATCAGCCATATTCTTTTATTTGGAACATTTCTAAATTACAGATTCCTAACTTGAATTTATTATTGATATATTATACTCAACATCACTTATGGAGTTTGAGTCCGAACACTCCTTTACAAGGAGTTTGTTGTTTTTGTAAACAATTCTCCAATATTTCATGAATACACGAGAATACCTCAAAACTACCATTCAATGATATCAATTTGGACTTGATATTTTCTTCATGTATTAAATACATAAACAAATCACAATATCGTAGTCAACATAATATGTATGATAATTCCTATTGCTGATGCATAAGAAATCCATTTTACATGTTTCGTATTAAACATTTTAATAAGGTGTCCTTACATATCATTTTAGGACATTCCCGATATCTTTTATATTTACTATAAAAGACACCATTTACAAATCCGACATTGAGTATTAAAACAACTAAAACTGATTTTAACACAAGTATATCGTTAAAAATCAGTAGTGTGTAGTTTACACATGATTTAGAAATATCTATGTACCTTTTAACTTTCTTTGTTATGAGCACATGCTTCCTTTGCATTTTGATTGATAATCAAACTACTTGATACATCTATCAAAATATTTATTCAATTTTGAATCTTTTTAGAATGATACTTTCATATTCGTTCTCGAATCGTATCCGAAAATCCACAAATTCAATATCGCTCCCCCTGACCTCAAGACACTTTTGTTGTTATGTGCACTAGTCTAAATCTATATTTCGAATTTCTGTTTCAACACATATATACCAAAACCTAAATCATACCAGGTGATAATTTTGTGTGTCAAATTTGAACCAACTTGAGCATATCAAAGGGTGAATCTGTTACGTGAAATTCAACAATTGAAATTCACAGCAATATTCTTATCAATATGGCTTACTATATTCCAACTACAATTTGCTTTCTTATAAAGACACATTTGCGGCTAATGGATCATACCCCTTTAGATACAACTATCAAAATCATATTTTGATGATGTACTTGGAATCTATTTCAGATTAACGCATCATACCATATCATAAAGTCAATAATCTTAATGGTTTAATTAAACCACCAAGGAGTATTTATCCTTAACATTGACAAGAAACTCATGGTTTCTCTTTAATGCACATGAGTACTCATTCGATGTTATAATGTATTTGTGTTCGTTTGGGTTAGTTAGTTTCATTTCATCTCATGTAATCAGTTTTATATTTGGATCATATCTAATTCCATTTTATTACCAATAATTTCTCAAAGGAATCCCTTCACCATGAAGTTGGTATTTCTTGAAACAACATTTGTTTCTCAGTGCAACAGAACGGGCATTCATAAACAATTTATGAATTGCCTTATAAAACTAATTTTGCATTAGTTCATAATATATTTATGTTCACAACATAAATCAGACATCTATTGGCTATCTTTCCTAAAATTTTCTTGGGATGATTCATACAAGTTCCCTTATGTATAATTATTATGTGCAGTTTTTCGACTGGCATAACCTACCAACTCCTTAGCCCAGGATATATAAGGATTTCTTATAAACTCTTATCTCATATGGTTTTGTAAACTAATATTTGGATGGTATTATTTTAACCTTCTATACTACTCTTAAGTACACACCTTATAGAAAGTATTTAACTCAAGTTCACTCATCATTAATCGTGCTTTTTCCAACAAAGTTCGATTACACCTTACCAATACATCATTATGTATTATAGGGAGGAGTGACCTTTGAGGCGAATCTTAATTCATATTAGGTACATACATAACTCTTTCCAATATACTCACCCATTCTATCAAATCGAATCATTTATATCGCATGTTAAATTATTTACTTCCGTTTAATATTTTATGAGCTTATCATAGACTTATTCATGAGTATCAAATACACATGTCCATGTCTGTGATAACTCACCAATGAATATGATGAAGTATATGGAACCGTTCTAGTATTAATAGAATTATGATTACATATATCTATATGTATCAATCCAAAGAGTTCATCAACTCTTATGATGCTTCGACTAAATAGGTGCATAGCCTTTAAGTGCTTGAGATATAATCAACTAGTACCATATGATTCATAATCATATAATATAAATTATTTCACAAAACTACGGCTTAGTCTATATTTCCAAAATAATTGTAAATAATTTTAGATACTTCAGTATTTTCCCATGCATCACTTTTGTTGTGAAGACGAATACCACATAATAGTTTTATTTCATAGAAAATATTTATAATATTCACACTGAAATATAACTATATCTATTTTTCAATCGACACCGAAAAATAGTCATTGTTTCATAATAATGTGTTTTACAAAAACAATTTTCGTAATTTGATGTAGTTAACATGTGCTATATGATATGCTCCTACTATTTCCACCATTACTATAATAGCATACTAAATTTGGAGGTCCATCATAATGTTGATTATTTATTTCATATACTGCAACTAGTTTACAATGGAGAGTTCTTTGATCAAATATCTTGAACTCAAAGAAATAAATCTCATAAAAAATAATTTTCTATATGAAAATACATTTTGGAATAGAAATCATATTTCTTATTTCAATGTTAAGCATTAATCATTATTATTACAATTCTCATTTCCATTGTTTCTTTATGAAGCAGAAGTGGCCATTCGCCCTTTTCATCTTAACTATACCTTAAATCACATCTACTCTTGTACGTTCGGTATTCTTTTAAATGGTCGAACCATTCAAAAGAATTCTTTATTACAATATCATAACGAACTCTTTACAAAAATGATTTGATTATCCTTAACATTTATGGGCATCAAATATGATGCACATTACATAAACAGATCAAACTGACATATCAGTGATCGAATTCTTGGATCTATATTGTAGTTTTTGTCTTGTGTTACATTTAACAAAATGCGATCTTTATCATAATCAATCAAATTGAATACTCGATCATGCACTATGGTTTATTTGTTTGCTTTGAATGAACTAATTTCATTGAAGTATCATATATTACGAACTTTGACCATTCACCATATAACACTTATATGTGATAGTATATGGATCAAATATCCATACTCTCGTATTGCTTTTGAGTTCGAAACTCGTAGAATGCAATACACTGTCTCGACCAAATAAACAAGTAAGCGACCAAATTACGAACGTATTTAGTAGTTGTAGAATCAGGCGCTCGCATGGGTTTTGAAACATGAACATGCAATAAGTATTTATTAGTTAGTATATGTTATATTTCTATTTGCCAATTTTTAATTCAGTTCAATTATATATCTTAGTTGATAAACGTTGTATCAATCATATTAAATGCACAAATTTATCAATATAGATTATTACAACATTGTATAGTATGTGTTCTTACAATATTATAAAGGTTAAATGTTATCATTTCATTTTTCTAATAAGGCTCCCACTAGTCTTTTTATGTTTCACCAAACCCTAAGTGAAACATAGAAGTTTTTCGACTTCACTAGTGGGTGTTAGGACTTGTATATCTTGGGATTCTGACCTTAAGGAAGGGTCAACAAATCATACTCCCATATACGATGGATAACTCCTTATTGGTTGTATCACATACAACTCCTAACATGTGGTCCCTTGTCCCAATCCCGCCTTTACCTTGTGGAAAACTCAATAACTAAAGTAGTATTATTCACTCGGGTCTACCATTTCGCAACGGCTTAAGCACATACCTTAAGGAATGCTCAACAAATATGTGCAGTTATCTTACCTCGTCTATTCAATATGTTAATAGTACTACACATAATATCCCTAGCTTGAGGAAAGCTCAACAACTAAAGAGTATGCAAATAATCTATTAATATATAAATGATAGAGGACAACTTTATATTGAAGATACATAATTTTCAATATATTTATAGAGTGATATCGAATTATGGAATAATGTATTTCTTATTAAATACCCTCATAATTCAAGTGTCAAACACATTTAAAATCATGGTATACATACTATATGTATGTATTTATCCCTTAAGTCTATTTTGGGTTTCTTACTGTTCCATCTTTTATTATACATTTATACTATATAAGTTTTTATTATTATATAACTTTTATATTTCATATTACTTATATAATAATCTTATGTATAATAATATATTAATTAAATCTTATTTAATTAATTAACATTTTAATTAATTTTATGTTATTTTAATATAGCATTTATATTAAATATTTATTATATACTATAACCTTTATAGTATAGCACATATATCTCATATATGTGCATTTTTATTTAATTAATCAACCTTTAATTGATTTGTTTAATTAATTAATATTTAATTAAATAATTATAATTAAATTATATTAATTTTGAAAATCATATTATATACATACATGTATACTTATGATATCTTAAACATTTGAAAATATCAAAACATATATCAAATATGTATAATACATGTATATACTTTTTCATTAATTAACTTATTTAATTAATTTATTTATCTTTTTAATAAAATTAAAATTTTGAAATTAATATATAATATTTTCAAACGTTTTGAAAATTTATTATATTATAACTTTTATAGTATATGTATATCTTACTTTAAATTTAACCTTTAAATTTAAAATCTTATATTTTAATTTTCAAACATGATTAGCCTAAGGCCCAATTTAAATTTAGGTCTTTTCTATTAGGGACAAATTTTGGGATGTGAGCTTAATAGTTAACCCTAATATGGCTAATTCAGACCGCATAGTCTATTGTGATCTAATACCATTGTTGGAATTGGGCCAGCTCGCAGAGGAAGTTATAGGTGAATTTCAAAAAAAATTCCTTATTAGATCTATATTGGACCTATGAAGTCTAATTCATTTAGAACATTTTCAAATATTATTTAAATAAAATCTCTTATTTTATTTAAATTTGTAAATCTATAAAGTTTTATTTGGTTTATATATTCATGCATATAAATATACACACGTATCATATACATATATGTATGTGTGCGGATGTGTAACATGATATTTCATGCAAGGTATAACATGCATGTGTATAGATGTTGGGATTTACATTACAACGGACACGTTAGCTCATCCGATATGTATTGTATGTTGTTCAAATATATGTATGTATTTAAACTTGTTACTGATATAAATATTATATATATAATTAAGTATATGTTAATTTTGTTTAAATAATTTTATGTATAAGAAAATATTTAAAATATATATTATATTCATTTATAGGAATATAATATATATATACATATAATATTAATAATATATATGCATATTATTATAATGTGTATTAAAATAATATATATACATGCATAATGCATTTTATTTTATTATTATTTTTAATAATTTTTTTATAAATTATGAATCAAATATATTTATATATATAAAGACAAAATAATAATTTTTTATTTTATACAAATATATGCATATGTACATACATAAACATATTTATAATATATATATATATATATCTTAATTAATTTTTTTAATAAATTCCAAACCATAAGTGCTTCACTATAAAAATTTGTTATTAACTTTTATTATTTAAAATATATATTAATTAATATTTTCTTGAAAATAAATAAAATATCAAGAAAAATATTTATAGAACATTGTATTTAAATTTTAAATTTCTAGGAAATATTATATGATATTTTGAAGTTCGAAAAATTTATCCATAATTTCTTTCGGTCAAAATCTATTTTTTATTAATTAATTGTTTTTCAGCCATTAGCAAAATTGATCTTTTAATTTTCATTTTCTAGCAAAGAGCTTTATTATGATAAAATTATTTTATAAATTTAAAAAATATATTTAAAAATATATTTTACTTTATATAATTTATTTAGATAATATATTGAATTAAATAATATTAAATGATAATAAATAATTATAAAAATTATTTGGAAGCTAGGGAAAATTATTATTATTGTAGATATACATGTATAAAACTATAGGATCAATTATAACCATAGAATGATATTATAATTAAATATGAACCTTTTATATAATAATTAAATGATATATGTATGTGTGTCTATATAAAATAATAAACCTATAATATTATTATAATTAAAAATACAGTTGTACATATCTAACATATAAAAAAATTATTTAGTTAAGTGAATACGTACATATAGCTAATCAAGCTTGTGACAACAATAGTACAAATAAGAATCTCACATAACTAACAATATAATATAATATATATAATGAAATATTAATCAGAAATTATATACTAATATAATGAATCATAACTTGAGAACCAATGCCTAATGATAAACTCTCTCTTCTTATAAGCTTTTCGATTTGGTAGACTGCTAATCCTTGAGCTGTTGACATTGACTATCGGAATGTAATTGCTCTTGAATTGATTTAAGGTTGATATAATAGGGCTCCTAGGGATTGAGGTCGGCCAGCAATAGAAGGTAGGAGTGGAAGCCAAAAGTATCTATTTCAATTAGGGTTAGAGGTGTTTAAATAGTGGATAGAAGAGAGAATATAGTGGATCACATCTCATACCAGTTCTCCCTCAATCTGAGTCATCCATAACCTAACAACTCTACCCTAATTGAATCGCCCTTTATCTCCCTATTTCAACTGAAAACCATACCCATCATGATGGGCCAAGATCCCATTTAAGCCCATAGAAAATATTATTTAATTAAATCCAATTTACTCGCTTACCGATATCGTATATCAATTGATATATTTATAACTATTATAAATATATTTAATAATATTTATTTCTCAAAGCATAATCAAGTTTGATAATTAATATTTCATAAATATTAGTTAATTTAACTAATTTATAGAATTTGCTAATCAAATTATTTGGCCAAAAGAGAATTCATTATTTCGATTGTGTGACCCGCCAGGTGTATATTTGGTCGGCGATTAATATCAAACTATTCGAATATTAACATCATACGTCACTTAGCAGATGGTGTGACATTTTGGCTAAAGTTATCACTTATTTGGGTTCATTAAATCCAATTTCACTTTATTAAGCATTGCCTAGTTGTGACTTTTACTTGCACCAATTCTATTCATCAAAACTATATCACTTTAAACTTATGGAATTTGGTAACGGTCAAAATTCCAATATCATTCATATTCAACTTTATAGTCCAAACACGAAGTCCTTGGTTAGATAACAACAATTATTATTATCTGAAATGCTCTGCCCAAAGACCTTGACTTTGAGTTGACTTAAGTGAACCGTGATGCTAACCCCATATAAATGAGGAGACGAATCCTCTCCTGAATAGTATTTCACTTCCAATACTTCCACTCGACCTAACTGTAGTCACTTGATGGATGTCGTGCCATGATTTGACTATAATCTAAGCGAAGCTTTCATATTGAAGATTGATGGTATTTTCAAGTTAAGAGAACTTTGTAAATCAGTCATATTGATATTTTTTGTTTGACCTTGGTCATATTAACTAACAGAAAACTATCGTGTGAGTCGTTCCATAGTTATCCAATAACCATCAGTACGTAATCCCTAAGTGCTTTGAACAGTTTTGGGTAATAAACTGTCCAACATTTAAAGAACGTTACAAACTCTAGTCTCAGTGGATACATCGATATCAAGCCTCGACGCATCTTGACTAGTGCATTAAAAATGGTATATTTGTTTTCACTGTGATAAATTACTCACGGTTACAACACTTTTTAACTACTATCGCAAAACACATCATTTATGGATTTCTATTAAATATACTTTTAATTAAATTAATTAATATATATAACATATTATATCAAGTTTGTAATAGAAAGAAAACACCTTTTATTTCGAACAAGATTAGTTATTGAGTTAGATATATCTAACAAATTACATAATTGCGCCTAGGGCATACCTCTAACTCTATCAAGATTGAGTAGGAGGGGCATTGAGGTAGGAGCAGTAGGAGCCCTAGAAGCAGGATGGGAAATTGGCCTTGATGAGTGTCGATCCTAGGCCTCAGGGAAATGTGATAACCCATCCTTTGTAATACCCTGAATCAAAGTTGAGTGACAATGTCTGACACCTGAATACCATAAAAGACAGTCCATGTGTGATAACCCGGATTTTTGGGCATCAGATAATTGGATAATTATCTGATTTTAACTATTGAAAACACTAATTTATAAGTTGAACAAGTTAAATATGTGTTTATATATATATATTTATATGAGCTGATTTTAAATTGAGTTTGAATTTGAATTTGAAATTCAAAAGATAAATATCATAAAATAAATTGGATTTAAAAATAATATATATATATATATGTGTGTGTGATTTTATTTAGTATATAATTAGTTTTATATTAGTTTCTTTAAAAGATTTTGTAAATATAAATTAAGAAAATGTATTAACTAAATAGAAAACAAATATAAAGATTTATAAAAAAACATATTAAAATTTATTAACACATGCTAAATACAAGTGTAAGATTTTTAGCATATAATTTAACAAATGTAAGCAAATATTCTCATGCAAATTACAAGTGAAATGTAATTTGTTTTCTTTTCATTTTTAAATAAAAGATAAATCAAGATTTTAAATATATCTATCTCCTCTTCTCTATTCTTTTTCTATCTTCATTTTTTCAAAACTAAGAAACAAAACCTGTTAACAACATCAAGCTTTACAATCTCCTCCAAGATTTCAAGCTGAAACTAAGCAAGATCAATTCAACAACTCAGATCAAAAAATCAAAGCAAGCAGATTCAAGATCAATGCAAATCAAAGTAAACTAAGTTCCAGTTTTAAATACAAGAACAGATTTCAAAATTTCAAAAGCTTGTTCCCTGTCTTCAAACATAGGTGAGTAAACTATATTCTTTAAAACTAAATCTGTTATACAATAGTACATGTGATTAATGCTGGAAATAATGTTGTGAAAAATGATTGCATGAATGTAAATATGCTTGCATGTATATGATATGAAATTGTTTGAGAATGAATGCATGTACATATGTATATACTCCTCTGTTCTAAAGTTTACAGACTAAAAACAGAATCAAAAATCAAAATCTCTTCCATCATTCTCTTATAGGCTTTGATGTTTAAATGAAATATGTTTGAATAAACCAGATCTTAATTGTAAAAATATTTTTAAGAATAATTAGTTTAAGTTTTCTAGAAAATTAAAAATATACAGTGAAATCCTTTTTAATTAGAAAAAACGATGAACACAAATTCATGTTTGGATTTCATAATCTAATTCGTATAGGAAAATCATGAATTTTGATATTGGTATCATGATTTTTAAGCTTAGGATTGGTAAGAAATTGTGAGTTGGTCGGAATTGGGTTTTACTTCAATTACCGACGATCGCGAGGTCCAGTAGCTTCGGAGTGGTGGCCGGAGGAAGGTCGTAGGTTGGTGGTTAAGGGAAAATGGTAGTTGGGTTTCTCGTCGGCCGTGGTGGTCGAACGACAAGAATTTAGGGTTTAAGACCCTAATGGGTTCGATGTTGTAGTCGAGGCAACTACGTCGACGTGGGCGAACCGGAGGTGACCGGTGGTGGGGGAATCGAAGCGTGAAAGCATGACGTATCTTTGGACGTGATCGCATGGTGTTCGGTGGTCGATTGTGGTGTGGCGAGGAGGTTCTTGGATGAACTGTTTTGTTCCAGGTGGTAGCTGATATGATCGAATTCGATTTTCGAGTTTGTTTAAGGCTTTGGTGGTCGGAATCGAGAGTGGAGGTTGTGGTTGTCATGCCGGCGATGGCATCGTTGGTCGAAGCTACTACGTTCGTCCGTGCACGTGCACATGTGTCAGTGTGTATCAGAGGTTTGATTTTGGTTGCTGTTGAGTTTGGGAAAGAAGAAGTGGCTCGGGAAAGAACTCGGGAAGATAGCGGGTTTGGCTTAAGGATTTTGATGGTGTGGCTCGGGTTTTCATTTACAAGCTAATAAGTTTCAAAAGATATAAACCCAGTTTTTATTGAAAGGATAACTAATGTATGTAATTAATTTAAGGTAAATTACTTGTTGTAATTATTGTGAGTAATTAAAGATTAACTACTTGAGGTAATTAATTTGAGAATTAATTAATTTATGTAATTAATTAAAGAGTTAGTAAATTAATGAAAGTAATTAAAGAAAAATTACTTAATGAAAGTGATTAAAGGATTAATTAATTAAGGTAATTAATTAAAGAATGATTAATTTACGAGATTGATTAAAGGATAATCAATTAATGAAAGTAATTAAAGGATAATTGTTTAATAAAATTAATTGAGGTAATTAATTAAAGGATAATTAATCAAGGGATAATTAATTAATGAAATTGATTAGGGATAATCATTTATTGTAATTAATTAAGGATAATTAATTAAAGATAGTTTAATAATTAAAGGTTAATTAATTTATGTGAATGGTTAAAGAATAATTAATTTATGTAATTAATTAAAGGTTAATTGCTTAATGTAATTAAAGAATAATTAATCAAGAATGATTAATTAAGACAGATAATTAAGGGATGATTAATTAATTGGTTTGTAATTAATTAATGTTAAGTATGCAGGATTTAAAAGTAATTAAAGTAATTAATTTAATTCATTGGTGGTTAATTAAATTAATTAGAGATGGTGTGGTTGATTAATCTTACTTATGGACGATTGAATGATATTGAATGCCTTGGATTATGTGATATCTCTAATAGGTGATATGTGCTGATCTGTGATTTGAGATGAATTGTTGTGTATAAATTGTATTGTTTAAACTTAAACTTTTGGTTTAATAAATAACATTGGATTCGAAGAGACCGAGGTCGGGTATCAGTAAATACCCGAAACCACTTCGATTAGCAATCTATAATTCTTTATAGATTTGATTTGTAAATCAAATAGACTAGAATGGAATAAATTAAGTAAACTAGACCTTTGAAACTAAGTAACGGTACTTAGATATTATTTTGTGAAATAATTGTTGACTATAATAAGATAAGTACTCGTAGTGATGAACGAGTTACCCTGGCTTTTCAAAGAAGTTTTACAACCTTAGTATTTCAAATTAAATGGGTTTTACTCACGCTGGTTTCCAACCTGACTCGGGTGTTACTTTATCGTAATGCTCATGTCAGACCAAGTATTATAGATTTCCAAGTAAGGACGTTCTGGAGCTCAGGAGGCGAGCTGGATGGCAGGAACGTATGGAGTGTATTCCGCTGTGATATATTGTAGTTGTTTGGGGCATGTTAATTGTATCTGTCCAGTGATTTGTGTATATGTTGTAACTCTGATGTATTAAAGTGTAATTTGACAAATACAGCTTCCTTTGTATAACTGTTACTATTTGATATTATATTTTTCCACTGCGAATGTGAGAATCTATGTTTTTGGTGCTTCTGTTTCTTCTTCTTCTTCTACCTCTTTTCTTCTTTTCCCTAACTATCTGGAATTTTCGAGATCGAAAATTTCGGGTCGTTACAGTTGGTATCAGAGCTGAAGGTTAAGTGAGAACCTTGACTCTGGTGGGTTTACTCATTAAGGATAAGGTCAATGGTACCCTAGAATGAGTTGAGTGTAGTATATATGATGGCGTATTTGTTATTTTCTTATAAAATGATTTTAAAAATAATTTTTATATAAGTTTATATTTTGATATATATAAGCAATAGTTTTCAAATATATTAAAGGAATTAGTTGTTGATTATTGGGATTAAATAAAATAATGGGAATTAAGTGGTAATAGAAATACAACCAAATTGAAATTGAATGAAGATAAGTTTGAAATGAATCCAAACTGAAATTAAGATCCTGAATTTGTAGAAGTGTTTTCAGAATAAGATAATAAATAGTGAATTTGTTTTCAGATATGATAACCTTGGTTATTATCCTAAAATATTTGTTGTATCTTGATAATGAAATGTTTTAAGGAAATAACAATTTAGATATGTATGACTTATAAATTGAAGATAATTTAAGTTGTGAAGTTTTAAATCTAAGTTCAGAAAATTTGGAATTTGTTTCAAAGTGCTAAAAGAAATAATAAATAGTATTATTTGAATGAAAGGGTCCTGTTTCAAATAAGAGTTGTTTGAAAATTTTAAAGAAATTTGTTTTGAATTAAACCAAAGGTGGTTTAAAATTTAAAATATAACTTGGTGTGTAAAGGAAATAAATATGTATAAATGAGGATATACATAATACCAAAGATGATTTGAAATAAACTCTAAGTGTTGAGTTTTAAATTTTTCTTTGGAATGTGATGTGAAACCCATAGTAAAATTGATATTGGAAATTTGCGGATAAGAACTGTAAAATGATTTTTGAAAGGGAAAGGTATATTTTGAAAAAAATGAATGATGAAATAAAATGGGAGTTGGATATTTCTATGATTAGAACTCATTAAAAGTAATCTAAGTGAATAACTTTATAAAGAAATCAAACTTGAATATTGGTTTGGCATAAACAAAGTTGTGTATATTTATATTTTTGATAAACTCCCCTTGTTGAATTTATAGCCAGAAGAAAAGGGTTTTTGAAAGTATTTGAAGTATAAAAGGGGAATGTATACAAGTATGAAGTGATCCAAAGATTTTCAAAGTTATATATATAAGGGATTTTATGAGAATGATTTTGGAAAAGGTTTTGGAACATATGGATTTTGGAAAGGCTTTTGATTTTTGAGAAAAATCAGTTTTGGGAATTTGGAAAGCCAAGTTTGGAACTATCGATTTGGGATATCGATTTTGTGTAAAGAAGATTTTGATATAAATCATAAAGTGTACGATTTTAAGATACTATAAGTGTATAGTATAAAGTGTTTTGAGAATGGCTTTGGGGAAAAAGGTGCTCCCTTGAAATGAACTTCTTAGGAGTGCCACAGGGTGGTACTGCCTTGAACCCTAAGGGGGGTTCTAAAGTTGATTGTAACGACCCAGTATTTTCAACCATTCGCGTCCATTATAAGTGTATAGGTAGACACTCATGCCGGAGTTGAATTGCTCAAAATACTGCGTTGTAAATAAAATTTGGCAAAACTCAGCATATACAGTGAATAAAATAATTACAGATCACAGACACAGAGTAATATAAAAATACTGCAGTGGAAACAAAGGATAGTAGTTCATGAAGCTACTATATATATATAACAGAGTTAAACAAGATACAACAGAGGTCTCGAATACAATAGATGTCTCAATACAATAATCAAATACCAGATCTGAATACATCACTGGATCGACGAAATAACTGAAAGCAGGATCGATAGATAGCTGGATCTCCAAGCGAAGCTCCAACTCCAAAGGTGAGTCTCAAATGCTGTATTACTCAGTCTGACCCGAGCGTAAAGCAAAACACAAAACACTCGAGTCAGGACTAACATTCTTATATTAATAAATCCAACTCAAGTGAAATATCAACTGAAATACAAGTAACTTAAAGGATGTTTAGGATAACCATCCCCTAAGGATCCGTTAAACTATTTACTATGTAGTAATATTCGCTATTATAATAGTGTCTAAATAAGTAAAGTATAATCATATCGGAAAATAGCGTTAAGGGGATGGAGAACCTTAACGCGGTCGGATCTTAAAATCATAATCATAGTAAAGCTCAATATTGTAGGTGACACGGCACAACTAGGCAATGCCAGGGTAGATATACCAATTACGCACACGGACTGATGGATACGCATAGCAGCCACTACCGTTCCACCTCGAACAACACTCCTAAATCGGAGGATGGCCATCTAGTCAAATCACAAGTATGAGTATAATATCGAAGAAATGCGTCCGAGAAGAGGTGCTACCTCACTGGTCCGAGATCGCTCCTGTTTTAGCCACCTTATGCCAACTCACGGGAGTTGGGTCCACGTAACATACCTTAAGAACGTCGCCACCATCCTACTTCATTCTGGAATCTCCACCGCGTACACGGTTGTCAAAGTGGTTTTCGGTATCGACAGAGAGTATGTCCATATCCGATCCCGGTCTCTTTGCCAACCAATCGTTATTATAACACCGTGGTCATTTAAAAATAGTTTATACTTCAAAGCCAAAATATATCATTATCATTTCAAAACCCAATTTAATACGATATCATTTCACTTCAAATACATCCATTTTCAAAATCATATTACTTTCCAAAATTATAATGCTTCGAAATCATAGTCTGGAAATCACAGTATTTTGGAAATCATAACACTTTCCTTTTTAAACAGTTTAGATATTAAAATTTCGTTATAAAATAAATTAGTTTCCTCAAATTTCACAAATCGATTCAAATTAACTTGAATTCCAAAATTTTAATTTAATCAAATCCCAAATCATCCGTTTCAACTCGATTCAGCTTCTAAATAAACCATTTCAAATTATCAATTTCAAATACGTATCTAAACCATAAAATAAGCCATTTCAATTTGAATATATTTCAAAGCTTTAAATATTCAACATTTCAAAACTAAATTCGATAAATTTATATACATATCAGATTCACTTTACAATTATTTAATTTTGAAATATTAACTTAACATTTCCAAGACATTTGAATACAATTTCAATTTACAATTTAAATAAACAAAAGATCTCATTTAAATATTTATACGTTTGAAATATCCATTTAAGTCACCCTTTCAAATTTCAAGTTTGTAAAACACTTCTTTAATTTCAAATTCAATACATTTCAAATCAACTTATTTGAGTATAATTCTTAAATAAGCATAATTTCAATCAATTTCAAATCATTATAAATTCTATATTTGAAAATATAGATATTAAATAAATACTTAAACATATTATTTATCAACTTTATTAAATCAACTTTAATAAATCTTTAAAATCAATATTTATCAAAACCATATTTTTCTCTTCAAAACCATAGAAATCATTTTCAAAACGTTTATATATAGACCAACGGTTCCTGTATATAATTTTCTATCCTATGGTCAAGTGATACGGATATTTATCATTTCAATCCGAAATTTAAATCATATTCGGGTATATATCTTTTCAACCCGAAATCCCAAATTCAATCCAATGAAAATCGCTTGGGTTTATCATTTCAACCCATAACGATTTTCTCCTATTCTACAGATCGTTCGGGTATGTATCATTTCAACCCATAGTGATTCTATACTAACAGGGAACTTGCAAAGTGATAACAGATATGAAAATAAAATAACAACAGTAACAGGCATATATCAACAATATAAATAACAGATAATGGTGTCAGATGTCACAGGTGAACAGATACCGATAATGACATATATAACAATGTAAATAACTAACATCAGCATATTTCAATTGATATTTCAATTGAAATCAAATTTAATAAATATAAGAACATTAATCGTGAGTGATTGCTCACCTTTCGAGGCTAGAGGAATTTGATAACGAAGTAGATTACGAATCCAAGCGTGAATTCCAAAGCAAAGTGAAATGGGCACGAATTGACGAACAAAACTGATCAGTAAGAATAGACGAAATCAAATCAGTATTGGATCGATGAAGATAATTGATATAAGTATATATATATGTATATATAACCATATAAAACTATATATATATACACGAAACTCATACTCTTTTAAAATTTCAAACACATATTAAATTTTCTTTATATATCAAAATCATTGTTTAAATTATAACACATGAACTAAAATCAAACATGTATACCATTTTTAATTTGAAATAAACACACATATATTAAATACTTTGTATATATTATAAATTATATATACTGTATAAACTTTCATACCTATATATGTACATTACATAAAATGCTACAAGCTATAAGAAGAATGATAATAAAACAGAATTTGCACACCTACAAATACATAGCTATATTATAATTATAGGTTCAAACTAACATCCAAAACTAACAGAAACAATATAAATACCTGAAAACGTCTTTACTGTACCAATATATGATGTAAAATACCTATACCACTAATACTATATATATAGTACTGAGAACAGGCGCAGCCCCAAAGCAGTAAAATATCTATATTTTCTTTTATATATAAAGGCTTCCTATGTAATATGTACTGTTGACCCATATATATACACAAACACACGCTGCATTGTATACAAATAGAGATGTATACCTACATATAAAATACGTCCCTATGAAATGTATATATATAATATATTAAAAATAATTCAACAGAAAATTTATAAACTTATACAGACTTGATACTATAGGAGTCATATGTAAATAAAATCATCCAACAACCAAAAGTTAACTGATAGAAAATATAAACACTATACGAATTTAATATATAGGAAACGTACAAACCTCTATGTAAATGTATATATATACTGTAAATTTAAACTACCATTACATTGACATATAACATACATATCTGTATTGTTTGTAAATACATATCCGGATGTATATCTAATAACACACGCACACGAAATATACTTTTAAACAAAAAATTTAAACTACAAATATATATATAAATTTACTATAAACAGAACTCAGGCAAACTTCGATATATACATACACATGCATAAACACTTGGGTTAAAACACATATAACAAACTGTAAAACATTTATATACTGCCCTGCTAAAACTCATATATATATAAACTAAATATACAGAAAACAAATGAGATCTAGGCTTACAGATGTAAGGAGGAGGGAAGGGAGGACTATGCGGGCTTCCGAGAAGGAGGCTAAGGAGAAGCTTGCAAGGTGGCTGTTGCGTGAGTTGATGGGTGAAGAGGCTTCGGCGTTGGGTTTTCTGTTCATGTTGAGTTTGCGTGCAAGGAAGGGTGGCTGCTGGGGTGGTATGACGTGTGAGAAGAGGGGAGATAATTGCTGGAGAAGAAAATGAAGAGGTAGCCGAAGGAAAAGGAAAATGGAGGAAGATACGCTCAAAAGAAAGAAACGTGGCCAACTTGTATTATATAAATAACAACCAGTTTAAAGTAATATATTATTTTAAACAATTGCGAATGTCAAGGGCCCGAGTTGAACCCAGCTATTATTAGAAGTAACAGCTATTTTAGAGTCAAATATAAAGTGGAGAAACGGCAACGTTCACACGTTCATTTAGCTGCAAACTTTAAAGCAATTTATAGATTTGTAACTGATGTAAGATTTTGAATGGATAGGGAAGCAATAAATTATTTGTAACATTCAATTCCCTTGATTTCGTGCAAAGTACTGAAGTAATAAATTATTGCTTGGGATGCACGATTAGATTTGAAAACAAGGGAAAGTGTAAAGTCAAAATGTGGTACCGCTACGGTGAACAGTTTATTGTCTCCGTCGCGTACCGGACCTCAAAATACAGAAATAAATATACCGCAGAGATCAGCACGACGAGACGATCAAAACAGTATACAGATATTAGTGGTACGATCATCCGATCAAAAGTCGATAATTGGTACCAGAAATGTTGCTATTCTGCCAGAATTAAGATAAATGGAGCAATAGAAGTCCAAAATTGGAAAAACGAATTTCGCAGTCTAATTCAGAATGATCTGAATAAATTTTCTCCTATTGACATATTTAGGTTTCGGAAAACTTTTAAATTCCCTGTTATTAACCGGTTTGATTTGAAATGAAATTTCACAGGAAAATAAACTTCAATATTATCAGATGAAAATTTACCAGTTACTATATTAAAATAGACGCATTCCAAATATCAAATTTATATTTCAAAATTTTATTGTTTAAAATTTCACACAAATTCAATTAATTAAATAAATAAAACCACTGAAATTTACGGGTTGTTACACTCTCCCCCACTCAAAACTTTTCGTCCCCGAAAAGGGAGGAGGTAGGAGGATAGAACAACCAGAAAGGAAATAGGTTTGAAAACAACTTAAGACAATTAATTTAAAACCATATAAATTGAACTAATCAGTATTCAACAATTTGGTTTAATCCATTTGAGTTCACTTAAGTTAAATCAATCTATCTATTTCTAAATTCATTATCTTATTATCTATTAACCATTTCTAAACCATCAATTTGTATAATCATTTATTATACTCATATTTCATTCAAAAAATTTAATTCTTTTATTCTAAATTATCATTAACCTTATTCCACTTAATATACCTTATCACATATATTTAAACCATATAAATTAATTTAAACCATATAAATTCCAATTTAAATTAACTTATATCCAGTAATTGATTTTAAATTCAAGGTATTTCCATACTTTAATCTAATTTCGATTTATTAATTCCTTCAAAACAAATTTATTTGTCTCATCTTATTATCCACTTAACTTATAATTCTATTTATTTCAATTAATATTTATAACTAAATTTTAAGTGTATAACATTTATTATAACCACTCAAATCTTTCCTTATAAAGTCATTTTATATTATATATTATCCAATTACATTTTTAACTTCTGAAAATTTTAGGTAAGTTATGTTGAGATGTAATTGAGTATTATACAAATAAGATTTTACCATTCAGTTATTCCCAGTTAACTATTTATCCAAGAATTTTGATTTTAGTTTATAATTGAAATCATCTTTAATCTAAAATTTAAGAATTTAAATCTCCGATTTACTTCAAATAATTTAGAGATATATATATAATATATTTATATAAAATTAAATTTTAAAATAAGATACCTATATATATATAAATCAAATTATACTGAAGAAATTCAAATCAAAAGTATTTTTTTTTCTTCAAAACAAAACCGTAGCAAAGCTACAGAATAGTTTCTCCACTTCGAAACTCGAAAATGAATGTCGATGATGCGGCCGTCATCACCGAAATTATTTTCCAGCGACAAAGAGAAGAGCACTGATTTTAAACATTTAAAATTCTTTGAAAACCATTTTATTCGAAAATACTTTAAATAATATACATTTTAAGGCTTTAAAACAAAGTTTGAAATCACCAGAAATTTGATTCTTAAATTTCTCAATTTAAATTCATTCCAATTCCAAATAAATTTAAAAACAACAGTCACTTTGCAATAGTCAATGACTTACAAAACAATCAAATATTATCATTTTCAACAACCAAATTATTTAACTTTTAATTCCAAAAAAATTTTCTTATATATTTAAAATATAATCATACAAATTTATTTCATTTATCAAATTTAAAAATTATATTGTGTCAGTTTGCTCTATTCAGGTGTTTTGGAAATCCTATCGATAGCGTTGATCAGACGAATCGATCGAAAATCCAAATCAACATCAACAACTCAAACAACACACTATAAACATAAACTATTTATATTAATTACAAATACACTCCCTCACACGATGATTCCAGAATTGGATTTCAACACAAGGATGGAGATCCAAATATAGAGGGACTCTAATCAAAGAGAATTATAATCTAAAATAGATAGGCTCGAAACGAAGGTTAGATGATTGCATTTCAAACAGGAAGATGAATAAAGTTGTATAAATCGCGGGCAACCTTAACCGGGTAAACCGTGACTTCATAGATAAGATCGATGTAGAATTCTGAAACAAATCGACATTCGATTACCAAAGGTAGAATTCGGGTATAACATAAGATAGCAGCATCGTAAACCGAGGATATAGAAATCTCCGGTGAATCAATACCGATTATAAACGAGTTTCACCCCAGTAAAAATTATTCGAAGATTGGCGGGACCGCCGATTTATTATAGAGATCATTCGAAGTGGAATTATGGGATACTCTAGAATCAAAAGACACGAATGGGCTTGGAACTGAAGTGAACGTTCCAAAATTCAAAGGAACTGAGTCAAAGAAGAAGGAATTTAAGCTCGAACGAAAGTGATTCTGTAATTGAATTTACTACATATGCTGAGTTTTGCCTAAAACCAGAGCTCTGATACCACATGTAACGACCCAGTATTTTCAACCATTCGCATCCATTACAAGTGTATAGGTAGACACTCATGCCGGAGTTGAATTGCTCAAAATACTGCGTTGTAAATAAAATTTGGCAAAACTCAGCATATACAGTGAATAAAATAATTACAGATCACAGACACAGAGTAATATAAAAATACTGCAGCGGAAACAAAGGATAGTAGTTCATGAAGCTACTATATATATATAACAGAGTTAAACAAGATACAACAGAGGTCTCGAATACAATAGATGTCTCAATACAATAATCAAATACCAGATCTGAATACATCACTGGATCGACGAAATAACTGAAAGCAGGATCGATAGATAGCTGGATCTCTAAGCGAAGCTCCAACTCCAAAGGTGAGTCTCAAATGCTGTATCACTCAGTTTGACCCGAGCGTAAAGCAAAACACAAAACACTCGAGTCAGGATTAACATTCTTATATTAATAAATCCAACTCAAGTGAAATATCAACTGAAATACAAGTAACTTAAAGGATGTTTGGGATAACCATCCCCTAAGGATCCGTTAAACTATTTACTATGTAGTAATATTCGCTATTATAATAGTGTCTAAATAAGTAAAGTATAATCATATCGGAAAATAGCGTTAAGGGGATGGAGAACCTTAACGCGGTCGGATCTTAAAATCATAATCGTAGTAAAGCTCGATATGGTAGGTGACACGGCACAACTAGGCAATGCCAGGGTAGATATACCAATTACGCACACGGACTGATGGATACGCATAGCAGCCACTACCGTTCCACCTCGAACAACACTCCTAAATCGGAGGATGGCCATCTAGTCAAATCACAAGTATGAGTATAATATCAAAGAAATGCGTCCGAGAAGAGGTGCTACCTCACTGGTCCGAGATCGCTCCTGTTTTAGCCACCTTATGCCAACTCACGGGAGTTGGGTCCACGTAACATACCTTAAGAACGTCGCCACCATCCTACTTCATTCTGGAATCTCCACCGCGTACACGGTTGTCAAAGTGGTTTTCGGTATCGACAAAGAGTATGTCCATATCCGATCCCGGTCTCTTTGCCAACCAATCGTTATTATAACACCGTGGTCATTTAAAAATAGTTTATACTTCAAAGCCAAAATATATCATTATCATTTCAAAACCCAATTTAATACGATATCATTTCACTTCAAATACATCCATTTTCAAAATCATATTACTTTCCAAAATTATAATGCTTCAAAATCATAGTCTGGAAATCACAGTATTTTGGAAATCATAACACTTTCCTTTTTAAACAGTTTAGATATTAAAATTTCGTTATAAAATAAATTAGTTTCCTCAAATTTCACAAATCGATTCAAATTAACTTGAATTCCAAAATTTTAATTTAATCAAATCCCAAATCATCTGTTTCAACTCGATTCAGCTTCTAAATAAACCATTTCAAATTATCAATTTCAAATACGTATCTAAACCATAAAATAAGCCATTTCAATTTGAATATATTTCAAAGCTTTAAATATTCAACATTTCACAACTAAATTCGATAAATTTATATACATATCAGATTCACTTTACAATTATTTAATTTTGAAATATTAACTTAACATTTCTAAGACATTTGAATACAATTTCAATTTACAATTTAAATAAACAAAAGATCTCATTTAAATATTTATATGTTTGAAATATCCATTTAAGTCACCCTTTCAAATTTCAAGTTTGTAAAACACTTCTTTAATTTCAAATTCAATACATTTCAAATCAACGTATTTGAGTATAATTCTTAAATAAGCATAATTTCAATCAATTTCAAATCATTATAAATTCTATATTTGAAAATATAGATATTAAATAAATACTTAAACATATTATTTATCAACTTTATTAAATCAACTTTAATAAATCTTTAAAATCAATATTTATCAAAACCATATTTTTCTCTTCAAAACCATAGAAATCATTTTCAAAACGTTTATATATAGACCAACGGTGCCTGTATATAATTTTCTATCCTATGGTCAAGTGATACGGATATTTATCATTTCAATCCGAAATTTAAATCATACTCGGGTATATATCTTTTCAACCCGAAATCCCAAATTCAATCCAATGAAAATCGCTTGGGTTTATCATTTCAACCCATAACGATTTTCTCCTATTCTACAGATCGTTCGGGTATGTATCATTTCAACCCATAGTGATTCTATACTAACAGGGAACTTGCAGAGTGATAACAGATATGAAAATAAAATAACAACAGTAACAGGCATATATCAACAATATAAATAACAGATAATGGTGTCAGATGTCACAGGTGAATAGATACCGATAATGACATATATAACAATGTAAATAACTAACATCAGCATATTTCAATTGATATTTCAATTGAAATCAAATTTAATAAATATAAGAACATTAATCGTGAGTGATTGCTCACCTTTCGAGGCTAGAGGAATTTGATAACGAAGTAGATTACGAATCCAAGCGCGAATTCCAAAGCAAAGTGAAATGGGCACGAATTGACGAACAAAACTGATCAGTAAGAATAGACGAAATCAAATCAGTATTGGATCGATGAAGATAATTGATTTAAGTATATATATATGTATATATAACCATATATAACTATATATATATACAAGAAACTCATACTCTTTTAAAATTTCAAACACATATTAAATTTTCTTTATATATCAAAATCATTGTTTAAATTATAACACATGAACTAAAATCAAACATGTATACCATTTTTAATTTGAAATAAACACACATATATTAAATACTTTGTATATATTATAAATTATATATACTGTATAAACTTTCATACCTATATATGTACATTACATAAAATGCTACAAGCTATAAGAAGAATGATAATAAAATAGAATTTGCACACCTACAAATACATAGCTATATTATAATTATAGGTTCAAACTAACATCCAAAACTAACAGAAACAATATAAATACCTGAAAACGTCTTTACTGTACCAATATATGATGTAAAATACCTATACCACTAATACTATATATATAGTACTGAGAACAGGCGCAACCCCAAAGCAGTAAAATATCTATATTTTCTTTTATATATAAAGGCTTCCTATGTAATATGTACTGTTGACCCATATATATACACAAACACACGCTACATTGTATACAAATAGAGATGTATACCTACATATAAAATACGTCCCTTTGAAATGTAACATGTAACGACCCAGTATTTTCAACCATTCGCATCCATTATAAGTGTATAGGTAGACACTCATGCCGGAGTTGAATTGCTCAAAATACTGCGTTGTAAATAAAATTTGGCAAAACTCAGCATATACAGTGAATAAAATAATTACAGATCACAGACACAGAGTAATATAAAAATACTACAGCGGAAACAAAGGATAGTAGTTCATGAAGCTACTATATATATATAACAGAGTTAAACAAGATACAACAGAGGTCTCGAATACAATAGATGTCTCAATACAATAATCAAATACCAGATCTGAATACATCACTGGATCGACGAAATAACTGAAAGCAGGATCGATAGATAGCTGGATCTCCAAGCGAAGCTCCAACTCCAAAGGTGAGTCTCAAATGCTGTATCACTCAGTCTGACCCGAGCGTAAAGCAGAAAACAAAACACTCGAGTCAGGATTAACATTCTTATATTAATAAATCCAACTCAAGTGAAATATCAACTGAAATACAAGTAACTTAAAGGATGTTTGGGATAACCATCCCCTAAGGATCCGTTAAACTATTTACTATGTAGTAATATTCGCTATTATAATAGTGTCTAAATAAGTAAAGTATAATCATATCGGAAAATAGCATTAAGGGGATGGAGAACCTTAACGCGGTCGGATCTTAAAATCATAATCGTAGTAAAGCTCGATATGGTAGGTGACACGGCACAACTAGGCAATGCCAGGGTAGATATACCAATTACGCACACGGACTGATGGATACGCATAGCAGCCACTACCGTTCCACCTCGAACAACACTCCTAAATCGGAGGATGGCCATCTAGTCAAATCACAAGTATGAGTATAATATCGAAGAAATGCGTCCGAGAAGAGGTGCTACCTCACTGGTCCGAGATCGCTCCTGTTTTAGCCACCTTATGCCAACTCACGGGAGTTGGGTCCACGTAACATACCTTAAGAACATCGCCACCATCCTACTTCATTCTGGAATCTCCACCGCGTACACGGTTGTCAAAGTGGTTTTCGGTATCGACAGAGAGTATGTCCATATCCGATCCCGGTCTCTTTGCCAACCAATCGTTATTATAACACCGTGGTCATTTAAAAATAGTTTATACTTCAAAGCCAAAATATATCATTATCATTTCAAAACCCAATTTAATACGATATCATTTCACTTCAAATACATCCATTTTCAAAATCATATTACTTTCCAAAATTATAATGCTTCGAAATCATAGTCTGGAAATCACAGTATTTTGGAAATCATAACACTTTCCTTTTTAAACAGTTTAGATATTAAAATTTCGTTATAAAATAAATTAGTTTCCTCAAATTTCACAAATCGATTCAAATTAACTTGAATTCCAAAATTTTAATTTAATCAAATCCCAAATCATCCGTTTCAACTCGATTCAGCTTCTAAATAAACCATTTCAAATTATCAATTTCAAATACGTATCTAAACCATAAAATAAGCCATTTCAATTTGAATATATTTCAAAGCTTTAAATATTCAACATTTCAAAACTAAATTCGATAAATTTATATACATATCAGATTCACTTTACAATTATTTAATTTTGAAATATTAACTTAACATTTCCAAGACATTTGAATACCATTTCAATTTACAATTTAAATAAACAAAAGATCTCATTTAAATATTTATACGTTTGAAATATCCATTTAAGTCACCCTTTCAAATTTCAAGTTTGTAAAACACTTCTTTAATTTCAAATTCAATACATTTCAAATCAACTTATTTGAGTATAATTCTTAAATAAGCATAATTTCAATCAATTTCAAATCATTATAAATTCTATATTTGAAAATATAGATATTAAATAAATACTTAAACATATTATTTATCAACTTTATTAAATCAACTTTAATAAATCTTTAAAATCAATATTTATCAAAACCATATTTTTCTCTTCAAAACCATAGAAATCATTTTCAAAACGTTTATATATAGACCAACGGTGCCTGTATATAATTTTCTATCCGATGGTCAAGTGATACGGATATTTATCATTTCAATCCGAAATTTAAATCATATTCGGGTATATATCTTTTCAACCCGAAATCCCAAATTCAATCCAATGAAAATCGCTTGGGTTTATCATTTCAACCCATAACGATTTTCTCCTATTCTACAGATCGTTCGGGTATGTATCATTTCAACCCATAGTGATTCTATACTAACAGGGAACTTGCAGAGTGATAACAGATATGAAAATAAAATAACAACAGTAACAGGCATATATCAACAATATAAATAACAGATAATGGTGTCAGATGTCACAGGTGAACAGATACCGATAATGACATATATAACAATGTAAATAACTAACATCAGCATATTTCAATTGATATTTCAATTGAAATCAAATTTAATAAATATAAGAACATTAATCGTGAGTGATTGCTCACCTTTCGAGGCTAGAGGAATTTGATAACGAAGTAGATTACGAATCCAAGCGCGAATTCCAAAGCAAAGTGAAATGGGCATGAATTGACGAACAAAACTGATCAGTAAGAATAGACGAAATCAAATCAGTATTGGATCGATGAAGATAATTGATATAAGTATATATATATGTATATATAACCATATATAACTATATATATATATACACGAAACTCATACTCTTTTAAAATTTCAAACACATATTAAATTTTCTTTATATATCAAAATCATTGTTTAAATTATAACACATGAACTAAAATCAAACATGTATACCATTTTTAATTTGAAATAAACACACATATATTAAATACTTTGTATATATTATAAATTATATATACTGTATATACTTTCATACCTATATATGTACATTACATAAAATGCTACAAGCTATAAGAAGAATGATAATAAAATAGAATTTGCACACCTACAAATACATAGCTATATTATAATTATAGGTTCAAACTAACATCCAAAACTAACAGAAACAATATAAATACCTGAAAACGTCTTTACTGTACCAATATATGATGTAAAATACCTATACCACTAATACTATATATATAGTACTGAGAACAGGCGCAGCCCCAAAGCAGTAAAATATCTATATTTTCTTTTATATATAAAGGCTTCCTATGTAATATGTACTGTTGACCCATATATATACACAAACACACGCTGCATTGTATACAAATAGAGATGTATACCTACATATAAAATACGTCCCTATGAAATGTATATATATAATATATTAAAAATAATTCAACAGAAAATTTATAAACTTATACAGACTTGATACTATAGCAGTCATATGTAAATAAAATCATCCAACAACCAAAAGTTAACTGATAGAAAATATAAACACTATACGAATTTAATATATAGGAAACGTACAAACCTCTATGTAAATGTATATATATACTGTAAATTTAAACTGCCATTACACTGACATATAACATACATATCTGTATTGTTTGTAAATACATATCCGGATGTATATCTAATAACACACGCACACGAAATATACTTTTAAACGAAAAATTTAAACTAAAAATATATATATAAATTTACTATAAACAGAACTCAGGCAAACTTCGATATATACATACACATGCATAAACACTTGGGTTAAAACACATATAACAAACTGTAAAACATTTATATACTGCCCTGCTAAAACTCATATATATATAAACTAAATATACAGAAAAAAAAATGAGATCTAGGCTTACAGATGTAAGGAGGAGGGAAGGGAGGACTATGCGGGCTTCCGAGAAGGAGGCTAAGGAGAAGCTTGCAAGGTGGCTGTTGCGTGAGTTGATGGGTGAAGAGGCTTCGGCGTTGGGTTTTCTGTTCATGTTGAGTTTGCGTGCAAGGAAGGGTGGCTGCTGGGGTGGTATGACGTGTGAGAAGAGGGGAGATAATTGCTGGAGAAGAAAATGAAGAGGTAGCCGAAGGAAAAGGAAAATGGAGGAAGATACGCTCAAAAGAAAGAAACGTGGCCAACTTGTATTATATAAATAACAACCAGTTTAAAGTAATATATTATTTTAAACAATTGCGAATGTCAAGGGCCCGAGTTGAACCCAGCTATTATTAGAAGTAACAGCTATTTTAGAGTCAAATATAAAGTGGAGAAACGGCAACGTTCACACGTTCATTTAGCTGCAAACTTTAAAGCAATTTATAGATTTGTAACTGATGTAAGATTTTGAATGGATAGGGAAGCAATAAATTATTTGTAACATTCAATTCCCTTGATTTCGTGCAAAGTACTGAAGTAATAAATTATTGCTTGGGATGCACGATTAGATTTGAAAACAAGGGAAAGTGTAAAGTCAAAATGTGGTACCGCTACGGTGAACAGTTTATTGTCTCCGTCGCGTACCGGACCTCAAAATACAGAAATAAATATACCGCAGAGATCAGCACGATGAGGCGATCAAAACAGTATACAGATATTAGTGGTACGATCATCCGATCAAAAGTCGATAATTGGTACCAGAAATGTTGCTATTCTGCCAGAATTAAGATAAACGGAGCAATAGAAGTCCAAAATTGGAAAAACGAATTTCGCAGTCTAATTCAGAATGATCTGAATAAATTTTCTCCTGTTGACATATTTAGGTTTCGGAAAACTTTTAAATTCACTGTTATTAACCGGTTTGATTTGAAATGAAATTTCACAGGAAAATAAACTTCAATATTATCAGATGAAAATTTACCAGTTACTATATTAAAATAGACGCATTCCAAATATCAAATTTATATTTCAAAATTTTATTGTTTAAAATTTCACACAAATTCAATTAATTAAATAAATAAAACCACTGAAATTTACGGGTCGTTACATTGATCCTGTGAGGAGTCTGGACAAACTAGTTCCTGAGGATTATTGGGTAGCGAAAGTCGAGGGCGTTGATGCCTACAAAGGCATTTGGTTTATGCTGTGACGATAGTGTAACTCGATGTCACTGCGATCTACTGTGGACCATAGCGAAAATCATGTGGAGGTGAGTGTCAACGGTATACGTTTGATTTTGCCGTGATGGCAACGTAACATCGGTAGACTGCGATCTATGGTAGGAGTGGAGAAGTTTCATTTGGCAGCGAAATTCGAGGGCGCTGATGCATACAGTTATATGGGTTTTTGCTGTGATAGCAACGTAACCCCGGGTGTAGCTGCGATCTGTAGCGGGTTCCATGCTGTAATCGAGGGGTGCGGAGGGCTACAGTTATCTATGGTTTTGCCGGGATGGCGACGTAATCATCAGGTTAACTGCGACCATGGATGGGGTGATGATTTCTAGAGCATTTTCACCAAAGATGTTTCCTCTATTTTCAAAAATGTTTTCTATATTTTCAATAAAATATTTTCTACGTATTTTCACTGGTTGTTGAAAACGGGTTTACCAAGTACTTATAGATTTTCAGTCCTACGCCTGATCAACGTATGGCCGAATTTCTGTGAGAACAAGGATGAACTTGTTGAAACATCGAGTTATAAAAAGTATTTTTAAAACTATTTTGATAATATTATGTAGATTTTTAAAGTGTTTTGAAACTTTAAAATAAACAGAGTTAAAGTGTTTAAAGAGTAATTTAATTGATAATAAGCATTTTAATAAATTCTGGCTTCGTTCCTTTTCGAGGACGAAAAGTTTTAAAGGGGGAGGAATGTGATAACCCGGATTTTTGGGCATCAGATAATTGGATAATTATCTGATTTTAACTATTGAAAACACTGATTTATAAGTTGAACAAGTTAAATATGTGTTTATATATATATATATATATATATATATTTATATGAGCTGATTTTAAATTGAATTTGAATTTGAATTTGAAATTCAAAAGATAAATATCATAAAATAAATTGGATTTAAAAATAATATATATATGTGATTTTATTTAGTATATAATTAGTTTTATATTAGTTTCTTTAAAAGATTTTGTAAATATAAATTAAGAAAATGTATTAACTAAATAGAAAACAAATATAAAGATTTATAAAAAAACATATTAAAATTTATTAACACATGCTAAATACAAGTGTAAGATTTTTAGCATATAATTTAACAAATGTAAGCAAATATTCTCATGCAAATTACAAGTGAAATGTAATTTGTTTTCTTTTCATTTTTAAATAAAAGATAAATCAAGATTTTAAATATATCTATCTCCTCTTCTCTATTCTTTTTCTATCTTCATTTTTTCAAAACTAAGAAACAAAACCTGTTAACAACATCAAGCTTTACAATCTCCTCCAAGATTTCAAGCTGAAACTAAGCAAGATCAATTCAACAACTCAGATCAAAAAATCAAAGCAAGCAGATTCAAGATCAATGCAAATCAAAGTAAACTAAGTTCCAGTTTTAAATACAAGAACAGATTTCAAAATTTCAAAAGCCTGTTCCCTGTCTTCAAACACAGGTAAGTAAACTATATTCTTTAAAACTAAATCTGTTATACTATAGTACATGTGATTAATGCTGAAATAATGTTGTGAAAAATGATTGCATGAATGTAAATATGCTTGCATGTATATGATATGAAATTGTTTGAGAATGAATGCCTGTACATATGTATATACTCCTCTGTTCTAAAGTTTACAGACTAAAAACAGAATCAAAAATCAAAATCTCTTCCATCATTCTCTTATAGGCTTTGATGTTTAAATGAAATATGTTTGAATAAACTAGATCTTAATTGTAAAAATATTTTTAAGAATAATTAGTTTAAGTTTTCTGGAAAATTAAAAATATACAGTGAAATCCTTTTTAATCAGAAAAATCGATGAGCACAAATTCATGTTTGGATTTCATAATCTAATTTGTATAGGAAAATCATGAATTTTGATATTGGTATCATGATTTTTAAGTTTAGGATTGGTAAGAAATTGCGAGTTGGTCAGAATTGGGTTTTACTTCAATTACCGACGATCGCGAGGTCCAATAGCTTTGGAGTGGTGGCCGGAGGAAGGTCGTAGGTTGGTGGTTAAGGGAAAATGGTAGTTGGGTTTCTCGTGGGCCGTGGTGGCCGGACGACAAGAATTTAAGGTTTAAGACCCTAATGGGTTCGATGTTGTAGTCGAGGCAACTGCGTCGACGTGGGCGAACCGGAGGTGACCGGTGGTGGGGGAATCGAAGCATGAAGGTGTGACGTATCTTTGGATGTGATCGCGTGGTGTTCGGTGGTCAATTGTGGTGTGGCAAGGAGGTTCTTGGATGAACTGTTTTGTTCCAGGTGGTAGTTGATATGCTCGAATTCGATTTTCGAGTTTGTTTAAGGCTTTGGTGGTCGGAATCGAGAGTGGAGGTTGTGGTTGTCATGCCGGCGATGGCATCGATGGTCGAATCAGTGTGTATTAGAGGTTTGATTTTGTTTGCTATTGAGTTTGGGAAAGAAGAAGTGGCTCGGGAAAGAACTCGGGGAGATAGCGGGTTTGGCTTGGGGATTTTGCTGGTGTGGCTCGGGTTTTCATTTACAAGCTAATAAGTTTCAAAAGATATAAACCCAATTTTTATTGAAAGGATAACTAATGTATGTAATTAATTTAAGGTTAATTACTTGTTGTAATTATTGTGAGTAATTAAAGATTAACTACTTGAGATAATTAATTTGAGAATTAATTAATTTATGTAATTAATTAAAGAGTTAGTAAATTAATGAAAGTAACTAAAGAATAATTACTTAATGAAAGTGATTAAAGGATTAATTAATTAAGTTAATTAATTAAAGAATGATTAATTTATGAGTATGATTAAAGGATAATCAGTTAATGAAAGTAATTAAAGGATAATTATTTAATAAAATTAATTGAGGTAATTAATTAAAGGATAATTAATCAAGGGATAATTAATTAATGAAATTGATTAGGGATAATCATTTATTGTAATTAATTAAGGATAATTAATTAAAGATAGTTTAATAATTAAAGGTTAATTAATTTATGTGAATGGTTAAAGAATAATTAATTTATGTAATTAATTAAAGGTTAATTACTTAATGTAATTAAAGAATAATTAATCAAGAATGATTAATTAAGATGGATAATTAAGGGATGATTAATTAATTGGTTTGTAATTAATTAATGTTAAGTATGCAGGATTTAAAAGTAATTAATTTAATTCATTGGTGGTTAATTAAACTAATTAGAGATGGTGTGGTTGATTAATCTTGCTTATGAATGATTGAATGGTATTGAATGCCTTGGATTATGTGATATCTCCGATAGGTGATATGTGATGATCTGTGATTTGAGATGAATTGTTGTGTATAAATTGTATTGTTTAAACTTAAGCTTTTGGTTTAATAAATAACATTAGATTCGAAGAGACCGGGGCTGGGTATCAGTAAATACCCGAAACCACTTCGATTAGCAATCTATAATTCTTTATAGATTTGATTTGTTAATAAAATAGACTGGAATGGAATAAATTAAGTAAACTAGACCTTTGAAACTAAGTAACAGTACTTAGATATTATTTTGTGAAATAATTGTTGACTATAATAAGATAAGAACTCGTAGTGATGAACGAGTTACCCTGGCTTTTCAAAGAAGTTTAACAACCTTAGTGTTTCAAATTAAATGGGTTTTACTCACGCTGGTTTCCAGCCTGACTCGAGTGTTACTTTATCGTAATGCTCGAGTCAGACCGAGTATTACAGATTTCCAGGTAAGGACGTTCTGGAGCTCAGGAGGCGAGCTGGATGGTAGGAACGTATGGAGTGTATTCCGCTGTGATATATTGTAGTTGTTTGGGACATGTTAATTGTATCTGTCCAGTGATTTGTGTATATGTTGTAACTCTGATGTATTAAAGTGTAATTTGACAAATATAGCTTCCTTTGTATAACTGTTATTATTTGATATTATATTTTTCCGCTGCGAATGTGAGAATCTGTGTTTTTGGTGCTTCTGTTTCTTCTTCTACCTCTTTTCTTCTTTTCCCTAACTATCTGGAATTTTTGGGATCGAAAATTATGGGTCGTTACACCATAAGGGTAAAAATTAAAACTAAACATCATACCAAGACATATCGATACAATCTGACAGCGGAATGATAATATATAATGTATTGAATATACATGAACGGAACAGGATAAACAAAATACAAGAGACTACTCTAGCGGAAGCAACCGATAAATAAATATCAATACAGAAAGCCAAAAAACATCAACTCCATTCGTACGGAGTTCGGAATAAAATATCTAACATCACAAGTCTCATCTACAAAATAGCCTATCTTCCATCATCAACAAATATACATATCTAATATATCAACTTCATGCTTCCAGAATGCTCCAACTGTCCTGTAAGCCTATCCCCAAAAGAATATGACTCCCAAACTACTCAATCGATTACCCAAGAGTTGTCATGACATAAACAGAAAAAGACAAAACACGAAGCAAACATAAATCCTGGTGTGAGGGGAACTATCTCTAAGTACTGCATATACATGCAACCTATATACATCTAATAAACATAAGAAAGGATTAATAGGTAATACTAATCATGCTTCGCCTTACTTTATCCATACATCAACAAGTCAGAATGATACACAATAGTGATTCTCTAATTAATATAATAGAAACTTTAACAAGCCATGCTACTAAACATGAAAAACGAGTATAGAGGTAATACTACACTTTATAAGCAATGGTGACATAGATCTCTCAATCCCCATCGAAGCATCTAAAAGGCAAACCAAATACAACATTATAACCATGCTACTGACATATCATCTCTATACCTAAAACAGAAATACTAGTATCTATATCCGTTGCCCATATCGAATTGTCATTAGCTACTAAAGAGACCTATCGAGAGCCACAACTAACTTTGGGATCCCCTGAAAACCAACACCTCAAAAGAACTTGGCTTGTAGATCCTGTCTACGAAATAGTATATGATTTACTCTAGATTGACATTCCAATCTCTCTCCGCTCCTTCTCCGGGACCACGTCTACAAATTGTGCATCTTAATGGTACAATGGATTTCCTCACTAGCGTCCTTGCCTTCTAGTTGTCTACACCGACATCGGAATCGTATGTAATTGCTAAACCCCATGTACACCCTTTCCAAACATATACACAACACCGAAGTATTATCGTCCCCGTGTGGATCTTGATTCGTTCTTAAAGTGATTTGCACTACCCGATTGCCCTAGGTCGGGCATACCAAACCAATATATATATATAAATCGCCCAAACCTTATATATATCTCACTTGAACCACATATTTATACATTTATATAGTATATTTCGTCCACTATTTGATAACCTCGAGTTGGTTATACCGAACTATACATTGCTTAAATTATGTACTGATAAATCGTTTTAAATTGTTATTAGCTACCAAAGAGACCTATCGAGAGCCATAACTAACTTGTGGACTCCCTTGAAAACCAACGCCACAAAAGAAGTTGGCTTTTAGGTCACATCTCAGAACCCCTCCATGCTACGAAATAGTATATGACCTACTCTAGACTGGCATCCCAGTCTCTCTCCTCTCTTGCTTCAGGACCACGTTTGCAGGTCGTGCGTCCCAATGGTTCAATGGATTTCATGCACCAATCGGTAGTCCCAAGTCAGACTTACCGAAACTATATATAAACACTTTAAATCGCATCTCAATAAATATAAAAAATATTTTGTACATCTCCTAGTAGCCCTAAGTCGGACATATCAGAACTATATTTATATATATAGAGAGACATATATAAATCATATAAAGTGTATGTAGTTATATATATATATATATGTATGTATGTATGTATGTATGTATGTATGTATATAACCAATCTAACTATATGGAAATAATAAACACATATCGTGCACATTTACACACAAAAAGGCAATACACAACCAAAGTAACAAATCTATCATCTCAGTATCAATAACAATTCACACATATAATAATATAAACAATTCAAAAAAATGCATCTTATTTAAGTAACCAATTTAACCATTTTATCCTTTTCATATTATTTTATAGATATCTCAAACTTATTCTATAAAATAATATTTTATCAGAACTGCCATAAGCTATCAAAGAGACTTATCGAGAGCCACAACTGACTTGTGGACTCCTTTGAAAACCAACACCTCAAAAAAAGTTGACCTATGGTCTTGTAGCAGCACATGTCCGTACTACAAAACAGTATATGACCTACTCTAGACCGACATCCCAATCTCTCTCTGCCCCTACTTCAGGACCACGTCTACAAGTCGTGTGTCTCAATGGTATAATGATTCCCTCACTGGTTAGTTAATTACTGATTTACACTATAATAAACCAATATCAAGGCCAGATAAACTTCAAAACCATTTTAATTATAAGTTTAACCAGCCTAAATAATTTTTTTAGCGTTACACCTTATTTTAAAGGTCATACTTATAACTTCTAATTAGTAGTAAAATATATAACGATATTTCTATCACTAATATATCAACAAATTTGGGTTTATTAATTTATAACCATATTATAAATTAATACCAACTCCATCTAACTCTATTCGATATGAATAGAACACAATATTTATATATGGGATCTTAATCAATTATCCCAAGTATTAGAAATAAATTATATACAATAATAATTATATTTTTAACCTAACTAATATTTGGAGTTTAATTAATTTATAGCCATGTAATAAATTAATGTCAACTCCATCTAACTCTATTCAATATGAATAGGACACAATACAAACATACACATACAAAACACACATAAATGAGATCTTAATCAATTATCTCGAATAGCAACTTAAACCAATCCAATCAAATGGAGTAGTTGTTATTATTATATATATTATTCTACCTCTTCTAGGTAATAATTTTCAATATATATAAATACAGAGATTTATATTGAAATATAAATTAAGAATCATAATTTTGCTCACCTTAATTGTAAATTCCCAAGTGTCCAAATCCAGTCCAAGCTCATACTATGTTGTAGATAATCTCATTACGAGTGCAACAGTATAGACTACGTCTTGACTAGACTTTTTATGCAAGAGAATACAAATTAAATACGAAATGGGGTTAATTAAAATAATTAATTAACTTAATTACTTTCATTAATACATACCCCTTTCTACCCTAAATCCACCCTCGTATAAACACGTGCACAGACCTACATCACCGCCTCTAAATCTCCTCCACCGCACACTCCATGGTTGATAAAATCACGCACCGTCACTTCCAACGTGCCACACTTTGCATGCTCTTTGCGATGGTCACCACTTATACAAGTCCATCCCTTCCTAATAAAATGTGACGTGCTTGTCCCTCCTCCCGAATGCCAAGTCGCGATTGCCTATAGTGGACTGGAGTTCAGCGATGATCGCCTGAAGCTATGTGCAGTGAAGAAAAAGTGATAGTGCACATGGTTTCACCCAATGGCTCCCTTACTGCCACTATCCTTCAACCCGACATAAGAAAAATGGCCAACCCCTAATCATCATCGCTTCCTTCAATATCGACATAGATTTGATGCCCCCCTCCCCACGAGTTCAACGGATCTAAACTCAGCCTCTCTCATTGCACATAGTCCTTGATTTAATTGAAGAGAGGGGGCAGCTATTTACTATTAGAAGGAGAAAAAATGGAAAGGGAAAAGAAAAGGGTGATGAAAATATCATGCTGTGGAGGAATATACATACATACATACATATATATACATGTATATATATATATATTTGTATATATATTTCATTTAGTTTCTTAAATAAATCACCATAAGTTTTGAGCATGTAACATCATAGTGCACATGGGATCACTGCGAAACTCGTCGGCACACATCACCTCATTTTTTCGATCCTGATGTTATAAATTTTTTAGCTATCTAAGACAGTGCACTGGGATGATAATTTCACACATTTCCCGGTCGTTTGGCTATCAGGTTGTTTGATTCCAAAAATTCCTCAACCATACGTCTCATGATGAAGTCCTCATCCCATAATCAAAAGTCATCAGTAGAGATCCCACTAGGCTCGACTATGCATGTGTTTGTACAAAATACTTATAACAATACGTAAATTGTAAAAATACCATAACCAAATATAGCGATAATTATACTAATTTTGATTTGCAACATCGATCTGGACTCAATAGAAGTGGTCTCGAATTCTAATTCGATTGTATGTAGAAAAAACTAGCTTTTGGACGTTTAGTTGATTAACGAAAACTATTCAAATATCCAGTGTTAAAAATGCGGGTTGTTGCATTCTCCCATTATTAAAAGAATTTTGTCCCCAAAATTATTATTAGTATGACAATGTAACCCGACTACTCTAAATTTCCAAGCACGAAATCTAAATCATAACCCTTAGGATTCTAAAGCCATCTCGTTTTGAAAAATTTTGACAGCACCTCTTTTGCACGGGTAGCTCTGAAAAAAGTCCTAAAACAACATATATATATACACACATCTCATATCTAAGGCATCTCATTTCTAAGGACATACAAGCATATATATCCATATCATCTACACTACAGATCTTATATACCTCTTTTACAGCAAGAGCATGCCATTTAGATGCGAATACAAAAGACCCTATAGCGAACTGATTCCACCTACCTAATCATATACTCGACAAAGAGGATTAAACACAATTGCAACATTAAACCATGGATTTAAGCATGCTAAATCATATATAGAAATCGTCTAAAATAAATATGCTATATCAAACCATGCAACAAGCATCTCCAATAAATATGTTACAACTAACTATGTAACAAACACATTTTATACAACAAGCATTTCAGATAAACCTGTTATAATAAACAATGCAGCATGCATCTCTAATAAACATGTTACCTTTGAAAACGAGCACACTTGTAAAATACAAGCAGCAACAAAGCAAGCTCTACACTATGCTTTCATATATATTAACAAACAAACCAAAAGGAAAAAATCCCTTAAGTAAATGGAGACATATCAATACAAAACTCCATCAAACATAGACATTCTTAACCCTATCGGTTTGAAGCCACATAGCCCTATTCTCAAAAATATGAATAGGCCTTCAAGGTCTAAAGCCACATCCGGTTCGCATCATCTTTCTCTAGTCAACTCATCATGATGACATCACTAGAATTTCACACTTACACAAACAGAATTCACGAAATGCATCGTGCAATCCTTTTATGGAAAATAAAAATCAACACAATATGCTAGGAATAATAATCAATAATGAGCAATTAATAAGCAATGAAAAAATCAATCAACAAAAATAAACAATCAGTCAATAAACAAGCAACAACAAGAAATCAAGAAGCAACAAAAATTAGTCAACAAACTATTAATCAATAATCAAGCAACATCAAGCAATCAAAAAGCAATAAAAAACCAATCAATAAAACAAACAATCAATCGATAATCAAGCAACAATAAGCAATCAATAAGCAACAATAAGCAATAAAAACCCGTCAACAAATATTACCATACAAACAACCCATCATTCTAAAGGAGTCTATAACAACACGCAGTAACCATCATATGGTGCATGCCAAGCTGTAAACTCCTGTGAGTCTGTTCGACATCCAAGATGACTTAAATGCTTAAGTGGTGCAAGTCCCTTTCATAAATACTATACATAAAAGTCTATTACCCCTCACGCTCTGAAAGGAAAACTTATATGATATGCTGGATCACCGATCCCCTAATCTCTTAAATAAACCCAGCAATCTAGGTCTTAACTTTCCTTTCCTTCCGAAGAGAACTCATTGTCCAAAGGATAAAAATTCACTAATTAAATCGTTATTAAATGACAATCTACAACTGCTTAGGCTCACTCAAGTTCAAACTCGCCTTAACCGCACAATGAAAATAAGGATAATATACTAAGTTTACTGCAACGCTCGCCTAGCCAAGTATCATATCGTCATTTCGAAGATTATCCGAATCATCA
Source organism: Allium fistulosum (assembly GCA_030737815.1). Lineage (NCBI taxonomy): Eukaryota > Viridiplantae > Streptophyta > Magnoliopsida > Asparagales > Amaryllidaceae > Allium > Allium fistulosum. The sequence goes on from CM060907.1 coordinate 210,234,461, forward strand.
CAAAACTAGTCAAGAAGTCCTTTCCCAAACTATCCCAAGCTATCCTAACTATATTATATATATACATATAATTTATAATGAACAAAGGTCATCCAAAATAATATACCATGCCCTATCATGTCCTTTGTTCACTTGTCATATTTCTTTGTTAAACTAGGGTCGGCACCTGATTCCTCATATGCGAATTCTGATCCAGTTCCTTGGTTCAACCACTAAAAGTTCCTCGCATGAAGAGTCCCTCTTTTAAAATTTCGAATTCACCTTAAGGATCTGACTCAAGTGGTCTCCTTTGAAAATCGAGTGAAAAGTTGTTTCCTAACGGTGCAAATCACCTAGAAACCCCATGCTCTAAGTAGGGACTAAGAACTAGTATGTGAATGAACTGATCTTTAAAAAACACCAATGTAGTTCAAGCGATTAAGACCATCACTTAAGGTGTGCTAACACAAGGTTAAACACGTCTAACATAAATCACTCAGTGCAAAATGTATAAGTGTTCTGCTCCGTCCTTGCTCATTTCTGGGCAACCATCGGATTCTACTTAGATACAGAATCGAGGTCACGCTTCACTAAATAACCCATCTTCACCTAAAAGCTTATGTATCAACTTCAAATGTCGTTACTCTCGGTTATTGTACCTTGACTTAACATCCAAGATTACCCATACAAGATTAAATGTAATAAGAGAATTTACATATAATATGAGGGATCAAGAATGGGATATGACTAAGCGAAAAATCCCAAATCCATGCATTAAGATCCTAGGCAAGCTTCCTTGCCTACTGCAAAGGAGTAATAACCATCTCCACTTCGCATTTAGCCAAAATATTAAATTGGATAACGTACCCCTTTACTGACAAACTACTCTACTGCAAATGGATTAAACGCTCGAGCTCCACATCTCTTTCGATCTCAAAAATAAAACAAGACTCAAAGCGACATCTAGAATCAATCCAAGTCATGGTCTGCTCATCAATCTCTTCCACTACTATGCCCCAAGGGTTACACCACCTCCAACATCTAACACAACTGCTGGAATGTTCGTAGATGACAACATCCCTTGCAGTATTCCAATAGTTTTCGAATCAATCAAGCAATTCAAACTACCTATCTTCAGTCGCTCGTGCAACCATGTCATCTTATAAAGATAGCCATAAACGAAGATACCTTATCCATTGGAGACTGAATAAATAAAAGTCAAAGAGACAAGTGGTGTGCGTAATATTATATAGTAGAAAATTAAAAGTACGCTCTCTCAACGTATCGCCATCAACTAGGTTGCCTAACTCAAATTGGTCTACTTGATCCTAGGTGTTGAACCTAAGCTCTGATACTAACTACGATGATCCACCCTTCGTAATACCCTGGATCAATGTTGGGCGACAACGTCTAACTCTTGAATACCACAAAAGACAGTCCGTCAGGGTAGAAATTAAAACTAAACATCATACCAAGGCCTATCAATACAATCTCATAGCAGAATGATAACATATAATATACTAAATATACATGAACAGAAAAGGATAAATAAAATACAAGAGACCGCACCAGCAAAAACAACCGATAAATAAATATCAATATAGAAAGTCAGAATACTTCAGCTTCATTCGTATGGAGTTCGGAATATAATATTTGATATCACAAGTCTCATATACAAAATAGCCTATCTACCTGTACTAAATCATCAAGTATACATATCCAATATATCGACTTCATGCCTCCAGAATGCTCTAACTATCTTGTAAGCATGTCCACAAAAGCACCTGACTCCCAAACTACCCAATAGAGTACCTGAGAGTTGTCATGACATAAACAGACAATGACAAAGCATGGGTCAGACATAAAGCCTAGTATGGGGGGAACTATCTCTAAGTGCTACATATACATGCAACCTATATACATCTAATAAACATAAGAAATGCTGAATGGGTAATACTAATCATACTTTGCCATAATTTGTCCATACACCAAAAATTCAGGATAATACATAATAGTGACTCTAATTAAAATAGTATCTACTATAACGACCATGTCATTGAATATGAAAAACTAGTGTAGGGCTAATGCTACGCTTTATAAGCAATAGTGTCATATATCTCTCAAATCGAAGCATCTGAAATGCAAAACAAATACAATAATATAACTATACTACCAACATAGTATCTCCATATCCAAAACAAAATTACGAATATTTATAACCGATACTTGTGCCGAATAGCCATTAGCTACCAAAGAGACCTATCGAGAGCCACAATTAACTTGTGGACTCCCACCAACATCTCAAAAGAAATTGGCTTATAGCATGTAGGTAATGTTGCATCACCCAATCAAACTATGGAACAATATATGACCTACTCTAGACTGGCATTCCAATCTCTCTCTACCCCTGCTCCGAGACTACGTATGCAGATCATGCATCTCAATGGTACAATGGATTCCCTAAGTAGTGTCCTTTCCCTCCAATTGTCTACACTAACATACTGGAACCGGACGTAAATGGTAAACCCCACGTACACCCTTCCCAAAAGTATACACAACACCGAAGTATTTTCGTCCCCGTATCGATCGTGATTCATTCTTGAAGTGCCTCGCACTACCAGGTTGCCCCAAGTCAGGCATATCGAACCTATATATATTTCCCAAATTGTGCATCGGTATGTATATACACACACATACAAACATACATACATACATACATACATACATATATATATCACTTGAGCCATATATTTATACATCTTTATAATATATTTCATCCACTAGTCAATAACCTTAAGTCAGGCATACCTAATTATGCATATGCTTAAATTACATATTGATAAATCATTTTGAATTGCCATTAGCTAACAAAAGACCTATCGAGAGCCACAACTAACTTGTGGACTCCCTTTTAAACTAATACCTCAAAAGATGTTGTCTTGTAGATCCTGTTGCAGTACCCGTCCATACTACAAAACAGTATATAGCCTACTCTAGACAGGTGTCCCAATTTCTCTCCACTAATGTTCCGGGACCACGTCTGTGGTTCGTGCATCTCAATGGTACAATGGATTCCATGCACCAATCGGTAGCCCCAAGTCGGACATACCGAAACTATATATAAACTCTTTAAATCGCATCTCAAAAAATATATATAATATTTCTTGCAACTCCCAATAGCCCTAATCCAGACATACCATAATTATATTTATGCATATAGACATATATAAATCGCATAAACTGTATGCATTTATATACATTTTATACATACATATACATTCATATATAAATGTGTGTGTGTGTGTGTGTGTGTGTTTATAACCAGTCTAACTATATGGAACTAATAAACAAAAATTGTACACAACATTTACATACACAAAGGCAATACATAACCAAAGTAAAAAATCTATCATCTCAATATCAATAATAATTCACACATACAACCATATAAACAATTCAACAAAAATGCATCTTATTTAAGTAAACAATCTAACAATTTTATCTTCGTCGTAGTATTTTACAGAAGCCTCGAACTTATTCTATAGAATAATATTATTGTAGAATTGTCACTAGCTACCGAAGAGATGTATTAAGGGCCACAACTGACTTATGAACTCCCCCGGAAACCAACACCTCAAAAGTAGTTGCCATGTAGATCCTGTTGCGGTACCCTTTCGTACTGCGGAATAGTAATGACCTACTCTAGACTGACATCCCAATCTGATGCAACAGCGGATTACTGAAATGATGAATCGATGAAAGTAGCGATCGATGGAGTAGAAGATACCGAATGGCCCAAATCCGTTGATCCAAAGATACCGGATTTTAGCTATTTTAAACACGTTGATCGCGCACGATACCGTGTTTAAAGATCTACGATTCTTCGACGTTGATCTAGCGCACTAGATTCCGTGAATCGGCTTCAACGATCGTTGATTCAAGCGCACTTGAATACCGAAGGTGGAGATAGGAGATCACACTCAACTACCAATTGAAGAAGTGGCAAAAAGCACACAAACAAATTTTATTCAAAATCAACCAACTCTTACAAATGAGACCACCTGCCTATTTATAGGCTTACAATTCACAACACAAAACTGTACAACACTTAGGTCGTTTACGACTTAACAAACCAGCGACTTACGACCTAAACATCACACGCGACCTAACAGGCGCGACCTACGACCTAAGTATAATGTGACATAAGAAAACACTTTACAACATATATCAAATGACTTAATATATACAACACACAACATATTTCAATACAACGACATAACAAATACTCATACAAAGTACAACAACTTTTATACAACATGATTCAAGGCAGCAGCGACTCAATAAATCCAAGCGGCATTGGCTTCCGCGACTTATCATAGGTCGTGTCTCGTCCTGCGACCTACGTAGGTCGTATCTCGTCAAAGCTGGTATTCGAAAGTTCGGAACGACCTAAAGTGAGCGACTTATCTTCCCATATCTTCCCGCGACCTAACTTAGGTCGTAACTCGTTAGGTCGTTTGAATAACCCAGAGCGGTCGAGTAACTTGTTAGGTCGTTCGAGCGCCTTATTCTTTGACTCGTTAGCTCGTAAGTCGCTAGGTCGTTCGCGACCTAAAGCAAGCGACTTATCACAGCATGTTGAAGTCTCCTCCCCTTGCCTCTGGTTAGGTCGTAGCTCGAAAGAGTCGGAGCAATCCAAAGTGTCACTAGGTCGTGAAGTTCCACTAGGTCATGAGCGACCTAAAATCTCACTAGGTCGTGAGCGACCTAAAATCTCACTAGGTCGTGAGCGACCTAAAATTCTGGAATGATCAGATTGCGCTACATCATCCTCCCCCGGTTGACAAAAATTCGACCTTGAATTTGCACCTTCCTCTTCCACAATAAACTCATCTCCAAGATAAGAAATCAAATATTTGACATTGAAAACATCAGAAGTATGAACATCATCCGACAATCTCAACTGATATGCATTCTCATTGATTTTCTTCAAAATTTCCACTGGACCGATTTTTCGAGCTTTCAACTTATTGTACGTTCCCACTGAAAAACGATCTTTTGTCAACACGGCGTAAACCAAATCACCTTCTCTGAAATTCACATTCCTTTGCTTCTTATCCGCCAGTTGTTTAAACTTTTCGTTTGATGCAAGAAATCGTTCATGAACAGTTCTGTGGCACTCTTGTAACTCGGTGACAAAATCACAAGCCCGCTTAACAACTCTCTTCTGATATGGCACTGTCGTCAAATCCAATGGACCCTTCGGACTTGCTGAGTATACAACTTGAAACGGACTGAAACCCGTACTACGGTTTATAGCATGATTATGAGAAAATTCCGCTTGACACAACTTCACATCCTAACTCTTTAAATTATCCTGTACAAGACAACGCAGCAAATTCCCCAATGATTTGTTTACCACTTCCGTTTTCCCATCTGTTTGCGGATGATAAGCGCTACTAAAATTCAGCTTCGTTCCAACCATCTTCCACAAACTTAACCAAAAATGGCTTAGAAATCTAGTATCCCGATCTGAAACGATAGATTCGGGTAGCCCATGTAATCGATACACCTCTTTAAAGAATAACTGAGCAACACGGACGGCATCAGCTGCCTTCTTACAAGCGATAAAATGTGCCATCTTGGAAAATCTATCTACCACAACAAATATAGAATCATTTCCTCGCTGAGTTCTAGGCAAACCCAAAACAAAATCCATGCTGATATCAACCCATGGTTTAATAGGCACAGGTAATGGCATATATAATCCCACATTCGTCGCTGTCCCTTTGGAAACTTGACAAATATGACATCTCTCCACAAATCATTCAACTTCCTTTCTTATAGTAGGCCAAAAATATGATTGCAAAATCAACTGTAAGGTACGGTCTCTCCCCACATGACCTTCCTCATGTAACCCTTTCACAATCTTCATTCGTAGACTGCCTTCTGGTATACATAATCTGTTATCCTTGAATAGAAAACCATCCACTAACACATACTCATCCGTCTTTCCTTTATTGACTTCATCCATGATCTTAGCAAAGTAAGGATCATCAACAAACAAATCTAGCAACACGTCAAACCCTGTCACCTCTACCTTCATTGTAGTCAACACATGATTCCTTCGACTTAATGCATCCGCCACTCGATTCGTAATTCCCGACTTATGCTTCACCACAAATGTAAATTGTTGTAAATATGCATTCCACGAAGCATGCCTAGCTGCAATCTTGTCCTGTCCCTGCATATGCTTCAACGCTTCATGATCAGTATATAAAACAAATTCTTTATGAAACAAATAATGTCTCCAATGTTTCACAGCTTGCACAATAGCATAAAATCCCACATCGTAAGTATTATATCTCATCTTTGCTCCCGATAACTTCTCACTGAAATATGCAATAGGACGTCCCTTCTGACTTAACACCCCTCCAATTCCAACCTTCGATGCATCAGTATGTAATTCAAACAACAACTGAAAATCTGGCAACACTAGAATTGGTGCTGTCGTCAAAAGCTCCTTGATCCTTTCAAAGGCAAATCCTGCTTCCTCCGTCCATGAAAATTGTTTCCCTTTCATACAATCAGTAACTGGAGCCATCACGCTACTGAAGTGTGGAATAAACCTTCGGTAGAATGACGCTAAACCATGAAAACTTCTAACTTCGGTTATCGTCCTGGGTTGTGGCCAATTTCTGATTGCTTCAACTTTATTCTGATCCACCTGTATACCTCCATCCGAAATAACATACCCCAAAAATAAAACACTATGCGTCATGAACACGCATTTCTTCGTTGCAGCATAAAATTGTTCCTGTCGCAGTACCATCAACACTTCTCTCAGATGTTGCAAGTGTTCTTCTGGGTTCCCACTATATATCAGTATATCATCAAAATACACCACCACAAATTTCCCAATAAATGGTCTAAAAATCTGATTCATCACCCGCATGAATGTACTCGGTGCATTCGAAAGACCAAACGGCATAACCAGCCATTCGTACAACCCTTCACATGTCTTGAACGCTGTTTTCCATTCATCCCCTGGTCTGATTCGAATTTGATGATAACCACTTTTCAAATCAATCTTCGAAAAGATAGTAGCTCCACTAAGCTGATCCAACAAGTCATCCAATCTCGGCATAGGAAATCTATATCTCACAGTAATCTTGTTCAGTGCTCGACTATCAGTGCACATCCTCCACGTTCCATCCTTCTTTGGTACTAACAAAGCTGGCACTGCACAAGGACTTAAACTTTCCTGTACACGTCCCTGTTTAAGCAATTCTTCCACTTGCCTCCTCAACTCCTCATGTTCTTTTGGACTCATTCTGTAATGTGGTCTATGAGGTAATACAGCTCCTGGAACAAGATCAATTTGATGTTGAATGTCTCTCAACGGCGGTAACTCCGTTGGTAGCTCCTCAGGAAATACATCGTCAAATTCTTCCAGCACTGGCTTTACTTCTTCAGGGATCTCAACCACTTCATGACTCTCACGTCCAATCAACAAGAATACTTCAGGCTCCTCTTCTACCTCCTTAACAAACTCCTTCAATGATAACAAAGTTTTCAACTCTTCAATCTCCTCCAACTTGCTTTCTTCGTGTTGTCATTTCTTAGGCACTAAAGTGATTTTAGTACCCTCAAACATGAAACTGTAACTTTTAGTACGACCATCATGTTGCACAGCCCTATCATGTTGCCACGGTCTCCCCAGCAACAGATGACTTACATCCATGTCCACAACATCACACCAAATTTCATCTTTGTATTTCTTTCCAATTGAAAAATTAACACGAGCCCTTCTTCCAACTTTCACCTCCCCACCTTTCCTCAACCAAGCTAATTTGTAAGGTTTCGGATGCTTCTCTCTCTTCAATGATAACTTCTTCACAGCTTCTGTAGAGATAATATTATCACAGCTTCCCGCATCGATGACAAACTTGCAAACCCTTCCCAAGATAGTGCAGGTTGATTGAAAGATGTTACTCCTCAACCAGCTAGTTTCCTCTTCCTGTTTTGGTGTTAAACACGACCTCTTCATCATCAATGAATACCCTTCATCTCCCGACACATTCTCTTCCTCCTCATCACGTAGTGAATTAGAACAATCAGCTTCTACCTCATCTTCCTCTGCCTCAGCAATCATCATTCGCTTCTTTGGCTTCGTACATTCATTGCTTTTGTGACCCATCTCCCGACAATTGAAACATTTGATACCACTATTGATTCTGGTCTTAGCAACTTCATTAACAACCGGTTTTACAACAGCCTTCGAAACATTCACATTGCTACTAGCCCCTTTCGTTGGATTGTTAGAATTCATAAACACACCACCCCCTCTCCTTCCTTGCTTCTCCCAAGCTAGAGCCTTTTGATGTGCTTCAGCTACAGATCTGGGATCAAACATATTCACCATATCTTGTATCTGCATTCTCAACCCTCCGACAAATCTAGCTGTCAGCTGCTCCTCCGTCTCCATGATGTCATTCCTTGCAATTAGCTGATAGAACTCATCCACATAATCGTTCACATACTTTGTCCCCTGTCTCAGATTCTACAATCGTTGATACATAAGAGATTGATATTTATACCGCAAGAATGTAGCTTTCATCAACTTCTTCATCTTATCCCAAGATTCAATCTTTGACTTCCCCATTCTCTCCCGTGTAAGTTTAGTTTGCTGCCACCATGCCATAGCTCTTCCTTTCAAATGAGTAGCAACTAACTTCACTCTTCTATGCTCAAGAACCTCCTTAAAGTCAAAAATTTCTTCCACATTAGACAACCAATCCAAAAAATCCTCAGCCACCATTCTTCCCTTGAATTCTGGAATTTCAGTTTTCATCCCCGACTCCCATCGTCGATCATCTTCAACATCTCGATATGCATTTCGTCTTTGGTCTCGATCTCGATAATGGATACTACTTCTATCACTCTCTTCATCATACTCACGTGTACTTCGATATCGATCTCGACCATTAACATCTCTTTGATCACGCATGTCTCTTCTACTATGTCGTTCTTCCTCATGATATGGCTCATACTCAAACTCACGTTGAGTTCTTCTTTCTTCATCTCTATATTCATGGTGATCTCTTCTCATCGAAACTGATGATTCTCTTCTCCCTCGATTAGATTGTGGCGATACCCTTCTCGCTTCCGTAACCGATGGCGAAACTCGGTTTCCTCCATGGTTCGAGATTGGTGACCTCCTTCTTTGACCTTGATTCGTATCATTCATCAATTTCTCTAACCTCCCAATACCTTCATCCAACTTCTCATTGAATTTGTTACTAACGCGTTGTTCCATTTGTTCGGCATCCTCTCGCTTATACAAATCTTCAACATTTTGATGACGATTAGCTCTTCTCGACGGCATTGTTAAATGAAACAAACTTCAACTCTCGGTGTGAACAAATATGATGCACGGCCTTCACTTGCTCTCGGCTCTAACCCCAAATACTTCACTTAGCTCGGCTTTGCTTGATGTAGCTCGGCTTCACTAACTCCTCAAACTTCTTCAATAAGAATTGGCTCCAAGACTCGGCTTAGCTATGATTGGCTAAGTCTGGCTCTGATACCAAATGATGCAGCAGCGGATTACTGAAATGATGAATCGGTGAAAGTAGCGATCGATGGAGTAGAAGATACCGAATGGCCCAAATCCGTTGATCCAAAGATACCGGATTTTAGCTATCTCAAACACGTTGATCGCGCACGATACTGTGTTTAAAGATCTACGATTCTTCGACGTTGATCTAGCGCACTAGATTACGTGAATCGGCTTCAACGATCGTTGATTCAAGCGCACTTGAATACCGAAGGTGGAGATAGGAGATCACACTCAACTACCAATTGAAGAAGTGGAAAAAAGCACACAAACAAATTTTATTCAAAATCAACCAACTCTTACAAATGAGACCACCTGCCTATTTATAGGCTTACAATTCACAACACAAAACTGTACAACACTTAGGTCATTTACGACCTAACAAACCAGCAACTTACGACCTAAACATCGCACGCGACCTAACAGGCGTGACCTACGACCTAAATATAATGCGACATAAGAAAACACTTTACAACATATATCAAATGACTTAATATATACAACACACAACATATTTCAATACAACGACATAACAAATACTCATACAAAGTACAACAACTTTTATACAACATGATTCAAGGCAACAGCGACTCAAGAAATCCAGGCGGCATTGGCTTCTGCGACTTATCATAGGTCGTGTCTCGTCCCGTGACCTAACGTAGGCCGTATCTCGTCAAAGCTGGTATTCGAAAGTTCGGAACGACCTAAAGTTAGCGACTTATCTTCCCATATCTTCCCGCGACCTAACTTAGGTCGTAACTCGTTAGGTCGTTTGAATAACCCGGAGCGGTCGAGTAACTTGTTAGGTCGTTCGAGCGCCTTATTCTTTGACTCGTTAGCTCGTAAGTCGCTAGGTCGTTCGCGACCTAAAGCAAGCGACTTATCACAGCGTGTTGAAGTCTCCTCCCCTTGCCTCTGGTTAGGTCGTAGCTCGAAAGAGTCGGAGCGATCCAAAGTGTCACTAGGTCGTGAAGTTCCACTAGGTCGTGAGCGACCTAAAATCTCACTAGGTCATGAGCGACCTAAAATCTCACTAGGTCGTGAGCGACCTAAAATTCTGGAATGATCAGATTGCGCTGCATCATCTCTCTCCACCCTTACTCCAGAACCACGTATGCATGTCGTGCATCTTAATGGTACAATGAATTCCCTCAGTAGTTAGTTATTATTGATTTACACTGTAATAAACCAATATCAAGGCCAAATAAACTTCAAAGCCATTTTAATATAATTTTGACCTGCATAAATCATTATTTTAGCCTTATGGCTTATTTTAAAGATCATACTTTTAACTTCTAATTAGTAGTAAAATTTATAACAATAATTCTATCGCTAATATATCAACAAATTTGAGTTTAATTAATTCATAACCATGTTATAGATTAAATCAACTCCATCTAACTATATTCGATACAAATAGAACACAATATTTATATACGGGAGCTTAATCAATTATCCGAGTATCTGAAATGAAATATATAATAACATTTCTATTTCTATCCTAGCTATAAATTAGAGTTTAATTAATTTATAACCATGTTATAAATTAATATCAACTCCATCTAACTCTATTCAATACAAATAGAACATATAATAGATATATACAGGATCTTAATCAATTATCTGAAATATCTACTCAAATTAATCCAATCTAATGGGACATAATTACTTATATACATTATTCTACCTCTTTGAGATAATATTTTTCAATATATATAAATACGGGGTTTTATACTGAAATATAAATTCAGAGTTATAATTCGGCTCACCTGAACTGTAAGTTTCCAAGTATCCAAATCTAGTCCAAGCCCATACTATGTCATAGATAATCTCGCTACGAGTGCAACAACGAAGCTCGCATCTTTATTGGACCTCGTATGAAAGAGATACAAATTTAATACAAAATGGAGTTAATTAAATAATTAATTAACTTAATTACTTTCATTAACACTTTCCCTTTTCTTCAACAAATCCAAATGTTTGTACAGATACATTCACACACCCATATCACCGCCTCCTCTCCTCTACCGCACACTCTATGGTCGACGAAATCATGCACCGTCACTTTCAACATGTCACACTTCGCATGCTCTCCATGATGGTTACCACATCTACAAGTCTGGCCCTCCCAATAAAATGCGAGCTGCTCTTCCCCCTCAAGAATGCTAAGTCGTGGTTACCCATAGTGGATCAAAATTTTAGTAGTCATTGCCTCATGGTGCGTGCAGCGAAGAGAAAAATAATGGTGCACTCGGTTTCACCAAACACCTCCCCTACCGCCACCAAGCCTTAACCCTAGCCAATGCAAGCAAAATGGCCGACCTCCTCACCACTGCTCCCTTCAACATAGGCATAGATTTGATGCCCTCTTTCCTATAAGTTCAATGGATCCAACCTCTGCCTCTCTTGTTGCCTGTAGCTCTGGATTTAATTGAAGGGAGGGGAGAAGCTATCCGTTGTAAGGAGGAGAAGAAAATGGAAGGGGAAAGAAAAAGGTGAGGAAAATATCTTATTGTGGAGGAATACACACACACATACATACATATATGTATATATAAATACATATATGTGTGTGTGTATATACATATTGTGTGTATATATATACATATATGCATATATATATATCATTTAATTTCTTAATCACCATAGGTTTTGAGCTCGTACGATCACACATCGGATCATCATGAAACTTGTTGATACATATCACCTCATTTTTTCGGTCCCAATGGTATAAATTTCATCTCTATTCGAGACAGTGCTCTAAGATGATAACTACATGCATTTCGAGGTCGTTTTGGCCATAACATTGCCCGATTCCAAAAATTCACTTACCTTTATGTAACAACCCATATTCTAGATATCGGAGGATCGTAGAATATATATTATCTTCATATGAGGTCGTATTGTTATAATATCTTGGAAGGAGAAGAAAATGAAAGGGGAAAAGAAAAAAGTGAGTAAAATATCTTACTGTGGAGGAATGTGTGTGTGTATATATACATATATGCGTGTATATATAAACATATATATGTGTATGTGTGTATATATAGCATTTAATTTCTTAAATAAATCACCATATGTTTTGAGCTCGTATGATCACACTTCAGATCATCATGAAACTTGTCGGTGCATATCACCTCATTTTTTCGGTCCTAATGATATAAATTTCATCTCTATCCGAGATAATGCTGTAGGATGGTAACTTCATGCATTTCAAGGTCGTTTTGGCCATCAAATTGCCCGATTCCAAAAATTCCTTTACCTTTATGTAACGAGTCGTATTCTACGTATCAGAGGATTATATAATATTTATATTATCTTCATATGAGGTTGTATGGTTATAATACCTTGGAAAATGACTCATAGGGACATTTCCCATATCCATGATTTTTGGCAAATTTCTATGTGACCATTTTGATCTTGTAAACCTTGTATGGACTATAACTTTTGGTAGGAGCCGAATTAGGATCCGAAACCACTTCCTTTAGATCTGGATGATGGTTTCCCTTTCCGTAGAGCGATCATATTAACAAAACGAACTTACTGTTTAAGACATATTGCTGTTTTATGTTTTAAAGGCTTCCGTGCAGATATATGGGTAATTACACGGGCCCAAACCCAAGCCCATTAGCCCATTAGCCCATTTTGGAAGGGAGGTAGGAAGGGGTGTCAAGGCCAATATGATTCACTTTTCATCTTCCTAAAACATCTCCAAACCTCTATTAAACTTCATTCCACCAAAAAGCAACTTTAAAACACACTTTAATTAGCCAAATTTCATTATTAAGAGGAGATTAGCGAGATCTACACTTGAGATTAGAGATTTGTTGTTATAGGAGCATTAGAATCTGTGCCTTTTACTATTCATAGAAGTATTTGGGCTTGGATTTGGATTAAGGTGAGTGATTCGTTCTTTCACTTACTAATTAGGCTATTTTAAACCATAAATGACGTCTTAAAAATTATCTAAAAATACTAAAAATGTTTTAGACCATATTACACTGTATATGTGAATATTAGATGATTTGGATTTGATTTTTGAAAATGTGTTTTTAGGGGTCCCTAATCATGTTCTTATGAATCGTAACCTTTACCTTAGATTTAGATCTCTTTAAGTAGTATATTTGGATATTACTATTGTTTATCCATGATAAATGAATGCTTGCTTAATGTTTGCATATTTGAAAACGTTGATCAAATGGAAAATTAAATAAGTAGGAGTTAGGGATTGGTGATGACCCATAAAATTTACCCCAAATTGGGTGCGATCGATCTGAGGTAACAAGGAAGGCCTCAAAAGGCTGCACACCAAATTTCAAGCCAATTGGACTTCATATGATTGGGTTATAGGTCGCCAAACTATGGGTCGGTGCGATTTCCAAGTCCTATGGGTCGGTGCGATTTCCAAGTCCTATGGGTCATTGCGACTTCCAAGTCCTATGGGTCGATGTAACTTCCAAGGCTATGGGTCGGTGTAACTTCCAAATTAGGGTTCGGTACCTATCCTTAATTTTTGTCCCAAACTAGGTGAGATCGATATAGGGCGATAAGAAAGGCACCATAAGGCTACATTTCAAATTTCAAGTCGATTAGAGTTTGTATGCTCAAGGTATTGATGGATCGGTGATGACCTTGGGAGTATACGTCGATGGTTGATTGCTTCGGGTTTGACTTCGGTTCACTTGGCCAAAAACGCGGGTCTGACTTGGGGAAATTTCAAGGGAAGGAAAATAAGCTAAGTCAGGGTCAATACCCTTGAGTTTGCTTGAAGAAAATCTTAGTTTTACACGAGTCTGACTTTGGGCCAGAATTTTTAGAGTCTGCTTCGAGTCAAATAGGTGATTACTTCAGGTCTAACTATGGGTCAACGCTGAAGTAAGTTTTTCCACGACCTTTTCGACGGTTTTTGATAATTTTCGATGACGACCATGCATGACTCGATGATCGAGGTTCTGTGATGGGAAGTGATGGCTTTGATGATGGATAGTTGTACCCTGAGAGGCAGAGTAAGCGATGATGAGTCGGATTGAGGGAACTATTGGAGGCGGGTTATGGGACGCACGATGACACTCTATGACTTACGATGGTTGTCTGGATTAGCTCTCTACTGCGATTACTTCAGACGGGAGTTGAAAGAACATTTCTGAGATGAGCTATGCTATGAATGACATGTGCAAAGGGATCGTTGATATTCTTGGGTTTCGATGTGTACTCGTAAAGCAGGGGTATGTGAGGATGCTCACTTGGGCTATGGGGTCTTCCCTGGATCATATGATATTTTGATCCACGTACCCTAGGCTCCTACGAGGTGCGCATTCTAATTCCTGGCCTACTAAGTGGCATGGATTCGAGTATCAAGAAACTGGGACGTTGAGTAGTCCTTAGCTCTACGGGGGGTGGCCATAAGCGTATCATATGTCCAATGCACTAAGTGAGTTAATGTGAGGATGGATGATGGATGATATGTTTGTTTGATTGTTTCTATCACCTTAGGGATGTCACGCGATGTAGATATTACCGATGTCGATATCTAGACACCTTTAGTACCGTGATACATAGTAAACCCATGATGATTATCATAAAGTAGCATATACCATTTATATGTGCTAACTCTGTGGATGTAGGGACAGGTCTGGTATGATTTTGCATACTATTTGTTCTAGTTTATTTCCTTTATAGTATTTGAGATTTCTATCACTCACACAATACTGTTCTCGGGCTTGGATTTTTATGCTTTACTTCCAATTACTCTGGGTACTCTTAAATGAGTAGATTAGAGATATCGGGTCTGGTGAGCACGTGGAGCTAAACAGGTGATGAGCAGGAGGTTATTCTCTCGTATTATTATATGTACTCATTTGCTATTCCGCTGCACATCACTATGGAGCTTACTAATGCCTTGCTATTTAGAGACGGTTTTATGAGTTATTATTTGATGTACAACTCTATCACTTATGCTATTTTCTATATGGATCTATATACTCTGATGCTATGATTCATTCAGTTATTTATTGACTCGCTTATTTTATATCTGAGAAGTTTGCTATTATATTTTATTCGATGCGTTGTGAGATATACAACAGGTTATGTGTTGTTTATTTACTTTACAACTTATAGATGATTACCCCGCATCGACCAAGCACAGTTGCAGCGCACTATATAGGTATATTGGGTGTCGGTGGTGTAGGATGGTCGCCTCACTTTACGTCTCATAATGAAGTCCTCGTCTAATAATCACAATCCATCAGTCAAGATCCCACCAGGCTCGACTACACTTGTATTTTTACAAAATACATATAACAATATGTAAGTCATAAAAATATCATGACTTCAAATATAATGATATTTATATTCATTTTGTTTCACAACACCTATCCAGATTCAACATAAGTAGTCTTGAATTCAAATTCAATTATATGAGGGAAAAAATCAAATTTTGGACCTTTAGTTGATTAACGATTCAATATTTAAATTAATTATTCAGATATCCAGTCGTTAAAAATGCCTATTGTTACAAGAGAGGAGAACGTTCATGATGTGGGGAAGGGTACCCCCTAGTTGACCTAGAGCGATCAGGGGACCCTAATCGCGATCCTCGACATATCGTCGCTCTTCTTTGTCATGTCATTCTCACTCTTTCCTATGAGGACTTGCGAACTCAAACTCATAAGATGACTCACGCCCATGATGCGAAGGTTTAAGCCCAAAGTATTTCAAAGACTTGCCATGTAGATTGTCAAAAAGGCTAGAACCTCCCATTGTACATGAAAAGAGACACGATTGAATTAGGACTTGAAAGTCAAGGAATAATGGGTGCAGAGTGAACGTGTTTTGGTTTTTGGGTGTTGTGTGAAATGTTAGTATGCCCTATTGACCCTACGGACCATGCTCATGTAGTGGGCTGAACATGACTGCTTCTACCATAGCAAGTAAAGGCACATCCTCCATTATATGGATCAGGGAACCAATGCCTGAGAGATTGAAGACAATATCATATGAAGGGATATTATCAGGAATACTCCTAAGTGAACTGAAGATATCATCTACGGGAGGGTCCGAAGTTGTCTCTCCAACCAGAGTTTTTTTATGGCTTTGGAACTAGGCGAGGTGATATTATTCTTATTCGTGGATGGCATACGAGAGGTGAACCCCTTCATCACACCTATCACTCCCGTAGATTCATATCCAAGATCTACGTCATCATTCTTGCTATCATCCTCACTCTCATCATCATCATCATTTTCATCATCATTCTCATCCTCTCTTTGATTAATATGGGGATCCTATGCCATAGGTGGAGCCTCTTATTCAGCCACTGGAGATCCGGCCTCAGCCTCTTATGCAAGATATGCAACCCTATGTGTCGAAGGAACTATACCAAGACTGCGACCGTTGCATAGATGCTGAAACTTTCGCATTTGAGAGTCCAACAAGAGAAATTTCATTCTTCGCTCATCAATTGGGATACCTTTCAAGGCTTGTAGTATGTATGCCAAAGTTGCGCCAGCAAGCCTCTTTGGTATATCTATAAGTTTGAGTGTATACGAAGTAAATAATTTGAATGAAATAGATACCATAAAATCAATAGACAAAGGTACAACTTACATCCTGAAAACCACTTCTGAGTGAAGCCAACTGGGCAACGAACAAAGAAGTACTTATCCTTGAAATAGCTGAGCTTGTTCAAGAGGTCAATGATTATACAATAGCCTTTGGAGGACTCCAAACAAGTTAAGAAAGGATGGTCATTCCATTTCTTAAAACTATATAAGTATCTAATTTCTTTGAGAGAGGTCACCCTTCCTGAGTGCTTGAGGAATGTCATATAGGCATAGTTCAATGTGGCATACCCATTTGGATGGAGATAGGCATGGGGAAGCTTCATGAATTGAAGGACAAGCCAGATGAAGTGATAAAATGGAGGAATACCCTAGAAAGCCACATATATCGGTTGTACGCTATATAGCCTTCTAGAGGGTTTGTTGAAAAGGTTCTAGAATTAAAGTCTCTTGGAAAGGAATCCCACGACAGTCACAAATCCTTCTAATATCCATTATGGTCAAAGTAGAAGCTGGAGAGTATGGAGGGTTGTTGAGAATCATAACACCTTCTAGGTTAATATCAGGGTGACTCCTTTGTGGGATTCATCTCCTATAATAAAAGGAATCAATTGTAAGGATCGTCAGGGCTGACAACGAGATGGTCGAGGCCTAGAAGGTGTTGAAGTAGATGTAGGAGAAAAAGTTGAACCTGTCCTCAGAGGAGTAAACCCTGAAGTAGAGGGACCTACACCCATGGTAGAGAGTCGCTAGGAGTGTTTGAGGTCCATGACGTACTGAAACCCAATACATGAGCAATGTCAGGTACGATTTAACTTTATTCTTCATGTTTCACTAAGCCCCGTGTAGCCGATGTATGGGACACAATGGATGCCAACGTGTGTTGACCGACTAGAACCCATACATTGACAAGAGCAGTGATGTATAGTTCAATCTATGTTGTGTATGTTCAATGCTGTAGCATGGTGTAACACCGTGCAATTATAACGATCGAATATTTCAATAATTAATTTAAATATTTGATCGTTAATTAACGGAATGTCCATTATACTTAATTTTTCAAAGATGGATGAATTGGAATTCAAGACATTCATAGTTGAGACTGCTTTTTTGTTGTGAGAAAAATATGTATAAACATGACCATATTTGGAGTCGATAAATTTTTAGAGTGAATAGTGCTTTCATTTGGATGAAATGAATTTGGGGTAAGCCCATTATACTCTCTTAAACCTAGCCCTAAATCAACAAAATCATGCTTAAATAAAATTCCTAAATTTAAATTAAAAAAACCATAACCTTCTCTACTCATTCCTCATATAACCCACGAAGGATTTAGTATGAGGTGGAGTTTGGAGCAGGATCTTAACATTAAAAAGAGCATGAAATAGGTTTTTGGTTATTAAAGCTTTATTTGGTGAAGTAAAAGGTGAGTGGGATGATTTTCTATCTATATTTATGTGTTAATCTTCATATTTTCATTTATTGATTAATACGAAATTATACGAAGTGATTTGGAGATTGTTTGGGTTGATTTAGACTTATATTCATGTTATAAACATGATTATACAAACTCGTTATTTGTTTTAGACCTTAATTACTATTTTTGGAAATAATCTAAGAATTTTTTTTGGGTTAATTGAATGATTATATGTGATGTTGTGACAGATTAGAGACAAATTACATGATATAATTAAGTGCATGTC
The DNA here is from genome assembly GCA_030737815.1 of Allium fistulosum. NCBI lineage: Eukaryota > Viridiplantae > Streptophyta > Magnoliopsida > Asparagales > Amaryllidaceae > Allium > Allium fistulosum. Next base: position 210,253,321 of record CM060907.1, read on the forward strand.
ATTAGTTAGTAATAATGAAACTAACTTAAATGGTTTTAGAAAAGCTATTAAGCTAATCATGTAAGTTTTGAACTCTACACTTATTATTAAAGTTTATTGAGGGTTAATGAAGCTTAATTAGCACTTATGAATATTATTTAAAAATAAAGAAACGATCTTTATTAAGGAATATTTTACTTATAAATATTATTTGAGCAAAGGAATGTATTTTACAAAATAGTATGAATGAAGCTTAATTAGTATTTATAAAATGGCTATATGACTTTATAAATGAAGAATAGAGTTTATAAAATGGAAACCAGATTTTATAAAATAGTAATATGATGTATACTTAATTTTATTAAGGCAAATAAGTACTCAAAGGCTTAAAAATAATTAATAAGCTAATAATATATTTTATAAAATAGCTATAAGATTTTATAAAATAGTGTGAAATCATATTAGACTTTTATTGAAAAGATGTAGAAAGTAAAAGTAAGATTTTATTAAGTAATAAATGAATTACCTATTTAAATATACGTGTATGCATATGAGTAAGGGCAAGTGTGTCTGTGTGTGTATTTAAAGATATATAACAATCAAAATAATTTGTGTACTGTAGTAAGAATTGATGTGTATATTGTTTGAATATATGTGTGTATTTGTGTGTATGTAAGTATATGTGGATGTGTGTAAATACATTTATATAAGAGTGTTGCGGGCATCTCACTTAGCGATAGCAACCATAGTGTGCACTAAGTTGCATGAGAAATTCAGGGCTGAGAAATCACTCCGGTGAAGTGCGAAATGTGATTTTTTTAGTATGTTTGTGTATGCATGTATGAATGTGCACGAATGATTATATTAGCATGTGTAGGCATCACATGAGGCTAGATGGCCGATTGAAAGCGTTTTGGCGTGATTAGACGAAGTTGTGTCGCTAGAGTCTCATGTTGAACTCTACGCGTGCAAAGAGTGGATTTTGTATCAAAGCCTATTTTCGAACATAAAAGGAACCATTTCCAAAACATCAACCAATGAACTTTGGAGAGGGTCTGATGGGGTAGAGACGAGCTTGGGAAGCATGGCGGCTCATAGGGCGAAGCGATGGAGAAAACGGCGCACGAGCCGGCGGCCGAATGGGCTGGGTGGCACCTGCCCTAGGCTTACTACCCGGGACAAGCTACCACCGATCGACCGATGGTAAACCATCAGTGGACCGGTGGTGCTCGAACCTGGGCACTAAGCCTGGGTCAGGTGCTAGTAAATCGGGGATGTCTTTCCTGTTTCGAGTGCGGTTCTTTGTGAGACTTTGGCAAAACTTTAGGGAGGCATCTACCTACTCGGGAAAGTGGATACTAGGCAACACATGTGGATGAGGGTGCAAGGAAATTCATAAGCGATCGATAACAATTAATAAGGCGTTCAGGCAAGCGATCGAGGAGAGGGATGCATGATAGACTACTCCTATATGGGAATAGTAGGTGATCGAGATAGTGGTCGAGTGCCAATCAGATATGAGATCGGGATGTGATCGGTTTCACGATCACGTACAATAAGCATACATGATTGGAGGGACCACATAACGGCAAGGAGTTGGTTCCAGACTTAGGCATATGTGCGAGCAAGTGACGGCAACGAGCAGTACCAAATTGGCTAGCTATGTTAATAGATGGTTAGCATTGACTCCATGGTTCAAAGACTCGTTGCACTTGAGTGATCCGTTGGGGTCAAAGCAAGTGCACGGCGAGGAAACCAAGGTGTAGGCAATTAGATTTGGGGTGCAGTTCCAGTGCTACACATTCGTATGTATATTGTTTTATGGTTTCGAACCAAGCCTTTGGGAGGGTCTGGAGCGATGCTTAAGCGGTACTTGTACCTAATAGCAGTAGCATAGAGATAAACCCTAGGGAGAACTGTAGTGGCAGGGGTTTTCATTGTTGCTTGGAGAGCGGCTTAAGTCTGTATGAGGGCACTTGTACAACAAAGAGGTCATATGGGGACACTCAGTTCCATTCGTGGACTCTTGAGGGTAAGAATGTATATAAATCCAAAGGTTGCATATGGTGTAGTTGCTCCATTTATATATTTCATTTATTACGGGACGATAGTTGATATTCTCTATTTTGACACATTGTTATGTTCTTCTTTTGCTGTACTAGTTGATTGATGTTACCTTTGTGTGTAACATAGTGTAGACTTATATCATGAAAATTTTGTCACTTCTACACTTGTATACTACGATTACCTTTACAATAGTATATTGTTACATGGTAGTCACATTATATTAGTTATCCTAACTCGTTGATTACAGGAAAAGAGAAGATTATGATATGATTCCTTATTTTCGATATGGGTTTATCGTACTTGTTTATGGGCAGTCCGGATTATCCCTAAGCCACGTTTATGGAGAGGGATGGCTGTGATTTAGTTGTTTCTTGTTTACTTGTATATAGTTTTGATATACATTATTTTGAGCCAGTTCCCCTCATACCAGGCTTTAAGTCCCACCCGCATTTTGTCTTTGTCTGTTTATGTCCTAACAACTCTCGGGTACTCGATTGAGTGGTTTGGAAGTCAGGTGCTTTTGGGGATACGCTATCAGAATGGCAGTTGAAGCATTTTGGAGGTGTTGCATCGATATTTTAGATACGTATACTTGATATTTTAGTAGTACATAGCAGATTTTTTATTTGTGTATGAGACTCATTGTATCAAATATTTATTCAGAACTCCGTGTTGTTTGGAGCTGATGTATTCTGACTTTCTATGTTGATATTTATTTATCAGCTGCTTCCACTTCTGCGGGCTCTTATATATTGTCATTTTGTTTTGTTCGTGTATATTCAGTATATCATATGTTATCATTCCGTAACGAGATCTTATCGATGTCTTGGTTTAGTGTTTTTTTTCTTCTAATTTTACCCAACAATCTGTCTTTTGTGGTATTTGAAAGTCCATTGTTGATGTAAGAAGATGATTTTTGGGTATTACGAAGGATGAGTTGTAACATTTGGTATCAGAGCTTAGGCTTAACGCTTGGACCAAGCAGACTAGTCTGAGTTAATCAATCTAGTAAAAGGAGATACGTTAAGAGAGTGTACTTGTATTTTTCTGCTATATTATACTGTATACACTACTTGTCTTTTGGGGCTTGATTTATTTCTATCGCTAGTTGCTAAGGTATCTTCGTCTATTAATATGGGCAGACGGGTTACGCTAAAGACTGTGAATATGCAGTCTGAGATGCTTAATTTTTCTAGAGACTATTTAGCTACTGCAGGGGATGTTCCGCCACCCACGAATACTTACCGTAGATGCGGTTGCATCAGAGGTGGTGTGGCCCTTGGGGCAGCAGTATTTCTAGCTCCACCGCTTTAGACTCTTCGAAGCTACGTTGGGATTTCCTTAGCCTTATAAGAAAGCCATATCGAAGTCCCGAGGCTGTTGCCAAGACACGACCTTGGACATGTTCATTGGAGGGCTTTCGTCGAGATAGGTCTAGAGAATGTTCTCATAGGGGAAATTGCTTCTCGGCATTTAGAGAGGGGGACTTTAGTTGGGCAGGACATAGTGTTTTTGTGGCTAATGAGCAGGCCCATGAATTGGGATTAATTTAGGCATTGCTTTGGTTCTCGATTCATTTAAGATCGAGAAAGGCGTGTAGCTTGAGCATTCTATCCATCTTGTGTAAGGCTGCTTGTCGGTGAAGGAGTATGTTGACCAATTCAATCTTTTGGTTTAATTTGAGGATTGAGATGGTCGATGCTCCATTTATGTGAGCAAAGGAGTTTGCGTTGGGTCTTAAAGCATTAGTTGGGGATTCGGTTAAGATCTTGTCAGTGAAGGAGTACTTTGACCAATTCAATCTTTTGGTTTAATTTAAGGATTGAGATGGTTGGTACTCCGTATGTGTGTTAATTCTATGCCGATTGTTTATTGTTGATTGTTGATGATTATTGTTACTTGCTGTTGTTTTCTATTGCTCATGTTGGCATGCTATTGTTTAATGTTGTTTGAGTTTTTCATTGGCTGATTTTTACAATTGTTGATTTTTATTGCATGCTTGCATGTTTGATAGTTTGTATGCTAGATATTGTTGCTTATCATTGTTTGCTTTTTTTGATGATTGCTTGTTGTTTATTGTTGTTGATTATTATTGATTGATTATTGCTTGTTTTATGTGTTTAATTGCTTGCATAGTAGTTACAATTTCATAATTAAAGTACGTTCGGAGAGTGATAGCAATACCTATCTATAATAGATTACACATTATTCATGCCACTATGGGTTTGAGATGGGATCTATATGAGTCTACTATCTTTTGATGTGACTTGAAGTATGTGGTATATTTTGATACTAACTCACTTGAGCTTACTCTCCAATAGATTGTCATGTACGATTCTGGTAGTATCGGTTACTACTCTAAGGTTATACATGTATGAATTCTGTCTTGTTGTTTTGGTACATAATCCTCTTGGTATAGTACAATTAGGTACTTGAGAGCTAAAGCATGGACATTTAAATGCTTATTTGTTTAGATTTGCATTTAAATGGTGTAAAGCATTCTTAAAAAGAGGTATGCATTTTTGGAAATGTTGGATAACATGGTTATCTCATATTCCCTAGTTGTGTGGTGCGTTCTAATTCGGGAGTTTTTGCAATGCTGATACCATAAGAGAAAGTACTGCTAAAATTTTCCAAAATTAAGATTCGAGAATTTTGCTCAGCCCAGTTACTTTCTCAAACTCAAAGAAATTTTGGGGAAAAAATTCTTTTAAGGAGGGGAGAATGTAATACCCCTAATTGTAAAGATCGAATATTTAAATAATTAATTTAAATATTCAATCGTTAATTAATGGAATTTCTTATTATACTCAATTTTTTAAAAGACGGATGAATTGGTATTTGAAACACCTGCAGTTGAGACAGCTTTTCCATCGAGGGAAAAATGAGTAAAACTCGATTATGTTTGGAGTCGATAAATTTTAGAGTGAATAGTATTTTCATTTTGATGAAATGTGATGTGCACGTAAATGTGCATATTTTTACTTCCATATTTAATCTAATTTAATTAAATAAATGAGCATACAGGGTATTTTAACATGTTTAAACCAAAATTTCAATTATTTTCAAATCATCCTTTATTCATCTTCATATAGGGGCAAAATGGTCATTTTGTGCATGTATCAATTTTGAGAATATTTATTTATGCATTTTATTTTTATTTGTAGGAATTTGAATGAAAATATGAAAAAGTCTTCATGAAAATATGCATGCACAAGTTAAGAAGGTAAAATGAAGATGGAAATAAATAATTTCATGCAACATGGAGGACTCTACCTACCCACTCACCATGATCCCCTATTAAGAGCTAATGTACATGATTAAAGCTACATGCACATTTAAATGGAGGATTATGCTCATGTTAATGATTACTTGGAATTCAGAGAAACTTAAGGAAATTTCCAAAGTATTTAAATATAAAAACTTCGAAAATGATTTAGAATTCATAAAAGAAGTTAGAAATGGGTAGTTGTAATTATAGACGAGTATAATCGAGTTTGGAAATTTTAAAGGAAATTAATTTATGAATTCCGAAAACTTATGGAATTCATCGAGTTAAGGAATTTACAAATAAATTATAAAGGATTTTTAGAAGTATGAAATAAAATGGAATATTTTCTAAGTATTGGAAATAAAACAATTTGGAAAATATACGTATAAATATTTCCTAAGTATTGGACTGGAAGGATCTGAAATATTTTAATTATGAGATTATTATTATAGAAATATTTTCAAAAGTGTTGAATTATAAATGGAATTGGAAAATATTTCTAAGTATGGATATGATTCGAAAATATCCATTTATGGATATAAGTATTTGAAATTGTTTTCAATTATTGAATATACTGGAAGAGATTTGAATATATATCTTTGTAAAGATATTTTGAATAAATATTCTGAAAATTTTATAATATGGGCCTAGTGACTACTTATGCGTGTTATTTGATAGTTAAATAACCGACTATCAAATCTGGCCAAATTCGTTGATCGTTTCGAAGAGATCGGGATTGAATTTAATTATCTGAAAACCACATCGATCTGATTTGTGCGTTGCAAATTATGATATCTCGAAGGTAATGGAGATGGTGATCTTGAAGGAGATTCGGTTTGTTTAGACCTAGAACAACTTGTATGGATGAATGCTATCATTTTCATCGTGATTTGGAAGGCGATGTTAGCATTCCAAGTATGAATGCTATTTTTAAGGTAATACGTAGCCTTAAGCCTCATCAACCGAGAATGACTAAAACAAGGGAGATGCAGCAGGGCTAGGTGGGTTGCACCCAAGTATGGTATGTTATCACTTTTCTAGATACCCTCGGATATATATTCTAATTATGGATATGGTTGTGCATGGAAAAGAGAGCGCTCGATTAGGGTAGGAACACCCGGGGTGATAACTTATTCGGTACTATCCAAGTCAGGGGTAGGCCGGTCCTGTGTTAGTAGGGGATCCAGGCGAGGCCCTCGGTACATTTTTCTAGAGGTGTACTGTGGTGGACGATACCCCAGTAGTCCAGCCATCGTATGGAATCCAATATCCACTACGAGCCTTTATAGTTTTGATTGTAGAGCCTAGTATGCTGGAATTTAATTAATGTAACAATTTCGGCTATTTCAATAAGTATTTGTACTTAGACACTATTATAATATAACAGGATCTTCTATAAATGTGTTTTGGTTATCGTAGGTAAAAACCCGTCGTTTTTATGTATGGCATGGTCTTACGAGATATCTTTGATTTCAAAGGATTTTGATAACAGTAATAATTCAAATTGAGTGTGTTTTCTAACACTGGTTTTCCAAACTGACTCGGGTGTTATTTTATTATAATGCTCGAGTTAGAACGAGTATTACAGATTCAGGTTATGATGCTATGGAACACAGGAGATGTGCTGGAGGAGTCTCAGACATATTATACGTACTTGGTTATTTCCGTTGTGTGAGTCATGCTGTATATTCGGTATTTGTGAGGACAACTTATTATAGCTGTCCAGATTGATTTGTTGTTTGTTGTACTATGATGATTACATGTATATAACAGTTGTAGTTCCTTTTTGTATAAAGATCTGTTATTATATATTATATTTTGTTTCGCTGCGATTGTGAGATTCTGTGTTATTGTTTTCTGTTTTCTTCTATCTTTTTCTTTTTCACCCCTAATGATCTGGTATTTTCGGCACTCGATTGCTCGGCATGCTATACAGTGAACGTATTAATGTCGATTTTTGAGGGTCGAAAAGCCAGTTCGTTACATGCTTCCTACGAAAATGGATTTATCTTAGTTTTTCTTTATTCAAGGATGAATAAAAAGATAAACGTGGAGGTATTTGATGTGCACGTAAACATGCATATTTTTACTTCCATATTTAATCTAATTTAATTAAATAAATGAGCATATAGGGTAGTTTAACATGTTTAAACCAAAATTTCAATTATTTTCAAATCATCATTTATTCATCTTCATATAGGGACAAAATGGTCATTTTGTGCATGTATTTATTTTGAGAATATTTATTTGTGCATTTTATTTTTATTTGTAGGAATTTGAATGGAAATATGAAGAAGCCTTCATGAAAATATGCATGCACAAGTGAAGAAGGCAAAATGAAAATGGAAATAAATCATTTTATGCAATATGAAGGACCCCACCTACCCACTTACCATGATCCCCTATTAAGAGCTAATGCACATGATTAAAGTTACATGCACATTTAAATGGAGGATTATGCTCATGCTAATGATTACTTTGAGGTTATATTTCCTCAAGGGCATTTTGGATAGTCCCCAAAAATATGATTAGGGTTTCAAAACATGTACAAATATCCCTTATGTTTCATATAATGAGCTCTTACCCTCCTCTTTAGTTAGTTTAGTTGTAGCAACAAATTATGAAATAAAATGGCTTCCTAAGCCTCTTTTTCTTCTTTTTCTTCTTTGCTTTTATTTTATTTTCGTGCTCATTTTTACTTACATGCTATTTTTCCTTTCATGTTAGTAGTGTAGATCATTTTATTTATGCAAGTAGATTAATTTTTATTTTATTTTATTTTAATTAGCTCTCTTCTTTCTTTGCTTACATTTTCCTCTTTTTATGTTTAAGATGCAATCTACATTTGTTGAAATGATAACAAATATGAGAAGTTAAACCCCTTCAATTTAGGGGTAATGAAGCTCTCTTAATCATGTAGATTCAACATATTTGTTAATCCTTGATTTCTTTTTGTGCTTAATGGAAATGTTTGAATGGGTAAAATTTTTGTTGTTTTAGCTTTGTATTTGATAGCCTATGTTGTTGACACGAATAGGTTATGCTTAAACAAATATAAACACAAATTACCTCTTCATCTACATATGATGTTGGTAATGAAGTAGATTCTAAAATCAAAATTTGATGGTTTATATTACTAATCAATAGTAAAAAGATCATGATTAGAATAGATTTAATTTTTAACTTCATTATCATTTTCATGAGAGTTAACAAGTGGTTTGGTGGGTGTGTTAAAGTTTGATGGTTTATGTTGGGCTAATTAATAGCACAAATAGACCATACTTATGATAAACACATCAACTAAATTCACTAATGACCAAAAAAAAGATCATAATTTCATATATGTTGATTTATGTGATCATGAGAAGGGATTTGCCTCTAAATTGCCTTCAAACTCTCATATTTTTATCCACTTTCTATTGCTAGTTTATTTACATTTTTAGTTTAACACAACTTCAAATCTTGGTTTAATTCGATTGAGTGGAATTTTTAATCTATTCAATTCCCTATGGATCGACCCGTACTCGCCATGTACTATAATCAAGCAACGACGCCAAAACCAACCACTTCGTTCTGGAGTCTTCTCCGCGTACGTAGTTGTTAAAGTGGTTCTAATATTGATAGAGAGTATGCCAATCAGAGGCCCTGGTCTCTTTAACAACCCTACATCGTTTTACATACCGGTCGGTACTTTTATATTTCGAAAACAATTCGTACTTGATATCAAAATATCATATTCACTTCAAAATCAAATTCATTTTGAAATCATCACATTTACTCAAAATATACCATTTCACTTCGAAAATCATTTTCGCCTTAATATCTCGATTTCACTTCCAAAATTGTTTCGAATTTCAATTTAGGTTATAACTTCATTTTAACCCCATTCGTATTTAAATCCATGATTTAAATATAAACAATTCCCACTCTGACCAGTTTGAATTTTTACAAAATAGCTTGAATAGTTTTAAAATAGTTAAGTAGTTAATATAAAATAGTTTGAGTATTTAAAATGGTTTATATAGAAAAATAACTTGGAAAATCAAAATAATTTGAATATTTAAGAAGATAGATTTTAAACAGTTTATATTAAAATAATTTATTTAAAAATAGTTTCAAAGTCAAACAGATCAATTCTCAATCTTCCAATTCATATTGATTTCAATTTCCATTTCAATTTAAATCGATTCAATTCCAATTTCAATCCGAATTAACTTCGATTCCAATTTTAATTCAAATCGATTTCAATTTCGATTCCACATTAATTCAATTACGATTTCAATTCCAATTAATTCAATTTGAATTCCAATTTGAATTAATTTCAATTCAATTCTCAATTTGAATTAATTTCAATTCAATTCTCAATTTTAAACCATTTCGATTCATATAAATTCGGGTTCGATTTCAGAATATCGATTTAAACCGCTGAATTCAAAGTAAATTCAATCTTCGAATTTAGATTCAAATCTTAAAATAAATTCCATTCTCGATTCCAAATTATATATATCCACTTATATTACTTTTACATAGCAATAATTCAAAGTTCAAATGAAAGTTCAAATCTTTTTAAAACAAATCTATTTCTGGAATTCAAAACATATTTCGATTATAACTTCAAAATCTCAAATTTCATTTTTAAACAATTTCGTTTGACAAATTCTGATTCCAACATTTGGAGCTAAATTCCGAAAATAATTTGATTTCCATAAATTCGATTTTTACTATTTTAAATCAAAGTCATTTAAATAATTTCAAATAAAATTTCTAAAATCATTTAATTTAACCAATCCGGTGTCCGTATATAGTTTTCTATCCTCTGGCCAAGTGAATCGGTTATTTCAATTTAATTCAGGGATGGATATATATCATTTCAATCCAAAATAATTGTCATAGGTATATATCATTTCAACCTATTTGTTAATTTATTCGAAATAATTTAATTTACAGGGTGAAACAGGATATATATAAAATAAATAAACATCCAGTTATTTAATATTTCAACCAGTTGGCATCCATCACAACCAATCATCCAAACAGTCAATAAATCACAACAATTAGCCAATCATCAATAATCGGGAATTTTACTAACAGTTTAATTCTAATTTCAGTTCAACTGTTAATTCAAAATTCCTAACATATAAATTTCTATATCGATTTCCATGTCAGTTGAATTTTCCAAACAACAATCAATAAATTTAAATCACTTCAGGATTTCAATTTAACTAACATAAAAATATTTTAATATTTTGTGAGCGTTATAAAACACTCACCTTTTATTTCATTTCAATACTTATTATTACCAAAATTATTGAAATTGATTATTTCAAAATTTTATTAAAGTTCATATTCAATAACTTACATAAATAAAACATTGAATTTTTATTTCCAACCATTTTTATTCAAAATTCATATTAAATTTAATAATTTAAAATAGTTAAAAATACGGGTCGTTGTAGATTTTTGTGTCATTGTGTTTGTGTGCTTGTTTTCTAGTTTCATTTGCATTTGCATTTCTATATATACACACACATATACATATACATATACATATACATATACATATATACATATATATAAACATACACAATTTCAGAAACAAAAATATTTTATTTCCTTTCATTTACAGTTTGCATTTATATTTTCTTCATTGTTTTACATTCACATCAGCCATTCTCTGCTACACTGTTATCTCTGTTTACAAACTGTTGAACACTGTTGTGTGCATTTGCCTTCCATACATACATACCCTGACAACAAAATTCATCCTTCCCCATATCCATCCCACTATCATACATATTTCATACCAGTCCAACTTCATCACTTTGCACATTTGTTTCAACCCCTACAACCTGCCTTGCCATACCACTTCCCATCACTTCCACACTTCCACACTTACAGCAACACAACATCATTCAACAACTTCCAAGCTTCCACACTTCCAAACTGCCAAGCACAAACAAACTTCCTTAACAAACTCCACCAACTTTAGAACCAAACACTGACTGGCCAAAACTGTCAACAAACATCTCACAACTGCTACTGCAACAACCCCAACCACATAACTGCTTTAAACTCCACGGTTACTGCATATACCTCACTATTGCAAGTAACTCCACTTCAACAAAACTGTGACCTCCATCAAACATTTCCATTTCTACCATAACTGTCGAATTTGCATTTGCACTACTGCCTGCACCTCACTGCTTACAGCATATATCCATTTCTACCATAACTGCACCATAACCAATATACATCTCATTGCCTTACCACCTCTGCCCCTTGCCAAAACCACAAATTCAAGTCATTCTCCACTTCAGCCCATACATACATCACCCCTCTTCTTCACTGTGCCATCAAAACACACAACCTGCTGTTTGAATGACAGAAGTGTGCACATTCACAAACCAATCACTAACTGTCCTCAACCAACCCCTGACTTTCAACACTGCAGTTCATCCCTTCCCCACTGCCAAGTCTTCATTCATCACTTTCACTTCCATATTGCTCCATTCTCCCAATACCACTCCTCTATCAATACTTTCCCCTATCAACTTTCACAATCAAAACCACTGAATCACCAAACATTTACTATTCCACAATCCATTCACTCACCTACACATACAAGTCAACTGCCACAAACCACATATCCCCACCATATTTCTCACCCACCTGCAGATATCCAAAAAAAAACAAGCTACTGACCATCCTTGCTTTACATCCCACTGCCCTGTCAACGTGCACATACATTCAACCAACTATTTCCCATCACTATTGCCACTACTTCAACACATTTCATTCCCTGTGCACATCTTCACAGAACTACCAGTGCACATCTCCACAGAACTGCCATTACCCTGTGCACCTCCTGTTTTCCTTCAACAAACATTCAACTCCTCACCACTAATATCCTCTCTTCTCAACCCAGTCAACTGCCATCACTCCGAACACACAGCAACACTTCATTGTGCATCTACATAAAACATCACTTGAACCAATCAACTGTGCATATCACACAATGACATATCAACAAACCACCTTATTCTCCCGCCTGCACACATCGTTAATTCCAAATAAGACCAGAAACCACTTTAATTCCATATATCTGCTCAAATTAAGGATTGCCTTAATCGCGAACCAAAACTTCGCTATCCGCAAATCGCCAATTACCCAAACTCGCCATAACCGAAGCTCAAAAACCAAATCGAAGACCCAATTGATCACTTGCGACCAAGTGCTGGCACCACTGCAATCCATAAAGTGCCTGATTCAAATCATTGGTGGAGTTTGCAATTGTAATTAGAATTGTATTTTTGAAATTTGATTTTGAGAAAGAATGGGAATTCGGAATCGTTAAACTTGGAAGTGGAATTGCGAATTACAGTGTTTCTGTGTTGAAGTGCTAATAACTTTGGGCCGGGCTGAGATAGTTTTAAGTTATGTGCTGAGTTTTGTTTTTTTGTCTTTTTATCTATTTATCTTGCTTTAATTTTAATTTTTTCTCTCTTCATATAAAAAAACAAAAAAAAGGTTATTTTGGTTTCGTTTGTTTTAGTTTATGATGGTTTGGAGATTTGGTTTTAGATTCATTTGTTTTTAGTTCTTTAAAAAAAAGTTGTTTTGGTTTCATATTTTTCTTAGTTTCTTCCATGATAAAAAAAACAGAATAAATACATTGTATATATCTTGTTTAAGTTTTCAGGTTGTAAAAGCAGAAATTCAGAAGGAGAAGACCTGCTTGCTTTAAAAATATTGCTTGCTTGCTTATATAAAAAAAATTTGCTACTTTTAAAATAAATTGCTAATAAATTGTGCACGCTCTGGAATCGTGCCCTAATCTCTTGTTTTTATTTGCTTTGCATTGTTGGTTGCTTGCATTCTAAAAAAATTCAGAAATAAAAACAAAAACAAAAACAAATTTCATTCGTAATTGCATCATTAATTCACGTTTAATTTTTGCTTTACATTCATATCATCTTTTTTTTTTCTAAGGGCAACACCCCAATTCACATAAGGTGGGAATTTTAGCATCCCTTCCTTGACCCACAAATTGCATTTCATCTTAGAATTTTACTAATAATAACGGTTAGACATCGGACTTAAGGGAGTCGCAAGCTCACTTAGGGCTTAATTGTATCTTGACAGTTGTCATCTTTGAACAATTTTATTTCTTGGTGTCTAGGCTACGGCAGAGCAATAATCAGTTATAAATATTATGGTAATTCGTAAATAATATACTGATTATTTCTCTGAAGGTACTTAAACCTTCGGTTGCATTGCTACGGTGATTCGTTGTGCACCGATAACTCATGCCCATTACTTGGTTAAGAAATATTTTGTTGGATTAAGACAAAATGTGATTATACAATTTTGGGTTAGGAGCTACTAAGGATAGAAAATTTGTAATTAAGTTCTTTGCATTCATTTAGTTGCATTAGTTCATGCATATTTAAAAAAAAATTCAAAAACAAAAAATAAAAAAAATTTGTAAATATTTCTTAACTTAGATTTTAAATCCTTTTCTTTAAAAAAATTCAATCAAAAAAAAAAAAAAAATTAAGTTAGTTTCTTTTTAGAAAAACAATAATAAAAAAAATATAATTTTTTCAAAAAAAACATAAAAGGAAAAAAAATTGAAAATCCAAAAGAGAAAAAAAAGCAAAATTAAAAAAAAATCAAATTTCCCTTTTGAAAAATAAATTTCTTTTGGTAAATATTTTTCCCTACTCACATGAATTTTACGATAGTTGTGAAAATCAATATAATCCATATAATTTCACATCAAATTCTTATGGATATTTTAATAACAACTATTGTATAAATAGTTTGGATCTTGAAGACCAAAATTCTCAAATTAGTGAATAACCCTCAACTCTTGAAAAAAGTATTGAAACGATTTCATCTTTACTTGAACTCTCTACACAAAAAAAATCAAATGATAAATGATTTGTGTAATTCATATTTGTACAATAAAACAAGTCAAGGATTTCAAAATAATCAAAATTCAAATTCACTTCAAAATTCAAATGATTTCGATTATAACTCATGCCAACACCATTTCGAATTTCAAAATGAATTTTAAAGTCAAAATGGAAATGTGAACCACTTTTTAAACGATTTCGACAATGAGAATAATCATGATTACGGTGCGATTGACAATTTTTGTTCTCAACAATTTCAAACTGAAAATTCTCAAGTTAATAATTATAAATTTGATTTTGTTAAGCAAATGGATGTAATTCATAAAGATCACATGGATTTGTTGTTTGAAACATACATGAAACAACGTGAGCAACATAATCAAATCCCAACGTGTGACGAGTCAAATAATATTCCATCTTTCACCAAAATTGACGAGTTTCAAATAACAAATTTTGAAACTAAAAATGATAATCTTAATGAAGTTGTTGAAAATATGTTAATTGAGTTGGATTTCAATTCTTTTGAGAGTGTGGAATCAAATTTAAAATTCGATCTTCCTTTATCTGATTTTGAAATTTTGAATACCACAACTTTGGATTTTGAACATGATACATGCAATAAAGTTGTGAATAATTCAACTAAGGAAGAAGAATTTAGTGAACACAAATTTTTTGGACTTTTCGAAGATGAGTTGTTGAATTCTGAAGGGGAAGATTTAAATCACCATTTTGATTTTGATTTCAATAATTCTGAAGAAGTTTTAAATGATAGGCTTGAATTTCAATTTGGTGAAAATAAACTTGAACTTCAACCAATTGTTCTATCTACCCCGAAAATCATCAAAAATAAAACAACTCACACAATTTTTAATAAAACGACATTCGTTTTCCCAAATCAACATTCAACTTTGAAATCTTTTATGGTTTGATTTTATGTGCTTAAACTGTGTCTCTCATACTTGACGAGACAAATGAATTGGTCTTTGGAAGACCGTTTCATTTACTCTTGACAATATATTTTCTGATGTCGTGTAAATAAGAGTCGTTTCATTTTCATATAAATATAGGTCATATTTTTACCCGTTACACTCATTATGCCATGCATTGGCTGTGGGGACATAGTCAAAATCAAGTTTGGGGGGAGTCTCATCTTCATATTTTGATTTTTCATGGTTTATTTTTTGCATTTTCTTTCCAAAACTAAAAAAAATCTTTTTAGCATTTTGATTTATTTTTGAAGGAACGCTATAGGATAAGTATAGGTTTTTGGTTATTAAATTGGAATTTTTGAAAATTTATTTGTCTCAACAAAAATAAAATAAAGTTTGATTACAAGTAACAATGGTTTAACTAGTATATAGGAAGGTTAATGGGTGTTAATTATGAAGTATATCCTAATTGAAATCTGTGTTTAAAAGAGTGGTTGATTTAAAGTAAAGGCGATAACATTTTAAATCTTCTAAGTTAAGTGATGCCAAGTTGATATTGTAAAACTCTCTCTTCATAATATATATATATATATTGTATATATGTATATATTTTATTAACACCTAGAGTCATGTGTTCACACGTAAGTGTGTACACTCGCCATGCTTTGTACCCTTCTCACATAAGCTCGAAAGGCAGTGCATGATCGGTATATCTGGCCTTAGTTTATCTGAGTTAGGTGTATGTATATAAAAATTCTTTCATTAATAACGCCTACAGTCACTCGTCATGCTCTATATTCCCCTCACGTAAGCCCAAAAGGCAGTGTATGGGTCATATATCTGGCCTCATTTTTCTGAGTTAGGCATATGTAAATATTGTTAATATCAATAAAATTTTCAAGTAAAAGAGAGTAAGCAATTGAAATCCAAGCGCTATTTTCACTTATTTGATTTGACTTGTTATTTAAAAGAAATGAAAATACCACTTTGAAAAACTTTGATAATCAACTAAGGATTCATTTCATAGTTACACTATGTTATAAACCGAAACAACTAGCCAAACAAGAGACTAATTGTGATGATAACTTAATTTTTGTTGGATGTTTTGGCAAGTAAAATGACTTAAATTTCTTGATAATGACCAGAACTTATATTTAACTTATTCGTGTCAATTTAAAAGTAAATTCTTCATTTGTAAATATTTTCAAAAACATGCATTCATCTCTTTGTAAATAAATCTTGCATTTAGGAATTTTACATTTCGCATTTGGATTTTGTGGGTAGTATCCGGTGAAAACCCTCACGAGACAAACCTCGTTCTACTAGGGACACTTAGATGTTTAACGGCTTGTTGCATACGCTCAATGCAATCGTGCTTTGTAACGACCCAGATTTTCTGTCATTAGATTTTGAATATTTAAATGGTTTTAAATATTGATTTGAAATATAAATTGATTTAAATATGAAGATTTTGGTTGAAATTGTAGAATGAACTTAAATTTCAAATATAGCATTATCGTAATACGGAAATAGTGCAAATAATTGAAATTTGAGTTGAATATGAATCGAAATGGTTTCAAATATGAACGAAAATTCTATTTGAATTAGAATTGATATAATAAGTTTTTAAAACTGAAATTTCAAGTGATTTCGTCAATTTTTGAAATCGTCGATTTAATCGACGCATTAAAATAGCGAACTGGGGCATAGTCTCGGATTTCGATGAAACTAGTTCCGTTGGATCTGTAATAATGTATTATTATCGAGTTCCAAATTTCATAGCGTTTGGATTTACCGTTTGATCGTGCGATCTGAAAATGCCTAGAAATAATTTAATTGAATTTAATTTAAATAGTCGATTTAAAAAGCTATCTTCCACATACGATCGAATTAGGTTCCGAAACTTGTTCCATTGGGTTCAAAATAGAGGCATAACTTTACAAATGGCAGGAAGCACGCCTCAATAGGGATTGTAGATTTTTAGTTACCCAAAGCGAAATATTTTTGAAATTAAATAATATTATAAAGTTAAGTCAAACCCTACTCAGCCTATCAGCCACCAAGCACCGCCTTACCCTCTATGACGAGCCATCCTCATCAGATTTAAATTGCTTATTCCCTTTGTCTTCCTTTAGGCAAAATAGAAATCGATCTTCTATATTAAAAATATCAAATCAAAGATCGACCGAGTTGATTAGCGGCGGCACGCACGTAGAGAAGGTGGCGACGTTAGTAGAGGTAGCTATGGATTAGCGTTCGATCAAGCGAACACGAAAGGAAACTGCGACCAAAGATCTCGCGCGTGCGCGTATCAGGGAGGTGGCACTGCTGGGTGTTGTCGAGTTTTGGACGGCGACTAACCTTGAGCTTGAATTCAAGCTAAGGAGGGCGTACGACCTGGAGGCGTTCGTCGTTGGGTTCTGGCACGTCATTTTTGAGTGCTGTGGTGGCGCGATAGGGTTTGGGTACTGGTGCGTGCGTGGAAGCTACGGGCGTTGGTGGCAGTCAATGAGGGCACGGTGGGTGAGACGATGTGGGGTTGACTCGTGGTGATGGAGCAAAGGTCAGATGATCATCAGAAGAGAAGCAGTCGACATTCAAAGATGGATTAGTATGGTATGTGTCATTAAGAGTTTTAACTAGTGTTAAATTAATATAATTTAAAATTTAAATCTTATATTATCAATATTTTATTCGTGTTAGATCCAAAATTATATGAAACAAGTCGAGTTGGTTCATAGCCGCGGAATCTACGAAATAGAATTATACTGGAACGATTATAAAATCAAGGTGAGTAAATCTCACTCAATTTGGTTGACTAGTTTAATTTATAATAAATAAAAAATTAATTATTGGATGGTTGGTTGAGTTGATATATTATTATCAGTTGAATGTTATATTATATATATATATATTAGTACATATATTAGTAGTTGGATATATTTCCCGCCTATTGGAGCGGATGAGACACTATGTGCCCTGCATAATAGCAGATGACCCTATATTACCGCGGTGTTCCACCTCAAACCGAGATTAGTATTTTATGCTATATAACATCTGTGGATGCAGGGAAACTGGTTGGAGGGATCCAACTGGATTCTTCAAGATATATTGATTGTTTCATATATATTGATATATAATGTGTGTGAATATCCTGTTACGGATTGTGATATGTTTGATTTATTGGATGCTATAGTAGTACTGGCCTTGACTTTGGTATTTTAAATACCATAAATATTATTTTTAAATTTTGAAGGAATTAAAAGGATATTTTGAATATAAAAATATTTATATCGAAATTTGGATTATTTTAAAAGAAATTGATTTGGATAAAATCATAATTGATTTTGGGTTTTACTTAACTATTCGTAAAAATATTTTAAATAGAGATAAAAAATATTTATATAAAGGATTTTTAATAATGGTTTTTTAAGTGATATTTCTAGATTTATGGAAAAGAAGTTGAAATCGATATTAAAAATAGATTTGAAAAATAAATGGAATTTATTGAGGAATGGATTTATAAAAAGAGATTTTATAAATGGGATTAGTTTTATAAACAAGTGAAACTCAAAGAAGTTTATATATTTATAAATAATGTTTGTAAATAAGGGAAAATGATATCAGTTGATAAGTTGTAAATATAAATTTACAATGTGAATTTATATCGAGTTATGGAAATCGTTTTGGGAAAAATAGTGGAATCTATTTTTGAATGTGAGAATGATTATGAAATTGAGATATAGTCGATGGGATATGAATTGAGAGAGATTTATAAATTGAAATTAGAATATTGGATTTTTTTAAAATAAATTTTGTCGAGAAATTAAAATTGTTTTAAAATGGGATATTTATTTAATAAACTATATAGTTAAAGCTGTTTAGTATTGAAATATTTCGGAAAATAGATTACTCAAATATTTAATATTTATTGAAATAAATTCATATTTTTATAATAAGCTTTGTGAATCGATTGGTTTTATTTAAAAATGAATTGGAATTGAGTTATCGATGTTTATTTAAAGTGTTTTAATATTTTAAATAATTACTTAAACATGTTTTAGAAATATATTTTTATTATTTAAAAATACTTATCAGAAATATATAGAGTTTTGAAATGATTGAAATTTATTTATAAATCTTCTCGAGATTTGTAAACGGGTTTTATTAAATAGGTATGATTTTATAAGGGAAATTCTCAAAATGGAATTCAGGGAAACTTAAGGAAATTTCCAAAGTATTTAAATAATGAAACTTCGAAAATGAATTAGAATTCATAAAAGAAGTTAGAAATCGGTAGTTATAATTATATACGAGTATAATCGAGTTTGGGAATTTTAAAGGAAATTAATTTATGAATTCCGGAAACTTATGGAATTCATCGAGTTAAGGAATTTACAAATAAATTGTAAAGGATTTTGAGAAGTATGAAATAAAATGGAATATTTTCTAAGTATTGGAAATAAAATGATTTGGAAAATATACGTATAAATATTTCCTAAGTATTGGACTGGAAGGATCTGAAATATTTTAACTACGAGATTATTATTATAGAAATATTTTCAAAAGTGTTGAATTATAAATGGAATTGGAAAATATTTATGAGTATGGATATGATTCGAAAATATCCTGTTATGGATATAAGTATTTGAAATTCTTTTCAATTATTGAATATACTGGAAGAGATTTGAATATATATCTTTGTAAAGATATTTTGAATAAATATTTTGGAAAGTTTATAATATGGGCCTAGTTGTTAGTTCCTAAGATGATGGTTTTGATGACAACAACCTGAGGACTTGTTATAAAATATAAATACTAATATTCTTGTCTAAATATATATGTATATGCAGGATATATATGCAGGTACTGAAGAATGAAGACTGTATAGTATAGAGATTCAAGACTGACAAATTCAAGATTGAAGAAATCAAGACTGAAGACTCATGAGTATCAAGAGTTTAAGAGTTCAAGATATCAAGATAAGTAATAGTGTCTAGATTTATGTTAATACTTCATAATAGCACTAAAACCTTTATTCGGATTTTAATTGTGGAACAGAATCCACCTTCTCGCTTTAATAGTAGGATGGAGCCCACGACCTCTTTAGTGGGATGGAACCCACGACCTTCTCTAGTGGAATGGAATCCACGAAATTTTCAAAATGATTTATTTTAAATATTTTTCCAAAACCTTTTAAAAGTCATCTCTCTCGGTTTAAATATTTTAGCCTTAAACTATTTTTATTATCTTTTATATTTTGATTTCGAAATCATCTCTTGTTTTTAAGACTATCTCCTAGTTTTAATATTATTAGCTTTCAATCTCAAAAAATATATTCTATACTTAGTTTTTAATATTACTTTTATATTATAGATTATATATTTTTAAGATTACTTTTTTAGTCTCTTTGATAAGTTTAAACTATATTCAAAATGGTTTATAAACTTCAGAAATTGTTTTGACAAGTTTTAGAAAGAAAATCTCTTTTAAAAACAAAAATCAATTTTCAAAATTTACTAGGGCATGTCGACTTACCCCATCCCCCCATGTCGACATGGTGACCGTAGATATTCAAAGTTCAAATTTTCAAAAGAAGTGTCTATTTGTCATAACCTTTCACTAATGTACATGACTGTTGTTCTTTTATAAATACTAGTTGTTTTCAATGAATTTTAAGTTAGTTTTTCTTCATTTCTTCACTCCTTCTTCTCCACTCAAATATTCTCTTATATTTTAACAAAACCTCTGCCGGAATCATAAGTGAATCAAACTTGATCATCTCTAGTTTGATTCTCTGTAACTCTCTCTCAAAGATCTCAGTGCTATTCAGAGTTATAGGATCATTTGTAATCAAAGAAGTGTATTGATTCTCTCTATCTATCAAAGTGCTACTGGAAACGGTGTGATTGTGGCCTGTAAATCAATTGAGTGTGATTGTAACCCGTAAATCAATTAGGTGATCTTGTAGCCTGGTTAAATTAAGAGAGTTTGCCCTGGACCCAAAGACAGGAGAGTGTATCTCGTGGCCTTGAAATCGAGGTTGTAATATCGACATTATATTTGAAAAGAAATCTGCACAAGAAATTGTGTGGGACTAGATGTAGGGTAACTCTGAACCAGTATAAATTTCCGGTGTGTTGTTTCCTTTACTGTTTTTATTTACTATTTGCATCTGTGTCTGATTTTGTGATTGTTTTCGTGTTTGTGAATTGCATCTGTTTGTGTTTAATTTGAAAAGATTTCAAAATATTCCATAAAATCAATTAAACACTATTCACCCTCCCCCTCTAGTGTTAATTCTGCCTTAAGATCCATAATCCGTATTACCTACATTTGGTATCAGAGCATTGGTTTTCAAAGTTATCATAATCTGAATTTTGAAAAAGTTTAAAATGGCAATTTTTGGAGATTCTATTAACACTAGATCAAAACTGTCCATATCATCATTGTTTCATAAGTTTGCATATTGTTATTCTAGAAAATCAAGTTATCTACCGAATTGGTGCGTTGTGCAGGAACAAATGTGTTATATGGTTTTTGATGAATCAACACTTAATGGGTGAATGGTGAAAATCAAGAAAAATAAATGGATACTTGATAGTGGATGTTCGAGACACATGACTGGCAATCCGGAGATACTGAATGACATAATTTATGAAGATGGAGGACTGGTCAACTTTAGAGACAACTCAAAAGGATATGTGATTGGCATCGGCAATTTCTGTAACTCGAAAACTCCTACTATTTCTGATGATTTATTAGCTAGGAATCTAAAACACAATTTACTTAGCATAAGCCAACTATGTGATAAGGGCTATAAAATTAAATTTGAAAAGGATAAGTGTCACGTCGAATATAATAAATTAAATATTATCTTTGAAGGAATTAGGAAGAAAAATATTTATATTCTTAGTATGAAAATCTCAAATGATAACCTATGTCTTTTGGCTAATACAAGTGACCCTTGGATTTGGCATAAAAGATTTGGGCATTTGAATTTCAAACTCTTAACTAGACTTTCAAAACTTGATTTAGTAAGAGGTCTCCCTAAAATGGATTTTAAAGTAGATAGTACATGTGATGCTTGTCAATTAGGAAAACTTAGAAAGAGTCCATTTAAATTGAAAGATATGATTTCAACTTCAAAATCCCTTGAGTTACTTCAGTTAGATCTATTTGGTCCATCTCAAATTTAGTCAATAAATCACAGTAAATATGTTTTTGTAATTGTAGATGATTATTCTAGATTTACATGGAAAATTTTTCTGAAACTTAAAAGTGATGCTTTTGATTTATTTAGAACTTTTGCAAAAAGAATTCAAAATCAATTTTCTTCAAAAATCAAAACTATTCGTAGTGATCACGGTGGAGAATTTGAAAATGAAAATTTTGAGAATTTCTGTAATAAAAAAGGAATAACTCATAATTTTTCTTTTCCAAGAACTCCACAACAAAACGGAGTAGTAGAACGTAAAAATAGGACGATTCAAGAGTGTGCAAGAACTATGCTTTCAAATAGTAAATTACAAAGAAATATTTGGACTGAAGCAGTCGCTGCAGCTTGTTACATTTTGAATAGGATTTTAATTAGACCTTTAACCAATAAAACACCATATGAACTTCTTTTCAATAAGAAACCAAAGCTATCTTTTTTTAAAGTTTTTGGAAGTAAATGTTTCATTCTAAATACTAAGGACAATTTGGATAAATTTGATCCTAAATCCGACAAAGGAATCTTTATCAGATATTCTAATAGAAGTAAAGCATACGGAGTTTTCAGTTTAAAAACTAACACCATTGAAGAAATAATGCATGTATCTTCTGATGAAAATTTCAAAGATTTTGTTCAAATAAATGATGAAGATGATTTTGTTACTTTAAACAATGAATCAAATGAAACAAATTGTGAAACTATTCATCCTAATAAAAGGATCAGGCTTTTAAAAGATCATCCTGTAGAAAATATACTAGGAAATATTAAATTTGTTGTTAGAACTAGAAATCAATTAAACAAGATGAGTAATGTAGCTTTTATATCAACTATTGAACCTAAAAATCCAAAGGAAGCATCATTTGATGATTCATGGATTCTGGACATGCAAGAAGAACTGAATCAATTCACCAGAAATGATGTATGGGAACTTGTTCCTAGACCTGAGGACAAAACTATAATAGGACTAAATGGGTTTATAAAAATAAAATGAATGAACAAGGTGAGGTCGTTAGAAATAAAGCTCGGTTAGTCATGCAAGGTTATTATCAAGAGGAAGGAATAGACTATGATGAAACCTTTGCACCCGTAGGAAGATTAGACGCCATTAGAATTCTACTTGCTTTCGCAAACCATAACGATTTCAAATTATTTCAAATGGATGTCAAAAGTGCATTTTTAAATGGTTTTGTTAAAGAAGATGTTTATGTTGAACAACCCTCACTTTTTGAAGATGAAATGTTTCTAAATCATGTTTACAAATTAAAGAAAGCTTTATATGGTCTGAAACAAGCTCCTAGAGCCTGGTATGACAGACTAAGATCTTACCTATTACAATCAAATTTTGAAATTGGTAAAGTAGATAATACTCTTTTTATTAAAAGAAACAAAAATGATATTCAGTTAGTACAGATATATGTAGATGGTATAATTTTTGGATCAACAAACAATAAAATGAACAAAGAGTTTGAGATGAATCATACGGGTGAACTTACTTTCTTTCTAGGATTGCAAATAAAATAATTAGATAGTGGTATTTTCATTAGTCAAGAAAAGTATGCTAGGGATCTAATTAATAAGTTTGGAATGACCACTGCGAATGGAAAACCCACTCCTATGGCAAACAATGAAGACTTGAATAAAGAAGACATGTCAAAAGATGTTAATCAAAAACAATACAGGGGATGATTGGATCGCTACTCTATATAACTACGAGTAGGCCTGATATCATGCATAGTGTCTGTCTTTGTGCAAGATACCAATCTCAACCCAAAGAGACCCATTTAAAAGCTATTAAACGTATCCTAAGATATGTTAAACACACTTTAGACTATGGCCTATTTTACCCTAAAAATGATTCATTTGATTTAATCTCATATTGTGATGCTGACTATGATGGTTGTAAATCAGACTGAAAAAGTACAAGTGGAACTTGTCACTTTTTAGGACATTC
The DNA here is from genome assembly GCA_030737815.1 of Allium fistulosum. NCBI lineage: Eukaryota > Viridiplantae > Streptophyta > Magnoliopsida > Asparagales > Amaryllidaceae > Allium > Allium fistulosum. The sequence continues at coordinate 210,277,652 of CM060907.1, forward strand.
TCTGGTTTCCTGGTTTAGTAAAACACAAAATACTGTCTCACTATCAACAACTGAAGCAGAATATATCTCTGCTGCTTTGGCTTGTTCTCAAGTTATCTATATGCAATTGACCCTAAAGGATTTAGGATTAAATATTTCAAAATCACCAATTTAATGTGACAATACAAGTGCAATAAATTTATCCAAAAATCCTATTCATCGTGCCAAAACCAATCATATTGATATCAGACATCATTTTCTCAGAGATAATATAAGTAAAGAGATTATTTCTCTTGAATTTATCAACACTGAGAATCAAATAGCTGATATTCTGACTAAACCCTTGAATCAATCAACCTTAATTAAATTTAGAAGAGAACTAGGTATTTGCTCTATAACTGAGATATAGAATATAGATATAGTAACATATATATTTAAATAAATATAGAAAAATAAAATTGTCAAAATTTCTATAAGGATGTCGACATCCCCCTACCCCCCATGTCGACATACAACGGTAAAATTTGAAATTTTGTTTTTCCCTTTAAAATTAGTTTGGTAGTTATATATTCTCTATATTTTGAATTCTTCTATCTTCCACTTCATTTCTCTCTGTAATAAACTTTTGAGGATATAAAATAATGGCCTCCTTTTCCAAATCAAACCAAAATGTGACCTTTTCTTTCCCTTCTCCTAATGATGGTCCATTTCAATGAACTACACTGGCCCGAGTCATGAAGATAGAAGAAACTTTAAAGGACTCTCTGCAAATAATGACTGAGTAGCAAGTCATGCAAATAAAGAGGCTAAGGAACAAGAGAAACATGGCAAAATCCTTAGAAATTTGCAAAAATTTCTAATGGATATTCATGCGGACCCGATCATGATTGAAGATGACTCCTCTAACATTCATATTCATAATCCATTAGAGGAAGACGAAGAAGTAGAAGAAGAAGAAGAAGAAGAAGAAGAAGCGCAAATGGACAAAGATGATAAAGTTATTTGCGTTGGAGAAGTCTGTTTTGATAAAGATGGTAATTTTGTCGAACAGCGTGGAAACTTTTGTCTCCATCACCCAAGTTGTTCGATTCACAAGTCAACAATTATCAAAGACTCTCATTATATTTTTTATGTTAATGTTTTTATATTGTGTGTATTTGTATATATTTGTGTTTATATGTGTAATATAACAACATATATAATAAAATTATATTTACGTTTCGCTTAATTATACTTCGTTATTAGTATTTAGTTCCATAGTATTAGTTTAAGGGGGGAGTTATATAATTTAGCACTAGTTTTTGTTGATGACAAAAGGGGAGGATTATAAAATAGGATAGGATAGTTAGGCTGTTAGTTAGGTTTAGATTAATGGGGATTTAGTAGATTAAGGGGGAGTTGTTGGAATAAGAGGGAGTCAGAGTAGAATCAAAGTTAGGTGGAGTATATTTTATAAATATAGGTGGTCAACATTAAAAAGGGGGAGATTGTTAGTTCCTGAGATGATGGTTTTGATGACAACAACCTTAGGACTTGTTATAAAATATAAATACTAATATTCTTGTCTAGATATATTTGTATATGCAGGATATATATGTACTGAAGAATGAAGATTGTACAGTTTAGAGATTCAAGACCGACGAATTCAAGATTGAAGAAATCAAGACTGAAGACTCATGAGTATCAAGAGTTCAAGGTTTCAAGAGTTCAAGAGTTCAAGATATCAAGATAAGAAATAGTGTCTAGATTTATGTTAAAACTTCATAATAGCACTAAAATATTTATTCGGATTTTAATTGTGGAATGAAATCCACCTTCTCGCTTTAATAGTAGGATGGAACCCACGACCTCTTTAGTGGGATGGAACCCACGACCTTCTCTAGTGGAATGGAATCCATGAAATTTTCAAAATGATTTATTTTAAATATTTTTCCAAAATCTTTTAAAAGTCATCTCTCTTAGTTTAAATATTTTAGCCTTAAATAATTTTTATTATCTTTTATATTTTGATTTCAAAATCATCTCTTGTTTTTAAAACTATCTCCTGGTTTTAATATTATAAGCTTTCAATCTCAAAAAATATATTATATACTTAGTTTTTACTATTACTTTTATATTATAGATTATATATTTTTAAGATTACTTTTTAAATCTCTTTTATAAGTTTAAACTATATTAAAAATGGTTTATAAACTTCAGAAATTGTTTTGACAAGTTTTAGAAAGAAAATCTCTTTTAAAAACAAAAATCGATTTTCAAAATTTACTAGGGCATGTCGACATACCCCATCCCCCCATGTCGACATGGTGACCATAGAATTTCAAATTTCAAATTTTCAAAAGAAGTGTCTATTCGTCATAACCTTTCACGAATGGACATAATTGTTGTTCTTTTATAAATACCAGGTGTTTACAACGAATTTTAAGTTAGTTTTTCTTCATTTCTTCACTCCTTCTTCTCCACTCAAATATTCTCTTATATTTTAAAAAAACTCTACCGAAATCCTAAGTGAATCAAATTTGATCATCTCTAGTTTGATTCTCTGTCACTCTCTCTCAAAGATCTCAGTGCTATTCAGAGTTATTGGACCATTTATAATCAAAGAAGTGTATCGAGTCTCTCTATCTATCAAAGTGTTATTGGAAACGGTGTGATTTTGGCCTATAAATCAATTGGGTGTGATTGTAGCTCGTAAATCAATTAGGTGATCTTGAAGCCTGGTTAAATCAAGAGAGTTTGCCCTGGACTCAAAGACAGGAGGATGTATCTCGTGGCCTTGAAATCGAAGTTGTAATATCGACATTATATTTGAAAAGAAATCTGCATAAGAAATTGTGTGGAACTGGATATAAGGTAACTCCGAACCAGTATAAAATTCCGGTGTGTTCTTTCCTTTACTGCTTCTATTTACTATTTTCATCTGTGTTTGATTTTGTGATTGTTTCTGTGTTTGTGAATTGCATCTGTTTGTGTTTAATTTGAAAAGATTTCAAAATATTCCATAAAATCAATTAAACACTATTCACCCCACCTCTAATGTTAATTCTGCCTTAAGATCCGTAATCCGCATTTCCTACATTTGGTATTAGAGCATTGGTTTTCAAAGTTGTCATAATCTGAATTTTGAAAAAGTTTAAAATGGCAATTTTGGAGATTCTGTTAACACTAGTTCAAAACTGTCCATATCATCATTATTTCATAAGTCTGCATATTGTTATTATAGAAAATCAAGTTATCTACCGAATTGGTATGTTGTGCAAGAACAAATGTGTTATATGGCTTTTGATGAATCAACACTCAATGGACAAATGGTGTAAATCAAGAAAAATAAATGGATACTTGATACTGGATGTTCGAGACACATGACTGGCAATCTGGAGATACTGAATGACATAATTAATGAAGATGAAGGACTGGTCAACTTTGGAGACAACTCAAAAGGATATGTGATTGGCATCGGCAATGTCGGTAACTCTAAAACTCCTACTATTTCTGATGATTTGTCAGTTAGGAATCTAAAACATGATTTACTTAGCATAAGTCAACTATGTGATAAGGGCTATAAAATTAAATTTGAAAGGGTAAGTGTCACATCAAAGATAATAAATCAAATATTATCTTTGAAGGAATTAGGAAGAAAATATTTATATTCTTAGTATGAAAATCTCAAATGATAACCTATGCATTTTGGCTAATACAAGTGACCCTTGGTTTTGGCATAAAAGATTTGGGAATTTGAATTTCAAACTCTTAACTAGACTTTCAAAACTTGATTTAGTAAGAGGTCTCCATAAATGGATTTTAAAGTAGATAGTATCTGTGATGCTTGTCAATTAGGAAAACTTAGAAAGAGTTCATTTAAATTGAAAGATATGATTTCAACTTCAAAACCCCTTGAGTTACTTCATTTAGATCTGTTTGGTCCACCTCAAATTCAGTCAATAAATCACAGTAAATATGTTTTTGTAATTGTAGATGATTATTCTAGATTTACATGGACAATTTTTCTGAAACTTAAAAGTGATGCTTTTGATTTATTTAAAACTTTTGCAAAAATAATTCAAAATCAACTTCCTTTAAAAATCAAAACTATTCGTAGTGATCGCGGTGGAGAATTTGAAAATGAAAATTTTGAGAATTTCTGTAATAAAAAAGGAATAACTCGTAATTTTTCTTTTCCAACGACTCCACAACAAAACGGAGTAATAGAACGTAAAAATAGGATGATTCAAGAGTGTGCAAGAACTATGCTTTCAGATAGTAAATTAGCAAGAAATATTTGGTCTGAAGCAGTCGCTATAGCTTGTTACATTTTGAATAGGATTTTAATTAGACCTTTAACCAATAAAACACCATATGAACTTCTTTTCAATAAGAAACCAAAGCTATCTTATTTTAAAGTTTTTGGAAGTAAATGTTTCATTCTAAATACTAAGGACAATTTGGATAAATTTGATCCTAAATCCGACAAAGGAACCTTTATCTGATATTCTAATAGAAGTAAAGCATACGGAGTTTTCAATTTAAAAACTAACACCATTGAAGAAATAATGCATGTATCTTCTGATGAAAATTTCAAAGATTTTGTTACTTTAAACAATGAATCAAATGAAACAAATTGTGAAACTATTCATCCTAATAAATAGATCAGGCTTTTAATAGATCATCCTAATAATAGGATCATTTGTAATCAAAGAAGTGTATCAAGTCTCTCTATCTATCAAAGTGCTATTTGAAACGGTGTGATTGTGGCCTGTAAATCAATTGGGTGTGATTGTAGCCTGTAAATCAATTAGGTGATCTTGTAGCCTGGTTAAATCAAGAGAGTTTCACCTGGACTTGAAGATAGGAGGGTGTATCTCGTGGCCTTGAAATCGAGGTTGTAATATTGATATTATATTTGAAAAGAAATCTGCATAAGAAATTGCGTGGGACTGGATGCAGGGTAACTCCGAACTAGTATGAAATTCCGGTGTGTTCTTTCCTTTACTGCTTTTATTTACAATTTGCATCTGTGTCTGATTCTATGATTGTTCATGTGTTTGTGAATTGCATCTGCTTGTGTTTAATTTGAAAAGATTTCAAAATATTCCATAAAATCAATTAAAACCTATTCACCCCCCTCTAGTGTTAATTCTGCCTTAAGATCCGTAATCCGCATTTGCTACACCAGTGACTACTTATGTGTGTTATTTGACAGTTAAATAACTGACTATCAAATTTGGCGAAATTCGTTGATCGTTTTATTTAATTATCCGAAAACCACTTCGATCCGATTTGTGTGTTGCAAATTGTGATATCTCGAAGGTAATGGAGATGGTGATCTTGAAGGAGATACTGTTTATTCAGACCCAGAACAACTTTTATGGATGAATTCTATCATTTGCATCGTGATCTGGAAGGCGATGTTAGCATTCCAAGTATGAATGCTATTCCTAAGGTAATACGTAGCCTCAAGCCTCATCAACCGGGAATGACTAAAACAGGGGAGTTGCAGCAGGGCTAAGTGGGCCGCACCTAAGTAGGGTATGTTATCACTTTTCTAGATACCCTCGGATATATATTATAATTGTGGATATGGCTGTGCATGGAAAAGAGAGCGCTCGATTAGGGTGGGAACACTCGGGGTGATAACATATTCGGTACTATCCAGGTCAAGGATAGGCCGGTTCTGTGTTGGTAGGGGATCCAAGCGAGGTCCTCAGTACATTTTTCTAAAAGTGTACTGTGGCGGGCAGTACCCCAGTAGCCCAGTCATCGTATGGTATGCAATATCCACTACGAGCCTTTATAGTTTTGATTGTAGAGCCTAGTATGCTGGAATTTAATTAATCTAACAATCTTGGATATTTTAATAAGTATTTGTACTTAGACACTATTATAATAGCACATGATTTTCTATAAAAGTGTTTTGGTTATCATAAGGTAAAAACCCATCGTTTTTTTGTGTGGCGTGGTCATACGAGATATCTTTGATTTCAAAGGATTTTGATAACGGTATTAATTCAAGTTGAGTGTGTTTTCTCATGCTAGTTTTCCAGACTGACTTAGGTGTTATTTTATTATAATGCTTGGGTCAGACCGAGTATTACAGATTCAGGTTAGGATGCTATGGAACACTGGAGATGTGCTGGAGGAGTATCATGCGTATTATACGTACTTGGTTATTTCCGCTGTGTGAGTCATGCTGTATATTCAGTATTTGTGAGAACAAGTTATTATAACTATCCGAATTGATTTGTTGTTTGTTGTACTCTGATGATTGTATGTATATAATAGTTACATATCTTTTTGTATCAAGATCTGTTATTATATATTATATTTTGTTCCACTGCGATTGTGAGATTATGTGTTATTGTTTTCTGTTTTCTTCTATCCTTTTCTTCTTCACCCCTAATGATCTGGTATTTCTGGCACTCGATTGCTCGGCATGCTATACAATGAACGTATTGATGTCGATTTTCGAGGGTCGAAAAGCCGGTTCGTTACGGTTGGTATCGGAGCTGAAGGTCAAGCGAGAACCTTGGCTTTAGTGGGGAGTACTCATTAAAGATAGGGTCAGTAGTACCCTAGAATGAGTTTGAGTGTATTAATAGATATGAGCGCGTATTTATTAGTGAATATAAATTGTTTTATATTGTGTTGACTTATCAGTTGAGTGTTTATGAATTCTGGTCGAGTAGTGGGACGCCACGACATCTATAGGAGTTTCTAAACACTTGAACAAGGTAAGCCGACATGGTATCGTTTTGAAACGGGTAAATGAAATAATTTTACCCAAATTATATTTTGATATAAAAGAAATAATTTTCTAAAAATTATTATAGTATATTGATGTGTTTGGTTGTTATTATATAGTTAAAATAAGATTATAAAATTGGAATGGGTTATAAAACAAATTTAAAAGTATATAAGTATGATTTATACAAATGAGTATAGCTAGAATTGGATTCAAACCAGAATTTGAAATTTTAAGTTCCGGAAATTTTGGAAAATGCTTTAAACGGATTTGAACTAAGTATTTGGAAATTTTTAAATCTTGGATATTTTGGAAATGTTTTCCAAAGTGTTTGAAAGGAAGAATGGTGATATTATTTTGGACATATATCTGGATGGAAATGTTTTGAATGGATTTTGAAAGTAAGAAAGCACTAAACTCGCTTCGGTCGTTAGAAAATAATTCCAATGATGATCGCAAGGTCATCGGTGTTATTTTTTGAGTTTCTAAGTAACGGATTGCTACCGTGGTAATTTGATATGGAGATTTTTGTTGAAAAACAAAGTGTTGTTTCAGAAATTCCAAATGAAATTTGTTTTGAATGAAACCAAGTTGATTTTGAAAATTCCAAGGAGATGGTTTGTTAAAACAAAGAGTTATATATTTATATATATTTTTTGTTTCAAAATGATTGGAAATAAAAACGGGTATTTGAATTCTGGAATTTCCATTTAAATAATTAGTGAAACCGAAAGAAGATAAGTTTTGAACTTATAACATGGAAATGTGAATTTTGATATGAAATTAAAATGTTAACTTAAGCTAGTTAAATGGATTGAGCTAGTAAATGGATGGAATAAATTAAAATTTAACTTAAGCTAAGTTAAATAAAATTGGGTTGGATTTGAAACAAAATCGAATTGAATTGAATATAAAATTTGAGTTGTAAAGTGACTACATAAATATAAGTTATAAATTTTGAATGGAATAAAATTTAAGTGAAAAATTATGGAATTGTAAATAAATAAATTTGAATAACTTATAAATCTGGGGGAATGGAAAAGAAAACCCGGTTAAATGGGTTAATTAATTTGTTAAAGGAATGGAAATTAGAATTTGAATTATAAATTGGAGTTGAACTCAAGTCAAACCAATTAAAGTGATTTTTGAAATAAAAATCAGATATTGAATCATAAAATGGAAGTGAACTAATTAGTTAAATTAATTAGTTAATTGAATATAGAAATGGAACTTAACTTGGTTAAGAAAAATGGATTGTGGATTGAAATTGAAATTGAATATGGAACTTGAGTTATAAATGAAATTCGACTTAAATATAAGCGAATTAAATATATTTTGAAATGTTGTCGAATAAAATAGAAATGGATTGAAATGGTGATAAACTTAAGTTATATGGTTGAAATGATTGAAAGTAAACGAATTAACTTAAGTTAATATTTTTGGATGGAAGCTTGGCTAAAATAGATTTATGAAATGGTTCATAAATAAATTGGCATGGATTGGATTATTGATGAATATAAAATTTAGCGAACAAGATTTTTGTGAATAAATTGAATGTGGATTAATCAAAATTTGATAAATTGATTTAGAATCAATTTTAAATAGCTATAAACTTAAGTGGTTATTTTATTAAATGAAATGTGAATTTTTGGAATTGAATTTTTACTTGAGTAAGTTAAAATAAATTGTATGAAATTGTGAATAATAAGTTGTGTAACGTATAAACTGGAAAAGTGGAATAGAAAAACCAACATGAAAATGGTTTGATATTTTGATGAAGAAATAAAATCTAAACTTGAATTATAAAATGAATTTGAAGTCAAGTAAATTAAATGGAGTGATTTTTGATATAAAAATCTGATTGTGAAGTGTAAAATAAAAGTAACTAATTAGAAGAATTAGTTAGTAAATGGGATATTCGATATGGATTTGAGTTATAAAGAAAATTTAACTCGAATGCAAACAAACCAATGCGTTGGAATGTTGTGAATAAAAGTGGAATTTTGGTAATTTGAAATGGAATGATGGAATGTACTAATTCCATATAGAAAGTGGAAATAGAAATTGATTTACAATGACTTGGCGTCGAAAATAAAATTTGATTTATATTTGATGTGAATATGGATTGAATGCTAATTAATAGTTGTGAACATTTGGAAATTTGCTTAAATAGTGTATAAATTGAATAGAAGCGAATGAGGAAGTGCTGGAACTTTGTAAGTGCATGTACACTCTAAAATAAACATGTTATGACATATTGGTTATGGAACCTATGTGTTTGTAATAGTTAAATAAATGAAATGTTACTAAATTTCATGTTTTTGGTACTTATGGGTTTTATTTGAGTAAGTATAGGTACAGGGAGGCTATTAGGCTAGATGTGGTTGCGAAATTTCTTATAAATTGCACGAGCTCTCTTAAAAACGCTAATATAAGGTACACTTACGCATTAAGAGCAAAAATGGAATAAATATTGATATATATTATGTTAACGACCGTATGGTTCGATGATATCATTTTTATTATATTTGTGATATTGCAAAATGCTCTCCATACAAGGGAGACTCTACCAAAAAATTTCAGAAATTTAGGGTGTTAGAAAAAAAATTGAATTTTTTTGGAAAAGTTTGTTAACCAAATTTTGATTTCAAATTGAAATTGAAATAAGGGATTTTGAGTTAGAAACAAAACTAATTGTTTTGTACGGAACTAAAGGATTTAGAAAAGTGAAATGTCGAGTTTTAACTAAGTGGGTTTTGAAAAGTTAATGGGTTGGGATAATTCGTCCTACCTTAGCAATTTCAGGGACGAAATTCTTTTAAGGGGGAGGAATGTAACGACCCGGATTTTTCGTCATTTGATTTTGAATATTTAAATGGTTTTAAATATTGATTTGAAATATAAATTGATTTGAATATGAAGATTTTGGTTGAAATTGTAGAATGAACTTAAATTTCAAATAAAGCGCTTACTGTAATACGAAAATAGTGCAAATAATTGAAATTTGTGTTGAATATGAATCGAAATGGTTTCGAATATGAATGTAAATTCTATTTGAATTAGAATTGAGTTAATAAGTTTTTAAAACTGAAATTTCAAGTGATTTCATTAATTTTTGAAATCGTCGATTTTACCGACGCGTTAAAATAGCGATCCGGGGCACAGTCTCATATTATGACAAAACTAGTTCCATTGGATCCGTAATAATGTATTATTATCGAGTTTCAAATTTCATAACGTTTGGATTTGCCGTTTGGTCGTGCGATCTGAAAACGCCTAGAAATAATTTAATCGAATTTAATTTAAATAGTCGATTTAAAAAGCTATCATCCACATATGATCGAATTAGGTTCCGAAACTTGTTCCATTGGGTTTGTAATAACGGTATAACATTAGGAACGCCAGACAGCATGCCTCGATAGGGATTGTAGATTTTTAGTAACCCAAAGCGAGATATATTTTAAATTAAATAATATTATAAAGTTAAGACAAACCCTACTCAGCCTATCAGCCACGAAGTGCCGCCCTATCCTCTATAACGATCCGTCCTTATAAGATTCAAATCTCGTATTCCCTTTGTCTTCCTTCAGGCAAAATCGAAATCGATCTTCTATATAAAAAAATCAAATCAAAAATTTCACGATCGAATTGATTAGCGGCGGCGCGCGCGTAGAGAAGGGGTGGCGACATCAATGGAGGCGGCTATGGGATAGCATTCGATCAAGCGAACGCGAAAGGAAAGCACGACCAGGGATCTCGCGTGCATGTGTATCAGGGAGGTGGCACGGCTGGGTGTGGTTGAGTTTTGGACGACGACTGACCTTGAGGTCGAATTCGAGCTGAGGAGGGCGTACGACCTAGAGGCATTCGTCGTTGGGTTATGGCACGTTGTTTCTGAGTGCTGTGGTGGCGCGATGTGGTTTGAGTAGTGGTGCGTGCGTGCGAGCTAGGGGGGTTGGTGGCGGTCAGTGAGGGTGCGGTGGGTGAGACAATGTGGCGGTTGACTCGTGGTGATGGAGCAAAGGTCAAATGATCATCGAAAGAGGAGCAGTCGGCATTCGAAGATGGATTAGTATGTTATAGGTCATTAAGGATATTAATTAGTGTTAAACTAATATAATTTAAAATTTAAATCTTATATTATCAATATTTTATTCGTGTTAGATCCAAAATTATATGAAACAAGTCAAGTTGGTTCGTAGCTGCGGAATCTACGAAATAGAATTAGATTGGAATGATTAGCAATTTCGAAAAATAAAGGTGAGTAAATCTCACTCAATTTGGTTGACTAGTTTAATTTATAATAAATAAAAAAATTAATTATTAGATGGTTGGTTGAGTTGATATATTATTATCGGTTGAATGTTATATTATCTATATATATATATATATTAGTAGTTGGATATATTTCCCGCCTATTGGAGCAGATGAGACACTATGCGCCCCGCATAATAGCGGATGACCCTATATTACCGCGATATCCCGCCTTGAAGCGGGATTGGTATTTTATGTTATATAACATCTGTAGATGCATGGAAACAGGTTGGAGTGATCCAACTGGATTCCTCAAAATATATTGATTGTTTCATGTATATTAATATATGATATGTGTGAATATCATGTTACGGATTGTGATATGTTTGATTTATTGGATGCTATAGTAGTACTAGCCTTGATTTTGGTATTTTAAATACCATAAATATTATTTTTAAATTTTGAAGGAATTAAAAGGAGATTTTGAATATAAAAATATTTATATCAAAATTTGGATTATTTTAAAAGAAATCGATATAGATAAAGCCATAATTGATTTTGGGTTATACTTAACTATTCGTAAAAATATTTTAAATAGAGATAAAAAAATATTTATATAAAGGATTTTTAATAATGGATTTTTAAGTGATATTTCTAGATTTATGGAAAAGAAGTTGAAATCGATATTAAAAGTAGATTTGAAAAATAAATGGAATTTATTAATGAATGGATTTATAAAATGAGATTTTATAAATGGGATTAGTTTTATAAACAAGTGAAACTCAAAGAAGTTTATAAATTTATAAATGATGTTTATAAATAAGGAAAACTGATATCAGTTGATAAGTTGTAAATATAAATTTACAATGTGAATTTATATCGAGTTATGGAAATCGTTTTAGGAAAAATAGTGGAATCTATTTTTGAATGTGAGAATGATTATGAAATTGAGATGTAGTCGATACGATATGAATCGAGAGGGATTTATAAATTGAAATTGGAATATTGGATTTTTTAAAAAATAAATTTTTTCAAGAAATTAAAATTGTTTTAAAATGGGATTTCTATTTAATAAACTATATAGTTAAAGCTGTTTAGTACGGAAATATTTCAAAAAATGGATTATTCGAATATTTAATGTTTATTGAAATAAATTCATATTTTTATAATAAGCTTTGTGAATCGATTGGTTTTATTTAAAAATGAATTGGAAATGAGTTATCGATGTTTATTTAAAGTGTTTTAATATTTTAAATAATTACTTAAACATGTTTAAAAATATATTATTATTCTTTAAAAATACTTATCATATATATATATATATATATATAGTTTTGAAATGATTGAAATTTATTTATAAATCTTCTCGATATTTGTAAATGGGGTTTATTAAATAGGTGTGATTTTATAAGAGCAATTCTCAAAATGGAATTCAGGGAAACTTAAGGAAATTTCCAAAGTATTTAAATATAAAAACTTCAAAAATGATTTAGAATTCATAAAAGAAGTTAGAAATAGGTAGTTGTAATTATAGACGAGTATAATCGAGTTTGGAAATTTTAAAGGAAATTAATTTATGAATTCCGAAAACTTATGGAATTCATCGAGTTAAGGAATTTACAAATAAATTATAAAGGATTTTTAGAAGTATGAAATAAAATGGAATATTTTCTAAGTATTGGAAATAAACGATTTGGAAAATACGCATAAATATTTTCGAAGTATTGGACTAGAAGGATCTGAAATATTTTAACTATGAGATTATTATTATAGAAATATTTTCAAAAGTGTTGAATTATAAATGGAATTGGAAAATATTTCTATGGATATGATTCGAAAATATCCATTTATGGATATAAGTATTTGAAATTGTTTTCAATTATTGAATCACTGGAAGAGATTTGAATATATATCTTTGTAAAGGTATTTTAAATAAATATTTTGAAACTTTTATAATATGGGCCTAGTGACTACTTATGTGTGTTATTTGATAGTTAAATAACCGACTATCAAATCTGGCCAAATTCGTTGATCGTTTCGAAGAGATCGGGATTGAATTTAATTATCTAAAAACCACTTCGATCCGATTTGTGCGTTGCAAATTATGATATCTCGAAGGTAATGGAGATGGTGATCTCGAAGGAGATTCGGTTTGTTTAGACCTAGAACAACTTGTATGGATGAATGCTATCATTTGCATCGTGATTTGGAAGGCGATGTTAGCATTCCAAGTATGAATGCTATTCTTAAGGTAATATGTAGCCTTAAGCCTCATCAACCGGGAATGACTAAAACAAGGGAGATGCAGCAGGGCTAGGTGGGTTGCACCCTAGTATGGTATGTTATCACTTTTCTAGATACCCTCGGATATATATTCTAATTATGGATATGGTTGTGCATGGAAAAGAGAGCGCTCGATTAGGGTAGGAACACCCAGGGTGATAACTTATTCGGTACTATCCAGGTCAGAGGTAGGCCGGTCCTGTGTTGGCAGGGGATCCAAGAGAGGCCCTCTGTACATTTTTCTAGAGGTGTACTGTGGTGGACGGTACCCCAGTAGCCCAGTCAACGTATGGAATCCAATATCCACTACGAGCCTTTATAGTTTTGATTGTAGAGCCTAGTATGCTGGAATATAATTATTGTAACAATTTTTGCTATTTTAATAAGTATTTCTACTTAGACACTATTATAATATAACAGGATCTTCTATAAATGTGTTTTGGTTATCGTAGGTAAAAACCCGTCGTTTTTATGTGTGGCATGGTCTTACGAGATATCTTTGATTTCAAAGGATTTGATAACAGTAATAATTCAAATTGAGTGTGTTTTCTCACACTGGTTTTCTAGACCGACCCGGGTGTTATTTTATTATAATGCTTGGGTTAGATCGAGTATTACAAATTCAGGTTAGGATGCTATGGAACACAGGAGATGTGCTGGAGGAGTCTCAGGCATATTATACGTACTTGGTTATTTTCGTTGTGTGAGTCATGCTGTATATTCGATATTTGTGAGGACAACTTATTATAGCTGTCCAGATTGCTTTGTTGTTTGTTGTACTCTGATGTTTATATGTATATAACAGTTGCAGTTCCTTTTTGTATAAAGATCTGTTATTATATATTATATTTTGTTTCGCTGCGATTGTGAGATTCTGTGTTATTGTTTTCCGTTTTCTTCTATCTTTTTCTTCTTCACCCCTAATGATCTAGTATTTCCGGCACTCGATTGCTCGGCATGCTATACAGTGAACGTATTAATATCGATTTTTGAGGGTCGAAAAGCCGGTTCGTTACATGCTTCTTACGAAAATGGATTTATCTTAGTTTTTCTTTATTCAAGGATGAATAAAAAGATAAACGTGGAGGTATTTGATGTGCACGTAAACATGCATATTTTTACTTCCATATTTAATCGAATTTAATTAAGTAAATGAGCATATAGGGTAGTTTAACATGTTTAAACCAAAATTTCAATTATTTTCAAATCATCATTTATTCATCTTCATATAGGGGCAAAATGGTCATTTTGTGCATGTATTTATTTTGAGAATATTTATTTGTGCATTTTATTTTTATTTGTAGGAATTTGAATGGAAATATGAAGAAGCTTTCATGAAAATATGCATGCACAAGTGAAGAAGGCAAAATGAAGATGGAAATAAATCATTTCATGCAACATGGTGGACTTCACCTACCCACTTACCATGATCCCCTATTAAGAGATAATGCACATTATTAAAGTTACATGCACATTTAAATGGAGGATTATGCTCTTGCTAATGATTACTTGGAGGTTATATTTCCTCAAGGGCATTTTGGATAGTCCCCAAAAATATGATTAGGGTTTCAAAACATGTATAAATACTCCTTATGTTCCATGTAATGAGCTCTTAGCCTTCTCTTTAGTTAGTTTAGTTGTAACAACAAATTATGAAATAAAATGGCTTCCTAAGCCACTTTTTCCTCTTTTTCTTCTTTGCTTTTATTTTATTTTCATGCACATTTTTACTTACATGCTCTTTTTCCTTTCATGTTAGTAGTGTAGATCTTTTTATTTATGCAAGTAGATTAGCTTTTATTTTATTTTAATTAGCTCTCTTCTTACTTTGCTTGCTTTTCCCTCTTGTTTATGTTTAAGTTGCAATCTACATTTGTTGAAATGATAACAAATATGAGAAGCTAAACCCCTTCAATTTAGGGGTAATGAAGCTCTCTTAATCATGTAGATTCAACATATTTGTAAATTCTTGATCTCCTTTTGTGCTTAATGGAAATGTTGGAATGGGTAAAAATTTTGTTGTTTTAGCTTTGAATTTGGTAGCCTATGTTGTTGACACCAAACAGGCTATGCTTAAACACACATAAACACAAATTACCTCTTCATCAACATATGATGTTGGTAATGAAGTGGATTCTAAAATCAAAATTTGATGGTCTTTATTACTAATCAATAGTTAATAGATCATGCTTAGAATAGGTTTAATTTTTAACTTCATTGTCATTTTCATGAGAGTTAACAAGTGGTTTGGTGGGTATTTTAAAGTTTGATGGTTTATGTTGGGATAATTAATAGCACAAATAAGCCAAACTTATGATAAACACATCAACTAAATTCACTAATGACCAAAAAAGAGAGATCATAATTTCATATATGTTGATTTATGTGATCTTGAGAAGGGATTTTCCTCTAAATTGCCTTCAAACTCTCATATTTTTATCCACTTTCTTTTGCTAGTTTATTTACATTTTTAGCTTAACACAACTTCAGATCTTGGTTTAATTTGATTGCGTAGAATTTTTAATCAATTCAATTCCCTACGGATCAATCCGTACTCGCCACGTACTAAAATTGTACGCCATGCGCTTGCGGTTATTTTTATTACAAATTTTCAGCTATTTTCTAATTTGATAGGAAACTAGTCGATTAAACAAAAAGAATTTGGGGTAAGCCTATCAGCTTACCTATAAGTTATCTTATATGTCGGTAACTCCTCACTCATTTTCATTTTCATTTCCGTCTCCTAATCTTTTTCCTTAATCACTCTCTTAAGCCTATCCCTAAATCAACCAAATCACGCTCAAACAAAATTTCTAAATTCAAATAAAAATAACCATAATTCCTCTCTACTCATTTCTCACATAACCTGTGAAGAAATTAGCACAAGATGGAGTTTGGAACAAGATCTTAACTTTAAAGAGAGCATGGAATATGTTTTTGGTTATTAAAGCTTAATTTGGTGAAGGAGAAGGTGAGTGGGATGATTCTATATCTATATTTATGTGTTAATCTTTATATTTCATTTATTGATTAATATGAAATTATATGAAGTGATTTGGAGAATGTATGAGTTGATTTAGACTTATGTTCATGTTATAAACATAATTATATTAACTCATTATTTGTTTTAGACCTTAATAACTATTCTTGGAAATAGTTAGTAAGCTAAGAATTTGGTTTGGGTTAGTTAAATGATTATATGTAATGTTGCGATAGATTATAGATTAATTACATTATATAATTAAGTACATATCATTAGTTAGTAGTAATGAAACTAATTTAAATGGTTTTAGAAAAGTTAGTATGCTAGTTATGTGAATTTTGAACTCTACACTTATTATTAAAGCGGTTAAAGGGTTAATGAAATTTATTTAGCATTTGTGAATATTATTTAAAAATAAAGAAATGATATTTATTAATGATTAGTTTACTTATAAATACTGTTTGAGTAAATAAATGATTTTATAAGTAAAAGAGGTATTTTATAAAATGGTATTTTAAAAAATAGTATGAATGGAGCTGATTAGTATTTATAGAATAGTTATACGATTTTATAAATAAAGCATAGGTTTCATAAAATAGAAATAAGATTTTATAAAATAGTAATATAATGTACACTTAATTTAATGAGCCAAATAAGTACTTAAAGGCTTAAAAATGGTTAGTAAGAGAATAATATATTTTACAAAGTAGTTATAAGGTTTTATAAAATAGTATGAAGTCATATTAAGATTTACTAAATAAAAATAAGATTTGATTAAGTAATAAATGAATGGCTTATTTAAATATATGTGTATGTATATGAGTATAGACAAGTATACGTATATGTGTATTTTAAGATATATAACAATAAAAACAATTTGTGTATTATAGTTAGAATTGTTGTGTAAGTTGTTTGAATATATGCGTGTATTTTTGTGTATGTAAGTATATATGGATGTGTGTAAGTACATTTTTATATAAGAGCGTAGCAGGCATCTCACGTAGCTATAATGATCATAGTGTGCGCTAAGTTGCATGAGAATATACCGGGTTGAGAAATTGCTCCGGTGAATTATGAAACATGATTTGTGTTGTAGTATGTTTGTGTATGCATGTATGAATGTGCACGAATGAGTGTGCTAGCACATGTAGACATAAGATAAGGCTAGATGGCCGGTTGAGTGCGTTTTGGCGTGATTAGAGGAAGTCGGGTCGCTATAATCGCCCGTTGAACTCTACGCATGTAAAGAGTAGATTTCGTGTTGAAGTTAGAGTTTTCGATCACATAAGGAACCACTTCCAAAATATCAACCAATGAGCTTCGGAGAGTGTCCGATGGAGTAAAGGCAGGCTTGGGAAGCAAGGCGACTCATTGGGCGAAACGACGGAGGAAACTGAAAGTGACTATGTGATCGTGTAATATGAAAGTTAACTAAATTACTTTCTTGAGTGGAATATGAATATCAAAATATAAGCAATAATAAAAGACACCAGAGATTTTTATACTAGTTCAAACTTCCCGTTCTACGTCCAGTCCCAGACTCCTTCTGGAATTCAATCGATACCCTCGCTTCACCTGGAGGAACATGTATTACACCGCCTGAACAACCGAACAGGACTTTCCCGCCTAGACAACCGAATAGGACTTCTGCTGCCTGAGGATACTACAACAGGACTTCAAATACAAGTGGAAATGTTTCTGACTAAATATGCTCTGTAACAGCATTGATGAGTCAATATGAGTACACCCTTCCTATAATCTTCTCCTTTATGGTATATAGTGAAATTTGTGAAGGAAGGAAGAATAATTGATCACACAAGAATATGCTTGAGTGTTAGTGATCAAATAGTTTGATTTAAGAATCTTTAAAGTAAATAGCAAGTGTATAGAATTTAGAAATCAAAAATAAGAATTGGTTAATAATAGTGTTGAAATTGCTTGCTATTTATAGTTGTTAAAAGGTTGCAATGCTTCGTGAAGAGTAGCCATGAATCAGAAAGAAGAAACTGTTGAATTGGGCGTTGTTTATGTTCAGGGAAGAGAAGCAACCTTTCGAAAAACTAGCCGTTATTTTTAACTCGGAAGTCTGAATAAAATTCAGCCTTCTGAATGTAACGAAATAACAAACCAGCTCTTAAACAGTTCAAAATATGTTGAATTCAGACGTCTGAATATTAAGATCAGACGTCTGAATGCGCCTTAAAATTTATGTTGCGCTTCAGTATTCAGACGTCTGAATTAATGGTTTCAAACATCTGAATTCTGTGTTTCAGACATATTAAAGCTTTTCTTTGAAAACAAGTGCGTGTATTCAATAGCTTGTGCACATATACCAATCAGGAGAGATTTTAACATATATTACTAACTATACACAGACTCTAACAATATAAAAGATTACGCTCATCAATCTGTAGTCTGATCATCAATATTTTCCTGCAAAACTTGGTTAGATAAACTCATATAATTGTTATTATCAAAATATCAGGAACCAAGGTTCCAACAGAAACAACGTGCGAGCTGGCAACCGAATGGGTTGGATGGCACTTGCCCTAGGCTTACTGCTTGAGATATGCTACCATCGATCGACTGGTGGTAAACCAACGGTGGATCGATGGTGCTCAAACCTGGGTAAATAGCCCAGGTCGGGTGCCAGTAAATCAGAGATTTCTTCCCCGTTTCTAATGCGGTTCTTTGTGAGGCTTTAGCAAGACTTCAGGGAGACTTTGGGCTACTCGGGAAAGTGGGAGACAAGGCAAAGCACGGGATTCAGATGATGATGCAAGGCGAATCATAAGTGATCGATAACAATCAATAAGGCATTCGAGCAAGTGGTTGAGGCAAGAGACGCAGGACATACTACTTTTACATAGGAATAGTAGGCGATTGAGATAATGATCGAGAGCCAATCAAATATAAGATCAGGGCATAATCGGTTTTGCAATCATGTACAATAAGCGTATATGATTGGAGGGAGCACATGACAATAAGGAGTCAGTTCCAAACTCTGGCATATGTGTGAGCAAGTGACAGCAATGATTGGTACCAGATTGGGCAGACATGTTAATAGATGGTTAGCATAGACTCCATGGTTCAAAGCGTTATTGTGCTTGAGTGATCTAGGGTCAAAGCAAGTGCACGATGAGGCAACCATGGAGTAGGCAATTAGGTTCATGGTGTGGTTCCATTGCTACACATTCATTCGTGTCATGTTTTATGGTTTCAAACCAAGCCTTTGGGAGGGTTCGGAGCGACGCTTAATAGTTATTTGTACCCAGTATCAGTAGCGAAGAGATAGACGCCAAGGAGCATTGCAGTGGAAAGGTTTTCATTGTTGCCAGGAAAGCGGCCTGGGTTTATTTGGGGGCACCTGTATAGTAAAGGGGTCATACAGGGATGCTCAGTTTGTTCGCAGATTCTCGAGGGTAAGAATGTATATAAATCCAAAGATCACATAAGGGGTAGTTGCTCCATTTATGTATTTCATTTAGTACGGGACGATGGTAGATATTCTATGTTTTGACACATTGTTATTTTGTGATTTTGCTATACTAGTTCATTAATAGTACATTTATGTGTAGCATAGTACAGACTTATATCATGGCATGTTTATCGCTTCTACACTTGTATACCGTGATTACCTTTATCATTGTATATTGTTACATTGCAGTCATATTATATCAGTTGTGCTAACTTGTTGATTATAGAAGAAGAGTAGGTTATGGTATGATTTCCTATTTTTGGGATGGATTTACTGTACTTGTTTATGGGCAGTCCGGATCATCCCTAAGCCACATTTGTGGAGAGGGATGGCTGTGATTTAGCTGTTTCCTGTTTATAGAGAATAGGGACATCTCTTCAAATCAAGGTCCAAAGTCGATAGCTTATCTTGATCCAAAGCATGCTTTGTTAACATAAAGGGGCAGGTGTTATCCTACTTTTGAACCAAGAGATATCTGAATGAATCAGAACCATCGAGTACTCGTGAGATGGATAAGAAGTAAAGAATGCAAAAGGAATGCCAAAACCTAGATGAAGTCTCAAGGGTCGGTACCGATCCATCTTGGCTATAAGAAAATACTTAGCCTTTTTTGGAGAAGCCAAATGATGAGAAGGTAAAAAAGATGAAGATTCAAGTCCACTACATAACTCGGCACCAATCCATCATTGTCATAACTAGTTTGAGTTCCATTCTTTAACATATGATGAATTAACATGAATTAGTCAAAGATGAAAGACAAAGTCAAAAAAGTACAAGACGACAAAGATTCAAAATTCGGTACAAATCATTAATGTTTGGTATCGATACATTGTAGTTCGTATTTCTACCATGATTTCTTACTATAAATCCAGTCTTGAAATGGGGAACGTGGTTGAGCAATTTCTGGCGATTTAGATGATGGATTTCATCTATAAATAATGAGGGAGGTGCACTGGAAAAGATATATGATCTTTGTTATTTGATTCTATGCCTAAAGTCTATCAAATTTACAATTGAATTATTTGATATTAAGTTGTAAGATTTTCTTTGAAAGAAAAATTATAATCAGCGACAAAGTTGATAAGGCTATTAATTTTGGCTAAACCACTCTAATTCTTTTTTGTTATTCTCTCTTTTAATCTCTCTACTTTTATAATTTTCATTTATTACTTGATTGGGTGTTTGTCCCACTTTTGTAGGAAACAATGGGTAACTAAAAGAATAGGTGATCCAACAATTAAATTTCACAAATCAATTTAATTCTACTAGAAATCAAAAGATCAATTGTTATGCTAGCAAACCAATCAAACAAATTCAGACAAGCATTTTATCAAAAAACTTGAAGGCATATACATATACAAAATGGAAAAATAAATAAGAGAAATCAAGTCGAGGAAAACTAAAAGAAAGAAGAAATAAGGAGAAGAACTTAACTTACTATTGATGTTGATTTAAAATTCGAAAGCAGGAAGCTAATATGAGGAGACCACAATATCTCGAATAAAATTCCTTGAACAGGTAAAAGAGAAATAGAGGAAGAGTTGCTAAGAAAATATTAAGCATAGAATTCAAAATGCATAAAATATAATAACCGTCAGATACCGATGATAAAAGCTAATATTCATTAAAAAATAAGCAGATTTCTCAGAATACAAAGTAATTCATCTAACAATGGTCAAAAAAAGCACCACTCATATCAGGACACGTATAAGGAGCATTAAATGTGAAAAAGAATGATTAGACTACTTGATAAAACTAGGTACGAAAATAACAAATTTACCCCAATAAATATTAGCTCGAACTTAGGGGCAAGTGTTGCATCCTTTTTCTCATATAACACATATAGTGTGTTTCAAATGTATAAGCCAAAGAACTTCATAATCCAATAAGAAGATAGAAGCAGGCAACACTATATTAAAAAGAAACAGTGCATGTTCGAACAATACAACATATGAAGCCCAATAAAGGCCCTCAACACAACTGAACGGTCTGCGATTCATGTACAAATATCAATGTAGTCTCAAACTCAAAATAAGTACAGTACGAAGATTAATACGAGTCAATAGAGAAAAATGCATAGGAATGATGTAAACTATACTAATCTTATCACAATCATTAGAAGGCATCACAATTCCAAATATACACAATTTGCACACCCATCCTATAGCCAAATGTACCACTATAATAGGGTAAATTGCATCATCATCCTTAGGCCAAATTGGAGCACCTCGACCATGGAAATAACAAGGCACAAAATCCAGTGTCGTGCCTTCACCAAGCAACACAATCACATACTACACATGCACAAAGCATACTTGCAATAAAGAGCCAACATAGTACGATGAAAGCAATCTCCACCAACCCAGCTAAATAAGTCATGTGACAATATCTACAAATTGCGTAATATATAGTACAGAACCACACCAACTTTTGAAAAAAAGATGGCACCGCCAACTGCACTGCCACAACCATACAGAACTGTGCCTACCATAGTTATACCAGATTACACTGCTATAGTTTAGCCAGAAAACACCGACACAACCAATCTAGGTTGCACCGCCATTGTTCAATTGTACATCTTGATGTGTTTAAGCATTTAACAACAATGCATAGCATTAGATCATATTGTCATTTGATGCGTAGTGTCAAAATAGTCACAAAGCCATCCGCTGCATCAATATCAGGCATAACACTTCAAACCTGTGTAGTTAATGCCCCGCTATTATCCTGCTATAACCCCGCTATATCTCATAGCGGATTTCTACCGCTACGATTTTTCCATATAGCCCCAAAATATAGCCTTTCCGCTTTAAGCCCTGCTATATTCCGCTATTTCCGCTATATCAAATCAACAAATGTAGCTTGCAACATTGAACAAAAAGAAGAGGAAAAAGAGAGCAAAATGAAAAGAAAAGCTAAGTAAAAAGAAGTAAATACTAATCTACTTGCATGAAAAGTAAACTACACTACTAACATAAGAAGAGAAGCATGTAAATAAAATAAAAAAAAACTAATTAACATTGCATAAAAAAAGGAAAATTACATAAAATAAATGGCTAAGTAGCCATAAAAAGAAAGAGAGCTTTGTTTTATTTTTATCCTAAACTAATGAGCTAAAGAAGAGAGAGCCTAAAGAAGAAGAGAGGAGGGTTACATGAAGATATGGGGTATTTATACATGTTTTAAAACCCTAATTCACTTTTTGGGAACTACCCAAACTACCCCTCTAGGAAGTGTGGTGGCCAAGTAATCATTAGCATGTGTTAATCCTCATTTAGATGTGCATGAAGCTTTAAACTCTATTAGCATGTGCATTAGCTTCTAATTTGTACATTAAGGTAGGTGGGTAGGTGGGGTTCTCCATGATCCATGACTTTGAATTATTTCCATCTTCATTCCTTTGTATTCACTCTTATGCATGCATATATCTTCATGAAACCACTTGTATATGAAGCCAAATTCCTACAAAATAATATAGAAATTTTCAATTAATTTTTCTCAAATTAATATATGCACAAAAATGACCATTTTTCCCCTGGATGAAGATGAATATGTGACAATTTAAAATAATTTGAATTTTGGTTTAAACATGTTAAAACACCCAATATGATCATTTATTTAATTTAATTCAATAAAATATGAAAGCAAAAATATGCACATATACGTGCACATCAAATACCCCCACACTTAACTTTTTATTCGTCCTCGAATAAATTAAAAACTAAGATAAATCCGTTTTCGTAAGGAACACGATTGCATTGAGCGTATGCAACAAGCCGTTAAACCTCTGGATGTCCCCAGTAGGACGAGTGTTGTCTCGTGAGGGTTTTCAACGGATACTACCCACAAAATCCAAACGTGAAGTAAAAAATTCCTAAATGCAAGATTTATTTATAAAGAGATGAATGCGAGTTTTTTTTTGAAAATATTTACAATGAAGGATTGGCTTTTAAATCAACATAAATAAGTTAAATATAGGTTTTGGTCATTATCTTGAAAATTTAATCCATTTACTCATCAAAATTTCCAATAAAAACGAAGTTACCATAACAATAAACAATACTTTAACTCGTTGTTTCAGTTCATAACAAAGTGTAACTATGAAATAGATCCTTGGTTGATTATCAAAGTTTTTCAAAGTGGTATTTTCATTTCTTTTCAATAACAAATCAAATCAAATAAGTTAAAATAGTGTTTAGATTTCATTTGCTTACTCTCTCTAATTTTATTTTGAAAATTTTATTGATATTTACAGTATTTACATATGCCTAACTCAGAAAACTGAGGCCAGATATATTACCCATGCACTGCCTTACGGACTTATGTGAGGGGAATACAGAGCGTGGCGAGTGAACACACGAGTGTGAACACTTATCGACTGTAGGCATTATTAGTGAATGAATTCTTTTATATATATACACCTAACTCAGATAAACTGAGGCCAGATATACCGATCGTGCACTGCCTTTCGGACTTACGTGAGAAGGATATAGAGCATGGCGAGTGAACACACAAGTGTGAACACATGACTCTAGGTGTTAATAAAAATTATATACATATATACAAATATATATATATATATATATATTTAAAGACAGTTTTGCAAAATCATCTTAGCACCATTTAACTTAGAAGACAAAAATAATGTTATATCCTTTATTTTAAATTCACCACTTTTTTAAACAAAGATTATCAATTAGGATGTATTTCATAATTAACACGTATGAATCTTCCTATATACTAGTTAAACCATTGTTATTTGTGATCAAACTTCATTTTTATTTTTGTTAAGACAAATAAATTTTCAAAAATTTCAATTTAATTAACCAAAACCATATATTTATCCTATAATGTTTCTTTAGAAATAAATCAAGATGCTTAAAAAAAAATTGGAATATTTTTTTGAGTTTTGGAAAGAAAAATGCAAAATAAAACAACGAAAATTTAAAAAAAATGAAGATGAGCTTCCCCCCACACTTTATTTTGACTGTGTCCCCACAGTCAAACCAAGTGAGAGGAATGTTATTATTATTTACATGAAAATGAAATGTATTTACACGGGATTAGAAAGTATATCGTTAAAAAGTAAATGAAACGGTCTTCCAAAGACCAATTCATTTGTCTCGTCAAGTAAGCAAGACGCAACTGAAGCTTGAAAAACCAAACCTTCAAAGATTTTAAAGTTGAATGTTGATTTGGAAAAACGAATGTCGTTTTATTGAAAATCGTACGAGTTGTTTTATTTTCGATTGTTTTCGGGGTTGATAAAACGGTTGATTGAAATTCAAGTTTATTTTCACCAATTTGAAATTCAAACTTATCATTGAAAACTTCCTCAGAATTATTGATTTCAAAATCAAAATGGAGATTTAAATCTTCCCCTTCAAAATTTAACAACTCATCTTCAAAAAGTCCATAGAAATCGTGTTCGTTAAATTCGTCTTCCTTTGTTGGATCATCAAAACCTTCATTACGTATCTCAAGTTCAAAATCCAAAGTTATTGTATTCAAATTTTTGAAATCGAGAAAAGGAAGATCGAATTTTAAATTTGGTTCTGCACCCTCAAAAGAATTGAAATCCAACTAAATTACCATATTTTCAACAACTTCATTAAGATTTTCTTTTTCAATTTCAAAAGTTGTTGTTTGAAAATTGTCAAATTGGGTAAAAGATGGATTATCACTCGACTCTTCACACGTTGGGATTTGATTTTGTTGTTCACGTAAATTTTTGTATATTTCAATCAACAAATCCTCGTAATCTTTGTCCGTCTTCTCAACTAAATCAAATTCATGATTATTAATTTGAGAATTTTCAATTTGAATTTGTTGAGAACAAAGATTTTCAATCGCACCATTATTAAAACTATTCCCATTGCCAAATTCATTTAAAAAGTGGTTTGCATTTCCATTTTGAGTTTGAAATTCATTTTGGAGTTTGAAATTGAATTGGCATGGGTTATAATCAAAATCATTTGAATTTTGAAGTGAATTCAAATTTTGATTATTTTGAAATCCTTGACTTGAGTTATTGCGCAAATCGTTCAAAAGTTGAGAATTCCTTTGATTTTGTAGTGTAACGAGTTCAAGTAAAGATTCCATTCTTGTTTCAAAAGTTGAGAATTGATCGTTATTTTGAAAATTTTATGGTGCAAAATCCGAATTGTTTGTACAATAATTGTTATTAAAATATCCATAAGAATTTGAAGTGAAATTATACGGATTATATTGATTTTCACAACTATCGTAAAATTCATATGAATATGGAAATTCAGACATTTTTAAAAGTTTTTTTTTCTGGCTTTTTTTTGGATTTTTCTAAGGGAAAACTGTCTACCAGAATGAATTTATTTTTCAAAAGGGAAATTTGATTTTTTTTTCAATTTTTTTTGTTTTTGGAAAAGTTTTATATATATTTTTTTTTCTAAATTTTTTTTTGGATTTTTGTTTTTGATTAAAAAAAATTCAAAAGAAAGGATTTTAAAAAAATTAACGAATATTTACAGTTTTTTTTTAGTTTTGGATTTTGAAATTTATTTTGTTTTTTTTAAAATATGCATGAACTAATGCAACTAAATGAATGCAAGGCTAATTACAAATTATCTATCCTAAGTGGCTCCTAACCCAAAATTGTATAATCACACTTTGTCTTAATCCAATAAGATAGTTCTCGGCCAGGTAACGGACAGCGGTTATCGATGCACCACGAATCACCGTAGCAATGCAGCCGAAGGTTTAAGTACCTTCAGAGAAACAATTCAGTATAATATTTACGAATTACCATAATAGTTATAACCGATTATTGCTCTGCCGTAGCCTAGACACCAAGAAATTAAATTGTTCAAAGAAGACAACTTGTCAATATACAATTAAGGGTTATCGATGTCTAACCGTTATTATTAAAAATTCTAGAATGAAATGCAAAACTGAAATTAAACATATGTTAACAATGCAACTACGAATAAAAATTTTGTTTTTGTTTTTGAATTTTCTTTTCTAAAATGCAAGCAAATAATAATGCAAGGCAATAAAAATAAGGGGAGAGAGCACGATACCAAAGCATACAAAATTTATTAGCAATTAATTTTTTTAAGCAGCGATTTTTTTTATAAGCAAGCAAAGCAATTTATTTTTAGCAAGCGGTTCTTTTCCTTGCGATTTTCTGCTTTGGCAACCTGGAAATTTAAACAAGATATATACAATTGTTTTTTATAAGAGAAAACCAAAGCAAAGACAAATGAAATCGAAAGAAACAAAACTTAAAAATTCTTATTTGTTACCTAAAGTCGAAAGAGAAACCTTTTTTTTATATACAAATTTGGAAAGAAACTTAAAAATATAACAAAAATTCCTTCTTTTTTTTGAATTTTTGGAAAAAGAAGACTAAAACACAAAGAACAAACTTGTTTTTTTCAATATCAAAGAGCAAACTCGTTATTTCTATATATCAAAGAGAGAGAACTAAAAAAATGAACCGTTTTATAAAAAAATTGATCGGCCCGTGTAAAAAAAAAGCCCACTTAGCAACTTCACCACCCTCCTGGTTTTCACTTCTAATAAACACGCGGCTCTCCTTTTTTTATATGAGAAAACCAAATTCCTTTTCTAATTCACGAATTCGAACTGCTCATTCTAGCCCTAATTAACGAAATGATTCAGGGTCACAATGGTGATTGGGTGTTTTGTGCGAGGTCAGGGTTGCGGTTTGGGGTTATTGGGTGTTCGAATGATGACTGTTTTGGATGTTCGAGCAGGGGATTGGAGGTCGCGATTTGGATGAGGCTGACTTTGTACTTGGTTGAGGGTTTCGAGGTGATTGGGCGAGGAGATGCATACAGGCACATAGTGGTTAGTTTGGATGAGAGTGGTTGATTCAGGTTCGAAGTTCGGTTCGTGGATGGGTTTTGGGTGGCGTAGTTTGCGTTCGATGGCAAATCAAGCGATGGGGTTGGGTTCGCGAGTTGATTGGTTCAGCGAGGTGAAGCTGCGTGGGTTGACAGTGGTGATTGGGGATGGCGATTGCAGAGGTTGGACTTGGGTTGTAGGAAGGAGTAGGCTGTTGGAAAATGGAAGTCGGGTGGATGTTGTTTGCAGTGGTAATGAGTAAGGAAGAAGTGCATACTTGGTGATTGTTGCACTGACAATGGTTGATAGGGGCTCAGTTGCAAGGCAGTAGTAACATAGATGTAGCAATAGTGTTTGAATTGATGGTGGTGTGAAATGAATTGTAAGTGATATAAATTATGAGTGATGGTGGTTGCAGTTCAGGTGAAGGCTGTTGTTGGTGAGGTATGCATGTTTGCAGTGATGGTTTGAGTGAAATGGAAATGTGACTGTAGTGGTGCTGGACAATTGAAAGTGGTCGCAATAGAAAGTGTAGGCTGTGGATTGGTCAGTGTAGCCTGTAAAGGTTGGTGTATGTTAAGCTGTGAAGAGAAGTGGTTATGTCAGAGGATGGTAGCAGGCATTGTAGTTGCTTGACAGTGATGAAGCTTAAGGTTGAACTGTTGGTCGTTTTGCTGTGAACTGAAGATGGTAGGCAGAGTGGTAATGTGTTGCTGCACAAGAGATGGTCGGCAGTGTATTGAAGGGATTAGTTGAATAGGATATGGTTTGGTTTCAGCATTGATGTGGGTATTTGTTTGAGAAATGGCCTAGAGTGGTAGAAATGTTGTATGTCACAGAGTAGTTTCAAGAAGTTCAATTTGTATGCAAATATGATGTATGTCGGGGAAGTGTGGGTGGTTTTGGCAGGGGCAGAGGTGAAGGAGAGAAATGTAATGGCGTGTAGAGGCTTGTTGTAGTGTGCAGAGTGAAGAAAATTGAAATGTATTGTGGTTTGATGAATGTATGGTTTGTGAAGAGGATGGTAGTAGTATGTCAGGCAGTAGTGAATAGGGAGTGAATTTGTAGGCTGATGGTGGTCAGAGAGGTAGGTGACAGGGGAGTGAAGGTAAGGGGTTGCTGCACAATGAAGGTATGCAGAGTGATGTATTACAGCAGATGGTATGAGGCAGTGTTTAGAAGGCGGTTTGTTAGTTCATTTTGCAAGCAGTAAGGGAGGAGGAACTGGTGGAAATGGAAGAGTGGAGGCAGTTCTGGAGGACAGCAGTTTTGTGGTTATGGCAAGTTTATGATGGTGGCAGAGCAGTTTGGATATTGTGATGCAAGTGGTCGGAAGTGGGAAATGTTCACTGTTTTGTCGATTGTTGATTGTTTGACAGTGGTAGAGGTCTGGGTTGCAGCAATAAGAAGGAGCGGCAGATGATGTTTGAAGGAGGATGATGTTGTGAAGTTGTGGTATGTAGTTGGGTTGAAGTTGTTTTGGAGTGCTGGAAGTAGGGGTGGTGGTAGGTAAACTGTTGCAGTTTTGAGTGATGGCAGTAGCTATGACAGTAGAGTGAAGTGGATTGGATTTGTATGAATTGTGGTTTTTGATGTGGTGATTCAGGGTAATGGCAGCAGTATTGATGGGTATGGCAGCAACTGGCGAAGTGTTTACAGAGGAGCTAGGCAGTGGTTATGTCGAGGGGGGTTGCAGGCACTATTTGCAGTGGTTTGGAGTTTGTAGGTGTTTGCAATGGTTTGGAGATGTGGATGTAACAAAGACGGAGAGGGCTGTGATGTGGTGTTTGCAATGGTTTGGAGATGTTGAAGTGAATGGAGTGCTGTGATGTTTCTCTGTGATGTAACAAAGACGGAGAGGGAGGGAAATGCACAGAACAGTGGGGAGTGGATATGTGCACAGTGAAGATTTTCTAAAATGAAATATGGTGAATGTAAAGTAGTAAACCAATGCAAATGAAAATGTAATCAAAACAAAAATTGTAAATGAAAATGAAATTTTTCTTTTTAATTGTGCATGTTTTTTTTAATAGATAGCAATGCAAATGCAAAATGAAACAAGAAAACGGTAACAAGCAAAATCAAAATGCAAGCAAATTTCACACAACAAACACACAACACAAAATTTTTTTATGCAAACACACACAAAACAAACACACGAAATCAAACAAAATAATTCGAAGAATAGAAAACTAAAATCAAAGCAATTCCCCGACAATGGCGCCAAAAACTTGTTCGTCGACGGCGATTCTATTGAGTTAGAAAACCGTCGAATGAATTTATAATAAAATTACCGCAAGCGCACAGCATACAAAAGTTAGTACGTGGCGAGTACGGGTCGATCCGCGGGGAATTGTTTGATTTAAATTTCCTATTCAATCAAATTAACCAAAGTCGAGAGAAGATTGTTAAGCTAGAAAATGAAAAAACTAACAACTACAAAAGTGAATGAAAACTATGAGAATAAAATGACAATTTAGAGATAAATCCACTCTCTAGATCACATAGTTCAACAAATTACGAAATTATGATCTCTCTTTTTTGATCATTAGTAAGCTTAATTGATGTGCTTATCATAAGTATGGCCTATTTGTACTATTAATTAGCTCAACATAAACCATCAAACTATAACACACCTCTTAAACCACTTACTAACTCTCATGAAAATGATAACAAAGTTGAAAATGAAATCTATTTTAAGCATGGCCTATTAACTATTGTTTAGAAATATAGGCCATCAAATTTTAATTTCAACATCCACTTCATTACCATCCTCATATGTAGATGAAGAGGTAATTATTGTTCGTAAATTTTTAAGCATAGCCTATTTGGTATCAACAATATAGACTATCAAATTCAAAGCAAAAAACAACAAGTTAAACCACTTCAAGCATTGTCATTAAGCACAAAAAGAAAACATAAACATCAAATTATGTTGAAGCTACATGATTAGAGGGCTTCATTACCCCTAAATTGAACGGGTTTAGTCTCTCATATTTGTTATCAAATCAACAAATGTAGCTTGCAACATGAAACAAAAAGAAGAGGAAAAAAAGAGCAAAATGAAAAGAAAAGCTAAGTAAAAAGAAATAACACTAATCTACTTGCATGAAAAGTAAACTAAACTACTAACATAAGAAGAGAAGGAGCATGTAAATAAAAGAGAATACTAATTAACATTGCATAAATGAAAGTTACATGAAAATAAAAATGGCTAAGTAGCCATGGAATAGAGAAAGAGAGTTTTCTTTTATTTGACCCTAAACTAAACTAAAGAGAAGAGAGCCTAAAAGAAGATCCTAATTACATGAAGATAAGAGGTATTTATACATGTTTGGA
Source organism: Allium fistulosum (assembly GCA_030737815.1). Lineage (NCBI taxonomy): Eukaryota > Viridiplantae > Streptophyta > Magnoliopsida > Asparagales > Amaryllidaceae > Allium > Allium fistulosum. Next base: position 210,308,552 of record CM060907.1, read on the forward strand.
AAGCCTAATTCATTTTTTGGGAACTACCCAAACTACCCTCTTAGAAAGTGTGGTGGCGAAGTTATCATTAGCTTCAAATAATCCTCATTTATGTGCATGAAACTTTAAACTCTATTAGCATGTGCATTAGCCTCTAATTTGTACGTGAAGGTATATGGGTTGGTGGGGTCCTCCATGATCCATGAAATGAATTATTTCCATCTCCATTCCCTTCTACTCACTCTTGTGCATGCATATATCTTCATGAAAGCCACTTGTATTTGAATTTAAATTCCTACAAAATAACATAGAAATTTTCAATTAAATTTTAGAAAATTAATATATGCACAAAAATGACCATTTTCCCTTGGATGAAGATGAATATGTGACGATTTGAAAATAATTTGAATTTTGGTTTAAACATGTTAAAACACCCAATATGATCATTTATAATTTAATTAGATTAAATATGGTGGTAAAAATATGCACATTTATGTGCACATCACTTCATATCTAAATTGGTACAGTGAGAAAGAAAAATCTTGTCGATGAAGCATTTAGCACCGTAATTACTTCATATCTAAATTGGTGTTGTAAGAACGAAAAATCTCATGAACAGTAATATTTTCTTCCATAAATTTCATAAATATAATTGTATTGTCATCTACTCAAAACAGTACAATCTTTATAAACACCATATTATTATTTATGAAATCCCACTTTATTTTAAAAGTAATAATAAACTTTCCATTTTCATATTTAAATAGATTTTTCATTATTATTTATGAATTTCCCTATAAATAAATAAATAATAACCTTGCTAAATTTCCCACTGTAATTTTGGCAAAATTTATTAAATCACTATTAATTAAAGATATCACTCAAAATATGTAAATAACCAATTTAAAATATATTTTTCGTTATTATTTATGAATTTCTCTGGAAAAACATAAATAGTAACCTCATTAAATTTCCGACTTTAATTTTTCTAAAATTTATTAAATCGCTATTTCTATAAATATCACTCAAAATCTGTAAATAACCTTATTTCCATTTATTTATCGATTTTCTTAAAATCTCGCATTTTCACTTAGTTTATCTTGTTTAATTAATTTAGTTTAATATTTAAGTCCACAATTAATTATTATTACATATCTATAACCCCATAATATTGGAATCAATAATAAGCAATCATATCAAGGCATAATTCCAAAGACTCGTAGTAACTACACAATCATCAACTGAATATAATGCACATCAATAAATGTTAATTTTCATAGGTGGAAATCTGTTTAATATTTTTAAAACCTAATTAAATAAAATTAAATAATCTTACCAATGCAATTTTTCAAACACCACCCAAACTTAGCAAACCAAATGGAAAATTGCTTGGGATTTCGTCACGAGTCCAATAGAATAAGCCATGCGTTATATGCAATAGTTACGGATGTTAGACGATTCACGGTTTAATTATAGTTAATAAAAACTCAGTGGCTAAAATATAAAACCTTCTTCTTCAAATCAACACAACTGCCATCGACAACATAATTTCCAGGCTTGATTACAAGTTTGCTGCCTCAAAGTTGGCGTTACCATGCGCCTGTTGTTGGAGTTACAAAGCGCTTGTTCAACAGGCGCCAAAATGTTGGACTTCTATGCGCCTGTAAATGGGTGCCTAATATTATTTTTATAATAAATATTTATAAAACATATTTACTTAATTTATTTCTGTATAACATTTTAAAATTTATATTATTATTTTTTATTTATAACATATTTACTTGTTTTTATTTGTATCATATTTATAGCGTATAGACTCGATTTTATTTTTGTGATTTAATAATTTACTAGTTATTAAAATTTTAAAATTTATAATTTTGCGTAATAGTATGAAATAAAAATAAGAGAATAAAAAAATACTAACCTTCATAACTCAATTTCAACTAAAAACTAAAAAAATAGCAATACAAGGATTCTTTAATTGATCGAAACATCAAATACTTTAAAATACAAGGCTTAAAACATACATCTTCATTCCTCTTCATTCTCATTTTCCTTAGCAAAAACATTTTTCAGAACTTGGATTTTCTTTATACTTAAATATTATAGTTGCTCTACATCCATACCTTTTATATCCATGAACATGATTTGATCTGCCTCTTTTTGTGACTTGATCCCAAACAACTTCTTCATCGTTACATTCTTTTCAGCAACGTCGGCCTACATTTTTGTCATGATGCGATCATATTTCTCACAAGCCTAAAAAATCAATGAACCCACTTTAGAGAACTTTGCTTCCTTTTAGCAGCTTTTACTCCTTGAGGTCTAGTGAAACCACCATCAATCGTAGGATTGGATTCGTTTATAGGCATGTCATGGCTTCCTTGTAATTCGTTCAAAGTGTAACTATTTTTTTCTTTATGCTTTCCTTTTCTGCTTTATAGCCTTTGCAGTGTCTTCACACTTGACGATCTCCATTTTTGATGTTGAATGAGTAAGTCATAGTTATGCATAAATAATTCTGATATAAGTTTTATGAATGTTATACTACAATATAAATTCAAAAATAAATACATAAAACAAAATGATCACCATCCACACCACTTGTGTTTGTTTGCTTACTTTTTGTACATTTTCAAAGAATTTTGTTTGGCGATAATTCTTTTTCCTCCATAGGTACTTTAACAATTATAGTGAACATTATTATTATGTTTTACATTGTGGTTGTATGTAATTTTTTCGAAATGCATTAGCAGACTGATTATTTCCTCATATTGGATCGATGGAGAAATGAAGCCAAATGTAGCAAATTTGTAATCTTCTTCTGGTTTCCACATCCTAATAGTGTAAATCAATGCCACCTGGTTGGATTTTGAGAGCCTTCTTTGTTGAAACTGAAAATGTCAAATGTCGCGATTTGTATTAACCGATTAAAATTACCAAAATCAAAATCCATTTTTGAGTGCGATAAATGATATAGATATAATGAAGAATTTTTTTGATATAAAATACGGTGAATTTAATGTGTTTAAATAGAAGCTAGAAAGAAACTTATGGGCTAGTCATTATGACATATGCATATGTTAAACATGCGCATACAAGTCACACATTTGTTTAATCTGAGTTTGATTACAGACTTAACCCAAATTATCACAATCATGTAATATTACGTGTAGTAATGACTATTGAAAGACGGTTTGAGGTTTGGATTACGCAATGGTAATCTCCATAGTTAACCATTGGAAATGTTCTAAAGCATTATACATGCCACCTGTAATGCCCCTGAATTTTAATTAACATTATTCGGGATATTTAGTTGGATAAATTAAATAGAATAATGTGAATAATTAGAAAGATGAGAATAATAAATCCAATGGTCATGTCTTAAGGAATGAACTAAAATAAGACTTAACAAATATAAGAAGGAGGAATTTCCTAAGGGGTAAACTTGGAAATGAGGCTACATTGCTTAGTATAAATCTCTTCCTCCACTTTAATAAATTTTCACTCTCTCATTCATAACTCCTCACCAACTTTCGGTCGGCCATTAAAAGCTCCAGGAAAAGCAATAAATGGAAGAAAAAGCTAAGGAATTAAAGCTAGGAAATTATCTCATTCTCCAATTAACCAATCAAGGTGAACAATCATGTTTATCATCTCATTTTCTATGTTTGGATCGGTTATGGGTTATACCCGATTCATGTTTGTGATTTTGGTTAGGATATAACCATTTAAACCTTTGTTTGGATAAGACTTGGGTGTTTTAAAATGTTAATGGGCTAATTAACACGTTTTATTCGGTTTTGGTTAAATTCCGAGTTGTTTTGATCTTCATATGCTTCGAAATTTTATATGTTTAAGTATATGATATATAAGATTTTTGGTGATTTTTGGGGATTTTCCTTAGTGGTTAACTAAGGTAATTAAATTAATTAAGCCTAAGGGCTAAACTGCAATATTGCTTCTGCCTTGGTCAAAGCTGGAGGAAAAATGCTTTCAAAAAAATTGATTTTGGTAAGAAGTATAGTGTTTTGAGAAAAAGGTTGACTATTTTATACTTTTTACTATTTGGAAGTATAGGAGAAGGCTCCTCAGCCAATCAAAATTACACAAGCAAGATAAAGCATCATTTCAGTAGGCCCAGTTTGGCCTTTGACTCCAACAAGCCCGCTTTTACCCTTCTGACGAAGTCGAAAGGTACCTTTCGTCTAAGACGGATGGTAAACAATTACCCTCCGCCTATGTCAAAAGGTAGGCATGTGTCGAAAGGAAGAGGGGCAAAGGGATGGGGAGGCTGCTTCCTTTGCTTTCGAATAGAAACATAATTGATTTCGAAAGGTTTGATTACGAAAGGTTTTGATTTCGAAAGGTTTTGATTTCGAAAGGTTTTATTTCGGAAGGTTTGATTTCGAAAGGTTTTGAAGAGGTTATCTTTAATGATTGTGAAAGGTTTTGATTGCGAAAGGTTTCAATTTCGAAAGGTTTGATTTTGAAAGGTTTTGAAGGTGTTATCTTCAATGACACTACAAGAAAAAGCATTTTGGTTGCACTTATTAGTAGCGTTTGTTATCTAAGTGCAACCAAAAAGTTATCCAAACGCAACAAAAGTTTTATGGAATAAAAAATAAAAAAGAAGACATAGGGAACAACAAAATTAAAGCGACCCGCGGAAGAACTCTTTCTCCATTCTTTTTTTTTCGTTTCAATTGGCGCTACAGTACTTAGAAAATTTTCCCTTTTCCCTCCTTCCCAGAATCCCAATCCATTATCCGCTCAAATATTTTACCCAAAAACGCTCAAAACATGATCGATTACTTAATTAAAAACACTATCTACTATCCCAGATTTGTCCATTTTGCTATTTCTCGATTTGTGGATTTCTCTCACTAGCTACTACCTGTTTAAATCAACCCGGATTTATCGATTTGTGCAGATTTCTCGATTTCGTACACAAATGGATCAGAGGGGAAAAACCTAGAGCTACAGCATTTCTTCAATGCATCAATTCATGTTATCAAATCATATGTTTGGCTCGTCAGTTTCACTTCCATAAGCATCATCAAAAAGCACTACTTCATTGATATCTGATTATAAATTACAAGTAATGCATCACTAGGCATATCTTATTTAGTTGTTAGATCTGAGATCGTTGATATCTGATTATAAATTACAAGGAGAGTGAAATTGTAAGTGCATGAAAGAGAGGAATTAAAACAATGATTAGTCAATACTAAAACTCCTCTGGTAATTAATATTTTGTATTATCCATAATTAATAGCTAATTTTAGTTTCAAAATCCACATTCCTTGGTTGAAATTTGCTCGTTACTTATGTTTTCCATATTTTGCTGCATTGGTAAAATGTTGACATGTAATTTGAAGGTTTATAAAAAAAGTGAATGAAAAATAAAAATAATAGAATTTGAGGGTAGCCAATGACCATTGAGAAAAATGGTAAGATATTGCTACATAACTATTGGGTTGAGTTCATTTCTGTAGGTATATGTTATAAATCGGTCCTATTTAGGTTTCAACATTTTGGTTGAGGTAAGCACAATTCATATGTCCATTTCTCATATGATTTTATTGGGATAGACAATAAAGTAATGTATTATATGTGTGTGTGTGAGAGAGAGAGTGTGTGTGTGTAATAGGGATGGGTTATGCTACATCCCTCTCTACTGCACTCCATCAACATACCTAAGTTTTGTAATTTCCGGGTACCTTCAAAATGATGTGATATTTTGCTCCATATTTATTTTGAAGGATCTATAGTTGCTAGTGGAAGAGGCTGATATATAAATAAAGCAGGTTAAATGATGCACTGATTAGCTTTGGATTTGCATTTATACATAAAACTATATATGAACTACATCAAATCTCCATTTTCATGAGAAAAGAATTCATGGCAAGACATGTTTGGCTATGCCAGTTTGAGGAGGATCTATACAATGTAAAATTCAGTTTTGTATCGAATTTCATCTGTGTGTATTTGTTGACTTCCCCCTTCTCTTAATAATCCGAGCCTTCTACACACATGCACTTAAATAGAAACTATATTTAGCCATTATAGAGTATATGAAAGGAATACCAAGTGCAATAAAGTTAACCAAGGTTTTTGATGAAACCAAATCTTTTGTGCATAAATTATTATAGAGTTTTTTTGTGTTGCATTCATTTGTTGCAGAATATGAGGTAATAATAATTTTCGTATTCGATGGTAATTCTGTTGACTTGGTTTTTATCATACTTGTAATGATCTACTAAAAATGTTTCTCGGTAATGATTTCAAGTTTAAGAACTTAATACTCCATCCAATTGACCTATGAAAGCTAAATTTCATTCCTAAGAATAAGAAAATGGATGCGTGGTTGGTGAAATTACCCAATAGATTTTATAACACTATATGGTTTGGATGTTTACCAACATTATGTCATACAGTCATATACAATTTAAATAGTTAGCTTCAATTGATGTTTGTTTTGTGGGAAAAGTGTAATGCGCCAATGATCATTGTTTGAATGTGTGAAACCTACATGCTTTGTTATGATTATTATTGTTTCATGCATGCAGACAGCTTGTCATAAGACTTCATACTTTGATGTCCATTTTCTTTTCTATTTCATACTTGTAAGTCATTTAATTGTGACTTTTGTAACTATACACAAACTAAAGTTAGCACAAAATAAAGTTGGCACAGACCAAATGTTAGCACAAATTAAAGTTAGCACAAACTATAGGATTCTTTTTGGCGAATCACAGGGGCTTGCTAAGAATCTTAAAAATGTATTACACCAAAAATAAATAAAGAATTTGAAAAATTAACGGGTCATGTCAATACCCTTATTTTTCCTTTTGCCTTGTCATATGCACTTTGCATATAAACTGAATCGCTTGTTTATGCCCTATAAACTGTCACTGACAACACAACCTTTTTACCTGCCAGGTACAACTGGATTGTTGACTACATAAATTATGATGACATGAAATATGCGGTAATTGTTTTATCAATTTGAATAATTTTGGTATGGTTTCCTCAAGTCTTTATCTCATTTGATATTTGATGACCTTCTTGAGATTTTTTGTGCAGATAAAGAAACTAGATGACTCTGAGTTCTGTAATGCATTTTCGCAAGGCTATATAAGGGTAACTTGATTAGCAAATCTTGTTACTTAGGAAAAAAACATATAGAAGAAAAACCGACATTGTTTCACAAACTTTTGATGTAGGTGAAAAAGTATGATTTTAGGAGAATTTATTCTCGGAGCCCAAGTAATGGTAGAAGCTACTCAAGAAGCCAGAGTCACAACCGAAGATTCTATTTATTTTGTTAAATTTTTTATAGGCCCTTGTCATGGTTGCATCCAATAAAACATGAGTTGAATTTTTGTGCAGCATTTCTCCAAGACTAAGGGGATCAGGGTGCTCTTTATCTAGATCATTATTGAGGTATGTTCGATTTTGGTTCATTCATGTTTTTATAAAGTTTTTTTCATGTATTCGTTGAGTACTCTAAATGGATACCTTAGAACAAGTAATCTAGAAATTTGATTTAGTTTGTGTAAAGGTGAGTAATTTAAGAGTGTTCATCTCTTATTCTTCATTTAAACCCTTTAAAGAAATTTTAGAGTACTCATTTCTATTACTCCAAATGGCATCTGTGCATCACTGTTCAATGAATGAATTGCATGATAAAGAAGTGTTCAAGTGGAGGTTAAACGGTTAATAAATTTTTTTAAACATGCTGCACCCGTGGTGGGACTTGTCTTCCATATTTTTTCATGTATTATAAAAGTTATCCTTTTTTTTAGACAAGGGCTATATGCAGCGATCTGAGGATTACATGCTAGTATGGCTACGTGAGGTAGAGACTTGTCTTCCAAGCTTTTGCTATTTGTTATACACACTTCTAGCTTTTGTCATATAGTCCAATCCAAGTTTTACAACAATATCCAGTCACCAGACATTCAACGTTGTTTTTCTTCTTCTGAACTTGCTTAACTTTATCTAAAAAAATGAACGGTCACCGTAGACTAACGGAAACCGCTCATCTTAGGAAGGTATGGGCCACCCAGTCCACAACCGCAAGCTTGTACAGCTTATCGCAGTCCCCCTTGGACAGTCCGCAATACCGGGTTAGATTTACTTAGGGCAAAGGTGCGCAGGCCAGGGCTCGAACTCGGGACCTATTACCATGTAGCGAGAACCCCTAACCACTGCGCCACTAAGGCGGACTGCTTAACTTTATCTACAATAACAAATTTATATATTAGTTCAATTTATATGCAAATTTTTATCAAAGGAGAGAGTCCCAACTGAGTTGAAGACAATAATAGTGCAAGCTCATATGAATAAATAGCTTACTCAAGCACAGCTTGCTGAGGTGATTTACCCATACTGTTTTTTTAGCAACCCAATTCGATTAATTCCATGCAAATTACATATTGATGTTCACTTATCACTGCCACGACTTATCAATGAAAAGCCTCAGATCGCGGAAGAATGTGAGTTGGTGAAGATCGTACCAAATTAGCTAATAATCACCAAGCTTGAGAGGGTTCTTGGAGTCAAACTTTAAGGCAAAAAGCAGATAAAATTTACTGAAATCAATCTTTTATAAATATTAAGATTGGCATTGATATTTTAATACATCATAAAACAATCAACTGTCAACCCACAAAAAAGATTGATTATCATTACATATTTAATTTCAGGGCTCGAGCATAAAACCTCAAGATTCTATTTCTGTTGATTCAAGATCACCTACTTCAGATTCTTCACAACTGGGACCTCAAGCACCTATTATGAGTATGATCACTTTTTCTTTATTTTTTGGTTGCCAAACAACTAATATTGTCGATTAAGCTTGATATTAAGTGCCATAAATAACATTAATTCAAGAAATTCTCTACAGTTAATAATTGTTGTCTGGGCATGCTTGTCATGTTAGTCCAGAACCAAGTGAGTTACCACCTCTTGATATGTATTGAGTAAATAACTTGTTACAAAAGTATTCAAATATATATGTCATGAATAAGTGAATGCATATGTGCTGAAATAAAGCATCTCAGGAGGTAAAATGTAATTATGCTGATAATTGTTATTTTATATTCATACCTAAGGCTTGATTTTAAATAATATATTCTATTAAGTATCATGTGCTTGAATTGCTGCATTGCCTTTACTTTACCAGATTTTGTTTTTTTACACAAACAAGCAAAAGATATTTGGGCACTATTACATATATTATTGTTTAGCTTTCCATTAAGTTTCTCTCTGGAAAAACTCACCTGCGGTGATGAATGCCCAAGTGGTAACTGTGACATTATGATAAGGCAATGCAGTTTGGTACTTGACTGATTAGATATATATACTATGTCTGGTTAGCTCAAGTCTTGTTTAATCATCTCTGTAATTCACAGTTGGTTGATTCATGTTTCCACAGGCTGCATATATGTACTATCAAGAGCAATCAATTTTGATTGCTTTGCTTGAAAGATCTTATGATCCTAGTTCAGGTGAGATATTACTTGATGGTGTTGACATTATGAAGCTGCAGTTGAACTGGCTGAGGTCACAAATGGGGTCAATCAGTCAAGAGCCAACCTTATTTGTAGCATCGATAAAGGAGAATATACATTTTAGTAAAGAAATGCCACAATGGAAGAGAAGTTGCTGCCAAGGCTTCAAATCCACAAAATTTCATATCTTAGTTGCCCTTAAGATATGATACCCTGGTTAGTAGCTTTTGCTCATATACATTTTTTAACAAGTTAGCTGAATTTCGTTTAACATAGCTGAATTTAAATTAATGTTCCATAGAATGACTATGTTTAGCTTACACACTTAACAAAGTTTTATAGATATTAACAATGATGATGATGATGAATTAACTAAGTTTATAATAATAATAATAATATAATTAAGTTAACCGAGTTTTAATAATAATTATTATAATATTAATTAAATAAGTAAACTAAGTTAATAAAAATTAAGTAAGTTTTGTTAAAATTAAACAAATTTTATAAAATTAACTAAGTTTAAGTTAAATAAATTTTATAAATGATAATAATATAAATAATTTAACAAAGTTTTATAAATAATAATGATGATGATGAATAAACTAAGTTTATAATAATATTAATAATATAATTAAGTTAACTGAGCTTTAATAATAATAATGATAACAAATTAACTAAGTTAACCAAGTTAATAAAATTAACTAAGTTTTGTTAAAATGAAATAAGTTTTATAAAATTAACTAAGTTTAAGTTAACTAAATTTTATAAATAATAATAATATAACTAATTTAACAAAGTTCGATAAATAATAATGATGATGATAATGAATTAACTAAGTTTATAAAAATTAACTAAATTTATAATAATAATAGTAATAAGTTAACCAAGTTTTAATAATAATAACAATAACAATAATAATAATAATAAATTAACTAAGTTAACCAAGTTTAAAAAAATTAAGTAAGTCTTGTTAAAATTAAACAAGTTTTATGAAATTAACTACGTTTAAGTGTTTGAAACTATATTCAGTGTTTATTTATTGTCACCTTATTTCTGTTTTAGAGGAGCGAACTATGGAACTTCAGTGTTTGAAACTATATTCAGTGTTTATTTATTGTCACCTTATTTCTGTTTTAGAGGGGCGAACTATGGAACTTCAGTGTTTGAAACTATATTCGGGTTAATAAGTCATTGGCCTCAACAAAATGCAAGACAATTTGAATCCAATCACTTCTGAAAGGAGTGAATGGAGGAAGCTATTGGTGGCAGTTCTCAGTTCAAGAAATTTTGTCAGGCAAGTGAATTAGTTTACTAAATTCATCTATTTCGATTATTAAATTCATCTTATTTTTCATCGCTCTAAGTGTTGGGTCAGAAGGCACAACAATACGGTTCTTCAAACGGAGGCAACCGTGAGAATCAATGGAATAATCCCGCAACTCCTCATCACAGGAGTCAGTAGAACAAGACTGGATGAGGCGCATCGTATGAACATCATGCCTCTGAGCCTCAGAAATACGATCAAGAAGAGATGGTCGAGCATCCATACTAAACAATAAAGCAGGAGAACCAGATGATGGAACTCTATTACGAATATCACAACAAGATAGTGTCATCAAAACATCCCATTCGGCTAACATCATAGAAACCACGGCCGAATGCTTGCGACTAACCGCATCAGCAACTCGATTACCCTTTTTCCCCAGAAAGAAAAATAGAAACCTTAAACAACTCCATCTGCCATGCCATAGCGACCTCCATCAAATCGCAGTGCCCCTCCTCAAGCGTGATTGCACAACCCCGTGATCCCCTCTTCACGACTACAGTAGCAACATGCACGACTACTCTCCTCCATCGATCACCACATTAAAGTTGTCACTTGTTCAATCCTAATTTTTGCACTAGATGAACTCTGGATTGCTAAAAATAAAAATATGACTATTCTAATTGATTAAGAGTTTTTAAATTATCAATCGTCTTGAAATCAATAAATTTATGCATTGGTTGCATATCTAAAATTCTTAATCCCGGTAAATGTCTATTAAGATTCTATGATTTTTTTAGTAAATCGTCTTCATTGATTTCATACACTGACTTGATATTGGTTAAGATTTAAGAATTTATGATAAACATTTGGCTTTCTTATTGAATTTTATCGTAAAAGCATATATTCAAACAACTATAATGCATAAGGATTAAGTAGATTGGTTATTATTTTAATTAAAAATGAATACTTGGGGTAAATTTATAATAAGTTGACAAAAAAGCTTAGTATTTCCGAAAGAATCGGACTTGTATGGCCAGAGCAATCTTTCGATGTGTTAGCAAAAAGCATTGGTGATGTTTTGGTGATGTTAAGTTAATAAGAATAATCCTTTGCGCTCATGCAAGTCTTGTGGAACGGATAGTCCGTTTAAGCAAGTAGATCAGAATGTAAAGGGCTTTGCATATATTTGTTCATTTTATGAATATGATTGGAGTAGTTTTGTAAGTAAGAAGAGAGAGTCGTCTTATGTGAGGATTGTAAGTAAAAAAATGGTCAGGGTATTTCTTTCTGTTTGGGTTCGAAGGAGCTTAAGGAAACATATTCAGAATTTGAAGGTGTCTATGGTTGGTGTGTGTATTATGGGATGCATAGGGAGCAAGTTATGATTCTACGGTTCTAATGAATGTGCATTATCATTATCTTGTTATAATCTTAGCTCGGTTGAATTGGTGTCTATATGAACATAAATGTTGCAGGTTGTTGCTTCTCAAAATTGGATAGAGGTAACCAAATATGCTGGGTTGGTATGTGCACAAGCACATCGTCAGGAACTCATACAAGATCTATGTAGGGAGTGGACCGATACTAAGGGTGAAAATCACTATGGTGGAATGATCAGGTTTGTATATTTTGTTTTTAATCTGTAATTCTTCAGTTGTACGAACTCTTGCAATTGCAAAAAACATCTGTGACCTTTACAGGGAGCTGCTTATATCCTTCAGGAAATCAACTGGGCATAAACCTGAGCGAATAATCTTTTACTAGTATGTGATGATACATTCTTTTCCATTGTATACCGTGATTAGCTTGACTTATTTCAAACTGTGCCTAACTCAATTTATACTGATAAGCATATTATGCTTTTCAACCGACTGAATTAATTTTGTTTCTCAGAGATGGTGTGAGCGAAGGGCAGTTTTATCAAGTAATTTTATTTGAACTTGATGCGATTCGGAAGGTAATCAAGTTTTCAACTATATATGTTCATTTTTATGATTTAATGCTATAATTTATGCAACTCATTCCTTTCTATTTTTAGGCATGTGCTTCTCTTGAGGCAGAATATCAGCCCTTTGTAACATTTATGGTTGTCCCAAAATGTCATCATACATGAAACTTTGCAAATAATCATAGAGACTTGTCATCTGTTGACAGGAGTGGAAATATATTGCCTGGTATCTTCTTTGAATAGCAACCAAGTCATTACTAGTTATTTTTGCAAACCACCTTTGCACATAAAATATATGTTGACATATTGCTTTTTTTCAAGCATGTTCTGTATTTCTTAGTTTGCATGCTACCTGATTTTAGGTACTTTTGTTGGTTCAAGCATTTGCCATCCAACTGAATTTTACTTTTACCTCTACAATCATGCTGGCATTCAGGTAAGTTTATCGAATGTACCATGCTATATTTTATAGCAGGCTGTTAGTAAAGCTTCAATACTAATTGTTAAATTGGCAATGTAAATTCTGATAGGGAACAAGCCGCCCAGCGCATTACCATGTCTTATGGGATGAAAATAAATTTTCTGTTGATGCTTTGCAGACACTTACAAACAACCTGTGTCATACGTAATGAATTCATTCCTTAGACTTAACTATTGTTGTTTATTGCCATCATATTGTAAACTAAACAATGTTCTATTTTGTAGCTATGCAAGGTGCACAAGGTCCATCTCTATTGGTAAGCTATTATCAACCTACTTTATTTGATATATTTTTAGTGCTTTGTTTGATTTTCTCATTTGACGCTGTTTTTCACATATGCTTCTGTTAATTTCATTTTGTCACTGTAAAGTATAGAATAACTTATGAGCTCAAAGTGGGAACTGAAACAAGAAAACACCTTTTAGAAAAGTTAAAAAAAATGAAAATGCAATTGAGGAAAATGCAATTAAGGTATTTTAATGTGTTAGAAAAAGTTGGTAGGAATTTATGGTTGTTAAAATAAAAGATTACCAAATAACACCAATGCTTCATTCATTTGAACATTTTAATGTGGTAAATTGTCTAATTATTTTGCTTAAAATGATGTGGTAAAGCCGTCTTGTAATAAATATCTTTCATAGAGACAACAGACTCTAATCTATTTAATTTATAAAGCATGTATTTGGAATCGTGTTCTTGGGAGGTGCATGTTCTTATAGTATAAAACCAGCCTTTACAAGGTCATATAAGGTTATGTTAAATAATGTTATCTGATTCAAATGGTAAATGCAGTTCCACCAGCGTTTTATGCACATCTGGCTGCTTTTAGTGCTCGGTTTTTATTATTCCCTAATCAAAATTAGTCTCTTTCTAGGAACTGGACATAGCAAATGAAAGTGAGGCTTTTTGGCAATTAACCGATAAGGTATATTATAATAACTTTTCATTTTCTTTTGTCTTTTGACTCTTTTCCTTTTCTTTTGTCTTGCTCGTTATATTAACTAGTAAATTCTCCAAACTAATATAGAAATTTAGCCTTTTAATTTGGAGTTAACTGAAGTTGCAAAATTGCCTTTTTTTACATAACAGCAAAATTTGCAGTTACGTTATTTGTTAAAGTACCCTTTTAATTTGCAACAAAGATCGATAGTTCTTCAACCAGTAACAGTAGTTACATAGGGGTATTGAGAAATGGTAGCCAGCATGAAGACTCGTTGATCATATTAGAACTGGGTAACTTAAACAATGCCAAATGAGCTAGGATTAATTAGTCAATTCAAAATCAATTAGTTACACGCTGGTAAAATTAAAGAACTTGTCAATTATAGCCTATATAATTAATTACACTTAAATTATACATCTAGCAACAAATTAAAAGTAGGATTCAAAACATATATCTAATAATAATTCATGTTAAAACCTTTGGTGGTAAAAGAAGCATATTTACATTCCTATTAGGTGGACTGAAATAGATGTTGCCCATTTAATTTTTTATATAAAATGGTCATCCCAATCCTTTAATTCATGACCAAGTAAACAACAGAAGTTACATAACTAATATCATGACATGAGCTATGAAATGTTGTGAACCTGATGGCTTGATTGTTTATGTGCTTGTTTGAATAATAATCAATTAATATTGTTTGAATGTTACTTGATAATTCATGGCAAATTCTTGTTTTTGATTATCAGCCTTGTTTACAGGTAATTAGCTTTTCCGGAGTGAAGACCATCAGCAACAATGGACATGACTTCAATTGTTATATGTATTATGATATTTGTTTGTACTGGTTGTGTAATCTTGTTTGTGAATGCTTGTGGTATGTGAATTTGCTCATTTTGTCAAATAACTATTATCTAAATGGTTATGGATATTATACTTATGTGATTAACGTGTTCTCAATTATTTGAATATGATGATTATATGATTGATTGATTGTTGGTTTGAATATGGTAATTATACGATTGTTGCTGATTTTAATATGACTATTATATAACTGGTTGCTGGAAATAGCATAAGCCATTAACGGTATATAGTGCATTTAAAATATGCTACAAAACAATCAATACCTTTTAGTAGCGTTTTTAAAATGCTACAGAAAGAAATGTAAAATACCACCTGAATTTATAGTGGCATAAAATAAATGCAACGAAAAGTTTTTAGTTGCACAAAATGTTAGTTTTGGTAGGGTTTTGTAAACGCTGCAAAAAACTTTTAGTAGCGTTTAAAAAACGCAGTTATACCGAACATTTTGTAGCGTTTATTAAAACGCAACCAAAAAAATCACACTTTTAGTTGCGCGACCTGTAGTAGTGTTCTTTAAAACGCCACTAAAAGTTTTGGTAGCATTTTTTCAATGCTACTAAAGGTCTTTTCTGCTGTAGTGTGATTTCGAAAGGTTCTGATCTTGAATACTTTCGAAAGGTTTATAAATGGTTTTATAAGGGGGGATACCCTAGACTTTTGACCAGGTCGAAAGGTATGATTTTGTGATGCTTTCGAAAGAAAGGTTTCCGAAGGGGCTAACTTTGGATGTTTATTTTCTTTCGAATGAGACTTCATTCGAAGGGTTTTAAAAGGGCTGTTTTTAGCCATTTTTCTTAGGGGCATTTCACAAGAAGGTCAAACTTTGCAGTCCAATTAGTTTCTAGGACATACATCCACAGAAATTAATTTCAAGGCCAAAGTCAGCAGAATAATTACTTTTAAGGACAAAGTCAGCAGTCCAATTACTTTCAAGGATATAATTTCATAGATTTTTAGGCCTTAGAAACTAATTATTTTGCATTTTGTCCTTAAAAGTAATTATTTCAATTGTGTGTCCTAGAAACTAATTGCACTTGCTAAAGAGGCCCTTGTGGCTAATTTCCACTTTTTCTTAAGTAATACTTTGTTAAGTCGAAGGGGTTACTTCGAAGGGTTATAACATAAAATACTTATCTTTGTTTGAATATGTAAGGGGGATCCTTATATAAAATGAATGTTATAAAACCTTAGGGACACCGGGGTGGGTTTAATGTTTTCGATACATAGTTTGGGGTTATAAACATAAATATGCTTTCGAAAATATACATTGGGGCTATCAATGTGTTTTTATTTAATTTAACCTAATTGGGGCTACCAATGGGAATAGGTTAAACAGATGGTATACCTGGGGAAAATAATTAATCATGGGGATCATGAATTTTTATAAATAATCATGGGGATCATGATATTTTTATTGGCCAAGTGATGGGTTCTTGGTTAACCTAGGAAAACCATGGAATGTGCGGTGGATGGCCCACATCAAATTTCTAAAGTAAAGAATGTTTGCCAGAGGTGGTTAGCCTCGAGATTTGGCACCCAAGGGTTCATAGTCATCCTAGGAAAACTATGGAGTGTGCGGTGGATAGCCCACACCATCTTTTATAAAACAATGTACGATGGATAATCTGCATTTATTTTAAAGGGATTTGGGATGGACAGACCTATTAAATCATGACGGATAGTCATTTTAAAGATTTTAGAGGAGAACTCTAATACATTGATTTTAGATGGGAAATCTAATAAATTGCTTTTAGATGGGATACCTAATAAATGGGTGGATGGGATATCCAATACATATGATTTATGGATTTATTTCATATTATGCTAAGACTAATCATTTTGGGTGCAGGGGCATAGTAAATGATTTGCATGTTTTATTTTGGATACTAGTGAAGGGAAAACCCATTCCGCTAAGCGGCGTGGTCCCACTAGATATCTATTTATGATAAGAGATGATAGGGATTATTCATACCAGCTTATTGTCTGACTCGAAGTTTGTGTTTCTCCACAAACTCTCGGGTACTCAAAATTAATTTGAGTAGTCTGAGAGTGGGAGACTTTCAGGTTTTTTAATGAATAACCTTCCGGAGACGAGAAGGAGGCAGTGTTAACTATATAGGAGCTATTTTGTGTATTCCGCTATGATGTACTAAGAACTGTAAAGTTCATATTTATTAGTTCTCTGATCATCATAAGCGGACATCTTCATATATCGCTCTTATCGTATTTTGTACATGTATATGTGATCCAAACGTGGTTAACGTCTGGGATTATGTAATTAAATCTTAAATTGAAATTCATAAGAAATGAGAAATTCTGTTTTGTTGAAGTTTAATTTTTTTTCATATTCTTGTGTTTTTGTGTTGCCAATAGTTTCAAGATTTCAATTTCGGTCACTCAGAAATAACACCTATGGATGACCGCAACATCCGTAGCAGTTAGTTTTGAGCCTCCGGAAGCGGGATGTTACAAGTTGGTATCAGAGCATTGTTTATGTACTTAAAAGGAATTCAAACCTTAAAAGCTTTTTAAAGCATGATCTAACGAAACTAAAATATGGTTGGGCTTGGTTAAGCGTTATAGTAACGTATGTACAATTTGCTATAAATACCTAAGTATGTATTCCCTATTAGTCCTTGAGATGATGGTTTTGATGACAACAACCTTAGAATAAGATTATAAAATATAAATACTAACATTATAGTTTAGATATATATGTATATGCAGGATTTAACCATGCAGGTACAAAGAATGAAGATTGTACAGTATAGAGATTCAAGATATCAAGATTGAAGACTCATGAGTATCAAGAATATCAAGATTATCAAGAGTTCAAGATTTCAAGGTAAGTATTGAGTCTAGAATTATGTTAAAACTTCATAATAGCACTGAAATCTTCACTCCATTTTTCTTTTGGGATGGAACCCATTTCTACCTTTTTAGTGGCTTACAAACCCACGACAAGTAGCTTACAAACCTACGACAAGTGGCTTACAAACCCACGAACATCCTGGTTTTGTACAAGTTCTCGAGTCCTGATATGATGAGATATTCTACAGGAAGAAGCTTGCAAAACTACTTCAAAATGATTTTCAAAACTACTTCATAATGATTTTCAAAATTGCTTTTCAAAATTTTTTAGCCTTAAAAATTATCTTTTCAAATGATTTTTCAAAAAGATGTTTTAGCCTTAAAATATTCTTTGTTTTTGTTTTTAATAAACTCGTGTTTTTAAACTTCGTTTGTTTTAAACTATCTTTATACTTAGATTTAAATATAAAATTATAGTAAAATTATATATATATTATTCTCTATATTTATCTATGTATTTTATCTATAGTCAAGTATATTTATAAAGTTTAAAATAGTTTTAATATAAGATAAAGGTTATTTTCAAAGAAAAACAAAACATCAAAATTTCCTTTGGGATGTCGACATGCCCTAGTACCCCATGTCGACATAGTGTCAGTTAGGACCAAAAATTTGAATTTCAAAAGAAGTGTCTATTCGCCATAACCTTTCACGAATGGACATGACTGTTGTTCTTCTATAAATAGAGGTTAGTTTCAACGAATTTTATATCAGATTTTCAGGTTTTTCACTTCTCTTCTTCTTCCACATTTATTCAAAATCCTATCATCACTCTGCCGAAATCAACATTGAATCTAACTAGATTATCTCTGGTTTGATTCTCTATCACTATCTCAACAAGATCCAAGTGCTATTCAGAGTTATAGGCTTCTTTGTAATCTATCTAGCGAGAAAAGGTGTGATTGTAGCCTTGGAAATCAATCAAGCGAGAAAAGGTGTGATTTTAGCCTTGGAAATCAATTGGGTGAACTTGTTGCCCCGGAAATCAAGTATCTCTACCCAGAGGATTGTGATTCTGGAGGGTGTACCTCGTAGCCTTGAAACCGAGGGTTGTAATTGTTGAGTTGCTTTTGAAAGGAAATCCGTACTTAGTTGTGCGGGACTGGATGTAGGGTAACTCCGAACCAGTATAAAATCCGGTGTGTTCTTTCCTTTACTGCATTTACTTTATTTCTGCATCTGTGTTTGTTTCTGTGATTATATCTGTGTCTGAATATTACATACATTTGTGTTCAAATTAACATAAACTCAAAAAGATTTAGTAATTTCTTATAAACACTATTCACCCCCCCATCTAGTGTTATTTCTAGCCTTAAGGTCCATATTCTGCATTCCTCACATTCCAACCTCTCTTAGACCGTTCTTCTGTATCTTACCAAGATTGGATTTTAGGTAGTAGGAATGTAAGATATGGAGGCATGAAACGAAAGAGTGAATCAAGGTGGGAGATGCACCGCAACATGTGGAAATGTTCGACCCAATACTAGGAGCAACCATGGTGGACATGCAAATGCAAACCCAGATGCAAATGCCAATGTTGGTGCTAAGATCCTACCGGTTGATATGGTCATAATGTATCAGTTCTTTGTGAATATGATGCAAGCTGGAGCATCTGTGGGAGTGGCTGTAGGGAATGCTGGAGGAGCTAATCTGGTGGCCCCAGTTGGTAATAATTATGCCAAGCTGAGCAGGGATTACGCTAGTCTTGGAGGAAAACCTTTTTTGGGAACCGAGGATGCAGTAGGAGTGGAGAACTGGATATTGCATTATGAAAGGATATTTGCAGATCTCAGCTTGATGGATATGCAGAAGAGGAGACTTGCTTCAAGGCAATTGCAGGGAGCAGCATTGTTTTGGTGGAACAGAGTTACCGTAGGGGACCCAGAGGAAGACCTGACTTGGGCTGAATTTCGAAGGAGGTTCGAAGAAAGATTTCTATCTGAGGTTGCCAAGTCAGCGTTGCTAAGGAAGTTTGCATATTTAGTCCAGGGGGATAAATCAGTGATTGAGTATGCTACGGAGTTTGATGAGTTGTCCCGTTACAGATATGCTACTGTGGATACTGTCATTCGGAGAAATGATAAGTTTATCAAGGGGTTGAATCCTGAGATCGCCAGAGAAACCATGCCAAACCTCCGGGATCCATGTCATATTGTTGTTGAGATGGCTATTCGGAATGAAGAGATGCTTTCTACTTTTGGAAAGGGGAAACCAACTGAGGTTTAGAATTTTCAGGGTACGAAGCGGAAGTTCTTCAAGAAGAAAGGTGCCCAGTCGGGGGTAGCAGCTAAGAAGAGCAAGGCTGATATTGTTTGTTACAAGTGTGACAAGAAGGGGCACTATGCTAATGAGTGTCGCCCGAGTGATGGAAGAGCAGTTGTAGTGAGGCCGAATGTGAAGTGCTACAACTGTGGCCAGATGGGGCATTTCAGGGACAAGTGTCCCGAGGCTAATAAGGCTGGAAAGGGAAAGGTCTTTGCATTGGAACCATCATCCTCTAGACCAATGGCTGCTAAGAAAGGAAAAGCTATGATGGAAGGTATGCTTATGATTCATAGTACTCTGGTTAGGATACTATTTGATACCGGTGCATCACACTCATTTATATCTCAGTATTTGGTAGATTTCTTATGTCTGGAACCTTTATACCTTATTACTCCTTTAAGGGTTGTGAATCCTATAGGAGGGTATGCAACTCTGGGAATGAGATATGACCAGTTAGAACTTGATTTGTTAGGTCATATGTTTGCATGCAGTTTATATGTTTTTGATTTCGTGGGTTTCATGATCATATTGGGTACGAACTGGTTAGATAGATATGATGCTAGGATATTTTTCTAGGAGGGGGAAATATCATTGAGACACCCTAATAGCCGTAACCGAGTCATTTACTCAGTAAGGAGTTCGAACGGAAATGCTTATGCGTTATTGGGTACTATGGGAACAGAAGCAGAGTTGAAGCAAGTTTATGTAGCAAGAGAGTTTGCAGATGTGTTCAAACCAGTTTCGGACTTGCCGCCGAAAAGAGCTATCGAGTTTCGGATATACCTCATACTGGGAGTTGAACCCGCAAGTAGACCACCTAGCAGGATGTCACAAACCGAGATGAAGGAATTGAAGGTGCAGCTAGTGGAATTGGAAAGAAAGAATTTCATCCGGCCAAGCAGTTCGCCTTGGGGAATGGCCACGGTATTCGTGAAGAAGCCAGATGGGTCGTTAAGGATGTGTATCGACTATCGTATGTTGAACGAGAGGACGATCAAGAATATGTATCCTTTGCCGAGAATCGATGATTTATTCGATCAGTTGAGTGGAGCCAGAGTGTTTTCCCAGCTGGATTTGGCGATAGGTTTCAATCAGCTAAGAGTGATGGAGGACGGTATTCTTTTGACGGCATTTAGGACCAGATATGGGTCTTACGAGTGGTTGGTTATGCAATTCAGGCTTACTAATGCGCCAGTTTTCTTCGTGGATTTGATGAACCGGGTTTTCCGAGAGCACTTGGATAGGTCCGTGTTGGTTTTTATTGATGACATTTTGGTATATTCTAAGAATGAGAAGGATCATGCGGATCATCTTAGAATAGTGTTGGAGATGCTAAGGCAACATCAGCTGAAAGCGAAGTTCTCAATGTGTCATTTCTGGAAGAAGGAATTGAAGTTCCTTGGTCATGTAGTTTCCGAGGAAGGTTTAGCAGTTGATCTGGATAAGATCGAAGCTGTTAACAATTGGAAAAGACCAGAGATGGTAAGTGAGATTAGAATTTTTCTTGGACTTGCAAGTTACTACCGAAGGTTCATTAAGGATTCCTCGCGGATAGCGGCATCCTTGACTATGCTAACCAGGAAGGACGTGAAGTTTGTTTGGTCTGACAAATGTGAGGAGGCATTCCTTAAGTTGAAACATTTTTTAACCAATGCACTCGTGTTAGTAGTTCTTGATGGGAATCAGGGGTTGGTAGTTTACACCGATGCATGTAGTACTGGGTTAGGTGCTGTGCTAATGTAAAATGGAAAGATTATTGCGTATACTTCTAGACAGCTTAGACTGCATGAAGTGAGATACCATACTCATGATTTGGAGTTGGCAGCGGTAATCTTCGCACTGAAGGTGTGGAGGAATTATCTTTTGGGTGAAAGGTTTGATCTATTCATGGATCATAAGTCTCTACGGTATTTATTCTCTCAGAAGGAGCTGAACATGAGACAGCAAAGATGGCTGGAGTTTGTTGCAGCTTATGATTTTAGCATCGAGTATACACCGGGAAAAGGAAATAAGGTGGCAAATGCGCTTAGCAGGAAACATCAGAGTGTGATGTTAGCTATGTTGGCGGAATGGAAAGACTTGGAAGCACTGGCTGCTTACAGTGTGCAGTTGAGGTCGACTGCTTGATCTAGTCGGAATATCGCCATGATGTCTTGTTTGGAAGTTCGACCAGTTCTGATCGAACGGATTGCTTCTAGGAAGAAAGAGGATCCAGTGTTAGCCGAGAGGATTAGAAGGTTAGAAGCTGGAACTGAGATTGATGATTTGAAGGATTTTATTCTTGACCACAGGGGTTGGTTGAGAAAGAAGGAACGGTTATGTGTTTCGGATGTTGGAGACCTTAAGAAGGAAGTTCTTAAGGAATGTCATTGATCGAAGTTTACGATTCATCCTGGGGGAACCAAGATGTATCAGGATATGAAGAGAAGTTTCTTTTGGGAAGGAATGAAGAGGGATGTTGGCTTATGGGTAAAATAGTGTTTGAACTGTCGGTAAGTAAAAGCCGAACATCAGAAGCCAAGTGGGTTGCTTCAGCCTTTGTATATTCCAGTTTGGAAGTGGGACTCGATATCCATGGATTTTATTGACGAGCTGCCAAGGTCAAACCGGGGTAATGAAAGTACATGGGCCATAGTGGACAGATTGACCAAAAGTGCCCATTTCATTCCGGTAAGGTCAACCAGGGAAGCACCTGTTTTGGCTATGTTGTTCATGAAGAACATCGTTAGACTGCATGGAATTCCTATTAGTATCGTCAGTGATAGAGATGCTTTGTTTACTAGCGAGTTTTGGAAGAGCCTGCAGAGTGTGTTAGGCACTAAGCTCAAGATGAGTACCGCATATCATCCTCAGACGGATGGGCAGACAGAGAGAGTCAATAAGGTACTGGAATATCTGTTGAGGGCTTTTGTGTTGGATTTTAGTGGTTCTTGGGAAGATCACCTGCACTTAGTGGAGTTTTCCTATAATAATAGTTATTAGACTACTATAGGAATGGCGCCTTTTGAAGCTTTGTATGGAAGGCCATGCAAATCACCAGCATGTTGGTTCAAGACCAGAGACAGGTTGGTCCTTGGTCCAGATTTGGTGAGAGAGGTAACGAAAAAGGTCAAGTTGATACATGAAAGAATGAAGGAAGCTCGGTCTAGGCAGAAGAGTTACACAGACAAAAGGCGTAAGGACCTAGAGTTCTCAGTTGGAGATAGAGTTTTCATCAAGGTATTGCCGATGAAAGGTGTGGTTCGGTTCGAGAAGATCGGGAAGCTAGCACCGAGATATGTTGGACCATTTCCTATATTAGAGAGGATTGGAAGACTCACGTAACGAGTAGATTTACCGAGCAGTTTGGTCGGGGTCCACAATGTGTTTCATGTTTCTCATCTTAGAAAGTATGTTCATGATCCAGAAACTACTATCGCTCCGGCGATACTGGAGGACTTAGTGGTGGAACCGGATATGACTTTTGTGAGGCAACCAGTTCGTGTTGTGGCAAAAGATGAGAAGAGGTTAAGGAACAATACAGTCAGGTTGGTGAAATTTCAGTGGAGCGACAACGTGAAGGACTATACTTGGGAGACAGAAGATAGGATTAGGGCTACTTCTCTTGGGCTGTTTTAGATGGTATGTTCTATATAGGGTTTATAACCGATTAATGTTTGTGTCTTGGTTAGGATATAACCATTTAAACCTTTGTTTGGATAAGACATAGGTGTTTTAAATGTTAATGGATTAATTAACACGTTTTTATTCGGTTTTGGTTAAAATCCGAGTGGTTTTGATCTTCATATGCTTCGAAATTTTAATATGTAGAAGTATATGATTTATAAGATTTTTGGTGAATTTTAGAGATTTTTCCTTAGTGGTTAACTAAAGTAATTAAATTAATTAAGCCTAAGGGCTAAACTGCAATATTGCTTCCACCTTGGTCAAAGCCGGAGGGAAATTGCTTTCAAAAAAAATTGATTTGGGGAAGAAGTATAGTGTTTTGAGAAAAAGGTTGACTATTTTATACTTTTTACTATTTGGAAGTACAGGAGAAGGCTCATCAGCCAATCAAAATTAGACAAGCACGATAAAACATCACTTCAGTAGGCCTAGTTCTGCCTTCGACTCCAACAATCCCACTTTTACCCTTTCATCTAAGATGGAAGGTAAACAATTACCCTCTGCCTAAGTCGAAAGGTAGGCACGGTGTCGAAAGGAAGAGGGGTGAAGGGATGGGGAGGCTGCTTCCTTTGTTTTCGAATAGAAACATAATTGATTTCGAAAGGTTTGTTTGCGAAAGGTTTTGATTTCGAAAGGTTTTGATTTCGAAAGGTTTGATTTTGAAAGGTTTTGATTTCAAAAGGTTTGATTTCGAAATGTTTTGCAGGGGTTATCTTCAATGATTGCGAAAGGTTTTGATTTTGAAAGGTTTGATTTCGAAAGGTTTTGAAGGGGTTATCTTCAATGATTGCGAAAGGTTTTGATCTTGAATACTTTCAAAAAGTTTATAAATGGTTTTATAAGGGGGGATACCTTAGACTTTTGACAAGGTCGAAAGGTATTATTTTGTGATGCTTTCGAAAGAAAGGTTTTCGAAGGGGCTAACTTTGGATGTTTATTTGCTTTTGAATGGGACTTCATTCGAAGGGTTTTAAAAGGGCTGTTTTTAGCCATTTTTCTTAAGTAAAACTTTGCTAAGTCGAAGGGGTTACTACGAAGGGTTATAGCATAAAATACTTATCTTTGTTTGAATATGTAAGGGGGATCCTTATATAAAATGAATGTTATAAAATCTTGGGGACACCGAAGTGGGTTTAATGTTTTCGATACATAGTTTGGGGTTACAAACAAAAATATGTTTTCGAAAATATACATTGGGGCTATCAATGTGTTTTTATTTAATTTAACCTAATTGGGGCTACCAATGGGAATAGGTTAAACAGGTGGTATACCTGGGGAAAATAATTAATCATGGAGATCATGATTTTTTATAAATAATCATGGGGATCATGATATTTTTAGTGACCAAGTGATGGGTTCTTGGTTAACCTAGGAAAACCATGGAATGTGCGGTGGATAGCCCACATCAAATTTCTAAAGTAAAGAATGTTTGCCAGAGGTGGTTAGCCTCGGGATTTAGCACTCAAGTGTTCATAGTCATCCTAGGAAAACTATGGAGTGTGTGGGGGATAGCCCACACCATCTTTTATAAAACAATGTATGATGTATAATCTGTATTTATTTTAAAGGGATTTGGGACGGACGGTCCTATTAAATCATGATGGATAGTCATTTTAAAGATTTTAGAGGGGAACTCTATTAAATTGATTTTAGATGGGAAATATAATAAATTGCTTTTAGATGGGATATCTAATAAATGGGTGGATGAGATATCCAATACATATGATTTATGGCTTTATTTCATATTATGCTAAGACTAATCATTTTGGGTGCAGGGGCATGGTAAATGATTTACATGTTTTATTTTGGATACTAGTGAGGGGAAAACCCGTTCCGCAAAGCGGCGTGGTCTCTCTAGATATCTATTTATGATCAGAGATGATAGGGGATTATTCATACCAGACTTATTGTCTAAATCGAAGTTTGTGTTTTTCCACAAAATCTCGGGTACTCAAAATTAATTTGAGTAGTCTGAGAGTGGAAGACTTTCAGGTTTTTGGACAAATAAGCTTCTGGAGACGTGAAGGAGGCAGTGTTAGCTATATAGGAGCTATTTTGTGTATTCTGCTGTGATGTACTAAGAACTGTAAAGTTCATATTTATTAGTTCTCTAATCATCATAAAGAGACAACTTCATATGTCGCTCTTTTCGTATTTTGTACATGTATATGTGATCCGAACGTGGTTAACGTCTAGGATTATGTAATTAAATCTTAAATTGAAATTCATAAGAAATGAGAAATTCTGTTTTGTTGAAGTTTAAATTTTTTCATATTCTTGTGTTTCTGTGTTGCCAATAGTTTCAAGATTCTGATTTCGGTCACTTAGAAATAACACCTATGAGTGACTGTAGCATCCGTAGCAGATAGTTTTGAGCCTCTAGAAGCGGGATGTTACACCACCTTATTCTTTGCTACCATTATTTCCTGACTTAGAGAATGATATGCCCTTGTTTTCTAATGAGAAAGAAACCATAAGTCATGTATAAACCAAAAGGAACAATATTCATTAAGGTTGAAGTGAAGAATATTTTTATAATGGATTGAACTCGATTTCTAGCGAAAGTTAAATGTAAAAAACTTATTTTACCTTAGCCAATTTTCAATGGGCGTTGTTACTGACACTCCATTTTTGGTTATGAGGGAGTGGTTTTTTAATTTTTTTTATTATGAGGGGTACCAAAAAATGCTACCCCTCTTAAAATAACAATGTAAATTCTCCAATTTAACCTTTTAACTTTTTACCCTACTTTCTTTATTTTTCACTAATCCTCTTCATTAACATGTAATCAATCATCAATCAATGGAGAAATTAAATCCATCTCCTAATGAAATTTCAAAAGAGAATGAAACAAAATTAATTCTTGTATAAGAATCCGTACATAACGTTGAGTTTGTGAAAAAAACAATGAGGTAACCTTTTACTAATTCTAGTGTTTTATGTTGTTGAGAGTGGAATACAAGATGATAGAGCCGAGATTCCAACCATAACGGGTCCACCAGAACAGATGTCTTCAAACGACATAGGCCTTTTGTTTTAAACTATATAGTTCAGCATGAGCCTACCGAATTTTGGTATCAATTTCGGTCACGTTCAGCTGAATTTTATATAAAATGTTTTTTTACTTTACTTTGAACTCACTTTTTCCTTAAATGTCCAAAAACCAGTGCGAGAAAGTAACAAGTGAAGGGGATAATTGCAATGAATTCGAGGATGATGATATTATTGATAATCAAAATGTGGATGTAAACATGTCGCCTTCAGTTTACCCCGATTTATCTTCTCATTTCACTATAGATATGGTACGATCAGTTATTTCAATTTTATATGCATAGTTTATTTTTGTTTGAATTATTCCATTTATATATGTTTTAGGTTTTTGAGTCAAAGCTAAATGTTCGAGATTGGTGCATGGTTCGCAGACTTAGCATAAATTGTATTGTTGTGACAAAAAAAACAAGAATGAGAAATTTACGAGCTAATGGAAAAGGATCATGGATGGTTCTCGTTTGTGAAATAAGTGGGCAATATATTGATCATGGGGCAAAGAATTATGTTCTAAAAACCCCGCAAAAGCGGAGAAGAACAAGAAGTAGAAAATGTGGTTGTCCGTTTAAGTTAAGTGCACGTTGTAAAAATGATGGGACATGGACACTGAATGTACAGAATGGACGTCACAATCACATGCTTCCTAATCTATTAACCTTACATTCATATGTGGCGAGGCTAAAAGATCATGAAGTTAAGACTGTTGAAACAATGAGTAATGGTGGAGCTAGGCCTTGCAATATTTTATCTGCTATAAAAATCGATAACCCGAAGAACCAGTTAATCATAAGAAATATTTATAATGCTAAAGTGACACTTAAATCACTAAATACGGAAGGTAGATCGGCTATGCAGCAATTTATGAAATTGGCTTGTAGTCATCATTATTCCATGCAGCATAGACTGGATGATACAACCAATCAAGTTTCTGATCTATTTTTTAGTCATCCTAGATGTGATGTTCTTGCGTGGTGTTTTCATCAAATATTGTTCTTTGATTTCACGTTCAAGACAAATCGTTACAAGTTACTATGTTTTCACATAGTGTCACAAACATCCATGGGGGCATCTTTTACAGTTGCACTTGCTTTTATAAGTCGGGAGACTACGGAATCGTATATATGGGCTCTAGAATGTATGAGAAAATTGTACGGAGACAAAGAAATTCCAAATGTTATTATAACAAATGCCAAAATTGCTCTTGCAAATGCAATAACAAATGTATTTCCAACGACACGTCATATTCTCTGTGCGTGACATATTTCGGAAAAAAAATCAAGCGAAATGCAAGCCAAATTTTATTAAGAAGAAACGAGTTTTGATTGGCAATAGGGAAATAGATTTGGTGGATGAGGAAGGGAAAAAGGAATATGAATTGTTTTGGGATGGTTGGATTAATGTAATCAACTCGTTGTCTGAAGAAGAGCTCCATCGGAACTTAGCCTTGTTTCGAGATGAATGGCTTGTGAAACAAAATAATTAGTTATGTATGTCATTAAAAATTGGTTAAATATAGAGAGATGTTTGTTTTGGCTTGGACCAACAAAATAAAATACTATGATAATGTGTCAACTAGCATAGTCAAGAGTATGCACCACCATTTGAAACTTTATTTTGATTCAGCTGAGGACAGCTTTGTACAATGTTGGACAAATGCACATCTTTGTACGAAGAATGAATTAGTTGAAATTGAACATGCTTTCGAGACAAGTACTTCGAGGACAATGCATCAATTTTGAAATGAACCTATGTTTAAAGAACTTTTGGGATTTGTATCTCACAAAGCTTTTGATTTACTAATGAAAGAATTGGGTAGCATTTCAAAAGGTTGATTGAGTATCGAGACTTGTGGTTATGTTTTATGGCAAGTAAATGGATTACCATGTGCACATATGCTTGCAGATTTCAGACATTCACACAGTTTCATACCTCTTAGTTCGATAGACTTTATTGGAAGCAATTACCTTGCACTCCTCCTACATTCCATCGTACAACTTTTGCTTTCCTCGACTTACTCGAAATTCAAGCTTTGTAAAGTAGGCATGATGAAGCTCTTGATAACGTGAGAGTTCTTTGCAACAATAGTTGAAAGTGTTAGCATTCCCTCAGACAACCGCTATTTTAGAACTCCCCGTAGCAACTGTCAAAAAAGGAAGACTTTCAAAAAAAGATAAGTCTACTAAACGAGACCCTTCTTATTTTGAACATGTTGAAGCGTCATTATCTTGTGACTCAAATCTCACTCCAATTCGTTTGTATAAAACAAAAAGTATGAAAAATAAAGTACCGAAGAACAATGAAGTTGACGACTAGTATTTGTTGCAAATGCCCGAATGTATGCGGCCGTACATAATTGGTTTAGATGACATACCTAGTGATGGTAATTATGGTTATTGGGCTGTGGTTAACCAATTGAATCTCCATAATCGAAGACCTGAAAATCCTTGTAAGTTTGTTCAGGAGTCTATGATTGACAATTTAATACTAAATTCTGAGATGTATAAAAAAAGGTAAAATGACTATGGTTATGAAGAAGTAAAAACTAGGTTACAATGAACAAATACTATCGGGTTTAGTGAATGGATGCAGATGCTAGAATCCAGATTTATTATGGCTGAAACGTTTGGCATTGTTGTTGTATTGTTAAGCAAGCAAATGAGTTGTACATTTATCCCCACTACAGTTCGTTCGAGTTTGTTAAACCAAAATAGGATGATAGTTATGGGCCATGTAGCCAATTCGCATTTTGTTAATATTACACTCCATCTAGACTATCCTTACCTCCTACTCCGCATTTTATATTTCAACAATTTTACAACATTAACACAGAAGACTGGGTCAAACCTTAAGTGAAAAGAACGATTAAGTACATAATTTTTATGGAGGACAGTGAAGACGAAGACAATGTAATTAAAGTAGATTTAAGCAAGTAAAGTAGCTTTGAATATGTAAGTAATTGTATGGAAATGCTGAATGTAAGTAATTTTGGGGTACTCTTTGATTGCATGCAAACAGTGGAATATGCATTTGAATATGTTGAATATGTTATTGACTATCTACTTGAATATCATTTTGGCTTTCTACGTTGACTATCTACTTGAATATGTTGAATATGTTGAAAATGTTATTTAGAATATGTGAATATGTTGACTACCATTTCTATGTTTGATTTAGCTTGATTTCTATGTTTGAATATGATGAATATATTTTCTCTGATTACTTTATTTTGCTTGATTGCTTGATTTCTATGATGAATATGTTGAATATGTTTTCGACAGTAGAACATCACCAAATAAAAGCAGTTTTGGCATTAAACAATCATATGAATTTAAATAAATCAACAATAGGGCATCAAATTTAAGTGCTCAAAGGTGTAACGCTCTGTTTCGATGGTGCACCATCGTCGGTTCTATGTCAATTCGACATAAACATATCTTTCCCTAAAGTTTAGGTTCCATTCGATGCCAAAGCACTGTATTATTATCCTAACTCGACCAACGTATATTGAAACTTGTATTGCCATCACTTTGGCTTTGATTCTATGTTGACTAACATTCGGCAGTAGAGCATAACCAAATAAAAGAAGTTTTGGCATTAAACAATCATATGAATTTAAGTAAATCGACAATAGGGCATCGAATTTAAATGCTCAAATGTGTAACACTTTGTTTCAATGGTGCACCATCGTCTATTCTATGTCAATTCGACACAAGCATATCATTGTCGAAAGTTTAGGGTCAATTCGACAAAAAGGCATCGTATTTGTCATTCTAACTCGAACAATGTATATTGAAATTGCTACTGTCATTTGTTCCTCGTACTTGAATCAAGTTCGACTAGGTAATGTCGAATTTCTGAAGCACTGCTAATGTACTTCATTAAATTACTTCCATCTGCACACATTCACCACAACATCACTTCCTTATGAATCATATGAATCTATGCTATTGACCACAGCCATGAATCTATACACATTGACCACGACCATGAATACCAACAAAAAGTTATTGCACTTCCATCTGTTTGGTGCACTTCCTTCTGTTATTGTCGACTACGTTCACAAAACCAAGTCATTATCAACAAAACAAGTCTAATGTAACCAACAAAACAATTTACATAAACCATAACCAAATGTCACCAACAAAACAAAACAACAATAACTAAGTATCGGCAAAACAGCTACAACAATAACCAAGTATGAACAACAGTACAACAATAACCAAGTAGGCACAACAAGATACGTTCACAAAAAAGTCATTATCACCATCATACATTCCCAAAACAAACCCATAAGTCAACCGTAACAGTTTACAAAAATCACACAATGATGTCCACTAAACATGGCAAAATAACCATAACATACCACCACACTAAAATAAACTTACGACCATTCTTTACTTCAAGTTTTCTTCTTTTTGCTCACAGCCCTCTTTCCATGTTTTTTTGCCCCTTCACCATCCTTTTTGTTCTTGCTCTTCTTTGCTTTAGATCCTTCCACTTGTTCAACTTCTTCTTGTACATTCACTTGTTCGCATTTGCCAAAAATATCAAGTGGCTCGTCTTCTTCAATTCGTTCTACCCTTTCATGCATTTGGGATATTGAGTCAGTAGGAATACATGATCTAATGAAGTCTGCAATGTGTATGGACTTACAATGCGGACAACTAGCGAATTGTTTTCGCTAACTTGCATGGGCTTGGTAAATCGTGTTTGTGGATCGGCAACAACGGGATGTGACATAGATTTATACCTACATATACACTGCATCGCAATCCTAAGGCTGTGTTACACAGTGTGATGTTAGACTCTCATTCAAAAGATGATTTCTCCACTCGCCCTAGCTGAAATTTCCTAATTAGAATATGCTGCCTTGGACGATTTTTCCGTCGACTTCATTTTTTTGGTCTCTCATATCCTTCAAACACTTCCAAACAACATCATTAACTTGAAGGTAGTCAATCTTCTCTCTAAGAGTGACCAAACCATAAGCCGGGTTGGTATTTGTTTCCATCGCAAAGTAAAAAAGCTGACATCGGTTCTCCAAGCTGTGCAAGTGCATTACGATTATGTGGTCTCAAATTTGGAAAGTGCTCATATATCCAAAACTATACACGAAACATCAAATATAAACACAAACATTACGATTAATTTTATTTTATTTATTTATTTCATACCTGAAGCAAAGTCATGCTACCGACAATTTGACGTACACCTTTTCTTGTACCTCGAGCCAAATTATAGAACAGCCAACTCTAGCATGCAGTGCCCCAAGAATAAGTGTTCACTTGCCTTAACACGTGTAGGCATTGCAAGAAATGTACCGAGACTTTGTTTCAGATTTATCGCCACAAATTAACACATCAATGGTATATAGTAAATATGCAATTGTACATTGTCTTTTTTGTTCTATTGTATCAGAATCTTGAGAACCAGAAGATGTAGTTGTTAACCATTACAAACGGACTTTTTTCTCACCCCCCAACAACTCGTCAACCGTTTTTTCTTTGATGTCAAGACACTTATCCAATAGCTCATACACATCATGATCATTTATTCCCCTTAACCCTCTAAGTGGCCCCGTAACCGCTTTTCCTTCAATGGATAGACCGGTGATGTGAAACGCTTCATCGATAGTAATTTTCATCTCATCGAACGGAAGATTAAAAGTGTTAGTTTTCGGATAGAATCGTTCAATAAATGCGTTGATAAGTGCCTAGTCAACTTTTTCATGTGCAATATATTCAAGAACCCCAATTCGGCTACCACATCCTTAATAAAGTCTCATTTGTTGGTTAAATCCCACCGTCTATGAGTCCCTACATGACGATGAAACTTAACAGTTCAAGCTTCATCCCTTGGTGTCTACATTACCAAAACAGTATTCAAAACATAAACTTACATTGCGTACGATTCTGTATGATATATACAATAAACGTACCAAAGAATTCCATATGCTAGAAGCAATATTATCTTCATACCCAAACAGTAAGGATGGTTGCAGTTCACTTTCGGTAGGACTTGACGGTTGTGCCATCAAATTTTTTCCTTTTTTTTCTCTTCAACGGTTGGATCTCTGTCTCCTCTTTAGTTTCATGGGAAGCTTCACCCTCGTTTGCAATCTATTCTTCTTGATCTGAACCCCGTACGTTACCTTCATCAACGTCCTCCTGTCATCTGCCTTCCTCCTCGGTCGAACTATTGCTATTTTCAGTATTATTGTTTTCGTTCTCTACAACAGTCTCCTCAATATGTTTTCTCATTCGTTCCACTCTAATTTCTTAAGAATTGAAGCGGTTTGAGGAATACGAGTGGTTGAAGATGAAGCTGAAGCTTTTTTGCTACAGCAACAAAATGGATTCATTCATAGTCACTGAATAAACAATAACAGCTAACTCAAAATAACAAAAAATGACACTGTGATTTCGGCTTTTAAGTGTTAAATCGATAGGAGGGAACCAAACTATATTCATTTTTTCAACAAGCAGTCGCCGAATCACATATACTACTATACCTTACTTAAAGACGACAAGCAAGCACCGAACAAAATAAATAATTTTGTTGGCATGAACATTGAGTTTTATACTTCAAAATCAAATATAACCACACTACACGGCATATAATCATTCGACCGTCGATTTCATTACTAATACCTAAACTCTAACATCGTTCACTAAACTCTATCATCGCAGTAAAAAAAAAGCTTAAAATTTGTATAAAATTGAAGAACGCACATTGTCATCACCTTTTCAATCAACTTGGGGTTTGGAATATTTGATGAGCAGAATTCTTGGTTTAAACCATTTTGAGCAAGTAACATAAGAGGTAAAAAGTAAATGAAATAGGCTATAAAGTTAGATTAGGATTAAAAAGAAAGAATGATAAAATAGTAAAAATATGTTCAATTTTATAGTGTGTGTATTTCTTTTTTTTCTTTTTTTATCTTTTATGGAGTAAAAATAAAAGATGATCCACCCTTAGTCAAAAGTGGATTATCGACCAAGGCATCAGATTTTGAATACAATCATGATTCATGATGTAGGGCTAACCGTTCTCTCTTTTGGTTTTTTTTTTTCCTCTTCTTCCCCTTTCTTTTTCCTTTAACTGATTACAAATTCACACACAAACTTTCATTATTTACACAGCAGAAACTCTAAACACGCACCAAATTCACCTGACAGTATGCCAACCAACATCTAAGCACAGTGAAAAGTAAAATCAAAGACTATCATCACCGTGCACACTATGAGCAGCAGAAGACGATCCATAAGCAGGAGAAGTACTAGGCCTCATCCCACAATCCTGTCCTCCATTTCCAACCCCACAAAAACTGCCACTACTAACCGCGTTACTCTTCATATCTCCAAAATACAAATGAGGAAGCGGAAAATACAATCTATGAGCGGCAATTTTACTGTTAAAAAGCACATCCGTCTCCGCAACCGGAGCATGATTGATCGTCAGCCCTACCGGACCCACTTTTGTCTTCGTAATCACAACATTCTCCCCCTTAATCAAAGTAGGCAGCACAGTCCCTACCGATAACTTCATCAGATCTTCAGACATCAACAATCGATTTGGCACCACATGAAATCTAACATCGTGGATGTACGACTGCCCACCTCGACGGAAAATCGTTGCATCATCCAGCGCAAAAATGGTCATGTTGTGCAAAGTGACGAGCTCAGGCGATTTGATTTTCAAAGCTAGGGCTAGTACACTGTACCCGGAGCTCCTGAGCCGTATGATGACATCACGAAGCATCACCGCGGATGCAGAGTGAGATTTGTCTGTGATGCAGGAGAAAGGGGTTAGAGGGGCGACGAAGCCCTGGATGCCGTGGACGATGACTTGTCCGTCGTTGAACAGATCTGGATGCGTGATTTGGACGCCGTCGATGAAGATTTTGACTGTGGAGTTGGATCTGCTGTCAGATCTGACGGTGGATGTGACAGTCATGCAGCGGTTAGGGGAAATGGTTTCCAATTTGGTGCCGAAGTTTAGTTTGGAGAGGTAGAGGTGGGAGAAGAGGCCGGGGATCACGTGCTCCTCGAGGAGGCGGGAGACGGAGCAGGTGGCGTCGTCGCCAGAGCATGAACGGATTGAGTCGTCAGAAGCCGCGAATATGGTTAGGGGAGGTGAGAACTGGTCGGGGTTCAGAGATAAGGAGCGAGACGCCAAGGCCAGCTCTTGGAAGCCGAGATTGAAGAGGATCGAATTTAATCTGGAGGCCGTGGGGGTGATCGGAGCAACGCGGAATAAGGCGGTGGAGCGGATGGGGAGGGAGAGGATTATCAGTGTGAAGAGGGCGAGGAGGGAGAAAGCAGACGCCATGGTTTTTGAATTTTGAACCTTTTTACTTTTTAGTCCAACTGGACTATGGGGAAAGGTTAAGTGATATTTATAGAGTTTAGGTCTGGATTGACGATTTTACCCTTTATTGGTACATATTTTCCGGTGATAGGCGAGATAAAAAGTGGCCCATTAATTATATATATCCCGTACCCGCAGGAAAAGCGGGATTAATGGCACTATTTGAACTTATGAAATTTTCGTTTTGACGGAAGAGGGAACCTCAACAACCAATTAATAAGGATTTACTCTTAGATTGAATAAGGATTTATTCTTAGATTGTTTTAGCCTCTAATTGTTTGGGTAGAAAAAAGAGCATTCGTTAGAATAAGTGATCAGGAGTGTGTAAATTGTTTGTTTCTAAAAAGTGATTTTGATTAATTACTTCCATTCAGCAAAATGATTTAGCTGTTTTTTTTTTTGGGCTTTTCCAAAGTGTTTATTGCTTATTCTAGTATTTTTCCAATAATACCCTTCTCCAAGCAAAATTTACGATGTTTTCGCATTTTATTTATTGTTCTTATTTATTACTTTCAATCATATTTTATACTATCCAACAATACTTAACTTCAGCTTTCTTTTTGATTCGATCTTTTTTATATATATGGTAAAAAAAATTCATTTATTTTGATTTTAATGCAATTTTCATAGCACGTCATCACCGTAAAACAATAAGAATATATATAAACTAAAATATGGTTTCATGACATATAGAAAAAAAAATTGAACGTACTCTGAAGTAAAATATGACAACATATCAATTTTATCAATGAGATTGAAAATTAAACGAATAACATAATTTTTGAGTTAAACAGAAATATATTGTATCAATTTATTTATAGCATATTTAATTTTAATTTCACATTATTTAGGATATTTAATTGGATATGTTAAATAGAATAATATAGAAGGTTAAGGAGAATGAGATTGTTTAGAAAAACTTAACACATAAGAGAATATATGAGAGAGACAAAATAGGTAGATCCATCTTTTAATTCTTAAACCCTCTCCCCCTCAAATCATTCTCATTTTACTCACATAAAAAACAATCAAATGAAGAACATAAGAAAGCCGGCCATAACCCAAGGGAAAAGGGAACAATCAAAGGATATTTACAAGATAAAGCTTAGGGAAACTAGAGCAACATCAAATCTCAACTCCAACATCAAATTTAAGGTGAATAATGTTAAAACCATCTCTTTTATCTCATTAATTCGTTTATGGATAGTACCCGAATTTACCTTGTTTGATTTGCCAAGTTATGGTTGAATAATCATTGTTTGGATAGAATAATAGTTTATGTAATTTTTATGAAATATTTGAATGGGTTTTAAGGGTAAAACCTAAGTTTTTAATCTCCAAATGTTTGACTTTCTGGTATGTTGTGTAAAACAGCAATTTGAGATAGGTATTTAATTTCATATTTTACGAATTGAAATAATTTTTATGAATTTCCTAAGGTGAAAATTGTGTTTAATTCGGATTTTAATTATTTAAAATAATAAATATAATATTTTTCCCCGAAATTTTTATATGATCAAGAATATGATATTTTTGAAATTCTGGAATTTTTCCCAAGTGATTTCAAATTATTATGAATTTATTTTGCTTGTTAAATTAATAATTAATTAAGGTTATTAATTAATTTGAATAATGATTTTGGGACTTTAAAAATTGAATGCGGCAGATTTTCTGAAAAGAATTAGATAAAGCATTTCCTTGTCCATTTGAAATTTGACAAATGATAAGATTTGGTGAAAAGTATTTGCTTTTATGGTAGTAAATCAATTTTCATAATATTTACAATAATGTCATGCCGCTCCTATACACATCGAAGCTAAGATAACATCGCAGTTAAGAGGATCGGCGTCGATATGGAGGGAAGCATATGATAACTACTTAAGTAGTTGTGATATGATTTCTACAATGTCGAAGTCAACTTCGTTGACAATCTATTATCGGCGACATCACATTCTCGTGATCCATTTAAGCGTTTAAAGCTTTAATGCCGCAATCATTGAGGCCGCCTCACTTATGTCATCATTATTAATGCCACATGTTTTAACTTTGGCCTTATATATTTGGCGGCATAGTAGCCGGAGTATACTAAATATAATGTTTTACAATGACGTCGCTAGTTTTGATGCTGCCATTCATCAATGTCAACAAAGTTTTACATTGGATTGTGTTGGCATTGATGCCACACCGCATCGATGCCACATCTTATACTTTTAACACCGGCGAGGCTTAGTTTATGTAAATTAAAACTATGTTTTAAACTGGCGATATAGCCAATGTTCAAGAGGTCAACAACCCTATGATTTTGGCAGTTAGCCATGCGATTTATAAAAATCTAAATATCGTATGTATGTCGACAACCTTGGTTTAGACATAAGGTTTTATACTTAAAAGGATTTAATTTTTTGTATTTGACATTGTTATTAACGTCGAAAATATTCTCTACTACCCTAATTAACGGCGGCGAGCCATATGTTATATGATTTTGACTTTGATCATTGGGGATATTAATATTTTACATTGCCATGTGCTATAAGTATATGAAGTTACATTATTTATTGGGGTTACCAAGATAGAATAAACTCGACAATAATCATTGGGGATACCAATGTATATTTTTAATGAGTTTGCCATACATCATTGGGGATACCAATATATATTAGTTTGAGATGTTATAAGTTCAAAGGGTAAACAGCCAAGTTGGGGACACCAATAGACATAGGTTGAATATGTAGGTTAAAAGCATGACTTAAATTGATAAGTGATGGTTTCATAGTTATCCTAGGAAAACTATGGCATGTAAGTTGGATAGTCCATATCATGCAGGAGATGGATAGTCTCTATATGGTTAATGAGGGGTTCATGGTCATCCTAGGAAAACTATGGGATGTGTGATAGATAGTCCACATCTTTTTAAATAATTATTACATGTGAGATGGATAGTCCACGTAACTTTGATAATGATACCATGTGTGATGGGTAGTCTATATGGTAGGAGGTGGATCATTCAAATAATTACATGTGAGATAAGTAGTCCACATAAGTATAAGACAGACGGTCAATAAAAATTTAGATGGGTAGTCTAATAACTTGAGGTGGATAATCCAGTGTATATAGCATGTTAGCATATCGTTATTTTATTATGTTATAACCATTGTGGATGTAGGAGCACAGTATATGGTTGAGGTATTTTGGTTAAGATAATAGTGATGGGAATACCCGTTCTGCTTAGTGGCATGGTCATACTAGATATCTATTGATTCAAGATGGTGGGTTATTATTCACACCAGACTATTTGTCTGACCTGAAGTTTCTATTTTTCCCCTTAAACTCTTGGATACTCATTTGAGTAGGTCGGAAGTAAGGTGTTTCAGGGTAACCAATTAGACGAATAAGTTTTCGGAGACGTTCAGGAGGCAATCTAGCTATTTTGGAGTTCTTATCTAATCTGTTGTGTTGTTTAATTCCACTTATATGGATATAATGGCAAGTTATATAATTGCCAACTATTAGACTCTAATCAACCAAGGAGGCTTCTTCACGTGTCGCTCTTGGAGTATTTTGTAATAATTATATTTTCTCTTAACATAGGACTGCGAATGTGATTATGTAATGATCATGAAATGTTTTATGAAATGAAATGTGAAAGTTGCTATCAAACTATGTTTATTTCTTCTTCTTCATATTAATGTACTTTTGATTATTGATATGACTAACATAGCTATATTTTATCATCGAAAATTAATACTATGGATGACTATAGCATCTATAGCGCTTTGCTTCGAGCCTCAAAATGGGGGATGTTACAAGTTAGTATCAGAGCATTGGTTTATGTTAGACATAAAAGGTTAAAGGGCTTTTGAAAATATAATCCTAATAAATCAAAGAATAAGATTGGAGTATAGGATAACGTTATAGTAATGTACCTGTATTTGCTATTTGTAAGTATGTATTCTCCTCTCTCTCTCTTAGAACATTTTTATGTATCTTATTAAGGCTCATATGCAGATTACAAGAAAGCAAGATATGGAAGCAAGAAATGGAAGAGTGGACCTAGGTTGAGGAAGCACTACAACCAATTGAAATGTTCAACCCAGTACTAGAAGGAACCAAGGTTGACAAGAAAATGTTAATTCAAATGCAAATGCTAATATAGGTATTGGAACCCCACCGGTAGATATGGGGACTATGTATTAGTTCTTCGTTAACCTAATGCAAGCTGGAGCAACTGTAGAAGTGGATGGGGGGAAATGCTGCAAATGCGAGAGGAATTAATCCCATGGTGCTAGTTAGTTATGCTAAGCTGAATCGAGATTATACTAGTCTTAGAGGAAAGACTTTTCTTGGAACTGAGGATGCTATTGAAGTGGAGAATTAGCTATTGCATTGTGAAAGAATTTTTGCTGACTTGGGGTTGAATCTGTGCAGTCAATTCCCCGATATTGCCCCGATATATCCCGTAGCGGACTTTTGGGGCAACGATATTCCAATAAAGCGGCCCAATATAGCGGATCCGATATTATCCCCGATATTTCGGCAATAATCTGCTATATCCCCGATTTTGTTGCCCCGCTATATCCCCCTTTCCTATAAATAAGCATTTTGGTTGATGTCTTGCTTTTAAGTTTTATGGTAACTTCAAAGTTGATGTAACAATGATATACGCTGTTGGTTATTATAACTAGTTCTAACTTTTTAAGTGTCAACTTTTTTTTTATCTTTACATTATTATAACTTGTTTTGCTTAATAGAAAATAATAAGTAATACTTGTTCCTCTTTTTAAAGTCGTCCGCTATATCCTGCTATATCCCCGATATATCTCCGCTACAACTTTTCGCACCTCAAACGCTATAGAGCGGCAGGGCGCTTTAACTGCATAGGGTTGAATGACGATCAAAAGAGGAGATTGGCTTCGAGGCACTTGCAAGGAGCTGCTTTGTACCAATAGAACGGAGTGACCTTTGGAGTGCCAAAGGAGGAATTGACTTGGGTAAATTTTTGAAGGAGATTCGAGGAAAGATTTTTATCTGAGGTAGCTAAGTCAGCCTTGCTTAGGAAGTTCATGGAATAAGAGCAAGGGGAAATGTCAGTGTTGGAATATTTTGCTATGTTTGATGAGCTGTCCAGATATGGATATGCCACTATTGATACTGTTATCAAGAAGAATGCAAAGTTTATCCGGGGCTTGAGACCGAAGATTGCTAGGGCAACTATTCCACATCTTAGGGATCCATCGAATGTAGTAGTGAAAATGGTTATTAGGAATAAGAAGATGTTTTCTACTTTTGGTAAGGAGAAGCCAGTTAGGACCCAGAGTTCTTAGAATAAGAAGAGAAAGTTCTTTAAGGAAAAGAGAGCTCAGAAGGGTGGAGCTGCTAAGAAAGGGAAGGCATATATCATTTGTTATAAGTGTGAAGGGGCACTTTGCTAATGAGTGTCAATTGGATGATGGCAAGTTGGTTATGGGCAAGCAGAGTGTGAAGTGATTTAACTGTGACCAAGTGGGGCATTATAAGAAAAATGTCCAGAAGTAGTCACGGCTAATAAAGGGAAGATGTTTGCTTTAGAGCCATCTACATCAAGACTGACTACTGCTGAGAAAGGGAAGCTGTGATGGAAGGTACACTTTTGGTTCATAGCATAATAGTTAGAGTATTGCTTAATACTAGTGCATCGCATTCATTTATCTCTTAGTGTGGTAGATAAATTATTTTTAGAACCATCATACCTTATTACTTCCTTAAGGGTAACTAATCCAATAGGAGGGTATGCAACTCTTGGGATAAGATATGACAATCTAGAATTTGAGTTGCTAGGATATAAATTTTCCTGTAGTTTATATGTGTTTGATTGCCCGGGCTTCGAGATTATTTTGGGTATGGATTGGTTGAGCAAATATGATGCTAGGATATTTTATTGGGAAAGGAAAATATCAGTTAGACATCCTAATAGCAGTGACCGAATTATATACTCAGTAGAGAACTCGAGTGTGGATGTTTGTACTTTGTTGGGTGCAATGGAAGTTGAAGGTGAAGTTGTAAGAAAATTTGCATATGTTTTTGAACCAGTTACACGACTACCACCGAAATGAGCTATTGAGTTTCGAGTAGATCTTGTACCTGGAGCAGAACATGTGTGTAGACCACCTTGTAGGATGACACCTACCAAGATTAAAGAGTTAAAGCTGAAACTAGTGGACTTAGAGGAAAAGAATTTTTATCAGACCAAGCAATTCACCTTGGGGAGCAGCCGTGGTATTCATAAAGAAATAGGACGTTCATTGAGATTATGTATTGATTATCATAAGTTGATTGAGAAAACGATAAAGAATAGATATCCTTGGCCGAGAATTGATGATTTATTTGACCAGTTGAGTGGAGCTAAAATATTTTCCCAGTTGGATTTTTCATTAGGGTTCCATCAATTGAGGGTGGTGGAGGACAGTATTCTTTTAGCAGCGTTTCGAATGAGATATGGTTCGTACGAGTGGTTAGTGATGCCATTCGGATTGACTAATGCATCTTCTTTCTTTATGGACTTGATGAACCGAATTTTTCGATAACACTTGGATAGGCTCATGTTGGTATTCATTGATGACATTCTGATATATTATAAGGATGAAATAGATCATGAGATTCATGTTAGAATAGTGCTTGAGACGTTGAGGTAGCATCAACTAAAAGAAAAGTTTTTGAAGTGTCATTTCTACAAATGACATGTGAAGTTTCTTGGTATGTAGTTTCAGAGAAAGAGTTGTCATTGGATCCAACTAAATTAAAGCTGTAAATAATTGGAAGAGACTTGAGACGATGACCGAGATAAGGAGTTTTCTTGGATTGGCTGGCTATTACCGGAGATTCATCAAGGATTTCTCGTAAATAGCAACACCCTTGACTAAACTAACCAGCAAGGACGTAAAGTTTATACAGTCCAACAAATGTGAGGAAGCATTCCTTATGTTAAAGCATTTATTGACCAGTGCGCCCGTTTAATTGTGCCAGATGATAATCAGATTTAGTGGTATTTATAGATGCATGTGGAACATGATTGGAAGCTGTGTTGATGTAAAGGGGTAAAGTAATTGTCTATGCTTCTCGATAGCTCAGACCACATGAAGCTAGATATCTGACTCATGACTTGGAGTTGGCAGCAGTGATTTTTTGCATTGAAAGTGTAGAGACACTATCTCCTAGGAGAAAGGTTCGAGTTGTATACGGATCATAAGTCTTTGAGTATTTATTCTCTCAAAAAGAGTTGAATATGAGACAAC
The DNA here is from genome assembly GCA_030737815.1 of Allium fistulosum. Lineage (NCBI taxonomy): Eukaryota > Viridiplantae > Streptophyta > Magnoliopsida > Asparagales > Amaryllidaceae > Allium > Allium fistulosum. Next base: position 210,351,043 of record CM060907.1, read on the forward strand.
AGAGGTGGTTGGAGTCTTTAGCAGCTTATGATTTTGCTATTGAGTATACACCGGGGAAAAGAATAAAGGTGCGGATGCACTTAGCAGAAGACATTAGAATGTGGTGTTAGTTATGTTAGTAGAATAGAAGGATTTAGAGGTATTGATTACTTGTAAGGTGCAGTTAAGATCGACTGCTAGTTCTAGTCAAAGTACTGTCATGTTGTCTTGCTTGGAAGTTTGACCAGTATTGATCGAGAGGACTACTTCTAAGCAGAGAGATGATCCATTACTAGCTGAAAGGATCACAAGATTGGAAGGTGGAACTAAGATTGATGATCTAAAAGATTTTAGTCTTGACTAGAGAGGATTGTTAAGGAAGAAGGCATGAATATGCGTTTCAGATGTTAGTGACCTAAGAAAGGAAGTTCTTAGGGAGTGTCATCGATCAAAGTTTATTATATATCATGGAGAAACTAAGATGTATCAGGATATGAAAAGAAGTTTCTTTTAGGAAGGTATGAAAAGGGATCTAGGCTTATGGGTGAAGCAATCAGCGAATTGCCAGCTAGTTAAAGCTAAGCATCAGAAGCTAAGTAATTCAGCCTTTATATATACCAGTTTGGAAATGGGATTCAATATTCATGGATTTTGTTGATGGGTTGCCAAGGTCGAATAGAGAAAATGAAAGTATTTGGCTCATAGTGGATTAACTAATCAAGAGTGCACACTTTGTTCCCATTAAGTCAACCAGGATGGCACCTGTATTAGCTAAGTTGTTCATGAAGAACATTGTTAGACTGCATGTGATTCCTAGTAGTATAGTCAGCGACAGAAATGCTTTGTTCACTAGTGAATTCTGGAAGAGTCTACAAGAGGTATTAAGTACCAAGCTGAAGATGAGTACCGCTTATCACCCTTAGATAGATGGGTAGACAGAGAGAGTCAACAAGGTACTCGAAGATTTGTTGAGGGCTTATGTACTAGGTTTTGGTGGGTCGTGGGAAGACTATTTGCACTTAGTTGAGTTTTCCTATGATAATAGTTATCAGACTAGTATAGGAATGGTGCCTTTTGAAGCTTTATATGAAAAACCATGCAAGTAACTAGCATATTGGTTAGAGACCGGAGATAGAATGGTCATTGGTCTAGATATGGTTAGAGAAGCCACAAAAAAGATTGAGTTGATCCGAGCTAGGATGAGAGAAGCTCGGTCTAGGCAGAAAAGTTAAATAGATAAGAGGCGTAAGAAATTAGAGTTCTCAGTTGGAGATCATGTTTTTATTAGAGTATCACCGGTGAAGGGTGTGGTACGATTTGGAAAGTCAGAAAAACTGGCATCGAGATACATTGGATTGTTCCCTATAATAGAGAGGATAAGAAAACTCGCATACCGGATAGAGTTACCGAGTAGTTTGGCAGGAGTCCATAATGTGTTTTATGTTTCTCATCTCAGAAAGTATGTGCATGATTCAGAAACTACTATTACTCCGACTGCATTGGATGACTTAGTAGTGGAACCAGATATAACTTTTGTAAGACAAACAGTTTGTGTTGTAGGCAGAGATGAGAAGAGACTAAGGAACAAGACAGTTAAGTTAGTGAAAGTCCAATGGAGTGACAATGAGAAAGACTGTACTTGAAAGACAGAGGACACGATTATAGATACTTATCCTGAGCTGTTATGATAGTATGTTCTATATTTGTAGTATATAGACTTTATAGCTGGTAGGACATACTAGCATTGTTTACATGGTTAATATGATTGTTAAGTAGTTCTTATTGAATTTCAAGGACAAAATTCTTTAAGGAGGGAGCCTGTAACACTCTTAATTTTAGTTTCACATTATTCAGGATATTTAATTGAGTAGATTAAATAGAATAATGTAGATTGTTAAGAAGAATGAGATTGTTTTGAAAAATTTAACACATAAGAGAATACATGATAGGGGCAAAATGGGTAGGTTCATCTTTTAATCCTTAAACCCTCTCCCCCTCATATCATTCTCATTTTACCCACACAAAAAACAATCAAAAGAAGAACATAAGGAGGGCTGCGATAACCTAGGGGAAAAGGGTACAAAATCAAAGGAGATTCACAAGATAAAGCTTAAAGAAACTAGAGCAACATCAAATCCCAACTCCAACATCAAATTTAAGGCGAATAATGCTAAAACCATCTCTTTTATCTTTTGATTAATTCAGTTATGGATAGTACCTGAATTTATCTTGTTTGATTTGCCAAGTTATGGTTGAATAATCATTGTTCAGATTGAATAATGGTTTATGGAATTTTATAAATTATTTGAATGGGTTTTAAGGGTAAAATCTCAGTTTTTGATCTCCAAATGCTTTGATTTTCTGGTATATTATGTAAAACATTAAGTTGAAGATGGGTATTTAATTTCATAATTTTACGAGTTGAAATAAATATTTTATGAATTTTCTAAGGTGGAAATTTGGTTTAATTCGGGTTTTAATTATTTAAAATAATTAAATACAGTTTTTTGCCTCGAAATTTTTATATGATAAAGAACACAATATTTTGGAAATTCTGTGATTTTTTAGGATTTTTTCCAAGTGATTTCAAATTATTATGAACTTGTTTTGCTAGATAAGCATTTAAGTTAATAATTAATTAAAGCTATTAATTAAATTGACAAATGATTTTAGGAGTTTAAAAATTGAATGCGACAGATTTTTTGAAAAGAACTGGATAAAGCATTTCATTTTCCACTAGGAATTTGACAAAGAATAAGATTTGGTGAAAAGTACTTGCTTTTATAGTAATAAATCAATTTTCATGATATTTACGATAATGCCATGCTACTCCTATACAAATCGAAACTAAGATAACGTTGTAGCGAAGAGGGTCGGCATCGATATGAAGGGAAGCATATGATAACTACTTGGGTAGTTATGGAATGATTCCTATAATGTCGAAGTTGACTTCATCGACATCCAATTATCGACGGCATCGCATTCTCATGATTCATTTAAGCATTTATAGCTTTAATGCCACAATCATTGAGGCCGCCTCACTTATGTCACCATCATTGATGTCACTTGTTTAGCTTCGACCTTATATATTTGGCGACATGGTAGCCAAAGTATGCTAAGTATAATGTTTTACAATGACGTTGCTACTTTTGATGTCGCTACTCATCAATGTCAGCAAGGTTTTATATTGCAGTATGCTGGCAACAATGTCGCACCGCATCGATGCCGCATTTCATTCTTTTAACACTGGAAAGGCTTAGTTTTATGTAAATTAAAACTATGTTTTAAAAAGGCAATATAGCCAATTTTCAAGAGGGTGGACAACCCTATGATTTTGGCAGTTAACCATATGATTTATAAAAATCTAAAGTTTTGTTTTAAGAGAGGGATAGCCTATATCATATGTATGGCGACAACCTTGTTTTAGACATAGGGTTTTATACTTAAAAGAATTCAAGTTTTTTTCAACCTTGGATAGAGGTCGACATTGTTATTAACGTCGAAAATATTCTCTACTGTCCTAATTAACGGCTGTGAGCCATATGTTGTTTGATTTCAACTCTAATCTTTGGGGATACCAATGTTTTACATTGCTATGTGCTATAAGTATATGAAGTTAACATTATTTATTAGGATTACCAAGATAGAATAAACTCGATAATAATCATTGGGGACACCAATGTATATTTTTAGTGAGTTCATCATAGATCATTAGGGATACCAGCGTATATTAGTTTGAGATGTTATAAGTTGAAAGGGTATACAACCTAATTGGGGACACCAATAGACATAGGTTGAACATGTAGGCTAGAAGCAAAAATTAAATTGATAGGTGATGGTTTCATAGTTATCATAGAAAAACTATGGGATGTGAAACAGATAGTCCACATCATGCCAGAGATGAATAGTCTCTATATGGTTAATGAGGGGTTCATGGTCATCCTAGGAAAACTATGGGATGTGTGATGGATAGTCCACATCTTTTTAAATAATTATTACATATGAATAGATAGTCCACATAATTTTGATAATGAAATCATGTGTGATGAGTAGTCCATATGGTAAGAGATGGGTAATCCAAATAATTACATGTGAGATGGATAGTCCACTAAATATAAGACAACTAGTCAATGAAAATTTAGGTGGGTAGTCCAATAACTTGGGATGGGTAATCCAGTGTATATTGCATGTTAGCATATCATTATTTTATTATTATAACCACTGTGGATGCAGGAGTACGGTATATGGTTGAGGTATTTTGGTTATGATACTAGTGAGGGAAAACCCATTATGCTTAGTGACGTGGTCTCCCTAGATATCTATTGGTTTGAGATGGTAGGTTATTATTCACACCAGATTGTTTATTTGACTCCTTTTTTTCCTCTTAAACTCTCCGATACTCATTTTAGTAGGTCAGGAGTAAGGGATTTCAAGTAACCAGTTAGACGAATAAGCTTTCGAAGATGTGCAGAAGGCAATCTAGCTATTTAGGAGTTCTTATCTAAACCGCTGTGTTGTTTATTTCTGTAACATCCCCCTACTTGGAGGCCCAATACTAACAGCTACGGATGCTGCAGTCATCTATAGTTATTAATCCTCGACGACCAAATATGGTGGTGTTAGATTCATTGATACACAGAAACACATGAATATGGACAAAATTTAAACTTCAAACAAATTCACATTCCATATCAAAATATTTCCAATTGGATCATTACATAATCCCATGTTCGCTAACCACGTTCAGAGAGACTATATATATTACAACATACGCCCAGAGCGACATATGAAGATGCCCCCTAGGATGATCAGAGTATATACACGCAATATAACAACTTTGTCATTATAAACAACACACCAGAATCAAAAGACAAAAGATCTCTAAATAGCAGTCATGCCTCCTGCATGTCTCCGGAAGCTTATTCATCTTAAAAGTACCTGAAAACCTCAACTCTCAAACTACTCAAAATCAATTGAGTACCCGAGAATTTAAGGGGAAAACATAAACTTCGAGTCAGACATAAAGCCTGGTATGAATAATCTACCATCTCAAATTATTTAGATATCTAGTGAGACCACGCCACTTAACGGAATGGGTTTCCACTCACCAGTATCTCAAAACCTTTTACAAAACCATATAATGTGCTCCTGCATCCACAATGGTTAAAACAACTCAAAATAGTATAATATGATGATATGCAAAACAATTAAATTGTATTTCGGATTACCCATCCCCATTCAATTCGGACTATCTATCTCAGTTATAGTTTCTAGGATTACTATTAGCCTATTGGTTTTCATGGGCTGACTAATAACTGATTAAACATTTAAAGACTCCCTGCCCAATTACATAGTTTTCATAGGATCACTATGAACCTATTGGTAACTCCAATATTACCCTTATCCTGGTTTTCATGGGTTGACTAGGAACCTATTGACATCTGTAAATATTTTATCCCGATATAGTTTTCATGGGTTAACTACAAACCTACTGGCCCTGCCAATATCCAATCATAGTTTTCATGGGCTTACTATGAACCTGTCTATCTGTCATCTTCCTTTAAATATAGTTTTCATGGGCTAACTATGAACCTGTCTATCTGACATCTTCCTTTTCACATAGTTTTCATGGGCTAACTATGAACCTATTAGCCCCTGCCAATATCATACAGTTTTCATGGACTTACTGCGAACCTATTGGCCCCAGCCAATATCTTTCCTTTATATTTTAGCACCATATATTCTGGTCTTCCTGACCTCTTGGATGCAATTCTACTCATTCAGGAGTTTATTCAATTTATATTCACTACTGGATTAACCTAACTGGTTCTCCTACCCTTTATCCCCAAAATGCAGTTATGGGTCTATTATAAAGTGAATATATTTATATTAGAAGAATCAATATAACAACATAACAATACCACTCCCATGAGTTTAAATAAAACATGATTATTCCCTTTAACCTATTTCTTTATCAAAGATAGCTTCTTCATAAAACCATTATAAAAACTCCTTTAAAATATAGCCAGGGGTTTTTCCTTTAAAAATAGAGTTTGGATCATAAAACCTTTCACTACCTTCAAAACATAGCTTTCGCCTTCATAGGATAACCTTATTCAAAAGCTCTTAAAAACATTAGGCTCCTGCCTTGTAACACTTTGAAAAGCTACCTTTTGAAACCTTTCGAATACATCAAAGTATTAACATTTAACTTTAGAAGCTTAGCTTCGAAACTAGTTGAAAGTATCCCTTTCGACACTTAGGGAAGTAACCCTTCCGAAACCATTGAAAGTGCCCCTTTCGAAAGCATTGGGTTTATACTTAAAACATTACTTGGGTCAAAGTGAATATAGTTGAAAGCATCTGTTTCGAAGCCAATATAAAACATTGGGGAAAACTTAATGGTGTTGGCACCATCTCTTTCGAAAGCATAAAACATCTGGGTAAAATATTAGAAGGTTGGTGTCGAAACCCCTTTCGAAACCATCACCTTCGAAACCCCTAACCCCTTTCGAAAGCTATAGGAAGTGGCTTAAACTTTATAAAACAAAGTACCTTCCGACAGCGTTGATATCTTCAACGCCATCGAAAGGCTATAAAACGGTAGTAGGGTATCGACTAGGTCGGAACCCATTCTTTTAAAACATTCTTTTATATGTAAGGAACCCAGTCGAAATAAATCTTAAATTAATGGCAATCCCTTTTGAAACCCTTTAAAACCTCTTTCGAAACCTTCTGCTTCGACCTTGTCGAAGGCTTAAAAAAAACATATGCAGGCGCTTTCCTTTTAAAAACAAACCAAGTTTTCGACCCCTTCAGAAGCTATGCTTTCGACACCTTACCTTATGCCTATCTCCAATCTACTACGTATCATCATAGTGATACCTTGTGTATTGGTTATAGTTGGTTTCGACAATGATGGATGCAGAAGCTACTATGTCGAAAGGTGTTTTCCAAAATAGGCGGAACCTATTATCTGAGCAAACCAGGTTTAGTTCTTAAATAAGTAAACTTTTCTCTAACTAACCTGCCATGTGTCAACATCAGATTGGTTGCCTTAAATTTTTCAAATTCTTTTTCAAAAATAACTGCCGCTAATCCAGATCTAAACCATGGTTAAGTTAATCAAACAAGCCCTTCCAATTTTTGGAAAGAAGTCCCTCTTCTAAAACAATTTATTTTGCATAGCAAATCATCTTGGAAAAATCCCCAAAAATTTTAGAAATTCACTTTAATCATGTTATCTAACATATCAAAATTTTAGACCCAAATTCTCAATATATTTTCCAAAATAAAATATGAACCCAAATTATCATATTTTCCTTTGAAAATTCATAATAATCTTTCCATGGCATGGAAAATTCTCAAATTTAAAATCCAACTCCAAAATCATGTTTCTAACAACATAAAATTTTTCCATGGCATTTAAACATCATTTAATCTCGGTTTTAACCTAAAACCGTACCAAATCTCTTTTAAACAATCTTGTTTAAATCAAATAAATCATAAATCAAGCATGTCATCATCCAATATATCATAAAAACGAATTTATCCCTTAAATCCGGAAATATATGATTTAAACCAAAATAGAGATGGTATTATTATTCACCTTGCTCTAGATAAGGAGATTGGATTGAGATTGATTTCCCTTAAGCTTGACTTTCTAGCTTTAATTTGAATTCCTCTTGATCTCTTAATGGCCGACCATTCTTCTATATTTTGTTTGCATTTCAAAATGACGTGAATGGGAAGTAAGAAGGTGGGAACGAACTATATATAAGGGTGGAAGCTTGGGGCGACAATTCCCAATATACCCTTATGTGACTTAATTAACCAATACCCATTCTTAACCCATTAATTAGTTCATTAGGCATGGCCTTAATTAATTAATTCAAGTCTCAATCCCCTTATCACTTACATTTACATTATTCTATTTAATTTATCTAATTAAATCTCCTGAATAATGTTATCAAAAATTAGGAGTATTACAGGCTCCCCTTCTTAAAGAATTTCATCTTCAAAATTTAGTAAGGACTAAATACTAAACATAGCAACCAACTGTAATGACTCCTAACAACCATACTAGTCTACGTGACTAGGAAATATCTATATAAATCTAATATATACATACCCTCAAAGCAGATCAGGATAAGTATCTCAAATCCTGTCCTCTATCTCCCAAGTACAGTCCTTCTCGTTGTTGCTCCACTGAACTTTCACCAACTTGACTGTCTTGTTCCTCAATCTTTTCTCATCTCTCGCAACAACCCGAACTAGTAGTCTCACAAAAGTCAAATCAGGCTCTACCACCAAGTCCTCCAACTCTGTCTGAGGAATGGTAGCCTCTGGATTATGCACATACTTGCAAAGATGAGACACATGAAATACATTATGGACACCTACCATATTGCTTGGTAATTCTACTCTGTACGCGAGCTTTCCGATCCTTTCTAAAATCTGAAATGGACCAACATATCTCGGGGCCAACTTTCCCGACTTTCCAAGCCATACCATACCCTTCATCGGTGATATTAATAAAAACCCTATCTCCCACTAAGAACTCTAGGTCTTTAAGCCTCTTATATGCGTAACTCTTCTGTCTGGATTGAGCTTCCTTCATCCGCTCTCGGATTAACTCAATCTTTTCTGACGTCTCCCTTACCAAATCTGGACCTAAGACCAATCTGTCTCCAGTTGCCAACCAACATGCAAGAGATTTTCATGGTCTTTCATACAAAGTTTCAAAAGGCAACATTCCTATACTAGTCTGGTAACTATTATTATTGAAAACTCAACCAAATGTAGGTGATCCTCCCAAGATCCACCAAAATCCAACACACAAGCTCTCAACAAATCCTCGAGCACCTTATTGACTCTCTCTGTCTGCCCATCCGTCTGTGGGAGATATGCGGTACTCATCTTGAGCTTAGTGCCTAACACATCTTGTAGACTCTTTTAGAATTCGCTAGTGAATAAAGCATCTCTATTGCTGACTAGGCTACTAGGAACTCCATGAAGTCTAACCATGTTCTTCATGAACAACTTTGCCAAAATTGGTGCCGTCGTGGTCGACTTTACTGGAATAAAATGGGCACTTGGTCAACCTGTCCACAATAACCCATGTGTTTTAATCCTCTCCTTGACCTTGGCAACCCATCAATAAAATCCATGGATATCAAATCCCACTTCCAAACTAGAATATCTAGAGGCTGAAGTAATCCACTCGGCTTCTGATGTTCGGCCTTTACTTGTTGAAAGTTTACACACTGCCTAACCCACAAGCCAACATCTCTCTTCATGCCTTCCCAATAGAAGCTCCTCTTCATATCTTGATACATCTTGGTCTCTCCAAGATGAATCATAAACTTGGATCGATGGCATTCCTCAAGAACTTCTCTTCTCAAGTTCTCCACATCTGGAACACATATCTGTCCCTTCTTTCTCAACCATCCTCTCTTGTCAAGACAAAAATCTTTCAACTCGTCGACCTCAGTTCCAACCTCAAGCCTTTTGATCCTCTCAGCTAATAATGGATTCTCCCTCTACTTAGAAACAATTGTCTCGATTAACTCTGGTCGAACTTCTAAACAGGATAACATGATAGTACTCTGACTAGAACTAGCAGTTGATCTTAACTACGCACCACAACTAGCCAAAGCTTCTAGATCTTTCCACTCTGCCAACACCACATTCTGATGTCTTCTGCTGAGAGCATCTGCTACTTTATTACCTTTCCCTGGGGTGTAGTCTATACCAAAATCATAAGCAGCTAAAAATTCCAGCCACCTCTATATTCAACTCTTTCTGAGAGAATAAATATCTTAAAGACTTATGATCGGTATACAACTCAAATCTCTCCCCCAAAAGATAATGCCTCCAAATCTTCAAGGCAAAGATCACCGCTTCCAACTCCAAATCATGAGTATGATATCTTACCTCATGCGGTCTAAGCTGCCTAGATGCGTAAGCAATGACTTTGCCCTTCTGCATTGACACTGCTCCCAATCCAGTCCCACACGTATCTGTGTATACTACCAACCCTTGGTTACCATCTGAAATACTAACACTGGAGTATTGGTCAACGTTAACTTAAGAAATGCTTCCTCACATTTGTCAGACCAAACAAACCTCACTTCCTTCCTGGTAAGCTTAGTCAAAGGCGCTGCTATCCGCGAGAAATCCTTGATGAATCTCCGGTAATAGCCAGCAAATCCAAGAAAACTTCTGACTTCGATCGCCGTCTCTGGTCTCTTCCAATTATTCACAGCTTCGATCTTATCTGGATCGACGGACACTCCTTCTCTGAAACCACATGACCAAGAAACTTAACCTCTTTCTTCCAAAAATGACACTGGGAAAATTTCGCCTTTAGCTAATTCTGCCTCAGCGTCTCTAGCACAACTCTCAGATGATCTTCATGCTCTTTCTCATCCTTAGAGTATACCAAAATGTCATCTATAAACATCAACATGAATCTATCCAAATACTCTCGGAAGACTCGATTCATTAAATCCACAAAGAATGCAGGTGCATTCGTCAATCTGAATGGCATTACTAACCACTCAAATGAAACATATCTAGTTCGAAATGCAGTCAAAGGAATATTGTCCTCTACCACTCTCAACTGATGGAACCTCGTCGCCAAATCCAACTGGGAAAACACCTTGGCTCCACTCAACTGATCAAACAGATCATCAATTATCGGCAAAGGATACTCATTCTTTATCGTCCTTTCACTCAGCTTACGATAGTCGATGCACATCCTCAACGACCTATTTGGTTTCTTCACGAATACCACGGTCCCTCCCCAAGGCAAACTGCTTGGTCTAATAAAATTCCTTCCTTCTGGATCCATGGTCGCTCTCCATGGCGAACTGTAGTCAAAGGAATACTGTCCTCTGCCACTCTAATAAAATATTTATCTCTCTTGTCATATTGCAAAAGGTCCTCTGTGCAAAGGAGACTCTGCCAAAAAATTTCGAAAATATAGGTTGTTGAAAATTTTTGAAATTTTTTTGTTAACGATAATTTGATTTCGAATTGTAATCGGAACAAAAGGGTATTGGAATTAGAATTGAAAACTAATTGTTTGGTTGGAACTAAAAAATTAGAAAAGTGAAATATCAAATTTTTACTGATAAGTATTGAAAAGTTAATGGGTTTGGATTGTTCGTCCTACCTTAGCAATTTCGAGGACGAAATTCTTTTAAGAGGGGAGGAATGTAACGACCCGGATTTTTGGTCGTTAATTTTGAACATTTAATTTTTTAAATGTTGAGTTTTGAAATGTGAATAGAATTTTAATATGGAATTTAATGATCAAATAAGTGGGATGAATTTAAATTCCAAATATAGTGATTTAATTTATAAATTTAAATTGTTGAGTTAATAATTAGAAATCAATTAAATAATTGAATTGGAGTTAAATATGAAACCGAAACGATTTCTAATGTCGATATAAATTCTATTTGAATTATAATTTAGTTAGTGAGATTTTAAAACTGAAAATTTAAGCGATTTCGGAATTTTCGAAATCATCGATTTAATCGACGTGTTAAAATAGCGATCCGAGGCACAGTCTCGAAATTCGATGAAACCAGTTTCATTGGATCCGTAATAATGTATTATTATCGGATTTCAAGTTTCGTAGCATTTGGAGTTATCGACTGATCGTACGGGATAGAAACGCGTTGAAATTAATATCGAAATTTAATATAATAATTAGGTCCAAAAAGCTATCTTCTCCATACGATCGAATTAGGACTCAAAACCTTTTCCATTGCATTTGGAATAGGGGTATAACATTATAAACCCCTAGCGGCACGCCTCGATAGAGGTTCGAGATTTTAAGTTGCGTAGATCGAGACGTTTTGAAAATTTAAATAAATAAATTGTCTAGTCAATCTTCTTTCAGCAGCAATTTCATCCTCTCTGTATGTTAACCTATTCTAACATGCCAACATCTCATCCCTTCTTCTTTTAAAAAGCAGAACATGACATCCCCTTTTCCCTCCATCAGTTAAACATCGACATTGACCTTAAAAAAGATCGATTCAAAACAAACTGAAAAAAAAATCACATGACCTTTTCTTTCTTCTCTTTTTTTTCAGTTCGAACAAATCAGATGCAAATAAAAAAAAGAAGAAGAGGAGATTTCACAAAGGGATCATGATGACGATCGAAATGGCGAGGAAGGAGAGGCGCGCATCGATGGGGGGGGGTGTGCGATCGAGTTTACGATTGTCGCGTTGGTCCTAGAGTTCGCCTAGGTTTGATCAAGATTTGGGGGAGAGGCTAGCATCGGTTGTAGGGAGGACGGGGTGGAGCGCTGTTGCACTGTAGGCGAGAGGAGCTTGCGGTTCTCGCTTGAAGTGCCGTCGCCTTTGCTTGAAAAATCATCGCATCGCGATGGAGTTCAATTGTCGTTCGACCAAAGAAGGCGAGTTGAAGGGGAGGCCAATGGCGAACGCGACATTTGGAGGTCGCGAGCAGGTTGATTTGATTGGGGGAAGGGCTGTGTTTTCTATCCAAGAGGAGCGCGACTTTGATGTGGAGGGCGACTGTACGATGTAGCAAGAGGATGACGAGGGGCGTGGTTGTCAGAGGGCAGCGGCGCCAAAGTTGGTAAGGGTTGCAGTCGCTTGAAGGGTGTGGCAGCGGAGCAGGTCGAGGGTGTTGGCTTGAGGTCGTTTGCGTTCATCTCGTTGAGATTTGGGGTTGCTGCGTCGTACCAGTCAAAGGCTGGAGGTGATGGAGAGGTACTGTCTGGTGATGAGGTAATTAGGATGATTTTTTTTAGATAATTAGTAGGTTAATTTATAAATTTAAAATAATTATCGATTAAATTATATTGACGTTCATTTATCGACATTGAATTATACAAGGCCAAAAATCATTTAAACAAGTCAAGTTGGATCGTAGCAAAGAAACACTATACACTGGATTACATTTGGAATAATCTATTATAGATTTTATAGTGTTTGGAATTATTGGATGCTAAGCACTGGCCTGAATTTTGATAATTTAAATACCATAAATATATTTTTAAAATTTAATGGATAAAAGGGGAATTTTGATATAAAAATATTTATTTTGGAAGTGGAAAATAGGCACAAGGACAAATTTTCATAAAAATTTTGGCTGAAGGACAAGTTTCATTTTTAGGCTGAAGGACAAACTAGGACAATGCTAATACAACTAGCATTTTGTACAATGTAAAACTGGATATAATGCTAGTTATAATTAGCATTTTGTACAATGTTTGCACTGTACAAAATGCTAACTATATTTAGCATTGTCCTTCAGCCTAATTTTCTTTCAAAGTTTGTCCTTCAGCCCAAAAATGAAACTTTGTGTCCTTCAGTCTAAATTTTTTTCAACGTTTGTCCTTGTACCTAATTCCCTCTATTTTGGAATTGGGGTTATTTTAAAGAAATTGAGTTAGAAAATTATATTGATTTTTGGTAACACTTAACTATTGTGAATTATTAAATGGAGATTTTAAAAATGAATTATATAAGAGAATTTATGAATGATTTCCGAAAATATAAAAAGAGTTGAAGTCGATATTAAAAATAGATAGGATTGAGATACTTCGGTAAGTAGATTTTCCTAGTAAATTCTAACTTTTAAAATCAGCTTTGAAAATTGATTTGTTTATCTGAAAATGAGTTATTGATGTTTTATAAAAAGAATTTCGATATTTTAAATAATTACTTAAATATGTTTTACAAATAAATTATTATTCTTTAAAATATTTATTATATGTATATAGATTTGGGAATGATTGGAATTTATTTATAAATTCACTCGAGATTTGCGAACGGAGTTATTTAACGGATAGGGTTTCATAAAAGGAAAATCTTATAACAAAATTCTTGAAACTTAAGGAAGGTTCTGAAATATTAGGAATAAGAACTTCGGGTTGAATCTGAAGTCATAGAGAAGTTATAAATAGATAGAAGAGATTATAAGTGGATATAATCAATTTTGAAAAGGTAAGGGAATTAATGTAAGTTCTGGAAACTTATGAAATAAGTTATGAAAATATTCTCTAAAGGGTTGATATTTGAAATGATTTTGGAAAATAAGGCTTATAATATTTCCCCTAAGTATAAAAATGGAAATTTTGGAATATCTCTATGTGTTGAGATGATTTGGAAATATCCTATCATGGATTTAAGTATTTGAAACTGTTTTCAAATATCGGAATATGGAAAGGAATTTGAATATATATCTTAGTAAAGATATTTTGAAATAAATGTTAAAGGATTTAATAAAATTTGGCCTAGTGATTTCTTATGGATGTTTTATTGATAGTTAAATAATCGACTATCAATATTGGCCAATTTCGTCAATCGTTTCGAAGAGACCGGGATCGGATTTAATTATCCGAAAACCACTTCGATCCAGTTTGAACGTTACGAATGAATACCCTGAGATGATGAAGATGGTGATTCGGTTTGTCCAGACCCAGGACAACTTGTATGGACGAATGCTATCAGAACATCGTCATTGGAGGTCGATGAGCATTCTAGGTGGAATGGTTTCTTGAAAGGTAACGCTTAGCCTCGAGCCTCATCAACCGGGAATGACTAAAACAAGGGAGATGCAGCAAGACTAAGTGGGTCGCACCCAATTAGGGTATGTTATCACTTTTCTAGATGTCCTCGGAAACCTATTTATTATGGATATGATTGTGCATGAATGAAGGAGCGCTCGGTGGTAAGGGTGGGAACACCCAAGGTGATAACATATTCGGTCTATCTAGGTTAGGGGTTAGCCGGTCTTGTGTAGCAGGGGATCCCAGTGTGGTCCTCGGTACATTGTTCTAGAGGTGTATTGTGATGGGCGGTACCCCAGTGGCCCAGTCATTCATATGGAATCCATTCTCCAAATACGAGCTTACGATTTTGTTTGTAGAGCCTAGTATGCTGGAATTTAATTAATGTAACAATTTCGGCTATTTGAATAAGTATTTGTACTTAGGCACTATTAAAATATCAGATGAATTTGATAAAAATTGTTATGGTTATCGTAAGGGCAAAACCCATCGTGTTTATGTGTGATGCGGTCTTACGAGATACCTTTGTTTTTCAAAGGATTTTGATAACTCTAATAATTCAAATTGAGTGTGTTTTCTCATGCTGGTTTTCCAGACTGACTCGGGTGTTATTTTATTATAATATTCGAGTGAGACCGAGTATACAGATTCAGGATAGAATGCTATGGAGCTCAGGAGACGAGCTGGATGACAGAGACGTATCTCCGTACTTGGCTTATATTCCACTATGTAAGGACAAGATATATAACTGTCCAGTTTGATGTATTGATTGTTGTACTCTGATGATTGTAAGTATAAAACAGTTATAGATTCTTTTGTGTAAAAATCTGTTGTTATATATTATATTTTGTTCCGCTGCGATTGTGAGATTCTGTGTTTTTGTTGTTCTATTTTCTTCTATCTCTCTCTTCTTCTTTACCCTAGTTATTCGCTCTTTCGTACAATTTGGGTTCAACGGGAGGGAATTATTATCAACTCAAAGGGTACGGAACTGCGGATTGCTACAAGCGCTCTTTTAGTAAGATGTCCACTAGCCTGTCAAAAAAAGTTGACAAATACTTTGGGATGGTAATGAGAAAGCTTGGTGGAAATTCTTTATCATCATCATCATTCTAGATCCATTTATCTATCCTTATGTTTTTCTAGTTTTATTTATGTCATTTCCATGTATTTTTCACTATGTTTATATATCACTCTATTATATTAATGAAATTTGCTTAGAGACTTTTTTTTGCTGTCAATCATGTTTTTTTGTTATCTGGAATCATAAGCTAAAATAGTATAAGATATAAACAAAAATTAAAACAAAAGCAAGAAACATGAAAATTACTGCATATAGGTCACCTATATATGTTGACATACTCTGTTGTTTCTAGAATTTGAAATTCAAAAGGATTAATTATTTTTTGGAGGGATTAGTTATTAATCCGACTCTTCACTGTTGTAAAACCATATCTCTCCCAGGAAAACTCCAAAATTAATTCATCTTCTTATCTTATTCCTCTCCATACATCTCTTTTCATAAAAAATTAATTTGACCATCAATTTTTCAAAACAAAAACTTAGTGATAATATAGAAGAGACTCTTCAGTCATTCAAGAATGCTCTTTGCTTCATTCTTCGCAATCAACGATGCTTGAAGTTAAGTCCAATGCAAATGATAAAAGAATAAGAAAAACAATTTGGTTCTCTTTGATGTTTGATTCCTTGTTTCGCTAAAGAAGTTCAAAGCAATGCCCCGGAATGCTCAAACTCTAAAGCAAAAGTGGAACACGTGGGAAGTTATCAACACCAATCCAATATTTGGATCCAAAGGATGGGTCGAAGTTCCTAGGAAAATCTATTTTTTATTTGTATTTATAATTTCTTATAGATTTTAGTCTTTATAATTAAATTTAGTTGTATTTGTACTTTTTGTGTAATTAATTATGTGTACGGATGTATAAATGTAAAAATTATGATGTATGGTTTAAACATATTTAATTATAGTGTTATGTGAGTATATATGCAATTATTTCTCAAAAATATTGTTTTGCAATTAGTATTGATATTGATTTCGTATATAACATTATCGCATTTCGTAATATTTAATATGTCGTGTTTACGGGAAGTTTATTTTTTTACCCATTTTTGTTGATGATAAAGTGGGAGAGAATATAAAATGTAATATATGCATATACTAAGGCAGAGTTATTCAAAATAGAGGGAGTGAACCAATTATGGAGAGTTACATTATATTTTATAATAAATATATTTAAATGGTTGTCATCATCAAAAAGGGGAGATTTTTAATACCACAAATATTGATTTTGATGACAAAAACCATACAGATATAGGTACTGAAGTTTTCCCAAGTTGTATAGAATATTTTTGTAGGATATTTCATAGGTTTATATAAGTACAGTATAATTGAGTCTGAAGGCTGATCATTAAAGAGATTAGAGATCAAAATTTATGGACGGTCAAGATAATTGAAGACTTGTGAGCTTAAAGGCAAAGTCATGAAGAGTTATAGACTATAGTTTTAGTTTATAGACATTAGATAAATTTGTTAAAGTTGTTGAATGGCAAATTTCTTTTCTTTGAATATTCTTTCATCAAAATATTTATTTTATTTTCAAAATGTACTGCAAATATTTTATAAAAGTTCTATATATTAAAAAGTATTTAAAAATTATTTTTAAATGATTTTACACAATATCATAATTTTATTACACTTTAAATGTATTATTATTTTTTCTTAAAATACAAGGCTATGTAAACATACCCTAACAATGTATGTCCACATAAACAACGTTATAAAGATGTTTTTTATGTTTGAATAGTTGTGATTTTTGGCTCCATCTCTTCGTTAATAGTCACGTCCCTTCAAACACTATATAAAGAGGACTAGAAAATGAATTATGATAACTACTTTCTCTATGTTCTTCTTACTCCACATTCTCATTATATATTTTACAAAATCCACTTTCTATACTCTTCAAATTAAATCTCTACTTTTCTACATTCATACTCTATAATCTACTCACTAATTTGCTAGTATTCTCTCATCAATTCAAAGTTCAAAGTGCTATCAAAGGGCTATAGGATATTCTGTATCCAAAGTAAAACCATTTGTATTTGGAATCAATAGCCCTTAACTACTATTTGTGTGGGTGTGCTTGTTGCCCGTTCAAATCCAATGGGTATGCTTGTTGTCTGTTTAAATCAAGTGGGTAATCTTATTGCCTAGTTAAATCAACAAAGTCCACCATGAGCTTGAAAAGGCAGGAGGGTATGCCTTGCTACCTTGCAATCAATATTGTATTCTAGTTTACTTGCTACCCGATTAAAGTAGGCTTTGAAATGAAATCTGTACATATATTGTATGAGACTGCACATAGGACTGGTTAATCCGAACCAGCATAACACTCCCGATGTCATCTCTCTTAATTTTATTTTATTTTTATTGCATATATATATATTTATATCTGTGACTGTTTGTTAATATATATCTATGCTAATTATCTATGTTTGGATTTAAATCTTGAAACCACTTAAGAAAGTTCTATATAAGTTATAAAACACTATTCACCCCCTCTAGTGTTAAAGTAGCCTTAGGATCCTATAACGACCCTTTATTAACATTATTTAGGACATTTAATTAGTTAAATTAAATGAAATAATGTAAATGGTTAAGGGTTTGAGATTGTGTTAATAGAGGGTAGTCGTGCCTAATGAACAATGAACTAAAAGGGGATTAAAATGAAATATAAGGGCAAAGTAGGAATAAGTTATATTCATATACCTTAAACCCCCCATACCACTTCATTTTACACGTTCACAAACTAAAATCAAAACATAAGAGAGGCCGACCGCCATTAGGGGAAAAGCAAGAAGAAGATAAAGCTAGAATCAAAAGAAGGAAGCTTGATCAACTTAATCCAAGATCAAGTCTCAACTCCTTAACAAGAAAGTTAAAGGTAATAATAGGTTACATCTCATATTTTATTTTTGGTTATGGTTGAGATCCGAAATTATTTTGCAAATGATTTGCCATGTTTTGATCGTTTAAATAGAGATATATGCTTGTTGATGATTTATGCTATTTCATATAGATTTTATGATAAGGTTTAACTTGAAAAACTAATCAAATTACATCCAAATTCCTTGCGATTTTGATACAAGGTCAGAAATATTATTTTAGGGTCGGGTTTCAAGTTTCATAATTTTTTGAATTAATGTGGATTTATTATGAATGTAAAGAAAATGGTTAATTGGGTTTAAAATTAATTACGGTTATTTTATATTGGCTTTGGGTCAGAAATTTATATATATTGGAAAACATATTAGAATTAATTTATGGGAATTTTTGGAGAATTTTCCTAAGAGTTTTAATAAGTATATAAAATTATTTAAGGTATTGTTGACACCAAAAATGGGCATCAACACCCATAGAATTTCATGGATATCAGAAAATTAATGGAATCTAAAGAACAAAGCATAGAAGTAAATAGATACGAAGATTTTATAGTGGTTCGGCAATCTTGGCCTACATCCACTTCATATTTTATTAATCTTTCACTCGATTACAATTACATGAGCTATTGGATTAGCTAAAATCCATTTATAAAAGTTTATAAGAAAAATAGACATGGCAGATTATTTGGAATAGGAAGAAGAAGATGAAGTCCCAAATAGAGAGGTTCCAAAAATGGCCCCCCGCCCATGTATTTATAGATGAAGGTAGCCTTCAATCTGACTAACATCTCAAAGCCCAGACCCCCCTGACCACTTGGACCCACCATAAGGAAAACGCAACCCAAAATACTATGCCAAACTAAACTATCATGCCGACTTGATCCATATTGTGCCGACCCGATGTCATGCCGACCTAATACTATGCCTATTAATATCATGCCGACCCGATACAATCTATATAACACGTCGACCCGAGCTATTCCGCGTGCTATGCCGACCCGAGCCATTCTCCATGTTATGCCGACCCGAGCCATTCCATACACTATGCCGATCCCAGCCATTTCATATACTTTGCCGATCCAACCTCTATTATGCCTATGCCAACCCCCTTGGGTTTTAGTTAATTTGCCTAATCATCCACTCTAGTTCCCAATCCAAACAAACTAACTTCTAAGACTTTGACATCTAGTGCTATCCATATGTTGACCTTATTTAGCCTGGGCTGGATATAACTGTTTGGATATCATATTTTGTTCGTATGGATGTTGTCTCGTGGTCATCTTTCACATCAATAGTCAATTCTGGTCCTCGTAATCACCTTTGTGTAGCCGGGCCAAAAGGCCGGATAATAGGTATGGGACTTAAATGTTTTATATGTTTATAAAAGGAGAAGGGGAAATTTGTAAATGTTTTAAATTATTAATCTCTGAAATTTGGCACCATTTTTGGAAAAGATATTGGAAAAGTATTGGCAACCAGTCATATGTTGATAAATAAAGCAGGTTAGTTGAAAAGAAATTGCTTTTTAAAGTTAAAAATCAGTTTTATAAGGTTTCTGCGGTTTTGCCACTTTCGGCAGCCACCTTTCGACCATATACTTCCGCCTCCACCTTAGTCAAAACCAATACACAGGGTATCAAGGACTTGGTACGTAGTGGATTGAAAATAGGCGAAAGGTATAGAGTCGAAACAGGGCTTTTGAAGGGGTCGAGACCTTGTTTTGCTTTCAAAAGAAAACGTCGCTGGCTTTGCTTTCAAAAGAAAACGCCGCTGGCTTTGCTTTCGTAAAGAATGCTTTCGAATGAGATAGCTTTCGACTTAGTCAAGTGTTTTAAAAGAAAAGAGCTTTCCAAGGAGGTTGCCGCCTTTGTTTAAGAAAATTCTTTCGAAGGTGTCGAAACCCCTACTGCCGCATCCTACCTTTCGAAGCAATGCCTTACCTTTCGAAGCAATGCCTTACCTTTCGAAGCAATGCCTTCGAAAGAGTTCTTTCGCTTTTAAAATAAGAGCTGCTTCTTCAATGCTTTCGAAGGGATTAGTTTCGACACCATCCACTTCTTTCACTCAGGAAATTGCTTTCGAAGGAGTTGTTTTCGACTTAGTTCGTTTAAGACCCATCTTAGATTTTGAAAGTTAAACCCAATGGTTTCGAGAGGAATGGTTTTGAATGGTTGTTCCATCTGTTTTTACTTGAAACTAATGCTTTCGAAAGGTTTGTTTTAAGTAGAAGATTTTAATGCTTTCAAAAAGTATATGATAAAGGTTTCGAAGGAGTGGTTCCCCAATGTTTTTGAAAGGTTTGCCTTAGTGTTAAATGGAGGGTTTCCAATTGCTTTCGAAAGGCATGTTTAAAGCATTTAGAAAAGAGGATATCTAAGGTTTTATAAAGCTTTCGAACGGATACTTTCAATGTTTTCGAAAGGTCTATTATAAATGGTTTTGAAAGGTATGTTTTGGCCTTTTGGCCTAAGGTTATAAAGTAAAGTAGTTTACTTGTATCGAAAGGGTTGCTTTTAATGGTTAATGGGGTACTTTCAAAGGTTTCAAAAGAGATTGTTTAAAGGTTTAAACAAAGGTTTTGAATGTTTTCATCAACATTGTTTTGAGTAAAGTATATATAACATGGTAAATAGCTTTGAGTAAAGCAAAAGTATATATTCCTTGTTTAAGTATGATTTAAAGGGTTAAATCAATTTGAAAAGGTTTTCAAGGAAAATTTAAAGGGTAGTTAACCCTAAGTAAATGACTAAGATAATAGAATACCAAATGAGACTGGTATAGGATCGCGTCCTATACATTAGCTATAGCCCCTAGCTAATTTAGTCCAAAATTCCAATGTGTAGGGCTTATTCACAGGTGGACTTAAATGATGGTGACACACAGAAAGGAATATATATATAGAGAAGGAGGATAGGTTATTGGTGAGCCCACAAAACCTTTAGAATCAGGTGATCCTTGGAGAAGTAAGTTAAGGACAGACCATCCAGAAGTTTGTCTAACAGATGTTAGATTATTTATTTTGTCTGGTAGGCCCAAGTCAGCCAATGGTTAGTAGTGAGCCAAACAAAACTATATTGTTCGGATAGATGGTCCATTTATTACCTGATTTTGAGTATATATGATATTGCTATTATTGTTATAATCATTTTGATTAACCAGTTTGGTTGCAGGATTTTGATTTGCAAAAAGATATGTTTTAAAGGGATATTAGTGTGGGGAAACCCATTTCGCTAAGTGGCGTGGTCTCACTTAATATCAGTAAACCGAGATGTAATAGTATTATTCACACCAGGCTTTATGTCTGACTCGAAGTTTATGTTTTTCCCCTTAAACTCTCGGGTGCTCAAAATTAATTTAAGTAGATTGAGAGTTGAGGATTTACAAGTTTTGGTAGGTGGACGAATGAAGCTTCCGGAAATGAGCAGGCGGCTGATGTTAGCTATTTAGGAGTTGTTATGTTTTTATTTCCGCCGTGATGTATTAAGACATTTTTTGTCTATTAAGTACTATGATCATCCAAGGGGGCATCTTCATATGTCGCTTTTGGTGTATTTTTTAATAATTACATTTGTTCAATGGGTGGGAAAGATTTGGGATTATGTAATTGGATATGAAATATGATTTTGTGAAAGGTAATCAGGAAAGTTGTTTTTGAAATATGTGATTCTGTTTCATATTCATGTGTTTCTAATATTATAGATACCATTAACATTACAGTATTTTGTTGTCGGAAGTTAATACTATAGATGACTACAACATCTGTAGCGCTTAGCTTTGGGCCTTAAGTTAGGGGATTTTACATATTCGTTCACACTAGTACAATTTATCCTACACCATCTCCCACAAATGGGATAGGCGTTACGCCTCTGCACTCTTTAAAATAAATGAAACAAAATGATGTGCACGTAAATGTGTATATTTTTATCACCATATTTAATCTATTTAAATTAAATAAATGATCATATCGGGTATTTTAACTTGTTTAAACCAAAATTCAAATAATTCCAAATTGTCACATATTCATCTTCATCCAAGGGCAAAATGGTCATTTTGTGCATATATTAATTTGATAAATTTTAATTGGAAATTTCTATATTTTTTTATAGGAATTTGGCTTCATATAAAAGTGGTTTCATGATCACATATGCATGCACAAGAGTGAAGAGAACAAATAAAGATGGAAATAATTCAAAGTGAAGATCATGGAGGACCCCACCTACCCACCTTCCTTCATGTACAAATTAGAAGCTAATCCACATTCTAATGGCCATCAAATCTTCATGCACACTTAAATGGATGATTATGAAAGGCTAATTATTACTTGGCCACCACACTGCCTCAAGGGCAATTTGGGCATTCCCCAAAAATATGAATTAGGGTTTCATACAAGTATAAAGACCCCTTATCTTCATGTAACCCTCCTCTCCTTTAGTCTCTCTTAGTTAGTTTTAGATCAAATAAAAGAAAGCTCTCTTCTCTTTTCCATGGCTACTTAGCCATTTTTATTTTCATGTAACTTCCATTTTTTTTATGTAATGTTAATTAGTGCTCTCTTCTTTTACATGCTTCTTTTGTTTATTTACTTTCATGTTTGTAGTGTAGATCTCTCTTATTTCATGCAAGTAGATTAGTTTTTCCTTTCTTTTTTCTCTCTTTTTCCTCTTTTTTGTTTAATGTTGCTTTCTACATTTGTTGATTTGATAACAAAAATGAGAGGCTAATCCCTCAATTTAGGGGTAATGAAGCTCTCTTGAATCATGTAGATGCAACATAATTTCTTTTATGTCTCTTTTGTGCTTAATGGAAAGTAGATGTTTGTGTGGTTTTGTGTTTAATATTGAGTTTGATAGCTTATATTGTTCAAAACAAATAGGTTATGCTTGGTCATATGAATCATTAATTACCTCTTCATCTACATATGATCATGGTAATGGAAGTGGATTTAGAATCAAAATTTGATGGTTTATGTTTCTAATTCAATAGTTAATAAACCATGCTTAAAATAGATTCTACTTTTGATTTCATATCATTTTCATTGAAGTTAGTAAGTGGGTTAGAGGGTGCATTAAAGTTGGATGGTTTAAGTGTGTTAATTAATAACACAATTAGGCCATGCTTATGATAAATGCATCACCTAAACTCACACATGACCAAAAAGAGATCATAATTTCATTATGTTGATTTATATGATCATTAGAGGGGATTTGCCTCTAAATTGCTCTTTAATCTCATCTTTTTATTCTCCTTAGTTTTAGTTTGTTTTTACTTTCTTTTAGTTAGTTAACAATCACTCGACTTTTGTATAATTTGATTGAATAGAATTTTAAAATCATCAATTCCCTGCGGATCGACCCGTATTCGCCACGTGCTACATTCGTACACCGTGCGCTTGCGGTTATTTTTATTTCAAAATTCGTTCGGCTATTTTCTAACTCGATAGACATTTAGCCGTCCGAACAAGTTTTTGGCGCCGTTGCTGGGGAGTTGTTTCGATTTTGATTTTCTATTCTTCGAATTATTTGTGTTTGATTGTAGTGTGTGTGTTTGTTTTGTGTGTGTTGTGTTTAAAAAAAAATATTGTGTGTTTGTTTGGTTTTTGTGTGCATTTGTTTGTGTTCTTGTTTGTTTTGCATTTTTATTTTCATTTGCATTTCCATATTAAAAAAAAACAAGAGCATAAACATTTCAAAAAAAAAATTTCTATTTCATTTCATTTACACTTCAATTTACATTTTCATTTGCAATTTGATTTTCGATTTACACTGCTTTCAATACAAAAAAAAGACATTTGACACTGTGCTTCACTGTGCACAGCCCCTGTTTTTTGCTATTTGCTCTACTAATTGCTCTGCCATACCAGTGCATTGTGCACATCATTCTCTGCTTTCAACTTCCATACTTCATCTCTCGACCATACACCACATTACATACCAATCACCACCACTTCCCCAAATAGACTTCGACTCCAGTACATTCCATCACTTTCAAAACTACATCCTTCATATCCACACTGCCCAACAACCCAGACAACTTCCAATTCCTCTTCAATACTCACAATCATTCAAACATTCACATCTCCCCTTCATTCATCCACCTCAAAACAGCCACCTACCTTTCCCTCTGTAACCAAGCCTGCACATCACCTTCGTCCGAACAAGTTTTTGGCGCCGTTGCCGGAGAGTGAAATTATATGGATTATATTGATTTTCACAACTATTGTAAAATTGACGTAAGTGAGGAAACTCGGACATTTTCAAGAATTTTTTTGTGGAACCAAATTTAAATTTCGATCTTCCTTTTTCTGAAAATTTGAATGCAACAACTTGGGATTTTGAACTTGAGACATGTATTAAAGTTGTTGATAATCCAACAAAGGAAGACAAATTTAATGAAAATGATTTTTTTGGACTTTTGGATGACGAGTTGTTAAATTGGGACGGGGAAGATGAAAATAACCATTTTGATTTTGAAATCAATAACTCTGAAAATGTTTTCAATGATAAGCTTGAATTTCAAATTGGTGAAAATAAACTTGAACTTCAATCAATTGTTTTATCGACCCCAGAAATCATCGAAAATAAAATAACTCGTACAATTTTCAATAAAACGACATTCGTTTTTCCAAATCAACATTCAACTTTGAAATCTTTTACGATTTGGTTTTTCGAGCTTGAGTTGTGTCTCATATACTTGACGAGACAAATGAATCGGTCTTTGGAAGACCGTTTCATTTACTTTTTGACGATATACTTTCTGATCTCGTGTAAATACCGTTAATTTTCATTTAAATAAAGGTCATCTTTTTATTTTTATTTTTCTCCTTCCACTTGGGTTGACTGTGGGGACACAGTCAAAATCAAGTGTGGGGGGAGACTCACCATCATTTTCAATTTTTCCAAAATTAAAAAAAATCTCAAAAACAAAAAAAACAATTTTTTTTAAGCATTTTAATTTATTTTTAAAGAAACACTATAAGATAAATATATGGTTTTGGTTTATTAAATTGAAATTTTTGAAAATTTATTCGTCTTAACAAAAATAAAAATGAAGTTTGATTACAAATAATAATGGTTTAATTTGTATATAGGAAGATTCATACGTGATAATTATGAAATATATCCGAATTGAAAATCTTTGTTTTAAAAAAGTGGTTGATTTAAAGTAAAGGATATAACATTTTTTTGTCTTCTAAGATAGGTGGTGCTAAGATGATTTTGCAAAAAATCTCTCTTTCTATAAAAAAAAATCTGAAAAAAAAAGAAAAAAAACATTTGTATATATGTAAATATTTTCTATTAACACCTACGATCGACAGGTGTGCACACTTGTGTGTACACTCGCCATGCTCTGTACCTTTCTTACGTAAGACCGAAAGGCAGTGCATGATCGGTATATCTGGCCTAAGTTTATCTGAGCTAGGTGTATATATATAATATTTCTTTTTAATAACGCCTACAGTCAATAGGTGTTCACACTCGTGTGTTCACTCGCCACGCTCTGTATTCCCCTCACATCAGTCCGCAAGGCAGCGCATGGGTAATATATCTGGCCTCGGTTTATCTGAGTTAGGCATATGTAAATATTGTAAATATCAATAAAATTTTCAAAAAATGAAGAGAGTAAGCAAATGAAATCCAAGCACTATTTTAACTTATTTGATTTGATTTGTTATTGAAATGAAATGAAATACCACTTTAATAAACTTTGATAATCAACTAAGGACCTATTTCATGGTTACAATTTGTTATCAACTGAAACAACGAGTTAAACTATTGTCTATTTGTTATGATAACTTAATTTTTGTTGGAAATTTTGACGAGTAAATGACTTAAATTTCAAGATAATGACCAAACCTGTATTTAACTTATTTGTGTCAATTTAAAAATAAATCCTTCATTGTAAATATTTTAAAAAACTTGCATTCATCTCCTTGTAAATAAATCTTGCATTTTGTAAATATTTTCATTCTACATTTGGATTTTGTGGGTAGTATCCGCTGAAAACCCCTACGAGACAACACTTGTCCTACTGGGGACACCCAGAGGTTTAACGGCTTGTTGCATACGCTCAATGCAACCATGCTCCCTACGAAAACGGATTTATCTTAGTTTTCCTTTATTCGAGGACGAATAAAAAGATAAGTGTGGGGGTATTTGATGTGCACGTAAATGTGTATATTTTTACCACCATATTTAATCTATTTAAATTAAATAAATGATCATATCGGGTATTTTAACTTGTTTAAACCAAAATTCAAATAATTCCAAATTGTCACATATTCATCTTCATCCAAGGGCAAAATGGTCATTTTTGTGCATATATTAATTTGATAAATTTTAATTGGAAATTTCTATATTTTTTTATAGGAATTTGGCTTCATATAAAAGTGGTTTCATGATCACATATGCATGCACAAGAGTGCAGAGAACAAATAAAGATGGAAATAATTCAAAGTGAAGATCATGGAGGACCCCACCTACCCACCTTCCTTCATGTACAAATTAGAAGCTAATCCACATTCTAATGGCCATCAAATCTTCATGCACACTTAAATGGATGATTATGGAAGGCTAATTATTACTTGGCCACCACACTACCTCAAGGGCAATTTGGGCATTCTCCAAAAATATGAATTAGGGTTTCATACAAGTATAAAGACCCCTTATCTTCATGTAACCCTCCTCTCCTTTAGTCTCTCTTAGTTAGTTTTTGATCAAATAAAAGAAAGCTCTCTTCTCTTTTCCATGGCTACTTAGGCATTTTTATTTTCATGTAACTTCCATTTTTTTATGTAATGTTAATTAGTGCTCTCTTCTTTTACATGCTTCTTTTGTTTATTTACTTTCATGTTTGTAGTGTAGATCTCTCTTATTTCATGCAAGTAGATTAGTTTTTCCTTTCTTTTTTTCTCTCTTTTTCCTCTTTTTTGTTTAATGTTGCTTTCTACATTTGTTGATTTGATAACAAAAATGAGAGGCTAATCCCTTCAATTTAGGAGTAATGAAGCTCTCTTGAATCATGTAGATGCAACATAATTTCTTTTATGTCTCTTTTGTGCTTAATGGAAAGTAGATGTTTGTGTGGTTTTGTGTTTAATATTGAGTTTGATAGCTTATATTGTTCAAAACAAATAGGCTATGCTTGGTCATATGAATCATTAATTACCTCTTCATCTACATATGATCATGGTAATGGAAGTGGATTTAGAATCAAAATTTGATGGTTTATGTTTCTAATTCAATAGTTAATAAACCATGCTTAAAATAGATTCTACTTTTGATTTCATATCATTTTCATTGAAGTTAGTAAGTGGGTTGGAGGGTGCATTAAAGTTTGATGGTTTAAGTGTGTTAATTAATAACACAATTAGGCCATGCTTATGATAAATGCATCACCTAAACTCACACATGACCAAAAAGAGATCATAATGTCATTATGTTGATTTATATGATCATTAGAGGGGATTTGCCTCTAAATTGCTCTTTAATCTCATCTTTTTATTCTCCTTAGTTTTAGTTTGTTTTTACTTTCTTTTAGTTAGTTAACAATCACTCGACTTTGGTATAATTTGATTGAATAGAATTTTAAAATCATCAATTCCCTGTGGATCGACCCGTATTCGCCACGTGCTACATTCGTACACCGTGCGCTTGCGGTTATTTTTATTTCAAAATTCGTTCGGCTATTTTCTAACTCGATAGACATTTAGCCGTCCGAACACAAAACTTTTGTTGCGAACTGTAACTTTGAATTTTGTTGTTGCCTTGACTTGTACAGTAGATCTCTTTGAGTGGCTAGTAGTTCCTGCAATATTAGCAAAAGCCTTTTTAATTTTTGAATATGTTAAATATTAGTGTGATAATAAGACAAATTATGTACGGTCATTTATGTCGGCCATGCACCAGCCGGATGCAAATCGACTGTTTGCATTGGCATGAGCTGGAGCACATGTTAGCTCGTGGGTTCTCTAGGGTGGCAAACGATCAAACATAGAGTGACGAATGAACCCGGCTTGAAGCAGAGCGCATGTTGGTTGTAAAGTTCTCCTGGATGATATGCCGCCAGTTGTGAAGAATGTTTATCTCAAATCTAATCACGGTGCATTACTGGCTCAGGCACTTGTGTAGGATTGAGTTGTATGATGGTGAGATGGGCTAGTGTGCTACTCGCTCCCAGGGACTTGTAGATAGGATATATTTTAGACATGAGAACTTGTCCGTAGTGATGGGCTCGAATTGAGTTTGTGATGCCACCAGCTCTCTCTTATTTGTCGGTTAGTTATGAGAGGGTGGGGGTAGATGTTGATGCTTTAAAGTTGGGGATGGCCTCGGTATAAACTAGTGTGTTGGCCAGACGATGGATAACCTATGGAACCCACTGTTGATTGTTGAGAGCTCTTGCTGAATCATGAGAATACCCTTCTTTGCCTACCTTAAGTAAGTGCCATAACATTCCCTTGCCTTCTGTTAATTGCCTCTGATTTCGTTGACTCTATCTTCGACGAGGAACTTCTTGATGAGGCGATTGTAGGAGATGATGATATCCAACTCAGTGAGTGATGATCATTCTATTAACAGATTATAAGCAGATGGGTAATCGACTACCAGAAAGTTTACCAAGATTTTTCCAATGAGGGGATCTTGGCCAAATGTTGTTACAAGTGATGTAGTTCCCATTGGAATAATGCCTACACCCTTAAAGTTGTGAATAAGCAAGGCACATAGGGTGAGGCTAGAGGCTGGAAGCTTAAGAGCCTTAAAGACATTCTTGAACATGACGTTAAACAAGATGCCCCCATCCAGTAGGCCCAATGCACATTGGAGTTGGCCAAGGAAAAAGTGATGACCATGGGCTCGTGACGAGCGTATGAGACTACTTCCTATTTTCCACTATGGATGTAATTGGTTGTTCTAATTCCAACCGAGGTGCTTTAGATGCTCGAGATTCCGATGAATAGACTTGACCGACCATGCCCACTTCTCTTTGATACTGGGACCAAGATCCCCACGTGATGTTGGCCATATGCGGGCCTCCACATATGGTTAGGACATCGGTTATAGCTTAGACATTTGTGTTACCAGCTTGAGGAGGCTAGTTTGGTCTGTCATCACGGTTCGTCCTTTGCTCGACCTTACATCGAAAAAATTCCAAAAGCACTCCTTCCCGGATGAGACTTTCAATCTCATCCTTGAGCACCCAACACTCTATTGTGGTGTGACTGTTGATTTAATGGAACTTACAATATTTGTGTTTTCCATGAGGTTCCTTCTGCTTTTTATCTCTGGTGGTGGTGGGTCTTTGAAATTGCACCCGGTTTCGGGTGGCGAGATAGATTGTGGCGATATCCCTGTTTAAATTAGAGTAACTATTATACTAGGTTTGTACCAAGGTCAAACCTTCAATCGCCTTCTGGTATCAGCTTGACGACCGTTGTTCTTATGGTCATTGGTCATTGGTCATTATTGGTGCAAGAACTGGCTTGAGTGGGGCGCCTCACCATATTATCATTGTCTGAAAGATCGACATCTTCCATTATTATCATGTTGTTTGCCCATGGATAGAAGTTGTTTTAGGATGAGGTTGGCTACTTTTAGCACTCTCTCCACATCCTAAACTTGTGCCTGACTCCAAACTATAGGGTCACGACCAAGCTATTCATGTCTGCCTCTCTAGCCCATATGAACATTTTATAAAAGAGGTTCATATACAATCGCAAGTTTTCTGAAGGACCATCCCTAATGTTGCCTAGTTTACTAGCCATCAGAACACAAGTTCTGTAAGTGAAGAAACAAGCCTTGAAATCTACGCACAGTTGGGCCTAGGAACTGATGTTGCTCGATCGCAGATGCAAGAACTAGTGAGAGGCCGGTCCTGTGAGAGTGAAGGAAAAGAGTAGACCTTTGCTGAGCTGGAAAGCTAGCTGGCACATGTGATAGAATTAAATCAAATAATATGGTCAAATGGTTCAGTACTCCCATCATACTTATCAATAGGTGATAAGGCATACCACGGATGGATGTAGGTGTCCAATATTTCATTGAATAAAGGTTTTCTATTCACTTCGTTGGAGAATGCCTTGCCTTTAGTATTTCGGGCTTACATTCTGATGAGTTGTTGGTGAAGGATGTGCATTTCTTCCCAAAGGCCAACATCGGCCTATTGGGGAATATTCTGATCTATGGCCAACTATGGGCTCAAACCGACATCTTTCTGGAGTGCAAGATCATTGACGAAACAGGGAATAGTTATGGTGAGTGGGAGATCTCTTCCTATGCACAAAGGGCGACCTGGAACATGAGACCCGCCCTTCTCTTTGTCCATTCTTGGCCATACCTCTATGGGACCTGGAATGCACCGAGAGAACTACATGCACCCTATTGGTGGTAGAGTTCCCCCATTGAGACGGTCAAGAGCAGAAGCTCAAGAGTACTCAACAATACGTGGTTGTTCCACTAAAGGGAAATGGTGATGTCTATCCATAGGCGCAACCACATCTGAAGTAATATTAGTCCGGCAAGGCACACACATAGCGTACCTTTTGGGATGAAGGTGAACATCCATAAGTGGAGTTTCAGGCACTATTCTTTTTTAGGATTCAGCGGTGTTCCAGTTCATAACTGTAGGGAAGCACTGGCTTGTGAGAAGGCATCCAACCGTGTCCGCAAACCATTCGCCTCATGAGCTAGCTGACCCACATTCGATAGCTGTAGCATCGCAACACACCACATTTCTTTGCTGACGCTAAGATTGGGCTGGACAGCACTAGCGAGAGTTTTGTCATTGGTTCCGTGCTCATACCTTCGACTGATAGAAGATTGTCCATGGTAACAAGTCAGATCATGATTTTATAGAATAAAAGTACGGAAAGGTGAGAGCTTTAGGGTAAGGCCCTCCTTCTAGCGCCAAAATGTTAATGGGAGATTTAGCTAATCTCGAAATTAGACTAATGAGAAAATGTTTCTAGCTAACACTACATTAAAACATTTGAAAATGAGGAAGAACTTGAGTAATTAAAGCAAATGACATTAAATATAGAGTGGTTTGACAATCCATTGTGAATATCGCTTACTATATTTTTCTCTTATAATTACTAGGACATACAAAAGAATAGCAAGAAAATAAAGCACTTAAGAATAAAAAACTGGCTAATCATAAGTACTTAGGGCTTGATTTGCTATGTAAAGAGCTCTGGATTGTGTATAGTACTTAGAATTATTATATCTCCTAACCATTTTGAAGTGGTAATGCACGAGGGCGTTTATAGTAGTTGAAATGGACGTTGAATGGCTGAGATTGTGCTATGAAACTGGTGGTCAGAGTTCCTGGCTGTTGATTTGGTTGCATGGGTAGATGGAAGACAAATGTCCAAGTGCAAAGGGATGTGTGGCTGAGAAAATATACTTATTTCCCCTTTGTACCATGCTCAAACTTAACATTTAATGCACATTTTGATAGAGTTAGAAGTATGCCCTAGTGGCAGTTATGCAATTTATTGCATATATCTAATCGAAAACTAATCTTGTTCGAAATAAAAGGTGTTTCTTTCTATTATATTGCTTGGGCCAAGAGCAATAGTGCTATGTTTCTATGTAAAATTTATTACTATTTTAAAACATTAATATATATATAAAGAAATAATTATTTATATGCTTGTATGTATGTATGTATTGGATACAAATTAAATTAAAACTACTAATTTTAGTACGGATTACATAATATATTATATAAGTTTAAAATAACTTTTAAACTAATAATTGAAATAATTTTGTAAATTAATTACTATATATATGCATGTGTGTGTATATGATCTTATAAATGGTTTATGAATTTTTGTAAAATTAGTATGTCATAGTGTGTGTGTGTGTGTGTTATATACATAATTTTGACACACGTACGTATACATTTAGACCATATATTTGTATACAATGGGGGCTAACATGCCCATTGCGGTGTAAATCCCAACATCTATACATAGGCATGTCAAACTATGTACACATTATCATGTTGCACATGCATGTACACAAATATGTGCATATGACACACATATATACTATTATCCTATATCCTGACCCGGCTATACTGGACTGACTGTGTAAGACAGGTTCGACTGTTGTCAAAAAGTATAACCATGGAAAAACGATTGTAGGACCCAAAAGTAGAGTTCAAATGTTGTAACCATAAGTAATTTTATCACAGTAAAATGAAACATATCGATTTAAATATTCTTATTTAAGATGTATCGAGGCCGGATATCAATACGTCTGTTAAGATTCGAGTATGTAACGCTCTCCAAATGCTGGGTAGTATATTACTCATGGCCGTTGGAGGCACCAAACGGTTACATACTGATAGTTATTGGATAACCATAGAATAAATCAGTCGATAGTTTTCTGTTGGTTAATATAATCAAGGTCAAAGAGAAAATATCGATATGACAAAATAAATAGCTCTTTTGACTTGAGAATATTGTTGATCTTCAATATGGAAGCTCTGCTTTGATTATAGTTAAATTATGGCACGATGTCCATCGAATAACTATAGTTGGGTCAAATGGAAGCACTGGAAGTGAAACACTATTCAAGAGAGGATTTGTCCCCTTAGTTATACGAGGTTAGTATCACGGTCAACTAAAGTCAACTCAAAGTTAAAGTCTCTAACTAAAGCAATACGGTTAATAATAATTGTTATTATCGAACCAAGGACATTTTGTGTGGACTTTAGAGTTGAATATGGATGAAATTGGAATTTTGACCATTACCAAATTCCATAAGTCCAAAGTGATATAGTTTTAACGAAGAGAATTGATGTAAATAATTGTCACTACCAGGTAACGCTTAATAAAGTAAAATTGGATTTTACCTCAACTACGTAAATGATAAATTTGGCCATAATGTCACATCACCTATAATGTGACACCACCTACAAAGTGAAGTGTGAACATTAATATTTGTATTGTTCGATATTAATCGCTAGCCGAATTACACCTAAGAGTCATACAACCGAAACATTGAATACTTCTTTTATCATCCGATTTAATTAATTTATTATTGTTATAAATTAATTAAATTATTTAATATTTATGAAAC
Organism: Allium fistulosum; assembly: GCA_030737815.1. Lineage (NCBI taxonomy): Eukaryota > Viridiplantae > Streptophyta > Magnoliopsida > Asparagales > Amaryllidaceae > Allium > Allium fistulosum. The sequence continues at coordinate 210,384,631 of CM060907.1, forward strand.
ATTAATTATAAATATTAAATAGCGTGTTTATAATAGTTATAAATATACTGATTGGTATACGATATCGGTATGTGTTTAAATTAGATTTAAATGCAATGAATATTGTTTGGGCCTAGAATATTTTTTGAGGCCCAGAAAGAATTTTTGATAGCTGGCAATAGATGGTCATAGTGAGGTCAGCCATATATTGATATGGTGAGTGGTTTTTGAATGATTAATAAAGGAGAAAATGGGTAGGAGAAAAAAATCTTGATCACCTTTTTGCTCCTTTATCTTTCCTTTAGATAAAGTACCTCTCCCCTATTTAGCTAATATTTTTTGCACTTCTACAATATTAAAAAGGAGGCCTGCTATAGCTTCTAAATGCACTAAAAAATTCATGCACAAAATTACATCAAAACACTTTGATTGATCGTCGGTGGTAAGAAAACTTGAAAGTTAGCAACTTCAGAATTGGAATTTGATTCAAGGAGTTCACTTCTTTGTTTCAACGTATACACAATAGGCTTTGGTGAAAGGTATATTTCTTATATATATATATATTACTATTTATTAATTATTGTATCATATGTTATTTGGTTAGAAATATGACGACTGTGTATATCGGTATATTGTTACATATTGATGGTTGTATATAAGTGTGCATATATACACACACATATACATATATATACATTAAAAAATTATTTTATATATGTATAATAGCTCTAGTTCTCACGACCTTAAACAAAATTTTGAAATTAAAATACTATTATTTAATGACATTAATTACATAAATCTAAATTTAAAATGATTAACGTTGTATAATCTAAGTTTTAAATTTTATAAAAAATTGTTTATACCTAGAAGGCTTTCGGTAATAAAAAATATAAAAAAAATATTATTTATTTTTGTATACATTTAAATTATAAATACAATTATTTAACTAGTTTAAAATTAATTATGTAGATAAAACATGTGTATGCGTATTTACAAATAATACAAAATTATACAAAATTTTATGCAAAATATTAGCATAAATTTTTTGTTTTCGAAAATAATTTTACTTTAATTTTTTTTATTAATTTCCATACAGTTTTAAGTATTAAATAAATGTTTATTAATAAATAATTTAAAAAAATAAATTATATTGCCTGGGCCAAGAGCAATAGTGCTATGTTTTTATGTAAAATTTATTACTATTTTAAAACAATAATATATATAAAGAAATAAATATTTATAATTATTTATATGTTTGTATGCATGTATGTATTGGATACAAATTAAATTAAAAATACTTATTTTAGTATGGATTACATAATATATTATATAAGTTTAAAATAACTTTTAAACTAATAATTGAAATAATTTTGTAAATTAATTACTATATATATGTATGTATGTGTGTCTGTGTGATCTTATAAATGGTTTATGAATTTTTTTAAAATTAATATGTCATAGTGTGTGTGTGTGTATGTGTGTGTTATATACATAATTTTGACGCACGTACATATACATTTATACCATATATTTGTATACAATAAGGGCTAACTTGCCCATTGCGGTGTAAATCCTAACATTTATACATAACCATGTCAAACCATGTACACATCATCATGTTGCACATGCACGCACACACATGTGTGCATATGACACACATATATACTGTTACCCGGTATCCTGACCCGGCTATACTGGACTGACTGCGCAAGACAGGTTCGACTGTTGTCAAGAAGGATGACCATGGAAAAATGATTATAGGACCCGAAAGCAGAGTTCAGATGGTTATATGAAACCGGGATTGGATGGAGTTGGTAGATAGACAATGCATGTGCTAAAAATATGGAGAATAGCTTGGATAGGCAAGGGATCGGCACAGCAAGGTAGTACACTAGGGATCGCCATAGTCAGTTGGATGAAGAGTGAACATAGATGAAGTAATAGAGGGACCGGCATAGGTGGTGGTCTAAGGATTGGCATGGGTGTTGTAAGGATTTACCTTCCCAACATTGCATATCTCTGGGCAATGCCAGATTCTTGAAGGTTAGGGGTACATCTTCCTAAGATCGTTCATCTCCAGGCAATGCCAGATTCTCGAAGGTTGGGGTCAAATTATCCGATCAACCCCTAATTAGGTTGTCAAACCTTCTCTTCGTTGCCGATCTCCGGACAATGGAAAATTTTTGAAGGTCAGGGTCAAATTATCTAATCAATCCCTAGATGGATTTTTTGGGGCTATGCTCCCCCGCTATGATCCAAGGCTTGAGGAGCATGTCCCTTATTGAGAATTTTGCTTGCAGGGACACGATTCCATTGGTTAGAGAAACTAATTCATCCTGAAAGAAATGGCCAGTCATGCCTCATTACATTACTACCTAGAGTCTTCGAGTGGCTTATTTGTGAAAACAAACTAAAAGAAGCTAAGTGTTGCATCGCAGCAATTCGCCATTCCATGCGCATGAGACCGGATTCCATCAATAGTCGCAAGCTTGAATGTTCTGTCTCCAAGTTTCCGCTCAATTGCACAAGGGCCTTCCTAGCTTGGACCAAATATCCTCTTACCTAGGAGAGCTCATTTCAAAACAAGATTCCCTACCTTAAAAGTATGGTTTTGGAGTTTGGCGTTGAAGTGTCATGCTACTCTCTTCTGGTGAGCAACGAACCTTAGTTTTACTTCATCTCTCTTCTCGATAACCAAATCGAGGGATTCAAGCAAGAGTTCCTCATTGACTTGTGGTTTGTAATGACTTTTACGATGAGAGAGGACTTCCAGTTAAATTCGGATCATCACTTCTGACCCGTATGCTAGAGCAAAGGCTATATGTCCAGTTGCAGACTTGTGAGTCGTCCTATAATCCCATATTACCAATGAAAGCTCATCAACCCAATTGCCTTTGGTTTTCGTTAACTATTTCTTTAAAGTGGACTTGATGATTTTGTTCACCGCCTCTACTTATCTATTTGCTTATAGATGGTGCTACTGCTGCAAAGCTCTTTTCGATTTGGTAGCGACTGTAGAAATCCTTGAACTTGTTGCTTTCGAACTAAGTCTCATTATCTGTTACGACGTTCTGAGGCACATCGAATCTACAAATGATATTCTTCATCATGAAGTTAATCACCTTTTTCATTGTAACGTAGCAAGCGGTTCTAATTTAGTCCACTTCATGAAATAGTCCATTGCGACTATGCATATTTAGCTCCTCCTTTGCTATCGACAACACTCCAATAAGATCGATTCTCCGAACTGCAAATGGCCACGAGCTAACCATCTGCGTGAGCTCGGGTGAAGGGGCACTTGGTACTTTGCAAACCTCTAGCAACGGTCGCACTGTTTGATGTATTCAGCTGCATCTCAATTCACTGTCGACCAGAAATATCCATAGCGAAGTATCTTTTTAGCTACAGTCTGTCTCCTGGTGTGGTCACCACAGCTGCCCACGTGGATTTCCATAAGGATCTTCCTAGCTTCATGTTTGTACCAAAATTGGGCACAACACACTTCGGAAGCATTTGAAGAGATAAAATTAAGAAAGTAAATGTAAAAAGAAGATTATCTAACAAACACTCCAAAAATAATAAGAGAAACAACAGAGAAACACAGAGATTTAGAGTGGTTCAGCGTGTTTCATACATCCACTATGAAATGATTGACTTTTATTCACTTTTGCTTGCTGGTTACAGCGGATTACAACAGTAAATTTTGAGTACAATAGTGATTTTCGAGTGCAACTGTATTTTTGGCAGAGTCTGGACGTCGAAGAGCCAAAAAGACCTTTTTCTGTAGGTCCTGGGCTGCTATTTATAGGCGTAGGCTGCAAATATCTCGCTCAGATCTCGAAAGACCTCTTCTCTCACGTGGTTAGGCCCACACGATCGATCCCATGACATTTGCACTCGGTCCGTGATCGACACGAACGAATTTCGTATCGATCGAAATTTCGTCCAATCGAGTCGAATCGATCATGAACATTCTTGAGGATGTACGCAAGCTCCTGTGAAAATTTGGTGGCATTTGGACTTGTAGATTTTGAGTTATGATCGATGCAAGTTTGAATTTATTAAAGGCTGCTGAATTCGCATCGATCTGCTTCGCATCACTCTGTTCGTATCGATCCAAGCACATGCCTGCATGTTGAGTGGTGCTAACTCCTCGGATCGATCCACTTTCCGTGCCGAGTGATTGAGTCTTTCATAAGGATGTATCTTGTTCGTATCAATCCAGTTGAGCCTTGTTCGCATCGATCGCAACTGTTCTGTTCGTATCGATTGTCTTTGCTCTGTTCGTGTCGATCGATTGCATCTCACTTCATATCGATGGCTGGGGACCATTTCGTATCGATAGTTGGAGGTCATTTTCGTATCATTCGTTCGATGTTTCATTCATATCGATCGTTGATCGATCGACACAAGCTGTGCAATTGGAATCGATACGAATTGACTCCAATTGATGGATACAAAGTCGAGCCAATTTGATGGATAGAAGTAGAACCAGGCCAAGTGGACACAAAGTTGAGTGTACGTGATGGATACGAACAGATGGATGCAAAATGATGGATACGAACAGATGGATGCAAAATGATGGATACGTGTGAGTTGATTTCCTTGGTTTGCATCGATCATATCTTGAGCATACGAACTCCGATTCGCTTGAAATTTGGAACGTTGTCTTTCATAGCTTCGCACGTCGTGCCTTGTCAATTGTAGCTTGATCCGGAATTGGACAAAATTTATCGACATCCATAGTGAGCCTGCGTATAACCGATCTTCGGGACGGACTGTCCTCGGTTTCCAATTAAGTTCTTAGTGTCACGGCCATGCCAAAAGGCGGGATAACATTTTCCCTCCAAAGTACGTCTTTTGAGAACATGGCATGCTTTGAAAAGTTGCAATCTTCATCCCGAATAGTTTTATCTAACTTGTCTGAATGGTTGTCGACTTTCCATCAAAAGTTGTGACCTTTGATTGATCCACAAAAACATAAATCATGAACTGTTGACTGCCAATTTTTGTACCGCGTACTATTGTAACTCAGTGTTGTATGATAGTGATCAGTTGTTTGTTGTCGTAATCGTCACCGGACGAGTATTTAATTCCTGTGAATTTTAAAAATTGGATGTTAGTCCGTTATACATGAATGTATGTTAGTCTGACTCCCGTTAACTTTCACACGTCCACGAGTCGTTGTCAGTTTTTCAGTTTTTTTTATATCGAATTCCTATTGACCCTCTCCTGAATCGATGTGAAATTTGAACTGTAACAACGCTTGACGGTTGTTTTAGTATATCTCTTCGTATCGATCCTCTCCTGGATCGATGTGAAAAGTTGAAAGATTGTCTTCGCATCGATGGCGAGCGACACGGATTAGTAGGGTTTTTAAAGCATTTCGCATCAATGGCCATCGATTTGAAATTAGCTGGTCTCATGAAGCTTCTTCGTATCGATAGATTCGAATCCCTATGTTCTCCAAAGTGATGAACCTGAACTTGTCATTCCGCATCGATGGATGTGTGTGATGGACGTGAACAATTCAGTCAGTCTTCATAGCAACGTTCGTGTTTCGTACCAATAGTTTGATGGGTACGAATAAGTGTTGCCTCAAATGTATGTTCATGGATACGTATGGCTCTCTTTGTATCGATGGGTACGAGTCTTCGTGGGCTATATGTTGATCGATATGAATAGAGCAGTTCGTATCGATGCATTTCAAATGGATTCAAATAGTCCAACCGGTCTTTGTCTTGCGCTTCGTGTCGGTTGTCTAATGGATACGACCAAGCGTTACTCTGAATGGATGGAACATGGACACTAATGGCTGCCTCACATCGCTTGAGGAAATAGACTATTTCGACCGGTTAGCTTGTACTGGGAGACGAATGGCCACTTTCCAAGTATAAATATCTTGGTACTTAGAATTTTTCCCATTTGTTTGCCTTTCCTCTCCAGCCCTCGTATCGCTCTAAACAAAGGAAATCGAAGTTGTCTTCGCCTTTAAACTGAGTCGAACTCCTAATCCCTCAAACCAGCCTGTTAGATCTAGGTAACTTGGCAATTAAATATGTTAAATTCGATGAGGCTTGAGATTCATTGCCGTTCCATTCGATTTTGTTGCCGATTCTGGTGAGGTGATAGCCGCAGAAGGTCGGAATGGGTTTGGAGAAGGAGGAGATGACGCCTGATGGGTTTGGAGAAGAAAGATTGTGAGGACACAAAGAGGATGCTCGTATCGATCTGGGGAGTGGAGTTCGTATCGATCCGAAAATGATGGGTTAGAGGAAGAAGCTCGTATCGACCCAGGTTGAAGTGTGATTTCGTATCAAGGGAAAACCATGCTTCGTATCGATTGCTGGTGGAACCATGTATCGATTGACTAATACAAAATGACGATCGATACGAAGGTGTTAACGTTGATCAACACGAAGCACGGTATATGGCATCGATATGAAATGGCCTTTGATGATCGATACGAAATGATGCCTTGAAATCGATACGAGGTGATGGTTCCCTGATCGATATGAGGTGAAGGACTTGGTGATTGATCCGAGTTGAATTTTGACGAATACGAGACTCCTTGCACACTTGAACACTTGACTCCGACGAGCTTCTGCCTTGCATAACTAGACTTAATCATTTCACTGCATATTTGACTACCTTTCGAAGCTCGTCGATGGAACTGTAACTTGACAAAATTTAACGACTTTGACTTGGATCAGTCTCCAAAGTTTTATGGTACGGTAGTGACGGTCGCTTCGGTTGAATCTCAAAATCTTATCGTTTTAACATTTTCTCAAATTATGCAGAATTTCTTAAGTATTATGTAGCACTGTACTGCACAACACACTCATGCACTTCACACTGGGGAACACATGGGCTTATTATCATCTAATGATGGTTTTTGATAAGTTGATTAGTTATGGAATCCACAAGCTCACAGCAGTAGGAGCATCAAGGTTCACCTTCCTTAGTAATAGAGATACCAGCCATCACGGCCGAGGTTATCGATTCAGCTCCGGACGAGCTGCTAGGAGCAACTTTTATTGCAAACCCACAAGATTCTATGCCGTCCAAAGTCTTCGAAGATATGTTGGGACGGATATGCCTAAGAAACGGTTTGTCGTTGGACGACGTCTTATTACCGAGGTCGAATGATAGACCACATGCCCCCCCGGAAGGGTTTACTGCCTTCAACAGGTATTCATGTACAGTGGGGATGCTCCCTCCATTCAATCAATATATTAGAGAAGTGCTGGCTTTCTTTGGAATCGCCCCATCACAGTTACATCCACACGGATATGCTCTGCTAAACAGTTTATTCATTGTATTCATGGAGCATCTTTTCCGACCCCAACTCCGATTGAAGTCAGGTATCTTTTCAATGTTAAGAGTCGGGGAGATAGCCCTTTTTTCCATTCTTAGAGGCTGTTAGGAACTGCCAACTTGTGACTGGTGCCTGGACCAGATTGAGTTACTTCAAAACTGAGTGGTTCTAAGTTCGATGCCCTCCAAGGTTTGCCAGTCGATGGTTAGCCAGACGTAAGTGCTGCAATTTTTCCAGTGGTTAATGGGATGGTCATAATTTGACGTTGAAACTAATATCTTTTTTCCTTTACAGCTGCAATTCCTCGACCCGAAGGTGTTCAGTTCAAAGAAATAGTATGGATTCTCCAGGAAGTGCCTAGCGAAATGAGAGACTTGGACTCGGTGCTAACAGACAGAAACTTGAGGATCGTTGGGCTGATCGAACGAAAACAAAGCATAAGAGTGGAAGGAGCGCTTAGGGAAGCCCCAACGAAGCGTAAAGCATCCGAGGTCGTAATAACTAAGGAGTGTGATGAAGAAAACACGCCTACGAACGACGAACCCGTAGTCAGGCCTTCTGATAGTTTTCAAGGTTCAGAGGGAAGGAGAAAAGGCAAGGCAGTTGCACACAAGTGTCACAAATCCTCGAGATGGAAATTCGTAATAGTGTCCCTGCTAGCCTCTTGTATTAGAATTTCGAAGGCTCCTCCCCCGCAAGTAGAGAACCCTTTTGAAGGACTTGCTGATATTCCGATTCCGGACTATGTGTCACTTCAACACGACACCAGATTGGAGGGGCTTCAAAGTGCTCTAGATTTAAGCGAGTCTCTTCCCATCATTGCGGCCGACATTACCGGTTGGTCGGGAGGTTGCACACACGTATACACTTCATGGCACTACACGGTTTCCAGCCTTAAGTTGTCTGCTTCGAGAGATCACTAACTCCGTTCTTCTTTTACCTTGCAGATACGATGAATAGGCGAGATTCTATGCTTGGAAGTCTTCGTTCAGCGTGCCAGTCATCGAGTTCGTATTATGAGTCCTGCTGGAGGAAGGATGACAGAAACCGCGATCGTGGTTATTCCAACCAAGAGTGTTATGAGAGGGATAGAGATAGAGACAGGCAATATAGATATCAATCCCGATCGCATTCTCCACCTCCTCGATTCCCTACACAACCTTCTACTCACAGCACACATCCCCCGGAGCCTCTACGCCAGAAACCATCTTCTCATGCTCCAAGGTCTGAGTCTCAACACCGCAGGACCGAAGCTACAGCTCCCACTGTTACTGAGCAGGCTATTACCGAGCCTACGGGGGAATGGGCGATCATAATTACCCAGTTGAGAAAAGATTTTCCGAACATTTTCTTCGACGGCTTTATCTTCCCTCCTCACTTAAAGAAAATCCCATCCGAGGCTGAACAAACGATGCACGACTATATCCATGATATTTATACCCAATACAAGGAGTGGATAAAAGCCGCGGATAAAGCGTCGGAGGTGGCAATTGAGCGAGCGAAAATAATTGAGAAGTTAGATTCCGACCTCGCTCAAAAAGACTGTATTATTTAAGTGCTTAATGATGAAGCTGAATCCTCCCGGAAATCTGAGATAGAGGCCACCCAAAAAGCTGATGAGGCAACTCAATCTATGGAAAGAATGCGACAAATGCATTTTGCTTTGGTGGAGGAGATGGGCCACCGAAACACCACCATCACAGCCGAAAGGGATGCTGCTCTGAAAGAGCTTAATGAACTTAAGGCCAATTATGTTGAAATCATTAAGGAGAAGGATGATGCAAATAAAGCAGCTCAGGAGGCGTGTGAACAGGCTGTGGTGCTTCGGAGTAAACGGGATGCGGCATCACTTAAAATCCGGGAGGTTGAGGCTAAAGTTGAGGATGAAGTTAAAATGGCCAAAGCCAAGTTGGAGGCAAATATTGAAGATCTTCTGATTACGTACAATGCTAGAGTTTTGATGCATCAAAATCTGACCTGGCTTGATAACTATCCAACACACCTACTCAATGCTTAGGGCCGATTAGTAGGAGATGAAAAGGCTGCCCACCAAGCTGAGTCAATTAATGAGTTCGAGCTCGAGAACCGGGTGTTGAGCGAAGATGAACGGAAAGTTCTCCACGATGCAATGATCTCATATGAAAAGGAGAAGCTTGGCGCTTAGCATTCGGAGGTCGGAGAGGGTTCCGGTGTCAAGCACCACGATACAAATCTTGAAACTCTTGTGCCGACTCAGCCTGAATCCACATCTGCGGTTGATTCTCAATCCGTTCCTGCTTATAACCTGGATCAGCCGCAGTTATCTCCGGCCCGCGAGCAAATCTATGAGGCTGTTCAGCCACTCATGAGTCAAACTGAGGAAGTTACTATGAACATTTTGTATACTTGTTCAAAATCGGAAGCGTTACTTGAAGTAATTACTAACAATTTTTCCTCTGTTTCTATCCAGTGATTGAAGCTACATCAGTCATGCCTTCTACAACTCAAGAATCACATCATGTGCAGGAGGCCATTATAACAGAAGCGACCACCATAACGACCATGACACCACTTGACGGAGCGCAGAGAAGAACACTTACTTTCGATGAGCAGATGATGGAGGAACTCCTCGATCATCACAGTGACCTCTTCGCCGATTTGCCGTTCTTTATGGGTGGAAGCGCACCAATGGTTAGTTCTTCAGCCCCGACTACAGGAGCCCTCAGTGATGCTCAAACACTCCATAAAGAGGAGATTATAGCTGAAATCAATGCCGAGATGGAATCAGCCACGCAGGGCAGTGGCTCTGGAGGTGGAATGGTGGGACCTGGTCCAGCCCTTTTGCAGATGATATCTCCGGGAGGAACAGTCGTTGAGACAAGTGTGCCTATCCCGCCTCCTACTGCTGATCCTGTTCCTTCGACTCCGTCTTCAGGAAGCGTTCCAATACATTTGAGTTCGGAGAAGGAAATTGAAATAATGCCCCCGATGGGAGATCGACCGCCAAAAAGCAAGGGCTCAAAGAGAAAACCAAGTGGCAGCTCCAGCGGTCCACACCGAAGAAGAAACCGAGAAAGAAGAAAGAGTAGACATGTCTCTTCGGCTTACTTTTGGTAGATAGATAGGAATCTATTTTTGCTCTCTTTTTGTAGGTCGTGTATAGATGCGGGTTCGGCCCCTGCTAGTAGGATTTTATGGTATAGTTTTGTACTTAACCTATTTTCTCCCAAAGAATGATTGGAATAAAATTTCATTTTGTCTTCAACTCAATTTTCGTTTATTTTCTTAAGTGTTTCAGCACTTTAACTCCAGTCCGGTACGCTTGTGAAGTTTTGACCTTTGGATTGGATCTGAGTTTATTTGTTAAGTCCTAAAATCAGGACTATGAGTCATGACCGAACGTTAAGCCGGATCCCGACGCTGCACTGTCTCAGTCAGCGATTGGCACTTAAGTTCTGCCCCCAGTTTCAGGGACGAATTGTAAAGATCAGGTGGCAATTGCATTTCGCCTACAACACATCGAGCTTAGCATCGTTGAATTGATGCTGAAATAAGGAAATTCGAGTGGTCGAATCACACTCTCTCATCTGTCGACGATTGCATCCACACTACGGGGATTTGCATTCGTATGCCGGCGGTCGGTCACGCCTGCTTAAGTTTCAAGGATATGTCCACGCTCCGCGGACTTAGGTTATTTTATGGGCGGTCACTCACAACCGTTTGATACTTAGCATTTCGTCCATACTCTAAGGACTTAAATTAGTTTGCGGGTGGTCAGTCACACCCGATTTGCATTTATACTCTGACCGCGCTCTAGGGACTCAGTGTTGTTTTATGGACGGTCGATTCCAATCCGGTTTGTGTTTAAATCCCAATCCACTCTCCGGGGATTTAGAGTTAACGTTTATACTCCAATTTGCACTCTGGGATTTTGGAGTTGGTGTTTATGTTGACACTCTAGTTCATACTCTGGGAATCCGGAGTTATTGATGTTTATACTCCAGTTTGTGCTCTGGGAACTTGGAGTTAGCCGACAGATGGTCAGTCACATCTGTTCGGGCTTTAGGATTTCGTTCGCACTCCGGGAACGACGAATCTATTAGGATCGTGGATGGTCGGTTCACATCCACCCTGAGTTAACAAGCGAGGTCGTTAGATGGACGGATCCATCCTCCTCAAACTTGGTCAAGATACGGGCGAAGTCGTTAGGTGGACGAATCCACCCTCTTCGAGAACGTATTTGTAAGTTCATACTCCAGTTCACACTTTGGGAATCTAGAGTTGGTGAAAGGATTGTCGTGTATCAATCCTTTTTAGACTTTAGTGTGATGAATTGCCCCCAAGCTCGGGTTTCACTTAGCGAGTAACTGGTCGTATCACAATCACTCCCTATTTGAATAAATTCCACCGTCGGGTGGAATATAGCTCTCCGTGCATAGTGATAGTTGTATGACGCATTCAATTAATCGCAGCTCTGGCTCGAAGAGATTGCATTTTATTGCTGAAATAAGAAAATACGGCAAAATCAGTTGCCTTATTACAAATTCAAATTTCGAAATGCAGAAACAAATTGCAAATGAAAAGTAGACTGAATAAATAAACAGAGCCTGTCATGTGTAATAGCGATGAAGAATTTCGCTGTTCTAGGCTCTCAGAAGAGTGAGACCGTCAACGGTCGATAATTTGAATGTGCCATCTCCGAGCTTTCATTCAATAACATATGGCCCTTCCCAGGTTCGCTTCATGTGCGAAGGGACCAGATAGATTCTCTTAAGGACGAGATCGCCGAGTTCAAAGGTTCGGGGTCGGACCTTAGCATTGTATAATCAGGCGACTCGACTTTGGTATGCGGCTGCCCTCAAATCAGCCTCTTCTCGCTTCTCATCCAATAATCCAGATATTCGGCAAGTAATATAGCATTTATCTTCGGATCATAGTATGTCACACGATGAGAAGGCACCTCTAATTTGATTGGAATAACAGCTTCCGAACCATAAGAAAGAGAGAACGGAGTGTGGCCGGTCGCGGACTTGTGGGTTGTTTGGTAGGCCCATAAGGCCATAGGAAGTTCATCGACCCATTTGCCCCCGGCCTTTTCCAGTCGTTTCTTCAGAATAGACTTTATAACTTTATTAACAACTTTGACTTGTCCATTCGCTTGAGGGTGTGCAACCGCGGAGAATTTCTTCCGAATGTGGAATCGTTGATAGAAATCCTTAAATTCAACATTGTCGAATTGGGTCCCGTTATCAGTAGTGATGGTATGTGGGAGACCAAATCGGTAGATGATGTTGCGCACTACAAAGTTGATCACCTTCTTTGTTGTGATTATAGCAAGGGGTTCAGCTTCCGTCCACTTGGTAAAGCAATCAACTGCTACGATGGCGTACTTCGCACCACCTTTGGCTAGAGGTAGAGAGCCAATAATGTCAATGCCCCATACTGCAAACGGCCATGGACTGACCATCTAAGTTATTTCAGTAGGTGGGGCTCTTGAAATTCGAGCGTGCTTCTGACATCTGTCGCATTTTCTGGCGTAATCCGATGCATCGCGATTTACGATCGGCCAATAGTATCCATATCAGAGCACTTTCTTGGTAAGAGCTTGCCCCCCGGTGTGATCACCACATTCTCCTTCGTGCACATCATGCAATACATGTTTGATTTCGTCGTGAGCGATACACCGGAGTAAAGGAACAGAGTATCCTCTTCTATACATGGCCCCATTCTAAATAGTGAACCGCGAAGCTTTTCGAAGAATTTTCCTCTTTTCACCCCTGCGCTCCGGCAGGATCCCATGCTCGAGATAATTTCTGAAAGGAGTCTTCCATGACTCCTTATCGAGAATTGCCTCAAATATCCAATCTGTCTCCATTTGATCAATGCTTGGGGAAGCTAATATCTCCACGGGAACGAGTCCCATTTGTTGAGCCTCGCCTGTACCGACAAACTTTGCTAATGAGTCGGCTTTCTGATTGCGCTCTCGAGGGATACAGTAGATTGCATAATAATCGAACTAATTTAGTATCTCCTGGACTCGAGCTAAATAAGCAGCCAGTCATCAGTCTTTGGCCTGGTACTCCCCCCGAACTTGACACACGACCAATTGCGAATCGCAATAGATCTCTATAGCAATGATCTTTAAATCTCGGGCAAGTCTCAATCCGGCAAGCAGGGCTTCATACTCAGCTTCGTTGTTGGTCGCACGAAAATCAAACTTTAAGGCATAGCATATAGATCGACCTTTGGGAGTTTCAAGTACAACCCCTACACCTGAGCAACAGTCATTTGATGCACCATTAGTATGCAGCTTCCAGATATACTAGGGAGGTTCACTGGTTTCGGGCAAGTCCTCTAGGATGGTAAATTCAGCTATGAAATCTGCTAGGACTTGTCCTTGAATGGCTGGCCTTGGAGTATAAGTAATGTCAAACTAACTTAACTCGATATTCCATTTGAGTAGCCTACCAGACGTCTCAGGCCGCGTATGGACCTGTCGTTACGGTTGGTCGGTGTAAACGGTGATAGGATGAGCCTGGAAATATGGACGAAGCTTCCTTTGAGGTAATAACAAGACAATAAGCCAACTTCTCTAGCTTCAGATAATTTCTCTCAGCTCCGGTTAGTCTTTTACTAATATAGTAGACCGGTTTTTGTATTCGATCTTCCTCCCGGATTAGGGCAGCATTGATTGCGTTTTCTGATACCGCCAAGTAAATGTACAATTTCTTGTGATCAATAGGCTTTGACAAAATTGGAGGTGTGGAGAGGTGTTGAATTAGTGCTCGGAATGCGCCCTCACATTCCATAGTCCATTTAAAGTTTCGTTTCCCTTTTCGAATCAGATCGAAGAAGGGAATGCATTTGTCAGTGGATTTTGAAATGAACCTGCTCAGTGCTGCTACTTTCCTGTTAAGGCTTTGGACTTGCTTTATAGTTCTTGGAGTCTCAAGGTTTCTAATCGCCCAGATCTTTTTGGGATTGGCTTCGATTCCTCGAGCTTTGACGATAAACCCAAGGAATTTCCCAAATGCGACCCCAAAGTGACATTTCAACGAATTAAGCTTCATTCTATATTCTCGAAGAATATTAAACATTGACTCCAGGTCTCTGATATGATCAATGGAGAATCGTGACTTGACTAGCATGTCGTCCACGTATACCTCCATGGGTTTTCCAATCTGTTTGGCGAACATTTGATTAACCAATCGTTGGTAAGTTGCACCAGCATTCTTGAGTCCAAAAGGCATAACTTTATAGCAGTATAGTCCCAGATCGGTCACGAAGCTGGTATGTTCCTAGTTGGGCAAGTGCATGGGTATTTGGCTATAACCGGAATATGCATCCATGAAGGATAAGAGTTCATGCCCGACCGTTGAATCTACGATCTGATCAATTCGAGGAAGTGGAAAACTGTCTTTGGGGCAAGCTTTATTTAAGTCTGAGTAGCCAACACACGTTCTCCATTTCCCATTTGGCTTTTGGACAAGTATAGGGTTGGATACCCACTCCGGGTATAATGCCTCTCGAATAAATCCATTCGATTTAAGCTTATCTACCTCTTCCTTAAGGGCGGTAGATCTCTCTGGATCCATACCATGCCTTATTTGTTTGACCGGGACGTGCCGTGGGTCAATGTTCAATGTGTGGCTTGCGATGTCCAGGGAGATTCCACATATGTCAGAATGTGTCCAGGCAAACACGTCGAGGTTTGCCCGGAGAAATTCAACCAATTCCTCTTGTATTTGTTGGCTTAACTGAGATCCAATCTTTACCTTTTTAGAATCGTCGCTATCATCAATCGGGACATCGATCATCAGTTCGGTCGGAGAAGATTGACTGTCTTTACCTTCATCTTCACTTTCGGTATCTCTCGGGTCAAGATCTCTTTCGAATTGGTTGGGGTGCTCGGGCCTGGGCCCAGGCACCAATTGTCAATTTTCAACAAAGCGGACGCAGAGAGATTCCTCTACGCCATTTCCTTTCTCCTTTCGCTGCACCTCGCGTAGCTCAGCAACATAACAGGCTCGCCCAGCGGCTTGACCTCCTTGAATGACTTCAACCCCATGATCGGTGGGGAACTTTAGAGTTAGACACCATGGGGCAATTGCAGCCCTGAACTTAGCTAGGGCCGGTCGGCCCAAGAAAGCATTATAAGGCGAGTCTATATCCAACACCACAAATTGTAACATCCGGACTCTCTGGCGTTCTCCAATTCCTAACTCCACTGGCAATTCCTCCACTCCAGCGGGTATAGTCGCACTTCCATTAAAACCATGGATACGGTACTGACAAGGCTTCAAATCTTTAGTCTCCATCTTCATCTGGTCATAGGTTCGCTTGAACAATATATACACAGAACTTCCACTATCTACCAAGATCCTCTTCATCCAAGCAGGACCTACTTGAGCTAATATGACAAGTGGATCGAAGGTTGGGGCTTCGATCCTGTTGGCATCTCTGTCTCCGAAGACGATGTCGTCATCTGTTGCTTGGCCGGAGCCTCATCTTCCAAACTACTACAACACTCGAAGCTCGCATGACTAATAGAACTGGCATACGACTCCATTTCCTTCCAGCTTCGGTCTGCTGGATAAGGACCACTACTAACAGTATTTATCACTAACCTTCCGCCAGTACGATCGGGTTCCTCCTATCTTGCCTGATTCGGTACATGATTCTGATTTGATGGGCCCGCACCTTCAGACTACGGCGCCCGTACAAACTGCTCCAACTTTCTCTCCCGTATCAACTTTTCGATGAGATCCTACAAGTGACGGCACTCATTCGTGTTATGGTCGTAGCTTTCGTGGAATCTACAAAACTTCCCTGTCTGAATCTGTTTTTCCGATGACTGTTTCGGAGCAGGCTTCTTATACTGAATAATATTGCAGGTCTGTAAATACACATTTTCCAACGACGTATTCAAAGGAGTATAATTATCAAACATAGGAGCCCTACGTCGTGGACCACGATTCTGATCTCGTTTCCTATTTTGGTTACCATTTCCTTTCTACTGATTTTGTTTATTCTGAATGTTCAATTGCACTTTTACGGAGCTCTCCCCGGATTGTTTAACAGCCACATTGCTCTGAATTCCTTCCACACTAGGCCCTGCGTCATCCTTTTTCCTAGACTTTTTCGCATCCTCCCTTCTCAAGAATTGGGCTGCCTTGGAATAGAAATGGTCCAATGATGTAGGAGGTTTTCCAGCTAGCCAGTTGCCGAACTCAGAATCGTGATCAATCCCCTTAGTCAGTGCCATCAAAATGGAGTTATCATTAGGGTTACTAATTTCAACACACGCAGCATGAAATCTCTCCAGATAACGTCTGAGTGTCTCTCCAGGAGCTTGAGTGACACTAGACAAAGTATTAACATCTTTCGGCCTTGCGACATGCATGCGAAACTGCTCAATAAACTTTGTTGCCAACTGGTCAAAATAAGAGATAGATCGAGGTGGTAAACGGGTAAACCACATAGTTGCTATGCCCCTAGAGAGATTAGGAAACTTCGACACTTAACTGCATCTAGGGGTGGACACTTAACTGACTTAACCGACGTAACCGATCACAACCGAACTGATAACCGCCAATTTCGATTAACCGCACATTCGATTAACCGACCGATCTTAACCGTTTAACTTCGGGTCGGTTAATGGTTTTGAATCATTCGGTTAACCGTTAACCGACCTTAACCGCTTGTTTTTTAATTTGCATTTGAATTTTAGCCCAGTCCACTTCCCAAACCTGGTATTATATCCATCTGTTGCCTAATCCACCGCCTACCACAGTTATTTCTCAAATCGAGAATTCCTAGAACCCTAGCTCACTCTCACTCACCATTTCGAATTTTACTCATCTCCTCTCAAATTAATAGTAAACTTTTGTAATTGCTCCAGCCTCCAATTTCAGTTTGCAATCACTTCAATTTGATCCAGTAAAGTAATCTGATATAATTCAAACATCAATTGGACCAGTCTGTTCCGCTTCCTCCTCTCGGTGCATCACCCAAAAAAACATGTCTTCTACATCATGATCTCAGTTCCTTGGGCCAGAACGAAAGGGAGGAGCTTGCTAGGGAAGTACGGGCGGTGCACGTGTATAGATCCATCGGCAATGTGAACGTAATTGGGAAGGCTAACTTTGCTTCTATAGGTGGATCCTCTGATTTGCCTGCTTTGTTGCCTAGCGCTGCTGTTTTGTTGAGGGATGATGCCAAGTGGTTTATGAATCTGAATGTTGTTGACCACCCGCTTGTTACTCAAGATGGTAACTTCGTTTTTAGAAGTATGCTTGGAAATGGTAATTCTTAAGTGTGTGCGATAAATACATATTATACATGAATGTAGGATGTGATTTCTTTGTAAATCATTGTTTGGGTATATGCAGATTTGTGGGCTAACTTTGAATTTATCGATTGAATACTTCTATCCATTTTTTTTGTAAGATGCAACATTATATCTTCCAAGGCATCAAATTTTGGTATGATTTGAAGTGAATTTTAAAGGAATTATGTACATGTTTGAAAGGCTTCATTTTAAAGTTAATTGCAGGTCACAACCAAGTTTGGGAACTATTCAGCCGAGGGTTAAATTAGAATAGTATCGAAACATTTGTAAAAAAACAAAAATATTGTATATGAAAATGTCCTTTAAGTCAATAGATAGGAACAAAATTTAAAATTTTACAATAGTAAAATAAAAAATAGCCAGAATATTAAACAAATATGTAACAAAAAAAATACTGAAGGCTTCCATAAATTAATAACATGTACAAAATAATACGGGAAAGTATCTCATTAATGAATAATTGAAGTTTAACTAGCAGTGCAAAATAAATGCATGCATATCACTAGAAGTGGTAGAAATATTACTCGAAATAACAAGGATTACAAAAATGGCTAATAAACTTCCATGTTGGAAGAGAAGAAACTTGTAGATCAATTTCAACCAACAAATGAAAATTTAAAAATAAATAGTGAAGCACGGAGTTTATACTTTGTACTATGATTTAAGTAGAAAGTAATACAACAATATTCAAGCTGCTAAAGCTTTTTTGCCATCTTTTAGGTCCAAGTGTAAAGAACATATTATATGCATCAATGGAAAACTATGGAAATATTTAAGTTGCTAAAACTTTTTTGCCATCTTTATTTTTGATTTTAAGGAAAATGAGAATATATGTGGGATGAAAAATTTACTGTAAAAGTTATGGCCTTAATAAAATTTCATCATATACTTCAAAGGAATCTACTACATTGTTTGATTCAGAATTTAAAAAAAAGCATATAATTGCAGTTCATGTTTGAATGTTGACTTTAGATATTGTGGGTAGTTATTTTTCTTATAGTGTTTATATATACAATTCATATTTACTTAGAGATTTTACAATTAATTTAATTATGTGAATCAAATTACGGACTAACTGAGAAGTTGAATATATGGGTATAGGATGAAAAGCTTACATATGATGGTGATTAATAACAACCATGATATTGAAAGTTTAGACCATCTCAAACTTTTTATAGTTTAAGGAAAAGCAATTTTCAAGGTGATTATATGGTGATTTGTTGAATAATACATTGTCTTAGTCTAAACATATACTATAACTAATCAACTGTAAATCAGTAAAAGATCATGCGATGTTCAACATCATGGAATGCGAGTTGAGTTGAGTACAATATGAAATTTGAGGTAGTCAAGCTTCGGAATAGTAAAAAAAGGTATTAGAGCTGATCCATAATGGAATAGCAAGTGTTTTGGCTACCTCAAAAAAAGGTATAAAAAGATCTATAATGGAATAGTAAGTGCTTTGGAATAGCAAAATTTGAGGCTGTTCAGCTATAAAATTACTTCACTGAAATGTATATTCATATTCATAGTTCAGTCTCACATTTGGTAGCAAGTTCTAGATAGATAATATTTGATATGATATCTTCTCTGCTTTCAAATAATACCATAGTTTATGCCACTGTTATGTATAGTTACTTCATGGTTTATGCCTTGAGACATTCTTATCATTATAGACAGTTTATGACTGTACATTTTATTAGTAACCAGTATTTACTACTAATAAAATAGTTTTAGATACGAACTAGTATTTAATTATTAGTTACAAATAATACATGATTCATTGTTGCCATTTATCTATATGACCAGCAACAATATATGATGCTCTCACTTTCACTTTCATTTTACCACTGGCAAAAGTTTATTCGTGGCTCATATAATATACAAAATGTGGAGAAATGTATAACTTAATAGACTCATAATTATTTACATTATATATTTGTGAGCTCCTATCATTATAGCATAAAGTTTAATACTATCAGCTAACACATACTACTGCATTTTGTATAGTGTCTTACTGCAGTAACAATGTAACATGGAGAAGTGGAGATCGCATGGAGTAACAATACCTTTGGACTGAATGGTTGAACTGAATGGAGACTGAGTGCGGTTTCTAACTAATATATTTTATGTTTATGTTATTTGGACTTTGGAGTATTTGTTAATGTAATGTCGAATGTTATTTGGATGTTGGACTTGCGTACCTGCAACTTTCAACTCTATAATTTTGAGCCATTGTAAGTTAGGACTTTGATTTTTCTTATGTTTCTGTTGCAGTTGCAATTTGCGACTCTTCACAACTGTAAATGCATTGTATTTTGAGTAAAATGTTGGTTAATCAGGTAACCATTTTTATATTACCAATTAACAAAACGGTTAGCTGATGTTATTTAAACGGTTAACCGATTCACCAGTTAACCGTGCAAATAAAACGGTTAACCATAGTTAAAATTAATCGGTTCGGTCGGTAGGACCTAACCAATATTAACCGATTAACGGTTAACCGAACCGTCATTTATTTTCGGTTAACCGAAAATATTAACCGATCGGGTTGGTTAACCGACCGTGCCCACCCCTAACTGCATCATCAGTTCGTGCAGCATTTATTAACCATTCATACTTCAGGATATGTTGATTAGGATCAACGCTTCCTTCGTAAACGGGTAAAGTCGTCATCCTAAATCGCCGAGGTGGTTCAGCATAGAGTATCTCGTCAGTAAAAAGGGTATGACTCCGGGAGATTCCCCAGTCGTCATTAGTAAGACCCTGACTTTCACGGATCATTTTATGGATCATCGTCGGGATGTAAGGCGTCTGGACATTTTGAGCATGTTGGGCCAAGGTGTGGTCGGGTTCCACAATGCGAGGAGAGGTCGGTCGCGGTCGACGGTCCATGTCTCGCCTCTTTGGTTCTATGTCTTCAGGGACATAAGGCTCAGGAGTATGGTTGCATTGGCGGTGTGCCGGATCCGTTCGGTTTCGAGCATCAACTCTCAAATCAGTAGCAGTGGTAATACGGTTGTCGGTGATGTGATATGGGGTAGCGCCTTCTCGGGAGGAAGGTCCAGTTTGATGGCTGGTTGATGGGCCAACTCTCAGTTGCCCAAGATTCAATGTGTGTTGATGCCCAGTGGCATGTGTGTAACTTCCGTCCAGTCGCGGGCGCATGGATCTATGATTAAAATCTGAAAAGGCTGAACTCTCGGTGGAGGAACAAGAAACCTGATCCCTTCTGGATCTCCTTCGTCATTGACAGTTCAGTAGATTGGTCAATTCCGCATTAGCACGGAGCTGCTGAGTGAGCTGTTAGCGGCTATGAGTAAGCTCTTGCATTAATAACTGAAACTCTTCCCTGGTGACAAGGCCTTGCGGATCTAATGGTCCGGCAACATTCTAATCGGCATGAGGTAACTGTACGGGGTTATGTCTGTCCCGTCCTTCTGGATCTGCGGCAATTGATGTGGTCCTAGTGTTAACCATGATGGGTAGCGAAGTTCCTTCCTAGACTTGATGCAAATCTGAATAGGATGGAAGAACTTTAAACTTGAGATCTGGAAATCTAGATCTTCTTCTTAGATTTATGCAATCCGATATCGATAGTAGATCTAACGAGTAGGAGAAAAACTGGGTTTTCTCAGTGAAAGCACCAAAGTGTTTGCATCAAAATTGGGCACAACACTCTTCGGAAGCGTTTGAAGAGATAAAATGAAGAAAGTAAATGTAAAAAGAGGATTATCTAACAAACACTCCAAAAATAATAAGAGAAACAGCAGAGAAACATAGATATTTAGAGTGGTTCAGCGTGTTACCTACGTCCACTATGAAATGATTGACTTTTATTCATTTTTGCTTGCTGGTTACAGCGGATTACACCAGTAAATTTCGAGTACAACAGTGATTTTCGAGTGCAACAGTACTTTCGGCAGAGTCTGGATGTCGAAGACACAAAAAGTCCTTTTTCTGTAGGTCCTGGGCTGCTATTTATAGGCGTAGGCTGCAAATATCTCGCTCAGATCTCGGAAGACCTCTTCTCTCACGTGGTTAGGTCCACACGATCGATCCCATGACATTTGCACTCGGTCCGTGATCGACATGAACGAATTTCGTATCGATCGAAATTTTGTCCAATCGAGTCAAAATCGATCATGAACATTCTTGAGGATGTACGCAAGCTCCTGTGAAAATTTGGTGGCATTTGGACTTGTAGATTTTGAGTTATGATCGATGCAAGTTTGAATTTATTAAAGGCTGCTGAATTCGCATCGATCTACTTCGCATCGCTCTGTTCGTATCGATCCGAGCACATGCCTGCATGTTAAGTGGTGCTAACTCCTCGGATCGATCCACTTTTCGTGCCGAGTGATTGAGTCTTTCATAAGGATGTATCTTGTTCGTATCAATCCAGTTGAGCCTTGTTCGCATCGATCGCAACTGTTCTGTTCGTATCGATTGTCTTTGCTCTGTTCGTGTCGATCGATTGCATCTCACTTCATATCGATGGCTGGGGACCATTTCGTATCGATAGTTGGAGGTCATTTTCGTATCATTCGTTCGATGTTTCATTCATATCGATCGTTGATTGATCGACACAAGCTGTGCAATTGGAATCGATACGAATTGACTTCAATTGATGGATACGAAGTCGAGCCAATTTGATGGATACGAAGTAGAACCAGGCCAAGTGGACACAAAGTTGAGTGTACATGATGGATACGAACAGATGGATGCGAAATGATGGATACAAACAGATGGATGCGAAATGATGGATACGTGTGAGTTGATTTCCTTGGTTTGCATCGATCGTATCTTGAGCATACGAACTCCGATTGACTTGAAATTTGGAACGTTGTCTTTCGTAGCTTCGCACGTCGTGCCTTGTCAATTGTAGCTTGATCCGGAATCGGATAAAATTTATCGACATCCATAGTGAGCCTGCATATAACTGATCTTCGGGACGGACTGTCCTCGGTTTCCAGTTAAATTCTTGGTGTCACGGCCTTGCCAAAAGGCGGGATAACACTTCATCCTTGGTTATACACCAAATCAAGGGGTTGAGAATCCTCTCCTATATAGTACTCTGTCTTGCATCACGTACTGCAGTGCTTTCCAAAGGAGTTTCTTCCGTTCATTCATGCCCCTTGGGAGAGTTCCATTAATCAGATAGCCTTTGATTAGGGTCATCCATGACTCCTTTTCTTCCATGGTCTCCAAAATCCAGTCACGTCCATCTGATCGATACTTGGTGTTGTCAGAACCTCTATCGGAACCAATCCCATTAGCTGCGCTTCCCTGAACCTAGATAGCTTAGCTAGTGAATCCGCCTTTGTGTTTTCCTCTCTAGGGATGTATTATCGTATAATGCTCGATGTCCTCAAACATTCCCAGTGCCTTCATCGAGTAAGGGGCTAGTCTCGCCCCTTTAACTTGATATTCCTTTCGAATTCGGCAAACCAGCAGTTGGGAATCACTGAATACGTGCAGTGTCTTTATTCCCAATTCCTTCGCTATCTTCGGTCCCACTATCAATGCCTCGTATTCAGACTCATTGTTAGTCATGGGAAATTCCAATCTTAGTGCATAGCAAATCGACCGTCCTTCCGGGGTCACGAGCACTACTTCTAGGCCCAAACTATGCTCGTTTAAAGCTCCATCTACAAACAACTTACAATG
The DNA here is from genome assembly GCA_030737815.1 of Allium fistulosum. Taxonomy (NCBI): domain Eukaryota; kingdom Viridiplantae; phylum Streptophyta; class Magnoliopsida; order Asparagales; family Amaryllidaceae; genus Allium; species Allium fistulosum. Next base: position 210,407,928 of record CM060907.1, read on the forward strand.
TGAGAGTGTAGATGTATCGTCTTCCTCATCACCATCCCGTGCTTAAACTCAATGATCAAATATGCCAAGGCTTATCCATTTATTGCTCTCCTTGGGTGGTAAGTGACATAAAACTAGCTCAATTCTATGTTCCACTTTAGCAACTTTCCCGAATTTTCAAGTCGGTATAGCACCTGCTTCAGGGGCTGATCTGTCAGCACCTTAACTGGATGAGCTTGAAAATATGGTTGCAATTTCCTAAATTGCAACAAGTAATATGCAGTTTCTTTAACTGCGGGTAGTTCTTTTTAGCACCTGTAAACTGCTTGTTGATGTAATAAACCGGTCTTTGGATCCTTGCCTCCTCACGTACTAGTGTTGCACTTAGTGCGTGAGCAGATACTGCCAGATAAACAAATAAATCCACCCCATCTAGTGGTTTGGATAAGATCGTTGATGTCCCCATGTGCCTTAACTATTCTTCGAAAGCATTATGACAATCCCAATTCCATTCAAAGTTCTTCTTGCCCTTTTTGAGGGCGTTGAAGAATGGTATACATTTATCTGTTGCTTTTGAGATGAATCGGCTCAAGGTAGCAATCTTCCCATCCAAGCTCTACAACTCCATTTTCATGGTTGGAGCTCTAACATTCCTCGAGGCAGTGATCTGCTCTGAGTTGGCCTCGATACCTCTAGCGTTCATGATGAATCCTAGAAACTTCCCCAATGCTACTCCGAAAGAACACTTCAATAGATTTAGCTTTGTTCCATAGTTCCTTAAGACTTCAAACATCTATGAAAGGTCATTTAGATGGTTGCGAGATACTCGAGATTTCACAAGCATGTCAGCCATATATACTTGCATTGTCCCTCCAATTTGATTCTTGAACTTGGAATTTACCAAGTTTTGGTATGTGGCTCCGGCGTTCTTCAAACTAAGCGGCATTACTCGATAGCAATGTAGCCCCAAACCCATTATAAAGTTGATATTCTATTGATCTGCTATATGCATCGGTGTCTGGTTATAGCCTAAATAAGAATCCATAAATGAGAGCAATTCGTGTCCAGCTATCCCGTCCACAAGTTGGTCAATCCTAGGCAAGGGAAATTTATCCTTTGGAAAATCTTTGTTCAAATTTGAATAGTCGATACACATTCACCACTTTCCGTTTGACTTCTTGACCAATACGGGGTTTGATACCCATTAGGGGAATAGAGCGTCGTGGATAAAGCTATTTTCTATCAGCTCATTGCCTTCTTCATTTAATGCAGCGGATCGCTCTGGACCCAGATTGTGCCTCTTCTATTTTACTAGCATGAACTTTGGATCGATATTTAGTGCATGACACACTATCTCCGACGATATTCCGCATATATCTGAATGCATCCAAGCAAACAAGTCTCATTTCCATCGAGGGAATCAACCAATTCCTTCCTTAAATTAGCGTTGAGTTGAGATCCAATGTTCATGAGCTGAGTAGGATCATCCATGTCAATTGGAACATCCACTGCCAGCTCAATCACTACTGGTCACCCTTCCCCTGACTTCATCTAAGATTCATAGCCTTATTAAACCTACTATGGTTACCGAGCCAAGGTCCAGGCTTTAATTGATATGCTTGCGAACCCTAAAATTGGAGAGTTCTCTCCACATTCTTGTCTTTCTCACGCTTCTTTGCTTCTCTCAGTTTCGCAATGTAACATTCCCTTTCGGAACTCTGGTCACCCTTTATTATTCTGACTTCGTTCTACGTGGGAACTTCATCACTAAACACCAAGGCGCCGGGGCTATGATGAAATTAGCAAGTGTCAGTCATCCCAAGAAGGCTTTGTAAGTCGAGTACTCATCTACGATGATGAATTTCTGAATTTGAACTATCTTGCGATCTCCTTTACCTAATTCCAAAGGAAAATAAATCGTGCCAATTGCCTATTTTGCTTCGCCCGTAAACCCTTGAATCTTGGTTCTACAAGCTGTCAACTCTTTCATGTTGCTCTAGATTTGATCAAATGTTCTTCTGAAGAGCATGTTCATCGAACTACTAGTGTCTATCAGGACAATGCACGGTTACCGGTCCAATTCCAACTGTTTCCACCATAGGGTCCAAACTTGGCGCTTCGAATCCATCAACATCCCTATTCCTAAATACAATATCATCAGTTATCATCCTCTACTGCTTGACTGGAGCTCCGTCTTCTACAACGAAGCAGTCCTCCTACGGTATGTGCCTTAGCAAGCTTGCATACCATTCCATTTCCCTCCAGCTTTTCTTTGTTGATCGAGGTCCTCCGGTTATGGTATTGATAACTGACTTTCCATCATTTCGCCTAGGTCCTTCTCCGCTCAATCTGGGCCGACTCCCTTGGGTAGGCGGCCCTTGGGGTATTGTAGCCTAACCGCCTTCCTCTGGCCTTTAACGTACTGTTGGAGCTTATTCTTCCTTATCAATTCTTTAATGAGATCTCTCGGATGTTGGCACTCATTCATGTTGTGTCCATGTGTTTCATGGAAATGATAGAACTTTCCGAAGAGCCTTTCCTGCTCGGTCACCTCCTTCTGCGGTGGCTTCCTATCTTGTTTCATACCTTGAGTGGCAAGGTATATGTTCTCCAAAGTATCGTTTAAGGGTGTATAGTCTTCCAGTTTCATATTACTTGAGCATTTCTTATTATTATTACGCCTTTTGTCAAGGCATTGATTCCTTTTCTTTTGGTTACCAGAATTTTTTATAATAACTACCATATTTCCATAGCCTTCTCCAGCATGTTTAATCGCCATGTTTCTCTATATAACTTCTTTTAATTGCCCATCATCGGTCTTTCCTGCAGTTTGGTTTGCTTCTACTAACCATATAAACCGATTGGCCTTTCGGTGAAATTCCTCCATATTCATGGGTTGCTTCATTTTCAGCCATCTAATAAAGCCATGTTCAGATGTATGCCCCATACTAATACTGTAAAATCCAGATCTTCCTTTGGATTACTCACTTTTTAATTGCAACGTTAAACCAGTTCAAGAACCCTTTTAGAGTCCTTGAGATAGGCAAGACAATAACATCACGTCCTTAGGCCGAGTAGCATGAAGTCGGAACTGGTCCAAAAACTTCCTAGCCAACTCATCAAAAGTCGATATGGATTTCGACGCGAGCCTGATGAACCACATCGATGCAACTCCTTCTAAGATAATGGGAAATCATCTACATCGAAAAGCATCCATCATCATGGCACCATCCATGTGCCACTCATAATTGATTAAATGTTTCCTAGGATCGGTTGTTCCGTTATATGATGGCATAGTCGACATTGTAAACTTCCTAGGATATTCTTCTCTCTGAATATTTTTCGTGAATGGAGTTTTGCTTGGTGCGGAACCCCAATCCTCATTCTTACAACCTTTGCTCTCCTCCATCAACAGCTTAACCATGTTAGCTATATACTCTTCACTGGCACGGTGGTTCGAAGGTCAACTGTTAGGGGCTACACCGAGCGTTTAAATCTGCAAACGATCTCCTCCACCAACCCCAACCCTCATTCTTTCTACCTTTGCTCTCCTCCACCAATCGGTTAAACATGTTAGCTATATGAAGAGCCAAGAATCCAAAAAGCTCCTTCTTTAGTTGCCATAGGGTTAATATTTATAGGGAAAATTGCTCTACAGATCTCGAGGCCCATGTAGTTTAAGGTCCAGATTGCAAGTCCATATGTTCACAAGAGAGCACACCAGCGCAAACTCTAAAATAGACCTCTCGGTACGAGAGGTTCCTCTTTGTATTGAGAGGTTTTTGTGGGCGAAAAGCCTTGTTTCTCCTTGCTATGTCTTCATATCTCTTGCTCTGTTGTATTCCAAACTCTTTTCCATGAAGGTTAAGCTGCTTCCGATGATTTCCTTGATACTTCTTGTCTTATCCTGCTTTCTTTGATTTTCTCATAAATCCATAGGGTTGCTCGTCTATTCTCTGATAAAAGTATTCGAGATAATCACTTAAGGTGGTACCTAGGACGTAAGGAGTTTGGGATGCTCAAAGTGGAGAAAATACCTCTCGGTACCGAGAGATTCCTCTAGGTACCGAGAGGTCCACTTTGGCCAATTTAGATTGAAACTTGTTAAATTCCACTTTCTTCCCCTTCCAAGCGTACTTCTAAGTTCGTGAGTCCTTTCGTCTTTTTCCTGATGTTATAACTTCCATTGAAAATCTGCTTGGTTAAAAAGTCAGTTAACATATATAGGCATATATATAATTATACCTCGAAGAAGGTTAGGCATATCATATGCGCATGTAGGATTGAATGGATTAGCCGTAAGTAATAGACTAACACTTAAATAGGAATCAACCAACATAAATTAGGGTTACAGGTAAAGCATGTAATTTTTACAGTCACCAGAACGTTGTTCTGACCATCTCCTCATTACAACCCACAGGATATATTTAGAGAAATATGCTACTAGTGCAACATGGGAACAGTAGGTGATGAAGTCTTCTTATTCATGTTCATCACTGACAAGGCAATTAGATGTCTAAGGAATACTATTGATTCCAAGATAGCAGCCTCAGTCGGTAATTATGTTCTATTATATTTTTCTATTCCACTATGATTGTATATTGATCACATTTTGATATACTTGTGTTTATTACAGGTTACCAAAACCAACTATATATGCCCTAATGGACTTGGGTCTCGATTTAGTCAAAATTAAGGCCCATTAAGGTGCGGATTGTTACATTTTATATCAGAGCTTAGGTTAGTCGGTCATAGGAATTGGGATACGCTGAAGGAACGTATTTGTATTTTTACCTATAATTATGTATATATTATATGCCAAACTTTATGAATTTCGATTATAGAATCGCGACCATATCCTATAACGATGGATGAGGCAACTATGAGTTGGAACAATAAATAGAGTTAAATTATACACCTACCCTGATTACCCTATGGAGTATAGGCCATACCATAAGGCATTGACTAAGAAGAGCATGAGCATGACATATAGAAGGATCCTGGAGGTTGGATGGTACTTGACTCCTTTGTTGGGCCTAAGCTGCCTTATGATTATGGATTTCGATGGATTGCCGATTGAAGACATACATTTCATCTAGAAAAATTGGAAGTATGAAACTATATGTTGCAAATACCTGGTAGTAAGGTATAATAGGAGTGGAGTAAGTTCCTGCAAGAAGGTGTACACTGATCACCATAAGATGATAGCCGGATCTTTGATAAAGATCAAATAGGAATGAGTAGGGAAGAAGGAAATTTCGAAAGAAATGACAATTAATATCCATTTCTGAGTCCAACCCCATGTGAAAGAATTTGATAAAATGATTTTTGAAAATTCCTTGAAACGTTTTGAATGGGTTTTTCAAAGGATTTATTGGGAAGTTGTTATTTTGAAAAAGCAAGGAAATTTTGAGCTTCTTAATTTAAAATTGATTAAGTCAAAAATTTTTGATTTAAAGGTTTTTGATAAAGAGGTTTTTCGTTTTTGAAATGAAGGAAAAAGAGAGCATGTGTTTAGCTCGATGATTTTTCCTATTTTTGTAAATTTAGAAGTTCCCTTTTAAAATTCTTTCTAAGGGGTGGATAAATGGAAATGGTACTTGATTGAAAAGGGGTAAAGAGAATAGAAGGGTAAGAATGCCTGATAATGAAGATAGGAGGAATATATTTTTTTTGCAAATTAAGCGGGGTTAAACTGGGCCCCTACCAGGTTTATTAATGAAAGATGAAAAAACAAGCAAGAGACAACACACTACGGAAAAGAAAAAAGAAGGGGAAAAAACAAAGACCACACAAGAGACACAAACATACAAAACAAAAAGGGATAAGCCAAAAAAAAGAATGAACTATGGAATCCATGGTTCAAACTGAATATCGAGAAACCTGTGCTTACCGACCCTCATCCCCTTCAAAATTTCTTGCCTTAAAACAGTCCAAACCATTTCCTTGCTTCTGCATATTCCATCAAAAACTCTATTATTTCTTTCCTTCCATATGACCATTAACAGCTTTTTCAAAATGAAGAAGAAATGAAGCTTTATTTCATCCTTCCACCCAGCAGCATTCTCAATAAGGATCCATTGATTACTTGTGATGGGAGTAGGGACCAACCTCTGTATACTACCTAACATATTGGTCCAGATATAAAGAACAAAAGGACATTCAAAGTATAAGTGAACAACACTCTCACAATGATGATCACACAACTCACAAGAGGGAAGCACAGGCACACCATATCGTATTAATTTATCTCTTGTCATAAGAGCATTGTTTATAACCTTCCAGAAAATTAGATTGTCACTTCCACTTGAGACATCAGTCCAAGTAACCTGCTTCTACTTACAATCAGGCATAGACACCAGACCATGCAAGGCCTTATACACACTAGATATGGTATGAACCTGGTCATTCCACAGCACAGAGTCATGTTCATAAGGGACCAAAGTACATGTCTCATAATGTCTCCAAAAGGTTCTAACAATCTGATTACTTGAAAATGGCAGCACTAACTTTCCATTAACAATGTGGTCAATTGCCAGAGTATTGCTACTAATGCCAGATTATTGCTTCTGCTGGTATGAAAAAAGATGGTTAAGAATGATTCCCTTGCCTAGCCATGGATCAGACCAAAACTTACACAAGCTTGCTTCAGACAGTTTAATTTGTACAAAGGGCTTGAAAGTGTGTCTTAACTTTAAAATACTTCTCCAAATCCAACTACACGATTGTGGAACCTCCATTAGCCAGAAATTATTAGCCCCAATGTTGTACCTGATAGTCCATCTTACCCACAATGTATCCTGCTTTTGTAACAAAGCATTGAAATGTTGACTATATGCAACCTTGTTCTAAACCTCAATACTATGCAATCCCAACCCTCCTTTGCATTTATGCTTCTCATAGGAAGAGTATGAACATGGAAGAACTTTTCTCGAGTGTATAGATCCAAACCAAAAGAATCTCATCATTGCTCTTCTAACCATTTTCAAAAGCTTAATAGGAAGAATGAAAGCCCTAGCCCAATAAACTATTAGTGAGAAGCTCACAGATTGAACAAGAACCAGTCTACCAGCTTGAGTCAAGAAACTGTTAGCCCAACAATCCATGACAACAGTTATTTTTTCGTACAAAGGCAAACAGTTGGCATGAGTAACTCTAGAGGTGCATAGAGGTAGCCCAAGATAGTTCATGTCAGAAGCCATGGACTGCATACCAGCATAGGAGGAGAGATACATTTCCTGTAAGCTAGAAATCCCAGAGAACAAAATGCTAGATTTATTGTAATTAAGCTTTAGGCCAGTCATCAAGTAGAATTTATGAAGCGCACTTTTAATACGGTCAATTGATTGCAGATTGGGCTTAGAGAAAATCATGATATCATCAGCAAAGAGGAGCGAAGTTATCTGAAGATCTTTGCATTTGGGGTGGAAATGAATTTGCTTATTTTGAAACAGAGGTCTTAACATACAAGTGAAAGTTTCCATGACCAAGATGAAAATATAGGAGGATAGGGGATCCCCCTGCCTTATATCCTGCTTGGATACAAAATTGCCAGTGCTAGCACCATTGATTATCAGTGAGAAGGTGGGAGTTGAAATACACTCATAAATCCCAGCAACAAAAACTTTAGGAAAGCCCATCAGCGACATAATCCTAACTATAGACTTCCACTGAATAGAATCATAAGCCTTCATCAAATCAAGCTTTAACATAGCACACGACGAAACATTAACACAGCTGTATCCTTTTAAGAGTTCATAAGCTAGCATAATGTTATCAAGTATGTTTCGATTAGGCAGGAAAGCTACTTGATTGTTGGAAATGATTCTTTGCAAAACTAAAACAAGCCTCGAAGCAATAATCTTAGAAATGCACTTATAAACCACATTGCAGCAAGAAATTGGCCTGAAGGAGGAAACAGAAGAAGCAGGTTTGGACTTTGGGATGAGCACCAAATTGGTAGCATTCACAGATTTCAGTAACTTGAACTTGTCAAAAAAGTTGTGCACAGCCTTGATAAAATGCCCACCGACAATGTCCCAGCTAGAAGTAAAAACAACAACATTGTATCCATCAGGACCACCAGAGGAGCATTTATTCATGGCAAAAAGGGTATTCTTAATTTCATCATTTGTAACTTTTGCAACCATAAAATTAGCTTCATCTAGATTAATTTTGGGAAGAGAAATGGTGGACAAAAGATCCAGCTCTGATTCAAAGTTGTTAATATTTCCAAAGAGGCTAGAATAATACAAGAGAAAGGCTTTTTCTACAGTTTCAGGGGTTGAGTTTAGATTACCTGCTTCATCTAAAATGGTAGAGATGTTATTTGTAGAGTGTTTAACCTTCATGGAGGCATGAAATTTTTTTGTATTCCTGTCGCCATCAACTGCCCATTTGATTCTTAATTGTTGCTTCTTCATCTCACATTCATTAGCAAGAGAATGATTGAGGTCATTGAAAAGGACAACCTCCTTTTCAGCCATCTCAGCATCATCAGGATGAGCCATCATAATATCCTGAGCCTCCTTTAGTTGTTCCATAAGATGGGTTGAATGAAGATTGCCATTACCAAACTTTGCTTTTTCCCAAGCCCTTAAGGTTTCCTTTGTTGCTCTGAGCTTTCTGCAAAAAATAAACATAGGATTTCCAAAGTACTTATTAGACCAAGCATTTTTAATAATATTATTATACTCAGGATCATTGACCCAAGCATTATAGAATTTAAACCCTCTTTTGGCTCCAAGTGGCATCTTCCCAGTGGTCAGGATAAGCGGAGAGTGATCAGAGAGGATAGGTTGGGGCAAATGAGTGGAGAGATTAGGCCAGGTTGTTAGGGCTTTGAAATTAGAGAAAGAGTGATCAATGTTGGAGAAGATACGGGCACCTCTCCTAGACCTATTGTTCCAAGAGAAAAGAGCACCATTTTTGCAAATAGGGATTAAAGATGAATCAAAAATTGCTGAGTTTAAAGGAAGGATATCATTTGGCATAAGGGGAGGCCCCCATGCTTGTCTGACAAGGATAAACAGCAATTGAAATTGCCGAGAATTACCCAAGGGTGAGATTCTTGCTGTAGAACAGGAATAAGATTGAGAAGAGATTGCCTAGAGGAAAGGGAGTTAAAAGCGTAAATAAAGGTGATATAGAAGGAAGTGGATGAATTGAAGTATTTTGCATGAAAGTGCATCAATTGAGGAGTAGCTAGAAGGAGATCAAGAGAAAGTTGCACAGGATTATGAATAACCATAATACGCCCGTAACTAGCTTCAAGAAGATTGTGTGACAGCATCCAAGAGGGGTTTATGTACTTAGCAGCAGAAACAGTTAGGGGGAGATTCAATTTTGTTTCAAGAATTGCAAAGATAGATAGATGATGTTTGGAGATTAATTGCTTAACCTGATCAAGCTTGAGGAAGTTATGAGATCCTCTGATATTCCATGCACCGATATTGTGTAACATAATTAAACCATAGAAAAGTGTTCTCCTTCTTTCATGCTCCTTGTTATTGGAGAATTTAATCTAGATTGACTTGGATTTTGATTCTTTGTTTCCTTAAACTTCTTGCTTTTTTCATTTTTTGAAGTTTGGCAATTGTCATTTGATGGTTTTGCAGGAGGAGTTTTCCAACCAGGAATTGATCCCAGAAAAACATACGGTTGACAAGTAGAAGTTATGGTAGGAGGAGGGGGATTTGGGATGGGGGGGGGGTGAGATAGAAGAGAGGGATGAAAAATGCATGGAGTTTACCAAATCAAAAATTTGTCTTTGCAAAGTGTTATAGAATATCTCATCATGGATGTCTGGGGATGAGATGGTTTTGGTAAGGTTTGAGGAAAATGAAATTTGATTGCAGGAAATGCTTTCAGGTTGTTGAGGGATCAAGTGGGAATTTGAATGCAAAAGAGTATCAGTAGCATGCACAGTTTGGATGTCACATTCCTCCACTTGATTCTGGATTCTTTGTATTCCTTTAGATGTTGAACTAAACAGCTCAAGACCAATTTTCTTGGTAGGATGTGAGGAAATTGAATTTTGATTGCAAGATAAGTTTTCATGTTGTTGTGTTATCAAGAGGATATTTGCATGTAATTTAGTTTCAGTGGCATGCACAGTTTGATTATCACATTCCTCCAGTTGATTCTGCATCCTTTGTATTCCTTCAGATGATGAATTTAACTGCTCAGGTCCAATCTTCTTGCCAACTATACCACCTGTGTTTGAAACAACCATCACATCAGAGTGCTCTCCGATGGCTGCTACATTCTCATCAACATCTTCATTATCCATATCCTTTAACACTTCAAAATTGTTATTTATTAAAATAGAGCTTTGTTCATTAACAGTAACACCATCAACCATATGTATATCATTTCCACATGTTCCACCATTATCTATTTTCTCCTTATGATGCTGCATTATTGTAATGGTTTCTGTCTCCTTAACATTTTTAGCTTTTTCATTTGTTGCTGGTACCCTCAAAAAATTTCCCTCGCCATCCTTTGTTTTCTTATTAACGACTCTCCTCCAAGCTTGTTTGCTTTTGCTAGCTTGCTTACCATCCCTCTGCTCAAATATAATCTCTTCTTGCATTTTCTTTTTTATCACTGTCTCTACCTCAGTCTTATCTTTATCTCCACCTGCTCTCAAGCATACATCTTTCATGTGACCAAATTCTTTGCAGAGGGTACAAATTTCAGGTTTCCAGAGATAGCTTACCTTCACCATTTGAGTTGAACCATCAATTAATTTCATAGGAAACTCCTCAACCAAATCTTGATTTGGAGAGACATCAACCAAGAATTTTGCATAACCAATCCGCTCCATTTTGTCAGTGAAAGAATCCAAGCAGAGCAGTCTTCCAATTCTTGAAGCTAGCCAATTAATTCCTAGGTGAGACCAAGCATAAAGAGGGATGTTCGTAAATTTTAACCTAACAGGCACTGATTTTATGGTACTGCAACTGTTCCCAATATAAGGATCCCAAGCCTTGATTATGAATATCTTGTTCCTAAGAAATATAGGGTCAGCTTCAACTATTTTCCTTCTATCCTCAGCACAGGAAAGATGGAAAAGGAACAAGATCCCATCAGATTTTATTTTTATTTCCCCTTTTAGTTTCCATAGCTTCTTTAGATGGTTGATAACTGTCAAGTATGACAGTGGCTTATCAAGGAAAAAACCTACCAACCATTCTCCCCAAACATCATTTCCTGCTTCTATCACGTCACTGGGAGGAACCATAGCTAGACCATCATAAGATAGTGGAAAGTCAACTGGAGAGTATTGACCAACATTCCGAGGTTTGGATTTAAAAAGAGAGGACCAGGAAGTGGATGAGGAAGCAGAATGGAAGCGCGAAAAGGGCAAGACAGGGGGAGAGGGAGGGACCGGCGGTGGTAAGGTTAGAGGAGAGTTAGGCAAGATGGACGAGGTGGAGGCAGGTGAAGGAACAGTTGTAGAAGAGGGGATGACAGTTTGAAAAGACAGGGTATGGTGGAGGGGATGGGCGGGAGATGCCATTGGAAAGTCAATGAGAAAGTCAAAAGGAATATTTTCGTATAAGGAAAATAGAGAGAAAAACAGCTAAAATAGATTTATACATTTCTCTTTACATGTTATTGAAGAAAAGCCCAATTACTAAAGCAGTATGCGATGCACTGCAATGAGTTAATGGAAAAAATAATCAAAGAGGAAAATAGCTATGTAAGGAGAACCCACTTAAAGGCAATTTAGGTGGGAGAAATTTTAGTAGTAGTAGTGCTAGGAAATTTGAATAACAATAACGTTGGGAATTTATACAAAAATAGGTTTCGTAATCTACTTAGAAATAGTAAGGAGAAAAACAATAGAGATGGGATGGGAAAAATGGATGATTTCCATAAATATGTGCAATAATTTCCAATATCTTTTAGAAGTCTCCCTCACGTGCTATTAGAATCTCCACTAAGGTTGAAAGCAGAAATAACATGAGACTTAGGAAAATAAAAGGATGGAAGTTTTTCTTGTCTACTCCAGTTTTCATTGTTTAAAGTTGTAGAAGATGTTTTTGAAAAAAATGGTTCGATATGACAATTGAGTTTTTGGATGTAAATAAATGTTTTGAGTTAAAAACCGACTTTTAAAGAAGTAAGTCTTTGTTGTAGGAAGTTTTTGAAAAAGGTTTCTAAGTTTATATTTTCAAAAATAAAAGTTTTGGATTAAGTACTTCATGACTGTGGAGTTTTGTAACGCCCAACTTCTATACCCATACTATTCAAGAGTATTATTTAGTAATACTTTTGAGTAATACAAAGAACAAAGCGATATAGGTCGCACACGTGAATATTCCCTTAGACCAACACCGAAACGTATCTCAGGAATGATGTTACTTACTATATTCGTATTCGGTCTTGGTACAAAGCAATAAGAACGTGCGCCTCCAGGATAAACAATACACAATCACAGATAAATAAATATTAGTCAGAGAACACAACGTTAGAATGCAGCATATAAAATATAATATAACTTATATATATACATATATATCATAAAATACAATACATAGTCCAAAAGGCTACAAGGTGTCTCTAGCCTAATACATCATGCATCACCAATACATCAAATACTACTAAGTACAAAGAGGCTACAAAATGAGTAGGGAATGTATCATCCCATCTCCTATATTAGCCTCCAAAAAAGTCCATGCTAAGCTCCTTCATCACTGAGTACCTGCATTGGAAGTCTCTAGGACTGGCTCGAGTACTACAAAGAATAAATGGGTTAGACTATGTCTGATTATAATACCATATAGTATAGTTGCAATGATGATCACCAATATAGTATAGAACATCATAAGTAACAAAATATAAGTGAGATAGCATAATAAATCACATCATCCAAATCAACATCAAATGAGTCATAAGTTTGAATCAATCACAATCCAAATCACAAATAATAAAAAGAGGGTATCTCTAAATCAGAAGAGTATGCATAGCTAGGGACTGACTACACTTTAGACACAGTCTCTAGTATTGTCAACTCATCATAGGAATAAGAACAATATATGCCAATCCACCGCACATGTATACAACAAAACAAGACGGGAGATTGATAGCCGTATGCCTGCTCTAGGAACCAAGGATCTACTACCGTATGCCTCTAGCCGGGTCTGTTCTACAGCCTTAGTTACCTCGCCAAAAATCGTGACTCATATCCACCGATGGCTCGTCAATGTGCAGCCTTGATCACGACCCTACTTTGCCCCTATAGGTAACAGACTGCTAGCCTAACCGACATAAGGAGATATAAAGCACCTACCCTATGGGTCACCTAACCAAACAATAACTACAGTGTCATGGATCTGGGGCACGACCCGACGATTAGGCCGCCAGGGATGGATTCTAGCCAATCTGGTTTACTCCCGAACCATAAAGGAAGTTGGACACAATGTGGCTGGTCATATAGTACTCATCCTATTACTATAAATATCTCCAATTATACACCGTCACATACCACATGACTATCGAATACTCACTGCAAGAACTATCACCACATACATATGAGAATATCCTCGTTTGAGTGGCATTTACTTACAAATAAAAATCAAACAAATAACATAACGTCGTCACATACCACTGTATGTTGCTTGGATAATTATTCAATGCTCATAAACTACACTTAATCCACACTAGATATTTCTATATGACAAGTCCAATGAATAATCAAATTGTGTTATCGAAAGTCCCATACTCGATAGTATCACTACACAGTTTATTCAAATTCCTCGTCACACAGAAATGGAAAACAATATCAAAATATAAATAAAATATATCATTTACACAAGAATATAATAAAAGTTTTCTATAACTAAATCTAATATAATATTAATTGGTATTAAAATAACATTCAATAATAATAATAAATTTATATTTAAAATTTCTTTATCTATTTATTAACTTTTATAATATTTTCATTTGTATATAAAATATACTTATATATAAGTTAGTAATTGTTTTAAGTATGTTCATTTGTATAGAACACACACTGAACCCATGCACCATCACTCCATACATATGCATATATATAATTATATTTATGCAATACCGCATATACCTAGACCTTCCACTTCACATAAACGTACCCCTATACTCATGAAAACACATATATAAATGTACAACCTAACACATATGCACATAAATTTCAACAGTCATTTATATACTAACTCAACTCATGTTCTAATTGTTGAACACAGACATTAATATATATATAGCCTAACTTTTGACAATTCATACTCTAACACCAAAACACACGCACATCAATTATATAATACACACGCACCTCATTTGAATGCTCCACACACGCACACATATACACCAGACAACTTGACACATGCACACACATAACACAAAACTACTTGACATGAATGAACAACAAAATTCTAGAGGCAATTATATTCAAGTTCCATCTTTTAAAAATTCTTGCTTTATCACATCAGTTTAATACAACACGGTAGATAACCATATATATACTTCATTTTAATGTTCTTTTAATATATTTAAAAAAATGGAGATCGGTTTGGATTTATAAACATGCACGCACACATACATAAACACACTTTTCACATTTGCATGTTCAACAACTCAAGTACAGGGAGAGACAAAAATGTATATACAAGCATGTATGCACTATCCAAAAACATGGCACTGGTTAGAACTCGTGCAACCACATTTATATATATTCCACCTGTTCAAAATTTTGGAAGCACATAACAAACCTATGATGTGTGCACTGCTTATGCCCAGAAGGGATACAAAAATAGAACACATACAAACACACAAGCTTACCCAGTTCATGCATATTTTCAACCTACACTAAAACTTGGCCATGCTCACACAAAACAACAATGAATGGGAAACCCAGTCATGCATAATAGGCTGCCTATTTCAGTGTGGTTTCAATCATCTCCTACTATATTTTCTACTTACTCATCCCTCTACTTGTTGTTCTCAACTTGGAACGGCCTTACTCCATATACCATGATTTAATCAAATCCAATTATCAACCAGTTTCCACATAACCAAACAAATTACAAAGTTTATAGCGAGGAATATGAAACAAGGAGCTGATGTTGAATATATATTGATGTACGGTCATATATATCATCTCTGTTTGCACTAGCATAACACAATAACACCTAATAAACATAGCTAGGGGCAATAGAACTCACCTAAAATGAAGCCTTCCTTCTTTTTTCAATGCTCTACTAACTGCTTCTTCTCTTGCTCTTCAATGTAACAATTTCCTCCTTTAAATTGATGGTTAAACACTTGCTACTTGATTGCTAATGGATGTACAGTTATTGAGAAGCTAAGATTTAAAGTTGTTTTAGTTTGTGGATTTTTATTTGGATTTTCATTTGAATTATTAAGTGATAGAATTTGGATGGAAGAAGGTGATTTTATAAATGATTAAGTGTTTGAGCCTAAGTTATATTTATATTTGAAGTTGACATTTCAAGAGAATAGAATCATCTTGAGTTTGGATATCTTAGGTAACTTGTTTATAAATTTTAAGCATATTTGGGCTTTGGGCTTTAATTCTTTTCTTTTCTATTTTCTTTCTTTTACTTGCTTTATGCAATATATATACACTCAAGCCCAATATGATTTATTTACTTTACCAAATCATTTTCCTTTACAAAATAACTTTTCAATAAATTACAACTTTATATATTCTATAAAATCAATTTCCATAACATTATTTAATTAACTTATTTAAACCATTTATTAATATAATTCTAAAACTACATTAATAAATTTATCCTTTTCAATTCAAATATTTCCACCATAATTTTAATTACTTAATTCAAATCCTAAATAAGTTTTAATTAATCGCTTCTCAATTAAGGGTTGTTGCAGACTCCACCTTAAGAAAATTGCATCGTCGCAATTCCTACTTAGGAGAAATCTATAACTAGATAGATATATTCTAGCTCTCTACACCATTAATTAATACTTAATAGATGAGGAATATATTACATACCTGACTTATATGCATCTTTAAATAACTCAGGATAAGCCTGTATCATTTGCTCTTCGGTTTCCCAAGTACAATCTGATGGGTTGTCAGACCATTGCACCTTTACTAATGGGAGCTTTTTTCTCCTAAGCTCACGGACTTCCAAATCAACTATACAAATCAGATTTTACACATAAGTCAAGTCAAAAGATATCTCAATCTCTGGAATGTCTCTTGATTCGATAACTGTCTGAGTGTCCCTCAAACACTTCCTTAACTGAGATACATGGAAGACATTATAAATACCAGAGAAGTTGTCAGGCAATGCAACTCGATAAGCCACCTGCCCAACACGTTCAATAATCGGATATGGTCCTACATATCAAGGCACCAACTTCCCCGATTTGCTGAACCTGATTAGTCCTTTTAGTAGAGACATCCTCACAAATACCCAATCTCCAACTACAAACTCCAATTGTCTTCTTTTATGGATGGCATAAGATTTTTGTTGATCCTGGGCCTGTTTCATTGAAACATCCCCTATTTGGAGGTCCGAAGCTAAGCACTACAGATGTTGCAGTCATCCATAGTATTAACTTCCAGTGACCAAATATGGTAATGTTAATGGTATCCGTAATATCAGAAGCACTTGAATATGAAATAAAATCATCACAGATTAAAACACTTTTCTGATTACATTTCAAAACAACATTTCATATCCAAGATACATAATCCCAAACGTTTCCTTGGTTCAGATCAAATATAATTATTACATAAATACGGCATGAGCGACATATGTAGATGCCCCCTTGGTTGACCAGAGTACTAAATAACCATAACAGACTTAATACAACACAACAGAAATAAAACATAACAACTCCTAAATATGGCTAGATCAGCATCATCCTCGTCTCCGGAAACTTTATTCGTCCACCTACTAAAACCTGAAAATCCTCAACCCTCAGCCTACTCAAATCAATTTTGAGCACCCGAGAGTTTAAGGGGAAAAACATAAACTTCGAGTCTGACATAAATCCTGGTGTGAATAATATTATACATCTGGGTTATTTGATATTAAGCGAGATCACGCTGCTTAGTGGAACTGGTTTCCCCACACTTATATCCTTTTAAAACATATCTTTTGCAAATCTTAATCTTGCAACCAAAACTGGTTTAAACAATAAAGCAATATCATATAAGCATATAAATCAGGTAACAAATGAACTATTTGTCCGAACAATATAGTTTTGTTTGGCTAAATACTAACCTTTGGCTGACTTGGGCCTACCAGACAAAATAAACAAATAATCTAACTTCTATTAGATACTCCTCTTCTGGACGGTCTGTCCCTAAATTAGCTCTCGTAGGGTCAACTGATCCTAATGGTTTTGCGGGCTCACCAATAACCTATCTCTCCTCTATATATTCCTTTCTGTGTGTAACATCATTTTCGTCTTACCCGTGACAAAGCCCTACACATTGGTATTTTGGACTTATATTAGCTAGGGGCTACTAGCTAAAGTATAGGGCGCAATCCTATACCAGTCCCATCTAGTATTCTAATATCTGACTCATTTTACTTAGGGTCATCTACCCACAAAATTTTCCTTGAAAACATTTTCTCTCAAATTGATTTAAACCTTTAAATCATTGTACCCCTTTGTTGATGAAACTTTACACAAAACTTTGTTGATGAAAACATTTAAACCTTTGAAAGTACCCCTTTCGGATCCATTGAAAGTACCCCTTTCGAAACCAAGTACTACCTTGCTTTATAACCTTAGGCCGAAAGGCCAAAACATACCTTTCGAAACCATTCTTAATAAACCTTTTGAAAACATTGAAAAACCTTTCTTTCGAAAGCTTTAAAACCTTAGACGTCCTCTTATCAAAACACTATAAACGTTGCCTTTCGAAAACATTGGAACCTTCCATTTAAAACCTTTCAAAACCATTGGGGAACACCCCTTCGAAACCTTTATCTTAAACCTTTCGAAAGTACCAAATCCTTTTCATAAACTCAAACCTTTCGAAAGCATTTGGGTTCAAGTAAAACATGTGGAATAACCTTTCGAAAACATTCAAAATTATTCCTTTCAAAACCTTTGGGGTCTAACTTTCAATAGAAAAAAGGGCCGTAAAACAACCAAGTCGAAAGCACTCTTTCGAAAGCTATTTCCTAAGTAAAGAAGTGGTGGTGTCGAAACCAACCCTTCGAAAGTATTGGACAAATGGCTAAGTATTAAAAACAAAGTAACCCTTTTGAAACTATTTGCTTCGAAAGGTGGAAAGCGACAACAAGGGGTTTCGACCCCTTCGAAAGAATGTACTTAAAACAAAAGGCGCAACCTCTTTTGGAACCATTCCTTGAAATCATTTAACCAAGTCGAAAGCTATCTAAGTCGAAAGCATACTTTTCGAAAGCAAAGCAGGCGCATTTTCTTTTAAAAGCAAAGTAAGGCTTCGACCCCTTCAGAACCCCTTGTTTCAACTCAATACTTTCGCCTATGCCCAATTCACTACGTACCAAGTCTTTGATACCATGCGCATTGGTTTCGATGGAATGGAGGCGGAAGTACTTGGTCGAAAGCTGGGTGCCGAAAGTGGCGAAACATGTAAAAAGCATGTATAAACTGATTTTTAACTTTTTAAAGAAATTCTTTTCAACTAACCTACCTTGTTTGTCAAAACATGATTGGTTGCTAATTTCTTTTTTAAAAGTACTGCCGGAATTGCATAAATAACAAATTAAGTTATTTACAAAATAACCCTTCTCCTTTTATAAATATATAAAACATTTAAGTCCCATACGTTAAATAATTTTATATATTTATTAAAACACTTAGGAAAAATCTATAAAAAATTCCCATAAATCATTTATGGAAATGAATGTGTAAAATGAGAGTGGGTAAGGGTTTGGGGTATAAGAATAAGACTTATTCCTATTTTTCCCTTATCTAATTCCCTAACCTATTTTATTTTAGTTCCCCTTTAGTTCATTTGTTATATGGCATGGCTATCCTTTTATTTACACAAATCTCAATCCCCTAATCATCACATTATTTTATTTAATTTAACTAATTAAATATCCTAAATAATGTTACTAAAAATTAGGATCGTTACATTCATTCTTTGTCTAATGTTCTCTATCTTCTCTGTAGCTTCTTGCATAGAATCAGGACATAGAACGAACTTGTCTCCTATGTCCAACCAACACGCTAGTGATCGACATGGTCTTCCATATAAAGCTTCGAATGGTGTCGTGCAGATACTTTATTGGAAACTATTGTTGTAAGCAAACTCGACAAGATGGAGATGATCCTCCTAACTTCCACCAAAATCTAAACCACGGGCACAAAGTAAATCGTCGAGTACTCGACTGACTCGCTCCATCTTCCCATCAGTTTAAGGATGAAAGGCTGTACTAAATTCAGTTTAGTCCACAATGCTTCCTGAAAGCTTTTCCAAAACCGACTAGTAAATAGAGGATCACGGCCACATACGATGGAGCTAGGAACTCCATGTAGTCTCACTACTTCCTTCAAATACAACTTGGCTAAGTGCGATGTGGTTTGGGTTGACTTTATGGGAATGAATTATGTTTATTTGGTTAACCGATCCATTATCACTAAATGCTATCATGTCCACTCCTAGGTTATGGAAATCCATCGACAAATTCCATTAATACCTGATCCCATTTCCATTGGGGAATTTCAAATGGTTGTAGAAGACAACTAGGTCTCTAATGTTCTGCCTTTATTACTTGACAGACATACAACTTTTTACATACTTCCCTATATTATGCTTTATCCCTTCCCAATAATATAGATGCTTCGTGTCTATATACATCTTGCTTCCTCTAGGATGAATGGTATAACGCGATCGGTGGCAATCATCCATCACATCTTTACAGAGATTATCCAAGTGAGGTATAAACATCCTATCTCTTCTTCGTAAACATCCTTGTACATCCAAGGAATAGTCAATAAGATCTTCATCTTTATCTCCAGACTCTAGCTTCTGAATCATAGCAAGAGTAGATGGATCTCACCTTTGAGCATCAACTATCCGATCTGTCAATGATGGTCAAGTAACGAGACTAGCCATCATTGCTTCAAAATCAACTTCTGAATCTCTTTCCCGAATATCACACATGGAGATAAGTTCTAAATCCTTCCACTCTATTATCATCCCAGAGACCACGGCATGGTCCTTCCTACTTAATGCATCAGCAACACGATTCCCATTACCAGGAGTATACTGGATATCAGAATCGTAAGCTAATAGAAATTTTAGCCATCACTGTTGTCTCATATTTAGGTCTTTCTATGTAAACAGATACTTCAACGATTTATGATCTGTGTATAACACAAATCGTTCTTCAAGTAGGTAGTGTCGCCATATTTTCAATGCAACCACTATAGCAGCTAGCTCCAATTCGTGCATAGCATACCTAACTTTATTGGGTCTTAACTATCTCGATGCATACGCTATGACTTTACCCTTTAGCATTAGAACGACACCCAAGCAGTTAGCCACACGCATCAGTATACACTTCTAAGTCCTGATTGCCTTCGAGCACAATCAATATAGATGCATTTATAAGTAGCTCCTTTAACTTTTGGTTAGCTTCCTCACACTTTCGTCCATACAAACTTAACTTTTTTCTGGTGAGATTAGTTAATGCTGCACTATCTTCGAGAATTCTTTGATGAATCGTTGATAATAACCATCCAATCCTAGAAAATTTTGAATCTCCCAAAATGTCTCTAGCCTCATCTAGTTCTGTATGGCTTCGACTTTGGCTGGGTCTATAGAGATACCTTCCACTGAAACAACATGGCCAAGAAACTTTGCTTCTGCCAAAAATGGCATTTAGAGAACTTGGCTTTTAGATTATTCTGCCTTAATGTCTCCAATACCATTCTGAGGTGCTTCTCATGCTCCTCCTCGGATTTAGAGCATACCAAAATGTCATTGATGAATACTAGAACAAACTTATCTAAATATTCCCTGAAGATTCAATTCGTTAAATCTACAAAATAAGCATGAGCATTCGTCAAACCAAATGGCATCACCAACCATTCATACTAACCATATCAAGTTCTAAAAGCTGTCAGTGGGATGTTGTCTTCAGCGATCCTGAGCTAATGGAATCCAGTAGCTAAATCCATCTGTGAAAATATTTTAGCTTCGCTCAACTGATCAAACATATTATCGATTCTATGGAGGGGATATTTATTCTTGATGGTCAAATCATTAAGCTTCCTATAATAGATGCATAACCTAAGAGAACCATCTGCCTTCATTACAAATACTATTATGGCTCTGCAGGGCGAACTGCTTGACCTTATGAAATTCTTTGATTCAAGTTCTATCAACTGCTTCTTAAGTTCCTCATTCTCCTTTGCTGACATTCTAGTCGGAGGTCGACTTACAGGTTAAGCTTTGGGGACAAGGTCTATTCGAAACTCCATAGCTCATTTAGGTAGTAAATCAGTAATCGACTCAAAGATATCAAGGTATTCCTTGACAATTGGAATCTGAGAGATATTGTCTTCTACTCGAACTTCCATAGAAAATATGTAGGATCATTTTCACCCTAGAGGGGGGGGGGGGTGAATATAGTCTACTAAATATTAATGCGGAAATAAAAATAAACACAGAAAGTAAAGATCACACACATCTTTACCCAGCTTCGGCAAAAATTTGCCTACGTGCTGCCCCCAAAGTTTCTACTCGAAATTAAATAATCGGACGCACACAAAAACACGTAAACTTGTGATACCCGCTAACTTGATTAACCTAACTCTAAGCTCAAAACCCTGCCATAACTCGGCCACTGAGTTGCGAATTCTCGAACTACAAAACCGTAGTTCGTAAACTAGTTAATCTAGATTTTGAAAAATAAAAAAACAAAAACCAACAAAAGAACTAAGAATAAATAAAAACCCTATGGTCTAAACTTATACGGCCCAATTAAAAAATATAAATGAGTTTTCCCCTTTTATTTTGCTTCCTGCTCATCCATGCCGTCTTGTTTCTTTGCGATATGGAATTAGAGTTTTGTTGATTTTCAAGCCTACGATTCCTCAAACTAAATTGTCTGTCTTTAATTGAGTCTCTGATCTGGGCTTCAACAATTTTGGTGCTTTCGAATCCTCATTGGTGGTTGAGTTGATCGATTCCGATGAATTTGGATTTTGTGCTTCTTCCATCAGTGTTCTTCGATTGCTCCAGAGGATTTGAGTTTGACTTTTGTATAATATCGGTATGCGATTTTTACTTTATTTATTCTGTTGATTTGCTTGAACATGAACTACATAATTACCGGTGATGAATTGGGTATTTATAGGGATCAAAACCTTATAATTTTGTTTCGTATATTTTGATTTGAATTCTTCAATTGCTGCGCTCGGCCATTCGATTCTTGTTGAACGATTGTGTGATTTTTGACTTGTTCATTGGTTGAATATATTTCCGATATATTTGAATATGCTTAAATTTATTAGCTCTGGTTCCATTCTTTGCTGCCTACGACTTGTTCAATTCATCATTCGCTGTTCCATTTTCTGAAATATGTTTCTTTATGACCTCTGATTGAATTCCCTTGATTTTGTTCAAACTGCTGTAGATAATTTTTGATTTTTTTTAAACACTTCAATAATGTTTTTCATTTGGCCATTTCTTTTTGAAACATCTCCTTGGCTGATTCATGACCCATGGCTGCTTCACTGTTTTTGTTGTATTATGATTAGTTGGTCTGGGTTCTATCATTTCATTGCTCTGGTCTTGGAGTCTTCGATGTTAGCCTTGCATTGAGTTTGATCTGATGTCTCCATGTATATACATGCATAAATGCATATATGTATGCATATATGTATGTGATTACTATGACATGCTCTGATGCCTGGATGTCTCTTATGTTCCATGTCTAGATCTGGTGCACCACTTTGTATATTTGCACCACATGTTGATATCTGTCCTCAATTCTGGTTGTCTTGTTTTCATGTGTGTTCATGCCTGAATGCTAGCATATCCATGTACATATGAGCATGTTTACTTGTTTGGTTGCCTGTTGTTGCTTTTCATTCATGTTAACACATTTTGACTTGTGAGCATGTATGAAGCATTGTTGCTTGGTTCCTACACATCCACACTGATGTATTCTTGCCTGAGTTATTATAGTCTGCTATGTCCATGAGCAGTTGCTCGAGTTTGGTTATGTTGATGCTCATATATCTTGTTTGCTTCATTCTTGCATTAACTTGCATATACAACTTGTTCATGTTTATACACATGTTTGTGGTCTTATATCCCTAACCATATGCATTGCCATTGGTGTTTATACCCTTGTACTTGAACCTGCTTCCTTTAATTTGTTGTGTGAACTTCTTTTGCACTTGCCTAATCGCCTTGCTCTTTGTTTTCCATAGCCTTATCTGATGGATCCTTGTATGCACATATGCACTGTTCTTGTCTGGTTGCATCCCTTGTATTCACCATTGCATATGCCCATGTGTGCTTGCACATGTATCAGTGCATATATACTTTGTGCACTCTGTCTTATCACTTCAGACTAGATTTCACTTGAACCTGTTTTCCACTGAACTCCTGTGCACTGTTGTGTTTGTCTACATTTGCTCATTAATTTTGAAAATCATGCGCATATTCATGTACATACATGCATACATATGCATGTATATATGTGTAATTGTGTAATTAATGTGTTGTATCCATTTATATTCGATTTGTACATGTGTGTATTTGCACTTGTCTGTGAGATGGAATTGTGAAACGGCTTTATGATATTCACAGTGATACACTGTGCATATTACAAGTTGTTCGTGCATATATATTTGGTCTATGTCAGAAAATATGAAAAGAAACAACCCAATTATCTGAGGCAAAAATAAATTTTAAATTCAATTTTATTTTTGCAATTTAAATTTGTTTCTTTTTCCAGTTTACTGCTTTATTTATTTGACAGGTATAACAGATGGCTGGACACAAGCTGGAAAAGAGTTGAAGATCAAATACGAGCGATGAGTGAATATGTAGTAAGGTGAAACATGTATGTAAAATTGTATAGTGAAAATTGTGTTGTAATTGAAACTTGTATTTGGAATTATGTAAATATAGTTGAGAGCTTAAATTTTTACTATTTGAATTTGTAATAAAGTATTTGTTTGAATAAAATATTTGTTTAAATAAGAATTCCGAGTTATTTATTTTATTCAACAAATATTTATTTAATTATGTGGAAAAAATAAAATAGTACAATAACAAATACATTTAAACAAATATATATATGTGTTTATTATCATCAAAAAACAATCATACACTAGTATCTACAATCTCCCCCTTTTGATGATAACAAACATATATTAAGATTTTGACTCTATTAAATGTATTTGGTCTTGCTGAATTCTATTAGCTCCCCCTATTTGAATACTCCCCCTACAACAAAGCCCCCCCTTCACATATGCATAATAAAAGAGAATATGCAAATAAAATCAATAAAAAAATGCAACGAACGAAGATGAGAATATGCAAATAAAAAAGTATGACTTATTTGCCAAAATGTTAACTTCTCTCCATCTTTTGTTATCAACAAAAGAGTAACAGTGTTAGATAAGAGTGATAAAGTGATCGATATGAATCACAACATTAATACCTAATCGAGTATAAATATTAAATTTAAAAAAAATCAAACAAAAATCATAAATACTCTATTAGGCGCATATTCCATTTTAGAGTGATAGGAGTGATGTCGTCATAGAAAACCATATAGTCGTGTCCATTTGTGGTATATTTATGATAGGAATTTAAATACTTACTAACAATGCATAACCGTTAGGACTTTTAAATGAGATTAGCAGTATTCTCTATTTTTATTAAAAATGAATTCCAAGCATCTTCTAACCATGCATAACCGTGAGGACTTTTAAATGGAGTTAGAATCAACTCGCCTATTTCATCCAATTTTGATATGTGTTCCATACATGCATAACCATGAGGACTTTTAAATGAGCATGAAAGCACATAATCAGAGATTTCAAGTAGTTCACCCATGCATAACCGTGAGGACTTTTAAATGAGAGTGTGTACTTTTGGATGATTTTATTGCTAATTTAAAAAAAATGAATAATTTCCTGTTTAAATACAACATTTTGACATACTATATTGAATTTTGATGAGTGATTGTCGTAGAAATATGATAGGAATAGAGATGGTCATGGAATTTTTACAAACCAAAGTTATTACAAATTTTGTTTAAATTTTTACAGAAGTTTACTAAATATTCTCCCTCAAGGCATAATGTATGATCAAGATCAACACTCGTCACTTTTTTCAGTAACTATCTATCTTTTCGATAATCAATGGGGAGTCAGATTAGTTAACATAGGCATTTAAGATCAAATCCAAAAAAATATAAAATCACATTTCTAACCCAAACTGAGACGAAGTTGACAAATACTATTTTCTAGAAGGGGTTCTGTAAAAATGTCTACCAATGAGAATCAGTTGAAATGAAATTTATGCAGATATTTTCTTTGGAAATGTGATCTCTAATGAAATGATGTCTAACATCTATATGCTTGGTGCGAGAATGATGTACAGGATTATTTGTGAGATCAATTGCACTTTTTCTATCACACATAAGTGGAACTCATTTAAAATTTAGACTATAGTCTTACAAGGTTTGTATCATCCATAAGATTTGAGCAGAGCAACCGCTTAGAGCAATATATTATGCCTCAGTGGTAGATAATGCAATACAATTTTGTTTTCGACTTGACCATGCACCTAACGAATGTCCCAACATAAAACACGTTCCACCGGTACTTTTTCTATCAACTAGACTACCAACATAGTCTGCATCTGAATACCCTTTTAACTCAAAGTTATCACTAGTTGGATACCATAGACCAAACCGTGGATTGTGCAACAGATACCTTATAATCCATTTTACAGTTTTTAAATGAGATTCTTTTGGATTTGATTGAAACCGTGCACATAAACAAACAGAGAACATAATGTCTGGTCTAGAAGCAGTAAGATAAAGAAGTGATCCAATCATACCTCGATATCTCTTTTGATCAACTACCTTACCTTTTTCATCCTTGTCAAGTTTAATTGTTGTGCTCATGGGAGTTTTTGCAAGTTTAGCATCTTTCAATCCAAATTTGTTGACAAGCTCTCTGATATATTTTATTTGAGAGATGAACGTACCTTTTTCACTTTGTTCTATTTGAAATCCTAAAAAGAATTTCAACTCTCCTACCAAGCTCATTTCAAACTTTTCCTACATGACTTTTTCAAATTTCTCACACAAAAGGTTGTTAGTGGCACCATAAATAATGTCATCAACACATATTTGAACAATCAATAGGTCATCATTTTTGTACAATAGAAATAATGTGGTGTCTGCACAACCCTTTTTGAACCCATTATCAAGGAGATAAGTGCTAAGACATTCATATCAAGCCCTAAGGTCTTGTTTTAATCCATATAGTGCTTTCTTAAGTTTATATACATGGTTAGGGTATTCTTGGCTTTCATAGCCTTCAGGTTGTTCCACGAATACATCCTCTTTTAAAATTCCATTAAGAAAAGCACTTTTAATATCCATTTGTCTTAGTTTTAATCCTTTATAACAAGCAAAAGCTAACAATATTCTAATGAATTCTAGTCTTGCTACTGATGCAAAAGTTTCATCAAAATCAATTCCTTCAATTTGATTATAACCTTTAGCAACTAACCTAGTTTGTTCCTAATCATATTTCCAGATTCATCAAATTTTTTTTTTAAATCCATTTGGTTCCTACAACTGGATAATCATTAGGTCTAGGTGCTAGAATCCAAACTTCATTTCGTTCAAATTGATTTAGCTCTTCTTGCATAGCCATAAACCAACTTTCATCATTGAGAGCTATATCTATGTCTTTGGGTTCAGTTTCTGAAATAAATCTACTGTATAGACACAAATCACATAAATTTCTAGAGGAACGAGTTTGAATACCTACGGTAGGATTACGTATTACCAATTCTGGAGGATGATCTTCTTTGAATTTCAATCTCTCTGGTTCCAGATTTCTTTGGACTTCTTCCGCAGTTGCAATTTCTTTTGGATTTTCACTTTCATCTTTTTGGTTCTCCTCTTTGACATTGCTTTTGATTGTTTCCTTGCTTTGATCATCAATGCCTTCATCAAATTTCACATTGATTGACTCCACGATTGTTCTTGTCCTTTTGTTGTATACTCTATAAGCTTTGCTTCTGGAAGAGTATCCCACGAACATGCCTTCCTCAGCTTTTGGCTTAAATTTTCCCAGTTGATCACAGTGTTCAAATCTATTCTTTTTAATTTGTTTAACAGATTCATGCTAGCATGTCCTAATCGTCTATGCCATAAGTTTACTTCTTCATCCTTAGCCACCAAACATTTTGAATGAGTGGGATCATCAAAAGATAGAGAGTATATATTACCTTTCCTCTTACCTGAAAATAATGTTTCTTTTGATGATTGGTCAGCAATTTTGCACAAATCAGAATCAAAAACAACATTCATTCCCTTAACACATAACTGGCTGATTGAAATCAGATTATGGTGCAGATTTTCAACATATAATACATCGTTTAAGGTGAATGTGCCATTACCTACTTTACCTTTACCGATAATTTTACATTTATCGTTGTTACCCATTATGACTCTGCCACGTTTGTACTTCTCTAGGATAAGGAACTTTGATTTGTCGCCCATCATATGCCTGGAACAGCCAGAATTTAGGTACCACTCTTGTTGTTAGCCTGCCAACATACCTACACGAGAGAGTTTAGTGACCTATTTGTTTTCATAGGTCCATGATTGTTAGTGACAAATTTTTTTGGAAAACAAGTTTGTGTAGAACCAAGACAGTATGTTTTTGTTCCTTTTGGCACCTAGATTTGTTTGATTTTAAGGGATTTTACATTCGTGCCTTTAGGAACCCAAATTGGTATGGTTTTTGTGTGTTTGGGTCTATACCGGCAATTGTTTTGATTGTGTCCAATTTTTCCACAAATCGTGCACTTGGAGTTGACATGATTAGTTTCACTTCTACCTTTTTCAAATTAAGTGTACCCAAGTCCTTGTTTAATAGTATTAACAGTTTGTTTCCCTAATAGCATATTTAGTGATCTTTCTTCTTTGGAGAATTTTCCTAAAGTTGTAGACAATTGTTGGACTTGTGACTTGAGAGATTCATTTTCATTCAATAACAAAGTGCACCTTTTAATAGAATTTTCTCTCCTAGTATTTCACTTTCTTTCAAAATTAGAATTTCATTTTCAAGCGATTTAATTTTAGTTTCTGATTTTTTTATTTCCTCTTCTAATGATGGACACTTATCACACTTAGGGTTCTTTTTTCTTTAGTTTTGAACCATTTGATCAAGCTGTATATTTAGTTCTATTAAAATATCTTTTTGTGATTCGATTTTAGCGTACTTCTCCCTAAGTCTTTCAAAAAAGCCATTTACTTCATGAAAATGTATAAGTAATTGTGAGTGAGTAAGTTTTGATACCTCGCTTGGCTCGTCACCATCGCTATCACTTGTTTCTCCTAAAAGATACAGATTTTCTCTTTCACTCTCACTGCCAGTGCTTTCATCATCTTCTTCATTACTTTCATCCCAAGTTAATGCAAAACTTATCCTTTTCGGTTTCTTTCCTTTGCTAAATCGATTTTGAGGACAATTTGACTTGATATGACCAGGTTTATTGCACTTATGACAAATGACCTCCTGCTTTTCTGAGTTGTCTAGAACTTTGACGATTCTGCTCTTTAGTTGTTGATTTAGGGATGGATTTCCATATTTGCGGTTCCACCTTTTGAATCTCTTTATTATCAGTGCCAATTCAGCTGCTCCTCATCATCGCCATCATCATCTTCACCTTCCATCATTCCTTTGAGAGCTATTGATTTCTTTCGCATATCCCCTCCTTCACGTTCTTCCTTGAATTTGATTTCTAGCTCATAAGTGGTGAGGTTTCTGATGAGTTCTTCAACTTTAACCTATTTCAGATCCTTTGATTCTTGGATGGCAGTCACCTTTGCTTCAAAATTTCGTGGAAGAATTCTGAGGATCTTTCGTACTATCTCCAGTTCTGTGTATGGTCTTCTTAGGGATTTTGATTTGTATACAAGATTAGAAAGTCATCCACACATTTCTTTGAGACTTTCATCCTTTGCCGTTGTGAAGTTCTCGTACTCGCTACTAAGCATGGCAAGGCGAGATTCTTTAACCTTGGAGGTTCCTTCATGAGTCACTTCAAACATGTGCCAGATTTCATGCGTAGTTAGACAATGTGAGACACGGTTAAATTCAATTTGATCTAATGAAAAAATAATAGAATTCATAGCTATAGAATTAACAGTTTGCAGTTTATTTTCAAGATCTGTCCATTGATCCATAGGTTTATCAACTTCTTGATTGCTTACCATTATTGTTGGTGTGATATATCCCATTTCAAGAATATTCCATGCATTTATAGTTTTCAGAAAAAATTTCATTCTAGTTTTCCAATATGCATATTCACCATTGAACATGGGTAGTCTAGCTATGGACTGACCTTCAGCAAAAGCATTATTAAAAGAAGCCATTGAAAGAAAAAATTAAATTCTTTAACAGAAAATGGTTTTGATCCTAGCTTTGATACCACTTGTAGGATCGTTTTTACCCTACAGTTTTACCCAGCTTCGGCAAAAATTTGCCTACGTGCTGCCCCCAAGGTTTCTACTAGAAATTAAGTAATCAGATGCTTACAAAAACACGTAAACTCACGATACCCGCTAACTTGATTAACCTAACTCTAAGCTCAAAACCCTGCCATAACTCAACCACTGAGTTGCGAATTCTCGAACTACAAAACCGTAGTTCGTAAACTAGTTAATCTAGAGTTTGAAAAATAAAAAAAGACAAAAACCAACAAAAGAACTAAGAATAAATAAAAGGGGGAATTAATTTAAAGGACAAAAATTTGTATATTTTTAGCCTCAAGGACACGACCTCAATATTTTAACCACAAGGACAAACATTCTCCTAAAAATTATTCACAAGGACAAATATTCTTTCAAAATTATTCATAAGGACAAACATTTTTCCAAAACTGCTACCGAACTAAAAACTGGTACCTAAAAACTGCTACCGATAACTACAAACTGATACCTAAAAACATAAAAACTGTTAACTAAAGAAAGTTGTCCTTCAGGCTAAAATACTGAAGGTCTGTCCTTGAGGCTAAAATGCTGAGAAATTTTGTCCTTGACAATAATTTCCTGTAAATAAAAACCCTATGGTCTAAACTTAAACGGCCCAATTAAAAAATATAAACGAGTTTTCCCCTTTTATTTTGCTTCCTGCTCATTCATGCCGTCTTGTTTCTTTGCGATCTGGAATTAGAGTTTTGTTGATTTTCAAGCCTATGATTCCTCGAATTAAATCGTCTGTCTTTAATTGAGTCTCTGATCTGGGCTTTAACAATTTTGGTGCTTTTGAATCCTCTCTGTTGGTTGAGTTGATCGATTCCGATGAATTTGGATTTTGTGCTTCTTCCATCAGTGTTCTTCGGTTGCTCCAGAGGATTTGAGTTCAACTTTTGTATAATATCGGTATGCGATTTTTATTTTATTTATTCTGTTGATTTGCTTTAACTCGAACTACATAATTTCCGATGAGGAATTGGGAATTTATAGGGATCAAAACCCTATGATTTTGTTTCGTATATTTTGATTTGAATCCTTCAATTGCTGCGCTCGGCCATTCGATTCTTGTTGAACGATTGTGTGATTTCCGACTTGTTCATTGGTTGAATATATTTTTGATATATTTGAATATGCTTAAATTTATTTGCTCTGGTTCCGTTCTTTGCTGCCTACGACTTGTTTAATTTATCATTCGCTGTTCCATTTTCTGAAATATGTTTCCTTATGAACTCTGATTATATTCCCTTGATTTTGTTCAAACTGCTACAGATAATTTTTGATTTTTTTTGAACACTTCAACAATGTTTTTCGTTTGGCCATTTCTTTTTGAAACATCTCCTTGACTGATTCATAACCCACGGCTGCTTCACTGTTTTTGATGTATTATGATTAGTTGGTCTGGGTTCTGTCATTTCATTGCTCTGGTCTTGGATGTTAGCCTTGCATTGAGTTTGATCTGATGTCTCCATGTATATACATACATACATACATACATACATACACACATATATGTATGTATATATGTGTGTGATTGCTATGGCATGCTCTGATGCCTGAATGTCTCTTCTATTGCATGTCTAGATCTCGTGCACCACTTTGTATATTTGCACTACATGTTGATATCTGCCCTCAATTCTAGTTGTCTTGTTTTCATGTGTGTTAATGCCTGAATGCTTGCATATCCATGTACATATGAGCATGTTTACTTGTTTAGTTGCATGCTATTGCTTTGCATTTATGTTAACACATTTTGACTTGTGAGCATGTCTGAAGCTTTGTTGCTTGGTTCCTACACAACCACACTGGTCTGTTCTTGCCTGAGTTATTGTAGTCTGGTTGCATGCCTGAGTTATTGTAGTCTGCTATGTCCATGAGCAGTTTCTCGAGTCTGGTTATGTTGATGCTCCTATATCGTGTTTGCTTCATTCTCGTGTTAACTTGCATATACAACTTGTTCATGTTTATACACATGTTTGTGCTCCATGTACATATGAGCATGTTTACTTGTTTAGTTGCATGCTATTGCTTTGCATTTATGTTAACACATTTTGACTTGTGAGCATGTCTGAAGCTTTGTTGCTTGGTTCCTACACAACCACACTGGTCTGTTCTTGCCTGAGTTATTGTAGTCTGGTTGCATGCCTGAGTTATTGTAGTCTGCTATGTCCATGAGCAGTTTCTCGAGTCTGGTTATGTTGATGCTCCTATATCGTGTTTGCTTCATTCTCGTGTTAACTTGCATATACAACTTGTTCATGTTTATACACATGTTTGTGCTCTTGTATCCCTGACCATATGCATTTCTATTGGTGTTTATACCCTTGTACTTGAACCTGCTTCCTTTAATTTGTTGTGTGAACTTCTTTTGCACTTGCCTAATCGCCTTGCTCTTTGTTTTCCATAGCCTTATCTGATGGATCCTTGTATGCACATATGCACTGTTCTGGTCTGGTTGCATCCCATGTATTCACCACTGCTTATGCCCATGTGTGCTTGCACATGTATCAGTGCATATATACTTTGTGCACTCTGTCTTATCACTTTATACTAGATTTCACTTGAACATGTTTGCCTCTGAACTCCTGTGCACTGTTGTGTTCGACTGCATTTGCTCATTGATTTTGAAAATCATGCACATATTCATGTACATACATGCATACATATGCATGTACGTACGTGTAATTGTGTAATGCATGTGTTGTATCCATTTATATTCGATTTGTACATGTGTGCATTTGCACTTGTCTACGAGATGGAATTGGGAAACGACCTTGTGATATTCATTGTGATACATTTTGCATATTACAAGTTGTTCGTGCACATATATTTGGTCCCTGTCAGAAAATATGAAACGAAACAACCCAAATACCTGAGGCAAAAATAAATTTTAAATTCAATTTTATTTTTGCAATTTAAATTTGTTTCTTTTTCCAGTTTACTGCTTTATTTATTTGACAGGTATAACAGATGGCTGGACACAAGCTGGAAAAGAGTTGAAGATCAAATACGAGCGATGAGTGAATATTGTGAGAGCTTAAATTGTAGTGAGGTGAAACATGTATGTAAAATTGTATAGTGAAAATTGTGTTGTAAGTAAAACTTGTATTTGGAATTGTGTAAATATAGTAAGAGCTTAAATTTGTACTATTTGAATTTGTAATAAAGTATTTGTTTGAATAAAATATTTGTTTAAATAAGAATTCCGAGTTATTTATTTTATTCAACAAATATTTATTTAATTATGTGGAAAAAATAAAATAGTACAATAACAAATACATTTAAACGAATATATATAAGTTTATTATCATCAAACAAAAATCATACACTAGTATATTCTACAAAATAGAGATCCTCTAATAACATCACAAACTTCTCCAAGTATTATACTAATTCTTTCCTCAGAATTAGGATGGCTTAGGGTCACGATTTTTTCAAGCCATAGAAGATGTGCTTCGTAATGCTCATGCCAATCCATCATGAGTTTAATTCCAAAACCCAAGTATTCAAAGACGGGCAAGTCACATAGAAAGGATAGCCATCCAAAAATAGTTTGACATCTTTGCATAACATCTTGAGAGTTGCATATCCCCCAATGGGATTTGCAATCCTCAAGGAGGTGCAAGATAATCTACATCAAGTTTGAATCTATCTACTAGTTCCTTCGATATAAATGAGTGTGATGCACCTGTATCGAATAGAACTCTAATAGATAAACCTTCAAATAGAATCATACCTTCAAGAACTCTAGGTTTCTTCCATTTACTTTGAGAGCTACTCCTCATTGTCTCATGCTTTAAGCTTTCCAGCGCTCCTTGGGCAAGCATTAGCAATATGTACCATAGCTCTATAGGTCTTACATATCGGATGAGAAGGTGCATTACGTGGCTACGTGCACTCCATAGAGAAATGCCCTTTCTCTCCATAATTATAACATACCATGTAGTCTCTAAATCATTTCTTGTCTTCCTTCTTATCTATTTTAGTTTGCTTTGGCTTAAAGAACCTTGGCTTCTGCTTCTTGAAAGGAAATCTACACTTCTGCCCAATAGTTGCCTTGCTCTTTGGCTCTTCCTCTTCACCACTGTCCTTTTCTTCTTCTTGAGTCTCAGTACAACATCCACAAGCTTCTCAAATGTAGTTTCTAACTGTAGAAGGAGAGGTTTCCTTAGAGTTTGCCTTAAACCATATACAAACTTTCTATTTTTCTTCATGGTTGTGCTAATGAATTCTATTCAATACTTAGATAAAGCTTCATATTCTTCCACAGACTTGGTATGCTGCTTTAAATCAATGAATTTACGAGCCACTGCTACTTTCTCAGCTTCTGGAATCTATCATTGAAATCCTCCCAGGACATCTCCGACTCGTTAGTTTTAGCTACTAGAAGTTCATACCAGTCTAGGGCTCTCTACTATAGTTGGCTGGAAGCTATTTGAGCCTTCTATTGATCCATAAAACCCATACATTTAAGATGTATTCATGCATCTTTAGCCAAGCCTGCACTCATATCACTCCTGTTGTGCCCTTGAAGGGTCTTTCTCCAAGTTTAGCATAGTCACCACAGAGCCTGGCAAAATCAAATCGGGGAGTGGGAGTACTCGGTGTGGTGGAAGTACTCGACTGCTGGATGCTCCTCACCCATTGTATAAGTTGGTCGGTGGTCATATAGACTCCTCCAGATCCATTGGATTGACCTGGATCTGCTCGACCAGCACGAGGTCCAACCATGCCTCAGCTCTTTACTTGAGTGAGATATAAGTTATGGACAGTCAAAATATTAATAAAATATGTCAAATCACAAAAATAAAAATATGCACTTAGAAGGCTACTCCCTGTGATCACCATGTATACCTAGATAATTTAGTTAGGTTATCTACCCAATGCCCAAGGGGCAAGGTCTTCAAAATCCATTTAGGGCACTGACTCATGTCTCTATACGATCTGTATTATTCAAACCTACTTTGATACCAATTTGTAACATCCCACTTTTATACCCATACTGCTCAAGAGTATTGATTAGTAATACTATCGAGTAATACAGAGAATGAAGTGATATGGCGCACATACATGAATATTCCCATAGACCAACACCGATATGCATCTCAAAAATGATGTTACTTACTATATTCGTATTCGATTTCGGTACAAAGCAATAAGCACGTGTGCCTCCAGAATAAACAATACACAATCATAGATAAATAAATATCAGTCGGAGAACACAGAGTTAGAATGCAGCAAATAAAATATAATAGAACTTATATCTATATATATATATATCATAACATAAAATACATAGTCCAAAGGGCTATAAGATGTCTCTAGCCCAATACATCATACATCACTAATACATCAAATACTACTAAGTACAACGAGGCTACAAAATCGATAGGTAATGTATCATCCCATCTCCTATATTAGCCTCCACAAAAGTCCATACTAAGCTCCTTCATCACTGCGTACCTCACTCTTTTATATCGAAAGAACTTGTTGATACTTTGTCTTTAAATGTTATGGGCTTGACGACTTCATTGAGAATTACGAATCTAGTTGGTGGATCTGCAACACTTAGTTTGTTTTGTAAAGATGTTGAGATTATTTTATGTGATTATGGTTTCCTTGCCGATTTTCATGTTATGTGTTACCTAGGTTTCAGAATGATTTTGGGAATGGATTGGCTTAACCGTTATGAAGCCCACATCCTATGTCCCGAGAGGACTATCCATCTTCGACATCCTCAATCTGTTAAGCAGATTTCTATTGTTCTTAAAGGTTCAGATTCTAATTCGATAGCATCCTTATATTCTCTAAATCCACATGATGACGATAATGATGATGAGGAAGATGTCATTTCCCTCATTCACGTTGTTCGTGAATTTCCCGATATATTTGAGCCCGTTTTAGGATTACCACCTAAGCGAGCAATTGAGTTCAGAATTAATCTAATCCCTGAAGCTCTACCTATTGTTGATTCATGAGTTTGATTCATGACACAAGCTTCAGAGATCATACGATGAGAATACTATACGAAAGCGACAAAAAGGAGAATAACCATATATTGCACACTATAAAGGAGACAAGACTACAATCCAGATATTAGTATGAATATTTTATTTTATTGAGTCTTAGAATATTGTTAAAATCATTCCTCAAGTAGTCACACATACACACAAATTGATTTATACAAAAATAAGTATCACTGTGCAAATAACAGCAGGTCGGCCGACCGACCAGAAATTTCGGCTGACCAACTCTGTGTCCAGTGCACAGATATGCACCGTTTTACTCACGTCTGTAAACTCAGCTGACCGACCCAGGTTTCTCGATCAACCGACCAGAACATAACGGCTAGTTTTCTGAAGAGGTGCAATTGTTCATGAAGAGGAATGTCCTTTAATCCAACAGATATGGACACAACTCTTGATTGAAACTCTTCATGAAAGATTGTAACTATTCTACAACTATATAAACATGTTCAATTCATTTCTACGATCACCGATTCTTGTTTAAAATTCTGAAATCTATTCTCTATTTATTTCTGCAAATAAAAGCATTCTTTCTTATTCAATATCACTAGAATCCTTGAATTAATTCATATACTTCGATTCTACGTGATTATTTTCCTTCTAAATCTTCACACACATATATACTCTTGAGGATTTGATTATAGGAAAGTTGTACTATCAAAAGACAATCAGTGTTATTCAGAACACATTCGTCAACAAACTATTTGTATTAAGTTGAAGTGCTCTTCGACTGTTGAGGCGGAAAAATTCCTATTCGGCTGCTCAGGTGTCGTATACCTATTCCTCCGGGTTAAGTGAGGGGTTTAGTTTAAATCCAGAGGGTATTCTGGGACTGGACGTAGAACGGGAAGTTCGAACCAGTATAAAAATTCCTGGTGTGCTTACTTTAAATTTTATTTTACTGCTATTATCAGTTTCCGCATTTATATACCATATTACACGATCCTCAGTACTGCACGTACACTTTCATTTGGTATCGGAGCAAGGAAATCCTATAACCGTCACAAAGTTATTTGATATCTATTTCTAGTAATATGGCAACAACACATACTAACGATTTTGACACTAACACTAATACTAGTTTCACAGAGGGTCAATCAACTTCACGACCTCCACTTTTTAATGGTATAAATTACAATTATTGGTCAACTAGAATGAGAATCTATATGCAATCCAGTGGATTTGATATATGGAATGTTATACAAAGCGAATACACAACTCCTACTGGAGAATACTCAACTTGGAGTAACACACAAATACTAGATGCTACATCAAATGCAAAGGCTATGAATATTTTATTTTGTGCATTAGATAGAAATGAATTCAATAGAGTTAGCATGTGCACTTCTGATTATGAAATTTGGAGAACACTTAAGATAACACATGAAGGAACGAGCAAAGTTAAATTAAGCAAAATCTCTATGTTGAAAAATCAATTTCAAAATTTCAAAATGAGGCCAAATGAATCTATAAATGACATGTACTCTAGATTCCAGGATATTTATCATGCTTTACTATCACTAGAACAAAAGTTTACTGATTTTGATGTTGTTACAAAAATCTTAAATTCCTTAATGGACGAATGGGAAAGAAAAGTCCTAGCTATTGAAGAAGCAAGTGATTTGTCAACATTAAAACCAGAGGAATTGATAGGTAATTTAATGTCCTACGAAGTAAATTTGCAGGCAAAAAGAAATGGAGCACAAGAAAAGAAAAATGTGGCATTCCAAGCAGAAAAAGATGATTCCGACTCAGATAATGAAGATATGGTAATGATCGCTAAAAATTTCAAAAAGTTTTTGAAATTCAACAGAAACAAATTCAAGGGAAACAAAAATAATTCCAACAACAATTCTAATAGCAGCAAACCATCATCTTCAGCAATGGAATGCTATGAATGTCATAAGAAAGGACACATGAAGAAGGATTGTCCAGAGCGTAAAAAGAATAATTTCAAGAAGGACAAAACAAAATGAAAAGCTTTTTCTGTCACTTGGGACGACACTAACTCATCATCTTCATCAGAGAGTGAAAGTGATAATGAACAAGCAAATGTGTGCTTCATGGCTTCGTCAGACGCTGTAAGTGATTTTACTTTTGAAGATCTAATTGAAATAAATTCTAAATTAGTAAATTTAGCAAAGCAACTTAAAAAGAAAAATAAGGAGTTGCAAAGAAAGTTAGATAGAACAGTCTTAGAAGTAGATATGATGAAAGATGAGAAGAAAATATTAGAAGATGAACTTGAAAGTTCTCAACAATCAAATTCTAACTTATCTTCTCAAATTTCGTCAATATCTGAAGAAATAGAAATTCAGAAAAATAAAAATGATGTTTTACTTTTCGAAAATAATAGTTTAAATTCTAAGATTAAGGATTTAGAATTAGAAAAATCTAGTCTTAAAATAAAATTTGATGATATTTCTAAAAATGTATCCAATTTCAATAAAGGAAGAGAGAATCTTTCTAGTATACTTGAAAATTCTCAATCCTCTAACAATAAATCTGGACTAGGATTTAAGAAATAAAATAATTTTGCTAAAAGTAGGATTAATAATAATATTAAGAAGGATATTAAGAAAACAGTTTATCCAAATACTAAAACCATCAAGATATGGATTCCAAAAACAAATAATGTTTTGATAAGGAATAAACATATCAAAATATTTATGGAAACTGTTCATAATAACAAGAATTATGTTTATAAAGGGAATTCTGAACCCGTATGGGTTTGGCTTCCTAAGATCTAACTCTTAGGACCCTAAAAAGATTGGGTACCAACTTTTTATAAACTTTTTGCAGGTACCACATAAGAAGAGAGGAAAATGGATTTTAGATAGCGGTTGCTCAAAACACATGACTGGAAACAAAGAAATGTTGTCAAACATTATATACTCAAATGGAGGAGCAGTCACCTTTGGAGAACTCAAAAGGATATATCATCGGCAAAGGCGATGTCAGTAGCAACGAAAAGTCGCCATATATTCAGGGGGAGAATTATAATATAGATAAATACTACTTCGTCACATAAGTATTGTCATCAATCAAAAAGGGGGAGAATGTTGATTCATGAGTTTTGATTCATGACACAAGCTTCAGAGATCATACGACGAGA
Source organism: Allium fistulosum (assembly GCA_030737815.1). Taxonomy (NCBI): domain Eukaryota; kingdom Viridiplantae; phylum Streptophyta; class Magnoliopsida; order Asparagales; family Amaryllidaceae; genus Allium; species Allium fistulosum. Next base: position 210,446,795 of record CM060907.1, read on the forward strand.
ATACTGTACGAAAGCGACAAAAAGGAGAATAACCATATATTGCACACTACAAAGGAGATAAGACTACAATCCAGATATTAGTATGAATATTTTATTTTATTGAGTCTTAGAATATTGTTAAAATCATTCCTCAAGTAGTCACACATACACACAAATTGATTTATACAAAAATAAGTATCACTGTGCAAATAACAGCAGGTCGGCCGACCGACCAGAAATTTCGGCCGACCAACTCTGTGTCTAGTGCACAGATATGCACCGTTTTACTCACGTCTGTAAACTCAGCTGACCGGCCCAGGTTTCTCGGTCAACCGACCAGAACATAACGGCTAGTTTTCTGAAGAGGTGCAATTGTTCATGAAGAGGAATGTCCTTTAATCCAACAGATATGGACACAACTCTTGATTGAAACTCTTCATGAAAGATTGTAACTGTTCTACAACTATATAAACATGTTCAATTCACTTCTACAATCACCGATTCTTGTTTATAATTCTGAAATCTATTCTCTATTTATTTCTGCAAATAAAAGCATTCTTTCTTATTCAATATCACTAGAATCCTTGAATTAATTCATATACTTCGATTCTACGTGATTATTTTCCTTCTAAATCTTCACACATATATACTCTTGAGGATTTGATTATAGGAAAGTTGTACTATCAAAAGACAATCAGTGTTATTCAGAACACATTCGTCAACAAACTATTTGTATTAAGTTGAAGTCCTTTTCGGCTGTTGAGGCGGAAAAATTCCTGTTCGGCTGCTCAGGTGTCGTATACCTATTCCTTCGGGTTAAGTGAGGGGTTTAGTTTAAATCCAGAGGGTATTCTGGGACTGGACGTAGAACGGGAAGTTCGAACCAGTATAAAAATTTCTGGTGTGCTTACTTTAATTTTTATTTTACTGCTATTATCAGTTTTCGCATTTATATACCATATTACACGATCCTCTGTACTGCACGTACACTTTCACCTATCACTCATCCTCCTTATCGTATGTCCAATAAGGAAAATGAGGAGATGCGTAAACAATTATCCGAATTGGAAGAAAAATAGTTTATTCGTTCTAGTTCCTCTCCTTGGGGAGCTTCAGCTATCTTTGTGAAGAAATCTGATGGTACACTTGGGCTTTGCGTTGACTACTGCAAGCTTAATGATCACACCATCAAGAATAAATATCCCTTACCTCGGATTGATGATCTATTCGATCAACTTAGCGGTGCTAGAGTCTTTTCACGGTTAGACTTAGCAACCGGTTTTCATCAGCTTCGTATAGCAGAGGATAGCATTCCTTTGACATTGTTTCGTACTCGTTATGGATCTTATGAATGGCTTGTTATGCATTTGGTTTAACGAATGCTCCAGCTTATTTCGTTGACCTTATGAATCGAGTTTTCAAAGACTTTCTCGATCGATTTGTTCTCATCTTTATTGATGATATTCTTGTTTATTCTAAAACCGAGGAAGAGCATGAAAAACATCTTCGGATTGTGTTGGAAACTTTTAGGAGCAATCAATTGAAAGCAAATTTTCTAAGTGCAACTTTTGGCAAACCCGTGGGAATTTTTTAGGACATGTTATTTCTGAATCCAGAATTTTCGTGGATCCTTCAAAGATTGAGGCGATTCAAAATTGGAAGAGACCGGAGAGTGTGACGGAAATTCGTAGCTTTCTTTGATTGGCGGGCTATTACCGTCGGTTCATAAAAGACTTTTCTAAAATTTATGTACCTCTTACTAGTTTGACAAAGAAGGGAGTAAAGTACACTTGGTCAGACAAATGTGAAGCTGCTCTTCAGAAATTAAAAGAACTCCTATCTGATGCTCCTATTCTTGTGATTCCCGAGGGGAACCAAGACTTTATTGTTTATATCGATGCTAGTCGTGTTGGTTTAGGAGCCGTTCTCATGCAAAAGGAATGTGTTATCGCTTATGGTTCCAGGCAATTAAAGCCTATCGAGACTAGATATGCCACTTATGATTTAGAGCTCGCGGCCATTATTTTCGCCCATAGAATTTGGCGTCGTTATCTTTTGGAAGAGAAATTTGTTCTCTACACCGATCATAAATCTTTGAAGTATTTGTTCTCTTAAAAGGAACTTCATTTGCATCAACAACGTTGGCTCAAATTCCTTGCATCTTATGATCTTAATATTCTTTTTGATCCCGGAAAGGGAAATCGTGTTGCCGATGCCCTTAGTCGTAAGCAACAAGCAGTTGTTTCCATGATGATATCCGAATGGAATGGTCTCGAGACTTTGTCTACTTGTGAGATTCGAGATCGTGAATCCGATTCGTGTTCATCTCTTGTTTTATGTAGCCTTGAGGCTCATCCTACTCTTTTAGACCGCATTCTTGAAGCTCAAAAGCATGATCCCGAATTGGCTCATCTTAGCCAAAGTTGTAGGGATAAAAATAATATTGATGGTTTGAAAGACTTTGAAAACGATGCTCGTGGAGGCATTCAAAAATTTGATAGACTTATTGTGCCAAATATTAGTGATCTTCGTAAAGACATTTTAGAAGATTCTCATCATTCTAAATTTACCATTCATCCTGGTAGTAGTAAAATGTATGCGGACATGAAACGACTTTATTATTGGGATAGAATGAAATCTGATATTGCTAACTTTATTAAGCGTTGCATGACTTGCCAACTCGTAAGGGCCGAGCATCAAAGGCCCGGTGGGTTATTGCAACCTTTGGACATTCCAGTTTGGAAGTGGGATCAAATTTCCATGGACTTTATTGACGGTCTTCCCCGATCTTGTTCGGGTCATGACATTTTATTGGTGATTGTAGATAGACTTACAAAATCCACCCATTTTATTTCTGTTCGGTCCAATCGGACCGTACCTCTTTTGGCCAAACTTTATGTTAAATAAATTGTTAAATTTCATGGAGTTCCTACTTCTATTGTTAGCGATCGTGATCCATTATTTACTAGTGGATTTTGGAAGGGTCTCCAGAAAGCTTTGGGAACAAAGCTTAATTTTAGCACTGCTTATCATCCTCAGTCTGATGGAAAAACAGAGCGTGTCAATCAAACCCTAGAAGATCTTCTTCATGCATGTGTTCTTGATTTTGGTGGAAGTTGGGAAGATCATATTTCCCTTGTTGAGTTTTCTTACAATAATAGCTTCCAATCTAGTATTGGTATAGCACCTTTCAAGGCACTTTATGGAAGGCCATGTCGATCTCGTTCGTGTTGGCTTGAAGCCAGTGAGAAGCTGGTTTTAGGTCCAGATTTTATTCGTGATGCCACAGAAAAGATTGACCTTATTCGTCATAGGATGAAAGAATCTCAAAGTAGACAAAAATCCTATGTCGATAACCGAAGAAGGAATTTGGAATTTTCTGTCAGAGATTTGGTATTCATTTGTGTTTCACCAATGAAGGGTGTTGTGCGTTTTAGTCGATCGGGAAAATTAGCACCTCGATATATTGGTCCATTTCCCATCACTGAACGCATTGGTTCCGTGGCTTAACGCCTTTTATTACCGGCTCAATTTTCTACTATTCATGACATTTTTCACGTTTCTCAACTACGAAAATGCCTTAGAGATTCCGATTCTATTCTTGAGCCCAGTGTTATTGAAGAAATTGAGGTTTCACCTAATTTGACTTATGAGCAACATCCTATTCGCATCATTGCTACGGAGGTTAAACACCTTCGTAATAAAGATGTTCCGCTTGTGAAAGTTCAATGGTCCTCAAATCCTAAGGATTGCTCTTGGGAATCCAGAGAATTCATCGAGCGAACTCATCTGGACTTACTCTCTCGTGCTCCTTAAGGTGAACTTCTCACTTCAAAATTTTCTTTTGTGTTATTATGCCTTAAAGTGGTTGTTACTTTTTATTCTCTTCTTAAGTATCGCGAGGACGCAATTTCTTTTTTTTTTTGAGAGTGACGGGTGTGTAGCGTGAAACTACACAACCGATTAAATAGTTATATTATATAGTACTGAAGAGGTCGATCGACAAGCCCGATCGATGGCCAAAAAATAGGTGCGAAGCAACAAACTATAATAGAAATACTAGAGTATCATAGACTATTACATATTAACTGTAGTACGTGATATCCCCCTGTAGACTAGGACTTCCTCTCCGGAGATGCAGTGGTGCTTCCCTGGGATTCTACTGGCTGGACGCTGCACTGCAGGAGACTCAGGCGGAAAGGCGCAGAGTGACATTGACCTGTTATAGAGGAGAAAATGTGAGTGATAGTTCTACAGGTTCCCTCGAAATGGCGTGTTGGTTTCCCAAATACAAGGGCATTCCTCTCTTTCCAAATGCACCAGCTAAAGGTTGATATGAAGGTGTCCATCAGTAAACTCTGCTGATTAAACTGCCAATACTCAAAGTAAGAGGTCACGCTGGGGATAAACCCCAGAAGATAGGCACTAGTTGCAGCCCAAATTGAGTAAGAGAAATCACATTCGAAGAAAAGGTGAGTTACTGATTCGTTCTGAGTTGAACAAAAGACGCAGCGCGGATCAATGGGGATGTTGAGTCTGTTGAGTCTGTCTTTGGTATTAATTCTGCCAGAAATTAGGCACCATTGGAAAAAGGCTATACGAGGTGGAAGGTTGCAATGCCAAACCCTGGGGAAGGAGAAAAGGCGACCGGGGTGAATTAGGTATTGATAACAGGAGGCGACTGAGAATCCTTTGGAAGGTGCAAGGGCCCAGAGAAAGAGGTCTTGACTGTTGGAAGGGCGGATCGACAGGAGGATATTTGTGGCGGAGAGAAGTTCAGGAACTAGATCTGCATCGAAGATGGAAGGTAGGCAAAGGTGTTCGGGGCCTAGGGTGAGATAGTCTTCAACTGTTGCATTTGGGAGGGCGGCGTGCGAGAAGAGGTTGGGTAGTAGTTTAGCGAGGGGCAATTGTCCATACCAGGTGTCTAACCAGAATAGGCACCTGTTGCCGCTTTCGACTTTAACCTGAAACAATGCTCTGACTCTAGGTAGGGTTTGAAGGACCCCCGACCAGAAAGGGGATGTATGGGACCGGGTGGTGAGGTGGAGTGCCAAATGAGGGTTTGAATGATAATGCTGACATAGGATCCACGATTTCCAGATGAAATTTCCAGGTGTAAGTAATCTCCAAAGCCATTTGGACAGCAACGCCTGATTGAATGTGCGAAGGTCAGTAATCCCTAACCCACCATGATTGCGGTGTAAACACACCGTCTTCCAGTTGACCAAACATTTTGCGTTGCCACCGTTCCAAAGGAACGAGCGTCTGTAATAGAACCCAAACTGTGACCCGCAATTTTATGATTATATATTTAAATATTTTATTTAAATATAGCATCGTTAGTTGGATTAAATTCCAAAATGTGACTTTTTGTAAATAGTCGAATTGGGACTCGAGACCACTTCCATTGATTTTAAAACGACGTTTACAACTTGTTTGAGTATAAACATCGATATGTTTGGAGTTGATTAGGATTTCGGTATTTTCATTTGGGCTTTGGGTTTGGTTCTAGCCTACTAACCAATAATAGAACCCAAACTCTTCTACCAAATACCCTAACTCCTCTCCCCTTCATTCATTCTACTCATAATAATTCCTAATACTCAAGCTAAAGGAAAAATGGGGGAAAGATGGGAGATTAGAAATTCCTAAGCCCTAGTTTTCTTAGGAAATTCAAGTTCCAGTTCTAAAATCAAAGAGAAGCTTACGTAAGGCCTGTGCAGTTAATGCCCCGCTATATCCCCGCTATAACTCCGATATATCTTATAGTAGATTCCTACCGCTACGATTTTTCCTTATATCCCCAACATATAGCCTTTTCGCTTTAATCCCCGCTATTTCCGCTATATCCCGTTATTTCCGCTATATTCCGCTATTTTCGCTATATCTTCTATAAAAAATTGGATTGAAAAATGATATTTATACACTATAAAAATTATGAAATTAATTAATTTCATTGAATTTTTGATATATGTTTAGAAATGATAATACTCTAATATTCTACTAAATTAAATTAAGTTATATAACAGTTTTACGTTCATTTATAATACATTTTCTCATATTTTTATTTAAAATTATTTTTGTATTAATTATAATTCAATTGAATGTTAATTTTTCACATAATTACTATCTATATATTTGTAAAAACAACAAGTATGGGATTTATATGCTATTTTAGAGTAATCTGATATATCCCGCTATATCTTCGCTACATCCCCGCTATGACTTTTTGCACCTCTACCGCATTGAATCCACCGAGCGCTTTAACTGCACAGACGTAAGCATCCTCTTCATCTTCTACATCTCAATCTCTCTTCAATTTTCAGAATTCCCTTTAACCTAACTTAGGAAATTCATTTCAATTGATAATAGATTGAAGATTCTAGAGGTGTTGTTGAAGAGAAATCAATCTTAGCTTGTTTTGGAGCTTCTCATTTCTATATTTGGATTTAAAGGTGAGTTCTTGAACTCACATCTATGTCTATAGCTTTCATTGTTGTTAGGTATGAATTCCTAACATCTATTTCATGTTCAATCACTTTTGATTTGAATTGATTTGGTGTATTTTCCAATTTTTGGTATTTTGAAGTCAAAATCTTTAAAGATCCTATGTTGGATGTTTGGACATGTTATTTGGGGTGTATCGAAGAGCCCATAAGGCTGGGTTGTCGCTTGGCATAATTCCCTAGCCTTCATCGCTCGTCCGATCACTGCCAAACTGATTCAGTCATCAATGGCCTAGGCAAACTGTTGCCCAGTACAGGCAACCGGACGTCTAGTTGAAGAACTCAGATGTCTGGTTAGGGCACCAGAAGAAAAAAAAAATATGGTAGAAGAAAAAATTGGCAGAGCCTTGGACCATACGCCTGGTCCAAACCAACCAGACGTCTGGTCCAAACCAACCAGACGTCTGGGAGGCTTCTGAAATTAAATAGAAAATGGGGAAAAGAACAAATAAATTTCCCGAACCCCAAGTCAGACGTCGGGCCAATCCAACTAGACGTCTGGTCCTGTGAAATTTTGCCTATTTGCCTATTTTTAAGTGGATTTCCAATTTTTATCGATTATTGTTGATCCGGTAAATGTTGTCATTTATTATCGACTTTGATGACTTCTTTTCTGGATTTTTGGAAATATCCATTTGATGGATTTGATATAGATTTTTATGGTTTCAATTCACGTCGTCAAATGTGGATGTGATAGATTGTTTTTACAATCATTTCTGTGATTTGTCACTTTAAAATACAAAGGTTCTATACTAGTATTAAATATTCAAACTCTTTCACAAAAACGATTTCAACATTTATTTTTAATACAAAACTCGTTTTTAAAACCGTTTTCCAATCTATTAGTATATTCAACCTTTACCTCATTCGTATGAGAAATCCAATTAAACGACTTAGCAAAACAAGTGGTATGAAACGTTTGCGTTTACTTCGTCGATTAATTCTTAGACTTGTTCGATTGAAATCTCATTACAATTTTCGAGTGGAAATCTACAATCTGTTCGTAAATATTTACGTTAAGCCAGTGGTTATGGGACATGAAGCTAAACTCATTTATTTACTAGCTTAGTGTAACTTACACTTATCGATCAATGATGATCATTTTGTGATTTAGACTAGCGATGTGCGATGTCTCTTTGTTTGCGTGAGGGACTAAACCCCGTTTGTGGAGCTTCGGTTCAAATTGGTGGGGTAGCGACCCATGGTCTTCGGGCCGTTTGTGGAGCCTCGGCTCAAATTTGATGGTTAGCAACCATGGAATAGCGTTCCATTTGTGATACACGTGTTGGTGGGTTTTAATGCTCTCGTTTGTGATATGCCACCCCCTTTGTGTTTTCAGGATTTCTAATCATTGATTTTTGGAATTTATGTTTTCACCAATTTTTGTGATTCGCATTGATATGTTTTGTCAATATTTGAGGTTTGGTGAATAAGCTAAACAATATGATATTATTTTTGGGTATTTGAGGAGATTCGAGAAATTGTATGATTTTTGTTGTTATCAAATGTATAATTGTCACAGTATGGTATTATTGTTATCATATATTTTTGTCGTATCTCTTATCCTACCTCATCTTGTATGATATTTATAGCTAGAATGATCCGTTTATTATTTTTCTTCTTAAATAATACTCGGGTCAGACCGAGGTGTTTCAGGTACTTCCCCTTGACTTCTTAGCAGGGACTAGCTTCTGACTTTTGGCTAACTACTTTAGCTCAGTAGTTTTTATTTTTATACATTCGAGATAGAGACTCCTTGATGTATACATATTCTTTTGTCTAGCACCTGTACCTATTCTTTTGCAATGTAGTGGATCTTGTATGACCACTACTTTGATGTACACTTCTATGTGTTATATTCATATCTGTTTCCGCCTTAGTGATATGAATATCTGTGACTGGTTTGGGTTATGCTTATTTTATATTTGTTTTCGAAGGCCACATAGCCACTGTGTAGTAGCTTTTAGTTTGTATTTGATATGTCAGATTCCATACTATTTGACATATCGGTACTCGCATAAAGCAATTGCACAGATGGTCGCTCCTCAACAGCCTTATTCTTCGTGCTAGTCGACGACATTACCCTGTAGTGTCCTTGGCTAGTGTGAGTATAGAGGTGGGGCATCACAGCTTAGTATCAGAGCCAAACTTCGGAACAATGTAGAATAATCTAGCAAGGATCATTGTCCTAAGTCTCTCTTAGGAATCGTGCCTTAGGATTTAATTCGAGTCTTACGACCCGTTCTATCCTATTTTCTTTTATGAAGCCTTGTTTTATCAATCAAGTTTGTTTGATATTCATTCTAAGAATAACATTTTTCCTCTTCTTTCTTTCTTTCTTAAAGAAGAGAAATGGTTAGACCTGGCCGTCCCAGTGCCGGTCAATCCAGTGCTACTCCTCAGGAAGGCGGATTCATGTCTGCCCAACAGCTTTTGGATCTTGTAAAGAATGCCCAAGCTGCCGGACCCATTCCAGAGCCTACTCATTCTAAATTTGGGTTTGCACGCTTGTGCATTGATTATAACAATTTGGGTGGAAGGCCATTCAAGGGTTCCAAAAGCGTTATAGAAGTCCAAGCTTGGCTTAGAACATGCGAACGCATATTTTCTCACATGAATCTTGTGGATCTACATCGAGTCCAAGTGGCTTCTAGCATGCTCCTGGAGAGAGCATTAGATTGGTAGGAGCTTTTGATTTCGGAAATTATTGAAGCGGATCTTACTTGGGAGCAATTTCGGGAAAGTTTTGAATTAAAGTTTGTGCTCGAAGCTGAAAAAGTAACTTTAGCCCAACGCTTTATTGACCTTGTTCAAGGTGAATCTTCTGTGACAGAGTATGTCGCATCTTTTGAATCCTTCTCTAAATATGGGGTCGAGTATATTAATACCCCATTGAAGAAAAATCAGAGGTTTATCTATGGGTTGAATAAGAATCTCAAAAAGGCTTTACTTTTGAAACTAGAAGTTTCTTTCGATCAACTTGTAGATATCGCTCTTCGACTTGAAGAGGCCGATAAAGAAAGTGATGTTGAAGTTGTCGGTGCCAAATAGAACTTCAATAACAACAAGAAGAGGCAACTCGACAGTAAGTTCAAAGGCCATAATCCCAACAAGAAAGGGAAGCAAGAAACTTCGGTGCCAAAGACTCATACTTCTAGTCGTGGAGAATGCTACAACTGTGGTTCTCAGGACCACTATGCAAATAAGTGTCTGAAGCCCGTTACTTGTCGCTATTGCAAAAGTTCGGGTCATCCTAAATCTTCATGTCCCAAACTTCAAAGCAAGAAAGAGAGAAAGCTGAATATTGTGCAAGCCCCTAGTAACACTTCTCTTGGTCAAGGTATTTCTCATTCTGTCCTTGATGGCATTATTATGTTTCATGATCATCCTATTCGAATTCTTTTTGATACGGGTGCATCTCACTCTTTTATATCAAAAGAACTTGTTGATACTTTGTCTTTAAATGTTATGGGCTTGATGACTTCATTGAGAATTGCAAATCCGGTTGGTGGATCCGCAACACTTAGTTTGTTTTGTAAAGATGTCGAGATTATTTTATGTGATTATGCTTTCCGTGCCGATTTGCATGTTATGCGTTACCTAGGTTTCAGAATGATTTTGGGAATGTATTGGCTTAACTGTTATGAAGCCCACATCCTATGTCCCGAGAGGACTATCCATCTTCGACATCCTCAATCTGTTAAGCAGATTTCTATTGTTCTTAAAGATTCAGATTCCAATTCGGTAGCATCCTTATATTATCTAAATCCACATGATGACGATAATGATGATGAGGAAGATGTCATTTCCCTCATTCACGTTGGTCGTGAATTTCCCGATACATTTGAGCCCGTTTTAGGATTACCACCTAAGCGAGCAATTGAGTTCAGAATCAATCTAATCCCTGGAGCTCTACCTATCACTCGTCCTCCTTATCGTATGTCCAATAAGAAAAATGAGGAGATGCGTAAACAATTATCCAAATTGGAAGCAAAACAGTTTAGTCGTTCTAGTTCCTCTCCTTGGAGAGCTTCAGCTATCTTTGTGAAGAAATCAGATGGTACACTTAGGCTTTGCGTTGACTACCGCAAGCTTAATGATCTCACCATCAAGAATAAATATCCCTTACCTCGGATCGATGATCTATTCGATAAACTTAGCGGTGCTAGAGTCTTTTCATAGTTAGACTTAGCAACCGGTTTTCATCAGCTTCGTATTGCAGAGGATAACATTCCTTTGACATCGTTTTGTACTCGTTATGGATCTTATGAATGGCTTGTTATGCCATTTGGTTTAATGAATGCTCCAGCTTATTTTGTTGACCTTATGAATCGAATTTTCAAAGACTTCTTCGATCGATTTGTTCTCACCTTTATTGATGATATTCTTGTTTATTCTAAAACCGAGGTAGAGCATGAAAAACATCTTCTGATTGTGTTGGAAACTATTAGGAGCAATCAATTGAAAGCAAAATTTTCAAAGTGCCACTTTTGGCAATCCCATGTGAAATTTTTAGGACATGTTATTTCTGAATCCGGAATTTCCGTGGATCCTTCAAAGATTGAGGCGATTCAAAATTGGAAGAGACCGGAGAGTGTGACGGAAATTCGTAGCTTTCTTGGATTGGTGGGCTATTACCGTTGGTTCATAAAAGACTTTTCTAAAATTTCTGTACCTCTTACTAGTTTGACAAAGAAGGGAGTTAAGTACATTTGGTCAGACAAATGTGAAGCTGTTCTTCAGAAATTAAAAGAACTCATTTCCGATGCTCCTATTCTTGTGATTCCAGAGGGGAACCAAGACTTTATTGTTTATACCGATGCTAGTTGTGTTGGTTTGGGAGCCATTCTCATGCAAAGGGAACGTGTTATCGCTTATGGTTCCAGGCAATTAAAGCCTGTCGAGACTAGATATGCCACTCATGATTTAGAGCTCGCGGCCATTGTTTTTTCCCTTAGAATTTGGCGTCATTATCTTTTTGGAGAGAAATTTGTTCTCTACACCGATCATAAATCTTCGAAGTATTTGTTCTCTCAAAAGGAACTTAATTTGCGTCAACAACGTTGGCTTGAATTCCTTGCATCTTATGATCTTGATATTCTTTATACTCCCGGAAAAGGAAATCGTGTTGCCGATGCCCTTAGTCGTAAGCAACAAGCGGTTGTTTCCATGATGATATCCGAATGGAATGATCTCAAGACTTTGTCTACTTGTGAGATACGAGATCGTGAATCCGATTCGTGTTCATCTCTTGTTTTATGTAGCCTTGAGGCTCCTCCTTCTCTTTTAGACCACATTCTTAAAGCTCAAAAGCATGATCCCGAATTGGCTCATCTTAGCCAAAGTTGTAGGGATAAAAATAATATTGATGGTTTGAAAGACTTTGAAATTGATGCTCGAGGAGGCATTCGAAAATTTGATAGACTTATTGTGCCAAATATTAGTGATCTTCGTAAAGACATTTTAAAAGATTCTCATCATTCTAAATTTACCATTCATCCCGGTAGTAGTAAAATGTATGCGGACATGAAACGACTTTATTATTGGGATGAAATGAAATCTGATATTGCTAACTTTATTAAGCGTTGCATGACTTGCCAACTCGTAAAGGCCGAGCATCAAAGGCCCAGTGGGTTATTGCAACTTTTGGACATTCCAGTTTGGAAGTGGGATCAAATTTCCATGGACTTTATTGACAGTCTTCCACGATCTTGTTCGGGTCATGACAGTTTATGGGTGATTGTAGATAGACTTACAAAATCCACCCATTTTATTCTTGTTCGGTCCAATCGGACCGTACCTCTTTTGGCCAAACTTTGTGTTAAAGAAATTGTTAAATTGCATGGAGTTCCTACTTCTATTGTTAGCGATCGTGATCCATTATTTACTAGTGGATTTTGGAAGGGATTCTAGAAAGCTTTGGGAACAAACCTTAATTTTAGCACCGCTTATCATCCTCAGTCCGATGGACAAACAGAGCGTGTGAATCAAACTCTAGAAGATCTTCTTCATGCATGTGTTCTTGATTTTGGTGGAAATTGGGAAGATCATATTTCCCTTGTTGAGTTTTCTTACAATAATAGCTTCCAATCTAGTATTGGTATGGCACCTTTCAAGGCACTTTACGGAAGGCCATGTCGATCTTCTTTATGTTGGCTTGAAGCCGGTGAGAAGCTGGTTTTAGGTCCAGATTTTATTCGTGATGCCACAGAAAAGATTGACCTTATTCTCCATAGGATGAAAGAAGCTCAAAGTAGACAAAAATCCTATGCCGATAACCGAAGAAGGAATTTGGAATTTTCTGTGGGAGATTTGGTATTCATTCGTGTTTCACCTATGAAGGGTGTTGTGCGTTTTAGTCGACCGGGAAAATTAGCACCTCGGTATATTGGTCCATTTCCCATCACCGAACGCATTGGTTCCATGGCTTGTCGCCTTTTATTACCGGCTCAATTTTCTGCTATTCATGACGTTTTTCATATTTCTCAACTACGGAAATGCCTTAGAGATTCCGATTCTATTCTTAAGCCCGGTGTTATTGAAGAAATTGAGGTTTCACCTAATTTGACTTATAAGCAACATCCTATTCGCATCATTGCTACGGAGGTTAAATGCCTTCATAATAAAGACGTTCCACTTGTGAAAGTTCAATGGTCTTCAAATCCTAAGGATTGCTCTTGGGAATCCAGAGAATTCATCGAGTGAACTCATCCGGACTTACTCTCTCGTGTTCCTTAAGGTGAACTTCTCACTTCAAATTTTTCTTTTGTGTTGTTATGCCTTAAAGTGGTTGTTACTTTTTATTCTCTTCTTAAGTATTGCGAGGATGCAATTTCTTTAAGGAGAGGAGTCTGTAACAACCCGCAATTTTACGATTATATATTTAAATATTTTATTTAAATATAGCATCGTTAGTTAGATTAAATTCCAAAATGTGACTTTTTGTAAACAGTCGAACTAAGACTCGAGACCACTTCCATTGATTTTAAAACGATGTTTACAACTTGTTTGAGTATAAACATCGATATGTTTGGAGTTGATTAGGATTTTGATATTTTCATTTGGGCTTTGGGTTTGGTTCTAGCCCACTAACCCAATAATAGAACCCAAACTCTTCTACCAAATACCTTAACTCCTGTCCCCTTCATTCATTCTACTCATAATAATTCCTAATACTCAAGCTAAAGGAAAAATGGGCGAAAGAGGGGAGATTAGAAATTCCTAAGCCCTAGTTTTCTTAGGAAATTCAAGTTCCAGTTCTAAAATCAAAGAGAAGCTTAGGTAAGCATCCTCTTCATCTTCTACATCTCAATCTCTCTTCAATTTTCAGAATTCTCTTTAACCTAACTTAGGAAATTCATTTCAATTGATAATAGATTGAAGATTCTAGAGGTGTTGTTGAAGAGAAATCAATCTTAGCTTGTTTTAGAGCTTCTCATTTCTATATTTGGGTTTAAAGTTGAGTTCTTGAACTCACATCTATGTCTATAGCTTTTATTGTTGTTAGGTATGAATTGCTAACATCTATTTCATGTTCAATGACTTCTGATTTGAATTGACTTGGTGAATTTTCCAATTTTGGTATTTTGAAGTTAAAATCTTTAAAGATCCTATCTTGGATGTTTGGACATGTTATTTGGGGTGTATCGAAGAGCCTATAAGGCTGGGTTGTCGCTTGGCATATTTTTCTAGCCTCCGTCGCTCGTCCGATCGCTTCTGAAATGATTCGGCCATCAATGGCCTAGGCAAACTGTTGCCCTGTATAGGCAACCAGATGTCTGGTTGAAGAACTCAGACGTCTGGTTAGGGCACCAGAAGAAAAAAAAATATGGCAGAAGAAAAAATTTGCAGAGCCATAGACCAGATGTCTGGTCCAAACCAACCAGACGTCAGGGAGGCTTCTGAAATTAAAAAGAAAATGGGGAAAAGAAAAAATAAATTTCCCGAACCCCAGGTCAGACGACTGGCCAATCCAACCAGACGTCTCGTCCCGTGAAATTTTGCCTATTTGTCTATTTTTTAGTGGATTTCCAATTTTTATCGATTGTTTTTGATTCGGTAGTTGTTGTCATTTATTATCGACTTTGATGACTTCTTTTCTGGATTTTTGGGAATATCCATTTGATGGATTTGATATTGATTTTTATCGTTTCAATTCACGTCGTCAAATGTAGATTTTTGTGATAGATTGTTTTTACAATCATTTCTATGATTTGTCACTTTAAAATACAAAGGTTCTATACTAGTAGTAAATATTCAAACTCTTTCACAAAAACAATTTCAACATTTATTTTTAATACAAAACTCGTTTTTAAAACCGTTTTCCAATCTATTAGTATATTAAACCTTTACCTCATTCGTATGAGAAATCTAATTAAACGACTTAGTAAAACAAGTGGTATGAAACGCTTGCGTTTACTTCGTCGGTTAATTCTTAGACTTGTTTGATTGAAATCTCGTGACAATTTTTGAGTGGAAATCTACAATCTGTTCGTAAATATTTAAGTTAAGCTAGTGGTTATGGGACATGAAGCTAAACTCATTTATTTACTAGCTTAGTGTAACTTACACTTATCGATCAATGATTATCATTTGTGATTTAGACTAGTGATGCACGATGTCTCTTAGTTTGCGTGAGGGACTAAACCCCGTTTGTGGAGCTTCGGTTCAAATTGGTGGGGTAGCGACCCATGGTCTTCGGGCCATTTGTAGAGCCTCGGCTCAAATTTGATGGTTAGCGACCATGGAATAACGTTCCATTTATGATATACGTGTTGGTGAGTTATCGTGCTCCCGCTTGTGATAGGCCACCCCCTTTGTGTTTTCTGGATTTCTAATCATTGATTTGCAGAATTTGTGTTTTCACCAATTTTTGTGATTCGCATTGATATTTTATCAATATTTGAGGTTTGGTGAATAAGCTAAACAATATGATATTCTTTTTGGGTATTTGAGGAGATTCGAGATATTGTATGATTTTTGTTGTTATCAAATGTATAATTGTCACAGTACGACATTATTGTTATCATATATTTTTGTCGTATTTCTTATCCTACCTCATCTTGTATGATATTTATAGCTAGATTGATCCTTTTATTATTTTTCTTCTTAAATAATACTCGGGTTAGACCGAGGTGTTTCAGGTGCTTTCCCTTGACTTCTTAGCAGGGACTAGCTTCTAACTTTT
The DNA here is from genome assembly GCA_030737815.1 of Allium fistulosum. NCBI lineage: Eukaryota > Viridiplantae > Streptophyta > Magnoliopsida > Asparagales > Amaryllidaceae > Allium > Allium fistulosum. The sequence continues at coordinate 210,462,470 of CM060907.1, forward strand.
GGCTAACTACTTTAGCTCAGTAGTTTTTATTTTTATACATTCGAGATAGAGACTCCTTGATGTATACATCTTCTTTTGTCTAGCACCTGTACCTATTCTTTTGTAATGTAGTGGATCTTGTATGACCACTACTTTGATGTACACTTCTATATGTTATATTCATATTTGTTTCCGCCTTAGTGATATGAATATCTGTGACTGATTTGTGTTATGCTTATTTTATATTTGTTTCCGAAGGCCACATAGCCACTGTGCAGTAGCTTTGAGTTTGTATTTGATATGTTAGATTTCATACTATCTGACATATCGGTACTCGCACAAAGCAATTGCACAGATGGTCGCTCCTCAACAACCTTATTCTTCGTGCTAGTCGGTGACATTACCCCGTAGTGTCCTTGGCTAGTGTGAGTATAGAGGTGGGGCATCACAAAGGGAGTTGGACACAATAATGACAGTCATATAGTACTCATCCTATTACTATACATATCTCCAATTATAGGTTGTCACACGGCTCTTATAAGTTACTCCCTGCAAGAACTTTCACCACATACATATGAGTTTATCCCCGTTTTAGTGATATTTACTTACAAAGAATAATCAAACAACATAACGGCATCCCGTACTACCGTATGTTACTTGGATAATTATTCAATGCTCGTAAACTACACCCAATCCACACTAGATATTTCTATATGACAAGTCCATTGAATAACCAAAAAAGTGTTACTGAAAGTTCCATACTAGGCAGTATCACTAAACCGTTTATTTAAATTCCTCGTTACACAGAAATGGAAAACAGTATCAAAGTATAAATAAAATAAAATATTTACACAAAAATATAATAAAAAATTTCTATAACAAAATATAATTTAATATTAATTGGTATTAAAATAACATTCAATAATAATAATAAATTTATATTTAACTTTTATACTATTTTCATTTGTATATTTTTAATATAAAATATACTTATATATGAGTTGGTAATTGTTTTAAGTATGTTTAATATAGGTTTATTTTAATTTATTATACATAAGATAAATATCTACTTACCTAACTAAACACCGCACACTGAACCTACGCACCATCACTCTGTACACCACACACATATGTAATTATATTTATGCAATACCTAGATCTCCCACTTCACATAAATGTACCCCTATAATCAAGCAAACACATATATAAATGTACCACCTAAAATACACGCATATAAATTTCTACGGTCATGTATATACTAACTAAACTCATGTTCTAATTCTTGAACACAGGCATTAATATATGTATAGCCTAATTTTGGACAATTTACACTCTGACACCAAAACACACACATATCAATTTTATACAACCACGCACCTCATTTGAATGCTCCACACACGCACACATATACAATAGACAACTTGACACATGCACACATATAACACTAAACTACTTGACATGCATGAACAACAAAATTCCACAAGCAATTGTATTCAAGTTCCAACTTTTAACAATTCTTGCTTTATCGCATCATTTTAATACAACATGATAGATAACCATATATATATATATATAGACTTCATTTTAATCCACTTTAATATATAATGAAGATCAATTTTGATTTACACACACACCTCACTTTTCACACTTGCATGTCCTACTACTCAAGTACAGGGAGAGACAAAAATGTATATACAAACATGTATGCACCATCCAAAAACACGGTACTGGTTAGAACTCATGCAACCACACTATATGTATATATATATATATATATATTCAACCTGTTCAAAATTTTGGAAGCACATAACACACCCATTGTAATGCCCCACTCTAACAATAGATATTATTGAGCGGTATCATTTGTTAATGTACAGAATAAGGCTGGTTACCATGAACATTGCTTTAAGTGAGTATCGATACGTTGAATTAAGTAATAATTTTTTTTCTTTATAAGGGGATTCGACGTATAAAATCCGGGCTTAAAACAATATTACGGTGGCTATAATATTGGCTCAGAACAACATAAGATAACTTAGTGCACAAAATGATAAGAGTACACGGTAGAGAATATATATATATATATATAACATGCACTGGAAAGGTCGAAAGAATATATACAAAGAGTTGCTTACAAAGATGGTGATTTGAGTACAACATAACTTATATAATATGTACATCTTAAGTCAAAATGATACACATTGACATAAATAAGGTCTCTATCCCGACATATACATAAGATCCAACATAATAAGACTAAACAAAATGGTATAGCAAAAGGATATACCGAAGCATAAGTGATAAGCTTCAGGCTAGGCAAGCTCTAGAATCAACGAAAGATACCTGAAACAACTCGGTCTGACCCGAGTATTATTTAAAATAATAAATGGGTTAGACTTGTACTGGTTTAAGTCAATAAGGTGGAAAAAAACATGATATTAATATATGGATACATAGAATGAGTGAACAACATATACAAGTCTCGATCTAGTGCAAGTTCAAAAGCCATAATGTTATCTCATAAGGGAATAATTCCAAAATCTAGGAATAACCATAAGAAAGTAAATGGCCTCTACATCTCAAGTATTACCAAACCAAGAAACTCAAATATAGCCCTTTATAGGAAAGACAGAATTATGGTGAAATCCCAATGCAAAACTCAATCTCAGTGTTTAAACCCATAAATATAAAATGGTGCTAATCCCAAAGATGGGTCGATACTCACCATTTTCGCATGCCACTATAAGGTACGGTCCCCTACAGAACATAAGTATAGTCCCTTCTCGGACAGAGGTACAGTCCCCTCTCGGATACCCAAAGACAAAGCCGAAGGTGATGCCGAACACAGATGAGGTACTGTCCCCTCATGGACAAACTGGAAACATCCCAAAGGTAATGTATGAATGGAGATGAACTCGAAGATCGTGCCTAACTAGAGAGGAGCATGAGCTAGATGAGCACGAAGACTACGTCGATCACAGATGAGGTACTGTTCCTTCATGGACCAACTGGAGACATACCCGAAGGTAATGCCTAACTAAAAATGGTACTTACTCTCACTTGGTAACTAAATGAATTTCGCCAAAGCATCCCATACCACCCGACAAACTTCAACTATTTACTAAGAGATCATAAACTCTACTTGGTAAAATGAAAATAATACTATAATATAATATAATAAAAATGTTCAATCGAATGAGTCCGGAAATTAACCGATAAAGTAAACATGAACGTTCCATACCATTTGTTTTACTAAATCATTTAATAAAATACCTTATCCGATTGAAATAGTAATTTTTATATTGGAAAATACTTCTTTGAAATCTCTTTGAAAATATTTGTTTAGTAAATAGTATTTAGCAGTGGATAAATATAGCTTCAAATAAATATGTTGACGCAGCGGCGGAATACAAAAATTGATGATACGATGAACGTAGCAATCGATGGATTGAGAAATACTGAAATGCCCAAATTCGTTGATCCGAAGATGTCGAATTCTAGCTATCTCTGACACGTTGATCGCGCACGATACCATGAAGAGAGATCTACAATTCTTCGAGCGTTGATCAAGCGCACTTGATTCCGCGAATTGGCTTCAACGATTGAAGATTCGAGCGCACTCGAATGTCGAAGGTGGAGATAGGAGATACACTCAACTACCGATTTTAATTGAAAGCACAAAGCTAACAGACAAGAATTTTATTCAAAAATCAACAACCTTTTACAAATGACATAACTCGCCTATTTATAGGCTTACAACAAAACGCTTACAACACAACTCATAGGTCGTGAACGACCTAACAATTGCGATCTAAAAACAAAGAAACAATACAACACTTTACATTTCATAGTATATCACGTGACCTACGACTTATCAACTTGAGCCATCACACAGACTTTGCGACCTAAAATCAACAGGAATGAAAATAAACTTCTCGCGACTTAAACAAATCAACGAGCTACTGACTTGTTCGCGACTTAGGAGTAGTTCGCGATGAGCATCCAGCGACATAGGTTTAGGTCGGAAAACATTAAGTCGTGATGCGGAGTTGGGTCGCGTACATGATGACACTGGGAAGCTAGGCCGCGGGGATTGGTTAGGTCACAGAGGAGTTAGGTCGCGGGGATGTTGGAGTTGGAGTTAGGTCGCAGTGATTGGTAGGTCGTGGGGTGGAGTTAGGTCGTGGCAATGATTTTAAGTCGCGGGATGGAAACGCTAAGGGGTTTAGGTCGCTGGCTTTCGGTAGGTCGTGGAAATTAGGTCGTGGTGGTGATTTTAGGTCGCGGAATGGAAACGCTAAGGAAGTTAGGTCGTTGGCTTTCGGTAGGTCGTGGAATTTAGGTCGTGGTGGTGATTTTAGGTCGTGGAATGGAAACGCTAAGGAAGTTAGGTCGCTGGCTTTCGGTAGGTCGTGGAATTTAGGTCGTGGTGGTGATTTTAGGTCGTGGGAATGGGTTTCGCGATTTATTCTGGTGAGTGCTGCATCATCCTCCCCTTGTTGGAAAAAATTCATCCTCGAATTTAAAAATTCTTCCCCATTGGGTTGTTCATCTTTATAATAAGGTATAAGACGTTTAACATTAAACACGTCAGAAGTGTAAACATCCTCTGGCAGCTTCAACTTATAAGCATTTTCATTGATCCGTTTTATAATTTCTACTGGACCAATCTTTCGGGCTTTCAACTTGTTATAAGCACCCACTGGAAAACGATCCTTCGTTAACACAGCATACACCCAATCACCCTCGTTGAACTCCACACTTCTTCTCTTCTTATCTGCCGCTTGTTTATACTTCTCATTCGTCTTCTCCAAACGTTCCTGAACGATTCGATGACAATCTTTCAACTCATCAACGAAATCTGACGCCTGTTTAATCACTCTTTTCGGTTGTGGTACTACCGTTAAATCCAACGGTCCTTTTGGTAAGCTTGAATATACAACTTGAAATGGACTGTAACCAGTGCTTCGGTTAACAGCATGATTATGACCAAACTCTGCCTGACACAACTTTAAGTCCCAACTCTTCAAATTGTCTTGTACAAGACATCGCAACAAGTTTCCCAACAATCTATTTACCACTTCCGTTTGCCCATCTGTTTGAGGATGATATGCACTACTAAAATTCAGCTTCGTTCCCACCATCTTCCATAAACTCAACCAAAAGTGACTCAGAAATCGAGTATCTCGGTCGGAAACAATAGATTCAGGTAATCCATGTAAACGATATATTTCTTTAAAGAATAACTGAGCGACTCGGACGGCATCTGCTGTCTTCTTACATGCGATGAAATGTGCCATTTTAGAAAACCTGTCCACTACAACGTATACTGAATCATTTCCCCGTTGAGTTCTAGGCAGTCCCAAAACAAAATCCATGCTCACATCCTTCCACGACTTAGTAGGCACAGGTAACGGCATATATAATCCTGCGTTTGTAGCGGTTCCCTTCGACACTTGACAGATATGACATCGTTCCACAAATCTCTCAACCTCTTTTCTCATCGATGGCCAAAAGTAAGATTGAGAAATCAGCTGTAGTGTACGGTCTCTACCCACGTGTCCTTCCTCATGCAGCTCCTTCACTATCTTCATTCGCAAGCTACAATCTGGTATGCACAATTGATTTCCCTTGAACAACAATCCATCTACCATCACAAACTCATCCGTCTCTCCTTTCTTCACTTTATCTACAAACTTCATAAAGTAAGGATCTTCAACAAATAACTCTGGTAGCACATCAAACCCTGTCACTTCGACCTTCATTGTAGTCAACACATGATTTCTTCTACTTAATGCATCCGCAACACGATTCGTCACTCCTGATTTGTGTTTCACAACAAACGTAAACTGTTGCAGATATGCAATCCATGATGCATGTCTCGATGAAATCTTGTCTTGCCCTTGTAAATGTTTCAACGCCTCATGGTCAGTGTAAAGAACAAACTCTTTCTGAAATAGATAGTGTCTCCAGTGTTTAATAGCTTGCACAATAGCATAAAATTCCACATCATACGTACTATATCTCATCTTCGCTCCTGATAACTTCTCACTGAAATATGCAATCGGACGTCCCCTCTGACTCAACACTCCTCCAATTCCAACCTTTGACGCATCAGTGTGTAGCTCAAACAACAACTGAAAATCTGGTAATACTAGAATTGGTGCGGACGTCAGCAACTCCTTGATCTTCCCAAAAGCATCTCCTGCTTCCTCTGACCATGAAAACTGTTTACCCTTCATACAATCTGTAACAGGCGCCATCACACTACTAAAGTGTGGAATAAATCTTCTATAAAATGAAGCCAACCCATGAAAACTCCGAACCTCTGTTATCGTCTTGGGCTGTGGCCAATCTCTAATCGCCTCTACTTTACTCTGATCCACCTGTATCCCTTTCTCTGATACAACATACCCCAGAAATAAAACACTATGCGTCATGAACACGCATTTCTTCGTTGCAGCATAAAATTGTTCTTGTCGCAGTACCATCAGCACTTCTCTCAGATGATTCAAATGTTCCTCTGGACTTCCACTATATATCAGAATATCATCGAAATACACCACCACAAACTTCCCAATGAATGGTCTAAAAATCTGATTCATCGCCCGCATAAATGTACTTGGCGCATTTGATAAGCCAAATGGCATTACCAACCATTCGTATAGACCCTCCCTGGTTTTAAAAGCAGTCTTCCACTCATCACCTGGCCTGATACGAATTTGATGATATACGCTCTTCAAATCAATCTTCGAAAAGATAGTAGCTCCGCTCAATTGGTCTAGCAAGTCATCCAACCTCGGCATTGGAAATCTATATCTCACAGTAATCTTATTCAATGCTCGACTGTCAATGCACATTCTCCACGTCCCGTCCTTCTTCGGTACTAACAAAGCTGGCACAGCACACGGACTCAAGCTTTCCTGCACACGCCCCTGTTCAAGCAATTCTTCCACTTGCCTCCTCAATTCTTCATGTTCCTTCGGACTCATTCGATAATGTGGTCTATGTGGCAACATTGCTCCCGGAACAAGATCAATTTGATGTTGAATATCTCTTAGTGGCGGTAACTCCTTCGGTAACTCATCTGGAAATACATCCTCAAATTCTTTCAAAACTGGCTTCGCTTCTTCTGGAATTTCAACCTCTTCACTGCTCTCTCGCCCAATCAACAAAAACACCTCAGGCTCCTCTTCAACTTCTTTAACAAACTCCTTCAAAGATAATAAAGTTTTCAGCTCTTCAATCTCCTCTAGTTTGTTTTCTTCTTGTTGTCGCTTCTTAGGAACCAAAGCGATTTTAGTACCTTCAAACATGAAACTATAACTGTTGTTTCGCCCATCATGTTGCACCGCCCTATCATATTGCCACGGTCTCCCCAGCAACAAATGACAGACATCCATATCTACAACATCGCACCAAATTTCATCTTCGTATTTCTTCCCAATCGAAAATTTAACACAAGCCCTTCATCCAACTTTCACCTCACCACCCTTCCTCAACCATGCTAACTTGTACGGTTTAGGATGTTTCTCAGTTTTTAACTCTAACTTCTTCACCGCTTCTGTAGAGATAATATTGTCACAACTTCCAGCATCAATAACAAACTTGCAAACTCTTCCAAGAATAGTGCATGTAGACTGAAAAATGTTATTCCTCAACCAACTACTTTCCTCCTCTTGCTTTGGGGTCAAAAAACTTCTCCTCATCATCAATGAATACCCTTCATCTCCCGACAACAAGTTTCCTCCACCACTGGTAATGAATTAGAACATTCAGCTTCTTCCTCCTCATCCTCAGCTTCCGCAACCATCACTCGCTTCTTAGGCTTTGGACACTCATTGCTTTTATGACCCATCTCCTGGCAATTGTAGCATTTGAAACCATTGTTAACCTTCGCCTTCTCAACCTCCTTCACCATTGGCTTATTGACAGACTTAGGAACATTAGGACTTCCACTAACACTCTTCACTTGATTGTTGGAATTAGTAAACACACCACCACCTCGTCGTCCCTGTTTCTCCCAAGCCAACGCTTTCTGGTGTGCTTCCGCTACAGATCTGGGATCAAACATATTTACCATGTCTTGAATCTGCATACGCAATCCTCCAACAAATCTAGCAGTTAATTGTTCCTCTGTCTCCATGATATCGTTCCTTGCAATCAGTTGATAGAATTCATCAGCATAGTCATTAACAGACTTCGTTCCTTGCCTCAAGTTTTGCAGCCTCTGATACATAAGCGATTGATAATTATAAGGTAAGAATGTGGCTTTCATCATTTTCCTCATCTTTTCCCATGATTCAACCTTTGACTTCCCCATCCGTTCACGTGTAAGTTTGGTTTGCTGCCACCATGCCAAAGCTCTACCCCTCAACCTTGTAGCAACCAACTTCACTCTACGATGTTCTGGAACTTCCTTGAAGTCAAAAATCTCCTCCACATTAGACAACCAATCCAAAAACTTCTCAGCTTGCATACCACCTTTGAATTCTGGAATTTCAGTCTTTATCCCAGATTCCCACTTGTGATCGTACTCCGACTGATTTCTTCCTTGTCCACGTCCTCGTCCATGAACATTACCACCATCATACTCTTCTTCCCAATCCGATGTATATCGATGTCGATCCTGACCACCAACATCTCTACTACCACCACTTCTTCCACCAACATCCCTTCGATCTACATTCCTCCGATCTCGATCAGTCACATTTCTATCACGACTTCGATCATCAACATTTCTATCACAATCTCGATCCATGCTTCTATGATCACTATCAACACTTCTCTCTCGATTTGAATGTGGTGAAACTCTACTTCTCCCATGGCTCGATTTAGGTGATACCCTTCTCTGATTTTGACTCATCTCCAACATCATTCTCTCTAATCGACCAATCCCTTCATTAATCTTCTCATTAAAGTTTTCGTTAATTCTTTGATCCATCTCATCGGCTTCTTCTCTCCCATATAAAGCATCAATGTTGCGATAACGGTTAGCTCTTCTCGGAGGCATGATCACTCTTCAACAAATTCCAACAAAACTTCACTTCGATCTAAAAATCTTCAAATCAAAACTACCCACTTGTTGAAAACTTCAAAAATCTCCAAACGAACAAATCTCTTCAAAATCTCGATAACCCACTTCTCCAAATGATGTAAATCTCGCTCAACTCCAAAAATCTACGCAAACTCCTTGCGCTCTAGCTCTGATACCAAATGACGCAGCGGTGGAATACAAAAATTGATGATACGATGAACGTAGCAATCGGTGGATTGAGAAATACTGAAATGCCCAAATTCGTTGATCCGAAGATGCCGAATTCTAGCTATCTCTGACACGTTGATCGCGCATGATACCGTGAAGAGAGATCTACAATTCTTCGAGCGTTGATCAAGCGCACTTGATTCCGCGAATTGGCTTCAACGATCGAAGATTCGAGCGCACTCGAATGTCGAAGGTGGAGATAGGAGATACACTCAACTACCGATTTTAATTGAAAGCACAAAGCTAACAGACAAGAATTTTATTCAAAAATCAACAACCTTTTACAAATGACATAACTCGCCTATTTATATGCTTACAACAAAACGCTTACAACACAACTCATAGGTCGTGAACGACCTAACAATTGTGATCTAAAAACAAAGAAACAATACAACACTTTACATTTCATAGTATATCACGCGACCTACGACTTATCAACTTGAGCCATCACACAGACTTTGCGACCTAAAATCAACAGGAATGAAAATAAACTTCTCGCGGCTTAAACAAATCAACGAGCTACTGACTTGTTCGTGACTTAGGAGTAGTTCGCGATGAGCATCCAGCGACATAGGTTTAGGTCGGAGAACATTAAGTCGTGATGCGGAGTTGGGTCGCGTACATGATGACACTGGGAAGCTAGGCCGCGGGGATTGGTTAGGTCGCAGAGGAGTTAGGTCACGGGGATGTTGGAGTTGGAGTTAGGTCGCAGTGATTGGTAGGTCGTGAGGTGGAGTTAGGTCGTGGCGATGATTTTAAGTCGCGGGATGGAAACGCTAAGGGGTTTAGGTCGCTGGATTTCGGTAGGTCATGGAAATTAGGTCGTGGTGGTGATTTTAGGTCGTAGAATGGAAACGCTAAGGAAGTTAGGTCGTTGGCTTTCGGTAGGTCATGGAATTTAGGTCGTGGTGGTGATTTTAGGTCGCGGAATGGAAACGCTAAGGAAGTTAGGTCGCTGGCTTTCGGTAGGTCGTGGAATTTAGGTCGTGGTGGTGATTTTAGGTCGTGGGAATGGGTTTCGCGATTTATTCTGGTGAGTGCTGCATCATATGTACTACGTATAGATTAGATTTTTAATTGAAATAGTTTGAGGCTAAAAATAATTTTGCAAACATGATTTGAAAATAATAAATTTTGATTAACTTTCGTTTGGCAAATTACTTGCGTTCAGTTTACATAATGGAGAGATTTTTATATAAATATTTGAAATTTCAGTTCACAAAAATCATATAAAGTAGAAGCAAACTTCATATAACAGTGAAGCAAAAGAAGGCAGCAAAATATTAAAGAGCATCAATTTCAATTCACAAGAAATCATTACCTATAATTGAACTTCATAAAATAGTGAAACATAACAAGGCAGCAAAATGTGAAAAGAGCAGCCACAAATTGAAGCAACGGGGACGTACAATATATAGGCACCATGCAGGCATACAAAATGAAGGCAAGAGGCATGGCGTGTGACAAGTTTTCATGGCTACATGATGTTTGCATGAGCAAATTCAAACAAAAAGGCATATATGGATGAAACAAAGACAAGTCAAGGCAACCAGGGCCGGCCCTGGGCATAGGCCGGCTAGGCGGCTGCCTAGGGCCTCCGATCCGGAGGAGGCATCGCCTTTGCTTACAGAGGCCTCAAATTTACAGAAATTTTTACATATAATGATGGTATAGGGCCTCGAATTAACAAAAGATAGTTTGGTGTAGTGGTAAAGTATTAGATTGTAGAACAAAAGTTGCAAGTTTGATTCTCAGCACCTTCAATTTTTTCCCTTCATAAACATTTCGCCTAAGGCCTCCTACATCCGAAGGTCGGCCCTGAAGGCAACATGCATGACCACTTTTAAAGAAAAAGGGCAAGACGTATCAAAAGCAAGGCTATAGGCATTGGGGACGTGACCAATTCAAGGTTACAGGCAATGCACAAAATCAAGGCAAATAAAAGAAGGAGTAGTATTCACAAAGAAAAGATTTGCACTTAGGTCCAAAATGATGTGTTCAATTGCATTATGGGAAGGGTGCTTGCTTCATTTCAAAGCAATAGAGGTATAGAGTACGAAACGAAGTCAAAGTAATAAAAAGAAGGAAACATGGACGTACAAAGTAAAGTAACAAATAGATGCTACTATTCACAAAGAGGAGATTTGCACTTAGGTCCAAATAAATGTGTTCAATTGGGCTTAGGAAAGGGTAGTTGCTTCTTTGTTTATATTCCACACATTCTCAATTTTCTAGGCTACAGCACATTGCATGACCAAAAATTTCAAAGAAAGGGGAAGAACGAAAATATGGCTACCGGCTAATTTACAGTGAGCAATTTAGTGCATATGAACAAGCAACAATAGTAGATCATCAATAATCATTCATCGCTAAATTCAACCAGCACTTAAAATCTGTACAAAAGGTGAGTTTTACTCACTTGAATTCAAAGATTCGTAGCCGAATGGAGATGGATTAGAGGTTGTTTTGCTCAGCTACAGCACTTAGAAGCTCATGCAAAGAGAAAGGAACAATATTTCTCAAAACACTTAAAATTACTGAAACGAAATCTCAAGAGAGATGAGATTGGGTTTGAGATTCATACCTGAAGATTACAGTTCAGTAATTACAACAAAATTCTCTAATTTAATTAAGATTTGGGGATTAATTTCTCTAGGATTTTTTGAGAACGAAGAAAGGTGTTTTACTGGTTTCAGAAATGGAGAATGAAAAGTAACGTACCGTTACTTGTTTCTCATCTAATAACCTGATGCTACTTAGGCTATTTTGGGCCTAATTGGATCCTCTTAACAAAATAAGTTAGCTTCCATGTTAACAAAATAAAATGTAATCTTCTCCTTTATAATTTATAATGTAGAACTTATAAACTTAGGGTTTTAAACATCGTAAATTACATTTATTTTTCTTCAATCATTACAGATTTATTTACTATATTTAATTTCTAATAAAATGCAATTTATTTATCTTCATTTTTAGTAGTATAATTCATATATACACTTAAGCTCCAAAATTATAAATTAGCTTTATTTCTAACAAACATCACTAGTTTATTTTTACTATATTCATTTGTAATAAATGAAATTAAATTACATTCAAATGCTAACACAATTAATTATTATGTTGGAAATTCCTTGTTTCCATTAATTAAAATGAATAGCATCCATAACTTCATATTTCTAAATTAATTCACACTTAAGTTCATCTTAATATTTCCAATGGAGCTCAAATAGTTTATTATAGAATCTTATTTAGAATTGAATAAGTAATACAAACTTCATTGTTACTAACTAATACACTTAAATGGCTTATCATTCACTTATTCTACATTCTACAAAATTGCTCTTTTATTTCAATTTACAGAGTAATTTAATTTAATTCACTTTATTAAATCTTTATTTGCTTTATTAAAGGGACTAAAAATCAAGGTTGTTACACTCATGATGTGTGCACAGCTCACACACAGGAAGGATACAAAAATAGAACACATACATACACACAAGCTTACCTGGTTCATGTATATTTTCCACCTACACTAAACTTGGCCACGCTCACAATCCAAGCATGCATGATAGGTTGACCGTTTTAGTGTGGTTTCAATCATCTTCTACTCTATTTTCTGCTTACTCATCCCTTTACTTGTTGTTCTCAACTTGGAACAACCTTACTCCATATACCATGATTTAATTAATAATAATTATCGTTAGCACCAAAATTGGTCACTAACCTCTTAGAGAAAGATTGTGTAGAGATATAAGTGATGAAGATAAATTAAACAAAGAAGACAATGCTAATTTAAATGCAGAAAGTAAGAACACCAAATTTATAGTGGTTCAGCGTAATTGCCTACGTCCACTTTGAGGTTAAACTTTATTGATCTTCCTTATTGTTGATTACAAATACAATTCGTGAATCAAATGCTTGAATGAAGTTGTTAAGTAGAGAAGATGAGTCTCAAAAATGGCAGAGTCTCCCCAGTGTTCTCTCCCCAAAAAAGGATCCTCTTCACTGTGACCCTGCCCCTCTATTTATAGGCAAAGATGGGCTGGACTTCCTAAGTTGGCTTGGTAGCCGAACGCTCTAGCCCAGGTGTAGTGTTCGCTGCATGCCGAACCAGGTATGCCGAACGCTTTGACGCCGAACAATCCTTTCCGTGCCGAACGGTCCCTTCCATGCCGAACAGTCCTTTCTATGCTAGATGGTTCGTTTGATTGTGTGGGAAGTGCAGGATGGTTGCAGCTGAAGCCGATCGCAACTCTATCTGAAGCTCTTGGTCGAATGATGCATGCTGGCCGAATGATAGTGTCATGTTGAGTAGTTATGTCCACCAACGTCTTCTGGATGCCGAGCACTCCTGTTGCCGAGTCCTATCAACCCCGAGCGCTAGCTGACGCCGAGCATTGGTTAACGCCGAGTGCTAGTTGATGCCGAGTAGCCTGGTATGCCGAGTACTTCGCTGAGTACTATCTGATGCCAAGTGTCATGGATGCCAGGTACACTGGATGCCGAGTACTTCGCCGAGTACTCATAGATGCCGAACACTCACTGACGCCGAGCCCCACTGGATGCCGAGTACTTCGCCGAGTACTCCTAGATGCCGAACACTCTCTAACGCCGAGTGCTACCTGACGTCGAGCACTAGTTGCCTGGTCAAATCTCTAGGAAACACTTGTAACACTTTGGTGCTTTCATTGAGAATTGAATTCTCAGACCTCAAGGATCTGCTTTGAAGCTACTGGATTGAACAAATCCCCCAAAGAAGATCCGACTCACTGATAGGACATCCGTTGATTCTACTCAGAGTTCATACCAATAACTCTACAATGGCAGGACCACGTACCAGGTCAGCTTCTCATAATGCGGATGCCCACGAGACTACTAGCGTGCAACAAGCAGGACCTAGCAACCAACCAGCAATTCCGGGTAAAGGGATTGCCGCCCAGGACCAAACTCCAGTTGTCACCAGAATAGAGTTCAACGACTTGATGAGAGAGCTCAGGGAAAGCAGGAGACAACTAGGAGAGCAAATGCAAGCTAACGCCAACCTGATGGCACAGCTCACTCAACAGCAGCAACAGAATGCTGGGGGCAATCCCGCTCCTTATTCCTCATCTTACAGCTCTACTTCCTCTGATGAACCTCCCAGGCGCAGACGCCGCAAGACTGAAGCTGCACGAGCAGAAGCTGCTGTTCAAACAACTGGAGACCGTGACCAAGCAAGAGCTGGAAACTTCAGGACCGGAGTACAAATGGAGGATGGAGGCCCAGATCATCAAAACGCTAACGATGTCGAACCTCAAGACGCACGATTGGTAGATCGCCAGGAGAGGATGCATCAGCATGGACAGGCGCGTAGAACAGACTCTAACCTTCCGCCTTCCATACAGACACCAGATCTGACAGCCATGATCAGGCAATTTATGAAAGAAAATCAGGGCTTATCGAACGATGATTGGGGAGTGTCAAGAAGTCACACTCCGTTCACGGATGTTGTGTTACAGGCAGCGTACCCAAGAAAGTTTAGTATGCCAACTATCACTGCATACGAGGGAAAGACTGACCCCAGACAGCATGTCATGAGGTACAAATGGATGATGGATTCAGCTAGAGCAAATGATGCCACCAAGTGTAGATGCTTTCCAATTACTCTATCTGGGATCGCTACTATGTGGTTTACCCGACTTCCTCCGCGGTCTGTATCCAATTTCGAGGAGTTGGCAAAGAAGTTTATTGAGCAGTTCAAGATACACACTACTCGTCCGAAGGACGTAATGTCTCTGTCAAGTGTAATCCAAAGTCCTGGGGAGTCATTGAAGGAATATTTACAAAGGTTCCATGTCGTGGCAACTGAAGTCAGTAATCCCAATGATCATGCAATTCTAATGGCTGTGATGAGAGGTGTGGATCCGGAGTCTGAATTTGGAGACTGGTTGGCAGGAAAGCCTTCGACCACGCTAGAGCGTTTCTACTCAAAGGCACACCAGTTCATAAGAAGAGAGGAAGCTAGGTGGGTACGACGAGATAAGGCACCAGGACCTGTCCAAGAGTCTATGAAGAGCAACATTGCTTTGAAGCAGTCCGGAGACAGCTCAGGAAAGGTCCAAGTCAATGTCCAAAACAAGCTTGGACAGCCTAAGGAGTCTGGAGGAAGAAATCAAGGGAAAAAGAGAGAAGCGGGGAAGTGGAAGTCGAGAATTCCAAGCTACAGCGAATATACTCCGCTGAACGCGCCGCTTGAGAACATCTACCTATCCACCTGCAATGCCTTTCAGTACAGAAAGCCACGTCCAAAAGAATCAACCGAGGAACAGAAGCGGACCGGGAAATATTGTCGCTTCCATGAGACTTATGGGCACAATACAGAAGAATGCAGACACCTGCACGACGCTATCGAGAAGTTGATCAGGCAAAAGAAGTTGCAATAATTTGTGAAGGATCCACAGGAAGGAGGACAGGGAACGTCCAACCCAGGTCGTGCACCAGCTCCGCGTCATCCCGAGGAGCCTGCCCGAACCGTAGGCAGACTGGTCATAAATACAATTTTCGGCGGACCTCACCCCACAGATAAGAATTGGCAAGAGATGGAGCGGTATGCAAGCTCCCTGAAGCATGCAGATTTTGAGTGCTGTTCGAACGTGGATGATGGGACCCCTGCTAAGCAGCAGCGCGTAATGACGGACGATATAGTGTTCAGAAACAGAGATGCTGATCAAGTAGAGGCCCCAACCATCGACCCGATGGTCATATCTGCGACGATCGGACCAGCATATGTGAAAAGAATTCTGATTGATTGCGGAAGTTCAGTCAACATCATCTTCAAGAAGGCTTATGACCAAATGAAACTGGAAACAAAAGACCTGAAACCGTCCAAGGCTCGTATACACGGCTTTAACGGCGCAGCGACCGACGCCGTGGGGTACGTTGAGTTACCAGTTGAACTGGGACAAGGCGAGCGTCGGAGGGTGTGAATTCTACCCTTCGTAGTTTTGGATGTGGATTCTCTATACAATGTTTTCTTGGGCCAGCCGGCCCTGGCTGAGTTTAGGGCAGCGTTAGCCCCGTGGTGTTTAACTTTGAAGTTCCCAACTGACAAAGGAGTAGGTATTGTTCATGGCGACCAAGCAGCTGGTCGTTCCTGTTATGTGGCTGAGCTCTGAGAGGCCCATCGGAGGGAGAAGGGAAAGGTTGCGGACAATCCCGTCCGCATCCTTAATACGGATGATTGACAAGTAGTGCCCGAGCCCTGGCTAGGGCATAGTTCTTGGATCTTCAGAGATATAGATCCGAGAGACGACGATGAGAAACCCAGGGAAGAGAAGGCAGCGCCGGCTGAATTAACAATTGACATTTCAGTTAGCCGTGACGACCCTTCGCGAATACTAAAGATCGGATCACAGCTTATCCCCGCGATAACTGAAGACCTTAGCGACTTCCTCCGGGCGAATCTTGATGTTTTCGCCTGGACGCATTCTGATATGTGTGGGATCTCTCCCGCCATCACGAGTCATATGTTGAACATAGACCCGAAATACGTCCCGGTTAAACAAAAAAGGAGAGGAATAGACCCGGAGAGGTCCGCTGCTCTCGGAGAGGAGGTGGACAAACTCAAAGCAAACGGGTTCGTCCGCGACGCCCTCTACCCTGAATGGGTATCCAACCCCGTGCTGGTAAAAAAAGGCGAATGGGAAGTGGAGGACTTGCGTAGATTATTCGGACTTGAACAAAGCATGTCCAAAGGACAGTTTCCCGTTGCCTAGGATCGATCAGTTGGTCGACTCCACCGCATGACACGAGCTGTTATCATTCATGGATGCATACTCCGGGTACAACCAAATCTCGATGCATATTCCGGACCAAGAACACACCAGCTTCGTTACGAATGTCGGGCTTTATTGCTATGTAGTGATGCCCTTTGGATTGAAGAACGCAGGAGCGACTTACCAACGTTTAGTGAATCGAATGTTCAAGGACCAACTGGGTAGAACGATGGAAGTCTATGTGGATGACATGCTCGTGAAGTCACAACGGTCAAACGACCACATTCGAGACTTGGCCGAAATGTTCGACATACTCAGGTTTTATGGGATGAAGATCAACCCTCTGAAGTGTTCCTTCGGCGTTGCATCGGGGAAGTTTTTGGGATTCATCGTCAATGCTAGAGGAATCGAAGCTAACCCAGAAAAGATCCAAGCTATCCGAGATGTGCAAGTGCCCAGGACTATAAAGCAGGTGCAGAGCTTAAATGGAAAAGTAGCTGCGTTAAGTCGATCCATATCCAGGGCAACTGACAAGTGCATCCCATTTTTTGACATAATAAAGAAAGGAAAGAGGAATTTTGAGTGGACGCCTGGTTGTGAGGAAGCCTTCCGGGATCTGGTGAGGCATCTGGAGAGTCTACCAATGCTGTCAAAACCAGTAAACCACGAGATGCTATACGTATACTTGGCTGTATCCCCGCATGCGATAAGTGCGGCTTTAGTTCGTGAGGAGGATCGAGTCCAGAGGCCGGTGTATTATGTTAGCAAGCGTTTAACGGGGGCGGAGAGGAATTACCCTAAAATCGAGAAATTGGCTTATTGCTTGGTGATTGCATCACGTAAGCTACGCCCATACTTTCAAGCACACTCAATCAGTGTTTATACCGATCAACCCCTGAGGCAGGTATTCCAACGGCCGGAAACTTCTGGAAGATTGCTAAAATGGAACATCGAATTGAGCCAATTCGATATCGCCTACTTACCACAAAGAGCCATCCAAGGGCAAGCATTAGCAGATTTCATCGCTGAGTTTACCATTCCCGTCGAACCGGATAATCACGACGCCATTCCCCCTGTCCGATGGAAATTATACACTGATGGGGCATCAAACGACCGTTGCTCCGGCGCAGGCGTAGTCCTTATAACTCCGGAAAACCGATCAATCTGTTACGCTTTGAAGCTCGATTTCCCAGCTACAAATAACGAAGCAGAATATGAAGCAGATTGCGGGCCTGAAGCTCATCGGAGAACTCGGGATTAAATCAGTTGAAATCTTTTGTGACTCACAGTTGGTGGTTTATCAAGTGCGGGGAGACTACCAAGCAAAGGGGTGAAAGCTTGCTCCGTACCTTGTTCGGGTCCAAGAACTACTATCAAATCTTGAGCGTTATGACATTTCGCATGTCCCGCGCGAACTAAACAAAGAAGCCGACTTATTGGCTAAGTTTGCGAGTACCGGCGATGCACAGCAAATGGGATTGTATCCCATTGAAGCCTTGCATGCCCAGAGCATAGACGAGATGAAAGTCGATCGTGTGTTGGAAACGGAGATCGAGAAGGAATCGTGGATAACCCCATTCAAACTATACCTAACGATCGGAGCTTTACCAGAAAAAAAGGAGCGAAAGACGGCAGGTCCTTCGAAAGGCCGCGCGATACGTAATGCAGGATGGATCAATGTATCGAAAAGGATTCTCAGTCCCATTATTACGATGCATCGCTCATGATGAGACAAAGCGGGTCTTAAGAGAGGTTCACGAAGGGGAATGTGGTGACCATACTGGGGGGCAAATGCTAGCAAAGAAGATCCTCCGCTATGGATATTACTGGCCCACCGTAAACCGGGACGCCGCGGACTACACAAGAAAATGCGACAAGTGTCAAAGATATGCAAAAATCCCGATGGCTCCATCAACGGAACTCACACAAATGATTAGTCCCTGGCCATTTGCGATCTGGGGAATCGACATAATCGGCTCTTTGCCTATATCCAAAGGTGGCGCGAAATATGCGATAGTTACAGTCGACTATTTCACAAAATGGGCTAAGGCAGAACCTTTGGCCACAATCACCTCTAAGAAGGTCATTAACTTCATTGTACGAAACATTATATGTCGCTTTGGCCTTCCACGCACCATCATTACGGACAACGGGACGCAATTTGAAAGCAGAGAGTTCAAAGAGTTCTGTTTAAAGTATGGCATCGAGAAGAAGTTCGCTGCCGTGGCACACCCGAAAGCTAACGGGCAAGTCGAGGCCGTCAACAAAATAATCAAGTCCATACTGAAGAAGCGTCTGGAGAAGGTTGGAGGCAAGTGGGTAGATGAACTCCCTACAGCATTATGGGCATATAGAACCACCCACAAGTCCGCGACCGACCACACTCCATTCGCCTTGGCATACGGCTCTGAAGCCGTTATACCCGTGGAACTTGAAGTTCCATCGCACCGAGTGACATACTATGATCCCAAAACGAACCAGAACCTCTTGCTGGAATCACTGGACTGCATCGATGAGAAGCGAGAAGAAGCCGAATTAAGGGCGGCAGCGCATAGGCACCGAGTCAAGCGCTACTACGACGGCAGGGACCGCCCAAGAATCTTTGAGGTGGGTGATCTCGTTCTGAAACGAGTTTTCCCGGTACCATCACGTATGAATCCTAGCTGGGAGGGTCCGTATGCCATTGAACGGAAGCTTGGAGAGGGAACATTCAAGCTAGCGACCGTCGATGGCACGACACTCCCCCCAGCATGGAACAGTGAACATCTGCGGCACTATTACATTTAGCATGTTTTCTTTCTTGTCTTAGGCACTGTTATTTCCTGCATGTTTCCATTCAGTCATAACTTAGTTTCTTTTTAAAGTTGTAATCGAGCAGTTTAGTTGATTTTCATTAATAAAGGCTTGAAGCCGTATTTTCCATGAATCACTAACGTTTCTATATCTCATAATTGAATGACGAACTACATTATCTTGTACGACGTACGGACTCGTATAAACAATTTCAAATCTTCGAATCCCCAGAGCGCGGATCGGAGTACTCTAAGTCCCCAGAGCGCGGACTAGAGTATAAACGATTTCAAATCTCCGAATCCCCAGAGCGCGGATCAGAGTACTCTAAGTCCCCGGAGCGCGGACTAGAGTATAAACGATTTCAAATCTCCGGATCCCCAGAACGCGGAGCGGAGTACTCTAAGTCCCTGGAGCGCAGACTAGAGTATAAACGATTTCAAATCTCCGAATCCCCAGAGCGCGGATCGGAGTACTCTAAGTCCCCGGAGCGTGGACTAGAGTATAAACGATTTCAAATCTCCGGATCCCCAGAACGCGGAGCGGAGTACTCTAAGTCCCCGGAGCGCGGACTAGAGTATAAACGATTTCAAATCTCCGAATCCCCAGAGTGCGGATCGGAGTACTCTAAGTCCCCGGAGCGTGGACTAGAGTATAAACGATTTCAAATCTCCGGATCCCCAGAACGCGGAGCAGAGTACTCTAAGTCCCCGGAGCGCGGACTAGAGTATAAACGATTTCAAATCTCCGAATCCCCAGAATGCGGAGCGGAGTACTCTAAGTCCCCGGAGCGCGGACTAGAGTATAAACGATTTCAAATCTCCGAATCCCCAGAGCGCCGATCGGAGTACTCTAAGTCCCCGGAGCGCGGACTAGAGTATAAACGATTTCAAATCTCTGAATCCCCAGAGCGCGGATCAGAGTACTCTAAGTCCCCGGAGCGCGGACTAGAGTATAAACGATTTCAAATCTCCGGATCCCCAGAACGCGGAGCGGAGTACTCTAAGTCCCCGGAGCGCGGACTAGAGTATAAACGATTTCAAATCTCCGAATCCCCTGAACGCGGATCAACTTACTCTAAATCCTCGGAGCGCAGATTTAGGGAAAAGTCCAAGTACACGAGAGATGTAGAACAAGAAATATGCCACGTCTGGAGATGTTCGAACATCACGAAAATGGACCGGGAGATGATGCGACTCATAAGAACATGAGCTGCGACTACAGTTAATCAGCAGACAAAAGAAAAAGCAAGAGAGTCATTCAAACAAAAAGAAACTAAACTTCATTCAGTAGTTCAAAATGGGGTTACACAGTTACTCCTATAAAACTCAGAGTTGAGAACTTATCTATACAAGCTACAAGCTACAAAGATAAAAACAACTACAAGACTTAAGAAAGATGCTCGTTGAACGAGTGTATCGATTATTTCTTCGGTTTCTTCTTCTTGTCTTCCTTTGTTTTTTCCGACGACTCCTCTCCTTCACGCTTTTTCTTGGATTTCTTGCTTGCTAAAGAAGCGGAGTCAGGAGTAGGAGACGGAACATCTAGTGGTTTGGACCTGCCCGGGAGAATGATTTTCAAAGGTCTGTTCCGCGGGTCGGTAAGTTCCAGGATTCCAGGTTCAACTTTGACCTCGGCCTTTTTCTTCTCCTCTGCGGCGAGGCGGTCCTTCATGCTCATCTGTGAAGTAGGCTCAGAGGCACCAGAGATTTCAATTTCATCACTACCTTCGGTAGGAGATGAAGTGTCAACCTTATCATCATCTAGCGCCCCAATCACTTGAGCATCGGGACCAGGAATTACTCCCGCATGGACAGCGTCGCTAGTTTTCTCTGCCTCCTCCTTGGCATCATCGCTCCTTAGAACGAGTAACCACCGCTGAAAAATGACGGGATCTTTCAACTTTTAGAGAAAGAAGAATTTCCTACTAGGTTCCGGTTGGCTGTCGGTGGCGCGTGGGGTTTCACCCTCCAGGATAGGGGATAGCACATGAGCACCGAGCCCAGGATCTTCGGGGTCATAACCAGCATGCTGCTCGAATGGATCAAGTGTCGGCCGACCGACCGATTGAGCAGCGGGAGGAGCAGCAATATGAGGAGCAGAAGTATTGGCCCCAGACGGGCCAGCTTCATCATTTTTCTCTTTTGGAAGGGGAGAGCCTTTGCTATAAAGTACCAATGCTACGGATAAATCTGATGGCTCATTCCCCCTAAGGAACTCCTTCACCAAGGCATCCTCATCGACCTCTTCGGAGCCCGACTCGATCTTCCTGATCCTTATCAAAGTTTCCCAGGCCTCGGCTAGGGATTCGAGATAGCCGTCGCCCAAGAACGTTAAGTCGCGATGCATAAGGACGCGGGCTCCATATTCAGCAATCAACGGGTCAAACATGCATTTGACCTCTTCCCTGCCGGCTTCTGCGGCCGCCTCGAGGCGAGAATCAATCTCCTCCGCAGCCTCTCTTTTGCCCTCCTCACGGGCCTCATCCTTCATTTTCTCAACCCCGGCAAGTTCGTCATCGAGCTTCGTTTTCAGGAGACGAGTAGCAACGATTTCATCACAGTATCGTTGTGATTCTTCTTGAGCAGCTACCTTGTCCTCTTTCTCCTTGGAGAGTAATTCTTTCAGCTCTCTGACTTGCACAACGAGCGCGTCCCTCTCTTTTTGGACAGAGTCTTTTTCTAGGGCGAGGGCACCGCTACGCTGGACTGCCTCATCAAGCTCCTTCTTGTGAGCCATCTCTAAGCGAGTAACTGCCTCAGCAGTATCTTTTGCGCTTTGTTCAGCGGCTTCCAACTTCGACTTATACGAAGCGAGCTCTACGTCTTGGTGCTCGATGATGTTTTTGTCGCAGCCAGCCTCCAGTTTCAAGCGATCGATCTCATGTTGACGCTCAACGGACACCTCCGAGATCTTCTCCACCAAGTGCACAAATGCGTCATGTTGAACATAGACGTCGTTATTGCAGGCAATGGCACTCTGCTTCACGTGCCCAGGAATATGGTGAATAGCCGGGAGGAACTTCAAACCGTCAAAGCAAATTTTCGGAAACTTGGCCCGAAGATTGACCATCTTTTCCGCGACAGTTGGATCAACCGCGGGAGTAGGGGGAGGAGGCTTTGGAAGTTCTCCCCTTTTTCGTTGTTCCCGAACTTGCCTCGTACTCGATGAACCGGAGTGTTGTTCTCGAGGAGCATCAGAGTGGTAACCCTTCTGTGAAGTTTTCTCTTTATCCAGCACAGTTGGAGGAAGAGGATCACGGGACTGCGAAGATTGAGAATATGCCTTCTTGCGGTAAGACGACTCACGGGGACGATTGTCTCTATCTTCATAATCGTCTCTGCCCCTGCGTCTGCCTGAACCAGAGTCCTGTCCAGAGTGATGAAATTTGGAAGAGCCATGAAGGCGATCGAGTCCGTGAGAACGCCCCATATCACCTGCAAAGAATGGAGATAACAACGAGTTAAGAAAAATCCGTGAGATAAGAAAAAACTCGAAGTGTATGATGGAATGCGTATGTGCGTGTGTGTCCTAGTGTCTCCCCCGGTAGACCAGTTCTTTTGTCTTTGCTAATTGGAGTATTGTCTCCTTGGGTCGGGAGTTGAACTCCCGCGTTGCCTTTAGCGGGCGAAGAAAACTTGAGGGCTTCAGGATCGTCAAACCCATAATTAAGAATATCATCGGGAATAGACAGGTTCGATAGGCCCCTCAGGGAACTTTCCAGGTGCTGCGAGGAAGCCTCTTTCTCAGGCGGGATAGGCATTACTTTTGAAGTACCACCAACTTTCTCCTTCTGAACTTTATATTTTAACTTCTTCTTTCCCTTTGAAGGGGAGGATGACGTTTCAATGTCTTGGACTTTGACTGCCGAATTCCAAGCGGGACCCACATTCTCGCCTTGAGTCTCAAGAGCTTCGTCTTCTTTGCGCTCACCTTCTTTATGTGTATCGGGAGTGCGGCGCGACGACGATCCGGCCTGTTTTTTCCCTTTACCGGACGGAGGTTTGGGAATGGTGACACCTTCTGGAAGGTTGATCCGACGACCAGGGGCTAGCAAGCCAAACCCCGATAATGATTCATTTTAGACGATAGTTTGGATATCTCGTTCCTCGGCAGGAAGAGCTCTAATGGCTTCAACAGCCTCAGAATATCCTCGGCCTTCTAGACGAGGGTTGATACCTGAAAGGATGAAATAAAGAGTTAGGAACAACATGACTCCAGTTCAATGCGAATGGTGACTCAGCAGAGAGACTTACTGCCTTCAACCCATCTCCTCGCAAAACCAGGAGGGCAGCGCACGTAGAACCATTCCTGTTTGTACATGGCGAATTTACTGCATGCTCCTGTCAAGATTTGGCATTTGTGGTACGGCTCGAGGAACATAAAGGAAGGACTATCTTTCCGTCTCTTGATCATATAGATGTATCTGATATCGCCAGCGGTAGGAGGTCTGGAGAAGACGGCCATGAAAAGTAAATAGGTCCCGTATAGAAACGCATGGCCGTTCGGGTGCAGCTGCGACGGAGCTATGTCGATATACTGTAATACATCCCGGAGAAATAAATTGAACGGAGGCACGCTGCCCATCCAACACATGAACTTGTTACAGGCAATATACCCGACTAGGGGCAGATGAGGACGATCGTGTCGCGAAGGGACTAACACGTCGGCGAAAGGGATCCCATGAATGGAGCATATCCGTCGCAGAGCGGCTTCGTTGATCTTCGAAGCTTGTGAATCGATCGGATTTTCTAGTAGGATTGTTGCCTCCAGGGCATCAGGAACCAAGTTATGAACAGGAGAAGTCGACGGATTAGAAGTATCAGCGGCTTCTTGCCTAGATGACGGCCCAGGCCTGTCAGATATAGTAGCGGAGCTAGATTTTCTCGACATCACCAATAACGAACCTGGCAAAGTGCTTGAGAAAGCTATACTTAAAAAACATTGAACGTTAGAATTAGCAACACGAGTTTTCCCCCCACGTGGTGTGTGAACTAGTGCAAGCAATTGTGTACAAGCAATAAGAATCTAAAGATTTCAAAGATATGAAAAATGGGCTTCGAGTCGTCGCCTTCGAACACCGTCATCGCTGACCGTCTCAACAAGCCCGCCTTGAGGTGATTACAGTTTCAAATTCAGAAAACGAGTGTTAATCAAACCCAGATTTAAGTCTACTAAAGCTAGGGAGTTAATGATCCGGGTCAGTGTCATATGATGGTGTGCTTAGATCTTTTGACCTTGTGTAGATTAGGCAAGGCAATTGTTTATTCGGCATTTGGACTGTTCGACCTAAATATAGTATTCGGCATGTATGTTTGTTCGGCAGGTCAGTTGTTCAAAACGTATACTGTTCGGCATTTAAATGGTGTTCAGCAATTGTATTGTTCGATCTAAGTGTCTGTTCGGCATGTATGTGTCTGTTCGGCATGTCAGTTGTTCGGAAATTATGTTGTTCGGTCTAAATTCTGTTCGGCGTGTGTGTCTGTTCAGCATGTCAGTTGTTCGGCGCGTATACTGTTCGGCGTTTGGGTAGAGTTCAGCCTTAGTTTGTTCGGCTAAAGTAGCGCTCCACCCTCGATTACAATTCCACCCTACTCCTTCTCCATCTGCGCCGAACGGCATGAACAGATCGCCCGGCGAAGATTACGCCGTTCGACACCCCATCTTTCTTTTTCTTCCAGTCTTGTTCGGCGCGAAGGAGCTAGGCACAACTACCATGCACCATTCGACGAATCCGAACGTGCAAGCCATTTCTACTCGCCACACATTATGCAACCGTAGAAATGTTCTGTTTTCCACGTGATGAACCTAAACCTCGTGTTGAAGTAATTTAATCATGGAAGGAACGATACCTAGTTCGAAGATCGAACTTGAGGAAAGATCAATTAGGCTTTATATCTGATTGGCTGGCGAGAATTGCAAGTATCTTGGGAATGACAGATATGAAGGTGTAAAAGGAAAATAGTGGAAGGACGCCTTGTTTTATAGGGAGAAGATGGAAGCTGAAAAGGCTATATCTGGTAGAACCGGTCAAAGTCGTAGCGTTCGGCTTCAAAGCGAAGTGTCGCTCGGCACATGAGGATTGTTCGGCTTCGAACGCATCGTTCGGCATCCAAACCACGCTCGTCCCACACCTCCTTCACTAACATTCTCGAGAAGGCACCTCCGAGGTAAGCTGAACTAGATTCAAAGTGCATCATGTTCGGTCACCTAATACACTTTGGGGGGCAAGTGTTTCTTGGAGATTTGACCAGGCAACTAGTGCTCGGCGTCAGGTAGCACTCGGCGTCAGAGAGTGTTCGGCATCTAGGAGTACTCGGCGAAGTACTCGGCATCCAGTGGGGCTCGGCGTCAGTGAGTGTTCGGCATCTAGGAGTACTCGGCGAAGTACTCGGCATCCAGTGTACCCGGCATCCATGACACTTGGCATCAGATAGTACTCAGCGAAGTACTCGGCATACCAGGCTACTCGGCATCAACTTGCACTCGGTGTTAACCAATGCTCGGCGTCAGCTAGCGCTCGGCGTTCATAGGACTCGGCAACAGGAGTGCTCGGCATCCAGAAGACGTTCGGTGGACATAACTACTCAACATGACACTATCGTTCGGCCATCATGCATCATTCGACCAAGAGCTTCAGATAGAGTTGCGATCGGCTTCAGCTGCAACCATCCTGCACTTCCCACACAATCAAACGAACCATCCAGCATAGAAAGGACTGTTCGGCATGGAAGGGACCGTTCGGCACGGAAAGGATTGTTCGGCGTCAAAGCGTTCGGCATACCTGGTTCGGCATGCAGCGAACACTACACCTGGGCTAGAGCGTTCGGCTACCAAGCCCACTTAGGAAGTCCAGCCCATCTTTGCCTATAAATAGAGGGGCAGGGTCACAGTGAAGAGGATCCTTTTTTGGGGAGAGAACACTGGGGAGACTCTGCCATTTTTGAGACTCATCTTCTCTACTTAACAACTTCATTCAAGCATTTGATTCACGAATTGTATTTGTAATCAACAATAAGGAAGATCAATAAAGTTTAACCTCAAAGTGGACGTAGGCAATTACGTTGAACCACTATAAATTTGGTGTTCTTACTTTCTGCATTTAAATTAGCATTGTCTTCTTTGTTTAATTTATCTTCATCACTTATATCTCTACACAATCTTTCTCTAAGAGGTTAGTGACCAATTTTGGTGCTAACAATTATCAACCAGTTTTCACATAACCAAACAAATTACAGAGTTCATAGTGAGGAATATGAAACAAGGAGCTGAGGTTGAATATATATTGATGTACGGTCGTGTATATCATCTCCATTTGCACTAGTACAACACAATAACACCCAACAAGTATAGTTGTGGGCATTAGAACTCACCTAAAATAAAGCCTCCCTTTTTGTTTCAATGCTCCACTAATTTCTCCTTCTCTTGCTCTTCACTGTAACAATTTCCTCCTTCAATTTCATGGTTAAACACTTTCTACTTAATTGCTAATGGATGTAGAGTTGCTGAGAAGCTAAGATTTAAAGTTGTTTTAGTTTATGGATTTTTATGTAGATTTTCATTTGAATTATTAAGTGATAGAATTTGGATGAAAGAAGATGATTTTCTAAATGATTAAGTGTTTGAGCCTAAGGTATATTTATTTTTGAAGTAGAAATTTCCAAAAAATTGAATTATCTTGAGTTTGGATATCTCTGGTAACTTATTTCTAGATTTTGAACATATTTGGGCTTTGGGCTTTAATTCTTTTCGTTTCTATTTTCTTTCTTTTATTTGCATTATGAAATATACACACACTCAAGCTCAATATGATTTATTTACTTTACCAAATCATTTTCGTTTACAAAATAACTTTTCAATAAATTACAACTTTATATATTTTATAAAATCAATTTTGCATAAATTTTTTAAATCATTTACTAATATAATTCTAGAACTACATTAATAAATTTATCCTTTTCAATTCCAATATTTCCACCATAATTTTAATTACTTAATTCAAATCCTAAATAAATACATTATTTATTATTATTTAATTATTAATTAATCGCTTCTCAACTATGGGTTGTTACAAGTTTTATTTTTTTATAAAGATCTGTGAAAAACCAAACTAATTTTTGATATGGTGTAGATAGGGATGACTACCTAGATAAGATGGGGTAAAGGTCAAGGCTAGGAATAAAATAGCTATGAATGGTCGTAGGGTAGCAACAAGGAATCTCCATTGAATATAAGGAATATTAAAATGAACCTAGGAATGATTGATTATACATGTGTGAAAGCCATAAGAAGAACCCTCAAAAGAATGGGAGTGGTACCAAAGTAAAATTTTGCAAGTCCTAGGGTAAACTCGTATGAAAGATCGAGGATATAAAAAATAATACCACAATTTGAGAATACTATCAAGATATTTTGATTGAAAAAAGAATGTAGTATGATGAGTGAAGAAGGTAATGAGATAGAGAACACACATAAAGGATTTTGGTTGACTCAAAGTTAAAGAAGGCAAGATTGGTGGTAATAAATTTATTCTACCAATCCAATTTTTTGAAGAGTTATTCTAAATGTGCATAGTTTATATTAAATACCCACTTCAGAGCGGGAATCCACAATTTATCCCACAACCGAGTGTAATAATTAAAGTAATGGATGGACCTTATTTATTAGAAGCCAAGGAAGTAAGTGAAGACATGTGGGTGATATTAGAATGGCATACTAGAAATGTCCATCTTAATTTAGTATGGGTGATAAGGCCACAACATCTTTAACACCAGTTAATGATGAAGGTAGCTTCCAACCATTGTTTCTTTTAGGTTATTTGGGTTGTATTCGCCAGTTATCTCGCTTCCAATATTGGAAAAACATACGATATGATATGAGATATGCTACTATTTTATTACTATGTTTATGGTTTGGATGAGCTTTGGCTGCTATATATATATATATCTGTGTGTGTGTGTATCTGTGTATATATAGGGAAACAGTGTAGATACGAAAATCCCATAAGGACATTTAACTAGCGATAAATGTTATTAAAAGTGGAAGTTATTTAGGAAATTAGGTTAGCAACTAGAAATAAAGAATGATTTAATCCTAAAAGTTTAGAATTTTGGGAAAAATAAATTTTAGCAAGCGGAGGACAGGGAAGGGTTATAGCGAAATCACAGATCACTATCCTTATGCCTTATAAGCTAAAATTTATAAATATTATTGATAGGTTGTTTGTTGTTTTAGAGTAAAAGGAAAGGTTCCACAAATCTAAGATTAACAGCACAATGCTATGGTTAATCAATATCACAATGCTAAGGTTAATCATATGCATTAACTCATTGACTAAACCCTGATTCCATTGAGATGTGGCTTGATTTGTTTTAAGGATGGAAAGGCAAATGCTTTTGAAAGATTTTTGTTCAAACGGAAAAAAATGATATTTAAATGCATTTGGAAATTCGATTTGTCAAACTATTTTTCAAGTTTGTTTGAAGCGGGAAAGTTTTTTTTAAATGAGAAAATTTCTGATTTTCAAACGCCATATGCTTAGTGTAGGGAGCATCGATATGTTAGTAAATATGAGTTTTACTGTTTGACAAGGGTTATAGTATATAAAACATAGATAATAACAAGGGAAAAAGCTGTTATAGCTTTGGAATTTCTATGTCCACACATTTTTGATAGTGAAACAAAACTTATGTTTAGGATAATTCTGTTTTAACATCTAAAAATAAACCTCCTTATGCAAATTGTACTTGGAAAAGTTGGAAAAGAATTCGGAGTAAAAGAGAAGGTTCCAAAGTACAACAAAATAGGTATCCAAAAGAAGGGTGGAAATGTAAAAGTTTCCATCTAAATTCCTTTTCTGACACAGGAGTATAAATTTAGGAAAATTAGATTTTCACAAATGTTAGAAATCGTGTGTTAGTTGTTGGATGGTAATGATTGGATGCAAAATTGGTTGAACCATACCCTACTCGTAGGAGTGTGGAAATTATTGTTTGAAAAGATGATTTTGATTTTTGAAAACTAGCATCATATAGAACTGCTGGTATATATGGGTTATTCACATCATTTTTTTCAAAATATTTTTAGAAGAATGCATTCTTATTGGATGCACTGTTTTAGAATCATTCAACATGCATATCAAATATGTTATGATACACCGTGCAATTGTACATGTTTGGCTATAAAATTGGTTATACATAAATTTTTTGGATAGTTTAGAATGGTTGCGTGATATGTTACATGATTCAACCCATGAGGAGTTTTAGGGACAAAATTCTTCTAAGGAGGGAAAATGTAAAACCCCGTTAAAATTAATGATAATTAATAAATAATTATTAAGGCTCTAAAAATAGAATTTGAGAAAACGTTGAAATTTGACGAAACTTGCACCATTGTGTTCGTGGTGATTTTCTGAGCAACTTTCATATTCAGAGTTTTGCGATCGGAGCTCAAGCGAAGAAGTTATTAGTGTTTGAAGTTTTCGAAATGAATATAATTAAAAACAAGAAAAAGTAAACATGTATTGCTAATAGCGTGGCCCCACTGGTTGACCCTCTTACTTGGGTCGATCGACCACTTATAAGGGCGATCGATCGATAGTGAATGTAAAACCCGCCTTTTTAGACCATCGGATTCAACGACTGAACCAATGTTAACATCTTGAAGACCAAAAAACGATAAGCCGTCATGATATGATAATAAGTAAACAAAACAGAATCTAACTACTAACTTTCAAAACTCACGGTGGAAGGAAACAACATATAATAACCATCTTATACACAAGTCATAGATCCAATTACATAGCTAGATCTTTACAACAAATCCAAATCCGATTCACAACACACAAAAATATTCTGTTACAAGTCATATTTACAAATTATACATTATTTACAATAAAACGTTTTCGCCACCATGTCCACCACGCCGCTAGCGTCCATCAACCTAGTGATATAAATAAAATGGAAAAAATAGGAGTAGGTCAGACATAAGTTTAGTGGGTGAAACAAATCTACCCCATATGTACTACAAAATGACTAGTAAAACATCATTAGTGTCTCCTAACCCACACACATACTCTAATTAATCCATACACATACATTAACTTGCCTACTTGCACCTGTGGAGTAATATCAGCACTAAACCTAAGTTTATTATTCGATTAAGGTCATATTCACTTTTGTCTTATGTTATACACAAATATACATACATACATACATCTATGTATGTATGTATGTATGTATGTATGTACGTACGTACTCAACCAATGGAGTCTATCAAATCCACATCTCCAAGGAGCACCAATTTCCCAACCAAACTAACACGATATACTGTGGAAACAACTAATTCCCCAGAACACCTATTTCCTAGATCTCCAACATCGGTGCTGAGGGAACAACCATTTTCCCGATACAACTATTTCCACTTTGAATACTGTTAGCACCAAAATTGGTCACTAACCTCGTTCAGAAAGATTGTGTAGAGATATAAGTGATGAAAGTAAATTGAACAGAGAAGACAATGCTAATTTAAATGCAGAAAGTAAGAACACCAATTTTATAGTGGTTCAGCGTAATTGCCTACGTCCACTTTGTTCAACTTTATTGATTTCCTTTATAGTTGATTACAAATAAAATTCGTGAATCAAATGCTTGAGTGAAGTTGTTAAGTAGAGAAGATGAGTCTTGAAAATGGCAGAGTCTCCCCGGTGTTTTCTCTCCAAAAAAGGATCCATTTCACTGTGACCCTGCCCCTCTATTTATAGGCAAAGATGGGCTGGACTTCCCAAGTGGGCTGATTGCCGAACGCTCCAGCCCGAGTACAGTGGTCGCTGTATGCCGAGCAAGGTTCGCCGAACGCTTGGATGCCGAGCAGTCCTTTTTGTGCCGAACGATGTGGTTTGATGTTTGGGAAGTGCAGGGTGTTAGTCAATCGAAGCCGAACGCTCTTCTAGACGCCGAGTACTCTTGTGCCGAGTACTTCTGATGCTACCGGGTACTACGCCGAGTACTCATGTATGCCGAACCACAGATGCTGCCGAGTTCTCCTTGATGGCCGAGCAGTCTTGATGCCGAGCGTTGGTTGACGCCGAGTGCCAGTTGACGCCGAACACTGCTGGATGCCGAGTACTCTCTGACGCCGAGTTCCACTGGATGCCAAGTACCACGCCGAGTACTCCTGGATGTCAAGTGACACTCCTGAATGCCGGACACTCTTTGATGCCGAGTACTGGTTTCCGAGTTCTACGCCGAGTACTCCTGGATGTCAAGTGCTTCGCCGAACACTCCTAAATGCCGGACACTCTCTGATGCCGAGTACTGGTTGCCGAGCACCACGCCGAGTACTCCTGGATGTCAAGTGCTTCGCCGAACACTCCTGAATGCCGGACACTCTCTGATGCCGAGCACTGGTTGCCGAGTACTACGCCGAGTTCTCCTAGATGCCGAGTACTAGTTGCCTGGCCAAATATCCAGGAAACACTTGCCCCCCAAAGTGTATCGCGTGGCCGAACGTGATGCGCTTTGAATCTGGTACAATTTACCTCGGAGGTATCTTCTCGAGAATGTTAGTGAAGGAGGTGTAAGACGAACGAGGTTAGGATGCCGAACGATACGTTCGAAGCCGAACGTATCTCGCGTGCCGAACGTCTCTCCGCTTCGATGCCGAACACTCCGGTATTGACCGGTTCTACCGGGTATAGCCTCTTCGACTTCTACCTCCCTCTATATAACCAGGCGCCCTTCCAACATTTTTCTTTTACGCCTTCTTTTCTATCATTCCTAGAGATTTGCAACTCTTGCCATCCTATCAGATATAAAGTCCAATTAATCCGTCTTCAACTTCGATCGTCGAATTAGGTATCATTCCTTCCACAATTGCACTACTTCCACTTTAGGTTCATCATACGGAAACGGGGTATTCCCTTAGCTGTAAATGCATGGCTAGTGGAAGTGGTTTGCTCGCTTGGAGTCGCCGAACGGTGTATGGTAGTTAAGCCTGGCTCCTTTGTGCTGATCAAGATTGGAAGAAAAAAAAGGAAGATGGGGAGTCGAACGGCGTAACCTGCGCCGGGCGATCTGTCTCTGTCGTTCGGCGTAAATGGAGAGGGAGCTGGGTGGAGTTATGTTCGAAGGCGGAGCGCTACTCTAGCCGAACGAACTTAGGCCGAACACTACCCTAATGCCAAACGGACACATACGCCGAATATCATTTAGACCGGACGACATAATCGCCGAACAACTATCGTGCCAAACAGTACTTAGACATGCCGAACGAACACATACGTGCCGAACAAAACTTAGACATGCCGAACACACATACATGCCGAACAGGACTTAGACATGCCGAACACACATATATGCCAAACAGGACTTAGTCATGCCGAAAATACATATATGCCGAACGCACATATATGCCGAACAGAACTTAGACATGCCGAACACACATGTATGCCGAACAGGACTTAGACATGTCGAACACACATATATGCCGAACAGAACTTAGACATGCCGAACACACATATATGCCGAACAGAACTTAGGCCAGTCACTTTATAAATCATATGCTTTCTGAATCTGGAACTGTAATCGCCTCAAGGCGAGCTTTTTGAGACGGTCAGCGATGACGGTCTTCGAAGGCGATGATTCGAAGCTAATTATTATATCTTTAAAAACCTTTAGACTCTTATCGCTTGTACACAATTGCTTGCACTAGTTCACACACCACGTGGGGGGAAAACTCGTGTTACTAATTCTAACGTTCAACGTTTTTTAAGTATAGTTCTCTCAAGCACTTAGTTATTTATTTGGGATGTTAAGAAAGTCTAGCTCTGCCACCATATCTGACAGGCCTGGGCCGTCAGCAAGGCAAGGAGCCGCTGATACTTCTAACCCGTCAACTTCTCCCGCTCATAACTTGGCGCCTGATGCTCTGGAGGCAACCATCTTACTAGACAATCCGATCGACTCTCAAGCTTCGAAGATCAACGAAGCTGCTCTGAGGTGGATATGCTCTATTCACGGTATTCCTTTCGCCGACGTGTTAGTCCCTTCGAGACACGATCGCCCTCATCTGCCCCCCAGTCGGGTACACTACTTGCAACAAGTTCATGTGTTGGATGGGCAGCGTGCCTCCATTCAACTTATTTCTCCGGGATGTTCTGCAGTACATAGACATGGCTCCATCGCAACTGCACCCGAACGGTCATGCGTTTCTATATGGGACTTACTTACTTTTCATGGCCGTCTTCTCCAGACCTCCAACCCCCGGTGATATCAGATACATTTATATGTTCAAGAGACGGAAAGATAGTCCTTCCTTTATGTTCCTCGAGCCATACCACAAGTGCCAGATCTTGACAGGGGCATGTAGCAAATTCGCCCTGTACAAACAGGAATGGTTCTATGTGCGCTGCCCGTCTGGTTTCGCTAGGAGACGGGTTGAAGGCAGTAAGTCTCTTTGCTGAGTCACTATTCGTATTTAATCAGAGTCATGCTATTCTTAACTCTTCATTTCATCTTTTCAGGTATCAACCCGTGTCCGGAAGGTCGAGGATATTCTGAGGCTGTTGAAGCCATTAGAGCTCTTCCTGCCGAGGATCGAGACATCCGGACCATCATTTCAAATGAATCGCTGTCGGGGTTTGGCTTGCTAGCCCCTGGTCGTCGGATCAGCCTTCCAGAAGGTGTTGCCATTCCCAAACCTCCGTTCGGTAAAGGGAAAAAACTTGCCGGACCGTCGTCGCGTCGCGCTCCCGACACGCACGAAGAAGGCGAGCGCAAAGAGGATGATGCCCCTGAAACTCAGGGCGAGAACGTGGGTCCCGCTTGGAATCCGGCAATCGAAGTTCAGGATATTGAGACATCATCCTCCCCTTCGAAGGGAAAGAAGAAGTTGAAATATACGGTTCAAAAGGAGAAAGTTGGTGGCACCTCAAAAGTTACGCCTATCCCTCCTGAGAAAGAGGCTTCTTCGCAGCACCTGGAAAGTTCTCTGAGGGGTCTGTCCAACCTGTCCATCCCCGATGATTTACTTAATTACGGGTTCGATGATCCTAAAGCTCTCAAATTCTCTTCGCCCACTAGAGGCAATGTAGGAGTTCAACTCCCGACTCAAGGAGACAACACTCCTATTAGCAAAGATAAACGAACGGGTCCGTCGGGGGGAACACTAGGACACACACGCACATGCGCATTCCATAATATACTTCAAGTCTTTTTAATTCGTGAATTCTCCTTAACTCGTTGTTATTTCCATTCTTCGTAGGTGATATGGGCCGCTCTCACGGACTTGATCGCCTTCAGGGGTCTTCTATATTCCATCACTCGGGATGGGATTCCGGTTCAGGCAGACGCAGGGACCGAGGTGATTATGAAGATAGGGACAATCGTCCTCGCGAGTCGTCTCACTGCAAGAAAGCACATTCTCAATCTTCTCAGTCCCGCGATCTTCCTCCTCCAACTGAGCCGGATAAGGAGAAGTCTTCGCAGAAGGGTTATCAGTCTGATGCTACTCGAGAACAACACTCCAGTTCATCGAGTACGAGGCAAGTTCGAGAGCAACGTAAAAGAACGGAATTCTCAAAGCCTCCTCCTCCTACTCCTGCAGTGGACCCGACTGTTGCGGAAAAGATGGTCGACCTTAAGGCCAAGTTTCCGAAAATCTGCTTTGACGGCTTGAAATTCCTCCCAGCCATCCATCACATTCCTGGGCACGTGAAGCAAAGTGCCATTGCCTGCAACAACGACATCTATGTTCAACATGACGCGTTCGTGCACTTGGTGGAAAAGATCTCGGAAGTGTCCGTCGAGCGTCAACACGAGATTGACCGTCTGAATCTGGAGGCTGACAGCGATAAGAAAATCATCAAACTCCAAGATGAAGAGCTCGCTTCGTATAATTCAAAGCTAGAAGCCGCTGAACAAAGCGCAAAAAATACTGCCGAGGCAGTTACTTGTTTAGAGGCGGCTCACAAAAAAGAGCTTGACGAAGCAGTCCAGCGCAGCGGTGCCCTCGCCCTAGAAAAAGATTCTGTCCAAAAGGAAAGGGACGCACTTGCTACTCAAGTCAAGGAGCTGAAGGAATTACTTTCCAAGGAGAAGGAAGACAAAGTAGCTGCTCAAGAAGAATCGCAACGATACTGTGATGAGATTGTTGCTACCCGGCTCCTGAAGACAAAGCTCGATGACGAACTCGCCGAGGTCGAGAAAATGAAGGACGAGGCCCGTGAGGAGGGTAAAAGAATGGATGTGGAAGAGCTTGATTCTCGCCTCGAGGCGGCCGCAGAAGCCGGCAGGGAAGAGGTCAAAAGTATGTTTGACCCGTTGATCACCGAGTATGGAGCCCGCGTCCTTATGCACCGCGACTTAACATTTCTGGGCGACGGCTACCTCGAATCCCTGGCTGAGGCGTGGGAAACTCTGATAAGGATCAAGAAGGTCGAGTCGGGCTCCAACGAGGTCGATGAGGATGCCTTGGTGAAGGAGTTCCTAAGGGGGAATGAGCCATCGGACTTATCTGCAGCATTGGCACTTTATAGCAAAGGCTCTTCCCCTCCGAAAGAGAAGAATGACGAAGTTGGCCCGTCTGGGGCCGATGCTACTACTCCTCACATTGCCGCTCCTTATGCTGCTCAATCGGCCAGCACTTGATCCATTCGAGCAGCATGCTAGTTATGATCCCGAAGATCCCGGGCTTGGTGTTCACGTGCTGTCACCTATCCTGGAGGGTGAAACCCCTCGTGCCACCGATAGCCAGCCGGACCCTGGTAGGAAATTCTTCTTTCTCTAGAAGTTGAAGAGTTCCCGTCATTTTTCAGCAGTAGCTATTCGTTCCAATGCTCATTCCTTATGTTTTCGTGTAGGTTGCTCTGACGCCGAGCCAACTCCGAGGAGCGATGACGCCAAGGAGGAAACAGAGAAAACAAGCGATGCCGCTCACGCGGGAGTAACTCCCGGTCCAGACGCTCAAGTGATCGGGGCGCTAGATGATGACAAACTTGATACTTCGTCTCCTGCCGAAGGAGGCGATGAAATTGAAATCACTGGCGCCTCTGAGCGTACTTCAGAGATGAGCATGAAGGACCGTCTCGCCGACGAGGAGAAGAAAAAGTTCAAAGTCAAAGTTGAATTTGAAATACTGGAACTCACTGACCCGCGTAACAGACCTTTGAAAATCATTCTCCCGGGCAGGTCCAAACCACTAGATGTTCTGTCTCCTACTCCTGACTCCGTTTCTCTGGCAAGCAAAAAGTCCAAGAAAAAGCATGAGGGAGAGGAGTCGTCGGAAACACCAAAGGAAGACAAGAAGAAGAAGTCGAAGAAATAATCGATGCACTTGTTCAACAAGTCTCCTGCTTAAGTTTTGTAATTGTTTTTATCTTCCACAACTTGTAGTTTGTATAGAGAGGTCTGAATTTTGTAGGAGTGATCATGTATCCCCATTTTGGACTTATTGAATAAAGTTTTAGTTTCTTTTTGTTTGAATGATTCTCTTGTCTTTATTTGGTTTGCTGACTAATTGTAGCCATAACTCAAGTTCTTATGAGTTGCATTATCTCCCAGTCCATTCTTGTGTTGTTCAAACATTTTTGGACATGGCGTACCTCTCGTCCCACATCTTTTGAGTACTTGGACTTCTTGCTGACTCTGTGCCCCGGGGACTTAGAGGCTTGAAATAGTTTATACTCTAGTCCGCGTTCCGGGGACTTAGAGTACTCCGATCCGCGCTCTGGGGATTCGGAAATTTGGAATCGTTTATACTCTAGTCCGCGCTCTGGGGACTTAGAGTACTCCGATCCGCGCTCTGGGGATTCGGAGATTTGGAATCGTTTATACTCTAGTCCGCGCTCTGGGGACCTAGAGTACTCTGATCCGCGCTCTGGGGATTCGGAGATTTGGAATCGTTTATACTCTAGTCCGCGCTCTGGGGACTTAGAGTACTCCGATCCGCGCTCTGGGGATTCGGAGATTTGGAATCGTTTGTACTCTAGTCCGCGCTCTGGGGACCTAGAGTACTCCGATCCGCGCTCTGGTGATTCGGAGATTTGGAATCGTTTATACTCTAGTCTGCGCTCTGGGGACTTAGAGTACTCCGATCCGCGCTCTGGGGATTCGGAGATTTGGAATCGTTTATACTCTAGTCCGCGCTCTGGGGACTTAGAGTACTCCGATCCGCGCTCTGGGGATTCGGAGATTTGGAATCGTTTATACTCTAGTCCGCGCTCTGGGGATTCAGAGTACTCCGATCCGCACTCTGGGGATTCGGAGATTTGGAATCGTTTATACTCTAGTCCGCGCTCTGGGGACTTAGAGTACTCCGATCCGCGCTCTGGGGATTCGGAGATTTGGAATCGTTTATACTCTAGTCTGCGCTCTGGGGACTTAGAGTACTCCGATCCGCGCTCTGGGGATTCGGAGATTTGGAATCGTTTGTACTCTAGTCCGCGCTCTGGGGACCTAGAGTACTCTGATCCGCGCTCTCGGGATTCGGAGATTTGGAATCGTTTATACTCTAGTCCGCGCTCTGGGGACTTAGAGTACTCCGATCCGCGCTCTGGGGATTCGGAGATTTGGAATCGTTTATACTCTAGTCCGCGCTCTGGGGACTTAGAGTACTCTGATCCGCGCTCTGGGGATTCGGAGATTTGGAATCGTTTATACTCTAGTCCGCGCTCTGGGGACTTAGAGTACTCCGATCCGCGCTCTGGGGATTCGGAGATTTGGAATCGTTTATACGAGTCTGTATGTCATGCAGGATAATGTAATTTATCATCCAATTAAGAGATATAGAAACTTCATAGAAAATATGGCTTCAAGCCTTTATTAATGAAAATCAACTAAATTGCTCGATTACAACTTTAAAAGGAAACTAAGTCATTATTGAATGGAGACATGCAGGAAATAACAGTGCCTACAACAAGAAAGGAAAACATGCTAAATGTAATAGTGCCGCAAATGTTCACTGTTCCATGCTCGGGGGAGTGTCGCGCCATCAACGGTCGCTAGCTTAAATGTTCCTTCTCCAAGCTTCCGTTCAATGGCGTATGGACCTTCCCAGCTGGGATTCATGCGTGATGGTACCGGGAAGACTCGTTTCAGAACGAGATCACCCACATCAAAGATTCTTGGGCGGACTCTGCCGTCGTAGTAACGCTTGACTCGATGTCTGTGCACCGCCGCCCTTAATTCAGCTTCTTCACGCTTTTCGTCGATGCAGTCCAGTGATTCCAGCAAGAGGTTTTGGTTCGTCTTGGGATCATAGTATGTCACTCGGTGTGATGGAACTTCAAGTTCCACGGGTATAACGGCTTCAGAGTCGTAGGCCAAGGCGAACGGAGTGTGGCCGGTCGCGGACTTGTGGGTAGTTCTATACGCCCATAATGCTGTCGGGAGTTCATCTACCCACTTGCCTCCAACCTTCTCCAGACGTTTCTTCAGTATGGACTTGATTATTTTGTTAACGGCCTCAACTTGTCCGTTAGCTTTTGGGTGTGCAATGGCGGCGAACTTTTTCTCGATGCCGTACTTTAAACAGAACTCTTTGAACTCTCTACTTTCAAATTGCGTTCCGTTGTCTGTAATGATGGTGCGTGGAAGGCCAAAGCGGCATATAATGTTTCGTACAACGAAGTTAATGACCTTCTTAGAGGTGATAGTGGCCAAAGGTTCTGCCTCAGCCCATTTCGTGAAATATTCGACTGCAACTATTGCGTATTTCGCACCACCTTTGGATAGAGGCAAAGATCCGATTATGTCGATTCCCCAGATCGCAAATGGCCAGGGACTGATCATTTGTGTGAGTTCCGTTGATGGAGCCCTCGGGATTTTCGCATATTTTTGACACTTGTCGCATTTTCTTGCGTAGTCCGCGGCATCCCGGTTTACGGTGGGCCAGTAATATCCATATCGGAGGATCTTCTTTGCTAGCGTTTGCCCCCCAGTATGGTCGCCGCATTCCCCTTCGTGAACCTCTCTCAAGACTCGCTTCGCTTCATCATGAGCGATGCATCGTAATAACGGGACTGAGAATCCTTTTCGATACATTGATCCATCCTGCATTATGTATCGCGCGGCCTTTCGAAGGACCTGCCGTCTTTCGCATCTTTTTCCTGGTAAAGCCCCGGTCGTCAGGTACAGTTTGAATGGGGTTATCCACGATTCCTTCTCGATTTCTGTTCCCAACACGCGATCGACTTTCATTTCGTCTATGCTCGGGGAATGCAAGACTTCGACGGGATACAATCCCATTTGTTGCGCATCGTCGGTACTCGCGAACTTAGCCAATAAGTCAGCTTCTTTGTTCTGTTCGCGCGGGATATGTGAGATGTCATAACGCTCAAGATTTGATAGTAGTTCTTGGACCTGAATGAGGTACGGAGCAAGCTTTCGTCCCTTTGCTTGGTAGTCTCCCCGTACTTGGTAAACCACCAACTGCGAGTCACAAAAGATTTCAGCTGATTCGATCCCGAGTTCCCTAATGAGCTTCAAGCCAGCGATCAGTGCTTCATATTCAGCTTCGTTATTTGTGGCCGGGAAATCGAGCTTCAGGGCATAACAGATCGATCGGTTTTCCGGAGTTACAAGGACTACGCCCGCGCCGGAGCAACGGTCGTTTGATGCACCATCAGTGTATAATTTCCATCGAACGGGGGGAATGATGTCGTGATCGTCCGGTTTGATGGGTATGGTAAACTCAGCGATGAAGTCTGCTAATGCTTGCCCTCAGATGGCTCTCCGTGGTAAGTACGCGATATCGAATTGGCTCAACTCGATGTTCCATCTTAGCAATCTTCCAGAAGTTTCCGGCCGTTGGAGTACCTGCCTCAGGGGTTGATCGGAATAAACACCGATTGAATGTGCTTGAAAGTACGGGCGAAGCTTTCGTGATGCAATCACCAAGCAATAAGCCAATTTCTCTATTTTAGGGTAATTCCTCTCGGCCCCTGTTAAACGTTTGCTAACATAATACACCGGCTTTTGGACTCGATCCTCCTCTCGTACCAAAGCCGCACTTATCGCATGTGGGGATACAGCCAAGTATACGTACAACATCTCATGGTCCACTGGTTTTGATAGCATTGGTGGGCTCTCTAGATGCCTCACCAGATTCCGAAATGCTTCCTCACAGCTAGACGTCCATTCAAAATTTCTCTTTCCTTTCTTTATTATGTCAAAGAACGGGATGCACTTGTCAGTTGCCTTGGATATAAATCAACTCAGCGCAGCTACTTTTCCGTTCAAGCTCTGTACCTGCTTTATAGTCCTGGGCGCTTGTACATCTCGAATAGCTTGGATCTTTTCTGGGTTGGCTTCGATTCCCCTAGCGTTGACGATGAATCCCAAAAACTTCCCTGATGCAACGCCGAAAGAACACTTCAACGGGTTGATCTTCATGCCATAAAACCTGAGTATGTCGAACATTTCAGCCAAGTCTTGAATGTGGTCGTTTGACCGTCGTGACTTCACGAGCATGTCATCCACATAGACTTCCATGGTTTTACCCAGCTGGTCCTTGAACATTCGATTCACCAGACGTTGGTAAGTTGCTCCAGCATTCTTCAATCCAAAGGGCATCACTACATAGCAATACAGCCCGACATTTGTAACGAAGCTGGTGTGTTCTTGGTCTGGAATATGCATTGGGATTTGGTTGTATCCTGAGTACGCATCCATGAATGACAGTAACTCGTGTCCTGCGGTGGAATCGACCAACTGATCGATCCTAGGCAACGAGAAACTGTCCTTAGGGCATGCTTTGTTCAAGTCGGAATAATCTACGCAAGTCCTCCATTTCCCATTCGCCTTCTTTACTAGTACGGGGTTGGAGACCCATTCCGAGTAGAGGGCGTCGCGGACGAACCCATTTGCTTTGAGTTTGTCCACCTCCTCTCCAAGAGCGGCGGATCTCTCCAGATCCATTCCTCTCCTTTTTTGCTTGACTGGGACGTATTTCGGGTCTATGTTCAACATATGACTCGTGATGGCGGGAGAAATCCCACACATATCAGAATGCGTCCAGGCGAAAACATCAAGGTTCGCCCGGAGGAAGTCGCTAAGGTCTTCAGTCATTGCGGGGCCTAGCTGTGATCCGATCTTCAGTATTCGCGAAGGGTCGTCACGGCTAACTGAAATGTCAATTGTTAATTCAGCCGGTGCCGCCTTCTCTTCCCTGGGTTTCTCATCGTCGTCTCTCGGATCTATATCTCCATAGATCCGAGAACTATGCCCGAGCCAGGGCTTGGGCACTACTTGTCAATTATCCGCATTGAGGATGCGGACGGGATTGTCCGCAACCTTTCCCTTCTCCCTCCGGTGGGCCTCTCGGAGCTCGGCCACATAACAGGAACGACCAGCTGCTTGGTCGCCGTGAACAATGCCTACTCCTTTGTCAGTAGGGAACTTCAAAGTTAAACACCACGGGGCTAACGCTGCCCTAAACTCCGCCAGGGCCGGCCGGCCCAAGAAAACGTTATACGGAGAGTCCACATCCAAAACTACAAAGGGTAGAATTCGCACTCTCCGACGTTCGCCTTGTCCTAGTTCAACTGGTAACTCGACATATCCCACTGCATCAGTTGCAGCGCCGTTAAAGCCGTGGATACGAGCTTTGGATGGTTTCAAGTCTTTTGTTTCTAGCTTCATTTGATCGTAGGCCTTCTTGAAGATGATGTTGACT
Organism: Allium fistulosum; assembly: GCA_030737815.1. Classification (NCBI taxonomy): domain Eukaryota; kingdom Viridiplantae; phylum Streptophyta; class Magnoliopsida; order Asparagales; family Amaryllidaceae; genus Allium; species Allium fistulosum. The sequence continues at coordinate 210,504,929 of CM060907.1, forward strand.
GAACTTCCAGAATCAATCAGAATTCTTTTTACGTATGCTGGTCCGATCGTTGCAGATATGACCATGGGGTCGATGGTCGGAGCCTCTACCTGATCAGCGTCTCTGCTTCTGAACACAATATCGTCTGTCATTACGCGCTGTTGCTTAGCAGGGGCTCCGTCCTCCATGTTCGAACAACACTCAAAATCTGCATGCTTCAAGGAACTTGCATATCTCTCCATCTCCTGCCAATTCTTATCCGCGGGGTGAGGCCCGCCGATAATTGTATTTATGACCAGTCTACCAACGGTCCGGGCAGGCTCCTCGGGATGACGTGGAGCTGGTGCACGACCTGGGTTGGACTTTCCCTGTCCTCCTTCTTGTGGATCCTTCACAAATTCTTGCAATTTCTTCTGCCTGATCAACTTCTCGATAGCGTCGTGCAAGTGTCTACATTCTTCCGTATTGTATCCATAAGTCTCATGGAAGCGACAATATTTCCCGGTCCGCTTCTGTTCTTCAGTTGATTCTTTTGGACGTGGTTTTCTGTACTGAAAAGTATTGCAGGTGGATAGGTAAATGTTTTCAAGTGGGGCGTTTAGCAGAGTGTACTCGCTGTAGCTTGGAATTCTCGACTTCCACTTTCATGCTTCTTTTCTTTTCCCTTGACTCCTTCCTCCGGACTCCTTGGGTTGCCCAGGTTTGTTTTGGACGTTGACTTGGACCTTTCCCGAGCTGTCTCCCGATTGCTTCACAGCGACGTTGCTCTTTATTGACTCTTGGACAGGCCCTGGCGCCTTATCTCGTCGTACCCACCTAGCTTCCTCTCTTCTTATGAACTGGTGTGCCTTAGAGTAGAAACGCTCTAGCATAGCAGGAGGTTTTCCTGCCAGCCAGTCTCCAAACTCAGAGTCTGGATCCACACCTCTCATTACAGCCATCAGAATTGCATGGTCATTGGGATTACTGACTTCAGTTGCTGCCACGTGGAATCTTTGCAAATATTCCTTCAACGATTCCCCAGGATTTTGGATTACACTTGACAGAGACATCACGTCCTTTGGGCACGTAGTGTGTATCCTGAACTGCTCAATAAACTTCTTTGCCAACTCCTCGAAATTTGATACGGATCGCGGAGGAAGTCGGGTGAACCACATAGTAGCGATCCCAGATAGAGTAATCGGAAAGCACCTACACTTGGTGGCATCATTCGCTCTAGCTGAATCCATCATCCATTCGTACCTCATGACATGTTGTCTAGGGTCAGTCTTTCCTTCATATGCAGGAATAGTAGGCATACTAAACTTCCTGGGGTACGCCGCTTGCAACACAACATCCATGAACGGAGTATGACTTCTTGACACTCCCCAGTCATCATTTGATAAGCCCTGATTCTCTTTCATCAATTGCCTGATCATGGCTGTCAGATCGGGTGTCTGTATGGAAGGCGGAAGGTTGGAGTCTGTTCTACGCGCCTGTCCATGCTGATGCCTCCTCTCTTGGCGATCTGCCAATCGTGCATCTTGAGGTTCGACATCGTTAGCATTTTGATGATCTGGTCCTCTATCTTCCATCTGTATCCCGGTCCTGAAGCTTCCAGCTCTTGCTTGGTCGCGGTCTCCAGCTATTCGAACAGCAGCATCTGCTCGCGCAGCATCAGTTTTACGGCGTCTGCGCCTGGGAGGTTCATCAGAGGAAGTTGAGCTGTCAGATGAGGAGTAAGCAGCGGGATTGCCCCCAGCATTCTGTTGCTGCTGTTGAGTGAGTTGTGCCATCAGGTTGGCATTAGCTTGCATTTGTTCCCCTAGTTGTCTCCTGCTTTCCCTAAGTTCTCTCATCAAGTCATTGAACTCTACTCTGGTGACAACTGGAGTCTGTTCTTGAGCGGCAATCCCTGCACTCGGGATCGCTGGTTGATTGCTAGGTCCTGCTTGTTTCACGCTAGCAGTCTCGCGGGCATCCGCATTATGAGAAGCTGACCTGGTACGTGGTCTTGCCATTGTAGAGTTATTGGTATGAACTCTGAGTAGAATCAACGGATGTCCTATCAGTGAGTCGGATCTTCTTTGGGGGATTTGTTCAATCCAGTAGCTTCAAAGCAGATCCCTGAGGTCTGAGAATTCGATTCTCAGTGAAAGCACCAAAGTGTTAGCACCAAAATTGGTCACTAACCTCGTTCAGAAAGATTGTGTAGAGATATAAGTGATGAAAGTAAATTGAACAGAGAAGACAATGCTAATTTAAATGCAGAAAGTAAGAACACCAATTTTATAGTGGTTCAGCGTAATTGCCTACATCCACTTTGTTCAACTTTATTGATTTCCTTTATAGTTGATTACAAATACAATTCGTGAATCAAATGCTTGAGTGAAGTTGTTAAGTAGAGAAGATGAGTCTTGAAAATGGCAGAGTCTCCCCGGTGTTTTCTCTCCAAAAAAGGATCCATTTCACTGTGACCCTGCCCCTCTATTTATAGGCAAAGATGGGCTGGACTTCCCAAGTGGGCTGATTGCCGAAAGCTCCAGCCCGAGTACAGTGGTCGCTGTATGCCGAGCAAGGTTCGCCGAACGCTCGGATGCCGAGCAGTCCTTTCTGTGCCGAACGATGTGGTTTGATGTTTGGGAAGTGCAGGGTGTTAGTCAATCGAAGCCGAACGCTCTTCTAGACGCCGAGTACTCTTGTGCCGAGTACTTCTGATGCTACCGGGTACTACGCCGAGTACTCATGTATGCCGAACCACATATGCTGCCGAGTTCTCCTTGATGGCCGAGCAGTCTTGATGCCGAGCGTTGGTTGACGCCGAGTGCCAGTTGACGCCGAACACTGCTGGATGCCGAGTACTCTCTGACGCCGAGTTCCACTGGATGCCGAGTACCACGCCGAGTACTCCTGGATGTCAAGTGCTTCGCCAAACACTCCTGAATGCCGGACACTCTCTGATGCCGAGTACTGGTTGCCAAGTTCTACGCCGAGTACTCCTGGATGTCAAGTGCTTCGCCGAACACTCCTGAATGCCGGACACTCTCTGATGCCGAGTACTGGTTGCCGAGTTCTACACCGAGTACTCCTGGATGTCAAGTGCTTCGCCGAACACTCCTGAATGTCGGACACTCTCTGATGCCGAGTACTGGTTGCCGAGTACCACGCCGAGTACTCCTGGATGTCAAGTGCTTCGCCGAACACTCCTGAATGCCGGACACTCTCTGATGCCGAGCACTGGTTGCCGAGTACTACGCCGAGTTCTCCTAGATGCCGAGTACTAGTTGCCTGGCCAAATATCCAGGAAACACTTGCCCCTCAAAGTGTATCGCGTGGCCGAACGTGATGCGCTTTGAATCTGGTACAATTTACCTCGGAGGTATCTTCTCGAGAATGTTAGTGAAGGAGGTGCAAGACGAACGAGGTTAGGATGCCGAACGATATGTTCGAAGCCGAACGTATCTCGCGTGCCGAACGTCTCTCCGCTTCGATGCCGAACACTCCGGTATTGACCGGTTCTACCGGGTATAGCCTCTTCGACTTCTACCTCCCTCTATATAACCAAGCGCCCTTCCACCATTTTTCTTTTACGCCTTCTTTTCTATCATTCCTAGAGATTTGCAACTCTTGCCATCCTATCAGATATAAAGTCCAATTAATCCGTCTTCAACTTCGATCGTCGAATTAGGTATCATTCCTTCCACAATTGCACTACTTCCACTTTAGGTTCATCATACGGAAACGGGGTATTCCCTTAGCTGTAAATGCATGGCTAGTGGAAGTGGTTTGCTCGCTTGGAGTCGCCGAACGGTGTATGGTAGTTAAGCCTGGCTCCTTTGTGCTGATCAAGATTGGAAGAAAAAAAAGGAAGATGGGGAGTCGAACGGCGTAACCTGCGCCGGGCGATCTGTCTCTGTCGTTCAGCGTAAATGGAGAGGGAGCTGGGTGGAGTTATGTTCGAAGGCGGAGCGCTACTCTAGCCGAACGAACTTAGGCCGAACACTACCCTAATGCCGAATGGACACATACGCCGAATATCATTTAGACCGGACGACATAATCGCCGAACAACTGTCGTGCCGAACAGTACTTAGACATGCCGAACGAACACATACGTGCCGAACAAAACTTAGACATGCCGAACACACATACATGCCGAACAGGACTTAGACATGCCGAACACACATATATGCCGAACAGGACTTAGTCATGCCGAACATACATATATGCCGAACGCACATATATGCCGAACAGAACTTAGACATGCCGAACACACATGTATGCCGAACAGGACTTAGACATGTCGAACACACATATATGCCGAACAGAACTTAGACATGCCGAACACACATATATGCCGAACAGAACTTAGGCCAGTCACTTTATAAATCATATGCTTTCTGAATCTGGAACTGTAATCGCCTCAAGGCGAGCTTTTTGAGACGGTCAGCGATGACGGTCTTCGAAGGCGATGATTCAAACTTATTTCAAATTCAAACTAGAATTCAGCCCAAAGCCTACCTAAAACACAAATCTTATTTCATCTGTATCTCCTTCGTACGACCTCCAAATCAAAGAAGTAAATATACCACGCAAATCAAAAAAGTGAGCCGGACGCAATAATGCAGGTCCCATCATCAAATTCTAAAGTTGAAAAAATGACCACTTTGCCACTTTAATGTTTAAATTAATTATATTATCGATTAAATCCAATATTATAAAATATAAAAAATACCGAGGTATTACATTCTCCCTCCTAAACAGAATTTCATCCTTGAAATTCCAAAAGGAAAAAGAATGTAATTTGCACCCTCTCTCACTCCGCATCGCTTATATGTTATTCATAACGTACCTTAACATCTAATTTAGCCATCGTCATTCAATCCAACCAATCATCTATAAAACAAAGAAAAAGTCAAACCAAGCATCCAAACATAGCATACAAAAATCTAAAATCAATTTTATCAAATATGCGTACATTATATGAATGTAAATATCTATCATTACAATATAAGCAATCATCTATATGACATTATATAAATGTAAATATCTATCATTCGGGCCCTCCTATATGAATGAGATAATATGACATACATATGATATGAAGCAAACATCCTAGAGTGAACATATAAGTTCTATTTATGCATTATCAACCACATCAACATACCATATGATGAATTCAAATAGAAATAAATCATAAGAATAGAAGCATATAAATCATCTCTTAATTTTAGCACAGTCCACAATATGAATAAAATAATAACTCAAACAAAAAAATGAATCCATATTAATTTTTCATCCAAATTTAGATTCCAACTAAACTAACAAACAAACCCTACTACTGGCATAACTCATCCTGACTCGAATGTACATTCATGTCTACAACTTCTGTAATCCATGCTACCATCTCAATAAATGATGCCACAACGCATAACAACGGTTAGCCCTAGCATGAACGTGCCCAAACAAAATTTGCAGTCTCTTATATTATTCTTAAATGCACATACCCAACACTCAAATCATCCATTAGTACTTTCCTCAACGCATCTTTCGGTTTTCTCATGTAAGTCAACTAAAAGGGGAATGGTAATCCAAACAACTCGAATCAACATGCTCTTCTTTCTTTCACTCAAGAACATCTAAAAATGATCGATGTCTTAACCTGGTGAACTTAATATATCCCTTATCCAAATTCCAATCTTACTTAAGTGGTATCATTACTCTTATGATATTACTTTTCCAAATATCCAACCAGTTTTGCTCCTTTAAGTATTATTTCCTCAACTATCCTAGCATTTCATCCTAAGCTCTATAAAGTATAACCAAGCAAGCATTAAAATATCTGAACAAAAGAAATCTTATTCTATTAAACCATTTCGAACCTAGTAGTCGATATCCATTTAACCCAGAACATTCTTTCTTCAACTTCTCAAATCGGGTCAATCTTTTTCTTTAAACTCAAAAATCCATTTTATAATTCCTCTATCTACACCAATCAAAGATACTTCTCATAATACACTTACTACCTATCCAAAGCAATGTTATTTACAGATAAAGGTCACATTTCTAATCAATTCTTTATTCTTATCAAATCATATATATATCCATGTAATTCCAGATATTTCATCTCGTTCATAGATAATACAAACTCAGATGACCTTAATATCCATCCATATCAAAAATACTCATTCATGCATAGCTTTATACCAAACTTAATATAAGATATCCTCTACAATCAATAGTCCAAATTTGATACCCTTCACAACCAAAAATCCATGCTAAATTACTTTCTAACATAAACCAACCAATGGTATCATTCCTCAAATACCTTTATACTAACATATTTTTCCTCCATACTATGAATGAGACAACTCAATCGGGATGACATCCCGCCACGTAAACCAAATCAACAAAATACTAGTCAGTCATGGTAACATCGTATCCATGTTACATCTAACCCAAATTGTATACTTGTAGTTTCAACTACCACTCAAGTATCGATAACCTATAACTCTTACCCCAAAGCATATACAACAAGACAACAGTAACTTACTTGAGAACAACATCCATCCAAGTTGCTTGCTTAGAGAACAACGTCCATTCAAACTATATAACAACAACCACTTACTTGGAGAAGAACATCCATCCAAGTCATATGATAAAAATCACTTACTTAGAGAACAACATCCATCCAAGTTATATAACTCTATTGATGTAACATTACCCACAACATCAGGTCAATGACATATATCCATAGGTCAAATCAACAATCTACCTTTACAATGATATCAAACAACAAAGCATTCTGAATATCATCTGCTCCTAACTCTCACATTATCGTAATGATACAGAACAAAAGAATGTGAATGTCAACTATCTCATTTTTGTACTATGGGTTGATCACCGAGTTAGACCACATAGTAGACTATCGGGTCACTGGGACCCTATCCTAAATAAACTTTAGGCCCTTCAACAAAATCTTCACTCATATCTCAAAACAATTCAATCAATTGGTTAACTTGTTCCAATCAGTTAAAATTATAATGTCGTATGTCTTTCTTCTACCACCAAACTTTCCGAGTCAACTATATTGTAATTATATCTTCCAATACTTAAGTAAACATCATTTTGGTCCAACCTTCTTCTTATAAATCTTAATCCAAAATATCATTCCATTCTTTGCCAATTTGGAAATTTCTTATAGAAGTCTCAATTAACATTTCATAACCATGTACCAATAAGAAATGTTAACATGCCTAAGAAGTTCAACTTATTAGGGAGAGAGGTTAAAATCTCCAACGATGGTATTTGGGACTTCTTTGTCATATATAGATATTAACTCATCTCATGACTATTAGGATCACGATGTACAACAAAAATCAAGTAAGTCCTTTACTCCTCATTCAATTCATACCTCTACTTTCCAAAATAGCGCTATAACGAGTTATCCAATCCTATTCCAGAATTTTAACCCATGCTCTAAAATCTCAATACATAAGTGCAGATTCTATGGGGTTTACACTAGCTGGCTTACGCTAATAGATAACAGTGGAACCAAACGGGAATGTTCTCACCAAAGTATCCCTAGTATCAATTATAACACTATTCCCAGTTCTAGTTCAACCCCATTGGTATTTATCTCTGTTCTAATTTCTACTTCTTCTAACATACCCATTCTAAGCTCTCTTAAATTGGGTTTCATTACCAACTTCCCAATCGATATTTAACTAAATTGGAACGTAAAATAGGTGTATATGTATGTACTCAATATAATATGTATACTAATAAGTTTATCAAATACAAATACTCTCTCTTGATACGTTCCTAGCCCTATAGTTTTGCTCTAATGCCAAATGTAACGACCCATCTTTTTCGACCCTGGGATTCAACGCCTGAACCAACATTAACATCTCGAAGACCGAAAATAACAAGCCGCCATGATATGATAATAAGTAAACAAAACAGATACAACGGAGGAAAACAACATATAATATAAAACATCTTATACACAAGTCATATATCCAATTACATATTTAGATCTGCACAACAAATCAATATCTGATCCGCAACACACAGAAATATACTGTTATAGATCATTTACAAATTATACATTATTTACAATACAACGTTTTCACCACCATGTCTACCATGCCACTAGGGTCCATCAACCTAGTGATATAAATAAAAAGGAAAAAATAGGATAGGACAAACATAAGTCTGGTGAGTGAAACAAATCTATCCCATATATACTCAAAAAACACTGGTAAAACATCAACAGTGTCTCCTAACCCACACACCTACTCTAATTAATCCACACACTTACTTTAACCTACCTACTTGCACCCATGGAGTAATATCAACATTAAACCTAAGTTGACTACTCGATTAAGGTTATATTCAATTTCATCTTATGTTATCAATACATATATACATACATATATATACATATATATTTATGTATGTACCTAACCAATGGAGTCTATCAAATCCACATCTCTAAGGAACCCTAATTTCTCAACCAACATGATATACTGTGGGAACAACTATTTCCTCGAAACACCTATTTCCTGGATCACTAACATTAGTACTAAGGGAACAACCATTTTTCGAAACAACTATTTCCATTTTGAATGCTAAGGAAACAACAATTTCCTTAGGACAATTGTTCCCTGGTTATGTGTGCCTCAAACACACATTCAATACCCAATAACCAACGTATACCCATTCAATAATCAATACCACAATAAGCGTGCCTAACATCCAATCACTAATCATACGTATTGAATATAATATCCAAACACCACTATACTAGTCAAATAACTAGTATCAAATACACATCATATAACGTATATCCATCAATATCTATACGTTATGTAACATCACCATCATCTTGCATAGCTTCCTCTAAAGTAGATCGTGGCACTGCACGAAGTCTCAATCCCGCAAAGCATCTCAAATTCATATCGGCCTTAACTGGGTTAGGTTCAACCTCCCCAGTTTCATCTACCAATGGTGCACTGGTACATGTCCATCGGCCACAGTGTTAATTTTGGCATTTTTGAATTCATTTTCTCTTTTGATACCATTTTTTCTTAAATTCAATTTTCTATGTTTATATTCTTCAATTCCCTTTGTTCACACTTCTGTAATACGTCTAACTATAGTTCCTAACTTCATATTCATTGTACAATCATCTAAGTCAATTTAAAACTATATATATATATTCATCAAATCTTAAACTAGTTTGATGTTTACCTTAATTAATCACCATTTCTGAAATTTATTCATATATATTCAGATTTTAATTCATTGTCAATCCTAAATCAGACCCCTAATCATGATTTAGCACTCTAATTGCATTATAGACAAGTAGAGATGATTCACCCACATAAACCATGTTCCAATTCTCGAATTCGCTCGCTGTTTGGATTGTTGCACTCACTCAAGAATTTCGCTTTAATTTCTTTTCTAGACCGTAGCCTTTATCGTCCTTCGATTTTCCATTGGTTACATTTGATTTCATTAAGTTTTAAGGAAGTTATGCCCATTTTACTGAAAGGTGGTTTTTTGAGAATCGGGAAGAAGGGGTTTCTGAAAATGATCATATAATTACTTGATTTGGGCCTATTTGTAGAGGGAGGAAAGCTTCAGTTAGGAAATTCAAATTCAAAACTAGAATTCAGGCCCAAAGCCCACTTAAAACTCAAATCTTATTTCATCTGTATCTCCTTCGTATGACCTCCAAATCGAACAAGTAAATATACCTGCAAATCAAAAAAATGTGTCGGACGCAATGGATCAGGTCCTATCGTCAAATTCCAAAGTTGAAAAAAATGACCATTTTGCCCCTCTAATATTTAAATTAATCAAATTATTAATTAAATCCATTATTATAAAATATTAAAAATACTGGGGTATTACAGTGAAGGTGGTGCTAGATTTAAACCTTAACCAAATGCCCGTATTTTTTATTTTAATATAACGGATACGATTGATTCGAGCGCCTATAAATACTTATTCCCTCACTTCTCTTCTCATATTTTCTTGTCAAAGTAGCACAACTCTGCCATTTTACCTTCTCCACTATTTTTACTAATTATAAAATATTACATATATATATAATTGCGGAAGGACAGAAAATAAAAGAGAAGGAAAGAAGGAGCGAATCAATACTACAGAAAAAGGTAAATTTCATTATTGTAAATCTATATTCCCCTTAAACCCAAATCTCTTCTCAGATCTGCAATTCTAATAGTATGTATATACCTTGTTATATATATTCGAGATTGGAAAGGAAAAAGAGTCAAGTGAACGGTTGAATTCAGATTTGGGAGATTTGGAAAGCTTGAAAGGTGTGGGAAATTATATAATTTATATATAACATTGAAATTTAAATCGTTGAGTTTTATTTAAATATTGCGCATATGCAAGATCTATGGAGTTATAGACTTAGGAAGATGAATATGTCCTACATATTATGTAAGTTAGGTAATTGGGATAAGAATGTTATTTACACCCTAGTTTGGAAATTTGAAAATCAGTCCCTAGATTTGTTAAAGTTGAATGTTGATAAAGTTGTAAAGTTTATTCCAGATTTATAGTTAGGTTGTAAAATGTTAGTATTGGTTTAGATTGCCCTAATTTGACTTGGAATGTGAATTTCTATGTTTTAATTTATTGGGAATGGGGTATAATTTAATTGTATCTATTTTCGTTTAATTTCCATAAATAATTCAATTCCAAAAAATGTATAAAAAGTGTGCCACTTGAATTAACAAGGAATATACCAAAAAGGAAAGAGATGTCTAAAGTATAGATATTCTTCTTTGTAGTTTATCTATTTCTATAAAAGAAAAGAGATAATTCTTTGTAATTTCAAATGGTGCAAAGTCTCATTTTTTGGTAATTTATGGAAAGTTATTGTTACCCGGCACCTTGGCCTGGCTACAAGACAATAGTTGCAGAGGTGATAGTTGGTATTGTGCAGGTTCCTGACTAAGGAAAGACTGGACATCTAAAGGGTTTGGTATATTTGATACGTTGCAGCATTTCTGTATGGCTCGGTCAAAGGAAGGAACGCCCCGTTCGGTCTGAGTTATTAGAAATGCCTCGTTCAATCGAGATGGGTCGGCATTTCTCGATCGGTCTCGGGGAGTCCTCTTCAAATGCAGTTCGGCCTGGAAGGAAGACTCGTCGTTCAGCTCTGTTAAGATGTCGTTCGGCCTGGAAGGAACACTCGCCATCGTATATAAATCCCAAGTATAAATCCATAAAATTCGAAATCACCAAAATCCTCAAAGAAATCATATTTGCCTTATTTACATCTATAAGGCTAGGTAAACCCATCAAAAAAAATGGTGAAATCAAAATCATCATAACTCATAAGAGAAATCTCATATTTATTACCTTCACCCAAGATTTATTTATTCATGGATGATGTTTGAATGCTTTCCCTTATATCATATACATGAATTCCCTCAGATTAACCCAAGTATATATGTATACAAACCACCATAGAGACATAGTGAAGTTACTTGATATCAACCCTAGATGTTCATATCTACTTATGTTATCCCGTTGTGAAGCTCTTCTCTTTACCTTACTGTATTTCCTTTCTAACGATAAGATTCAATTGCCTGACCCGTGTGTTTATCACTCGGGTCAGACCGAGTTGCAGATTAGGTGGAAGTCGATCTTTTGAGTTGGATCTATGTTGCTTTTTTGTGTAGAATGCATGACTATGGATTGGACTCCTCTTTTTAGTGTTGTACCTGTTATCGACACTTTGTATATATTCTATTATGGGATGTGTTGTATGTATTTGATATGGGCATACTATTATGTAGTGGTGTATGACACCTGATGTTTGGGTTTGTAGCTATATATATATATATATATATATATATCTGTGGCTGCTGTTCTATGATATGTATGTTTTTTTTATTTCATTTTACTTCTGAATAGATCATGTAGCCGAGTAGTATCGTATTAGCTAAATATTGGATATGTCGATTTCATGAGGTAAAGAAAAGAAAAATTATCGACGTATTCAGTCTTTAGCTAATGCATTACTATATCGGTCGCCCATAACCAGCCCTATTCTCTGCGTTAATAGACAGAATTACTTGTTAATTCCCTTTACTAACGTGGGTCTCGGGATGGGATGTCACAGTACGAAGAAGTTATGATCGAAATACTACTAAGAAAGAAATTATTTGCGCTGCATGTCAACACAGGACAGCGATGCAAATGCCAATTTTCCACTATGTAGACTTCTAAATCAGTCAAAACCGAAAACATGAAAGTTGTGGCATATTTCACAATGATTACAGAACATCTAAGAATTCGAAATTCCGAAAAAAAACGCAAAAGTTATGGCAAAAACACTAATCAGCCACTAGAATATTCTGGGCTTAATCCCTCTCGGATTTTCATCTTTGACAGCAACTAAGAAGTTCCAAATGGACTCAAAACCCAATGAAATTTAACATGAACAAACTATAATCAGTCCTCTACAATCTGAAAAAAGAGTGGCATCAATCCGACACCGGACGAGCCAGATATGAGCAAAACTAGACAGGGCATTTTCAGCATCAATCAATATAGAACAGAGGTAAAATTCAACATTTTAAACCAACTATTTCAAGCAAGAGATTATTTGCTGCTGAAATTTGTTCACTTACAGTTGCTATAAGCTACTCGTCGTTCAGCTCCGTTAAGATGTCGTTCGGCCTAGAAGGAAAACTCACTGTTCGGCTCCGTTCAGACATCGTTCGGCCTGGAAGGAAAACTCACCGTTCGGCCAAGATGGGAAGAGTAAGGTGGCTCGGCCAATGTTGCTCGACAACTAGCCCCAGTCATGGCAGTTCGGCATGCCTGGTTCAGTGCATGCTAGAGGGGTTAACAAGTTATCAGGCCCATGGCAAAGTAAGGCGATTGGCATGACTTCGCTTCGAGTCAACCTGCTAATTGCTTCGTGGCTTCTGAAGGTTTACTTCGAGTCGCTTGATAATCAGCCAAACATTTCTCGTTCGGCATTCCTCGCTTGGCATATGTGGTTCGATGCACAGAAGACACCCATTATGGGCCGAAGTACTTTGTTCTTGGGCTCGTGAAGGAAGTCCAGCCTGTCTTCGCCTATAAATAGAGGGGCAGGGGCACAGTAAAAATGGACCTTTTTGGAGAACACTGGGGAGACTCTGCCATTTTCAAGACTCATTCCTTTTCAGTTAGAACTTGTATTCAAGTTGTTGGTGTACGGATTGTATCTGTATTCAATTATTTGAAAAAGCAATAAAGATTAAACACAAAGTGGAGGTAGGCTGTTACGCCGAACCACTATAAATATGGTGTTCTAGTTTCTGCAGTTAATTTTGCATACATTCCACTATTTCAATTTTCTATCTTCATTAATCTCTCTACACAAATCTCTCTTTGGGTGTTAGTGACCAATTTTGGTGCTAACATTTTGGTGCTTTCATTGAGAGTTGAACTCAAGTTATTAGGATCTACTTTGTAGCTACTGGATTGAAGAAATTCACAGGAAGTCCGTTGATTCTACTCAGAGTTTCTACCAATAACCCTACAATGGAAAGACCACGTACTAGATCAGCCTCCCACAACGTAGTTGTCAACGAGACTGCTAGTTTCCAACAAGTAGGACCCAGCAATCAACATGTTAATCTGGTCACAGGGACTGTCACCGCCCAAAACCAAATAGAAGCTGTCACTAGGACAGAGTTCAACGAGCTGATGAGAGAACTCATGGAAAGCAGGAGACAACTTAGCGAACAGATCCAAGCTAACGCCAACCTTATGACTCAGCTTACTCAACAACAACATTAGAATGCTGGAGGAAGCCCCGCTCCTTGCTCCTCATCCGAGAGCTCTTCTTCGTCCGATGAACCTCCCAGGCCTAGACGTCGTAGAATAGAAACAACGCAAGCAGGTGTTGTTGATCGATCAACCAGGGATAGTCCGGGTTCCCTACCTGGAGCAATAGTCCCTCACTTACACCAAGGAAATCACACTCAAGCTGGAACGGGAAACTTAGGATCTGGAGTACGAGTGGAAGCTGGACAGCCGACACACCAAGGTCCTTATGATGCTGGTCCCCAGGATACACACTTGGTAGATCGCCAACAGAGGAGACACCGACCAGAACGGTCTCGCAGGACAGACACCAACCTGCCATCTTCCATACAAACCCCAGACCTATCAGCTATGGTCAAACAGCTGATGAGAGAGAATCAAGGCTTATCAAATGATGATTGGGGGATATCCAGGAGTCATACTCCATTCACAGATGTTATCTTACAGGCCGAGTACCCCAGGAAGTTTAACATGCTGACTATTCCGACCTACGAAGGAAAGACTGATCCCCGATAGCATGTGATGAGATATGAATGGATGATGGACTCAGCTAGAGCGAACGATGAAACTAAGTGTAGATGTTTCCCAATAACTTTATTTGGAATCGCTACCATGTGGTTCACTCGACTTCCTCTGCGGACTATCTCCAACTTTGATGAGTTAGCGACGAAATTTGTGGAATAGTTCAGGATTCATGCCACTCGTCCCAAGGATGTAATGTCCTTGTCCAGTGTGATTCAGGCTCCAGGGGAGTCGTTAAAAGAGTACTTACAAAGATTGCACGTTGCCGCAACTAAAGTTAGCAACCCTAACGACCATGCTATTTTAATGGTCGTAATGCGAGGAGTAAATTCAGATTCGGAGTTTGGTGATTGGCTGGCGGGAAAACCTCCGACTACACTGGAATGTTTTTATTCAAAAGCACACCAATTTATAAGAAGGGAGGAAGCTAGGTGGACGAGGCAAGACAATGCACCAGTACCTGGCAAGGAGACTATGCAGAGCAACATTGCTGTAAAAAAATCCGGTGACAACTCTGGAAAAGTACAAGTCAATGTTCAAAATAAGCCTGAATAATCTAAAGGATCTGGTGGGGGAAAACCTAGAAAGAAAAGGGAGGCTGGAAAGTGGAAACCAAGGATCCCAACTTACAACGAATACACTCCTCTGAACGCATCTCTGGAGAATATTTACCTATCGACTTGTAATACTTTCCAATATCGAAAGCCACGACCAAAAGAGTCCACCGAGGAGCAAAAGCAGACTGGGAAGTATTGCCGCTTCCATGAAACTTATGGGCACAATACCGAGGAGTGTAGGCACCTCCACGACGCTATAGAAAAGCTGATTCGACAGAAGAAGTTGCAGGAATTTGTCAAGACTCCGCCAGAGGGTGGACAAGGAGCATCAGACCTCGGTCACGGGCAAGCTCCACGCTATCCTGAGGAACCAGCTCGTACTATAGGAAGACTAATCATAAACACGATAGTCGGAGGGCCTCACCCGGCAGACAAGAGTTGGCAAGAGATGGAACGTTATGCTAGTTCCCTAAAGCATGCAGATTTCGAATGTTGTTCAAACACGGAAGATGGTACCCCAGCTAAACAGCAGCGAATGATGACAGATGATATAGTGTTTAGAAGTAGAGATGCCGATCAGGTGGAGGCACCTACCGTTGACCCGATGGTTATCTCAGCCACTATCGGGCCAGCGTTTGTGAGAAGGATAATGATTGACTGTGGAAGTTCTGTTAATATCATCTTCAAAAAGGCATATGATCATATGAAGATGGAGACAAAGGACCTAAAGCCATCTAAAGCCTGTATTCATGGCTTTAATGGTGCGGCTACCGATGTAGTGGGCTTTGTTGAATTGCCAGTTGAACTTGGGGAAGGTGAACGTAGGAGGGTGCGGATCCTGTCGTTCTTTGTTTTGGATGTCGATTCTCCGTATAATGTGTTTCTGGGTCGACCGGCCTTGGCAGAGTTTAGGGCAGCTATGGCCTCGTGGTGCTTAACCTTAAAGTTTCCGACCGATAAAGGAGTTGGTGTTGTGCATGGCGATCAGGCGACCGATCGTGCATGTTATGTGGCTGAGCTGAGAGAGGCCCAACGAAGAGAGAAAGGAAAGGTTGTGGACAGCTCCGTCCGCATCCGAGCCACTGAAGATTGACAAGTAATGCCCGAGCTTTGGCTCGGGCAACATGATCGGATCTGTAGAGACATAGATCCGAGAGATGACGACGAGGAACCCAAGGAGGCAAAAGTAGCACCGGCTGAACTGACAATTGACATTCCAGTCAGCCATGATGATCCATCGCGAGTACTTAAGATTAGATCACAACTTCACCCCTCGATGATCGAGGATCTTACTGATTTCCTCCGAGCAAATATGGATGTTTTCACTTGGACACATTCTAATATGTGCGGGATTTCTCCCACCATTGTGAGTCATATATTGAACATATACCCAAAATACGTGCCAATAAAGCAAAAAAGGAGAGGGATGGACCCAGAGAGGTCCGCCGCTCTCAGAGAGGAGGTGGACAAACTCAAAGCCAATGGGTTCGTCCACGACGCCCTCTACCCTGAATGGATATCTACCCCCGTGCTAGTGAGAAAAGCGAATGGGAAATGGAGGACCTATGTTGAATACTCAGACTTGAACAAGGCTTGCCCTAAGGATAGTTTCCCTTTACCCAGAATTGACCAACTGGTCGATTCAACTGCTGGGCACGAGTTGTTGTCATTTATGGACGCATACTCGGGATACAATCAAATCCCGATGCACATTCCGGATAAGGAGCACACTAGCTTTGTCATGGATATCGGACTGTATTATTATGTGGTGATGCCTTTTGGGCTGAAGAACGAAGGACGACTTATCAACGCTTGGTGAATCAGATGTTTAAAGACCAAATCGGTAGAACAATGGAAGTCTATGTGGATGACATGCTTGTGAAATCACGACAGTCAAACGACCACATTCGAGACTTGGCGGAAATGTTTGATATACTCAGGTTTTACGGAATGAAAATCAATCCTTTGAAGTGCTCCTTTGGCATTGCGTCAGGGAAGTTCTTGGGTTTCATCGTTAACGCACGAGGAATTGAAGCTAACCCAAAAAAGATTCAGGCTATTCGAGACATTCAAGTGCCCAGAACTATAAAGCAAGTACAAAGCCTGAACGGAAAAGTGGCCACATTGAGCCGATTCATATCCAGAGCGACAGACAAGTGTATTCCCTTCTTCGATGTAATAAAGAAAGGGAAGAGAAACTTTGATTGGACGCCCGACTATGAGGATGCATTTCGAGCTCTGGTAAGGCATCTGGAAAGTCCCCCGGTGCTGTCAAAGCCTATAGACCACGAAGTGTTATATGTATACTTGGCCGTATCTCAACATGCCATCGGTACGGCTTTGGTTCGCGAGGAGGACCGAGTTCAAAAGCCGGTGTACTATGTCAGTAAACGTTTAACGGGGGCAGAAAGAAATTATCCTAAAATCGAGAAGCTGGCCTACTGCTTGGTGATTGCATCATGCAAACTTCGTCCATACTTCCAAGCACACCCGATCAGTGTTTACACCGATCAACCTCTACGACAGGTGCTCCAGCGACCAGAAACCTCTGGAAGGTTGCTAAAGTGGAACATCGAGTTAAGTCAATTCGATATCACCTACCTGCCATGGAGGGCTATTCAAGGACAGGCGTTAGCAGACTTTATTGCAGAATTCACAATACCTGTCAAGCAAAGTAATGATGACATTATTCCCCCCATTCGATGGAAGTTATACACCGATGGGGCGTCAAATGATCGTTGTTCCGGAGCCGATGTTGTTCTTGTGACTCCCGAAAACCGATCGATTTGTTATGCTTTGAAGCTTGATTTCCCAGCTACGAATAACGAAGCAGAGTATAAAGCATTGCTCGCTGGCTTAAAACTTGTCAGGGAGCTCGGAATAATAACGATTGAAATCTTTTGTGACTCTCAATTGGTGGTGTACCAAATGCGGGGAGATTATCAAGCAAAGGGGCAAAGGCTTACTCCATACCTCGCTCGAGTTCAAGAAATTTTGGCAGACCGTGAATATTATGATATTCGCATGTCCCGCGTGAACAAAACAGGGAAGCCGATTCATTAGCAAAATTCGCAAGTACTGGCAATGCACAACTGATGGGCTTGGTTCCTGTTGAAGTTTTGCAATTTCTAAGTATAAACGGGATGGAAATAGACTTTTTGCTAGAAGCAGAAATTGAAAAGGAGTCATGGATAACCCCATTCAAGAAGTACCTGTTACACTGAGCTTTGCTTGAAAAGAAGAATGAAAGACGACAAGTCATTCGCAAAGCCTCAAGATATGTGATGCAGGATGGAATAATGTATCGAAAAGGGTTCTCGGTTCCATTACTTCGTTGCATCGCCCACGACGAGATAAAATGGGTCTTGAAAGAGGTTCATGAGGGCGAATGTAGCGACCATACTGGGGGACAGACACTGGCAAAAAAGATCCTCCGCTATGGATACTATTGGCCCACTGTAAATCGGGATGCTGCAGACTACGTAAGAAAATGTGACAAATGTCAAAAGTTTGCGAAAATCCCGAGAGCTCCGCCAGCGGAACTCACACAAATGGTTAGTCCCTGGCCATTTGCGATTTGGGGGATCGATATAATCGGTTCCTTACCAATTTCCAGAGGTGGTGGAAAATATGCAATTGTTGCAGTTGATTACTTTACTAAGTGGGCAGAAGCAGAGCCTCTAGCCACGATCACCACCAAAAAAGTAATTAATTTCGTTGTACGAAACATCATATGTCGTTTTGGCCTCCTACGAACTATCATCATAGACAATGGAACTCAATTTGAAAGTAGAGAGTTCAAAGAGTTTTGCCAAAAATATCACATTGAGAAAAGGTTTTCGGCGGTCGCTCACCCTAAAGCGAATGGACAAGTGGAAGCCGTCAATAAAATAATCAAGTCAATATTAAAGAAGCGTTTGAAGAAGGCTAGAGGCAAGTGGGTGGATGAGCTTCCGACGGCGCTCTGGGCTTACAGAACCACCCACAAGTCCGCGACTGGCCATACTCCATTCACCTTGGCATACGGCACTGAAGCTGTGATACCCGTGGAACTTGAAGTTCCTTCTCATCGGGTAACTTATTACGACCCCAAGACGAATCAAAATCTCCTATTGGAATCACTGGACTTTGTTGACGAAAAACGTGAAGAAGCTGATTTAAGAGCGGCTGCACATAGGCACCGAATTGCTCGATATTATAATGAAAAAGTTCGACCAAGAATTTCAATGTGGGTGATATCGTTTTGAAGCGAGTTTTTCTGACCCCATCACATCTGAATCCCACATGGGAAGGTTCGTATGTCATCGAACGGAGGCTTGGAGAAGGAACTTTCAAGCTAGCGACTGTAGATGGCGTGACACTTCCTCGCGCACGGAATAGCGAGCATTTGCGTCGTTATCACACCTAGTCTATTTTCTTTCGCATTGTAGTTGTAATTATTTCCAGTGTATGTTCGTTTTCTTGTTTTTAGTTTTTGGCATGTAACAAGACATTCCAGTTTGTTCCCATTTATTATAATCAATAAAGGCTTGAAGCCATATTTTTCGTTAACTATTGATGTTTCCGTATGTTGCAATTCCGTAACAAAAAATTAAGTTACATTAATCTGCCTACCGTATGAACACACACACCGACTTGAAAAAATCTCTAAGTTCTCAGAGTGCGAACTAGAGTACTCTGAGTCCCCAGAGTGCGGACTAGAGTATAAACGAATTGAAAAAATCTCTAAGTCCCCGGAGTGCGGACTAGAGTACTCTGAGTCCCTAGAGTGCGGACTAGAGTATAAATGACTTGAAAAAAATCTCTAAGTCCCCGGAGTGCAGACTAGAGTACTCTGAGTCCCTAGAGTGCGGGCTAGAGTATAAACAACTTGAAAAAATCTCTAAGTCCCCGGAGTGCGGACTAGAGTACTCTGAGTCCCCAGAGTGCGGACTAGAGTATCAACGACTTGAAAAAAATCTCTAAGTCCCCGGAGTGCGGACTAGAGTACTCTGAGTCCCCAGAGTGCGGGCTAGAGTATAAACAACTTGAATAAACATCTCTAAGTCCCCGGAGTGCGGACTAGAGTACTCTGAGTCCCCAGAGTGCAGACTAGAGTATAAATGACTTAAAAAAAATCTCTAAGTCCCCGGAGTGCGGACTAGAGTATTCTGAGTCCCCAAAGTGCGGACTAGAGTATAAACGACTTTAAAAAAATCTCTAGGTCCCCAGAGTGCGGACTAGAGTATAAACGACTTGAAAAAAATCTCTAAGTCCCCAGAGTGTGGACTAGAGTACTCTGAGTCCCCAGAGTGCGGACTAGAGTATAAACGACTTGAAAAAATCTCTAAGTCCCCAGAGCGTGGACAAAAATTGAAGCAATTCAGAAAACTCCGAGTCACGTGGAAGTGAGCAAGTACTTGCCTGACCCACATAACTTTGGATTTCAAACATAAGATGGATGGTGAAGCTAATCATCGAACATCATCAGAAAAACAAAAAATTTATTCACTAATCCCAAAACAGAGTTCCACTACAATTCCTCCTAAACTCGGAGTTAAAAGTCTATTAACATCGACTACGAAAATAAACAGAAATAATTACATGATCCAGGCTTATTCACGTTAAACGAAGCATGATAGTTACTTCTTCGACTTCTTCTCCTTCTTCAGTTTCTCTAAAGACTCCTCCCCCATGCGTTTTTTCTTCGACATTTTGCTCACTAGAGAAGGGGTGTCAGAGGAAGGAGGAGGAACTTCTAACGACCTGGTCCCACCTGGAAGAAAAACTTTTAAAGGCATGTTCAGTGGGTCATCGAGTTCAACCACTTGAGGCTTGGCCTTAATTTTGGTTTTCTTTTCCCCTCTTCGACGATATGTTCCTCCATGCTCAGCTTTGAAGTATGTTTGGAGGCGCCTGTAATTTCAACTTCATAATGTTCTTCTAAAGGAGAAGGGTTTTCAGACTTGTCTTCATTGAGCGCCTCGATCACTTGAGCGCCAAGTCCAGGAGTCTCTTCGGTTTGAATAGCCTCTCCTAATTTTTCTTCCCTCTCCATGGCGACATCTCTCCTTGGAGTAGGTTCAGGATCAGGATGGCCTACACGAATTCATAAGAAACAAATTTAGAATACATTTATCACTCGCTGAAAACGATAACCCTTTGAACTTTGGAGGAAAAGTTATGTAACAGTCTCTGGTTGACTCTCAACTATTCGGCGAGTTTCGCCTTCTAGAATAGGAGATAGAACGTGAATATTAAGTCCAGGGTCCTCTAGGTCATAGCCAATATGTTGCTCGAAGGGGTCAAGTGATAGGCGACTAGACGGCTGAGTAGGGGGAGGAACCGGAGACTCGGTTCCGGACGGACCAACAATGGCATCTTTTCCTTTTGATAAGGGGGAGTCTCTGCTGTAGAGAGCCTTCGCCGCAGACAAGTCCGAAGGCTTATTCCCCCGAAGAAATTCCTTCACTAAAGCGTCTTCGTCAATCTCTTCCATTCCCAACTCAACCTTTTTGATTTTGATTAAAGTGTCCCATGCTTCGGCCAAAGATTCGAGATAACCCTCGCCAAGAAATGTTAAGTCGCGATGCATGAGAACTCGAGCATTATATTCGGCTATGAGCGGATCAAACATACACTTGATTTCCTCCCTACCAGCTTCAGTAGCCGCCTCAAGGCGAGAATCAATTCCTGAGAGTGCTATTCTTTTACCCTCCTCACAGGCTTCGTCCTTCAGTGTTTCGACTTTGGAGAGGTCTTCATCGAGCTTTGTTTTCAGGAGTCGCGTAGCAACAATATCGTTGCGACTCCTCCTGAGCAGCAATCTTTTCTTCCTTCTCTTTGAGAAGTAACTCTTCCAACTCTTTGACTCGTTGAGCGAACGCAACTCTCTCCTTTTGAACGGAGTCTTTCTCTAAAGCTAAAGCGCCACAGCGTTGGACAACTTCATCGATCTCCTTTTTGTGTGTGACCTCCAGGCGACTGACTGCCTCAGCAGTATCTTTAGCATTCTTCTGGGCGGCCTCAAGTTGAGATTTATATGTGGAAAGCTCTTTATATTGGACTCTAATGATGTCTTTGTCATGGATGGCCTCAAGCTTCATACGATCGATTTCGTGTTGGCATTCCATAGAAACTTCCAAAACTTTTTCTGCCAAGTGAATGAATGCATCGTGTTGGACATAAACATCATTGTTGCAAGCAATGACACTCTTTTTAACATGCCCCGGAATAGGATGGATGGCTGGAAGAAATTTTAGTCCGTCAAAGCATATTTTTGGGAATGTGGCTTTAAGCTCGGCAAGTTTCTCTGCTATCGATGGATCATGTGCAGAAGTAGAGGAGGTTCGTTTACTCGAAACCACGGACTTCTTGTGGGCCTCCCAAGATTGCCTAGTGCTTGAGGAACCTGAGTATTGGTCGCGAGGAGTTTCAGATTGTGACCCCCTTTGACCTGATTTCTCCCTGCCTTGTTCCGGTGGAGGAGGAGGATCGTTGGAATACGATGAGTGACTTTGAATTTTCCTTCAAGAAGATGAATCTCGAGGGCGATAATCTGTATCGCTGTCATCATCTCTATCTTGTCATTTTCCATATCTAGAGTCACGGCCGGAAGGATGGAAAATAAAAGAGCCGCAAAGGCGGTCGAATCCATGTGAGCATCCCATATCACCTGCACAGAAGTTGAGTGATTACAAGTTAGCAAAAATGGCATGATGGCTGAAGTTTAAGTGCAAGGTGAAGTGTGAGTGTTCATGTGTGTCCTAGTGTTTCCCCCTGACGGACCAGTTTCTTTAGCTTTACTTATCAGAGTTTTTTCTCCTTGATGATGGGATTGAACGCCTTCACTGCCTCTCGCCGGCGAATGAAGTTTTATGGCTTTCGGGTCGTCGAAACCGTAGTTGAGCAAATCATCAGGATATGTATGGTCAGACAAGCCTTTCAATGAACCCTCTAAGTGTTGTGGAGACGGCTCTTTCTCCATTGGAGTAATTGTCACTTTCGAAGTTCCGCCCACTACCTTCTTCCACAGTTTGTACGCTAGTTTCTTTTTTCCTTTTGAGGGGGGAGGCGGTTCATCAATGCCATGTGCTTCAACTGCTGGTTCCGGAGCAAGACTTACACTCTCACCAGGAGCTTCAGCCTCCTTTATTTCACCTTCCTCAAATACATCGGGGGTCTCTCTTGTCAAAGGCACCGAAGGCCCAGCTTGCTTTTTGCCTTTATCCAAGGCAGGTCCGGTTGTGGTGGCACTGTGAGGAAGACTTATTCGACGACCTTCCGCCAACAATCCAAATCTTGAAAGCGATTCATTGGAAATGATGAATTTGATGTCCCGGTCTCCCGCGGGAACAGCTCGAATAGCTTCGACGGCCTTAGAGTACCCGGAGCCCTTGGGACGTGGGCTAATACCTATAAAAATCGAAAAAAGGTTTAAAAAGAATGCACTTCCTGCCACGTACAACTATTGATCTAGAAAAGGAACTTACTCCCTTCCAACCATCTCCTCGCAAAGCCAGAGGGCG
This sequence comes from Allium fistulosum, assembly GCA_030737815.1. Taxonomy (NCBI): domain Eukaryota; kingdom Viridiplantae; phylum Streptophyta; class Magnoliopsida; order Asparagales; family Amaryllidaceae; genus Allium; species Allium fistulosum. Next base: position 210,528,344 of record CM060907.1, read on the forward strand.
GCGCACATAAAACCATTCTTGCATGTATAGGGCAAATTTGCTCCACGCCCCTGTTAAGATTTGGCACTTGGAGTGTGGCTCGAGGAATATGAAGGATGGGCTATCGGACCGTCTCTTGAAACGATAAATATATCGGATATCCCCGGGTGTGGGTAGTCTGAACAGAACACTCATGAAAAGAATACACGTGCCGTAGAGGAACGCATGACTATTGGGATGTAATTGTGCTGGGGCGATCTCCATATACTGTAGCACGTCACGAAGGAAGGAGCTGAAAGGTGGCACACTACCAACCCAGCACATGAATTTGTTGCAGGCCGTATACCCGGCTGGGGGCAGGTGGGGACGATCTTGTCCCGATGGAACCAGCACGTCATCAAAAGGGATTCCGTGGATTGAGCATAGTCGGCGAAGAGCGTTTTCATTGATTCTCGAAGCTTGAGAATCGACCGGATTGTCGAGGATAATTGCTGCATCTATGGCATCAGGAGCTAAGTCAATAGTCGCAGTCGTTGGACTCGAGATATTTTGTGCAGGAGTCATCGATGGATTCGAAGTTCCCACTACTTCCTGTCGAGAACTTAGCCCGGGTTTATCTAAAACTGTGGCGGAGCTCGACTTTCTAGACATCTTTAACGAACGCCAAAGTTGAGTAAACTCCTGTTTGAACTATACTTGAAAGACAATTGATATTAGTCATAACGACAAAAGTGCTTCCCCCGTGTGGTGTGTGAACTAGTGTGATGGTTCATATAAAGAATATAAATAAATTAGGGTTTTGAAAAGTAAAGTGCAACACAACGAGCTTTAAGTTGCCCTCTTTACAGAATTTTAAGTTCACGTTTATTATGGTTTCAATCGTGAAGTTATCAGTCCGAATCAGTTCGATATGCTTGTTTGTTGACCTATGATTAGGTGTGGGAGGTAGATGAACTTAACAGGTATTGTGGTCAAGTCAGAATGATTTTAACTACCACTGCCTACTTAAAGGCTCGATGTCGAGCGACTCACTAAGCTTCTAACCGAACGACCCTCTAGACTAAAGACGCCGACCCACTCATTTCCTATCTCCTTCGAATGACCGAACGACCTCAACAGCAATCTTACCGAACCTCAGTCCTTGACAACCGAACGGCCTCACTCGAGCTGCGACCGACCCACTTTCCTATACTCGTCTCAGTCCGGGGAGACTCAATGGATGTCAGGCCGCACTCACAACATCCATTCCCCTCACTCACTTCCTAACCACCTAACGACCCACTGGATCTATGCTGACCACCTTCTTAGTTCCCTATCTTCCTATCTCTCCCTCAGGACCGAACCGGTCCACTCGAACAAGATACCGTCCTACTCTTCTTGATTTTGGCCGACCTGTACTCGCACATGAATTGCCAAAACTCTCTTCTACTCATCTTTCTTCACCAAACAGCAACTCCTATCCTCCTTCTAAGTCCCGACATCCAGGCTTAGGGACGACAACTGCTCCCCTTAGGCGAGAGGTACCAACAACTACCAAAGTCAAGCCAAGGCCCTAACCTAGAGGGGGGACTATTCATATGAGCAACAAAACTCAATACGACTCCGGGTTTGGAAAGAAGTTCATACCTAGGGAGAGAACTCAAGATATGTGGTGACTTCGAGGTGTTGGGCTGGAGATTCGTTCGCATTAGTAATTAATTAAAGTCGCGGGGTAGACGATTCGAGTTCGATGGAAGGCTAGGTAGCAAGTAGAGCTCGGGGAGAAGTGAACTGGTGGTTTTAGGAAATTAGAGTAGAGGTGAGAAAAAGAAGAAAGAACAAAGGCCGAAGCTTTTATAGGGGAAAAGGGAGGTGAACAGGCTATCTCCTGTAGAACCGGTCGGTATGTGTTGGGAAGTTGGTTCTTGGACATGTGTACCCCAGCACAAGTAAACCGAGTGCATGGCTCGGTATCGGTATGTCGACCCATGTTATGTCTCTAAAGAGAAGGAAATAAAATCAAAAACATACAAGACATGAGGAAGGTTCATCATGTTTCAACATTCGTAAGGTTATATACGTTCGGCTTTCGAAAGTAGAAACCGGTTGCCGATTCAAAGTGTGTCGTGTCGTCTCACACAACACACTTTGGGGGGGGGGGGGCAAATGTTACCCAGCACCTTGGCCTGGCTACAAGACAATAGTTGCAGAGATGATAGTTGGTTCGTGCAGGTTCCTGACTAAGGAAAGACTGGACATCTAAAGGGTTTGGTACATTTGATACGTTGCAGCATTTCTGTATGGCTCGGTCAAAGGAAGGAACGCCCCGTTTGGTCTGAGTTATTAGAAATGCCTCGTTCGATCGAGATGGGTCGGCATTTCTCGATCGATCTCGGGGAGTCCTCTTCAAATGCGGTTCGGTCTGGAAGGAAGACTCGTCGTTCAGCTCTGTTAAGACGTCGTTCGGCCTGGAAGGAACACTCGTCGTTCGGCTCCGTTGAGACATCGTTCGGCCTAGAAGGAAAACTCACTGTTCGGATCTGTTCAGACATCATTCGGCCTGGAAGGAAAACTCACCGTTCGGCCAAGATGGGAAGAGTAAGGTTGCTCGGCCAATGTTGCTCGGCAATTAGGCCGGTCATGGCAGTTCGGCATGCTTGTTCAGTGCATGCTAGAGGGGTTAACAAGTTATCAGGCCCACGGCAAAGTAAGGCGATCGACATGACTTCGCTTCGAGTCAACCTGCTAATTGCTTCGGGGCTCCTGAAGGTTTACTTTGAGTCGCTTGATAATGGGCCAAACATTTCTCGTCCGGCATTCCTCGCTCGGCATACGTGGTTCAGTGCACAAAAGACACCCATTATGGGCCGAAGTACTTTGTTCTTGGGCTTGTGAAGGAAGTCCAGCCTGTCTTCGCCTATAAATAGAGGGGCAGGGGCACAATAAAAATGGACCTTTTTTGGAGAACACTAGGAAGACTCTGCCATTTTCAAGACTCATTCCTTTTCAGTTATAACTTGTATTTAAGTTGTTGGTGTACGGATTGTATCTGTATTCAATTATTTGAAAAAGCAATAAAGATTAAACTCAAAGTGGACGTAGGCAGTTACGCCGAACCACTATAAATCTGGTGTTCTAGTTTCTGCGGTTAATTTTGCATACATTCCACTATTTCAATTTTCTATCTTCATTAATCTCTCTACACAAATCTCTCTTTGGGTGTTAGTGACCAATTTTGGTGCTAACAGTTATAATGGTGATCCTATTTTGAAAGGATGGCTCTAATAAATTAAAATATGGAAATTAATATTCTAGAATTCATAAGCATAGGAATTAATGTGTTAGGAGTAGGAATATATGTATGTATACACACACACGTATAACCATGCTTACCGATTAAAAATAAAATTATATTTATAGCATAATATACATCGATATTCGCATTAGTTATAAATAGCATAGTAAATTATAGGATTAAGAGGTGTAGATGGAAAAGAGATGGTAACTCCAAAATTAATAGGGCAATAAATGTGCATTTAATAAGGAGTTTCAAGAATTAAATGGGGACATAAATGTATTTTATAGGACTGGTTAAAGGATTTAATATGACATTTATAGGGAAAAGAAATAGGCATAATATGTTGAATTAGAACGAATAAATAAATGTTATTAGAGATCATCCAACTAAAATAATAATGGTTATTTATTATGGACAATTGACATTTATGGAATATAGTAAATGAGCGTATAAGATAGGAATTAAATGCCGGAAGATATTATAATTTTTATAGTGAGAAATTATGTAGCCTTTATCATACATTCAGAGTAAGCGTAAACTAATGGGCCTAGCCCAACTTTTAAACTTAGGATAGTTAATTTGGCTTAGTGGGTTGAGATGTGAGGTCAGTAGAGTTACACAACAAAAGGCTGCCCTTCATCTAGAGGCTACCAGCAGTTGTGTATACTTACTACTGATGTAGGAAATCTCCAACTATAGGACCTCGGAGAAGGGATATGTGGTTGCATATAAGTGGAGGAAAATATACCAAGAGTGCACCTCAGATTTGCCTTATTAAATGGCCTCGTACTTTTTGGGAAATGGGTCTACTTCATCTCTAATAAGATGTATTAAGTAACTGAAATGGGCATTTTCCTTGACTTATATTAGGTTAGTCTAAACGAGATTTCGGCTGTGGAAGATCGACAGGCTATGTCACTATTATTATTAGACCGGTATTTAGTAGTAGTGGGGCTGGCATATAGGCTATGACCATAGTGGTCCCGAGCAGTCGATAGCAAGGACTCGGGTTATGCTTTGACGAATTTTGCTTTCTACTAGTGTAGAATTTGTATGGGATATGCACGGACCTCAATGTTTAATTAATTAGTTGTTTGTTTGTCAAAGGTGGGCTAGTTAACCCTTAGATAAGTCTTTGAGATGCACTAGTAATACAATAATTAAATTATAAAGCCGTATCTAGGGGTCATCGGTCTCTGCAGCTAGGACCATTTGACCAGCGTTTATGTTGCGGAGGTTCCACTTCGGGTTTGAAGTATTAAATGGTCGTTAGGTCTGCCTCCTCCCTATTTAAAAAGTACATCGTTTAAGTGGCCAGTGCTTTTGGGTAGTACATCGCCTAGATATATATATATATATGTATGTATATAGGCATATATATAGTTGTATCTCAGAGGAGATTAGGCACATTATACACACACTACGATTAAATGTATTAGCCGTAAATAATAGACATAACACTTAAATAGGAATTAATTGGCATAATTAGTGTTATAGGTAAAGTATGTAACTTTTCCAATCACCAGAACGTTGTTCTGACCCCCTCCTCATTACATCCCACGGGATAGATTTATAGGGACAGGCTACTAGTGCAAGATGGAAATGGTAGATGGTGAAGTCTTCTTATTCGTGGTCGATTCTGACAAGGCAATTAGATATCCAATGAATAATATTGATTCCAAGGTAGTAGCCTAAGTAAGTACTTTTTTTTAATAAAAATGAGTGATCCTCTATTAAAAGAGGAGAGCACTCATGCACTTTATTCTACATAAGAATACAAAGTTGTGAACATGCCTGACAGGTAGCGACACCCATCCCGTACAATATAAAATAAAAATAAGGAAACCCCAAATCATAGAAAACTAAGGTCCATAATAAAATAATAAAATACTATAATTAATCCACTAAAATGATGGAAATCCTATCCTCGAAATCAACTAAATCCATCATAACCATGACCATATTAAAATCTGTCAATTAAAATCAGATTTAGCTGTAGAAGACCCTACATCACATCAAAGCTCGGCTCATCCAATGCTTATCTAAGGAATGAGAGCTTCTGAATCGAACGTCCTATGTCAATAGCTAAAACTGAAAGAAAAAAACTCAGCAAACAATGTAAGGCTTGAACATATATGTGTATATAAACTATTATATACATACATACATACATACATATATATATATATGCAAGAGGGAAAAAAGTAACATGTATGAGAACGGTAATCTAGGTATGACATATATCATGTAAGGAAATAAACCTACACATAACTCAAACAGAGTTATGGGCAACCCTTGGAAGAAAGACTATGATTCCTAAACATCATAAGTATAGAGATTAATTTTATATTCAAATTACAACATTTTAAAATCTAACTAATTTCCTAATATAATATAGCATAAGGTTCATTGGCATACATATCAATTAGAAAGGTATTTAAAGTGCTATTGTCATTTCTGTTTATAAATACTACATTTTTCTGAACTAATTTAATACGAAATTTAACCTTTTTAAGGTATTCATTGAAACTAATATTATTATCTTTATTATAACTAGAGTTTGAAAGCCAATTAAAACAAAACAAAACAATTTTATATATTAAATTATCTATTGAGGTATTTATATTATTTAAAACCATTTGATTCCTTTCAAACCATATATGCCAACATATTACAGTAAAAATAGATTTATTACTAATCTATGAAACCTATTATAATAAAACCTAAGCCTATTCCAAAATAATTCACAATTAATATCATTATTAGTTATATTAAAATAAAAGATATCAAGGCAATTTATAAGAATATAATTAGTGATATGACACTCAAAATATAAATGCAAAATATTATTCATTCCCATATTACAAAAAAAACATTTATTATTAATGACTATATTTTTCTTTTTTAATAGTTCTATAGTATTTAATTTTCCATGTATAATTAATCACATATGTACTTTAGCTTTGGGTGGAGTATTATCTTTCCATATATATCTAAATATATTCGACCTTGTACCCAAAAAATTAAGAAATTTATTAAAAGAGTGTAATGTATAAATTTTATTATTATCGCAACACCATATTTTAATGTCATTTTTATTATCAATGTTGTATAATTCTAATTTAGTATTTAGATAATGTATTTCCAGTTAAAGTACGTTTAAAAATAAATTCCCATGGAAAATTTGAGTTTGGTTTATATATTTGTGAAACAAACACATTCTTAAAATTACAAATTTCATAAAGTTTATTAAATTCTACTATAAAGGGAATCACTGATATCCATATATCATGCCAAATAGAGGTATTATTCCCTGAATATGTCACATTATTAATTCCTAATTTATAAATATCATAATTTTCTATTATCGATTTCCAAAAATAAGAAATATTATTATATTAATATGTTGCAGATTGTATGTAATGTTATACCACTGATTCGATATTATTTCTTTCCAAATTAAATTCTCATTATTATCAGTAAACTTCCATAACCATTTTCCTAATAAAGACATGTTTAAATTATGTAAATTTATAATCCCTAACCCTCCCTCGTCTTTGGATTTACATACTATCTACATATTAACTAAACGTTTTGAACTATTATTTAGATTATCACTACTCCATAAGAAATCTCTCCTAATTTTATCTATTTTGTTGATTACCCATTTTGGAAAATAATAAAACGACATCTACTACATGGGTAATGCTGATAAAACAGATTTAATAAGGACTATCATACCTACCCTTGATAAAATCTACCGTTCCATTTAGTTAATCTTTTGTTAATTTTATCTATTATCATTAACCACTCATCGTGTTTGAGTTTAATTAGTCTTATTAGAAATCATAAATATTCTATGGGAAATTTCATAATTTTACAATTTAATGCACAAGTGACTTTATTCTCTATCTTCTACATCATTTAGAACTAATACGGAACTCTTATCGAAATTGATTTTTAGTCCAGAGAGCAACTCAAAACTATATAATGTAAACTTAAGTGCTATAACATGTCCAGGCAAGTGGGATATAAAGAGCATGGTATCATCTAAAAATAGAAGAATGGAAATGCCATTGCTAATACTTTCATTTCAACATTATTTAAAGCCCCATTACTAGTGCCTAATTTGATAATCTTAGCAAAAACATATGCCTGCCTTAGTCCACATTTCGATTGAATTTTATTTCCTAATATACCATTAATCATAATATTTAAATTTCCAGTTTTAAGTAAAGACATAATTCAGCCAACCCATCTAACACTGAAACCCCTAGCCAATAATAAATCCTTAAAAAATCTCAATCAATTGTATTAAGCTTTTGCAAGTCAAGTTTTAAATATGCACAAGTGATATTATTTTTACAACAATAATTAATAAATTCTTGAACCACTACTACTCCTATTGTAATATTTCTGCCTTTAAAAAATGCAGTTTATGTAATATCAATTAATTCTTTCATTCTAGTGTTTAACCTATTAGCTAACATCTTAGAAATGATTTTGAAAGAATAATTTAATAATGAAATTGGCATGAAATCTTTCATCTAATTTGCACCCACTTTTTTGTGTAATAAGATTGCATTAGCAAATTAAACCTATCTGATTGTAATGAACCTTCATAATATTCATTAAACATATTAATTAAATCATATTTTAAAACACACCAAAAAATTTCATAAAATAATATAGAAAACCCATCAGGGCTGGGTGATTTATCATTTGACGTATCTTTTATCATTTGGCGTATCTTTTATAGCCTCAGTAAGTATTTATGTTCTATTATATTTTTCTACTCCATTATGAGTTTATATTGATCGCACTCTGATATACTTGTGTTTATTACAGGTTACCAAACCAACAATCCATACCTTAACAGGCTTGAGTTTTGATTTAGTTGAAATTCAGGCCCACTAAGGTGTGGGTTGTTACGCTTTGAAAACTTTGCTTTCAGCCGGTGATCTCTCCGCATGTCAAGCGTGATCCTCAAATGCGTCTTGTGTTCCTCTTTTGTCCGTGAATAGACAAGAATATCATCGATGAACACAAGCCCGAATTTATTTAGCTAACCCCTGAAAACATGGTTCATGAGGTCAATGAAGTATGTTGACATAATAGTTAGCCTAAACAGCATAACCTACCACTCATAGAAACTAGACGACATACGAAATGCTATAATCGGCGCACTCTCCTTTGTAACTCTTAGTAGGTGAAATCCCGTTGCAAGCTCTAACTGAGAGAACACTCTAGCACCATAAAGCCGATCGAATTGGTCACCAATACATGGGAGTGGACACTTGTTCTTCCTTGTCACTTTATTCAGCTCATGGTAATTGACACACGGTCTAAGGGAACCATCTGCCTTCGTGGTAATAATACGGGCACTCTCCACTCAAAAATACTTTTGCAAATGAACCCTCGTCGTAATAGGTCATTCACTTGCACCTCGAGCTCTTGCTGCTCTCTAGGTGCCATCCTCCTCAAAGGCATTAATATTGGTCTGGAATCTTTCACTAAGTCAATACAGAACTCAACTTCTCTATGTGGCAGAAGTCCGATCACCTCCTCAAATACGTCTGGATACTCCCAAGTAATATGCGTTGATGACAACTCATCGTGTGGGATATTGAGGGGATATAAAAAGCTAACCATCACATCATCATTTGGTAGGCAGCGTAACACTATCGTCCACCATTCGTCTACCCCTATAATCACTTATGATTTCTCACAATCCGTACCTATGAAGTCAATCCATACCCAGAATAATACCAAACCCCTCAAAAACCAAAACAAAGAAATCACAATCAAAAGAATATCCATGACTCAACAAGTCCAAACCACGACAAACCATACACAAGATAATGGAGCCTCCAATAGGGTTCGTCACAATCAAAGGTCAGTCAACAATTTTAGGTTCCAATCCTAACTTACTACCATGTCACTAGATATAAAAGAATGTGAAGCCTCGGTATCTAATAAAACACATATGGAAACATCATAAATGGAAAGCATACCTTGAATAACAATGCATTTCCCATTCTTCTTCGCCGATGGAGTCTTTGACACTGTCAGAATGACATTGATGGCATATGCTTTCACCATTTTCTTCTGCTTCAATGGCTCTAGATAGTCTTTCTGAATATACCCAACCCTATTGCATTTGAAGCATTTCTTTCCCTTGACCCTACATTCCCTGCTAAAGTGGCCTTTCCCTCCACAATTATAACAAGTAGGTCCATCTTTAAACTTCTTCTTCTGTCCATCCTTAATCTGTAACTATTTTCTCTTGCTATTGCATTTCTTCTTGCCTCCCTCGCCCGATTATGGCTTTGGCTCTTTAGGAACAATAGCTTTCGACTTCAGATTCATGCCTCAAGGCCTTTTCCACTATCATCTCAAAAGTCTAGTGAATGTGGCCCACGAGCTTCTCTCTCAAGTAATCATCCAAGCCAATGATGAACTTCTCGTTCTTCTTTGATGGAGTGTTTATGAAGGGCATCCTATACTTCGATAGGGCGTCAAACTAAGAGACATACTCAGAAAAAGTCATATCTTCTTGCTTCGATTCGCAAACTTATAAAATAAGACTGGCTTCTATGCTACAGGGATAAACTTTTCGTTGAATCAGGCTTTGAACTGGTCCTATGTGAACTAGTCTTAGGAGTGGAGACCTTCATAGCGTTCCACCAATTCATGGCGCGCTCTTGAAGCTGTCGGGAAGCCAATCGCCTTTACATAGCATCATTTAGCTCAAAGTCACTAGAAATACTTTCACAAGTATCAAGCCAATCCTGCACTTCCATTGTCGACTCCGTCCCTTGGAACGATTTGCTGCCAAAACTAGCAAAGTCTTTGTTCATCTTAGCCAATTTGGCTCTAGGCACCTACACCGGAGCACCACCATCAATAACAACATTCAAAGCAGCTACTTGAGCATTTTGCACCATGTTCTGCATCATAGTTTTAAACAATGTCCGCAAGTTGGGTTTAGCAACTCCCGAGCCAGCTCCCTCTTTGACTCCAAAGACGGAATTCCTAGCAACATTCCTTGTTTGACGACTCATCCTTCAGTCTATAACAAGGACGATCAGTTTTTCTATAAGGAATTCTATTAAGTAGTAGTTGTGTGTGCCGTGTAACTTCATACTATATATACTACTATATAGTTTTGAAAACCAAAATATAACAAGTATGCATTCTTGTGTGTGTGTGTATGCATTCTCGATCCAGTTTAGGGTGAGAATACCTATCCTATCTCTATTGGATCACGGTATCCCTTACGTTAAACTACACAACCTAAGCTCTGAACAAAATGTGATAACCGACCTACATCACTGACGCCCAATAATGATAATAAACTTTAGAGTGTGTTGTACTTGGTTCATGGTCGATGTAGGACGATCATCAAGGTTAGAGATAAATCAATCATCATAGAACCTATCGTATATCTCACAGCCCATCGAATAAAATATAATGATAAACATCTCGGAAATAAAATAGGCAAGACAATAATAACTGGATGAATCACAGAAATCAAAGTACTCAGATCTATATAGTATAAAGCATAAGTGATAGAGTTATACATCGAATAGTAACTCGTAAATAAACCGTCTCTGGATAATAAAGGCACTAGAAAGCTCCATAGTGTTGTGCAGTGGAATAGAAAATCATAATAAGTAAATGTAATAATACAAGAGTATGACCTCCTGCCCATTCTTTGTCCAGCTCCATGTGCTTACTAGCCCCGATATCCCTAATCTACTCATTTAAGAGTACCCAAAATAATATGAAGCAAAGCACAAAATCTTGAGTCAGACAATAGTCTAGTGTGAGCGGTAGAAAATCTCAAATACTATAAAGTCAATATACTATGAAAGATAGTATGTAAAATCATATATAACATGTCCCTGCATCCATAGAGTTAGCACATAACACAGAATATATGCTACTCTACATCATAATCATCATGGTGTACTATACATTAAAGTAGTAATGGGTGTCTAGATATCTACATCCATGACATCTACGTCGTGTGACATCCCTAGGGTGATAAGCAACCAAAGAAAACATATCATCCATCGTTCATCCTCACATTTAATCATTTAGTGCGTCAGATACGTGATAACTCGACCGATTGTCATATCAAGGACTACTCAATGTCCCAGTTCCTTGTTACTCGAATCCATGCCACTTTGTATGCCAAGAACTAGACCACCTGTCTAATGGTCCAAGGTAAGGAAGGTTCTAACATCAACTAACTCTACCTCCCTATCACTAGGTCCTAACGTCAACAAACTCTAGTAGCATACGTGATCCAGGTCCTAACATCAACGGGATCTGATCATGCCATCATATACCCTTGCTTCATAAGTACCCATCAAAAACTCGAGTATCACGATCCCTTTGCATGCGTCATCCAATGTAGAGCCTATCCTAGAACCGTTCTTACAACTCCCATCTGAAATCATCGAAGTTTGGAACGAATCTCGACAATCACCATCAGTTATAGATCATCATTTGTCCCATAACCTTCCTCCAACATTCCTTCAATATAGCTCGTAGCCCTCTACTATACATCGCGAAGTACAGCCATCCAACATCTAAGCCGCCATTTCCTATTATGATCGAATTTTCTGCAGTCTTCGGACATACTTAAATGGTCGAAATGGACGAGCAAACGATGGAGAAATAAACCAAGGACTTAGGAAACATCTTAAGAAGGCAAGACAAAGGAAATATTAAGAAATGAGCAAAAAAATTCTACTCGGGTTTTTCAACTTGGCACCTATGGGCCGGTAATGAGCTGACTTGGGTCGGACACACAAACTTCCAAGGTCGGGCTCGAAGCAAGCAAAGGAAGACATAAAGCACAACAACTCAGAAAATCTCCAGGTCAAGCCTAAAGAAAATGCAAATTTCATCAGGTCGGACTCCAAGAAATCAACTACCGAACCAAAGCTTACCTCGATCCATTATTTCACCGATCCAAAATCTACCTCGATCCAACACTTCATCGCTTCAAGCAATGACGAACCAAGACCACTACTGATCCAAGACTTCACTGATCTAAGCCAATACTGATCCAAAACTTGGCATTTTTTCTTCTCCAAAGTGTAACTCCAACTGAACATGAATGCGACTAGAAGCACTCCTCCATATGACTCAAAGAAAAACTTCATATGACTCGAGCACAACTCTATGCAAACTTCAACCGATCCAACGCCTTTTAATCACCACAGATCCATCTTCAATTGACCATAACTTGAGGAAAATGACTCCAAACAACTTGAAATGTAGCTTTAGTGTGTCTTTCTTGACCAACCCTATGAATCTCACCTCAATTAGATAACTTGACCTTCATGGGTCATCACCAATCCATCAATACCGATTCATCTTCCATTGACCATATCTCGAGCAAATGAACTCCAAATGACTTGAAAATTGAAACATAGCTTTAGCGTGTCCTCCTTGACCTACCTATGGGTCGTAAGTCATTTGGACGATTTGACCTTCATGGGTCATCACGGATCCATGATTTGTTCCAAAAACTAAATTACCATCTGATCGTCGTTATCAACCATTCAAACATCACATATTGAAGCAATCATCATATATAATATTTCTCTACATGCATACCTTAACAAACATCCATGAAAATCCATAAGAACAAGGAAATCCATAAGAACATGATTTCATAAACATTTACCAAATCATTTCAAATTTACATATGTGATTAAAGAAAGTTTAAAACATGTTTTAGAGTTTAAAAATCATTTTAAAACATTATTTTAAGGTGTATAATGACTAATTAGTAAGTGAGAGGTCCTAATCACTCACTAAATCCAAAATAATCTAACGTAACATGAAATTCGAGATGAATAGCAACTCCAAGTAATCTCCAACAGCAAATCTCCAAATCAAAATGCTAACTATGCTAATCTCTTTCTAATGACAATATTTGGCTAATGAAAGTAGGGTTTAGGGTGACTTTTTTCCTTAAAGGTGGTTAATGGAGGTTTCTTTATATTTTTAGGAAGTGTGGAATGATGGAAAGAAGTCCCATCAGTCCCATTATGATGCTAATCTCGAAATGGGTTTTTGGGCCTAGCCATTAACTCACTAATTACATATTAAGCTGTTCAAAATCCAATGAAACTTCAAAAAATCATAACTCTTAAATGGTAAGTCGGTTTCCTATTATGACTCTCTATGGTATGAGAAACCATCATCCCAATATAATGGAAGTGGTTTCAGACCCTAATTCGCCTCCTATCAAAAATTAAAGACCGTATAAGATTTTCAGGAACTAAACCGTCTGATAAAAATTCTAAGGATGGAACATGTCTCCAGTAGTCATTTCCCAAAGTTACAGAATTATACGACCCTGAATGAAATTAATAATATTAATATTTTACAGTCGTTTGATACGTAAAATACTGGTCGTTACAATTCGAATCTTTGCCTTTTTCTGAAAGTACAAAGTATCTTCACCTATTTCTAGGAAGTGGGTCCCCAATATCATGCCAACTTGTTCAACCATGTCGGTGCCGATATGTTCAGTCATGTCGGTACCAACATGGTTTACTTACACAACCATTGTTCAAACTTCTTGTGCTCTATAATTTCATCAATCCAGACAACTCCTTAGATCTTGATCCATTTCTTCATCATCTTGAAGTCCAAATCCATCAAAAAGTTCGTTGGTTCAAATGCTGGATATAGGTGAGGTTTCTTTACGGGTTAAGTTGGTGGATTTATGGTTTAAATTAATGTTTATGATGAAAAAAATTGTAACAAAAATGGAAATATATATTATGTAAATGTAAAGTAGCTATTCCAACTTTGATCAAGATCATATTTTGCCATTATCATTATTATTAATAAAAATAGAAAAAACATATATTAAAAAAATAAATACTAGCACGAATGAAATATTAAATAAATACTAAAAATAAATTAAACTCCATGGCAATGGCAATAAAAATAAGACCAATGAATTTTATGCATAAACATAAGTCACAATATATTTACTGCAAGTGAATGATATCACTTGTAACACTTGCGCTATCAATTGTAACACTTGGGCGAATATGGATTGAATCCACATAAGATTTTATTAATTACCAGTGTTTATCCAAATTCTATACATGATAAATAAATTTTTGATTTTGGAAATCTGACTAAATTGGACTGCAAGAAAAAAAGAAAAAAAACTATTGGAAAATTAAATGATGATGCAAAGAAAATAAAAGCAATGTGCACCTAATTTAGCGAAATAAAAGTGCATATAAATGAATAATAACAACAATTGGTATTAATTGGTTGGTGAAACAATTAAGAAAGATGCACTGAGCTCTTCCAAATCAAAAGATCTCAAATATAACTACTGAAACATGTAAAAAGAAAATCGAAATAGAAAGTTATTAAAAGAAGAACATTTATTTATATTGTAATATTAAAAATGAATCATTCGTTCTTTTTCCTCGTTGCTTCTCAAATTCTTTGCTTCATAGCTTGATAGATAGCAGTTTCTCAATATTCCATTTAACCTAATCCAATTAAATAATAGCAAGCCATAAGGATTCCTTCTCTTTTATTAATTTTAGGGATTTCCTCTACTTTCCAAAATTCGCTTTAGATATTTTTATTTTAAAACCGATATAATTTATTATAATTATAATTACTACACATTCGACTAATTCTCCCTCTTACCATTTTATTTGTAAATACAAACATTTAATAATTTCTACAATTATTTACAAAATTCTCTCAATTTATCTGATATTGTTTTTCATTCAAGTCAATATATAGATATAAATTAATCAAGTGATCTTAAATTTAAACTTTTTAATAAATCTGTTAGCACCAAAATTGGTCACTAACCTCGTAGAGAAAGATTATGTAGAGAAATAAGTGATGAAGGTAAATTAAACAGAGAAGACAATGCTAATCTAAATGCAGAAAGTAAGAACACCAAATTTATAGTGGTTCAGCGTAATTGCCTACGTCCACTTTGAGGTTAAACTTTATTGATCTTCTTAATGATTGATTACAAATACAATTCGTAGATCAAATGCTTGAATGAAGTTGTTAAGTAAAGAAGATGAGTCTGAGTAATGGCAGAGTCTCCCCAGTGTTCTCCCAAAAAAGGTCCTTTTCATTGTGACCCTGCCCCTCTATTTATAGACAAAGATGGGCTGGACTTCCCAGATGGGCTCGGTAGCCGAACACTCTAGCCCAAGTATAGTGGTCGCTGCATGCCGAACCAGGTAGGCCGAACACAATGATGCCGAACCACCTTTCCTATGCCGAACGGTATGTTTGATGTGTGGGAAGTGCAGAATAGTTGTCAGTCGAAGCCGAACGTGCCTCTGTCCGAAGCGCTTGACCGAACAATGCTCTCTGGCCGAACGATGCATTCTGGCCGAACGATACCTTTGGCCGAACGATCCACCTTGGCCTAACGTGCCTTCTGGCTGAACGATGCTTTTTAGCCGAACGATCCCTTTGGCCGAACGATACTGCCATATCGAGTAATCACACACGCCGAACGCCTTCTAATGCCGAGTACTCTTGGATGCCTAGTACTACGCCGAGTACTCCTTGATGCCGAGTGCTACTGGATGCCGAGTACTACGCCGAGTACTCCTAGATGCCGAGTGCTCCTGGACGCCGAGTGATATTGGATGCCGAGTACTCCTGTTGCCGAGTTCCACTGTATGCCGAGTACTATCTGATGCCGAGCACTAGTTGCCTGGTCAAATCTCCAGGAAACACTTGCCCCCCAAAGTGTATCGCGTGGCCGAACGTGGTACGCTTTGAATCATGTAACCTTTTCGTCTCGTCTTAAACCCTTGACTAACCTCGAATGGAGATGCCCTTTTGTGAACTCCAGCGGTTTAGATGTGTGCCGAGCATGTTCTAAATGCTGAACGAGACATTTGTAACCGAACGATGCTTCCTTGCCGAACGATACTTCAGTGCCGGACACCATTATGCGCTGATGCCGAACGATATGACCTTGACCGGTTCCACCGGATGTAGCCTTTTCGACTTCTTCTGTTTCCCTATAAAAGCCAGCACCTCTATCCTTCTTTTCCTTTTCACACTTCCAATACCTCTGCCTTGCCTCTGCCGAACCTATCAGCATACAACTCGCCGATTCTTCCCAAGTTTCTTCCTTACCAACTAGGTACCGATCCTTTCATCTCAATACAGCCTTTATGCTCGAACTCCCTTAATTGATGGGATAAATCGAGCCTTGGACAAAATGTCGAGTCACGCGACGAGTGGTGGTAGGAAGTGTAAATAGAGATGAGTTTTTTCCAGAAATCAATGATAGACACATTATGGTTCGGCATAGGTATTTTATGCCGGACCAGATTGGTGGAAGTAGAAACATGGAGTAAGTAGGAGATGACTAGGGGCATCGAGCGGTCTGGTCTGGTACGACTTGCCGAACGATATGCCCTCGTGGTTCGGTGTGGATAGAGGAGAAGGTGAGGCCAATGTTAAGGACAACGTGCCGATGGTCATCTTAGCCGAACAGTCACAAAACACCGTACCATACTCAGGCTAAAACATGCCGAACAACAACTTAGCCGAACCAGAATTTAGCCGAACACAGGCTTGGCCGAACAGTGACTTAGCCGAACAATGACTTAGCCGAACAATGACTTAGCCGAACAATGACTTAGCCGAACACTGACTTAGCCAAACACTGACTTAGCCGAACAGTGACTTAGCCGAACAGTGACTTAGCCGAACAGTGACTTAGCCGAACAGTGACTCAGCTGAACAGTGACTCAGCTGAATAGTGACTCAGCCAAACAATGACTTAGCCGAACGATGACTTTAGCCGAACCAAAATCTTAGCCGAACACTCATTAACTATATCTTCCCGTATATCAAAACAAGAAACAGGGCCCAAGCATTCTAGCATTCCTGAAGCCGACCCGGATCGCTAACTTCTTAGCTTCAGTAAACGGAAATCTGAACTTAGATTATCATACGTTTTCTGGATCTGGAATTGCAATCACCAAAAGGCAGGCTTCTGGGGACGGTCAGCGATGACGGTCTTCGAAGGCGATGTCTTGACGCTCAGTTTTATATCAACAGCTTTGCGACTTTCAAACTTTCAACGCTTTTACACGATTGCTTGCACTAGATCACACACCACACGGGGGGAATATTCGTGTTGTTAACTCTAACGTTCAACGTTTTTTCAAGTATAGTTTTCGCAGGCACTTAAACAGATTCATTATTTATTGGGGATATCTATGAAGTCTAACTCCGCCACCATATCTGACAGGCCTGGGACGTCATCAAGGCAAGAAGCCACTGATGCTTCAAATCCGTCGACTTCCCCTGCCCATAACTTAGCACCCGATGCCTTGGATGCAACAATTCTTTTAGACAACCCGATCGATTCACAAGCTTCGAAGATCAATGAAGCCGCACTTCGATGGATATGCTCCATTCACGGGATTCCTTTCGCTGTTGTGTTGGTCCCTTCGCGACACGATCGTCCTCACCTGCCCCTAGTCGGATATACCACCTGCAACAAGTTCATGTGTTGGATGGGCAGCGTGCCTCCGTTTAATTTATTCCTCCGGGACGTGTTGCAGTACATCGACATTGCTCCGTCGCAGCTGCATCCGAACGGTCACG
This sequence comes from Allium fistulosum, assembly GCA_030737815.1. NCBI lineage: Eukaryota > Viridiplantae > Streptophyta > Magnoliopsida > Asparagales > Amaryllidaceae > Allium > Allium fistulosum. The sequence goes on from CM060907.1 coordinate 210,546,270, forward strand.
CGTTTCTATATAGGACCTATCTACTCTTCATGGCCGTCTTCTCTAGACCTCCAACCTCTGGCGACATCAGATACATCTATATGATCAAGAAACGGAAAGATAGCCCTTCCTTCATGTTCCTCGAGCCGTACCACAAATGCCAAATCTTGACAGGAGCATGCAGTAAATTCGCCCTGTACAAACAGGAATGGTTCTACGTGCGTTTCCCCCTGGTTTTGCGAGGAGATGGGTTGAAGGCAGTAAGTCTCTTTGCTGAGTCATCGTTCGCGTTTAATTAGAGTCGTGCTTTTTCTAACTTCTCGTTTCGTCTTTTCAGGTATCACCCCGCGTCCGGAGGGCCGAGGATATTCTAAGGCCGTTGAGGCCATTAGAGCTCTTCCTGTCGAGGAACGCGACATCCGAACCATCATTTCGAATGAATCATTGTCAAGGTTCGGCTTGCTAGCCCCAGGTCGTCGGATTAGCCTCCCGGAGGGCGTCTCCATTCCCAAGCCAGCATCCGGTAAAGGGAAAAAACAGACCAGATCGTCATCACGTCGCACTCCCGATACGCACGAAGAAGGTGAGCGCAAAAAGGACGAAGCTCCTGAGACCCAAGGCGAGAATGTGGGCCCCGCTTGGAATCCGGCGGTCGAAGTTCATGACATTGAAACGTCATCCTCCCCTTCGAAGGGAAAGAAGAGGTTAAAATACAATATTCGGAAGGAGAAAGTTGGCGGCACTTCAAAAGATATGCCTATCCCTCCAGAGAAAGAGGCTTCCTCACAGCACTTGGAGAGTTCTCTAAGGGGTTTGTAGAATCTTTCCATCTCCGACGATATACTTAATTACGGGTTTGACGATCCTGAAGCCCTCAAGTTTTCTTCGCCCGCTAGAGGCAATGCGGGAGTTCAACTCCCAGTCCAGGGAGACAATACTCCGATTAGCAAAGACAAAAGAGCTGGTCCGTCGGGGGGAACACTAGGACACACACGCACATACGCATTCCATCATACACTTCAAGTTTTTTTCGTGTTTCCCGGATCTTTCTTAACTCGTTGTTATCTCTATTCTTTGTAGGTGACATGGGGCGCTCTCACGGATTCGATCGCCTTCATGGCTCTTCCATATTTCATCATTCCGAACGGGATTCAAGTTCGGGCAGACGTAGGGACAGAGACGATTATGAAGATAGAGACAACCGTCCCTGCGATTCGTCTCATCGTAAGAAGGCATATTCCCAATCTTCTTAGTCCCGTGATCCTCTTCCTCCAACTGAGCCGGATAGAGAGAAGTCTTTACAGAAGGGGTCCCAACCCGATGCTCCTCGAGAACAATACTCTGGTTCGTCGAGTACGAGGCAAATTCGGGAGCAACGAAAAAGAGCAGAACTTCCAAGGCCTCCTCCCCCTACTCACGCGGTTGACCCAACTGTAGCAGAAAAGATGGTCGATCTCAAGGCCAAATTTCCAAAAATTTTCTTTGATGGTCTGAAATTCCTCCCAGCTATCCATCATATTCCTGGGCACGTGAAGCAGAGTGCCATTCCCTGTAACAACGATGTCTATGTTCAACATGACGCGTTTGTTCACTTGGTTGAAAAGATCTCAGAGGTGTCTATTGAGCGACAATATGAGATTGATCGTCTGAAACTGGAGGATGGCTATGACAAGAACATCATCAAGCACCAAGACGAGGAGCTCGCTTCGTACAAGTCGAAGCTGGAAGCCGCTGAGCAAAGCGCAAAAGATACTGCTGAGGCAGTCGCTCGTTTAGAGGTGGCTCACAAGAAGGAACTTGATGAAGCAGTCCAGCGTAGCGGTGCCCTTGCCCTAGAAAAATATTCCATCCAAAAAGAAAGGGACGCGCTCGCTATACAAGTCAAAGAGTTGAAGGAATTACTTTCCAAGGAGAAAGAGGACAAAGTAGCTACTCAAGAAGAGTCACAACGATACTATGATGAAATCGTTCCTACTCGACTCCTGGAAACGAAGCTCGATGACGAACTTGTTGGGGTTGAAAAAATGAAGGACGAAGCCCGTGAGGAGGGCAAAAGAAAAGCTGCGGAGGAGATTGATTCTCGCCTCGAGGCGGCCGCAGAAGCCGGCAGGGAAGAGGTCAAGTGCATGTTTGACCCGTTGATTGCTGAGTATGGAGCTCGCGTCCTTATGCACCGCGACTTGACATTCTTGGGCGATGGCTATCTCGAATCCCTAGCTGAGGCCTGAGAAACTTTGGTGAAGATTACGAAAATCGAGTCGGGCTCTGAAGAGGTCGATGAGGATGCCTTGGTGAAGGAGTTTCTTAGGGGTAATGAGCCAGCGGATTTATCCACAGCTTTGGCGCTTTATAACAAAGGCTCTCCCCTTCCCAAAGAGAAAAGTGATGAAGCTGGCCCGTCTGGGGTTGAGACTACGGCTCCTCATATTGTTGCTCCTCTCGCGGCTCAACCAGCCGGTCGGCCGACACTTGACCCGTTCGAGCAGCATGTCGGCTATGATCCTGAAGATCCCGGGCTTGGCGTTCACATGCTATCTCCTATCCTGGAGGGTGAAACCCCACGCGCAACCGATAGCCAACCAGAACCCGGTAGGAAACTCTTCTTTTCTAGAAGTCAAAAGATCTTATTATTTTCCAGCATTTATTCGTTCTAATGTTCATTTTTTATGTTTACATGCAGGCTGCTCTGATCCCAAGCCAACTCCGAGGAGCGATGATGCCAAGGAGGAGGCAGAGAAAACAAGCGATGTTGCTCACGCGGGAGTAACTCCTGGCCCTGACGCTCAAGTGATCGGGGCGCTAGATGACGACAAGCTTGACACTTCGTCTCCTGCCGAAGGGAGCGATGAAATCGAAATCACCGGCGGCTCTGAGCATACCTCAAAGATGAGCATGAAGGAACGCCTCGCCAAAGAGGAGAAGAAAAAGGCCAAGGTCAAAGTCGAACCTGAAATACTGGAACTTACCGACCCGCGGAATAGACCTCTGAAAATCATTCTCCCGGGCAGGTCCAAACCACTGGATGTTCCGTCTCCTACTCCTGACTCCGCTTCTTTAGCAAGCAAGAAATCCAAGAAAAAGCGTGAAGGAGAGGAGTCGTCGGAAAAAACAAAGGAAGACAAGAAGAAGAAACCGAAGAAATAATCGATACACTCGTTCAACGAGCTTCTTGCTTAAGTCTTGTAGTTTCTTTTATCTTTTGTAGCTTGTAGTTTGTATAGATAGGTTCTTAACTTTGAGTTTTGTAGGAGTAACTGTGTAACCCCATTTTGAACTATTGAATGAAGTTTAGTTTCTTTTTCGTTTGTATGATTCTCTTGCTTTTCTTTGGTTTGCTGACTAACTGTAGTCATAACTCAAGTTCTTATGAGTTGCATTATCTCCCAGTCCATTCTCGTGTTGTTCAAACATTTCCAGACGTGGCATACTTCTGGGGATTCAGAGATTTGAAATCGTTTATACTCTAGTCCGCGCTCTGGGGACTTAGAGTACTCCGGTCCGCGCTCTGGGGATTCGGAGGTTCGAAATCGTTTATACTCTAGTCCGCACTCTAGGGACTTAGAGTACTCTGATCCTCGCTCTGGGGATTCGGAGATTTGAAATCGTTTATACTCTAGTCCACGCTCTGGGGACTTAGAGTACTCCGGTCCGCGCTTTGGGGATTCGGAGGTTCGAAATCGTTTATACTCTAGTCCGCACTCTGGGGACTTAGAGTACTCCGATCCTCGCTCTGGGGATTCGGAGATTTGAAATCGATTATACTCTAGTCCGCACTCTGGGGACTTAGAGTACTCTGGTCCGCGCTCTGGGGATTCGGAGATTTGAAGTTGTTTATACGAGTCCGTACGTCGTACAGGATAATGTAGTTCGTCATCCGATTATGAGATATAGAAACATTAGTGATTCGTGGAAAATAGGGCTTCAAGCCTTTATTAATGAAAAACAACTAAACTGCTTGATTACATAGTTAAAAGGAAACTAAGTTGCGACTGAACGAAAACATATAGGAAATAACTGTGCCTAAAACAGGAAAGAAACATACTAAATGTAACAATGTCGCAAATGCTCGTTGTTCCACGCCCGGGGGAGTTTCATGCCATCAACGGTCGCTAGCTTGAACGTTCCCTCTCCAAGCTTCCGTTCAATGACGTACGGACCTTCCCAGCTGGGATTCATACCGAAGGTACTGGGAAAACTCGTTTCAAAACGAGATCACCCACATCAAATATCCTTGGGCGGACTCTACCGTCGTAGTAACGCTTGACTCGGTGCCTATGTGCTGCCGCCCTTAATTCGGCCTCTTCACGTTTTTAATCGATACAATCTAGTGATTCCAACAAGAGGTCCTGATTCGTCTTGGGATCATAATATGTCACCCGGTGCGATGGAACTTCAAGTTCCATGGGTATAACGGCTTCAGAGCCGTATGCCAAGGTAAATGGAGTGTGGCCGGTCGCGGACTTGTGGGTAGTTCTATAAGCCCATAATGCCGTCGGGAGTTCATCTACCCGCTTGCCTCCGACCTTCTCCAGACGCTTCTTCAGTATGGACTTGATTATTTTGTTAACGGCCTCGACTTGTCCGTTAGCTTTCGGGTGTGCAACGGCGGCGAACTTCTTCTCGATTCCATACTTTAAACAGAACTCTTTGAACTCTCTGCTTTCAAATTGCGTCCCGTTGTCCGTAATGATGGTGCGAGGAAGGCCAAAGCGGCATATAATGCTCCGTACAACGAAGTTATTCTTAGAGGTGATCGTAGCCAAAGGTTCTTCCTCATCCCATTTTGTGAAATAGTCGACTGCAACTATTGCATATTTCACGCCACCTTTGGATATAGGCAAAGAGCCGATTATGTCGATTCCCCAGATTGCAAATGGCCAGGGACTAACCATTTGTGTGAGTTCCGTTGATGGAGTCCTCGGGATTTTCGCATATCTTTGACACTTGTCACATTTCCTTGCGTATTCTGCAGCGTCCCGATTCACGGTCGGCCAGTAGTATCCATAGCGGAGGATCTTTTTTGCTAGCGTTCGCCCCCCGGTATGGTCGCCACATTCCCCTTCGTGAACCTCTCTTAAGACCCGCTTTGTCTCGTCATGAGCGATGCACCGTAATAATGGGACTGAGAATCCTTTCCGATACATTAATCCATCCTGCATCACGTATCGCGCGGCCTTTCGAAGGACATGCCGTCTTTCGCTCCTTTTTTCTGGTAAAGTCCCGGTTGTTAGGTACAGTTTGAGTGGGGTTATCCATGATTCCTTCTCGATTTCCGTTTCCAACACACGATCGACTTTCATCTCGTCTATGCTCGGGGCATGCAAGGCTTCAACGGGATATAACCTCATTTGTTGCGCATCGCCGGTACTCGCAAACTTAGCCAACAAGTCGGCTTCTTTATTCTGTTCGCGCGGGACATGCGAAATGCCATAACGCTCAAGATTCGAGAGTAGTTCTTGGACCTGAACAAGGTATGGAGCAAGCTTCTGTCCCTTTGCTTGGTAATCTCCCCGCACTTGGTAAACCACCAACTGTGAGTCACAAAAGATTTCAACTGATTTGATCCCGAGTTCTCCGATGAGCTTCAAGCCAGCAATCAGTGCTTCATATTCTGCTTTGTTATTTGTAGCTGGGAAATCGAGCTTCAAATCATAAAAGATTGATCGGTTTTCCGAAGTTATAAGAACTACACCCGCGCCGGAGCAACGGTCGTTTGATGCCCCATAAGTGTATAATTTCCATCGAACGGGGAGAGTGACGTCGTGATTATCTGGTTCGACGGGTATGGTAAACTCAGCGATGAAATCTGCTAATGCTCGTCCTTGTATGGCCCTTCGTAGCAAGTAGACGATATCGAACTGGCTCAGCTCGATGTTCCATTTTAGCAATCTTCCGGAAGTTTCTGGTCGTTGGAGTACCTGCCGCAGGGGTTCTTCGGTATAAACACTGATTGAGTGTGCTTGAAAATATAGGCGTAGCTTACGTGATGCAATCACCAAGCAATAGTCCAATTTCTCGATTTTAGGGTAATTTCTTTCTGCCCCCGTTAAACGCTTGCTAAAATAATACACCGGCTTCTGGATTCGGTCCTCCTCGCGAACTAAAGCCGCACTTATCGCATGTGGGGATACAGCCAAGTATACGTACAACATCTCGTGGTCTACTGGTTTTGACAGCACTGGTGGACTCTCCAGATGCCTCACCAGATCCCGGAATGCTTCCTCACAACTAGACGTCCATTCGAAGTTCCTCTTCCCTTTCTTTATTATATCAATGAAAAGGATGCACTTGTTAGTTGCCCTGGATATGAATCGACTTAGCGCAGCTACTTTTCCATTCAAGCTCTATACCTGCTTTATAGTCCTGGGTACTTGCACATCTCGAATAGCTTGGATCTTTTCGGGGTTAGCTTCAATTCCCCTAGCATTGACGATGAATCCCAAAAACTTCCCCGACGCAACGACGAAGGAACACTTCAGAGGGTTGATCTTCATCCCGTAATACCTGAGTATGTCGAACATTTCATCCAAGTCTCGAATGTGGTCGTTTGACTGTCGTGACTTCACGAGCATGTCATCCACATAGACTTCCATCATCCTACCAAGCTGGTCCTTGAACATTCGATTCACCAAACGTTGATAAGTCGCTCCTGCGTTCTTTAGTCCGAAGGGAATTACTACATAGCAATATAGCCCGACATCTCTAACGAAGCTGGTGTGTTCTTGGTCCGGAATATGCATCGGGATTTGGTTGTATCCTGAGTATGCATCCATGAATGATAACAGCTCATGTCCTGCGGTGGAGTCGACCAACTGATCGATCCTAGGCAACGGGAAACTGTCCTTGGGGCATGCTTTGTTCAAATCGGAATAGTCTACGCAAGTTCTCCATTTCCCATTTGCCTTTTTCACCAGTACGGGGTTCGATACCCATTCAGGATAGAGGGCGTCGCGGACGAACCCATTGGCTTTGAGTTTGTCCACCTCCTCTCTGAGAGCAGCGGACCTCTCCGGGTCCATTCCTCTCCTCTTTTGTTTAACCGGGACGTATTTTGGGTCTATGTTCAACATATGACTCGTGATGGCGGGAGAAATCCCACACATATCAGAATGCGTCCAGGCGAAAACATCTAGATTCGCCCGGAGGAATTCACTAAGGTCTTCAGTCATTGCGGGGCCAAGCTGTGATCCGATCTTCAGTATTCGCGAAGGGTCATTTTGGCTAACTGAAATGTCAACCGTTAGTTCAGCCGGCGCTGCCTTTTCTTCCCTGGGTTTCTCATCGTCGTCTCTCGGATCTATGTCTCTGAAGATTCGAGAATTATGCCCGAGCCAGGGCTCGGGCACTACTTGTCAATTATCCATGTTAAGGATGGGACGGGATTGTCCGCAACCTTTCCTTTCTCCCTCCGATGGGCCTCCCGGAGCTCAGCCACACAACAGGAACGACCAGCTGCTTGGTCGCCATGAACAATACCTACCCCTTTGTCAGTTGGGAACTTCAAAGTTAAGCACCACGGGGCTAATGCTGCCCTAAACTCAGCCAGGGCCGGTCGGTCCAAGAAAACATTATACGGAGAATCCACATCCAAAACTATGAAGGGTAGGATTCGCACCCTCCGACGCTCGCCTTGTCCCAGTTTAACTGGTAACTCAACATACCCCACTGCATCGGTCGCTGCGCCATTAAAGCCGTGTATACGGGCTTTGGATGGTTTCAAGTCCTTGGTTTCCATCTTCATTTGGTCATAGGCCTTCTTGAAGATGATGTTGACAGAACTTCCACAATCAATCATAATTCTTTTGACATAAGCCGGTCCGATCGTCGCAGATATGACCATCGGGTCGATGGTTGGAGCCTCTACTTGGTCAGCATCTCTGTTCCTGAACACTATATCGTCTGTCATTACGCGCTGCTGCTTAGCAGGGGTCCCATCCTCCACGTTCAAACAGCACTCAAAATCTGCATGCTTCAGGGAACTTGCATACCGCTCCATCTCTTGCCAATTCTTATCCGCGGGGTGAGGTCCGCCGATGATTGTGTTTATGACTAGTCTACCCACAGTTCGGGAAGGCTCCTCGGGATGATGTGGAGCCGGTGCACGACCTGGGTTGGACGTTCCCTGTCCTCCTTCCTGTGGATCCTTCACAAATTCTTGCAATTTCTTTTGCCTAATCAACTTCTCGATAGCGTCGTGCAGGTGCCTGCACTCTTCCGTATTGTGCCCATAAGTCTCATGGAAGCGGCAATATTTTCCAGTTTGTTTATGTTCCTCGGTTGACTCTTTTGGACGTGGCTTTCTGTATTGAAAGGTATTGCAGGTTGAGAGGTAAATATTCTCGAGAGACGCATTCAGCGGGGTATACTCGTTGTAGCTTGGAATTCTCGACTTCCACTTCCCCGCTTCTCTCTTTTTCCCTTGATTTCTTCCTCCGGACTCCTTAGGCTGCCCAGGCTTGCTCTGGACATTGACTTGAACCTTTCCTGTGTTGTCTCCGGACTGCTTCACAGCAATGTTGCTTTTCACGGACTCTTGGACAGGTCCTGGTGCCTTATCTCGCCTTACCCACCTAGCTTCCTCTCTTCTTATGAACAGATGTGCCTTTGAGTAAAAACGTTCTAGTGTGGTCGGAGGTTTCCCTGCCAACCAGTCTCCAAATTCAGACTCCGGATCCACACCTCTCATTACAGCCATTAGAATTGCAAGATCATTGGGATTACTGACTTCAGTTGCCGCAACATGGAACCTTTGTAAATATTCCTTCAATGACTCCCCGGGACTTTGGATTACACTTGACAGAGACATTACGTCCTTTGGACGAGTAGTGTGTATCCTGAACTGCTCAATAAACTTCTTTGCCAACTCCTCGAAATTGGATACAGACTGCAGAGGAAGTCGGGTAAACCACATAGTAGCGATCCCAGATAGAGTAATTGGAAAGCATCTACACTTGGTGGCATCATTTGCTCTAGCTGAATCCATCATCCATTCGTACCTCATGACATGCTGTCTGGGGTCAGTCTTTCCCTCGTACGCAGGGATAGTTGGCATACTAAACTTTCTAGGGTACGCCGCCTGTAACACAACATCTGTGAACGGAGTGTGACTCCTTGATACTCCCCAATCGTCATTCGACAAGCCCTGATTTTCTTTCATCAATTGCCTGACCATGGCTGTCAGGTCTGGTGTCTGTATGGAAGGTGGAAGGTTAGAGTCCGTTCTAAGTGACTGTCCATGTTGATGCCTCCTCTCCTGGAGATCTGCCAATCGTGCGTCTTGAGGTTCGACATCATTAGCGTTTTGATGGTCTGGGCCTCCAGCCTCCATCTGTACTCCAGTTCCTAAGTTTCCAGCTCCGACTTGGTCATGGTTTCCAGCTGTTTGAGCAGCAGCACCCGTCCGCGCAGCTTCAGTCTTACGGCGTCTGCGCCTGGGAGGTTCATCAGAAGAAGTTGAGTTGTCGGATGAGGAATAGGGAGCGGGATTGCCCCCAGCACTCTGTTGCTGCTGTTGAGTGAGTTGTGCCATCAGGTTGGCGTTAGCTTGCATCTGCTCTCCTAGTTGTCTCCTGCTTTCCCTGAGTTCTCTCATCAAGTCGTTGAACTCTATTCTGGTGACAACTGGAGTTTGGTCCTGGGTTGCAATTCCTACACCCAGAATCGCTAGTTGATTGTTAGGTCCTGCTTGTTGTACGCTAGCAGTTTCATGGGCATCCGCATTATGAGAAGCTGACCTAGTACGTGGTCTCGCCATTATAGAGTTATTGGTTGGAACTCTGAGTAGAATCAACGGATGTCCTATCAATGAGTCGGATCTTCTTTGGGGGATTTGTTCAATCCAGTAGCTTCAAAGCAGATCCTTGAGGTCTGAGAATTCAATTCTCTGTGAAAAAACCAAAGTGTTAGCACCAAAATTGGTCACTAACCATGTAGAGAAAGATTATGTAGAGAAATAAGTGATGAAGGTAAATTAAACAGAGAAGACAATGCTAATCTAAATGCAGAAAGTAAGAACACCAAATTTATAGTGGTTCAGCGTAATTGCCTACGTCCACTTTGAGGTTAAACTTTATTGATCTTCTTAATGATTGATTACAAATACAATTCGTAGATCAAATGCTTGAATGCAGTTGTTAAGTAAAGAAGATGAGTCTGAAAAATGGCAGAGTCTCCTCAGTGTTCTCCCAAAAAAGGTCCTTTTCACTGTGACCCTGCCCCTCTATTTATAGACAAAGATGGGCTGGACTTCCCAGATGGGCTCGGTAGCCGAACACTCTAGCCCAAGTATAGTGGTCGCTGCATGCCGAACTAGGTAGGCCGAACACAATGATGTCGAACCACCTTTCCTATGCCGAACGGTATGTTTGATGTGTGGGAAGTGCAGAATAGTTGTCAGTCGAAGCCGAACGTGCCTCTGTCCGAAGCGCTTGACCGAACAATGCTCTCTGGCCGAACGATGCATTCTGGCCGAACGATACCTTTGGCCGAACGATCCTCCTTGGCCTAACATGCCTTCTGGCTGAACGATGCTTTTTAGCCGAACGATCCCTTTGGCCGAACGATACTGCCATGTCGAGTAATCACACACGCCGAACACCTTCTAATGCCGAGTACTCTTGGATGCCGAGTACTCCTTGATGCCGAGTGCTACTGGATGCCGAGTACTACGCTGAGTACTCCTAGATGCCGAGTGCTCCTGGACGCCGAGTGATATTGGATGCCGAGTACTCCTGTTGCCGAGTTCCACTTGATGCCGAGTACTATCTGATGCCGAGCACTAGTTGCTTGGTCAAATCTCCAGGAAACAAAATCCAATTAAATATATTTATTATTTTGTTTAATTAGTCCTAAAATGACAATTCAATGTATTGTATACCACATTTATATAACTAATTTTTCATTCAAGTGCATGTAATTTTCACAATTATATACAAAGTTATCTTCAATCATCTTACACTATTCTACATCTATGTAAATAAAAAGAATTAACTCTCCCAAGTTGTCTTATAGTATTTTACATTCAAGTCCATAAACAGATATAAATCAATTAAGTGATATTGAATTTAAACTTTTTAAATAAATAAAATAAACTATTTGGTCTAATAATTCATTAAAATGACAATTTTATGTATTGCAGACCATATTATATTGTCAATATGATTCAATTTCAACATTCCATTATTTAATCTAATCTAATTGTATAGCACTAAGGTATAAAGATTCATGTTCTCTTATTAATTTTAAGGATTTCCTCTTCTCTCCTTAATTCTCTTTAGATATTTTTATTTTCAAATCTCTACAATTGATCATTATTGTATTTATTATAATATTCTACTAATTCTCTCTCTCTCTTATTCCATTTAAATACCGACATTTAATAATTTCTAAAATTATTTACTAAATTATCTTAAGTTACCTTATTGTTTTACATTCAAGTCACACACACACAAAACATACATCTACACATACACACACACATATACATACATACATGCATACATACATACATACATGTCTACATATAATATACTATTAATAATAAAAATTCAATCCACTAGTTTTAATCGTGTCCCTTTGAAATCCCAAAATGTCCTCTCCATTTTTCAATCGCTTATGCATGTGTATCTCTCATATATAAACTCCGCTAGGCAGAATGCGCTATTTTTTTATTCAAAATATAATAACTTCTTAATACTGACTCGAAGTCAGATGTAACTTTGACTAATGAATGCATATCCACATTACGGACGATACGTAACACTTGGATACTTTATATTTTGAATGTACGTTATAGTTCTCCATTTGACTAACAACAAAAAATAACAGGCTACTCCCTATATTTAAACTCTGACTATGTAGTCGTATTTTTTTTCATTCAAACTGCAATAACCTTTTCATATTGATTCGGAATCAGACGAAACGTTGACTAACGAATTAGCATCTACAATAAGGACGATACAGAACACTCGAATACTTAAATTCCGAATGTACGTTGTAGTTCTCCATGATGACTAATAGTTATACCTGGCAAATAACGTGCTATATCCACATATCCAAACTCGACTAGGCAGAAATTGCTATTTATTCGTTCAGTTACAATAAAATTTTCATATCAACTCAGAATCAAGTGAAACTATGACCAATAAACTCGTAACAATATGGAACACTCAGACTTCGTATTTTGAACATACATTATAGTTCTCCACCATGACTAACCGCTATAAGTGGAAAATAATAGAGTACATTCTCATATTTAAGCTTCAACTAGGCCGAAGTCGCTATTTTTTTCAAACTTCAATAATTTCTTTCATACTAAATCGAGGTGAAATTTTGACCAATTAACTTGCCTCTACATTACGGATTATACAGAATACACGGATGCTTCTTATTTTAAATGCACGTTACAGTTCTTTATATTCTAAATAATAATTTTCCTAACGAAAGTTACGTAATTAACACACATGTCGTGCATGCTGCTACACTAGTATATATCAATGTCTTAAATTTAAACATTACCACTCTTATTATAAAAAAATAATCAAATTATTTATTATTTATTATTTGTTCTAACGAGTGCTTAAAATGAAAATTCAATGTACCGCATACCACTTTAACTAACAAAAATGGTAAAATTAATTTTTCATTCAAGTGCATATAAATTTAAATTTTTGTAATTATATACAAAATTATCCTTAATTCTCTTACGTTATTCTATATCCAATGTTATATTTTAATTCGTTCTAAAATTATTATTTTATTACAAATAAACATACATAAATTTTCCCTTCTAAAATCGATATTTTATTACAAATAAACATTCCACAACTTTTTCTTTCTAAAATTGATTCGGTATTACAGACATATACAATATCTTTTGTTCCTAAAATTGGTATTTAAGTAGATTCTTTATCATTAGTAAAATTTATTTTGTTTAGAATACACAAAAACTAATGATAAGTGATGAATATTTGTATTTTATAATTCTGAAAACTAATAATATTTTCAATTAATATGTTTTATGAAAATGCGAAATTTAGTTATTTATACATGTAAATTACATTAATCAATGGATAAAAATATACAATATTTTATTTAAAAATATTTATCTTCTGTATTTTTTTGTAAATATAATCTGTTAAATAATAGTGAAGTGGAATAATTACTTACTCACTTATTGATTATAGGGATTTCTCTCCTCTAGTTGGTTCTCTTTGGATGTTTTATTTTTGAATCCCTACAGTTTATCATTATTATAAATATTACGATATTGTACTAATTATTTGTTTTAACATTTCACATTTAAGTACTATAACGACCCGCAAATTTATCACTTGGATAAATTATATTTATTTTTCAAATATTTACACATGGGTTTAAAATTAAGAAATAATCATGTTTTAAGTGGTAAATAATAATAGTTATTTTGTTTGGGAAAATATCTACGGACATATTATCAAGGTAAAATATTGATAATTTGTAAATATCGTCCTAGGTAAAATATCGATAAAACAGCCGGAAATCATTTTATCATTAAAACTGCTTTTAAACAATAAGTATCGTGCACGGCTCTGGATACTTATGTGAGAAATGCGGATTACGGATCTTAAGGCTAGAATTAACACTAGAGAGGGGGTGAATAGTGTTTTAAGGAATTACTAATTATTTTTGAGTTTATATTAATTTGAACACAAATGTATGCAATATTCAGACACAGATATGATCACATAATCAAACACAAATGCAGATATAAAGTAAAAGCAATAAAGGAAAGAACACACCGGATTTTATACTGGTTCGGAGTTACCCTACATCCAGTCCCGCAACACGAGTACGGATTTCCTTTCAAAATCAATTCTTACAATTACACCCTCGATTTTAAGGTCACGAGGTACACCGCTCCAGATTCACAATCCTCTGGGTAGAGATACTTGATTTTACGGGCAACAAGTTCACCCGATTGATTTTCCAGGCTACAATCACACCTTTTCTCGCTCGATTGAATGCAAAGAAATCTATAACTCTGAATAGCAATGGGATCTTGTTGAGATAGTGATAGAGAATCAAACCAGAGATGATCTAGTTAGATTCAATGGTGATTTCGGCAGAGTAATGGTAAAATGTATATAAAGAAATGTGGAAGAAGAAGAGGAGTGAAATCAGAAAAAATATGATTATAAATTCGTTTAAAACGGCCCCTATTTATAGTAGAACAACAGCCATGTCCATTCGTGAAAGGATATGACGAATAGACACTTCCTTTGAAATTCAAACTTTTGAAATAAACTGTCACCTTGTCGACAAGGGGTCCTTGGGGTTGTCGACAGGCCTAAGTTATTTTTGGTAAAAAAAATTCTTTGAAAATAACTTCTATCTTGTATTAAAACTATTTTAAACTTTATAAACATACTTAACTATAGTTAAAATACATAAATAAGTATAGAGAATAATATTTTGGTATATATAAAATTTTACTATAATTTTATATTTAAATCTAAGTATAAATATTTAAAAGTTAAATATATTATAATTAAAAGATAGTTTAAAACCAAGGATAATTTGATATTGAAAATAAAGATTATTTTGAGGCTAAAAGTATTTTAAAACCAGGATAGATGTTTTTGATTTAAAAAGGAAGATTTTGAAATCATTTTGAAAACAAGATATAATTTTGTAAAACATTTGAATAAAAGTTAGTGGATACAAAACAATGTTCCACTAGATTTTTCGTAGGTTCCATCCTACTTAGGGTTCCATCCCTTTAACAGGCTCGAAGTGGATTCCATTCCACGAATAAAATGGATTTTAAGATGTCAGTGCTTTTCTAGGAGTTTTAACAAAATTCCTAACTAAATTACTTATCTTGAAATCTTGAACTCTTGATAATCTTGATACTCATGGGTCTTGAATCTTGATATCTTCGTTCTTGAGTTCATCAGTTTTTGAATCTCTATACTGTACAGTCTTCATTCTTTGTACCTACATGTTTATATTCTTCATATACATATATATCTAAACCATAACATTAGTATTTACATTTTATAGTCTTATTCTAAGGTTGTTGTCATCAAAACCAACTTCTCAGGGACTAACAATCTCCCCCTTTTTGATGATGACAACCTTTGTTTATAAAATATTACTTCTATCCTCATAACTCCCCCTAAAACTAATAACTCCCCCTTAATATATGCCTAACTATCCTATTTTATACTTCTCCCCCTTTGTCATCAACAAAAACTAACTCCAAACTATATAACTCCCCCTCATTCTTGTAATAAAGTACCTGCATTAATAAAATATATAATGGAGTATATAATAGATAGATTAAGAGATAATTATATTGATAGACATGATAACTAATCAAAGATCGTATAAATATCAATGTTTATTTATACATATTATGTTTTGCACACCAATTATCAATCCACACCAAACCAAATCAAATCAAATCAATCCAAGCAATCAATTCAAATCAAACAAAGCAATCAAATAAAATCAAACATTATGAGGAACTTCCACCCATCCTTCTTCTCCAAATATAGGGTCTGCTTTAATGGCATCCCAATTTTCATTTTCATTGGTGAGAGAAACTGGAGGATGTGCTTCATTATCATCTTTGTGCATGGAGGAAATCATCCATCGAATCGCATCAAAATGTTTTTCTTGCTCCTTGATCATCTGCATTTGACTCAAATCTAAGTGTCGGTGATTACGGAGAATGAAAGAAAGAATATTCTTGAAAGAATTAAGAGTTTCTTCAAGATTCTCGGTCAAACTATGAATTGGATCGGCCATATTTGAGTTTGTGAGAAGAAATATAGAAATAGTAGATAAGAAATGATTTTGAGTGATGAATTCTGGAAGAAATATGTATTTATAGGTGTAGAAATTCGTTTGAAATGAATAGACATAAGGTAGTTATTCAAATTTCAAATTTAAAATGAAAAGTCATTTCTGACCAGTATTTGTCGACAGGGTCTCTGGGGGTTGTCGATAGGGTTCAGTTAATTTTGATGACTCATTTTGATTTTGTGAATAATTGTGTGTGTATATATATTTATATAATATACTAACATTTATTCTGGAGATAAGATAAGCTAGATAACAGAAAAGTAATTCAATTTCTTTTCATAATAGAACGATACAATGATTAAACATTAAGAACTACACGAACATTCAAATCAAAACTAACTAAAACCAATACAACATGACATGAAAAGGTAGAACTAGTTAGAGGATGACAAAGATGAAGATAATCCAAGCTTCTTGCTGACTTTGGAGAAAAAATTGTTCATCTTGGATGACATTTTATCCAATTTCTTACTAACGGACCATTTAAGAGTCTGTTGATTCTCAACAATGGTCTTTTGATTTTTGAGTAAGGTTTTGTTGGTTGGATTAGAGGGATAGTCAATACTTTCCAAGGATGTTTCACCTTCTTCTTCTTCTTCTATTTCCATTTCATCCCCTTCTTCTTCTTCTTCTTCTTCTTCTTCCTCCTCTTCCATCTCCTCATGAGCCAAACGCTCTTCCTTTTCGGCAAGAGTCTCGTATGGTTGAAAAACATATGGAATTTTCACAAGAGAAATGTTTGAGTGATTAAAAACTTTTCTTGACACAAATTCTTCTCCTTTGAAATCAACTCCAAAATAATTAAAAATCCGAGTGAGATAGATTCCATGATACAAAGTGTTTTCACCCATTTCAAAAATTTTGGGACGAAGTTCATCCAAAATAACTTGCGCCCAATAATTTCCAAAAATAGCAAAAAGTGCTTTGCAAACTTTTGAAGTTGGATTGTTAAAACTCCCCGATCTTGGGGTCAAAGTATGTAGTAAAAGAAGATTAACAATTCTTGCTTTTGGTCGAAAGTTTCGATTTATGAATTCAAGGTTATCGTCTCCTTCGAAAATGTGATGAAATGTCTCACGATCATTTTCATCGATATTAAAACTAGAAAGATCCATTCCCGTGCTCTTGCAATTGAGAATGGTACCCAAAACATCACAATTTAAAATGATTCTAGTGCCTTTGACACTACTCCAAATTTCATCATCATTTCCATTATAAAATCCACGGTTGAGATTTGCATAGAAAATTTTAACAAGATTTGGATAACAAACAAAGTCATTTTATGAAGCATCAACAAGACTAAGAACTTGGTTGTTTGCAAAAGAGAATTGATTTCATAAGTAGAGAAATCTTGAAATAAAGCAAACTTTCCGGGATGGACTTTTCCATAGTTAGCATAGTTGATATATGCTTTTATAGCCTCCGGATTATTGAAAAGTTGCTCTTTTATACTTCTAGAGAGTCTCAATGTGGAAGGGTTGCTTGAAGAAGCCATTAGAGTAGAGAGTAGAGAGCTTGATATTTTGAAATAAGAGTTTGAATTTGAAAATGAAAGTGAAAAGTTATGATAAGAGATAGTAAATAAATAGATTCTCAAGGAACATGTCCTCTGGTCAAAAGGTGACTTTTCAAAGACTTGAATGAAGTGAAAAGATGGAGGAAAATTCAAACATTTGAATTCAAATTTGAATTTCAAATTTCTGTACCCTTGTCGACAACGTGGGGGGGCCTTGTCGACAGGTGTCCCTGAATTTTCATGATTTATTTCTCTTAAATATTCTAATATATATATATATATATTATTTTTAATGTCTATATAATATCTGGAATATTACTAGAATTATAGTATATTCCATAAAATATTATGATACTATTAAAAAATAAAAATAAAAATAAAATAATAGTAAAAATATAATAAAATAATAATAAAAATTTTAAAATTCAAACGACACACCAATTCAAAATCAACCATTCAAACATCCAATCCTAAGCATGCAATTTCAACCAATGTATTGTAAACGTGTACCTTTTTCTGAGTCCGTTTCTCTGAATTCGTCAGAGTCGTGAACTACCGTGAAACACATATTTGAATTATCTGTCTTCTGATCATCATCGCTTGAGGATGAGTCTGAGTCATCTAGAGTAGCGGTAAATGCACGTTTTCGTTTCTTTGTGGAATCATTATTTATAGGAAGATTTTGCTTATCTGGATGCGGACAGTCTCTTTTGATATGGCCTAGTTCGTCACAGTTGAAACATTTGATATAGTTTGGCACTACATTCTGATTACCAGAGTTCTTATAGTTGTTTCTCTTGAGATTATTCATCTTTCTATATTTCAGGAATTTTCGAAAGTTCTTGGTCATAAAGGCAATCTCTTCATCATTATCGTTGTTTGAGTCTATTCCATCGGTCAATGCATTGAATGCAATTGATTTCTTTTCATATGCTTTGCTTTCTCTTCTGCCAATCATTTGGACTTCAAACGACATTAGATTTCCAATTAATTCTTCTATCTTTAAGGTACTGATGTCATTTGCCTCTTCGATCGCAAGTGTCTTTTGATCCCATTCTGGAGTAAGAGAATTTAAGATTTTTCTGACTTGATCTTCTTTCGAAAATACCTTTCCTAAGGATATTAGAGAATGCACAATATCCTGAAATCTACTATACATATCGGAATAGACTCATTAGGATTCATTTTAAATAATTGAAACTGATCTGTGAGCATGGAAATTTTGGTCTGTTTAACTTTGCTTCTTCCTTCGTGAGTAACTTGCAAAGTTTTCCAGATTTCATATGCAGACTTACAAACTGACACTATATTAAATTCATTCCTATCAAGTGAACAAAACAAAATATTCATAGTTTTAGAGTTATTTTGTGCGACGGTCTTTTGCTTAGCAGTCCACTGTGCAAAACCAGTTGTGGGTTCAAAATATTCAGTCTGTGTGATATTCCAAGTGTCTAGTCCTACAGATTGTAAATATATTTTCATCCTACACGCCCAATATGCATAGTTACTGCCATTAAAAAGTGGTGATCTGACAGTAGACTGACCTTCTACAAATGAACCGGTGATAGAGGTAATAGAACCAGTGTTGGTAGTAGTAGCAGTACCAGTGTTGGTAGCCATTTTGAAATTTTTCAAAATTCAGATTATGAAACTTTGAAAACCTTGCTCTGATACCAAATGTGAGAAATGCGGATTACGGATCTTAAGGCTAGAATTAACACTAGAGGGGGTTGAATAGTGTTTTAAGGAATTACTAATTCTTTTTGAGTTTATATTAATTTGAACACAAATGTATGCAATATTCAGACACAGATATGATCACAGAATCAAACACAGATGCAGATATAAAGTAAAAGCAATAAAGGAAAGAACACACCGGATTTTATACTAGTTCGGAGTTACCCTACATCCAGTCCCGCAACACAAGTACGGATTTCCTTTCAAAATCAATTCTTACAATTACACCCTCGATTTCAAGGCCACGAGGTACACCGCTCCAGATTCACAATCCTCTGGGTAGAGATACTTGATTTTACGGGCAACAAGTTCACCCGATTGATTTTCCAGGCTACAATCACACCTTTTCTCGCTCGATTGAATACAAAGAAATCTATAACTCTGAATAGCACTTGGATCTTGTTGAGATAGTGATAGAGAATATCACCAGAGATGATCTAGTTAGATTCAATGGTGATTTCGGCAGAGTAATGGTAAAAATGTATATAAAGAAATGTGGAAGAAGAAGAGGAGTGAAATCAGAAAAAATATGATTATAAATTCGTTTAAATCAGCCCCTATTTATAGTAGAACAACAGCCATGTCCATTCGTGAAAGGATATGACGAATAGACACTTCCTTTGAAATTCAAACTTTTAAAATAAACTGTCACCTTGTCGACAAAGGGTCCTTGGGGTTGTCGACAGGCCTAAGTTATTTTTGGTAATTTGTTTTTCTTTGAAAATAACTTCTATCTTGTATTAAAACTATTTTAAACTTTATAAACATACTTAACTATAGTTAAAATACATAAATAAGTATAGAGAATAATATTTTGGTATATATAAAATTTTACTATAATTTTATATTTAAATCGAAGTATAAATATTTAAAAGTTAAATATATTATAATTAAAAGATAGTTTAAAACCAAGGATAATTTGATATTGAAAATAAAGATTATTTTGAGGCTAAAAGTATTTTAAAACCAGGATAGATGTTTTTGATTTAAAAAGGAAGATTTTGAAATCATTTTGAAAACAAGATATAATTTTGTAAAACATTTGAATAAAAGTTAGTGGATACAAAACAATGTTCCACTAGATTTTTCGTAGGTTCCATCCTACTTAGGGTTCCACCCCTTTAACGGGCTCGAAGTGGATTCCATTCCACGAATAAAATGGATTTTAAGATGTCAGTGCTTTTCTAGGAGTTTTAACAAAATTCCTAACTAAATTACTTGTCTTGAAATCTTGAACCCTTGATAATCTTGATACTCATGAGTCTTGAATCATGATATCTTCGATCTTGTGTTCATCAGTTCTTGAATCTCTATACTGTACAGTCTTCATTCTTTGTACCTGCATGTTTATATTCTGCATATACATATATATCTAAACCATAACATTAGTATTTATATTTTATATTCTTATTCTAAGGTTGTTGTCATCAAAACCAACTTCTCAGGAACTAACAACTTACACTAATATATGTATTCAAACAAGATTATGAAATAAAATATTTTATTTCATTTTTTGAAAATAAAATGTTTATGACATTGACTGTTGATATCATCGGTTTTATATATTTCTTCGGGAATTCAAGTTAAGTTTAAATATTAAATAAATGGTTTTTATAAAATCGTTTTTAAAATTTGTTTACCAAAATAGATGGTTCGTAGAAAAATAGAAAATATGACCGAAGAACGTTTTCTGGATTTTCGACTTCCCGACACCGAAAAGTTGTCGGGAACGTTGTTCGTCTTTTTGCACTATACACACACATATATAAGAGTTAGGTAACCAAATAGTAATAATACACTAATAGTATATTATCTTATGTTAATTATGTTTAGCAAGTGATGTGACTAGTCATGGTTTTAAAAATAATAACTTATATATATAAGTATATATCATTATCTCTTGTCATATCTTAGCCTTATCATCATTATCCATCACGACCTAGAGGATGTGATTAGGGTGGGGGGAATGTAACGTATGAGGGGAAGGAAGGTGGTGATGTGACTTGTCAAAGTAATGACATGTTAGGATATTTTAAAACAAAGGTTAAAATGGTAATTTTCCTACTTTCTTTCATCTATATACACATTCCCTTCACCATATTTTCATTTACTTCTCCATTTCTATTTCCCTAAAGCTTTCTTCATGTTTCACGGCTTCTTAAATTATTTTTAAGTTTTTTTAAATCAAAAGATTGAAATTTTTTTAAAGATGCAAACTTTTTTTAAAACTCTTTCTTCTCCATTTTTCCTCCACTTTATTCCGCCATAACTTCCACTATTTTACACCAAATCAAGATTTTCTTCTTTCAAATCGTCTAAAATTTCAGTAGCTACAACTTTTTATTTACCACTTTTTCTAATTTCAAGGTTAGGTTTGTCAAAATATCATTTCTTGGCACTATACTTTTAAACTCAGAAATTCAGGTCCGAAAATAGCTCTCCTTCTTTTGACCATATCTACCTTAAACAAAATCTGATTTGAGTGATTCTTTTTTTTATTTTAGAGAAAAGAATTTCTAAAAATTTTCTTTTGATCGCTTTTCAAAAATCCGAGAGTAATATGTCCAAAAATCAAGTGGAAGATGACATATTTTTGGGGTGATTTTTGGTGCATCTAAGGCATTTCAGGTTTCAAAGATTTTTCGGTGAGTAAAACTACTTTTTTTTGAAAAAGTTTTTGACTTTATTATGATGTGTCATTGTGGTGATAATAGGATGATAAAATTGAATGGTTATTATGTTGGTCGATTGTGATTTTATGGATGTTATGTTTGGTATTGAATTTGAGATTTGAATGTGATGTTGTCGAGTTAGTAAGCATATAACCTTATGTTTATATGTGTGTTTCATTGTGATGTTAAGAGTATGGTAGTATGGATGTATGGTTATGATTTAAGAATAAAAGTACATTGAGTTAAAACAAAGTTAACAACTTTGTGTGTTGCGACGGACGTGAAATCCGATTTAAAATCTAAACTATGATTTCTAGTTTCAAAGTTTGGAAATGGTTTTAAGTTTTATATTGGTTTAAGGTTTTAAAACTTTCTAAATATTATTTCAAAACACGCAGGAGCAAGAAATTAAGTGAAGTATTTCACTTAAAATAAGTGGAGTGAACTGCGCTCATAGCGATAGTCGCTATGGATGCAGTT
The DNA here is from genome assembly GCA_030737815.1 of Allium fistulosum. NCBI lineage: Eukaryota > Viridiplantae > Streptophyta > Magnoliopsida > Asparagales > Amaryllidaceae > Allium > Allium fistulosum. Next base: position 210,568,503 of record CM060907.1, read on the forward strand.
CGATAAAAACTCACGATTTCCATTTTTAAGTGATTCATTTTGGAATTGTTTTACGAAAGTTTTCCAAACTTAATTAGCAATGTAAAAAGAAATTAAGTTTAGATTATTTAATAAATTAATTAAAAGTAATTAGTACTTAATTAGTAATTAAGTAAGTGATTAAGGTTTAAGTAACACTTAAGGAAGGTTAATGATTAATTAGTGATCAATAAAGTTTTTAATTAGTGATTAATGAAGATAAGAAGTAATTAAATGATTAATTATTATTTAATTAAGTTAAGTAGGTTAATTAATTATTATTTAATTAAGTGAAGAATGATTAGACAATTGTTTTGAATATTATATAAAGAAGTTTATAAATAATTTTCGGGTATTTATAAAAGAAGTTTCAAAAATGGTTTTGAATGTTTAACAAAAGGATTTTTCAAATGGGTTTGGATGTTTATAAAGGAAATTTTTATACAAGGTTTGAAAGTTTATAAAGAAGTTATATAACCAGGTTTGAATAATTATAAAGAGTTTCATAAATGAGTATGGAGGTTGATAATCTTTTTGTAAACAGGTTTGGGTTAAAGCAAAAAGGATTTCATGGGTAAGGGAAATTTATGAAAGGATTTATTGAAGATAATTACAATAGAAAATTGAGGTTTGGGTTTCTCAAGGCTGGCCTTTTAAAAAATGGTGGTATGGAACATCTGTTGCACACTTTACACCGAAGGAATAATGCTTAGAGTTATCCTTTTCTCTAATTTAAATAATGTTGTTAAATCCTTTTTAGAGATTTGGTAATGGGAAATCTTATAAATGTTTTGTGAATATACTTATGTCAGAAAGATAAGTATATGAATGTTTTCGAAAGAGATTTATTAAACAAAGATAAGTTTTAAGGCTTAGTGGTTGCTATGGATAAATAAATCTGAAATGGAATTAGTTGTTGTTTGTTTATTTGATAGTTAAATAAACGACTATCAAGTTCGACCCAATTTTACTTAGAAAGTATGAATGTAAATTCGAGTTCCATGATGAGGACTCGAAAACTTACTTCTAAAAGAACCGGGAATGAGTCAACCGGAAATTACCGGTTGTTGGTACGGAGAATCCGGGATCGGATCTATATCCGAAAACCACTCCACATCAACATGTACGTTCTAGTGGAAGAAATCTTGATGATGATTGAAGATGGTGATCTTTGAAGTGCAAGGGCTACTACTACTAATCCTGAGGGTGATGCCAAAATGGATGTAGTAGAGTTAGTGCCTTCAGTTTCGTTTAGACCCAGAATGGACTTGTATGGATGAATGTTGGCATTGCATTGACGCCTGGAGGGTAGTGTTAGCATTCCAAGATGGATTGCTATTCAGAAAAGTAAAACGTAGCCTCAAGCCTCATCAACTGGGAATGACTAAAACATGGGATATGCAGTATGGCCATACGGGCCGCACCCATTAGGGTATATCATCACCCTTCTAAATATATACACAATCATCAATGAATTCGTGTACGTGGGAGTGCTCAGTTAAAAGTTGCAAAGCAACCGGGGTGATGATATATTCAGTACTACCTAGCAACGAGTAGGCCGGTCCTGTGTTGGCAAGGGTCATTAGGTATGACCTACGTACATTTTTCTAGAGGTGTACTGTGGTGGGCGGTACCCCAGTAGCCCAGTCATTAGTTGGAATCCATTCTCCGATATGTGCCTTACGTTTTCGATTGTAGGGCCTAGTATGTTGGAATGTGAGATGCAAGCATTTCAGCTATTTTATTTATTTACTTTAAACCTAGACACTATGATAATATCACTGGATTTTGATAAAAAACGTTTTGGTCATCGTAAGGTAAAAACCCATCTATTTTTATGTGCGGTGTGGTCTTATGAGATACCCCTTATTTGAAAGGTTTTCAAATGTAGAAATCAGTTTGGTTGTTACTTGTTATCGAGTTTTACTCACACTGGTTTACCAGACTGACTCGGGCGGGCATGTTTCCCAGGTTTAGCTGGATGCTTTGGAGTTGGAGAGGAGTTAGATGGTCAAGACGTATTCATGTATATTTTTCTTCCGCTGTATTATAGAGTCTGTATGTTGTCAATGTAAGGATGGGTTTCTATAACTGTCCAAATTTAGGATAAGTCTAGTGTACTCTGATGTTATATATATATGAATAAAGATGTTTTCTTTTTGTAAAGATCATTGTTGTATTATATATTATTTGCTGCGTTGTGAGATTCTTTGTTGTTTATTTTGTTCTACCTTCTACCTTTTTCTTTCACCCTAAAATATCGGTATTTCCGGCACTTGAATGTTCGTCATGTGATACAGTGGACGTATTAGTATCGATTTTCGAAGGTTGAAAATCTGGTTCGTTACAAGTACAAATATTAATAGTATCTACAATTATTTACAAAATTCTCCCATGTTATCTCATATTGGCATGTATATTTGAATTAATTAATTGATCTTAAATTTAAAATTTTTAAATAAATCCAGTTAATTAATATTTATTACTTTGCCTATAGGTCTTAAAAATGACAAATCAATGTACGATATACCATATTTATATTGACGATCAGGGTAAAACTATTTTTTTCCTTCAAGTCTTTATAATCTAAAATTTTCATAATTACATACAAAATTTTCTTTAGTTCTCTTACATTATTCTATATTCACGTTCATATAATTTATTTCTTTTCAAAATTAGTATTTATTACAAGGAAATAGGTATATAATTTTTTCTTTCTAAAATTGATATTTCATTACAAACAAGCATATAAACAAATTTTTCTATCTAAAATTGGTATAGTATTATAAACATATACAATGTTTTTTGTTTCTAAAATTGATAGTTCAAGTGGATTCTTTATCATTGTAAAATTAAATTTTGTTAAGAATTGCATCGAAATTAACGATAAGTGATGAATATCAATATCTTGTAATTTTGAGAAAGAATTTTTCTGGATTAATATGTTAATTTTTTGTAATTTCAAACAATTATTTTGATAAAAATATTTTCTTTGTATTATATTGTCTTTTCAAGGCACATGTTAATGAAAAGTTTCATTATAGATTGACATTATTGAAATATGAAACAATGCATTAAATATCAAATTATTTTTACATAACTAAAATAGCAATATGATTTGTAACATTCCATGTCTTATTTTCAAATAACATTTCTTTTGTTTAATAAATATTTTGTTTACCACCTTGATAATATCATATAGTTATTTTATTTTGGTTTTAACTGTAGGAGCTTTACTATTACAATATTTTGCTAATTCTCCCCTTTATATTATTCTGCATTCAAATCCATATAATTTATTTCTTTCTAAAACTAGTATTTTAATACAAGAAAACAAATGCATAATTTTTTTTTAAAATTGGTATTTTACCACTAACAAAAAGCTCGGATTTCAGCCTCCAATGGCAACTTTTGAGATTCCACACCCTCCTCCGCCTTTTCAACCACCGCCGCTCATCCCCTAGCCCCTCCAAATCTTCGCTTTTTGAAGAATTCTCTTTATAGATAGCAAAGGATTTTCCCCTATGATATCTAGGCGAAACCAAAAGAAGGCACGTGCGATTCATTGGGAAAAAGTAGCAGTTGATTTTTCTAAGTCCCTACCAAGACATGACGTTTCCATGGAAAGGAATTCTATTCAGCCGCCTACAAAATCACAAGGTTTTCCAATCCATTTCTCTCGCCAAATAGATCTAAGGGTCGGTAGGAGCAAGTAGCACTAGTCAGTTCCTGAAACGTAAAAACACAAACACGACAAAAACAACTACTAGAACGTGGAAAGCTATTGTTATAGAAGAAGATATTCCAGTATCAGCCCCTCTAAAATTCTACAACACTTTTGAATTCAGCCAAAGAACATGTGTTAGAATGACTAATTCGACAGTTGAATCGGCCAAGGAGTATTAGGATAATTCTATTGTGATTTACATAATTGGCTCACGTCCATACTATCATTATTTTTTATCATATATTAAAAGAGTGTGGCAACCTAAAGGAGAATTTTTTATTTACACCAAGGAAAACGAATCATATGTTATCATGTTTGCAAACAAGGAAGATTATGAAAGAATATTGGCAAGTGGTCCTTATTTTTATGAACAAAGCAAATGATGATGAAGAGATGGTCATCGGATCTAAGCCTTGAAAAAGAAATGTTACAATCCATTTTAGTGTGGATCCGATTTCCAAGACTAAGATTGGAATTTCGGTCAGAATAAGGGATTGGTAGAATTGCTTCGGTCTTAGGCAATCCCTTAAAAATGGACCACTTAACTAAAGGTATGATCAAAATTTCATATGTCAAGGTTCTTATTGAAATCTATAATGACTTTAAATTCCAAATGAAGTAACTATAGTTGTAGTGAAAAATCAGAGTTTGGTCAGCGGAAGCATAACATCCAATAATCTAGTCTGTGGACAATCTCAACAATTCCAATCCAATAAAGAGAATAAAAAGAAAATCAAAGAGCGGAAATTGTAGATAAAAGACAAAAAGGAAAGAACACACCGATATAACGAGGTTCAGCTATGCCTACGTCCTCAGACCCAATAACCTTTATTCTTCTTCACTTAAAGAGGGAGTACAACACTCAATATAAATTTCTCACCCTACAGTAGATACAGAATTAGGGATCATGCTGAAGATATTTTATGGAGAACTCTCTTGTCATCTTATGTTGAAAAGATGAACAAATGTCTTCTATATATTGATGGAAGGATGAATACTGTCGTGGAGATAAGGATGAAATCTTTTCGGATCTACTTTGATTTCAACACAAATTTAGCATATTGGTATTTGTTTCCACGTATATCCTTATTTGATTTATTCCTCAAATCAATTAATATATCTTCTGACATTGATTTATTATCTTTCTATTTGTTTCCCATATTTGATTGATTGTGAGAATCAATTAATATCTTCTCTCTTTTAATATTTGGAATAGATTTAAATCGTCTAAATTCAACACTCCACCTCGATTTAAATATATCAATCAATTAACTAAACTGATTGTTGGGTCAGCGCCCTGTGGCTCTATGTAGCTCGTACCATACTAATCAAATTTTGAGCAATGCTCAAACTTGTCCTTTGGAACCGACTTTGTTAACATATCAGCTGGATTGTCTTTTGTGTGTATCTTCAATGGCATTATCTTATTTCTCTATTCTTCAAGCATGAGAAAAAAATGCTAACATCAATGTGCTTTGTCCGTAAGCTGTATGCTTGATTCTCAACAAGATGAATGGTGCTCTGACTATCTGAAAACAACTCCATTGTCTTTTGCAGCATTGATAAATCCTCCAAAATCTACAACAAATACAATCTTCCTTGGTTGCTTCTACAACAGAAATAAGCTATGCCTCTGTAGTTGATAAAGCTACAATGGATTGTAGCTTGGATCTCTAAGAAATTGGGCATAAGCCAATTATATAAACATAGCTCGAAATCGATTTCCCACCATCTCTATCCACAGCATAATCTAAATCACAATAACCCCTTAGAGTTATGTCGCTACCTTCAAACAACAAGCGAATATCAAAAGTGCCTTTCAAATATCGTAGAATCCACTTTACTGTTTGCCAATGAGTCTTTCTTGGGTTAGACATGTATCTGCTAACAACACCAACTGCATGAGCTAAATTAGGCCATGTTCATACTATAGCACACATAAGGCTTCATACTGCACTGGAGTAAGGAATATTAGTCATATCCCTTTTGTGTTCATTCAACGTGGGACATATATCTTTGGATAGCTGAAATTAAGAGCCTAATGGAGTAGCCACCGGTTTAGCTTTCTCCATACTAAATCGAGATAGGACTTTCTTGATATACTAAGTTTGAGTGAGTCTTAAAACTCTTTGCTTTCTATCCCTCTGAATCTTCATCCTACAATTCTTTGTGCCTTTCACAAATCTTTCATATAACACTCCTTGTTGAGCTCCATCATCAACTCTGAAATTCTAGTCATGCTCTTAGAAGCTATCAACATATCATCAACATAAAGCAACAAATAGATGATGTCTTCATTACACTTCTTAAAATAGATGAATTGGTCCTTAAAGCTTCTAGAGTAACCATGCGAGATTATAAACTTATCAAATTTCTTATACCATTGTCTAGGAGACTGTTTTAAACTATAAAAAGACTTTTTTAGCTTACAAATATGACTGGGCCTGCTATTGTCAATGAACCCCTATGGCTACTGTAGGTAAATGTCCTCCTCAAGGTCATCATGCAAGAATGTTGTCTTGACATCTAATTGTTCCAACTCCATGTCGAAGTGAGCAACCAATGCTAAAAGAATGCGAATGGAAGTGTGTCTGACAACTGGAGAAAAAATATCATGGAACTCCATACCTTTCCTCTGAACATAACCCTTCACTACTAATCGCGCCTTATATTTCAAGTCACCATTTCCGTTGTCTTTCACCTTAAAGATCCACTTACACCCAATTGCTCTCTTGCCGGAAGGAGGTGGCACTAAATTCCAAGTGAGATTTTTGTGCAAAGACTCAATTTCCTCCTCCATAGCTACTAACCAATGGGAACTAATAATTGAAATAATGGCATCTCTATAGTCTCTAGGCTCATCATGAAATATGCTTAAAGCATAGGCTGCCATGTCATCAAAGTCAATGTCTTTAATGTTTAATCCCGCAAAATCATCAAGCCATCTAGGTCTTTTCCTCTCTTTGATTTGTCGAGTTTGAATTTGAGCTCTACATTGAGATTGATCATCTGTCCTCTCCTCGTCAACCACGGTATCATTGAAAACACCATTTTTACTTGTATGGAAGTCTGATGATCGGCTTTGTGTCTGGTACTCTGAATTTGTCCTCTCAACGTCATCATTAACTAAAAAAGAAGGCTCCACCTTCAACATAGAATTTTCATCAAATATAACATGCCTGCTTGTAACAATCTTCTGGGTAGTAGGACACCACAACCTATAACCCTTAACTACTCGCCTATAGCCAAGAAAAATACACTTGTGCGATCTTAAATCCAACTTCCCTTTGCTCCCATGCATATAAGCTAGACAACCAAACACTCTGAGAAAGGAATATGAAATAGGCTCTTCCTTCCATACTTCTTTAAGAATCTTCATATCTATGGCGATAGAAGGTATATGGTTGATGAGGAAAACCGCTGTAGATAATGCTTCTGCCTAAAATCTCTTCTTTAATCCAGCAGTCAGACGTAAGCAACGAGTTCATTTTAACAAAGTCTGATTCATCCTCTCTAAAACCCCATTTGCTGAGGGTCCCTAATGTGGTGTAGTGCCTTTTGATTTCCCTCGGACTCACAAAATTTGATGAATTTTTGAGAAGTGAATTCACCACCATTATCTGAACGAAGAACCTTCACTTTCTTTCCTGACTATTTCCCAATAAGATATTTCCAACTGTGAAATTATCAAAAGTGTTGTCCTTGGACTTCATAAACTAAACCCACACATTTCTAGAAAAATTATCAACAAATGAAACAAAATATCTGGCTCCTCAAAAAGATAGGCATGGTGCGGGGCCCCAAACATCAGTGTGAACATACTTCAAAACATCTTCAGACTTATGCTACGCAATGCCGAAAGAAACCTTCGTCTGCTTTCCAAGTACGCATCCCTCACAATAGCCCAGTTTTGAATGATGAATACCGTCAGTCAAACCTTGCTTTCTCAACACTTCCAAACTGCGCTCTCCAATGTGTCGTGTACAAAAATGCCACAATTTGGTAGAATCGGAATCGATAGAATCAACAACCGAAGAAGACTCCGCAACAATAGTGGTACCCTTCAGCAAATATAGATTTCCAACTTTTACCCCTTTTATCAGTATCAATGAGCCATTTGTAATTTTCAATGAATCTTTTTCTATTACACACTTCAAGCCAAGATTGCACAATGCTCCAACGGAGATCAAACTACACCTCAAATCAGGCACATGCCTGACATTACATAAAGTACGAACAACACCATCAAACATCCTAATCTTTGCCATTCTAATACCAATCATGCGAGAAGTAGCAATATTTCCCATGAGAACCTCTCCTCCATCAAACTGACGATAAGTGGAAAAAGAGTGTCTATCAGGTATCATATGATAGGATGCTCTAGAGTAAATAATCCACATAGTACTCTTTATAGAAGAGGCAGAAGCTGTAAAAATGTCAGGATCACTCTTTTGGATCCAATGTCTTCGCTGTAGAAGTTGCAGCCTTTTGGGTAATGACTTTGTTTTTATTCTCCAACTTGGGGCAATATAATGTCTAGGTCTTCTACAATAATGACAAACTCCCTTCGGACCTCCCCTTGACTGAGATCTTGACTTAGCTCTATCTACATCATATTTGGGTCTACTCTTACTTCTTCCCCTTTGTGCAATAAGGCCTTCGGAATCATTCTCGATGTCCATGTTTGCTAACTTTCCCCTTAACTTCTCGTTATGAAAATTTGTCTTCACATCCTTCAAGCAAATAGAAGAGCGCCCATAGATCATAGAGTTAACATAAGTGTTATACTCCGCAGGCAAAGAATGTAAAAAAATGACAGTTTGCACTTCATCCTCAATTTTTACTTTAGCTGCTCGAAGATTCATAACAAGTGTGTTAGGGAATCCACGTGAGCTAATACATCGGTTTTAGGCTTCATCTTGAACGAGTAAAATTGTTGTTGTAGATGATGCCGTTAGTGAGAGAATTGTCGTAGAACTTTTTCTAAGGAGCATCCCTTAATAACTTAACAATTTTCATATGAGAAAACTCTCTAAGTACTTCATCAGAAAGGCTAAGCTGAATGGTAGTAAGAGCATCATCTTCTAATTCCTTAATCTCTTCAAGTGCTAATTGCTTCAGTTTCTCTGGATCTGAGACAACCTTAAAAGTCTTCTCTTTCTTCAATACCATTTCCATCTTCATCTTCCATGTGCTAAAATCTCCATTTCCATCAAATCTAGCGACTCCATAATTTGTAGAGCTTCTACAAGTGCTATTCTATGTAGAATTAGACATAGCTAGAATAGACTTCAAACAGAAAAACAAGCTCTGATACTAAACTGCAGTGAAAAAATAGAGTTTTGGGCAGCGAAAGCAGAACATACAATAATCTAGTCTATGGACAATCTCAACAATTCCAATCCAACAGAGAGAATAAAAAGAAAAATCAAAGAGTGCAAATTATAGATAAAAGACAAAAAGGAAAGAACACGCCGATATAACAAGGTTAGGCTATGTCTACGTCCTTGGACCCAACAACCTTTATTCTTCTTCACTTCAAGAGGGAGTACAACATGAGAAGCATATAAATCACTCAATATAAATTTCTCACCCTACAATAGATACAGAAATAGGGATCTTATTGAAGATATTTTATGGAGAACTCTCTTATCGTCTTGTGTCAAAAAGATAAACAAATGTCTTCATATATATATAGGTGGAAGGATGAAGACTGCCTTGGAGATAAGTATAAAATCTTTCCGGATTTACTTGATTTGATTTCAACACAAATTTAGCATATTGGTATTTCTTTTCACGTATATCCTTATTTGATTCATTCCTCAAATCAATTAATATATCTTTTGACATTAATTGATATTTATCTATTTGTTTCCCATATTTGATCGATTGTGTGAATCAATTAATATCTTCTCTCTTTTAATATTTGGAATAGATTTAAATCGTCCAAGTTTAACAATAGTGAATGAAAATAATAACGTTTTCATTCAACCAGTAGAATATGAATGGAGACCTATGGTTTGTCCAAATTGTAGCTATTTTAGCCACCCATTGAAGTAGTGCTTGTTTGAAAAAAGTGTGGATGGCCAAAACAACCACAACACAAGATGATACAATGAATTCTAATAAGAACACTTAGCAAAATCATTCAGAAAATGTTCATGCACATGGTCAACCACAAGACAAAATGGCAAATATAGGTACAACACAAATCAATAAAGCATCACAACATGGAGAAATAAAAAATATACATTCAATTCAACAACAGGACTTCGCAAGTACAATAATTGCAAGAACAAACTAACATGCATGACATGGAGCTAGAATGCTCTAAATCAATTTCCAGTTCTGAAAATGAAGATCAAAATGTCACTGTTACATCTCAGCAACTATTTATAGATAATTTTAATAATAATGTAGAGTCTCAATGTACTGATTTATGTTACAATGCCAAGAACAATACAATTACACATGTCGTTCTTGCACAATCACAGAATAATATCAATTTGCAAAATGAAAATCTCCCTTTGTTGAGACTGTATGAAAGCTCTTGATGAACTTCAAAAAGGTAGCACTACTGGCGAAGTCAAACGCGCACAAACTAACGATAGCATTGGCTTATGCACAAGATCCAAACAATCCAAAAAAAAGTGACAAGATGAGCTTTATTTGAATTGACTACTACCCAACCAGATGATGTGATTGATAACCCTGCATGGCGAAATATGTTAATTCATCTTAAAACAAATGGAAAAAATATGAAAAGAACTCAGACTACTGTGAGCGCTCGTCCCTACTTGAAACAGGGTTGATCGTATGGAATGTAAAGGGCCTAATTTCCCTTTTAAGCAATTAGATGTAACTAGTGTGAACCCGTGCTTCGCACACGGGCTGGTGAAATTAGTTGTTTAAAGATAAGAAGTCAAAAACAGTTGAAAAGCAATTTAAAGAATGCATTCATCAAATATTAGTAGTAGACAATTCTAAGCGGTAATGTATAGCGGCGCAGGTAATCACCGATTGAAAGTTTTACATAAGGGTATGCCATAAGTCGTACACTCTTTTGGCTAACAACGAATTATTATTTATATTCCTGAAAAGCCGCATATCACAATGTGAGAGTATAATAGTTCGGTAAATTTAGTTATAAAAACATTTAAATAGATTCAAATTGGAATTTAACATAGAAACAGTCAAGAACAGTGAAAGTGCAAAAAGAAATGTTGATCTCAAGTTCAGATATAATCAGGACAATGTTAAGTTTTAAAGAATTTTTAATTATTAGTTATCATTACAGGCCTCCGAGAGCAAATATTATCAGAAAGTTTGTCCTTGTCTTCTTAATTGATACATTCTACATATTTTTTCTATAATACCGAAAATTCATATTTTAATTGAATGTTGAAGACGATTGTAGTCTTTATAAATTAGAACAGAAAAATAGGAAAACAATTTTGAAAAAACAAACGATGTTGAATCTCAAGTTGCACCGTGTCATTGTTATTGAAAATTACTTAGGACAATACTTTTGATGATCGTTGAACTTAGATAGCATGTTTTAATGTCACACAAAACTAAAAGAAGAATATTCATTGTTTAGTTTTATCTGGATTGGGTTTCCTCGTTAAATTATTTTGGATTACATGTAAGTGATATATGTATAGATATCTTTTATTTCGTTCATTTTCATTGACTGAAAATTTGAAGGATTTTTTACCCAAGCAATTTCAGGAGGAAGACGGTCGAGCCGCGAACTGCAAGCCTAAAATTGCATTAATATAAAGGTTCTTTTTTATGTTGTAGATACAAAGTAGTGATTAAAAAAAATATTATCACAAGTTTGAATGGCATAGCAGAGCAACCAACTACTTAATGGTACAGGAAATAAAGAATAGCACATTTGTTGAAATAAATATATTTTCTGAACAAAGATTACACTATTAGTTACTTTATACCAAAAAATCAGCTATATTTTTGATATGGAGACGAACCGTAGCATAGACTACATAGTAATTAACATAAGAGCGTAATGCAATACATATAGAGGTTAGGTTATACTTGGTATTGCTACTTTTTTATTTCGCTGTTGTTGCTTATTGTTTTATTTCGTCATACATCGATTATTTCTTATATAAAGAAATCATAAATTACAATCTTACATTGGTCCATAAGCGGCAATCCAATGATTAAGGGAGTTTTGAATTAGAGATTAACTCAAAATTATGCAGTTATAGAAAGTACTACGTAACATTGAAATATACAGCGCATAGGATGATATTACCACACGAAATAATAGCAAATCTCAAATATGAAGTGCATGAGATGACATAAACACATTGAATAACAGCTATACTTTTACATGATCAGACTGATGGCACATAGTTCTCAACTAAGACATGAAATAACAGCAAATTACAAAGCTTATTCCAACCTGGACATCTGCTTCCACTTTACACCCATAAGATACGCTCTTCCAATGCAAGAAGAAGGGAGCTGGAATAAGGGAAAATTCAGCATCAAAAAAGTGAACGGCTATAAAAAATGTTACTCATTTTTGTTATTTTCTTAGTTGTACCAGCGTAAACCATTACCCTTACAGAGAGATCACGCATAGATAACGATGATGTGCTACTAACTAAAATTTATAGTTCAGGCAGATAATGAGTATAAAAACAACATACCCAAGCTATTATTACTGAAGTGCATTATGATAGTTTTTTATTTGAGTTACATGGGCACATATGACTCACATAAAATTGATACAAATATTAAGTAGAATCATAGTAAATAAACTACAATTGAAAGAGTACTCATAACATAAGCTAGCTTGTATGTATATATAGTGGTAGAAAATATACTAAATTAAAGCAATAATAAGATTTTCAATGGTGGATGATATTTGAACAGCGGATTGCCAAACTCTCAAGCAGTCCTTTTTTTGCTGTTTGTCTGTATTCTTCGCATTGGCAGAGCTAGAGATGTGTAACTGGAGCTGTTTTCCAGACTTCCCAAAACCAAATAAGGATTTGTTTGGTGTTGTAGTAATATTGGTGTATTAGATAGCATTTTTGAAATATTGTAATTTAGTCCTATATTAAGTAGCGGTTGTTAGAAAAAACCTTAAAATGTTTGTGTCATGTAAATACGTTTTTCATCGTGTACTGGGTATCAACGTGTTTGCTTACATATTGGTGATGTTACTGAATCAGCCTACCAACGGATAGATGGAAAACCTCAAATTCATATGTATCGAAAAAATGAATTTTTTAACAATATTTGAAATATTATGTGATGCGGTTTTGATACGAATGCGGATATGAAGATATCTACATCCAAAAATTATCATTCTGATTTTTGTAAACATAATATTTAATATTATATGTATTTTAGCATAATGGACAACCTATATTTATTGTGTTATCAAAATAATAGTTTATATTATATTAAAAGTATAAACCGTGCGTAGATGCATCTAATAAGTAGTTTACATTTTATTTAATAGAAAAAAAATGAGTAAACGGATGTGTGTTGTAAATGTAAATGTTTTGGCAGTCACAACATTTTTATTTCATGTTGTTTTTTTAGTGTAGATGACAAATAGATACTAAAATTCCATTGATATGTAGTTGAGAAGAAGAGACGGTAGAGGTTGAAAATCGATGGTGAGATTCCGTTGACGGATGGGGGTATTTTCGGAATTTAAAAAGACACCGTGGAAATTCTATTGAATGAATTCTCTTTATTAATAGTAGAGATGTATATTCACCGCTCAAAACTTAAAAGTTGACTTCCTTTTAGTGTAAAATAGTACATACAACCGCCCAGAAAACTATTGTTAATATGGCATTTAAGACTTTAAAACTATTGTTTTCTATATTCGACATAAACATATGTTTCAGGTCTGATCATCAATTAATATATGTTAAAAAAAGTAAAGAGAAAATATAAACAGTATTAACATTGGGCATTGGTAAAGTGGCGCTGAAAAAGATAGGGTGTTCTGGCATTGAAAAAGAGTAACTTTTCGACAGCAAAGCATCGAAGTAGTGTTTTAGACTCTAAAGTGCCAAAATATTTTATTTTGCTTATTTTAAACATATATTACTTCGGCATTGTTGACTTCAATTTTGACGCTTTTAAATTAAACATTTATAAAAGTAACTTCAAAATTGGGTATTCATATTACAATATAGACAATATTAAGGCAAGTTGGATGGACATGGGCATAGTAAAATATAACTTAACTTTCTTTTTATTTCAAAGTATTATGAACAGAGAAACTTTTTTAATGTCCACTTCCTTACTTCATAAACACTTTATTTTTATTTATTTTTACTTTTTTCTAAAAAAGTTAAGATTATTATATTATTATGTCAATGCGTACACATGAACCTAGGCATGATATATAAGAAAAGCAGCAAAAGAGTCCATGCATCACTCGACCAATTATCAAGGTAATGCATAACATATATAATATGCATAGTTATGATATCATTATACATGTTTGATTTATACATGTTTATGGTTCATAAGTTCATTATAATGTGGATTAAGAAGAATACCTTTCTTGTCTGAAGCTATCTGACCTGCTAGCTGGACGACATGGAAGGGTTATAAATTTTGTAGTGTAGCTTTATCCCTACCTGCTAGCTTTATCCCTATACCTATAGAAGCATAGCATGATTGCAATTCCCTGCCCGCCAATCTGTGCTTTGGTCATGTGCTAGCCTGCCAGTTTGTATCTAGTGCCTGCCCAGTGTTGTAGCTCATCGAGTGATCATTTGTCAGTTTACATTTCAGCATACTCAATTTCGTCCGCATCTTACAATTCGACATTCAAGACTGATACCTGTAGTACACTTGCGGCATCCATGATGAGCTTCTCGACAGCAGATGCAATGTCCATTCGCACCTGCCTGAATCTTTGTTCAGATAGCTAGCTGGTGTTCGCCTGTCTGCACTCAACCCTGTCCACTCAGCAGATGCAGCTGCCTACTTCTATCACAGTTAACCTCAACTACCATTTCAGCACCTGCTATTCACAATGCACATGGGTCCATGCATTTGCCTAGTTCTGATTGGATCTTAATGCATGCTATTTCAGTTTCAACCATCCTATACAAACCTCTGCTTACCACAAGCCTACCACCCTGAACTACTCCCCTTATAATAACTACCTCTTCGCATTTCAGGAAATACACTACAGCCACTGAAAGTGGCTTCGTGGTCCAGGATATACACTTGCTACTTTTTTCATTCTAGCATTTGTTTTTTTTCTTCATTTTTTGGCAATGTATAATTATTCTTCTACGTATCTGTACTCTCTTTCACACTTATATTTATCATCCATTTAATGATCCCATATTTTATATACCAATGGAAAACTATTATATCGTCACCCATCAAAGGTGTTGATGGCTTTACTCTTTTACTAATATAATTAATTATTGAGCGCTCTACTCGCTTTGAGGACCACTTATCTAGTGAGGCAAAAAATTAAAGTGTAGAATGATGATGTGAAAGACAACTTATCTAGTGAGTCAAAAAGGATAACCTGAACAAAATAAACTAAGAACCTAGAATTTAGGTTTCTTTTGGACAACACCATGATGTAAGCATTTCACTGAATTGATCGACTTAGCCGACATAACCAACCTTAACTGTATGATCCATGTAGTAAGATACATAAACTGTCTGATCAGTCGAGATGACAACTTCAACAACAAATGCACGCATGTCATACTTATACATTTGGCCCTCTTCAACACACACAGTTATAAGTTGTATGTATTTTTTCTTTCTTGTAGCACGCACTTCAAACTTTTGCAATGAAGATGTTGGTTATGGTTGACTTAAGATGAAGCATGCATTTCAAACTTCTGCATATAATGGAACAGTTTGAAGTTATACATTGGTGAACTCTTTTACCTTTTATTTTTTCATTAATACGTTAAAATATACTACGCTTGTAGCAGATGAAAGAAAGATTGATAAGTAAATGTTGATAAAAGATTTTTTAAGCTCGGTTCAAGTGAAAATAATGACCTTTCAAACTACTACATAAATTCTATTTGGCATTTTTCTTACGAACAACCCAGATATGAACTTGAAGGAGAAATTACCAAGCATATCATGAGAACAACATGTAACAGATCTGGAGATATGTCCATTCTAGATGAAACATGATCGATAAAGAATTCACCTTAAATCAAGTAAAAATTGCAGATAAAATATGTATCGCTGAATTTTGGGTTAACTAAATTCATAGGAGTATTTAATAAAATAAAATAATTTTTTAACGAAGTAGAACACAACAATTTCACATCTTCACTCACATCATGTATTCACTATGTGCACCTTATTTTATTTATATAAAGGATGAATACACTTCTTAAGTAAATAAATTTATAATTACAATTTTCTAAAATATCATTGAGGAAAAAAAATGTGTTCACGTAGCCAAAATCAAAATAGGATCAAATTTCAGGATAGCATGACAAAACAAAACCTAAAATTACCTAAAGAATTAAATCAATCTAAATGGTGTACAGGTTTTTATTTATGATATAGACTCCTTTTTGTACATCATATTTTGATTGCCCTGATGAAAATAGAATCAAATTTTGAAATCTCATAACTGACCTGATATTCCAATCCAGATAAACCTAAACATGAAATAGAACCATGTATAATTGTATCATACCTAGTGTATAGAATAAAAATAGTTAAGGAGGTGCATATATGTTGTAGGAAAAAATGATTGACTGTGCACAAAAATTAGAAAACTGAAAATAAGGGCTGAGTTAGACAACTGAAAATAAGACTCTTTGTCATGGAGTAAACAAAGCATGGATAAAAATTTACAAAATAACTAAACTGAAATAATGACTAAATTGTAAACATAGTCTTTGAACAATGTTTTTGAATCGCAAACATAGTCTTCAAACAATGTTTTTGAATGGGTAAAAGAAGCAATAGCATTCAATCAAAATGGCCTAGCAGCATAACTGCGCACAAAAACTCTACGGAAACATTGAAGAAAAACCAAAGGCAAACAGAACAAACATGGACACAGAAGCTAGACAAATGGAATAAACATTCAATCAGAAATAAACGAATGAAAACAGTGATCGAACAGGAATAATACCAGTAGCATACGTGAAAAATAAGATATCCTGGCGATTGAAGAAGCAGTAAACCGGTTGAAACTCGATCGCAAGAGAGGAACAACATAGACAAAGAGGAACATTAAAATGAGTCAGACATTGAAACAACGTAACCAAACTTCCAATTTTTTGGAAGTTGACCTCCATATCTATGGCAAGAACTGGATTTTGAGTCGACAAAGAGAAGAGAACGATTGGCAGAGTAAGGCGCATGTGTTATCGGCCATTAAGATTAGGTATTTCATCAAGAGGAAGTGGAAAAGGGACGGTAATACCTGGGGTTTGGATGGTAAGGGAGAAGGAAGAGCTGGGTACGAATATAAAAAGATTAAAAAACGTGATTGTTCATTTTACAAAATTGTCGGGGCCTGTGCGCTATTAAAATATAACCCACTATTATATAATAGTATACTGTAGATTCTGTACAAATAAATGAAGAAATAGCCATGACTATATAGAACCAAATTATATAAGGTAAATAGACAAATACCCCCACAATTCAATGAAAAATCGGATATACATCGGTAAGATTTTACCTTATAAGGAGACAAATAAGCATTTGAGCCAGATTTTAAAAAAAATCATGTCTTACACTTGTATTCACTTGTTAAACACTATGTACCTTGCATAATTGTAACATAAACAACACCAAAAGGGTTATATTTCTCTTCTAATTAACATCTTCCAATCAACAAATAGAAACAACAAAAATTAAAATGTATCGGCCTTCCTATTTATTTGTCACACGTTATCCAGCTTGCATAATTGTAAAGTATGTAGCAAAATATTTTTCTAAGTTATTAAAATTTCCTTGGGATAAAGGTGTTGATGAACCAAACTATGTAAGAGAATAATAGCTAAAGTAATCCCAAACCAATTTGTTGTTTCTTCGCAATGATAATGTATTTCGATTTCCATTTCCATTTCTATTGTTTACTCCAAAGTAATCCCAAATAAACTTGAGCAACTACGAATGTAGTAGTGTGCATAGTTATTGATATGAACTTGAAGTGATTCCAAGTTTACCTCGAACAAATTGATTGACTGACTTAAATATATAAACCACATTGTGTTATTTTGAAAAAATTAACTATATAACTAACAAATAAGTTTAGCTTTAATAAGTCAGGTTATAGATTGAAGCAATACTGGTAAGTTATCATAATTCATTATCATGAATTGTTCAAATACTGGTAAGGGCGAAAAACAAAAAAACTCAATAAACTTTCCATCTAACTAAAAGAAGGCACATGATCAGCGAAGTAAATGGAAACAACAAAACAACACGCTGTACTTATCCAAGTACAAAAGAGCGTACCTCACTCCCATTGTTTCATACAGAATTAATAACATGGGTTTGATAATCTTGATTTTTACCATGATCGATCATGGTAATTAGATCCCATATTGCTAAACTATTACTACATGCATGTTAAGGGCAAATACTAAATTCATTCAAACTTCCAAGAATATAAATATTCCGTTTATAGTTGAGATGTAAAACCAACAACATTAGTTTGTAAATCAAATCTTTCTAATTTTACGCGATATCCATATTTATATACATATAATCCAGGTTACACAAAACTGAATCAAGTATCCAGTATCAGATTCCTAGTGACCGGGATATCTTACTACCATAAAAATATAGTTAAGCAAACAAATGCATCAGATGGTTATAGGCTAAACAATGAATATGTATTGATAAACTTTTGTTTGACATATCGAACAGTATGATAGAAGAAATGACCAAAGAGCTGAAAAGTCATAGGAACGTAATTTAGTTGAATCATCAGCACAAAGTATATATAATTTATCAAAAACATCTCCGAGTCAGCCAAATGTTTTCTCAAAATTGTTGACATAAAGATAATAAATACTATTACCGAACAAAATCTCAGTTGACATACCTGGACACAAAATGCAAGAAAGCTACTTGTTATGCTGAAGCTATGTAAAGAGCTCCTTCTTTTGATCCCAAAGCTAGAAGAATTGACCCAAAAGAATATTTTGCCATTAAAATTATAGTAATCAAACAGTACAGTGAGTAGATACAAAACGAAAAAACGCATAGATTATATCATACCAATTGAATGCATTGCCTTTATTAATGGAATCGTTCTGCATCATGCGGTAATCCATAAAAAAATAACTTTATAACCTGGTAGTACAAAATCGAAAACTCAGTAAAATATAGAATATTTTAGTACAATGCAGAGATAACAGTGTAGTAGTTCGAAATTAGGAAATCGACCTTTTTTGAGTAATAAAACCGAACAAAAAAATATGGCGTACCTTAAAGACATGGATATTGATCGAAATAAGCTGACCGCAAGAGGCAAGGAGAAGAAAAGCGAGATCGAAAGGCATGGTAATGAAAACCTTTGGTGAATTAGATAAAGCGAAGTAGGGAATGATTATTACTTACGTTATTATCTAGGGTTGGAAGGATTAGGAAGAATGAAGAGTTGGGCATGAAACTGGAAGAAATAGTTAAGTTATTATCTAGGTTAGAAGGATTAGGAAGAATGAAGAGCTGGGCATGAAATCGGAACAAATAGAAAGAAAAAAAACGACGGTTGATTTCATAAAATAGTGGGGTGGCTTGTGTGCCCTTGATTATCTAGGTAAGCGTAAGAGGAATGGATTGATTTCGGGTGGAGAAAATTGGAAGGAGGATATTGGTGATGGGGGAATGGAAGTTTCATCCGGAGGAAAGGAGAAGATAAAAATAATACAGACGAAGAAAATTTTGGAGACTGTTCAGTTGACAAATTTCAAGGAGGCCTGTGTGAGCTTGAAATTTAACTCACTAATAATAATATAGTATAGATTAGTAGTCTTAAATAATGACAAGTTTCTTTAGTAGGTTTACTATAGAATAAACTTCTAGAAAATAAAATTAATGATATCGTTACTCGATTTAATATGGGATAGGACTATACTTTTAATATGGACCAACATAATAAAAGTAGAATTTTGGTTCTTTAGGATGCTAATATATGGTCAATTTCAGTTATTCATAAAAGCAAGCAGTATATTTCAACTTTAGTTCAAAACAAAGTGGGTTTGATCTTCTATTGCACGTTTGTATATGTACATAACCAATTGGATAAATGAATTTAGTTATGGGAATTCATTAAAACACCAGCTTGTTCCTTTAACCTACATTGGGTAGTAATATGAGATTTTAGCGCTATCCTTTATGGTTAGGATAGAAATAACAATGGGAGCTATTGTATGAATCTAGACAAGGACTTATAGATTGTGCACTTTTGACTTATTTGAACCACCAGCTTTAAGTAATTTCTACACTTGGAATTGAGGTGATAACCTGTCAGTTTATAATAAAATTTATAGATTATTCATTAATAAGGAATGCCTCAACAGATTTTCTAACTTCTTGTTATTCTTTATGAACCACTCTATGGGTGACCACACTCCAATTATTTTCAATTTTGCTACTCCTTTTTCGATTAGGAAAAGTATACCTTTCATGTACAATAATTTGTGGCACTATAGGAATGGCTATCATAACGTTATTCAATTCATGTGGGCGATCACTATGTTGGAAATCTTTTATTTCAGCTTCTTTCGAAACTAAAAAACAAAGGATTGCCTCCGAACTTGGAGTAAGGAATATTACAGCAAGAAAAAGACTGTTGATTTAATGCGTAAACAGCTCGACGTGACTTACTCGGATCCACTTAATCAACTTAGTAATTCTCATATTCTAGATGTATAATTCTCATATTCTAGATGTATATAAGCATAAGGTAGAACAACTTTCATAATCTCTTCATAGATAAGCTACATAAAGCATGCAACACTTTAACATAAAATGGCTCACCCAAGGAGAAAGAAAATCTTAATTTTTGCACTCTATATTTTCAAAAACAAGACCAAAATCGACAAACAAAATGATGGTTAATGAACAGGGCAATTAGGTAAACTTGAATGATAAGATAAACAGGGAAGCTATCAATTCTTTATAGACTTATTTAATTTAACCTCCATTGATTCTAATTTTTCGCATATCACTTGTAAAAAAATTACTTTAGATGATGCATGAAAGGCTATGGATGATCCATTTGAGATAAAAGAAGCCAAAAGGTTAGTGTTTCAAATTAATGATAATAGCTCCCTTGGACCGGGTGGGTTTAACTCAAATTTCCACAAATTGCATTGGGACTTAACTAAATATGATATTTGGAAAGCAATGTTGGAAATGTAGCAGTCAGGTAAGATCATTAAGGATATTAAATCATACCTTTTTATGTTTAATCTCTAAAAATGTAGACCCACATATTATAGCAGATTATAGGCCAATTTCTTTGTGCAACATATTATACAAAATTCTGGCTAATCTGCTAAGTAATAGAATGAAGCATTACCTTAACAACTTAATTTCAATGAATCAAAATGCGTTCATTCTGGAGAGAATATCATAAAAAATTCACTTTCAGCATACAAAATGGTGAGGGGATTCAATAGGAAGACGACTAATAATATGTGTTTGAAAGTAGATTTACACAACGCATGTTGTGGGGAATTCTAACTCGATACCACTCAAATCAAAACCCCAAAACACAGTGGAAAACGAGATCGTCATAAGAAGTGAAAAAAAAACCAATCAATATCTCAATCTCAATTCAATCCAAGACCAATCATAATCACCAAACAAGCAATATAATATAGAAGCGATAACGAAAAATAAATCACACACTGATTTATAGTGGTTCCACTAACGTCTAGTTAGTACATCCACTTTGAGAGAGAGCTTTTATTAATACCAATGAGAAGAGTACAAGAGATTGACAACAATGATCAAAATTCTAATAGAAATTGATTTGTGAAGAAGAGAATTGAAGAAAATTAGGTTTTAGATAAAACCCTAATTATTGGAGGCTAAAACCCTTGATTAAAACCCCTAATATCTTGGCGTCTTTTTTCCTCTTTTTAATCTGAATCCAGAAAATAGCTTATATAGGAGAACAGAAGACCTAGGCAGAGTTCCAGAATTTCCCTTCGAATATCACAAATCTTCATACGAAGCCTAGGCCAAAAAACCGGCATGAGTTGCCACAGACGTCTGTCACAATGCGATAGACGTCTGTCCTAAGTCTTGGGAAAATTTTCCCTGAAGCCTTAGACGTCTGTCGAAAGTGACAGATGTCTGTCCCAACTTTCAGGTTCCAAACCCTGAAACGACAGACGTCTGTCGCTGTTGCTCCAGCATCGCTCCACCTTCTTCGCCATATCTTCCTCCTCCGAGCTCCGATTTGCGAACTGTTTTCTCCGTCACTAAGCTACTTCCGACCCTTTCAATTCTCTATATATAGTGTTGCCAAAATTCAACACTCCACCTCGACACTATATTCATCTCCAACTCCAATGGTACCATACTATCAACAACAATCGATAGCACCAACTATCACTTCTTTTACCTTCAACCAAACATGAATGCTTTCCCAATGAGCTCCGGCAAAGTCACCTCCCATTGCACTCCATCAATGAGCTTAGGCAAAGCCCCCACCCGCTAATGAAGTGTTGTGTAACATCCCACCTTTTTGTACGCTTTAAGCAGACACATGTGCCGACTCAAACCATACAGAAGGGCGGATTGTTATAGGGTAAATAAGAAAAAGAGAAATAAATAAAACAAAATACATAACAGAATCTCACAACGGAATGACAAAATATAATAATCAAATAACAGTTCATGAAGCTGTATACAAAACATTTGATTTTACTTATACAATAAAAAATCAGAGTTACACATATCAGAGATAAAAAAATAATAATGCAGCGGAACAGTATGAATGCAGTGGAATAAATATAGTAAATAATAGTAGTACAAATCTTCGTCTTCGTCCTCCAGAAATAAGGTCTTCAAATCCTGAAATGCTCAGGCTGACCCAAGCGAATTGAAAAGACAAAACACTCGAGTCAGAACTAAAAGATCTTCTGTAAGTTAAATCAACGGCAAATAAATATGAGTGTAAACGGCGTCGGAGATGTTTACGGGGTTTGACATCTCCTATCCAATGTCTAACGTGAGTACAGTAACTTAAGGATCCGTTAAACTATGTACTATGTAGTACAATACGCTATTATAATATGTCTATAGTAAGATAAACTATTAAAATAGCGTTAAGGCGTTACCCATTTCCCCCTTAACACATTTTATAATGTCAATAGTCTATACAGTACCGTAACTCCCCGTAAACTAAGGCCTCCAGAGGATACCCCATAGGTACGACATAGAACAAACTCGTAGAAGACGCGCTAGGGTAGGTGACACGGCATAACTAGGCAATGCCAGGGTAGATATACCAATTACACTTCCGGACTGGGGGTAACGCATAGCAGCTACTACCAACCACCTCGGAACACACTCCCAAATCAAAAATCGAGGGTGGCCACCAAATCAATCACAAAGTCAGAATATAGTATCGAAGGAATGTGCCCGATCGGAGGAATGACCTCACTTGGCCCGTCGATTGCTCCTGTTTTAGCCACCTTAAGCTAACTCATGGGAGTCAGGTCCACGTATATACCACATATAGGATCGTCGCCAACCATCCTACTTCATTCTGGAATCTCCACCACGTACACAGTTGTCAAAGTGGTTTTCGGTATTGGCAGAGAGTATGTCAATATCTGATCCCGGTCTCTTTAACAACCAATCGCTTATTACACACTGGATGGTTCTTTTACATTTCCAAAATCATTTCATAATTGATATCAAAATATCATATTCAATTCAAATTATATAATTTTCGAAATCATTACTTACTTCCGAAATTATATCACATTGAAATCATAGTTCAAAATTATATTTTCTTTCAAAAGTCATATTTCCAAAATAGGTTAAACTCTCATTTAAAAATTGTCATATTAAACCAAATATGCTATTTAGATCCCAACTTAGGTTATAATGTCGCTTAACCACATTCACTTTAAAAATCGAGAATTTAAATATAAATCCATCCATTTTACTTAGTTTGGAATTTAGAAGAAAATAGTTTAAATAGTTATAAATAGTTAATATAGATTTAAAATAGATTGAATATAATTAAATAAATTAAATAGCTTTAAAATAGATTAATTAGATTTAAAATAAGTTAAAACAGATTAATTAGTTTAAATAAATTAAATGGTCTAAAATAGGTTAAAATGATTTGATATAATTAATACAGGTTAAAATAATTTAATACTTTGAAATCTTAATAATTAGAAATTTTGAAATAATAATATATTTTAAAACAGTTTATATTAAAACATGAATTTGGAATTAATATCACATTATATTCATTTCATTTCAACGCATTTGGACCATTTTCAAATTTCCAAGTCAACGAACCAAATTCCAAACCTTTAAATTTAACATTTCAATAAACTATTGAATTCCATATCGTTTCAATCCATGTTCAAATATCAATTCGAACTGCTCCAATTTCAAAATATTTCAAAGTATTTTCAAACAACTTCAATAACTTAATTTCGATAGAATTTCATTTATACTTAAAATTTTACTTTAAACTTCCAATTTAATTTCTTAAAGCAATTCCTTTTAAACCAATTCACATTTCAACACAAAACTTGATTTTCCAATAATACTTCAATTTACATAAATCAAATTTTATTTCAAAATATCATTTAATTAAATTCAAAATTAAGGATTTTAAAATCATTTAATTTAACCAATCCGGTGTCCGTATATAATTCTCTACCCTAGGGTCAAGTGATACAGATATTTATCATTTCAATCTGCAATTTAAAATTTTACGGTTATATATCATTTCAAACCGCAATCCCGAATTAATAATAAAATCCATAAAATCGCTCGAGTCTATCATTTCAACCCATAACGATTTTTCCTTAATCTATAGATCATTCGGGTATGTATCATTTCAACCCATATTGAACTTGCAATTTATAACGATATAAAATACAGCATCCATTCATCCAATATCAACAATCAACATCCATTACAGACATCATCCAAATCAGTCAATAAACATCAATATAGAACTGATAATCAATAATAGGTATTTAACTGTCAATTTATATTCAATAATAAATTAAATAACAATTTAATTCAAATAAATTCAAATTAAATGAGATGGTGATTTAAAATATACCAAACAGTCATAAATAAATTTCTAATCACATCATAAATTTAATTTAACAAACATAAGAAATTTTAGAAGTTGTGAGTGAGTTAAAACACTCACCTTTGAACTTAAATTGAATTTAAATCCAATTTAAACCCAAAATTTGAACTGTCTCAGAATTCATCTAAACCAGCGTCAAAATGTCTGGAATTCCGATACGATCCTAGCGGAATGAACTGCACGTGAAACGGACCTCGTATGCAAAAGTTATACACGTTAGAAATTTGAGTTGAAATTTAATTAAATAATATATTACCAAACAAAAACTGCCACGTCAACGTGGTACTCACGTGAATCAGAAGCTAACTTGCACGAACCCTAATCTCATCGCTCGAAACCCACCCTGAAGCCGCCGTCCTCTACGAATTATCTTCGTCGCTAGGTGCCCCGACCACCGGATCAGGCAATGCCAATGGCTTCGGCGCCTCAGGCCGATCAATATACTGCCGCGCGACCCCCCTTTCAACGCCCTAGGCGTATGCGCCGCCGCTGCCTATATAAGGCCATCATGGCAAAATCGAGCAACTCCAGGCCGAAGTAGCCGCACCGATCTTCATGCCTCGACACCCTCTACCCGCTGGCACCACCCGATCGTCGTAAGGTTGACGATCCACCGCTAAATGAGACGGTGACCTATGGACGGTCGTGACTTGATCATCCATGGCTATCCTCATCCATGGCTACTAAAAATGACTCTCTCACTTCAATATGCTTAGTCATGGGCTAAACGCCAAATTCTCTGCCAAGTGAATAACACTCTGGCTATCACATAAAACATCGATGCTATCATGCTCGAACCCCAAGTCTTACAACAATCGCCTCAAATAAAGTGCCTCCTTTGTCGCCTCCACCACGACTATCAACTCCGCCTCCATAGTGGATAAAGCAACTACGGTCTACAATCTTGATCTCCAACTTATGGTCGTACCTCTAAGTGTGAAGACATATCCAGAAGTTGATTTTCTTCGATCCCTATCACCGGCGTAGTCTGAATCACTATAACCAACCAACTTGCAATTCTTCTCCTTACTACCTCCAAAAACAAGACCATGAGATGATGTATCTCTAAGGTATCTAAATATAAGCTTCACAGCTTCCCAATGTGATTCCCTTGGATTAGCCATATACCGACTAACCATCCCGACGGCATTTCAATATCGGGCCTTGTACACACCATAGCATACATTAGACTTCCAACCGCACTAGCATATGGCACCTTTGCCATATAAGCCTTGTCTTTCTCCAAGATAGGTGATCCCTTACTTGAATGCTTCATATGCAAAGGTAAAGGTGTATTTGACGCCTTTGCATTCTCCATGCTAAACCGTCAAAGCTCTTTCTGTATGTACTCCTTTTGAGTTAATTTCAACTCGAAACGCTTTCAATCTCTTTCTATTTCCATGCCCAATATCCTTCTTGCTTCTCCAAGATCCTTCTGTTCGAACTCTGATTTCAAACCCAATTTTAACTTGTTGATTTCATTTTTATCCTTAGAAGCAATGAGCATGTCGTCCACATACAAGAGTAAATACACCCAACCATCATTTTTCAACTTCTTGAAATATACACAAGCATCTTTGATGTTCTATCAAAACCATTTTCAATCATAAAATGATAAAATCTCTTGTACCATTGTCTAGGTGATTGCTTTAAACCATATAGTGATTTCTTTAACTTGCAAACCAAATTTGACTTACCATCCACAACAAAATCTTCTGGTTGCTCCATGTAGATGTCTTCATCTAACTCACCATGCAAGAAGGCGGTTTTCACATCAAGTTGCTCCAACTCCAAGTCATGAATAGCAACTATGGCAAGTAATATCCGGATAGAAGTATGGCTCACAACTGGTGCGAATATCTCATCGTACTCATTTCCATTCCTTTGGGCAAACCCTTAGCCACTAGCCTAGCTTTGTATCTCCCATCGTCCTTCACCTTGTATATCCATTGCGCCCAATAGCATGGTTTCCTTTAGGAAGTGGAACCAAATCCCAAGTTTGATTCTTCAATAATGATTGCATCTCTTCCTCCATGGCATAAATCCACTTCGAGCTATCACTCGACTCCATGACGTCATCAAGGTCCATCAGCTCATCTTGGACTACACGAAGAGCATAGTTCAAATTATCAAAAAAACTAAGATAGTTCCAATCACTATATCTTTTGGGTGGCCTTATAGCACGACGACCAACCTGAGTAGCAGTACCATCACCTAAACTCCTTTCGGCTCCACCTTGAACCAAATCCTCTCTAGAATCATGCACACCACCAATACTACTACAGGGCCCTATGGACTATGTGATGTTACATCAACCGCTACCTCCTCACAAGCATCTCCAACTACTCTACTCTCTCTACTCCTTGGAAAAAATGTGGGAATAACTTCCTTCTCCTTTGATTCACCATGAACCAAATTTGGAACATCCGATGAGCTCTCATTCTCCTTGAACATCGCTGACTCATCAAAAGTAACATGACGAGAATTCACAACCTTCTTCATTTTCGGATTCCAAATCCAATAGCCTTTTACTCCACTGTATAACCAAGCAAAATCCCCATGAAAGCTCTAGGTTCAAGCTTATCATTTCCTGGATCATTCACATAAACCGGACTACCAAACACACGAAGATAGCTTAAGTCAATGCTCTTTCCCTTCCACACTTCCTCTAGAATTTTGTTATCAATAACCGAGCACGAATTCGATTAATAATATGCACTGCGGTTGACAAAGCTTCAGCCCAAAATCCCTTAGACAAATCCGATGTCAATCTCAAGCATCAAGCTTTCTCAAGTAGAGTACGGTTCATCCACTCCGCAACACCATTCAACTGCGGATCTCCCGGTGTAGCAAAATGCCTCTGAATACTATGATGCTTGCAAAACTCCAAGAACTCTCCAGAAACATACTTTTCGCCATTATCAGACCTTAGAACCTTCAAAGACTTGCCACTCTCATTCTCAACAAGAGCTTTCCATGCTTTGAACTTTGCAAATGCCTCCGACTTGGCCTTCATTACATACACCCATACCTTTCGAGAAAAGTCATCAATAAAAGAAATATAATAGCGAGCTCCTCCCAAAGAAACTATCGGTGTCGTTACCCAAACATCCGTGTGAACATACTCAAGAACCCTTCTCAAATCATGTTTTCCCTCACCGAATGAAACTTTAGTTTGCTTCCCCATGACACATTCCTCGCAAAACTCTAGTTTTTGAAACTCTGTCTACCGATCATCTCCTTCTTCCGAAGAATATCCAAACTCCTCTCCGGGACATGACCTAACCTCAAATGCCACGACCTAGTCGCATCCAAGCCACGAGAACTATCAACTCCAACACAAGTTTCACCTTCTACAGTCACTCCTTGAAGCAAATAAATACCATGAGTCCTAGCACCCTTCATCACCACAAGCACCTCTTCGAAACCCGCAAGCTATCACTCTCAATGGTAATCTTACATCCTAAAGAATCAAACTGCCCCCAAAGAGATAAGAGACTTCCTAAGTCCCGGAACATAGCTACATTAGT
Organism: Allium fistulosum; assembly: GCA_030737815.1. Classification (NCBI taxonomy): domain Eukaryota; kingdom Viridiplantae; phylum Streptophyta; class Magnoliopsida; order Asparagales; family Amaryllidaceae; genus Allium; species Allium fistulosum. The sequence continues at coordinate 210,597,124 of CM060907.1, forward strand.
GAGAGTACGAACCACTCCGTCAAACATTCGAATTTGCACGAAACCAATGCCTTTCGACTAACAAATAGCACCATTACCCATAACAATTGGATTTCCTTCTTTGTCAGCATAAGATGAAAAACAATTCCTATTCGGTGTCATATGATAAGACGCCCCCGAATCGAGCACCCATTTGCTACCCGAAACATCTGATGTTATCGCCGTCAACACATCTACGTCTCCCTCACCAACTCCACTCTCCACCGTTATGGACAAAGATGCTACTTCCTTCTTTTCCTTCTCCTTGTCCGGACACTCATTCTTCCAATGACTGGGCTTCTGGCAAATATAGCACTTGCCTTTTCTTTCCTTCGACTTTCCTATCCAACCGGGGTTCCATGATTTAGAATGCCCCCGGTTCCCCTTTTTCACATATGCCTCCTTCTCCACAAATAAACCATGACCACTACTTCCATCACCTAACTCCTTCATTTGATCCCGCAACTTCTCGCTAAGAGGACCTGATTTGACATCATCTAGAGTCAAAGTATCCCGGCTATAGATCAAACTACTTGAGAAACGCGTACATCGATCCGGCAATGAACACAACAATATCATCGCCTTTTGCTCTTCCTCAATCTTCAAATCTAACGCCTTCATCTTCATTAGCAAATCATCAAAAGTATTCAAGTGTGCCTTTAGCAAAGTAACTTCCTTCATCTTATAGGTGAAGAACATTCGCAACAAGATCAAATGATTAGTTAGTGACTTCTTCATATACAACTTCTCCAACTTGTCCCAAATTCCCTTAGCGGTAGTCTCACCACTAATTTCAGAGATAACATTCTCCCCCATAGCAAGTTGAAGTGTAGCGAATGCCCACTCTTCCCTTTCCTCTCTCTCAACATCCGAGATGTTCGCTGGAAACAAATGTGTGTCAAACACTACCGGATGCACCTGATTCCTCCTAAGAACCACTTTCATCTTCCATTGCCATATTTCAAAATCATTATCTCTATTCCACTTGTCTATAACCAATTTTGATTCTGAAGCCGCATACGAACCACGTACATAAGGCGCTACTCTGCTTAGATTGCCCATTGAGGAATTACCTGAGGTATTATCTGATTCCAGTATTTCTATAACCACATACCAACACCAATGCTCTGATACCAAATGTTGTGGGGAATTCTAACTCGAGACCACTCAAATCAAAACCCCAAAGCACAGCGGAAAACGAGATCGTGGTAAGTAGTGCAAAAACAACCAATCAATATCTCAATCTCAATCTCAATTCAATCCAAGACCAATCACAATCACCAAACAAGCTATTTAATATAGAAGTAATAATGAAAAATAAATCACACACTGATTTATAGTGGTTCCACTAACGTCTTGTTAGTGTGCATCCACTTTGAGAGAGAGCTTTTATTAATACCAATGAAAAGAGTATAAAAGATTGATTACAATGATCAAAATTCTAATAGAAATTGATTTGTGGAGAAGAAAATTGAAGAAAATTAGGTTTTAGATAAAACCCTAATTAGTGGTGGCTAAAACCCTTGATTAAAACTCTTAATCTCTTGGCATCTGTTTTCCTCTTTTTGATCTGAATCTAGAAAATAGCTTATACAGGAGAACAAAAGACCTAAGCAGAGTTTTAGAATTTCCCCTTCGAATATCACAAATCTTCATATCAAGCCCAGGCCAAAAAACTGACAGGAGTCGCCACAGACGTCTGTCACAATGCGACAAACGTGTGTCCCAAGTCTCGGTAAAATTTTCACCGAAGCCTCAGACGTCTGTCAAAAGTGACAGACGTTTGTCATGGGTCTTTGGAAAAAGTTTGCTAAAGCCATAGACTTCTATCGAAAGTGACAAACATCTGTCCCAACTTTCGGGTTCTAAACCTAAGGCAATAGAAGTCTGTCACTTTCTCACAGATGTCTGTCATTGTTGCTCCAGCACCACTCCACCTTCTTCGCCATATCTTCCTCCTTCGAGCTTCGATTTGCGAACCGTTTTCTCCATCATCAAGCTACTTCTAACCCCTTCAATTCTCTATATATAGTGTCGCCAAAATTCAACAAGGCATATGACAAAATAAGTAGAGAATTCATATACCATATGTTGCTATGTATGGAATTCTCTGAAAATTTTGCACAATTTATGAATGTTTTTCCACTTCCACTTTTTCAATTCTTATAGATGGAGGCCACATAGGATTCTTTAGTAGCAAAGAGGCATAAGACAAGGTGACTCATTATCTCCTTTACTGTTTGATATCTCGATGTAATTTTTCACAATTCTATTAGATTTAATTCTATAAGGGCAACATTGACCTAATTCTCCCAACTGAACCTATCCTCATGCATTTGCTATATGCTAATGACATTCTAGTGTTCACCAAAGCTAACACTAAAAATGCAGAAACCATAACCAAAATTATGAAAATAATAAAAGAGTCTTAGGTTTAGAAATGAATAAACAGAAAACTACACGGTATTTTAGCAAAGAGGCAAAATCCAAAAATCAAATCCTCCACATACTAAATGTCCAACCTAAGAATCTCCCGGTTACATATTTAAGAATTCCCTTATCTTATAGCAAGCTGAAATCTAGAGACTTTGGAGTGCTATTAGATAAAATCCACAAAAAAATTAACAATTGGAAAAATAGGATGTTGAATGTAGCTGGAAGAATTAAATTAATCAAAACTATAATTTATCCAATGATTATGTTTTGGATTCAATTTTATTAGCTATTAGTATCGATAATGAACAAAACTAATGCAATGTATGCAAATTTTCTATGGAAAAACACATAACATGTGCTAGGAAGATTATGCCGACCGATATTTGAAGGAAGCATAGGTCTAAGAAAATTGCAAGATTTAATGAAGGCAATTGTGCTGAAACTTACATGGAGATTTATACAAGGCGAATATGTATGGTCTTAGTGGATGAGAAATATGTATTGAAGGAATAAATTTTTTTGGTCCATCAATGCAAATAATAATGCACCATACACGGGGAAATTGCTGCTCAACACAAGGTCAACAATCAAGGATACAATTAAGAGGAAGATAATTAATGGAGATAACACAAATATCTGGTTTGATCCATGGGTTAATGGTTAGTCTATTGTAGACCTGATGGGGGAGGATGTTATATCAATCATCGGGGGCCACAACAGGAGGGTCTCTTCTCCCATCTTCAATGGATGTTGGAGAGAGGATATCCCATATCTTCCCCCGTATATCTCCTAATAGATTATCAAGATTCCTATAAGCAATAATAGTTCAGAGTATCACTAGTCATGAAAACTATAAAACAATGGGGACTTTTCGTTTAATTCAGCTTAGAATCAAGTCAGAGAGGTGAACAGCGAATTGGTTTGGTGTAAGCATGTTTGGAATACAACATATGCTCCTAAAATATCTCTTTGCGAATTTCTAGCAAAATCAAATAAATTACACACCAAAGCTAGAATTTTAGATGGAATAATTCAATCGATATGCTATGTGTCCTACGCAAATAGGAACCAGAGTCAATTTCTCATCTTTTCTTTAATTTAATTGTTCATATTCACAAAGCGTCTAGGAAATTTACAGAACCAAACTTAAGCTTCCTACTCTTGCTTAAAACGACATTAATAAGGTGTTCGATGTAGTGATCAATAGAAGCAACAACAAAAAATCTTACAACAAACTAGTGGACATAATAATTACGACAATATGACACATATGGTTGGAGCATAACATGCGTGTTTTTCAACAAATTAAAACTCCAATCCACATTAGATCAAACCAAATAATGATAAATTGCAAACAATTACTGAAAAGAACTAATATTAGAGAAGATGAAAAGAGATGATGGGAACTTATCTTTGCTGATTTTGGTCATGCCTCTCCTTTGTCAGTTCGAAAGGAGACCTGGAACGGAGGATCTCCGGTGCAAGGCAATAGATCTATTGACATCTCTTGAATAATCTGACATCGACATTCGACAATCGTTATCGCTGCAATTCTAGAATGCTTTGAAGCTTTTTTGGCATAGGGGATCTGCAACAATCATCGAACATGGATATTTGCAAAAACATTATTTGCAGTGCAATTATTGAACTCCTGAAGGAATAAAGGAAGACATTGGATTTTAGTTTATTTCCTATAATATGGCACATGCTTGTTGTTTTGTTTTCTTTGACCTTGGCATTTTAGGGATCATACAGTGGATTTGAGTCTAATTGTTTTGTGATACTCCTACCACAGTTTGACCCCTGATTGTTTCTATCTTTTGTACCTATTTCTGTAGTAAGTAAAGTATCCAATTTTCAAAAAAATGTATACAACGTTGTTTGTTTCCCAATTTGGTGTTTCAAGTTGATTCTTTATTGGTGAAATTACTTTTTGTTAATAATAACACTGAAATTTATGGTAAGTGATGAATATTTGTGTTTTGCATTTTCAAAAATTAAATATATTTTCTTATTATCTTTTTACGAAAATGGTATATTTTGGTTATTTTCAATTAATTTTTTGATAGATATATTTTTATTTGTATTTTACTATATTTTTGAGGCAGATTGTAATTATTTTCTAAAATGTTTCATTCTAAATTAATATTATTAGGGAATGTGGCAATGTTTTAAATATCAAATTATTACATTTTACATATCTAAAATTGCAATATGTTTTGTAATACTCCATGTTCTTTTTTCACATAACATTTCTTCTCGTTGTTAAACAAATATCTTGTTTATCATTTTGATAATATTGTATGGTTATTTCTGATTTTAATATTAACTACAAGAAATTTAAGTGCATAAAATAAAATTGATTCGATACAATTACACTTTCACTTTCAAGTATTTTTTTCTTTCTCTAAAGTAATATTTAAAATCAATCTATGTATCATTTATTTTTTATAAAATATGTCTTGAAAGCTAATGTTGAATTCAAAAATATATATATGCATAAGTAGCACATTTTTGTCAAAATCAATCCATGTATATAAACATTAGAAATTCATAAAAATACTAATTTTAAAATTAGTTCATAATACCAACTTTCATTTACTTTCTTGATAAATATTAAATCCTAAAGAATATTGATATGTAACTCATTTATGCATATAGTAAAATGATAATTTATTTTTTATTTAAATAAAAAATATATTAATCACATAACAAAATTTGCTTATTAAGAAAATTAATAAGTTCAAACTGTAACACATTTATCTTAGCAAATTCATTATATTTCGCATAATAAATTCAATTCATTAAAAATATTTATAAAATTATTTTTCTACAATGTGCTATGTTCAACGCACGGCTTACGCACTAGCTAAATTTAAAACCACTAACTCTAGGTTGAGAACTAAAATAAATAAGAACATTTTTTTTCTTTGAATAAAATAATAGTTGTTATATAATCTAAAAGATGAAGAAAGAAAACAACATAGAAAAAAGAAATAAAAACTACACGAATGCAAAGATGTTAGGATATTTGCTCATTCCAATGGAGGGGTCTTTATATATAGGAATTGATTACATGAGTTTTCTATAAATTTTCTCCAAAATTTTCATGTTGAAGAAAAAAAATTTCAATGTGTTTTGCTCTAAATTGAGAAGATGACATTATATGATTTGGGAAGTAATTGCTTTTTTTGCAAGATCAATAAATATGTAAATATTCCTTTTACTATTATTAGAATAGCCTATAATATATTTACTCAATATGTGTATATAATCCTTCCATTTCCCCCGAATGCAAATTATTCTTCTTTCCTTTATTCCCTTAACAATCGTAACATTTCTTTTTTTTGAACTTCAATAATAAATTATGCATCTATTTCTAACATTCTATGTGATTATTATGTTCATTTCATTAATAATTTTGATTAACAATTCTGGTGTAAATTAGCGGAGAAGCATCTGTATAAGAGTTATTTGTTGGGGGTTTTTAGTTTTAAGGCCTTCCTCACCGGTAAGAATAGGTTTCTAGTTCTGCTTCAAAATTAGTTAAGTTTTAAGGATAACATACAGTAAAATTACATCGGTAACCCTTATTTTAATAAAACGACGATTCTACTTCATTAGCTTTCACTCTACCTTTCCCAAAAAAATAAGATTTTCTTACTTTGTCTTCCCCTCTTTGACAACAAAAACCAAATAATACTATCTATAGAAAACACTCTATGAATCTACTTTTATTGCACATGTTAAGAGATTAAGTATCAAATTTGTTACAACCTCGGTATATCGTAGTTTTTCTGCTTAAAAAATAATGGAAATTTGTTCCCCCTATATTTTTGAATTTGATACATGAAAAATCCCTCCTTAAAACATGTTATACCTAATTTTAATCTAGGTAAAATAATTTTTATTTAAATTACATATGAACATTAATTCCATGTTTTTATGATCAAAACAAAAAAAAAATTAAAAAACTACAAATATTTGCAGTCTAGTTATTTTCAATTTTTTTGAGTTTTTCCCAAATTTTCTAAAACTAAAAAATAAGGGTTTTTTTATAACATGCTTTTGAGAAAAGAAGTCTGTGTATTTTGAAACTTAAAAGATGATAATTGACAAAAGTTCCCTGAAATATATCGAGTTAGATTTTGTGCTCTTTTTTGTCTTAAGGAAAATTTTATTCATAAGTCAAAAATCATCTATATACCATTATTTTACTAATAAAATATACGATTAAGTTTGTTACCCGCCATTCTAGCCCGAGTATATTGAACTAATTGCATGAGTTAGATCCGACCGATATCAAGGCCGATGACTCCAGAATGATGACTGTGGGACCCAAAAGTCAAGTACAAATGATCGTATAAAGTGAGAATTGAATGGATTTGATGGATGTATAATGTGGGATGCTCAAAGCATGGAATATGGCTCGACGAATGGAAGGGTTCGACATAGGTTGGCTCATTAGGAGGGATCGACATACTCAATCAAGAGGGATCAACGGGCTTCAGTAAAGAGGGGTCGACATCCATTAAAGTTCAAGTGCATTCATGCATACAACAATCAATATCTCAAGATCTACAAGTCCAAAGCATATGAAATTTGAAGAGCAAGGTATATGAACCCTAGGGAACCTACCCTAGGGATCGCATATCAAAAGGATAGTACAGATATAACATCCCGTATCTGGAGGCCAAAAGCTAAGCGCTATGGATGCTGCAGTCATCCACAGTAATAACTTGTGGTGACGAATTACATTAATGTTAATGGTATCCATAATATCAGAAGCACTTGAATATGAACAAAATCATAGATTTCCAAAAACAATAATTTTCAGCGATTACATTTCAAATAATATCATATCCCAGTTATAAAAATCCTCAAACGTATCCCGGGCATTGATCGAATATAATTTACAACAATATGCCAAGAGCGACATATGAAGATGCCCTCTTGGATGATCAAAGCAATATAGACATAACTGTCTTAATACACAACGGAAACAATTTAAAATAGAATTCCTAATTTAGCTATCCGTCAGCCACCTGCTCGTCTTCGGATGCTTTATTCGCCAAAATCTGCTAAAACCTGAAAACCTAAACTCTCGGCCTACTCAAATCAAATTTTAAGCACCCGAGTGTTTTAGGGGAAACAAAAACTTCGAGTCAGACATAAAGCCTAGTATGAATAATTTTTGTTACATCTCAGTTTCCTGGAAAATAGTGAGACCACGCCGCTTAGCGGAACGGGTTTCCCCACACTAATATCTCTTTTCAAAACATATATTTTGCAAATCCTTTCCTGCAACCAAACTGGTTAATCAACTGATTATAATAATAATATAGCAATATCCATTATGCTAAAACAGGAAATAAATAGAATAACTGTCTAAAATCTAAGCTATCTGCTCTTTACTGGACTATTTTTCCTAAATTATGATTATACCAAAATAGCAATATCTTTTATGCTAGATAATGGGCTATCTGCCCAAAACAGGTAAAAAGGGTGGACTAACTGTCCTTAAAAGGTAGCAAGGTCCATTATGCTAATAAATGAACTAACCGTTCATATCTGGGCTAACTGCCGCTATATGGACCAACTGTCCTCTAGACTAACTGCCCTCAAAATGGACCGACTGTCCGAATTTAAATGAGCTAACTTCCCGAATTTTCTTTTGGGTTAACTACCCTTCAAAATAACTGGGCTAACCGCCCTTCAAATTTTCCTTGAAAACCTTTTCAAAATGATTTAGTCCGTCAAATCGTATATATACAAGGAAAATATATCTTTAGCTTTACTCTAAGCTATTTTTGCCAAGTTATATATACTTTACTCAAAATAATGTTGATGATGTTCAATAAGGGTTATCTATCCTTTTAAAATAAGTTAAAGTCCTTTATAACTTAAAACACTTAGGCTATCTGCTTAGTCATTCCATTCGAAACCTTTGTTTAAAACCTTTAAACAACCTTTCGGAATCATTGAAGGTACCTCCTTCAAAAATCTTTTAAAAAGCCTTCCTTTTACAAGCTTTAAAACATATGACATCCGCCTTCTGAATCCTTTAAACCTTAGCCTTTCGAAAACATTAAAACCATACCTTTCGACCTTGTCGAAAGGTTTCACCTTTTGACTTCGTCGAAAGCCTGGGGTAACTCCCCTATAAAACCATTTATAAACCTTTTGAAAGCAATGAAACTCAAATCTTTCGAAGACATTGGGTTCAATTTAAAACAAGAGGAAACATTTCGAAACCATTAAAAGTTAACTACTTTGAAACCTTTTAAAAGGTTTCGACTTAAAACATTTGGATTATGCCTTCAAGTAGAGCAAAAGGATCAAAAAAACATTGGAGTCAAAAGGAACTGCTTTGAAACCTTTATAAAACATTCGAAACCATTCGAGAACAATAAAGTGTTGATGTTGGAACCAACCCTTCGAAATCAATGGAGAAAGGTGGCAAGTTTTATAAAACAAAAGATAACCTTTGGCTCGATCTGTGTCGAAAGGTTTGGAAGCGGCAAGCTTTCAACCTTGTCGAAAGCTATACCTTTCGACTTTGTTGAATGGTTTCAATTAAACAAGAAAGCAAACCAATCGAAACCTTTTTCTTTTAAACTATTTGACAGTGTCGAAAACTCTTTGTTGAAAGCTAACAGGCGTATTTTCTTTAAACCAAAACAAAACTTCATCTCCTTCGAAGGCTCTAACATTTCGTTCCTAAACCTTTCAACTTCATCCAATTCACTACGTACCAGTTGCCTGATGCCATGTGCATTGGTATTTGACCTAGTCGAAAGGTTTGATACCTTTTGACCTTATCGGAAGGTTTGGAATGGAGGCGGAAGCTCTTGCCGAAAGAGTTGAAATAGTAGAAAAACTATTTATTTGTACTTTAAAATAGTTCTTTTGTACCCCAGCTGCCTTGTTTGTCTAAATCTGATTGGTTGCCAGAATTTTATATTCAAAAATGCTACTGACTTTCCTTATTTAGAAATTTAAATAATTTTGAAAAAGCCCCTTTCTCCTTTATAATTATATAAAACATTTAAGTTTGATTTCATAAATAATTTTATATAACTATTAAAACATCTTGAAAAATTCTGGAAAAATTCCAAAAAATCAATTAATATGTTCTCTTCAACATATAAAATTTTCAGATCCAAACAATAATTATTTTTCCCGTAAATAATTTAATACTCCAAAATACCATTTTCTTCCTTAGAAAATTCATAACAATTCCACAAAAAATCAGAAAAATCTGAAAATTGAAACACATCTCTAAAATAACTTTTTAGATCATGATAAAAATTTGCAAGGCTAACGAATATCATTTAATAGGGTTTTCATTTTAAAACATGTCATAATATTTATATGAACATACATAAATCATCAACATGTATATATATCATTTTATCATTCAAAAACATGGCAAACCTTTGGAAAATCATTCGGAATTAACCTTAAAACCAAAACCATAAAAATTTAGGGATGTAAACATTATTCACCTTTTCTTTAGAGATTAAGGAGCTTGAGACTTGAACGAGTTTGATTTGAATTTGCTTTTCTTTAAGCTTTTCTTTAGTTTCCTCTTCTTCTTTCCTTGTTAATAGTGGCAGCCTTGCCTTTTAATTTTTTTTTAAATGAGAATGAACGTGTGTAGTGATACACGGCCTAAGGAATGTGATATAGGAATGGCCTCTTTCCCATAATACCCCTCCTACAATTCATTTTAAACCCTTTTTAATTCATTAGTTTTCAAAGTACGGCTACCTTAAATAAATCAAATCTCAATCCCCTAATCAACGCATTATTTTATTTAGTTTATCTAACTAAATCTCCTAAATAATGTTATAAAAAATATGGGGTGTTACAGACTCCCCTCCTTAAAGAATTTCGTCCTCGAAATTACAATAAGGCTCAAAACAAACAAGAAGGTAAAACATACCATCAAAATAAGTCATGATAAGTATCTCTAATCCTGCTCTCAACCTCCCAAGTACAGTCTCTGTCATCGTCACTCCACTGGACTTTGACTAATCTAACCGTCTTTGTTCTAAGCCTCTTCTCATCTCTTGCTACAATGTGAACTGGCTTCCTCGCTATGGTCATGTTCGGTTCTACCACTAAATCATCTAGCACTGTTGGTGCAATAGCAGTCTCCAGGTATCTAACACACTTTCTGAGATGAGAAACATGAAAAACATTATGGACACCTGCCAAACTGCTCGGTAACTCAAGTCTATACGCGAGCTTCCCGATCGTCTCAAGAATAGGAAAAGGTCCAATGAACCTAAGAGATAACTTCCTCGACTTCCCAAATCTAAGCACACCCTTCATCGGTGATACTTTGATGAAAACCCGGTTCCCAACTGAGAACTGCAAATCTTTCCATCTCTTATCTACATAACTCTTCTGTCTAGAATGTGACTCCTTCATCCTAGCCCGAATGACCTCAATCTTTTCTGCAGCTTCTCTAACCAAATCTGGATCAAGAATCAACCTATCCCCGGTCTCCAACCAACAAACGGGAAATTTGCATGGCCTTCCATACAAAGTTTCAAACGGTGTCATCCCAATACTAGTCTGATAACTGTTGTTATACGAAAACTCGACTAGATGTAGATGGTCTTCCCATGATCCCCCATAATCCAGAACACAAGCTCTTAACAAATCTTCCAAGATCTTGTTAACTCTTTCTGTTTTCCCATCCGTCTGCGGATGGTAAGCGGTACTCATCATAAGCTTGGTTACCAAAGCTTCCTGCAGACTCTTCCAAGACTTGCTAGTGAACAAGGAATCTCTATCACTAACTATACTGCTGGAAACTCCATGCAGTCTAATCACATTCTTCATGAGCAACCTTGCTAAAACAGGTGCCGTCCTGGTTGACCTGACAGGAATGAAATGGGCACTCTTGTTCAATCCGTCCACTATAACCTATATACTTTCATTCCCTCTATTCGACCTTGGCAACCCGTCTATGAAGTCCATAGAAATAGAATCCCACTTCCATACTGGAATATCTAACGGTTGAGCAAACCACTTGGTTTATGGTGTTCGGCCTTTGCCTGTTGGCAATTCAAGCACTGCCTTACACACAAACCAATACCCCGCTTCATCCCTTCCCAGAAGAAACTCCTCTTCATATCCTGATACATCTGGGTACCTCCGGGATGTATAGTGAACTTCGAACGATGGCATTCATCCAAGACTACCTTTCTTATGTTTCCTACACTCGGAAAACATAATCTACCTTTCTTTCTCAACCACCCATTTTGGTCAAGACTGTAATCTTTCAAGTCATCGCTCTTGGTTCCTTCATTTAGCTTTCCGATCCGTTCAGCTAACACTGGATCCTCTATCTGCTTAGAAGCAATGCGTTCGATCAACACTGGTCGAAATTCCAAACAAGCCAATAAAACTGTATTACCACTAGACCCTACCTCGAATCTCTACTGCATTCTGCAATCTGCTAATGCTTCTAAATCTTTCCACTCAGCCATCATAGCCAACACTGCATTCTGATGCTTCCTGCTAAGTGCATCTGCAACCTTGTTGCCTTTCCCTAGTGTGTACTCAATCCCAAAATCTTAAGCGGCTATTAACTCTAACCACCTCTGCTGTCTCATGTTCAGCTCCTTCTAAGAGAATAAATACTTCAACGATTTATGATCTGTATACAGCTCAAACCTTTCTCCCAAAAGGTAATGTCTCCACACCTTCAAAGCAAAAATCACTACAGCCAACTCTAAATCATGCGTTGGATATCTGATCTCATGCGGTCTAAGCTGTCTAGAAGCATAGGCAATCACTTTACCCCCCTGCATCAGCACATCTCCTAATCCGGTTCCACACGCATCGGTACAAACTACCAAATCCTGATTCCCTTCTGGAACAACCAAAATGGGTGCATGGGTCAATAAGTGTTTCAAACTCTGGAAATCTTCCTCACACTTATCGGTCCATACAAACTTCACATCCTTCCTCGTCAGTTTGGTCATCGGTGCTGCTATCCGCGAGAAATCCTTAATGAATCTCTGATAATAACCAGCCAACCCAAGGAAACTCTTAATCTCGGTTACTGTCTCGGGTCTCTTCCAACTATTCACTACCTCAATCTTAGTCGAATCTACTAATAACCCTTCCTCTAAGACTACATGACCAAGAAACTTCACCTCCTTCTTCCAGAAGTGACACTTCAAAAACTTCGCTTTCAGCTGATGCTGCCTCAGCTTCTCAAGCATCACTCTAAGATGAACTTCATGCTCTCTTTCATCTTTAGAGTAAATCAAGATATCATCTATAAAAACCAGCATGAACCTATCCAAGTGCTCTTGGAAAATCCGGTTCATCAAATCCACAAAGAAAGCTAGAGCATTTGTTAGTCCGAACGGCATAATTAACCATTCGTATGATCCGTATCTGGTCCTAAATGTTGTCAAAGGTATACTATCCTCCACTACTCTGAGCTAATGGAAACCCGTTGCCAAATCTAACTGAGAAAATACCTTTGCTCCACTTAGCTGGTCGAACAAATCGTCAATCCTGGGAAAAGGATAACGGTTCTTTATCGTCCTCTCATTTAACTTACGATAATAGATACATAGCCTCAACGATCCATCCGGCTTCTTAGCAAACACTGCCGCTGCACCCCACAGCGAACTGATCGGCCTGATAAAATTCTTGCCCTCTAAATCCACCAACTACACCTTCAACTCCCTCATCTCTGTAGGGGTCATCCTGCTTGGCGGTCTACTCACTGGTTTTGCTCTCGGAACCAAATCTATCTGAAACTCAATGGCCCGCTTCGGTGGCAATCCAACTACAGGCTCAAACACATCTGCGAATTCTCTAACCACAAAAACTCGGCTCAACTCATCTTCTGAATCCAAAGCACCCAACAAAGCAAACACTGCACCGCTAGAACCTCCTACGGTGAAAATAATCCGATCGCTACAATCCGGGTGTCTAAGAGATATCTTCCTACCCTGGAAAAATATCTTAGCATCGTACTCACTTAACCAATCCATACCAAGGATAATCCCAAACCCCACAAAATCAAACACATGCAAATTGCACACAAAAGTATGACCTAATAGGTCAAACTCAAACTGGTCACACCTCAACCATAGAGTTGCATACCCTCTTATTGGATTCGCAACCCATAAGGAAGTAACTAAATATGTGGGCTCAAGGTTAAGCTTATCTATCAAACATCTAGATAAAAAAGAATGCGATGCACCAGTATCAAATAAAACGTTAAAATACATACCATGAATCTGAAGCGTTCCTCCAAAAACAGTCTTCTCCTTCTCCTGGGTTGTTGGCTTGGAAACGGCAGGCTCCAATGCATACACCTTGCCCTTACCATCCCTAATGGGCTCCTTGCACTGGTTCTTATAATGGCCTATCTAGTCACAGTTGAACCACCTGACATTCTTCCCCTTAGCCACAGTTTTCGCTACTCTGAGCGACACTCATTAGCAAAGTGCCCTTTCTTGTTGCATTTATAGCAGACAACTTCAGACTTCGCTTTCTTGGCTGCTCCACCCTTCTGAGCACCTTTCTTGGGAAAGAACTTCCTCTTTTGGCCCTACCCAACCAGGACCCCTTTTGCCTTGCTCTTCTCCAGAGACTCAAGGACTTCTTCCTGCCTCAAAGCCAACTCTACAACAATATCAGAAGGATCTCTAAGATGAGACAAAGTAACACTAGCCAATTCCAACTTCAATCCTTTGATAAACTTCTCATTACGCTTTAACACGGTATCCACTGGAGCATACCCATACCGGGCCAACTCCTCAATCTTCCTGGCATACTCAGCAACAGACATCTCACCCTACACCAGCTCAGTAAACTACCTAATCAAAGTTGACTATGCCATCACAGACATAAACCTCTTCTGGAATGTCCTCTTGAAATCCACCCAGGTTACTGTCTTCTCATCGACTATTGCTGTTACACTGTTCCACCAGAATAATGCGGCTCCCTAAAGCTGCCTGGATGCCAACCTCCTCTTTTGCTCATCATTGAGCCCTAGATTTGCAAAAATCCTTTCATGGTGCAACAACCAGTTCTCAACTCCAATGGCATCCTCCGTTCCCATAAATGGCTTCCCTCCTAGCTTTACATAATCACCGCTCATCTTAGCGAAATGATTAACTACCGAAACTTCTGGAACCCCTGCTTCTGCAACATTTCCTCCTAACACTCAGGCTGCAACCCCTGCCTGCATCATATTCCTGAAAAACTGATACATGGCTTCCATTCCGACCCACGGGACTTCTGCACCAACATTCTCAGCCTGACCTTGGTTTCTCCCAGCACTAGGTCCGACATTCCTTTCGGTGCTTCCCTTTCCTTGGTTAACTCTACTTCTTCTACCATCCATGTCTATATTCAAACCTCATGAGATACAGAAAGATAACCTAATCAAAGATAGATGAATGGAGATAAAGCGCATATTTTTATACAGCAAATACAAGTACGTTATTATAGCATTAACCCAACCCCAAATCTTACTCTAATTTCTTTGGATTTTTGTATCCAAAACCAATTTTTAGTTAAATTTTTCATAAACTTATGCTCTGATACCAAGTTGTAACATCCCGTATTGGAGGCCAAAAGCTAAGCGCTATGGATGCTGTAGTCATCCACAATATTAACTTTTGGTGACGAATTACGGTAATGTTAATGGTATCCATAATATCAGAAGCATTTGAATATAAAAAAATCACAGATTTCCAAAAACAATAATTTTTAGCGATTACATTTCTAATAATATCATATCCAAGTTACAAAAATCCACAAACGTATCCCAAGCATTGATCAAATATAATTTACAACAATACGCCAAGAGCGACATATGAAGATGCCCCCTTGGATGATCAAAGCAATATAGACATAACTATCTTAATACACAATGGAAATAGTTTAAAACAGAATTCCTAATTTAGCTATCCGTCAGCCACCTGCTCGTCTTCGGATGCTTTATTCTCCAAAATCTGCTAAACCTGAAAACCTAAAACCTCAGCCTACTCAAATCAAATTTTGAGCACCCGAGAGTTTAAGGGAAAATAAAAACTTCGAGTCAGACATAAAGCCTAGTATGAATAATTTGTTACATCTCAGTTTACTGATAAATAGTGAGACCACGCCGCTTAGCAGAACAGGTTTCCCCTCACTAATATCTCTTTTCAAAACATATATTTTGCAAATCCTTTCCTACAACCTAACTGGTTAATCAACTTATTATAATAATAATATAGCAATATCCATTATGCTAAAATAGGAAATAAATAGACTAACTATCTAAAATCTAAGTTATCTGCTCTTTACTGGACTATTTGTCCTAAATTATGATTATACCAAAATAGCAATATATTTTATGCTAGATAATGGGCTATCAGCCCAAAACAGGTAAAAAGGGTAGACTAACTGTCCTTAAAAGGTAGCAAGGTTCGTTATGCTAATAAATGAACTAACTGTTCATTTCTGGGCTAACTGCCGCTATCTGGACTAACTGCCCTCAAAATGGACCGACCGAATTTAAATGAGCTAACTGCCCGAATTTTCTTTTGGGTTAACTACCCTTCAAAATATCTGGGCTAACTGCCCTTCAAATTTTCCTTGAAAACCTTTTCAAAGTGATTTAGTCCATCAAATCGTAGATATATAAGGAAAATATATCTTTAGCTTTACTCTAAGCTATTTTTGCCATGTTATATATATTTTACTCAAAATAATGTTGATGATGTTCAATAAGGATTGTCTATCCTTTTAAAATAAGTTAAAGTCCTTTATAACTTAAAACACTTAGGCTATCTGCTTAGTCATTCCATTCGAAACCTTTGTTTAAAACCTTTAAACAACCTTTCGGAATCATTGAAGGTAACTCCTTTAAAAATATTTTAAAAAGCCTTCCTTTTACAAGCTTTAAAACATATGACATCCGCCTTCTAAATCCTTTAAACCTTAGACTTTCGAAAACATTAAAACCATACCTTTCGACCTTGTCGAAAGGTTTCTTTTCGGCTTAGTCGAAAGGTTTCACATTTTGACTTCGTCGAAAGCCTAGGGTAACTCCCCTATAAAACCATTTATAAACCTTTCGAAAGCAATGAAACTCAAATCTTTGAAAGACATTGGGTTTAATTTAAAACAAGTGGAAACATTTCAAAACCATTGAAAGTTAACTACTTTTAAAATGTTTCGACTTAAAACATTTGGATTATGCCTTTAAGTAGAACAAAAGGATCAGAAAAACATTGGAGTCGAAAGCAACTACTTTGAAACCTTTATAAAACTTTTTGAAACCATTTGAGAACAATAAAGTGTTGATGTTGGAACCAACCCTTTGAAATCAATGGAGAGAGGTGGCAAGTTTATAAAACAAAAGATAACCTTTGACTCCATCTGTATCGAAAGGTTTGGAAGCGGCAACTAAGCTTTCAATCTTGGCGAAAGCTATACCTTTCGACTTTGTTGGAAGGTTTCAATTAAACAAGAAAGCAAACCAATCGAAACCTTTTTCTTTTAAATCATTTGACAGTGTCAAAAACTCTTTGTCGAAAGCTAATAGGCGTATTTTCTTTAAACCAAAACAAAACTTCATCTCCTTCGAAGGCTCTAACCTTTCGTCCCTAAACCATTCAACTTCATCAAATTCACTGCGTACCATTTGCCTGATGACATGTGCATTTGTATTTGACCTAGTCGAAAGGTTTGATACCTTTCGACCTTGTCGGAAGGTTTGGAATGGAGGCAGAAGCTTTTGCCAAAAGAGTTGAAATAGCAGAAAAACTATTTATTTGTACTTTAAAATAGTTCTTTTGTACCTCAGCTGCCTTGTTTGTCTAAATCTGATTGGCTGCCAGAATTTTATATTCAAAAATGCTACCGACTTTCCTTATTTAGAAATTTAAATAATTTTGGAAAAGCCCCTTTTTCCTTTATAATTATATAAAACATTTAAGTTACATTCCTTAAATAATTTTATATAACTATTAAAACATCTTGAAAAATTCTGGAAAAATTCTAAAATATCAATTAATATGTTCTCTTCAACATATAAATTTTTAGATCCAAACAATAATTATTTTTCCCGTAAATAATTTAATACTCCAAAATACCATTTTCTTCCTTAGAAAATTCATAAAAATTCCACAAAAATTCAGAAAAATCTGAAAATTGAATCCTATATCTAAAATAACTTTTTAGATCATGATAAAAATTCGCAAGGCTAACGGATGTCATTTAATAGGGTTTTCATCTTAAAACATGTTATAAAATCTATATGAACATACATAAATGATCAACATGTATATATATCATTTTATCATTCAAAAACATGGAAAACCTTTGCAAAATCATTCGGAATTAACCTTAAAACCGAAACCATAAATATTTAGAGATGTAAACATTATTCACCTTTTCTTTAGAGATTAAGGAGCATGAGATTTGAACGAGTTTGATTTGAATTTGCTTTTCTTTAAGCTTTTCTTTAGTTTCCTCTTCTTCTTTCCTTGTTAATGGTGGCCGGTCTTGCCTTTTTATTTTATTTTTAAAATGAGAATGAACGTGTGTAGTGATACACGACCTAAGAAAGGTGATATAGGAATGGCCTCTTTCCCATAATACCCCTCCTCCAATTCATTTTAAACCCTTTTTAATTCATTAATTTACAAAGCATGGCTACCTTAAATAAATCAAATCTCAATCTCTTAATCAACACATTATTTTATTTAGTTTATCTAACTAAATCTCCTAAATACTGTTATCAAAAATCTAGGGTGTTACAATAGAAGGGATCGACATATATCCCTGTAGAGGGTTCGGCTGCGAGTAGTGCACAAGTGATATCAAGTCAAAGATCGAGCAATTACTCGAGTTCCATTGGTCCTAATGACACGAAAATTAGGGGATAAACGTATTTTAGCTTGAAGAAGCCAGCAAAGGGATCGCTGCCCAAAAATCGACCAATGAAGGGACCTGTACCGATCCCTCCACATTGGGAATTAGGCGTAGCGATCCGTCTAGTGGGCCCATATGGATTAGAAGGTCCTTCGGTTGAAGTTTAAGAGAGATTGGTGGTCGTCTTCACCTATAAATACTGGCTTAATGGGTCATTTTGAGGATCTTTACGCTACTTGTTACTCTAGGCTCTATTGTAATCAAGTGTTTTCTATTTCCTACTGCTATAATTAGATTTATAAGTGATTAATAAAGGATAATCTTCAAAGTGGACGTAGGCATACAACGTCGTACCATTATAAATCTTTGTGTCTCTAATTATTGCTTCTTATCTGTTATTAGTTTCATCATTTCCTTAGTTTAGTTTAATTTTTCTTCACTTACTTCTCTATATAAATCTATTCTTGGGTGTTTGTGACCAATTTAATTGCAAACATTTTGGTGCTTTCATTGAGAAACATTGATTCTCAGCTTGTTAGGATCCCTATGTTGCTACTGGATTGGATAAATCCCTCAAAGGAGATCTACAATTATCTTCAAGAAGTTGCTAATACTACTCAGATTTGTAGAAATCTAAGTAAGGCTATTAAGAATGGGGAGACAAACTCGATCTACTTCTCAGAACGTGAAAGGAAATGAGAATACTAGCATTCAGCAAGGAGACCCAAGAAATCAACCAAAAATTATGAATGTTGATCCGGTTGAAGTTCAAAATCCCACTGATTCTATTATAAGAGCCGAATTTCATAATTTAATGAGAGCTGATGGATAGCCATCGACAACTAAATCAACAAATTTCGACTAATATTAACTTAATGAACCAAATCAATCAGCAACGGTGAGGGAAAGCTAGGAAGGACCCCACTCTTTACTCGGCATCGGAGAGTTCTAGCTCATCAAACAAGTATCACAAGCATAGACGTCATAGAACAGACAAATATCATGTAAAAACTTCGGGGGTGTCAACTGGCAGACCATCGTGGTCTGTCAGGATCAATCGACGCTGACCCCACCACAGGGATCGGTATCGATCCCTCCACCAAAAGAGGGAATTCATCCATGCCTTTGGCAATTAAGCTGGAGCTGCTACGGTTGGTTTGAATGCGGAAGTCCAATTGAATCTTGACCAAGCTCTTCCCCTGAATGACGATGAAGTGAATTTACAAGATACACATCGGGAAGATGGTGAACCAAGAAGGCGCGAAATGGCCCACAGACATCGACCGGACCATTCACATGAGGTGGAGCGTAACCACCGCTTGGCACCAACCATCCAAACGTCGGACTTATCGGCAATGGTCAAACAGTTAGTGAGCGAGAGCCAAGGCTTAACCAACGATGACTAGGGAATCTCGAGAATTCATACCTCGTTCACTGATAGTGTGTCACATACACGGTATCTAAGGAAGTTCAACATACGGTCGATGATAGAGTTAGGGGTATGCCCTAGGGGCAATTATGTAATTTGTTACATATATCTAACTCGTTGACCAATCTTATTCGAAATAAAAGGTATTTTCTTCCTATTATATACTTGATATAATGTGATTATATTACTTAATTAACTTAATTAAAAGTATATTTAATAGAAAAATCCATAAATGATATATTTTGTGATAGTAGTTACAAAGTGTTGTAACCGTGAGTAAATTTATCACAATGAAACAAATATATCATTTTAAATGTTCCTAGTCAAGATGCATCGAGACTGGATGTCGATGTATCCATTGAGACTAGAGTACGTAACGCTCTCCAAACGTTGGGCAGTGTATTACTCATGACTGCTGGGGGAACCTAGGGGTTACGTACTAATAGTTATTGGATAACTATGGAACGACTCACTTAATAGTTTTCTATTGGTTAATATAACTAAGGTCAAACAGAAAATATCGATGTGACTGATTTACATAGTTCTCTCAACTTGAGAATACCGTGGATCTTCAATATGAAAGCTTCGCTTTGATTATAGCCAAATCATGGCATGGCATCCATCGAGTGACTATAGTTGGGTCGAGTGGAAGTATTAAAAGTGAAGCACTATTCAAGAGAGGATTCGTCTCCTTAGTTATATGCGGTTAGTATCACAGTCAACTCAAAGGCAAAGTCTCTGGCCAAAGCATTTCGGTTAATAATAATTGTTATTATTGAACCAAGGACTTTGTATTTGGACTATAAAGTTGAATGTGGATGAGATTGGAATTTTGACCATTACCAAATTCCATAAGTCCAAAGTGATATAGTTTTGACGAAGAGAATTAGTGTAAACAAATGTCACAACCAGGTAACGCTTATTAAACTAAAATTGGATTTTTACCGAAAATGAGTAAGCGATAAATTTAGCCATAATGTCACATCACCTGCTAAGTGTCATGTGAACGTTAACATTAGAATAGTTCGATATTAATTGCTGACCACATTTACACCCAAGAGTTACACAGCCGAAATTATGAATTCCCTCAAGACCAAACGATTTAATTAGTTTATAATTGTTATAAATTAATTAATATTTATGAAATATTAATTATAAAATTTGAATATGATTTGAGAAATAAATAATGTTATATATATGTATAACAGTTATAAATATATCGATCGATATACAATATCGACAAGCGATTAAATTAGATTTAATTGCATAGTATTTTGGTTTGGGCTTAGATGGGTTTAAGGCCCATCATTAGAGCTGCAAAATTTTGGTTTTGGGAAGGTCTAGGGGTGGCTAAAACATGGGGTATTGGTTTGGAGATAATGGGTTGAGATCAAGTGAGAATGATTAAAAATGTTTTCCTCGTTTCTCTCTAATACAACCATATATATATATGTATGTATGTATGTATGTATGTATGTATGTATGTATGTATGTATGTATGTATGTATGTATGTATGTATGTATGTATGTATGTATGTATGTATGTATATGTATGTATGTATCTCTAAAATAATGACTAACCTTTTTGGTCATCATTACCTTCTACATTGCTGGTTAAAACATAACTATCAATCCACTTCAAAATTCTCAAATATCATTCAAATTAAAATAATACTATTCGATAGTTAGAGGTCGGTGATTCCGGACTTGCAATTTGACGAATCAAGAACAATAAAAGGAAAGGAAGTCAATGCTTCAACGTGGATTCAAAGGCATCATTAAATTGGTAATTTAACATATTACAATAATTAAATTATATTCTATGATCCTATAATGAGCAATTTCATATCTGTTTAAATATATTGCTACTATATGTTTTGTTAGGTGAACTTTTTGTAAGTAAATGTAGTTATCACAAATCAGTTTGGTTATGTGCATAATTTGTTTATTACACTATTTGATTTATATATAAAAAAATATTGTTTACTGTGCAAAATAAATTTTTGTCATTAATAATTATTTTATAAATATTTATTAATAAATTCATATATATATATATACACATACATATATATTGGTGCATATTTCTCTCTCATAATAGCATATATGCATATATAAGATATATATATATATATATCGATGTATGATTTAAAAAATTTAGTACACTTATTTATATATAATATGAATTTACAAATTAGAAAATTAATTATCATACATATATTCATATTTTAAAATAAACATTTATTGAATTTTTGAATTTTTTATTATATATAAAATAATTATTACATTAAAAATTCAATTTTATATTTTAAAAAAATATTATCTCATTTCTGAAACGTATAGAAAACATTTATGAATTTTTCAATAAAGTTTATTATTTTTAATAATTAATATTATTTTGAAAAAACTATTTATGATTTATTAAAAATAATAATTTAATTGAAAAATTCTTCAAAATTATTCATAACCTTTCATTCATGATTCTAGAATTTTTGAAAATTTCAAATTTGAATTTTTAATAATATATTATTTTATATTAAATAATTATTTCCAAAATCAATGTATTTATTTTAAAAAAATAATATTTCAACTTTGAAAAATCTTCAAATTTTTTTAAGCTCTATTTTGTGATCCTAGATTTTAGAAAATTGTAAAATTTGAATTTTTATCAGTAGATTATTTTATGTTAATTATTTATGGATGAAAAATTTATTTTATTCGTAATATATATAAATTAAAATACTAAAATTATTATGTTTGCAAAAATAAGTTAATTTTGAATTATAAATAATTTTTAATAATTGTTCTCTCTTTTTCTATATATATATTTATCTATATATAAATGTTTTATGTTCATATATTATATATAATATATTTATACATACATGTGTGTGTATTTATATATTTATATATTTTATAACACATACATGCACATATTTAGACAACATACATGACATACAAAATGAGCTAATACGTATTTTGCGATGTAAATCCCAACATCTACATATTGGCATATTATACCTTTCACGGATTATTATGTTACACATGCACTCACGTATATGTATATGATACATTTATGTACAAACACAAATAAAATTAATTTTATATCTTAATATATTTTAATTTAAATAAAATAAATAATTTTATTTAAATGAAATTTAGAAATGTTCTAATTCTGTTAGACTTCATAGACCCAATAAAGATCCAATTGGGTAAATTTTTTGAAATTCACTCATAACTTCCGCTGCGGGCTGGTCTAGTTCCAACAGTTGATGAATGCCTACGAGGAAAAAACCGACCCCGGGCAGCACATCATGAGATATGAATGGCTGAAGGATTCCGCGTGAGCAGATGATGCAACCAAGTGTAGATGTTTTCTCGTAACTCTCTCTGGAATAGCAACGATGTGGGTCACAAGGCTACCCCCACGATCGATTTCTAGATTCGATGGTTTGGCAACCAAGTTTGTAGAGCAGTTCCGGATGCACGTGCTCGTCCCAAAGATGTGATGTCCCTTTCCAACGTGATTCAGGTTCTAGGAGAGTCGCTGAAAGAATATTTGGAGGGATTTCGTACAGTTTATGGAGATCAGTAATCTGAATGACCATGTGATACTCATGGCTGTGATGAGAGGGATTGATTCAGAGTCTAAGTTTGGCGGTTGGTTAGCAGGTTAGTCGCCCGCAATGTTGGGGCGCTTTTAGGCAAAGGCGGCTCGGTATTTGAGAAAGGAGGAAGCCAGGTCCTCCGGGAAAAATAATGTTGCAGGACTAAGTGGAGAAGGAGTATAGAGTAACATTGCAATAAAACAATCTGATGACAGTTTTGGAAAAGTCAAGTGAATGTCCAGAATAAACCAAATCAGCAAAAGGGAGGTTGAGATATGAACCGTGAACGAAAGAGGGATTTTGGACGAGGGAAGCTTAGGACTCCGATGTATAATACTTACACGCCATTGAATACGTCCTTGGAGAATATCTATCTGTCTACTTTCAATACCATGTAGTATAGGAAGTCACCTCTAAAGGAATCAAAAGAGAAGTAGAAACAGACTGGGAAATATTATCGGTTTCACGAGTGCTATGGGCACAATACAAATGAATGCAGGCATCTCTAGGATGTCATAGAAAAGATGATTCGAGAAAGGAAATTACAACAATTTGTGAAAGCCCCATAGGATAGAGGGCAGGGGACATCTGACCCCAACCGAGGACAAGCGCTGCGTAGGGCTAAGGAGCCTGCGCGAACTGGTGGAAGACTGGTGATAAATACGATAGTCGGAGAATGCACCTAGTAGATAAGAGTTGGCAAGAGATGGAGCGCTATGCTAGCACGATTTGGTGTGTGGATTTTGAATGATGTTGAATACGGAAGATGATGCTTCGGCAAAATAGCAATGTACGATGGCGGATGATATCTTTTTTTAGGAATAGATATGAAGATAAGGTAGAGGCTTCGACAATCGACCCAATGGTCATTTCGGCCATAACCGAGCCCATAACCGAGCTGAATTCCGGGCAGCTCTTGCCCCATGGTGTTTGACTTTGAAGTTTCCGACAGATAATGGTGTTGGAGTTGTTCACGGTGATCAGACGACTGGACGTGCCTATTATGTAGCTGAGTTAAGGGATGCTCAGCTCAAAGAAAAAGGTAAGAGTGTGAACAAGACTGTCCGCATCCAAGCTACCGAAGATTGACAACTAGCCTCCGAGCCTTGGCTCGGGCGCCACAATCAGTACTATAAAGATATAGATCAGAGAGATGACGAAGAGGAGCCTAAAGAGACCAAGGCTGCACCGGTTGAGCTGACTATTGATATCACGGTCAGCCACGACGATCCATCACGAGTCCTAAAGGTTGGATCACGGCTCAGCCCCCTGATGATGAAAGAACTTGTTGGTTTTATCCAAGCGAATCTAGACGTGTTCACTTGGACTCACTCTGATTATGTGGAATATCGCCTACCATTGCGAGCCATGCATTGAATATCAACCTGAAGTACTTCCCGGTGAAGCGAAAAAGACGCGGCATGGATCCGAAGAGATATGCCACTCTCAAAGAGGAGGTAGATAGACTAAAATACAACAGGTTTATCTCGACACCCTCTATCGTAAATGGGTATCTAATCTTGTATTTGTGATTATGAAAAAAGCGAATAGGAAATGGAGAACATGCATTAATTATTCAGATTTGAACATGGTGTGTCCAAAAGACAGTTTTCTCCTTCTGAGGATCGACCAACTAGTGGATTCAACCGCGGGACACGAATTACTATCTTTCATGGATGCGTACTCGGGATATAACCAAATCCAGATGCATATTCCCGATCAGGAGCACACCAGTTTCATTACCTATGTTGGATTGTACTACTATATAGTAATGTCGTTTGGATTAAAGAATGCGAGAGCGACTTATCAAGACTTAGTCAACAGGATGTTTAAAGATCAAATTGGAAAAATGATGGAAGTGTATGTGGATGATATGCTCGTGAAGTCATGACAATTAAGCGACCACATTAGAGACTTGGCAGAAATGTTCAGCATCCTTCGATATTACAAGATGAAAATTAATCCTTTGAAGTGTTCTTTTGGTGTTGCATCAGGGAAATTCTTGGGGTTTTATTGTTAATGCCTATGGAATTGAAGCTAATCCCGAGAAGATTTATCCTATCAGTGATATCCAAGCGCCGAGGACTATTAAACCAGTGCAGGTCTGAATGGGAAAGTTGCTGCCTTAAGCCGATTTATTTCCAGAGCTACCGATAAATGCATTCCTTTCTTTGGTTTGAGTAGGAAAGGGAAAAGAAATTTCAAATGGACGCAAGATTGTAAAGACACATTTCAAGCTTTGGCGAATCATTTGGAGAGACACCCCATCTTGTTGAAGCCGGTGGATCATGAAGATTTGTACATTTATTGCCGTAGCGGAACATGCTATAAGTGCCGCATTGCTTCGCGAGAAGGATCAGATCTAGAGGTCGGTGTATTATGTCAGCAAACGATTAACGGGAGCTGAAAGGAACTATATGAAAATAGAGAAATTGGCATATTGCTTACTAATTGCATCACGAAAGCTTCGTCTATACTTCCAGGCACATCCGATCAATATTTACACCGACTAGCCGCTACGACAGGTCCTACAACGACCTGAGACATCTAGAAGGTTACTCAAGTGGAATATTGAGCTCAGTCAATTCGATATTACTTATCTCCCATGGAGGGCTATCCAAGGTCAGGCACTTGCAGATTTTATAGTAGAGTTTACTGCGCAGGATGATTCTCCGAAAGGCAGTGAAATCCCTACCATACGGTGGAAATTGTATACTGATGGAACATCTAATGATCATTGTTCTGGAGCTAGAATTGTGCTTGTAACTCCTGAGGATCGGTCAATCTATTATGCTTTAAAGCTTGATTTCCCAATGATAAACAACGAAGCTGAGTATGAAGCTCTGATTGCTGGACTTAAACTCGTTAGAGAACTCTGAATAAAATTCTCGAAATCTTTTGCAATTCACAGTTGGTAGTGTACCAAGTCAGAGGAGATTATCAGGCTAAGGCACAAAAACTTGCCCCATACCTTACCCAAGTCCAAGAGTTGTTGGCAGAATTTGAGTACTATGACATTTCAGATATTCCACAGGATCCAAACAGAGAGGTTGATTCATTGGCAAAGTTTGCTAGCACCGGCGATGCACAGCAGATGGGCTTGGTTTCGGTCTAAGTATTAAATGCCTCAAGTATAAACATGATAGAAATTAACTAGACACTCGAAGCGGAGCCTGAGAGGGAATCGTGGATGACTCCAATCAAAGACTATTTACTACATGGAGTCCTACCAGATAAAAGAAATGAAAAGCGACAAGTCCTTCGTAAAGCTTCGCGATATGTCATGCAAGAAGGAATTATCTACAGAAAGGTTTTTCAATCCCCCTACTCCAGTGTGTCACTCATGATGAGATAAAACGTGTTCTAAAAGAAGTCTATGAAGGGGAATGTGGCGATCACACTGAGGGGCGGACTCTGGCAAAGAAAATACTCCGTTACGGGTATTATTGGCCAACCATAAATCAAGATGCCGCTGACTATGTAAGACAATGTGATAAATGCCAAATATATGCAAAAGTTCCAAGAGCTCCGCCAATGGAAATCGCACAAATGGTTAGCCTATGGCCAGTTTGCCATGTGGGGTATAGACATTATCGGTTCCTTACCAATCTCTAAAGGTAGCGCAAAGTATGCTATCATTGTAGTTTATTATTTCACCAAATGGGCCGAAGTAGAACCTCTAGCCATGATCACAACCAAGAAAGTAATCAACTTTATTATCCAAAACATCGTATGTTTTGGTCTTCCATGAACTATTGTAATAGATAATGGGACTCAATTCGACAGTTTTGAATTCAAAGACTTCTATTGGAGGTATCGTATTGAAAAGAGATTTGCAGCGATCACTTACCCTCAGGAAAATGGACAAGTTGAAGCTGTAAACAAAATCATAAAGTTCATTCTGAAGAAGCGTCTGGAGAAGCCTAGAGGCAGATGGGTGGGTGAACTCCCTATAACACTGTGGGCTTACAGGACCAACCACAAGCCTGTTGAGCTCGAAGTTCCTTCTCATCGAGTGACTTACTACGATCCCAAAACAAATAAAGATCTCCTCTTGGAATCTCCCGATTTTATAGATGAGAAGCGCGAGGAAGTCGATCTGAGGGCAGCTGCACATCAACATCGAGTCACCCGATATTACAAGATTACAGTCCAACCTAGAATCTTTGAAATCGGCGATCTCATCCTAAAACAGGTTTTTCCTACCCCACTGCACATGAATCCAATCTGGCAAGGACCACATGTCATTGAAAAGAGGCTTGGAGAAGGAACTTTCAAGCTAGCGACTGTCGATGGCATCACACTTCTAAAGGCGTGGAATAGCGAGCATCTACGACTCTATTTCACTTAGTTTATTTCTTTTTCATTTCAGTTGTATTTGATTTTAGAATTTTCTTTAGCATTTGATTTTCCAAATGTGTAATAAGACAGTTTATGTTATTCCTTTTCATTTAACGAATAAAGTTTCGGACTTCCTTTATATTTATGTTTGTTATAACATTAAGTATTAATTACATGGCGAAACTGATTGATGTCAATATGTATGAACAGGCTCTCAGAGTTTGAAATTAATCAATTGGCTAGTTCCCCATAGGTCTAAACAAGATGAGCTTAGTCCACTTGTTCATTTGATAACTCCCATTCATAATCCAACAGACGTGATACACAATGAGGAATAAAAGTGGCTCGACCATCTGATGATCAAATAAATCCTACCAAACTATGGAACTGAAATAAAATGAGAGCAACCGTGACATGGCCGATCGCTCGCTAAATCAAATCCTAGACCCTAGGGGACAAATCAATCAATTAGGAAGAGTATGATCCGATTGCTCTCCGAAGTAACTCTAGGTCCCTAGAGTGCGGACCGGAGTATAAATGTAAATCGGGTGTGAATCGACCATCCACAAAATAACTCTAAGTCCTTAGAGTGCGGACCGGAGTATAAACATAAGTCGGGTGTGAATCAACAACCTACGAAATAACTCTAAGTACCGAGAGTGCAGACCGGAGTATAAACATAAGTCGGGTATGAATCGACCACCCGTGAAATAACTCTAAGTCCCTAGAGTGTAGACTAGAGTATAAACACAAATTGGGTGCGACTCAACCACCCATTAGCTAACTCTTATCTCTAGAGTGAGAATATAAGCATAAACAGATAGCTGAATGAGGTTTGACCATTCACTATTCCATGAACTCCGACCTGAAACCGATAGGTGGAGTATAAATTCACTAAGGATGGAGTTCGACCATCCAATGTCTAACCCGGCTAACCTAAGACTGGGGGCAGAAGTATAGTTGCTCAAAAAAACCGCTGAATTCGACGGCACAACCTAAGGCTCGAGCCTAGTGTTTAATAAGACCCAAGGCCACGACCACATGGAGGCATTAGGATAGAGCTAGTGGATTGTTACTAGAATTAATGAACAACAAATTACAAGTACATTGAATGAAAAGTAATAGTTCAACTACTTAGATAATAGTTCATGCGAAAGCTCAACATAAAACAAAAACTTTTATTTACATGATAGGCTTCAAGATTATAGCACAAGTTATTTCAAAAAACCGGGAGTCATGCCCTAACAACCATAACTAATAAAAGAAATGACGAACAAATAGCTATGCAAACTATACACACCGAGTCGAAGTAACGGCTATTTCTTTGATCTCCTCTCCTTTTTGGATTTTTCAAGAGTAGTGGCACTTGAGCCCCTGATGCTTCTATTCCTGGATCCTTTGCCACTTTTTGAAGAAGAGCTTACAAAGGTAGGAGGGAGTTCACTAGGAATCGACCCTCCAGGTGGAATAACTTGTAGTGGCACAAGGTGTGGATCTTCGATGTCCACCTCAATGGGCTTAGCTTTAGGCTTTTTCTTCAGCAACTCCTCCTTCTCAATACGCTCTTTCAAGCTAATCTCATCAATCAGGCCCTGGTAATCACAACATCGTCGGATTCATCCACTGGGAGCGGATCTTCAACATTATCATCGTCAAGAGCTCCGATGACTTGAGCATTGGGCCCCGGTACATCAGTGGTCATCGGAATTTATGCTAGTTTCTCTTGTTGCTCCATAGTAGCATCGCTTTTAGGAGTTTGACCGGGACTCGGAAGACCTGCAAAATTTGTTAAAACAGGGAGATAAGCTTAAAACCATTGGGTGCAAAGAACAAAGCCTCTCATAAATTGGAGACTAAAGTGGAATACCCGTATTTGGCTGGCTCTCGGTGGTAGCTGGGGTGCCCCTTCCAAAATAGGGGACAACGCTTTGGATTGATAACCGGGCTTATATGGATCACAGCCCAAGTCCTACTACGGGCCGAAGGAAATAGATGCTCCAGCCGCTTGGGAAGAAGAGGGACCCTTAGGATCGGCCTCCGAGTATCCGATAATATGTTCTCCTTTATCAGAAGGTGCAAAAACGTTAAAGTATCAGAGTCTCGCGGCAGCTAGATCTAGAGGTTAATTTCTATGGAGGATCTCTCACACTAACTTTTCTTCATCAAATTCAGCTCCGCCCAACTCCCTCTTTTTCATCTTAATGATGTGCTCCTAGGTTTCAGCAAGTGATTCGAGATAACCTTCGCCAAGAAAACTCAAGTCGCGGTGGATGAGGACTTTGGCGTTATATTCGATGATCAATGGAACAATCAAGTCCTTGATTTCATTCCAATCGGACTCTTTAGCATCTTCTTCTCGAGTTTAAATTTCCCCCATCATCTCCTTGCGGCCTTCTTCTCATGCCTCCTCTTTAAGAGCTTCTATTTTGGCGAATTGTTCATCAAGTTTAATTTTCAAGCTTCTGGCTTCGACAGCCTCTTCGCAGTACCTTTGTGATTCTTCCTGGGCCTCAATTTTTCTTCCCTTTCTTTCTTGAGAAGCTCCTCGAGTTCCTCAACACGGCGGGCTAAGACATCTTTTTCCTTTTGCAAGGAATCTTTTTCCAAGCGAGTGCTCCGCTGCGATTGAGGGCAACATTGAGTTCTTTCTTATGGGAAGCTTCTAAATGGCTTACAACCTCCAACGTTTCCTTAGCACTTTTCTCCACCTCAGCGAGTTTTGTTGTCAATTCCGATAGTTTGTCATCTTGGTGTTTGATTATGTCTTTATCATGTATCGCCTCTAGCTTGAGACGATCTATTTCATATTGTCGTTCGATTGACACTTCAAAGATTTTTTTTTTGCCAAGTGTTGAAACGATTCATGCTGCACGAACACGTCATTAACACACGCGAGAGAACTTGCCTTGGCGTGCCCTAGGATCATATGTACCGTGGGAAGAAATTTAAGCCCATCAAAATAGATTATAGGAAAAGTGGCCTTAAGCTCGGCCAATTTCTCCACTGTAGAAGTGTCAGAAGCAATGGATGGTAAGGATGGATCAGAAGCAATAATTGGATGCTTGCTCGATCTACGGTCGTGAGACTGCTTAGAGCTCAAAGAAGCAGAGTGTTGCTAATGCATTGTGGAGATTTGAGGCCGTGGTGGGGAGGCTGGACTCAACTATAAGCAGGAAAATTAGGCTGATCTCCTTGGTGAGATGTCTGAGATTGGGATTTGCGCTTGGAAGAGGAGGATTTCCTTGAATGATAGCCTTTTTCCCATCCATCATCTTTTTCCTTGCGCCTGCCATACTCTGAGTCGCGGTTAAGATGATACGTCGAAGAACCTCTTAAGCGATCGAAGGCTCGGGACTGAGTCATCGCACTTGCAAAGACCAAATGAAAACATGTGAGGAACTATTATGAAAAGGATTAATGAAAAGCGTGTAGTAAGGTGCACGTGGTCGTGAGTGTCCTAGTGTTCCCCCCGACAGACCGGTGGCTGTAGCTTTGCTTATGAGTGTTCTCTCTCCATTATTAGTAGGACACCTTCACCACTCCTAGTAGGATAATTGAGCCCTTTGATATTGATATTAGGAAAGTCATATGTCATGATATCGTCGGGAATTTGGAGATTCGAAAATCCCTTCAGTGAACTTTCCAAGTGTTGGGAAGATGATTCTTCTTCAATAGGAGTGATGACGAATTCTGGATCTACGGTAGTTTTTCTTCTATGAAGTTTATATGCTAGCTTTTTCTTTCTCTTGGTTGGTGTTTGAGATTGTATGCCTTATGGCGGTTCGGCCATGGGCACCATGCCTGGGCCCGCATCAGCATCGTCGGGTTCATTGGCTTGGGAATCCTTAATCTTACCTTCTTCAATATCATCCCGAGTCCCTTCGGCTGGGGGCACGATAGGATTGATGGCATCCTTTTCTTGTTCTGTGACGTTTCTCGGCAATGCTACACTTTCGGGGAGCCCAATGCTTCGACCCTCTTCCAACAACCCGAATAAAGATAGTAACTCGTTGGTAACAAGAAGTTTGGTGTCCCTATCTTCAACAGGGATAGCGCAAATAGCGGCGACCGCTCTTGAAAAATTAACGCCTTCAGGACGTGGGCGGACACCTGTAGGAATCCCTGATGTCAATAGATTCAAAAATATGACTTGGATTAACGGACTTAAGAATGAAATGAAAGTAACACTTACGTCCTTCCAACCATTGCCTCGTGAAGCCAGGTGGACATCGAACATAGAACCATTCGTGCTTAAACAGAGAGAGTTTATTCCAAGCGTCTGTTAAGACTTGACAATTAGGCGAAGGTTCGAGAAAAACGTAGGAAGGACTTCCTGACCGCTGTTTAAAGTTGTAAATGAATCTTATGTCCTCAGGAGTTGGCAGCCGAAATAGAACGTTCATGAAAAACAAAAAGGTTCCATGTAGGAAGGTGTAACTGTTTGGATGGAGTTGAGTGGAAGCTATTCCAAGATATCTCAGCATCTCTCGAATAAACGAATTAAAGGGCGGTATGCATCCGGCCCAGCACATAAATTTGTTACACGCCGTGTACCCCTCCAGGGGCAAGTGAGGCATGTCGTTTATTGAAGGAACCAAGACATCTACAAATGGAATTCCATGTATGGAACACAGCCGGCGAAGGGCAGCCTTACCAATTCGAGTGGCTTGAGAATCTATTGGATTATCTAGAAGAATGGAACCCTCTACTGCATCGGGAGCAGGACTTATATCCTCCGCCGGGAGGACTGGAACATCTAAGAAAAGGTCGACCGACGGGCCGGAAAATTCCATCTGTTCTGCTTGATGACTAGGAGAGAGCCAACTGGATATAGTCGCAGAACTTGATTCTGCTTCAGGATCGATGTGTTGCATGGCTGGTTCAGAAGACATACCAGCTAAACACTATGAGCGTCTGGAGTCCATATTAGCTATACTCAGTAGATAATCGAGGTTAGAAAAGTTTACCTATTTCCCCGTGTTAAGTGTAAGCTAGTGCAATGTATTGAAGTGTATAACATAAATAAATAGCTTAAATTCAGAAGATGAAGTTAAATGACGAAACTTTGGGTTCTGACCAGAGTGACCGTCATCGTTGACCGTCACTACTGGCAAGAAGATTGATCGGTTGTGAAAGCTTTGGATCGACTATCGGCATGTCAAAGTGTAAAGTTTATCGTTTAGGTCCATATGCAGGTTTTTGGGATATATGTTGAAAGTTCCAGAGATTTGATTGTTCAATCTCAAGTTTAATAGTGAGTATACAAGTTTAGTTGTTCTTCATCATCGTATATCCAAGTTCGCTAAGGTGAATTAGTGATGATTATCCAAGCAAGTAAAGTTGGATCAGATTGTAAGTTTAAAAAAGTTCCTCATTCCGATCCCTATAGTAATGTCGATCCCTATAGTAATGGTGATCCTTATATTCATGTTGACCCTTAGTTTTATACTGATCCCTATGGATATACTGATCACATTCCCAAAGCCTCACGACCGATCCCTCTCTTTACCCTAATCCTACCGACCCTTTTACTTCACCCTTTACTTCACCATCTTCCATCGAAACCTCTAGTACTTCCCTTTCTACCTAACAACATGCCGACCCCTATACATATATCGATCGGCATAGGTCCGCAACTCCAAAACCGACCCCTCCTCTGCTATATCTTCTTCTTCCTTCCTTGACCTTCACCCTACCGAACTCCTCCAAATCTAATATTTCACTTCTCCCAAACAGATTCAACTGCTACTCCATCATTGCGCCAAACTTTGGAATCCCCTATTCCGTCATATAACCAAAAGTTAGGGAGAAAAGAAGGCTTACCTAAATGAGAATTTTAGTTTGAATGTGGGCGAGTGTTCGAGGATGTACGAAATGAAAGGAGGAAGAGATAAGTTCGTGGGATAGGCGAGATTGCAAATGAATTTTAGGCCGAGGTTTGGAGGGTTCGGTTTCGCGAGTGAAGAAGGAGGGTTCGGTGTAGAGTTTAAAGTTAGGAAAGTTGGATAAGTGCAATGAGGAAGGTAAAGGGATGACACACACACATGTGTAAGGGAAGAGGGGTTCGGCCCACGTGTTGGCATTTAAAAGCAGAGAGGGATCGACAAGAGGTATGCTGATCCCTGTAACAGTGATAAGTGGAAAGGAGGGTTCGACATAATGCATGCCAACCCATACAAATGTTTCTAAAAAAAGAGGGAGGGAGAGGGATCGGGTAAGCATATGCCGATCCCTACAAAAAAATGAAAATGAAAAAACAAAATGAATGAATAAAAAAATGGTTATAAGGGTTCGGCTATGAACATGTACATACAAAATACAGGGAAGTTGGCAATGACCCATGAACGTGAAAGCGCATCCAGGGGCCAACAAAAAAACGTGTATATGAATGTGCACATGAATGACCTGAAAGTTCAATTTTTTGAAATCGACAAAAAATGAAGTTAAAACCTGAAACCTTCTAGTTCGAGGCTAGACCAGATAACAAAAGCTTATTAGTCCCACAGAACCTAACTTATATATATCAATTGACGAAATATAGCACTGGATTTATATTATTAGAAATCGACCAAGCGTCATGACAATCAATGAGGAATTCGACACCTTGGAAAAATGGTTCGATAAAGGAATAACAACTGTTCAGAAAGCTAGATGGTTCTCATTCTCAAACGATTCAAAGTACGTCATGTTAATCACAAGACGTACTTTGGGGGGCAAGTGTTACCCGACATTCTAGCCCGGCTATATTGAACTAATTGCACGAGTTAGATCCGACTGCCATCAAGGCCGATGACCCCAGAATGATGACTATAGGACCCATAAGTCAAGTACAAATGATCGTATAAAGTCAGAATTGAATGGATTTGATGGATGTATAATGTAGGATGCTCAAAGCATGGAATATGGCTCAACGAATGGAAAGGTTCGGCATAGGTTGGCTCATTAGGAGGGATTGGCATACTCAATCAAGAGGGATCGGCAGGCTTCACTAAAGAGGGGTCGGCATCCATTAAAGTTCAAGTGCATTCATGCATACAACAATCAATATCTCAAGATCTACAAGTTCAAAGCATACGAAATTTGGAGAGCAAGGTATATGGACCCTAGGGAACCCACCTTAGGGATCGCATATCAAAAGGACAGTATGGAAGGGATTGGCATACATCCCTGTGGAGGGTTCGGCTGCGAGCAGTGCACAAGTGATATCAAGTCAAAGATCGAGCAATTACTCAAGTTCCATTGGTCCTAATGACACGAAAATTAGAGGATGAACATATTTTAGCATGAAGAAGCCACCATAGGGATCGCTGCCCAAAAATTGACCAATGAAGGGATCAGTGCCGATCCCTCCACATTAGGAATTGGGCCTAGCGATCCCTCTAGTGGGCCCATGTGGATTAGAAGGTCCTTCAGCTGAAGTTTCAGAGAGATTGATGGTCGTTTTTATCTATAAATACTGGCCTAATGGGTCATTCTGAGGATATTTACGCTACTTGTTACTCTAGGCTCTATTGTAATCAAGTGTTTGCTATTTCCTACTGCTGTAATCAGATTTATAAGTGATTAATAAAGGATAATATTTAAAGTGGACATAGGCATACAACGCCGAACAATGCTGAACCACTATAAATCTTTGTGTCTTTGATTATTGCTTTTATATGTTATTAGTTTCATCATTTCCTCAGTTTAATTTAATTTTTCTTCACTTACTTCTCTACATAAATCTATTCTTGGGTGTTTGTGACCAATTTAGTTGTAAACAAAGTTACCCTTCTTCTTTGTTGCAATTTTAGTTTTTTTTCGTATAACCCATCTAATTAAAATATTGAAATCAATGATATTTGATTACATGTATACAGTTTTGATGAAGTTAATGAAACCTGAATTATCAATTAAGACAACTTCCACTAGGGATGAGCGATCTTTAGTTAAACCAAATAAACCAACCAAACCAATTCATTTCGGTTGGTTTAGTTTGGTTTAGAAACTAGATTGGTTTATAATCGGCTCGTAAAATTTTTTAGTTTGATTATCAGTTTAACCAAATTAATCTAAGTTTTATTATATTTTCAGAATTACTATTGTTCTAATAATTTTTTTAGATTAATTTAGTGATCCAAATAAAATTTATTTATTATATATGTGTCAAAATTACTATTAAAAAGCATTAAAATGCTAAATAAGAATATTTGAATAATATATTCAGGTTTTATTTCAAATTATAATGAATATTCTAAACATAAAATGCGAATTGTTTTTAGTTCGGTTAAGTCGGATAACCAACAAAATCAATCAAATTTAATTTGGTTGGTTTGATTTGGTTTTTATTTTTATTGGTTTTAGTTTGGTTTAACAATTTTCATAATCGGATAAACCAAACCAGCTAAAACGGTCAACCATAACTTTAACAACTAACTACTCTAGTTCACAATTTTTTGAAAATTTTCTTCCAAAATTAGAGCTAATTTTGATGAAATTAAGAATTTTCAAAATAATAGTTAAATAATTTATAATATTAGTGTCAAAAATTAAAGATTATTATATTGAATTTTAACTAAATTTATTGTTAGGAATTCTTATATTTGTATAAATGAGTTTTAAGGTTTAAAAAGGAAAGTTGATGAAGAAATAAAAAATTATAGTTTCGTAAAAGTTATGACGTATGTAAAATAATTTTTGATGTGTGCTCACTTGTTATGTTTTCTGGTGTATCTTAAAAGATTAGAGGTGTGTGAATAGAATTAACTTTGTCTTAATTGCTACTATTTTATGTGCATTTATCACTCCAAGAAGAAGCGTAAGAACATCCATTGATTCAGAAAATATAATTTACGTACGAGATGATGAAAAGTAAAAATATATATAAAAAAAGGGTTTTGTTAACATGTGCCTTTGATAACATTTTCCATAAAAAAAAAGGAAAAAAAAAAAGAAACTGACAACCGCATAAATAAATAGATCGGATCGGGTTGCTCAACCCTCTATTCTCGTCCTCCAAACCTCATTATCCGACGGCGGCTCCATAACGAATCGGGTATTATCGGCAACATTCTCTTCTCCCTTCTAAACCCGAGTCTGATTTCAACCTCCAAACTTCATAGTAAGTCACCGCTTTCTGTTTCTCTCCCGCCCTTTATTTTGCAAAACCCTTGTTTTAAGATTGTGCTTTATTTAGGGTT
This sequence comes from Allium fistulosum, assembly GCA_030737815.1. Classification (NCBI taxonomy): domain Eukaryota; kingdom Viridiplantae; phylum Streptophyta; class Magnoliopsida; order Asparagales; family Amaryllidaceae; genus Allium; species Allium fistulosum. The sequence goes on from CM060907.1 coordinate 210,634,050, forward strand.
TTATACTTACATGATTAGTCATTCAGTCTTAGCTCTACTTTTGACGATGGTCAGTGACGCCCTAAATTTGACCTATTTTTAACAGTGGCTGTTATCCGTATCGTGTGGCTTCTATTTGAAGTTTTTCCTAAACCTTATCCTTTTGGACATATAACTGGGGTCTGCTACAGCATGTTATTGTTGCAAAGTGCTCTTTTTTTTTGATAAATAGTATATGTTTTGCACCAAAGCCGCATGGGAAGTATCGTATGTTAACAATATAGTTCGTGAGATTCAGCATGCTGATACTTCACTTTGCACTAGACTATGTGGATTTTAACCTATATATAAATTATAAACATATATTTCTGGATATTTAATTGATATTTTGCTAAACAGCATGGCTGATAATGGAGTTGTGGTAGCATATGAGTCTGATCCTAAAGATTCCATATCAGTCAACGTGTCTGGTAATGAACCTGCATCAAGAAGAAGGCTAAGATCACTAGTCTGGAATGATTTCACCAAGGAAAGAACCCCAGATGGTAATTATGTTGCAATTTGTAACCATTGCAAAAAACAACTATCAGCTAGCAGCCGAAGTGGAACCACCCATTTGAAGAACCACTTAGCCACCTGCCTTAATACGAAAGTTCGCAAAAGACGGAAACTAGTAGTTCGCAGACTTGTGTTAAAAGGCGATGTAACTGATGGTTCTTATGCCTCTACATTTGATCAAGATGCAAGCCGTCAAGATCTTGCCCGGATGATTGTTTTGCATGGGTATCCTTTTAGCATCGTAACCCATGATGGGTTCAAGGCTTTTGTTAAGAATCTCCAACCACAGTTCAAGATGATTTCGGACGAGGCAATAAAAGACGATTGCATGAAAATTTACGAGGGATGGAAAATCAAATTATATACCTTACTTGAGAAGCTTTCTTCCCGTGTTAATCTCACTGTTGACATGTGGAGATCAGATCAAGATGTGGAATATGTGTGTTTGACTTGCCATTACGTTGATAATGACTGGAAGCTTAAGAGGAAAATTCTTAACTTTTTGCATGTTGATATTGCAATTCCTGGTGAAGAAATAAGCAAGATTGTTGAGAGTAAGTTGCACGAGTGGGGTTTACATAAGAAACTGTTTAGTGTGATTTTGGATAATTGTCATGACAGTGATGTGGTGGCTAGAGAATTACCTGAAACTGTGCTTTTGAAGGGTTCCCTACCCTTAAATGGAGAGTTGTTTAACCTGCGAAGTGCAGCATCAGTTCTCAATGCAATGGCACAAATATTCGCAACGTCAGTTAGTGTTATTATCAATAAAGTGAGTGATAGTATTCAGTATGTGAAGTCGTCTCAGACTACACTCAATAATTTCCAAGAAGCATGCAGGAAAGTTGGAATAGAGCAGAAATCGTTGAATATTGATATTCCAAATGGCTGGGCCCAAGCATACTTGATGCTGGATTTTGCATGTGAATGTCAAGCTGTTTTCGCTTATGTTGCAGAATTTGATCCTGAATTCACAAAAGCTCTATCTTCTGAAGAATGGGATATTGCTAAAGCTGCTACAGAATGCCTTTGTGTTTTTTATCACACGATAGAGAAATTCTCTGTGGCCAAAACTCCTACATCAAATCTTTTTTTCAATGATATATCTGGTATCCATCTATTGCTTAAAACATGGAAAGCAAGCAACATTCCTATTATTGCCTCAATGGCATCTGAGATTCTTGAAAATCTTGAACAATATTGGGGCACGACGGTACTTGTCACAGCTTTAGCTTCTATACTTGATCCTCGATACAAATTTAAGTCAATTGAATATTATTTTAGTAAGATATATGATGATAAAGGCGAGGCTGATGCAAGGATTGAAAATATTCGCAAGTATTTAGTGAATCTCTATAATGAATATGTAATTCAATCAAATAATGCATCTAATGACCAAGCGTTTATGTGCTACTTTGAGGGTCGTAATAATGGTAATACTGCAGAGTTGAAAGATGGGTCAGATCCTAAAACATCTTCTCGTACTCTGTTTGATGCAAGAAAAGGTCTTGATCAATATCTTCAGGAAACGTCATCAACTCAACCTCATAAATCAGATCTGGACTTGTATTTGGATGAACCTGTTTATCCGTCCAAAGGCTCCGAAGACAATTTCAATATCTTAGCATGGTGGAAATTTCATACGCCAAAATATCCAGTTCTCTCAGCAATGGCTCGTGATATTCTAGGAATTCCTGTTTCAATTGTTGCAATTGACAGTGAAAGTAGAGTTCTTAACGAATACTTGAGTTCATTAGATCCTTCAACTTTACAGGGATTGATATGTGGACAGGATTGGCTAAGGGATGAATTTGAAGGTAATATTATAAATTAAACAGTTTGATTACTTCTCTCCTTTTGTAGTTTGTTCCTCGAGAATAAAAATAATGTTGATGTATTTACAGCTCCAGCAGAGCCTTCAGTAGCATCAACTGAAGTTACAGCTGTTGCTTTACCTGCTAACTTGGATGATGGGGTTGATGAGTGCATGATGGCAACACGTGGAGATTAATTCAAAGCAAAATAGGTATTTCACTGTATTGTAAGGATATAAATTTTACATCTTTTCTTTTTTTGCGACACATTTGTGAAAATTATTTAGCGTTTGCATCACATTACAAGGGAACTACTACACATATTGAGTATCATTGCATCATGTTCGTTGTCTTTAATGTGGCATGAATTGTTGTTAAGAAAAGGTTTCTTTGAAACACCACTATGTTATGGTTAATTGTTTTTGTTTTTATTTGCTATTTTTTTTGAACAGACCCTTAGATTAGTATTAAACCTCATTGCTCAGACAAGGCAGCATTTTGTAGAAACTGAAACAAAGTAAAAATAAGAAATGTTATGTTCGACCCTTTACAATTTTTAGGCATTCTTTCTATGATTCGTGAAGCCTTCAGAAATGAATATTTTATTACGATAGGACCCAATAAAACCTTAGAACTCCGTAGTGAAAACGAGTGCAGGTATAAGTATGGGAACTAGAACGATGACAGAAAAAATGCGAACCATTAAACAAAGTAGAGTCGGAATGAGATGGAAACATGCTTTAAAAAAATATTTACTAGTGTTATCATTAAATTTCATAAAAGTTTATATATGTATGTATAATATACATACATTAATTTATTTTAGTTTAGTAGTTGTTTACTGAAACATTGAAAGGAATACTAATTATTCATTTTCAACATATATTTCTAATATTTTATTCTACTAGAATTACTCACAAAAAAAGTGAAAAGGTTTAAAATTGTAAATATGCTTTGATTACCGCATTTATTAATGTATGTTAAGTTTTTGTTTTTAGGACGCTAGTTATTAAACACGATATGTTACCATAATATAGATATGTGCGTGTGCGTGTGTAATTTCACAGTATATTATTTTTATGAGCCGAGTTATGCTAAGTGAAAGATGAGGCAATATGTACATTGCGATGCTTAATATGCTTACAAGTCATTGAGCTACACTTAAACGGCTTATTTTTCCCAAAGACAAATAAAAAGACCATTAATACGCAAATCTATATGTAATTTATCAATTTTCTTGTATGAAAAAAAAAACATAAACAATCAAATAAACTTCAGAAATTGTCAATCTTCAAATCATTACCGCATATCTAAAATTCAAAGCTCATAATGGAAAACAAAAAACAAAAAACAAACTACCCTTCGCATGCATTATGCATATATTTTTATAGGCAGATAAATCATATAGATAGGGCCATATAATGTTTATAGTTTTCCTGTGACACAAGCGCCATACTTCTGTTCTTATTTTTTCTTGTTTTTTGACTGTAATGACTATAACAAATTAGTAATGATCTTTCGCTTAGTTCACTTAAAAAACGTCCTAGGAAAAGAAAAGTGCCATTAAACTATTCATAAACTTTGATTTTTGTTTTACGATCAACATGTGGAAATTAAATCCCTAAAGATGTGATCATCGTTTAAGCGATTTGCTTGAATGATGTTGGAATAACATTGAGCATGAACATAGTTACTTACAGCAAATGACACACAAAGGCGTAAAAGTCTTCTATTGTCATGGTGCATTGCATGTCTTCTTCGATTTTGGCACACTGACAAAACTGGATTGAAATTTTATTTCTATTTTTATTGTACATTAAAATATAAAGACATAAAGCTGATGTGAAAGTTACATTTTCTTAATAAAATATATCTCAGAGATTTGTTCATAAATTTGCAAAAATAGCTTTAAGCATGATGCTGTAAGCATATAATTTAAGCACAAAAGGAACACTAATGACAAATCCTTGAAAACATTTTATATATGAAATACAAGTTTACAATCAAGAAACATAATATTAGCATGTAAATATTATAATTTATTTTCTGTGTTCTATTAGATCTCAAAAAAAAAAAAAGAATCAGATATAAAATTATTTGAAAAGCAGTATATAAGTACTGCAAGGACACCACTGATTTTCAGTGTTGTATGTCATCTACACCATTGTCATCTGTGTTATGTTTGTCGTATGCACATTTGTTATACTTAGTACATCTTCATATGCACTGTGGCACAAAAAGTGGATACGTTACTGTACCTTGGCTTGCAACACGATGCTCCTTTGGCAACAGTTTATTATGAGCAAAGTTATGAAAGGCGCGCTACGGCTAGCGGAAGGCATGGCATGGTGCGGCGTTTGCACCTTTCTTTTGTATGGCACGGCGCACATGAAATTGCGCAACAAATGGCACGCGACACAAAAATGATGCGCCTTTTCATTATTTTATTGTTTTTTTACTTTATTTTTTATTTTTTATTTTTTATTTTTCACCGTCTAAACCAATCTCCAACAATTGCTGAATGTATTATATATTTTTATACGATGATATGATTACACTTCACTTCAAACTAATTTATAATAAACTTTAAACTATTTATTTATTCATATTATTGCCGCACCGAAATATGATGGACAATTAAAACCGAGATCCCCAAATCCGAACCAAACCAATCCGAACCCGACTTAAATTCGCTTGGTCCCGGGTCGTGTCTAGGTGATGAAAATAACATCCAACCCGAAAGATTAGACAAAAAAATGAGAAAATATATGCATTTTTAGTGTTATTATTCAATCGGACCTAAACCGACCCAATCCGAATCGAACATCGGGCTGGATCGAGATTTTAAATTGTACCGGTTAGACTCAACAAAACCCAACCCGACTAGAATTGATACTCGTTCCGACCCGACGGGTCTAATTAACATCCCTGCACTGAACAAATAATCTCGAATGGTTGCATTTTCCGAATTAATCTCGAATGAAGTTCGAACTATCTGTTCTAATTACTCTTGCACCAAAACAAATAATCTTGAAGCTTATAAATCTATGCAAATATTGATTTAGAAAATATGATTGTCAATCGATATGGTCACATGGGGTTTACCATCACCTGAATATAAAATATAAAATATATTTTGAAATTGGGTTCACGGAACATGAGTATGCGGCAGGTGAAAATACGTTGTTTTGCTTGCCTTGTCCCGTCGCCAATCATGTCACTATTTTGATGGAATATATGAGAATGAGCTAGCAGAAACTATGGAAGCGTCCAGTTGGTTTGGCTCGTCTGTACACTGAGACATTTATTATATTTTCAGTTTAAAGAATCCTGTTATGTGAATTAATAATATGATATACCCAAAAAAAATGTACACTGCATTTTTCTTGGTAAAGTGCATTTCAATGACGTTTAGATAATTTGGTTACTGCTATCATTGATTTATGCGTTATTATGTTACCATATGGTAGTGTTTGGGTTGACTTTGTAAACTCCAAATCATTGCAATTGATATGTTCTAGTTAGAATTGTACTATGTACTTAAGAATATTGAAGTAGTTAGTACTGGTCGCTTGTTCAGATTCATTTATCACTTAGAAATCACACTTGATGCTAGAAAGAACGGGTTTTGCATTACCTTGGGCGACCAAATGCATTTCTACCCAAAACCTCTAAGAAATATTTTCAAAATACTAGTTTTCAGGTTCACACATACCAAACCCAAATCTTTGTACAAGGGAAACTATTTCACTAACGTTTAACCTTCAACATAAAAATGTTAGAACATGATTAGCCTACATGTATTGTTCTACTGAGTGCCTATGTATATGTAATCCTATAAGACATATTCAGTTTAAACAGAAGCTTCTCTGTTTTCATACAATTCTATTCTAAATACATTATCTAATCTTGGCTTAGTCATCTGTGATTGCAAATGATATTTAAACATTATGACTTTGATTGTTGGCCAACTGATGTATTGTGGATTTTACAAACAAATCTGTAGAAATCATCATGTGTCATACCCTTCATTACATTTACAAAGTTACCTTCTTTGATTTGCATGATTTTGTTTCGTTTTATACCATTTTCCTTTTATCTTGTCAATTATTCCTTTTCAAATCAATCACAACGAAATTATTCTCTTCAACTGCATATCTGCAACGTTCTCTTTATTTGCTTGCGAAGAGCTTAGTCTGAGAATCTGGTTCATTTATATCTATTGTTCTTGTGTATGGTGCTAGTTCCTGAGACATTTTAATGCCAACTAATTAAAATGAAAATTTTAATCTGGTACATCAGAACCACAGACAAGTATGAACTCATAACGTTAGTTATTTTACGCTTAAGTGTTAATATTTGTATCAACGTGCTAAAGTGCATATATTTGCACTTTTGATGTAAAGTTTTATAATAAATATATAATAACACTACATAGAAGCAATTATTTCCACTCAGTTTATTGCTATTTGCATTGTTTACTGAAAGAGCAAATATTTTAACTAAATAATAATATTTTTGTACTAACTATTTCTAAGTGTATTTGCAGTTAGCAACTAGAATTTACAAAAAAAGAAATTATTTGCACTTAATACCTGTACTTTGTATTATTACTTTATAGTGCAAATATTTGCACTAACAATTGAAATTGGACTATTGGTTTGAAAGTGCAGATAATGCACTAAATACTGTATTTTGCTTTGCATATTTTGTAAGTCTAATCATCTGCACCAAATATTGATTTGCATTATACACTTGAAAATTTTCAAATATTTGTATTGAATATATCCGAAGAGAGGTAGAGGTGGAGCCTTGGCGCCTAGGTTCGAGTTTGGAAACAGCCTCTTCGCAATGCGAGGAAAAGACTGTGTACATTATCGACCTTTCCAGAGTCCGCTATCGTGCGAGAGCCTCGTGCACTGGATTTCACCTTTTTTATATCCGAAGAGAGGTATAGGTCGACCAAGGTTGACATGAGAGGAAGTAGTAAACGGAGATTTGAAGGATTGGAATACATCCGAAAAGCTGGTGTTGGATAGAAGCACGTGGAAGTTAGCGATTCACGTACCAAAACCACAAGTTAGGAGTTTTTTTGGCTTAAGGTTGGTTTAGAGGTAGTGTTATAAGTTTTAGATTATAGGACTAGTAAATAGAAGCCTAAGACGTAGTGTTTAGTCTGCGGCCCCTATTACTATTGGTATCATTATTACTATTAACAACGACGACAACAATATTATTATTATTATTATCATGGTTTTTTTAATTTCTTTATATATTTACTTTTATCTTTTTTTTATTTTACTTATTATTATTATTATTATTTCTTTAATTTTTTAACTTATTTTATTACTATTACCATGGTTTGTTATTTGGTTTGTTATTGTTGTTGTTGTTGTTGTTACTCTTAAATTGATTTTGTCAATTAGTTTTGGATTTCATCTCTAGCCGATCCCAACTTGTTTGGGAAAATGGCTTAGTTGTTGTTGTTGTATTGAATAATTAAAATTTGCAATCTGTCTCCAACCATAAATGTTTGCACTACTGGACAAACTGTGTGAATTCTCAGTAACTTTTAGCATGTGACATTTAAATAGTATGTAAATTTTGACCAACTTTTTATTTATATGATGTGGATTTAATTTGTGATTTTATATCTAAACAACTCTTTTTACTTGATGTTACAGCAAAAAGGATTCCTTTTTGAGTTTAAATCTATGTTGTAAAAATCATTCTAGGCTTCCGCTTAGGCGCTAGGCTAGTCTTTCCGCATAAGTATTTGCCTAGTTCGCCTAGAAGAAACTTACCACATTATCTAAGCATTATAACAAGTTTATAGGCGCCATTTATGCACCAATTTAGGTTTGATGCCTCTTCTAAGCATTAAAATGTTTGTTTCAACCGATTTTGTCTCCATAGTTGCTTCCAAACCCATCCAAATACATAATATCTCATTATGGATCAGTCAATACTAAACAAAATACTAAAATTGTATGCAAAACTCATGAGTTTATTAAAAACGCCTAGCTCCGATTGATCCTCGATTAATCTTCGCTTAAGTGATTTTTACAACCTTGGTTTAAATTAGTATAAGAAGCACAGTTAATAAAATGATGACAAGTATATCGAGATGGTGTTGGAGCATGATTCAAAAATAAAGACTTAAATTTTATTGTGGTAATGATAATGGAGAATTCTACTATTGTGGTGCATATTTTTTGCAGTATTCAAAGTACCTTTTGTAAATTAATATTTATAAAAATCAAATTCATACCTATTCAAAAAAAAAAAAGTGAAGGTTCTATTTTTAGTCTATTGTCTCTTTCTTATCCCTTGCATATGAATTGTTAATTCATTATCATTTAAAACTGAATTCTTATCAATTTAAAACAAATGTTCAAACAATATAAAAATGTCTGCTTTTCCCCCATTTTTGAGATATTAGTGTTCATTTTTACATCTTGCATTGAAGGCTCCAAATACTGGTTATGATAATGGGAACGAAATTTCCAAAATAGGATATAACCCCTAAGTAAACTGAACTAAAAGTTCTGTTTAGCCCAATTTGACATTGTTTAGTAAGGCCCTAAGGTTTTTTTTTTTTTTTTTTGTCTAGATCAAAGTCTTGAGTATTTTCCAGACAAGTTGTAGGAAAATCATATATATTAATATATGTAATAAGAATATGAGTGGAAGAAAATAAGTTGTAGACAATAAAACGATTTGTTTCCATAATTACCGCCTTTTTATAACATGAGATAAGTATTGTTACCTATCAGTTGTTTTAAGTTTGAATTCATAGTGCAGATTAAAAGTGATTTACATTTTATATTTCATATTTGCCCAATATGTAGTTTCTAACTATGTTTTATTTTAATGACATTTCTTTATTTTTGCAGGAAATCAGATAATGAAGAAGTCGTGCATGTAACCCTAGAATTTATAGATATGATGTATTTGCTTAGGCTATTAATTCTGTTTTTTCTTTTACTTTAAGAGATTATGGTTATTGCACAGCAAGCAGCTTTTTTTTGTGTGTAGTCCTGCCCTTTTTTTATTTCTCCATGGACTATGATGTTTATGTAGGAAATGGGAAATATAGGAAGAGTAAAATTAGCAAAATGATTTCTCCAAGTACTGTGATGTCCTACGTAGTACAAATTCCATTATCGCTGCCATATAAGTTCTTCAGTCCTATATATGTTGTGCTTGAGGCAAATTGGCTTGTAAGTTTGGATTGTTTATGTCAACGTTTAGCGTTCTTTCAATTGTGGTATTTTAAAAGAAAAATTGATGGCACAAAGGAAAAACGGATCATGGATTTCTTTTCATTTTAAAAAAAGATAGAAAAAAAGATGGAAAATAAGAGAAAAAGAGGGACATTTTAGTATGCCTAATGTGACTTAGGCTAACTTGCTAAGGCATGATTGATGAATTATATCATATTTCAGATACTAATTCGTGGTTCAAGATTTTGATGATTTGACCTATTGAATCGTGAGAACGGGGCATTTATGGTTCAGAAAGGTTGAATCGGCCATGTTTGCAATTTAGAAAAGGTGAAAAAGAGAGGTGAAAAAAAAAAATCAATGTTGGTTGAGGTGAAGTCAAAGACCGCTTAGTTGTTCAAGTGGTAGAATGTTTTGATTTTAAAGGTCTTTTGGTTCTCTGTTCAGAGACATCAAAATTAGTGTTCTGTTTAAATTAAGTAACACTTTTATTATCAAAATATTTGTTGAGCTGAAATGTTAATAAAATCATATTTGAACATTTTAGAGTGAGATTTTCGAAATTTGGGACATTATCATTGAGGAATCAAAGTGAGCACGAACTTAATATGAAGAAGGGATCAAAGATCGTTCAAAGCACCAAAATGGTAATTTTTAACTTGGATTCTCTCGCACATGTCTCAAGGTTATTTTGATATTATATTTGTTTATATTTGAGTGTTTTGGATGGTTTATGGTTTGGTGATGATTTGACTAGGTTTGATGTAATTTTGGTGATTTAGTTTTACTTGTAGTAGTAGCATTTGTTTGTATTGGAGAATGTTTTATATATTAAATTCCTTTAAAATGATATTAAAACAAATTTATTGTGACTCATCGATGGTAGAATTGGTATGGAGAAGCTTGATGATGATCTGACAAAATTTAGACTTAATTGAGTATTTCGAGCTTAAAGGTAACATCCACCACTTGGAGGTCTAAAACTAACGGCTACGGATGCTGCAGTCATCTATAGTTATTAATCCTCGACGACCAAATACGGCAATGTTAGATATATTGATATAACAGAAACACATGGGTATAGAGATTTTTTAAAATCATTGAACAAATTTCTCATTCCATTTCAGATCATTTCAAATTCATTACATAATCCCAGATTCGAGAGGCACGTTTAGAAAAAATATAATTATTACAACATACGCCAAGAGCGACATATGAAGATGCCCCCTTGGATGATCAGAGTCTAACATAGACAATTAAACAACCTTGCCTTTACAACAAAACACAGCAGAATCAAAATAGAAAAGAACTCCTACTAGCTAGCTTGCCTCCTATAGGTCTCTGAAAGCTTATTCGTCTAAAGAGGTATCTGAAAACCTGAACTCTTAAATTACTCAAAGTTAATTGAGTACTCGAGAGTTTAAGAGGAAAACATAAACTTTGATTCAGACATAAAGCTTGATATGAATAAAACCTACCATCTCGAACCATTTAGATATTTGGTGAGACCACGACGCTTAGCGGAACGGGTTTTTCCCTCACTAGTATCTTATCAAAAATTTATGATAACCATATACTATGCTCCTGCATTCACAATGGTTAAAATCATAGCAATTTAAAATATTATGATGATATGCAAACAAGTAAATCATTCTGGATTTATCATCCCCGTTCATTTGTCTATCTGTCATAGTTATAGTTTCTAGGGTTACTATTAACCTATTAGTTTTCATGGGCTCACTAATAACCTGATTAAAGCTTATGAACAATCTGTCCAGTTTCATAGTTTTCATGGGATCACTAAGATCCTATTGGCCCCTGCTAATAACTTCATTTAATTATTTCATGAGTTCTCCCTGAACCTTTGATATCTCCAATAACTTCCCGCATATCATAGTTTTCGTGGGTTGACTAGAACCTATTGACTTCTGTCAATAACTTAATCCGGATATAGTTTTCATGGGTTCACTACAAACCTGTTGGCCTCTGCCAATAACTCTCATTAAACATAGTTTTCATGGGTTCACTATGAACCTGTCTAAACTGACAACTTCTTAATTAGTCTTTGGACATCCTATATTCTAGTCTACCCAACCTATTGGATGCAACTCTATTCATTCAGGAGTTACTTAACTTATATTCACCACTGGGTCAACCTACCTGGTTATTCTGCCCTTACTCTCAAAATACAGTTATGGGTCCAGTACTTAGTGAATATATTTATAGAAGAAGCATATACACAAAAATAAAACCAACATTTATGGTTTAATATCCTTGAAATCATTTTTCACTTGAAACATGCTTAATCCCTTTAACCTATTATTTTATCAAGGAAAGCTTCTTCAAAAACTCCAAATTTAAAAGCCATTTAAAAACTCTTTTATAGTACCATGAGTTTTTCCTTTAAAACATCAAAATCTTCTTTTCAAAACACTAAGCATATGCCTTTCGAAATACTTTAAAACATATCTTTCGAAACCATCAAAACATACCTTTCGAAAGTATTAAAGCATCACTTGCTTATTTATAAAGGCATAGCTTCGAAACCATTGAAAGTACCCCTTTCAAAACCATTAAAAAGAGTTTGGGAGAAAAACAAATGGCTTCGCAACCATCCTTTCGAAAGCTTTAATCATTTAAGAAAAACATTTGGAAGGATAGGGTTGAAACCCCTTTCGAAGCCATTGCCTTCGAAACCCTTATCAGGCTATTGGAGTTCTTTCGAAAGCTTTAGGAAGTGGCTTATTACATTTTTAAAACAAAAACTACCTTTCGAACTCGTTGATAACTTCAATTCCTTCGAAAGGTATAAAGACGGCAGGGTGGTTTCGACTGGGTTCAATCTACCCTTTCGAAAGCTTTATATTTTAAAAAACAAGGTAACTTATTCGAAAGCTACCCTTTAAAAAAAAAGGCGGCAACCCCTTCGAAAGAAATATTAAAGTAATCCAACCCTTTCGAAAGCATTCTTTTAAAACAAGGCAAGCAACATTTCTTTATAAAGCAAAGCGATGGGTTCGACCCCTTCGAAAGCTTGGTTTCGACTCCATACCCGCCGTCTTTCTCCAATCCACTACGTACCAAAACCTTGATACCTTGTGTGTTGGTTTCGACTTCATTGGGGGTGGAAGTATAGGGTCGAAAGGTAGCTACTGGAAGCGGCGAAACCATACTTCTCAAAAACTGTTTTATTGCCTTTTTAAGTAATTGTTTTTTAACTAACTTGCCTATTTGTAAAATTTTAATTGGTTTCCATAAACTTTTCAAATTCTTTCCTAAAAAATGCAGCATTATTTTCGAATCTAAAAAAAGATAATTAGCAAAGAAGCCCTTGCCTTAAGCAAAACAATTAAAACATTTAAGTCCTCCAAAAACATTAATTTAGTTTCCATAGTAAATTACTTAGGAAAAATCCAAAAAAATCATAAAAACTCACTTTTAATATGTTATCTAACATATACAAATTTCAAACCCGAAATCTTTTATATAATTACCAAAATTAATTTCTATACCCAATTATTCATATTCTCCTTTGAAAATTCATAATAAATTCTCCATAGCTTGGAAAATTATAAAAATTAAAACACATCTCTAAAATAATGTTTTACATAACATATCAATACCCCGTGGCATTCAAAATTCAGTAAATATGATTTTTACCTAAAATTGAATTAAATATTTATCAAACAACCTTGTTTGATTCAATCATATCATAAAATCCATGCATATCGTTTTAAACATAAAACCCGAAATCATATGCTCTTTAAAACGAAAATAGAGATGGTTTAGATTATTATTCACCTTGATTAGGATAAGGAACTTGAGATTTAATCTTTGAATAATTCCCCTTGCTTGATTTCTTAGCTTTAATTGTTTTTCCCCTTTCTTTCCCTAGGTTATGGCCGACTTGAACTCTCTTTGATTTATGTTTTTGAGTTTGGAAAATGAACGTGTAAAGAAATGGAAATGAGATTTTAAGGGTAATGGGATTATGGGTGCGGCTATTACTCATAATGCCCTGTTTTATTCTCTTATTAATTATCTAATAAACCCTTTCCATAAACTCATTCTTTATATTTATTTAAGCACTGCCTCAAAATAATTTTTAAATCTCTATCCCCTTATGACACTAATATTTACATTATTCTATTTAATTTATCTAATTAAATCTCCTGAATAATGTTATTAAAAATTAGGGGTGTTATTGAAAATTGTCACAGATTGTCGTATTTGATGATCAATGTCAAAATAACTTAATTGAGGTGATTTGGAATCTGATGTTGGTTGAAACATCGATGATGGTGGTCAAAAGTTTGTCAAGGATGATGGTTAGCTAGTGGCAATAACATGGAGTAGGTTACTAGCTGGAGCATCATCAACAATGGTTGGCTAGTCGGAATTGGGGAGTCCAAACATTTGATGACGTGATAATATAACCATAGGGTGATGTAGTAAAAGTTGATATTAACATTGGGTGATAATATAACAAGCTGATGATGTGACAATATAACTTTTATGCCAAATTTTTTTAGTTATTTAATTAATTAGTTATTAGTGAATGTTAATTTAAACCAGTTAGTATGACTGTGTGGCTAAGGCATTAAAGTGAGTGAGAGATGTTTGCAAGTTCAAATCTTTGCTTTCTATAGCATTTTCACTACTCTCAAATACTGCAAAATGCTTTGGTCTGTACACATCGGACCACTAAGAGCTACCGAGTCACAGGGCGCTTAGCTCTTTCATTATCAACTTGATCGGTTTCGTCATCTTCAATCATTTAATTTTTCGTTAATTTAAAGGAAATGTAGTCAGATTTCATCAAATTCGATGGTCGTCAATTAAGCTCTCACAACATACATCTTAATGAAAATTCTACCACAAGTTCCTTAATCATAATCATTTTTTTGACCACATTCATTTCAATTATCCATTCCAAATTTTGAACCAAACATTATCTGTTACTTGTATTTTACTATCATAAACCTTACTCATATTCAAAGGTAATTCCACATATTCTAAAGAATCCATTATGCTTATAAATGCCATGCATATCATAAAAATCAAATAATTATTAGAAATCCAATCATACAAAACTAGATATGAGATGTTGTGTTGAAAGAGCATAACTCATTGTAAGGTAGCTACCTATTGTAGTTGTTTCGGGTCAAACATCGTTGGTTTGTAATTTCCTTAAATCGCCAACATTTTCCTAATGGCAAAATTTTACAATTTTTAAAAATGAGAATGGAGATGAGAATAAAATGTGAATATATACACAAACACGCATGCACACACAGATGTGTGTATGTTGGGGCACATGTTACATTTGGGAATATAGAGGTAATGATTCATCACTTATCCATAAAAGCATTAGGTTAGGGGGTTTATGACCGAAGTGGAGTGATAAGGAATCATGATGAAAATGATGAGAGCCTAAGATTTAGCCCGTGTTATGTAGTTAAACCATTCAACAGATTCATAGTCGTTGATGTGTAAAAGGTAGTAGTATGGATACAATGGAAAATAGTAAGTAGTTATGGAAACATGTGAACGCTTTAATTTTGACTAGTTTTAATGTACATATAAGTAGTCAATAGTGTTAATCTAATACATTAAGTTGATTAAATATAATATAGTAACACAAGAACATTATATATATAATTTGTTCTAACATATGTAGGTAGTTATTAATTGTTAACTCAACATTAACTTAACTAAATATATTTAACAAATGAAAGGGTTTTATTTTTTTTAAACTTTTATTTGTGACTGATTTCAACATATGCAAGTAGTTATTAAGTGTTAAGTTAACATTTAAGTTGAGTAAACATAATATAATAGTAAAATAATTTTATTTATGAAAGGAACATTCTATTTGTAATTGACTTAAACGTATACAAGTGGTCGACAAGAGTTAAGTTAAGATTTAATATAATTGAATTTGATATAATAATATAGGAGGATGTATTTATTCTATAATTAGTTTTTATTTATAATTAGTTCCAACGTATTAATAGAGTGAAGGGTATGCCTTAGGAGAAATTATAATTTGATTTTGTACTTAAATCTTATAACGAATCTCATTCCAAGTATAAATGTGCATTTAGTTTTAATTCTATTATATATATGTATATATATGTATAATGTCATAAAGGGTACATCATAACATACAAGCAGGAATTTCTAGGATAAAGTACTAGTTGATTACACTTACAAAAGAATTTGTAACCATGAGTATTAAATTGTACGAATAAACATTTATCCTTAAATGTTCCTAATCAAAGGTGCATAGAGAATGAGATATTGACACACCGACTAAACTAATTTATGTAATGTTATCCATACGATGGACATTGATTTACTCATGAATGTTGGATGCATAAATATGTTCATTTGGAGCGGTTATAAAATGGCTCACTGAGAGTCTTCTGTAGGTTATAGTATCTAAGTTAAATAGAAGTTCTCGTGTGACATCGTGTAGTGTTTTTTCCACTTAAGAGTACTGTGAATCTTATGTATGGAGATCTTACTTTGATTATGTTCAGCCATATGATATTGGACTACAGTACAACCATTTTTAGGTATCCATTAAAACATGTGAAGTGAAACAACACTCAAGCAAGGATTTGTTCCCTTTGATATAGTAGGTTAATGTCACTGTACTTGAAAATTAACATGGAGTTGTGAAAACCATTGCCAGGGAACACGGTTAACTACTATTGGATTGAACCAAGTGACTTTGATGTTTGAATTTCGCAATTAAATATAATCATCATTAGCGTGTTAACCATTGCACAAGCTCTAGATTTCTATGTGACATAGTATTGATGAAGGGATATAACGTGCATAATATATCATTGCCTAAGGGTGTTACTTAAGTGATTGGACATAAGACTTAACCTAGATAATCTATGAGACCTCAAATCTGCTACTCTACTTTAGCAAAGTGAAGATAAAATTTAATATTTGACTTGTTCAAATATTGCCGAGGGTTGAGTTCAAATCTAGGAATCTCACGACTGTAACCCTAATTTTTCAACTAAAATTAATGTAGCGAAATAATCCATAAAAATTATAATTATTACGAAAAATTAATATAATGTTTATATTAATTAGGAATTTTTTTCGAAGTAGGCCAGTTTTCGAAACTATTTCGCGATTAGTGCTGATTTTGAAACTTATTACCAAACAAGGTTTTTTCTACCCAGTCAGCATGATCCAGCTCAGCATTTTGTAACTTCCTCGCTTAAACGCAACTCATAGTTGGGCGCAATTCTTAGTTAGGCCCCTTCAAATATTTTTAATTTCAACCAGGCGTGACTATAAGTTGCGTCTATGCTGTAACATAGTGGCGCAACTCATAGTTGCACCCAAGTGTATGTTATAGATGCAACAACCTTGTATCTCACCACACAACTAACTAGGTTGTTTTATTACTTGATTGTTGTAACACTACTAGAACTACAGTATATAGCCACGACAGGGTTCCAACGGCCGCCAACGGGAATTACCAATAGCTACCAACGGCTAGTTATTTTTTAACAAGCCGTTGGTAACCGTTGTAAAAATGCCGTTTGCGGCCATTGGAAGCCATTGAAATTATTCGTGTAAACCTGCAGCAAGCCGAGAGCAAACCTCATTCTATCCTCCTACCACAAAAAAACCCAAATCCTTCACCATCTTCCTCCACTCCTCTTTTCTTGCTCCCAGCATCCCCACGCAACCGGCAGCCACTCCAACGCCATCAATCAACACCAGCGGCCTCTCTCCATCCAAATACACTCCAAAATCAGGTTTTGCCTAAAACCTTAAAAATTTAAATTTTGCTAATTTTGTGTTTAATTTGTTGTTATAGTTGTATCTAATGGCCTATTAATTGTTTATTATACCAAACTAAGTGCTAATTACAATTATTACCATCCAAATGTCCAAATTGTTTGTGTATATATATTATGCACATATATACATATGTTGATAATTTAGTGTAAATGCGCATTTGAGTTAGCGTTAGATTAGTTAGGATTGATTTAAATTATTTTGTGTATGTTTTGTAAAATATTAGGCACACATGAATTAGTCGAATATTTTACGAACATGAATTATATCTTTTACAAAATATATCAGCATTAGATAAGTATATAATTTAGTATATATATACACATGAATTATATATTTTGCGAAATAGTAAAAATCATATAATTTACTATATATTTAATAAAATAGTAGAATATAAATAAAATAATGCATAATATGCTTTATTTTATATATTTAATAAAACGGTAACATATAAACAAAATTTAAATCCCTTAGTGAATTTTTGGCCCCGTCTGACAAGTGTTGTATATGATCGTTGTATGAATATTCGTTTTTATTGCAAAACGGATATTCATATTCATCTGATACAATATTTGTTGGGTTTGTCCCTGTATTGGACAAGTTACAAACACTATAAAGTAATTACGTTTCGTAAATCATATCGTTATAAACGGTTCACAAAATTTCGAAGGCATTTCCTTTTCGTTCCTTGTGTACATGCATATGTGTACGATACAAGGAACACGGGGGAAGTGCTGCCAAATATTTGGGAAATCGTTTATAATGATATGATTTAAGAAATGTAATTACTATTGTGTTTGTAATGGGAAGTAGGATGACCGACCATCACAAAAGGTACAAAAATGTAAACAAAATAGCAAGAAATATAACTTTGTATATAAACGAAAATGGATTATAAAAAATAGTAAAATCTAAATGTGTTTATCGAATTTGATTAATAATTTTTTTACTATTGATCATAGGTTTTACAGTAGGAAAAATGGTCAATTATTTTATTGATCGGAGCTGGATGTATCAAAGAAGAGAAATGAGAGGCTCAATAAGTAAATATTTTCTTAACGGGGTAAATGTGTTCGTCAAATTTGCTTTAAGTAATATTGGAAACGACGTAGAAATTCGTTGTCCATGTAGTAGGTGCAAATTATTGAAGCATTTAGTACCGAATATGGTTAGGATTCATTTGCACCAATATGGTTTCGTAACCAATTATTTGGTGTGGAATCGTCATGGAGAAATTATAACACGTAACGAAGAACAGTCAATAGAGGTCATTAGTGATGAAGTTAGTACGACGAATCTCATAGAACATATGGTTGAAGATGCAGCACGATCAATGTTCCCTACTGTTGAAATTAACAACGATGATATTAACGTCGAAGAGGAACCAAATGTTAGAGCGAAAAAAATATATGATTTATTGGATGCTGCTAAGAAACCTCTTTGGAATGGATGTACTAGCGGCACTCAATTATCGGCAACTGCAGAGTACATTGCAATAAAATCAAAGTACAACCTCACAGAAGCCGGATTTACGGTTGTTGTACAAGCTGCTAAACGCCATATGCCATCAGATAATTTAATGTGCGAAAATTATTATGAAGTGAAAAAACTTATGTCATCTTTCGGTTTGCCGTATCAAAAAATTGATACATGTCTAAATGCTTGCATGTTGTTTTGGAAAGATGATGTCAGTCTTCGGAATTGTAAAATATGTAATCAAGAAATATATAAACCAAGGAAAAAAAGGGAAAAGAAGTTCCATACAAGCGTATGCATTATTTACCTATCACTCCTAGACTTCAAAGGTTATATGCATCATTTGTAACAGCGCATCATATGAGATGGCACAGTGTGAGAACACCTGAAGAAGGTACGTTAACACACCCATCTGAAGGAGAAGCATGGAAGTATTTTGATAAGAAATATCCCGATTTCGCAGCGGAGAGCCGTAACGTTAGACTAGGTTTGTGTACTGATGGATTTTCACTGTTTTCTCACTTTGGTTCTAAATATTCATCTTGGCCTATAATCATTACACCTTACAATCTACCCCCGTGGATGTGTATGAAAACTCCATATATGTTTCTCACAATTGTCGTCCCTGGCTCTGATGATCCGACACAGGGTATTGATGTTTACTTACAACCGCTAATCGAAGAGTTGAAAACATTGTGGTATGAAGGAGTTGAAACATACGACATACCGAAAAAAAAAATTCGGATGTTCGCTTCTTTGTTATGGACTATTAGCGATTTTTCTGCATATGCAATGCTTTCGGGTTGGAGTACGGCCGGTCGTTTTGCTTGTCCTTACTGTATGGAAGAAACACGAGCATTTTCTTTACGGCATAGGAAGAAAATTTCATGGTTTGATTGTCATCGACGTTTTCTCCATATTAATCATACTTTTAGAAGAGACAAAAAAACTTCATAGCTGATAGACATGAGACTTTACAACCACCAACGATTTGGTCAAGTGAAGATATATATGAACTTGTAAAAGATTATCCAAAGATACATGAAACCGGGCAGCAAACTGAAATCCAAGGTAAATCGACGTTTCATAATTGGTGCAAACAGAGTACATTCTGGGAGTTGCCTTATTGGAAAAATCTCTTAATCCGTCATAACATTGACGTGATGCATAACGAGAAAAACGTATTCGATAATGTGTTCAATACACTTTTGAATGTTAAGGGCAAGACTAAGGACGATCTGAAATCAAGACGTGATATAGAAGAAATATGTAATCGTCTTGAGCTTCATATGAAGCCAAATGACAATAAAAACCCCAAAGCATGTTATGAACTAGATAACAACCAAGTTAAAGTACTGTTAAAATGGGTGGAAGGATTACGATTTCCTGATGGAATTTCATCTAATCTTCGTAGATGTGTCGAGTATAAGAACGGAAGACTGAGTGGGATGAAAAGTCATGATTGTCATGTAATGATGCAAAATTTGTTACTCGTCACTTTCAAAGAATTGTTGCCCGTAAAAGTTTGGAAGGTTATAACAGAACTTAGTTTATTTTATAAGGAGCTTTGTTCAACTACGTTAAAAGTTGACCGTCTTCGTAAACTTGAGGTAGAAATCCCTATACTGCTCTGCAAACTGGAGAAAATATTTCCTCCAAATTTTTTCAATGTAATGGAGCATTTACTTGTTCATCTTCCATTTGAGGCACGTCTTCGAGATCCTGTGCAATATGGATGGATGTATCTATTCGAGAGGTATATTATTAATACTGAGTATGTAAATGTTAATTTAACTATAAATAAAAATCAATAATGATATGAAATATTTTTTATTAGGTACTTAAATCATTTAAAGAAAAAAGTGAGACAAAAAGCTCGAGTTGAAGGTTCGATTTGCAAATCATATATCGAAGAAGAAGCATCGTTCTTTTTCTCTCATTATTTCAATGATCATGTGAATTTATCATTATAAAGTGTTGCGCGTAATGATGAGGCCGTTGAACAAGATTCTTCTTCTGAAGCAATGTTATCTATTTTTAAACAACATGGTCGACATGCGGGCAAATGTGTAGAAGTATGATTAGATGATAGAGATTACCATGTAGCACACACATATATTCTTCTTAATTGTCCAGAAGTTGCACCATTTATTAGGTAATTATCAGATTACGAGTTTTGATAAATTTAATTTAATACTACATGTGTAAATTAATAATAAAGCAATATATTATGTTTTTGTTTGCAGTGTTTATGAATCACAAAATCCAAACGGCGATTTAAGCAAAAATTTCGCTACTTGGTTTTCGAACTACGTTTGTGATCCTACCAATAATGTGGTCGATGAAGGATTAAAACATTTGGCATTGGGACCGAAAAGGAAAGTTAAAACGTATCCAATATTTTTTGTTAATGGATATAAATTCAACACCAAAGAATACAGTGCTGAAAAATTAACAAACAATACCGGTGTATTTGTTAAAGGCAGTGATGATCCTAATAATCATATACATGATTTTTATGGCATGTTAACCCAGATTTTGCAATTGACATATTTTATAAGACCCACAGAGGAAGTTATTTTGTTTAGATGCAACTGGTTCAGCAATGTTCCAGGTTCTGGTATTAACGTGCATCCAAATTATAATCTTATAGAAATAAAACATACCTCCCGTTATCAGCAGTACGATCCTTTTGTACTAGCCAAACAAGCCCTACAAGTTTAGTACACCCCTTATCCGTCTCTAAAAAGAGATAAAGCGGATTGGTCTGCGGTTTTTAAAACCAAGGCGAGATTTACATTCGATGGAAAGAATATTCCAGAAGAACAAGCCTATCAAGCAGATATCGAGGAAAATGTTGAAATCACAATTACAGACGATCAAACTGATTTTGGACAATTAAATGATGAGACAAATGTATAAGTCGAAGCATTTGAGAGTGTAGAGGAAAACGATATAGAACACGAGACCGAGTCTGAATCAGAAAACGACGAGGACTGAGTAATATCCGGTAATTTTTACAATTATTCACGCACACGCATCACATATCATCATCATCATTACATGCACTACCAATTAAAAATGACTTTATTACATGCATCACATATCATCATCATTTTATCTATGTCTATGATGGAGGTATTTACCCGCACCCACGCATCAAGACAAGCAGACAATGCTGGCAATATTACATATAAGTGGGATGATGATGATAAGGCGACGGCTGCATATGTATGCATATTTTAAATCTTTTTTTATTAATATCGATAAGTTTAAATCCTATTCTATAATTTTAATCTGTAATTGTTTTTTATTTTAGGCAAAGTTTCAGAAGGCACGGGCAGAGCTGCTTTCAGAATCGGATCGCGATGAGTTGACGGTAGAGGAGCAAGATAATATTTTCGATGTTATTATGGATCTGACGCAGCGGAATAGGCGCTATGTGGAAACCAAGCGGTAATCTTATAAACATTGCAATATTATATTTAATAAATTAACCTATAGATACACTATACATATGATGATTTCTACTTGAGTTAAATCTAACATATACATGATTTATAAATATTAGATAAGTAAAAAAGGAAAAATATACAAAGATATGTGATGAAAATGGATGAACCAAAAAAATATATAAGAATACTTTTAACACCTATATATTGTATTAAAAAGAATCCATTTCCTGTGGTATGTATTCCAAGAAAAGGGTTCGCTATTTTACATTAGGAACCAAAAACATGAACCAAAAAAAAATGCACCATTAACATTTAATAAAATATGCATTTCATTGTGGTATATGCATTGCTTAAGATCACGTCATTTACGTTTCTATATTTTAAAATATGCATTGCTTAAGAAAATGATTATAATACAAATGTGAACATCTCACATTCTATTTGCAGGTTCGGGCAGCTCAAAAGGCGTGTGACAAAGCTGAAATAAAAGAGCTTAGAGCCATGGTTGAGCAGCTGCAAGAGCAGGACCGTCTTCGTGCTATACAAATGGAGCAGCTGAATCAACGTTTAGCAGAGTACGTGCAGAGGCATGGTTCCTTCCCTTCATCGTCTGGTGCTTCCGGAGGTGATGATGATGCTTGAGAGGTATGATGATTATTGTCTTTGTGGTTGGTTATTGTATATATTGACTTTGAGGTGGTGAGGATTATGTTTGATGGTTATTGTGTATATATTGACTTTGAGGTGGTGAGGTTTAAGTGTTTGCATTGTATATATTGACTTGAATATGGAGTTGGAGTTGGTGTTGGTGAGGGTTTTTTTGTTTATGTACATATTGACTTGGAGTTTGGTTTGAAAATGTAATGTTTGATGTTGATTTTTGGTTGTTTATATTGTTTGTGGTATAATGTGTTGGATATGTGATATATATGTGAAATGAAGTGGAAATGGAATGAAAATGGATATATATTGATTGTGTGTGGCTGGAAGGTGAATGACTTGCTGTTATAAAAAAAAATTCACCCAGATTAGCAACGGCTACCAACGGCTCTTTGGTCATTTTAAACCAATGGCTTCCAACGGCCTCCATTGGCTAGACGCCGTTTAAAGCCGTTGGAATACCCCCGTTGCTTTCGTTGGAAGCCGTTGGAAAGCGTGAATGCTATTCCAACGGCTCCCAACGGCCGCCAATGGCTTGAAGCCGTTGGAATAGCCGGTTTCTCTTGTAGTGTAATGGTTATGCAATATTTGATGTATTACTTTTTGGTTGTGATGTTTATTTATTGTTTGATGTATTTCTTTGTTGTTGTTCCACGTTACGTACTGTGCATATTACGTACAAAAGTTGCGTACAAAATAAATAAAAGTTGCAGAACATAGCAATTGACATAAATGTTCGACAAAAGATAAATTTTAATATCAAAGTTGCGTACAGAATAAAAATAGAAGTTATATAGTACACGAATGAAATAAGTAGTAAAAAATCAAATTACTTATTGCTTCCACACGCTCTTCTCTTATGATCCAAGTTACTACATTGTCCACATCTGTCCTGTCTTCTGTCCTCCATTTCATCCATGACCGCCCCTAATTTTTGTGAACCTCGGTCTTCCTGTATTCCTACGTGTTGGTGGTAGGTGTATAGTTAAGCCTTCATGTATATCCCAATATCTACTACCGGGCATAGGATGAAAAACCGAAAAATAACTATGTCTATAACTGTATGTTGTAAACCAAGACGAAATAAGATCATGGTAAGCTCTGTCCGCTCCTCCTCATCGTGCACATGCTACCAAAACATGAGAACATGGAAAATGGGTAAGAATAGGAATATTGCATGAACAACCGCAATTGTCATTAGCAATATTTACTATGTAGTTACATGCGTTTGTGTCTGTTACTTGTCACTCCATCAAGCTGAACCTGTTAATGCTCATATTTCATGCTTTTGCTGCATATTTTTTCATACGCTGATGTGAGCGCAGCTGTATAATCCAGTCCATCAGTACATCTTCTGTAGAAGTAGCTATTAAGACGATGAAAGGTACGTGCTACTAACGCTTTTACCGGTAATGATCTTGCACCTTTTAGAACTCCATTGAAACTCTTCGAAGCATTGGTAGTCATTATACGAAAACGTTCACCGTTATCCTTGTAAGGAGCCCATTGTTCATCCTTATGTTTGAAACTTCTGTCAATCCATCTGTTGGCAGCCGCGTGGGAAAACTTGCTCGGCTGCATTTCGTATATGCTGATGAAGGCCAAATTACTTCATCGCTCTATCCGGGTAGTGCATGACCACACTTTGCAAGCAAATGATTGAGATTGAATACCAAGCCTGTTCTCCATCCAAGCAAATTGGTGGCAAATCCTATACAATTTCAGTCGTGTATGGCGTCCAATCAACATTATGCTGCTCCATAACATCGAGCTCATTGCGATATAACGTGGGATGACGGGCTGGATTATCTCTCCAACGTCTATATCCCTTCTGTCTACAATCAATGAACAAAATAATGTGTGAATATTGTACTAAAAAAATAAAGTTTTCAATAGAAATTACTGGCGGTTTTTACCTGGCCCTGTAAGGTAATCCAGTGGTGACATTGGCACGAATATTTGGACGACCAATAGAAATACGCGTCCATGACCATACCTACACATTATCGGTGTTAAAAAAGGTCTTTTAAAATATTAGTACAATTATAAGTCAAAATTGATATACCTGCAGATAGGTTAGGCAACCAGCTAACCCGTTCGACTTCCTTCTTGCCACATTATCCAACTCCTTATATAATGCGCATAAAACTGCGCTACCCCACGAATAATTAGAAATAGTGACAAAGTCCTACAGCATGTACAACCATTTGACACTTACTCGACCCTTCGAATGGTTTGAAAAAATACAGGATATTATAAGACGCAATATAACAGCCCATGTGAACTGTTCTACCTCCTTAACAGATGAATCGACAGTAATCTCCCGGCCAATTATATGGTCATTTATCCATTTGACCTTCAACTCTTTTCTATTAACCATCGCTTCGAGGGGTGGGATTTCACAAAGCAAATAGTGACAAACATCATAGACGTCCACGTTACCACCATAATTCAGAATGGCGCCTTCTATAGGAAGATCGAGCAAAATAGAAACATCTTGTAAAGTAATTATCATTTCTCCAACAAAAAAATGAAAGGTGCAAGTCTCGAGCCTCCATCTATCACATAATGCTGTCAGTAAAGACATATCAAATCTAATATACTTTATTTGCATGAAATACTAGAAGCCCGCTTGATGAAGTAATTGTTGAACTCGGTGATCATCAACCATCTCAATTAGATCTTCGAAACTCTATGAATGATCCAGACAGTCGATGAGTTTTACACCCTACAAAACACAGAATTATAACGTATAGTTAATTCAAAGTGCTAAAAAATCTTAAACTATTTACTATAGTTACAAAATAAAAAGAATTACCCTCATTAAATTTTCAACATTTGTGCGGTGATTATCCTGCAAATTTAGCACGGTACCATCAACGAGTCCGCTTTCCGGTTCTGAAAGTTCATGCAACAAAAACCCACATTTTAAACATCTTTTACAATAAATGATTGATTCAACTAATTGACAATGTTTCTTATGAATAGAAACAAATAATACGTAAATTAGAAATTAATAAATAACTAGGGTTTAAAGATTAACAAAATCGTATTGTGTTGAAGAAGATCCCGCTTCCACTGTTATAGATTTGTTCTAATCGAAGGTTGGTGAAGAAATTTGTAATTTTGAGTGAAATTGATGGAAAAAACCAAGAATTAGGGCTTGGGTATGTTAGGTTCGAGATGTAGCAAAGAGGGAAGCAAGTTGGTGAAATGAGATTGTATGGGGATATGAGTTGCTGCTGCCTTTGTATGGCAGCATCAACTTGTGCAGGCGCAACTATGAGTTGCCCCAGTAAGAAAAAACCAGGTGCGCAACTCATAGTTGCACCATGATGAAATTAAAAATATTTGACGGGCGCAACTAAGTGTTGCGCCCATATAAAAATAAAAAAAATTGGGTGCAACTATAAGTTGCGCCATGACGAGGCAGTTACAACATGCTGAGCTGGATGCTGACTAGGTAGAAACTAGCCTTGTTTGGTAATAAGTTTCGAAACCAGCACTAATCGCGAAATAGTTTCGAAAACTGACCTACTTCAAAAATTTGTCCTATTAATTATTATTATTATTATTATTATTTATTACTAGAAGGGGCAAAGGTTAACTAATAAAATATACATAACTTTTATATATTTATTCGGTTACTTAATGGGCTAAAATAAAATTCAAACATAACAAATTTATTTTGGGCCAAAGTTTATTCTAAATACATGGCCACTCATAAGTGGGGTAGGAGGTGTCTGATTGAAATGAAATTGGTAATAACATGATAAGTTTTGAACTGATCTCGCATTGAGCCTTTTAAGGAGATTTTTTGATGTAATTCTCTTGGTTTACAACTATAGATACTCCTAAAGCCCTCATTTTCAAATATTATTTTTGATTTATCCAAATATTATTTTTGATTTATTGAAATAAGATTAGATTTTAATAGTGGACATTGATTTAGCTAGGAGTACGTCCTAGGATCAATTATGTAATTTTTACATATATCTAGCTCGATAACCAATCTTGTTCAAAATAAAAGGTGTGTTCTTTCTGTTGAATACTTGTTATATTATGATATAATTAGTTAGTTAATTAATTTAAATTATATTAAATAGAAAATCCTTAAATGATATTGTAACACTCCGTAAAATAAACAGTAATTAATTAAAAAGAATTAATAAATAATTTATAAGGCTCAAAAATGAAATTTGAGCAAACGTCATAATTTGGTCAAAAAATTTGCGCCATTGCGTTGTGGTGTTATTCTGATCAACTTTCATATATAAAGTTTTGCGATCGGAGTTCAAATGATGAAGTTTTCAGCGTTTGAAAAATTCAAATCGAAAATAATTCAAAACGGATTAAGGTAATAAATATTAATAACTTAAAATTAAAGTAAACAATAATAATATAAATAAACTTAACATTTAAGTTAACGTTAAAATTGGCGTCAGGGACCACCCATCGGTCGACCCCTAGGAAGAGCCCGTAGCGGTCCACCGGTCTGTTTGGGCCGGCGCTTATTTGAACCTTGGCCTAGCGGCCCGAATTTACTAAGTAATAATCTAACTTACAAAGTTGATTCGAGGGCCAATAAATATAGGCTCAGCCCCTCACTTTTCTTCTCATATTTTCCTAGCAGAGCAGCAAAGCTCCGCCATTCTTCCTTCTCCGCTATTTCTAGTAATATGTATATACATGCACACGCACGCACGCATAGGGGTATGTGTGTATTGGAGAAAGACAGAACATAAAAGAGAAGAAGGGAAGGAGTGAATCATTCCTATGGAAAAGGTAAATTAATGAGTTTGGATGAGATTTGAAAGCCATGAAGTAAGTGGGAAATTACGTAGTTTACATAATACTAAATATATATCGTTGAAATTCTATTTTTGTTATTATGCCTATGTATAATAAATCTAACTTGAAATCTTTGCCTACATATTCAGAAATTATTTAACTTTGATGAAATGATACACACACACACACTCCATAGATCTGAAAGTTAGGGAGAGTAGTCCCTAAAAATTATGAAATATAATATTAATGGAATTGCGTAGTTAGTTCCAGATTTTTATTATTTGAGTTGTAAATTTTTGAATTGTTAATCATTCATTTTGAATGTTTTAATTTGATTTAGGATTTAAATTTTATATATTTTAGTTCATTGGAATTGTAGATTGTACAATCTAGTTGTATTGATCTCCATGTGAATTTCCATGAACTGTCAAATTCGCAATTATATATAAAAAGTGCATCGTTTAAAATAACAAGGAATATGTCTAAATGAACGAGATGGGCAAAGTAGGGGTGTCTTTTCCATTGTTTGCACAATTTATTTCAATAAGAATAAAAGGAGATAATTCCTTGAAATTGCAAACACAGCACAATTCCACCTTTTGGTAGTTTATGAAAAGTTGCAAAGGTAACATTTCCTTCTTAGGAATGATACGAAATAAATATTTCTGGAAAATCTACACATAAGTGTATATCCATAAATCCCTAAATGTGGAAACTAAAAAGTTACAAATATAAATATAAATAATCTTATTTATCAACTATATATATATATAGTAAAGTATAAGTTTAAGAAATAAATAAACAAATGTCTACTGCAACATAAATTAATATATATGGTAACATGCAATTAATTGTACGTTATCATATTAATTACAAATAAAACGCTAAAATACGAATAATGTAACAAATTAGGGAGTTAATGGGAAATTATAATAATCAAGCCAATATGGGTATAGCCCATTTAATGAATTTAATTACAAAGACCGAATATGACATTGATAAAGGAAATTAAATAGGCATGGTAAATTAATTCTGAAACATAAAAATAAATGTCATTACCACTTATCTAATTTGAATATAAAAGACAATTCATCAAAGGCACTAATTGAAGGTAACAGAAGCAATAAATGACATTTAATAACATTAATGAAATAAGAAGTTAAAGATCGTAAGCGTATAAAATAAAAAGGAAAGTTCGTAGAAAGTAAATAAATGAACTTAGGAGGCGTAATAATTTCCACAGTTGAAACTATATGGCCTCAATAATACGTTTTGTGATGAGGTGTGAATTAGTAGGTCTAGCCCAATATGTTGATTAATAATAAATGACTTGGTTTAGTATGGGTTGGGATGCGAGGTCTACACAATGGAAGTCCGCCCTCCGCAAGGGGCTACTAGCAATTGTGTATACATACTATTGATGTGTGACATCTTCAAATATAGGACCCATGAGGATATACATTCGCATATAGATTTAGGGAAAATATATCAAGGGGCCTACGTTGGGGTTAAGGTATTAAATGGCTGTGTTAGGGTCTGCCTCTCCCCGTTTAAGAAGTAGTAAATGGTCGGGACTATCGCTTAGGTGAGTTGGTAAAAATCAATTGAGGGAGGTCCGCTTTGGGGTTGAGGTATTAAATGGTTGTTGGAGGGTCTTCCTCTTCCCTATCTAAGAAGTATTAAGTGGCTTAGAAGAGATTTTCTTCGATGACAGTTAGTGAGTACAAGGAGTGGTTCGCTTGGGTCAAGTATTAAATGGTTGATTGAGGGTCTGCCTATTTTCCATTTTAAGGGTATTAAGCAGCCAAAGTACTTCTTCTCGCATCGTTAGGATATGATTGGAATCTAACACAGTTTAAATAGAGGAACGATTGACCCCTGATGCACCCAGGTCGACCCAAGGTCATGAACGGTCGACCATTGACTAGCAAAATTTGCAAAATGGACGTGTGATTGAACGACGTTGATTGACCCAATTAGTTTTCTTTGCTGCAGATGGATCTCAAGATTTTCTAGACTAAATCTAACACTCCAAATCAATCTCTAACCCCTATAAATTAATAGCCAACCTAACTCTAATTTATATAGAAAACTTAGTACGTAATGAAACTCTAACTTTTTCTCTTCTCCTCAAAATTCTAAAAGTAGTAAAACTATTATACATATAAGTAGATAAAACATAAAAGTGGAGAATAAGAGAAGAGAAGAATATGATCGATTCAGAACACAAAGGTAAATCGTGAATCAAACAATCTAAATTTAGTTTAATACTTTCCCCATATTTGTAATTCTAATAAGCGTATAGCCTTTTTATATTTTAGATTAAAAGTAAAAGGGAGTTAAATAAAAAGAGAATGGATCAAGATATGGAGAATTGGAAAGCTAAAGTAAGGTGAGTGAGAAATTACATATTATGTAATAATATTAGATTTATATCGGTGTAGGTCTATTTCATTTATGCCTAGATATAAATCATGATTTGGATATTTAATTTTATACACGTAAGGAATTGATATAAATCACGAATGAGATATTTAATTGTATAAACGTAATGATTATGGAAAATATGCCTATGCATTATGGAAAACCCTAAACTTGATAGATATGCTTGGATTTGAAAGTTAGAGGTATAAATAGTCCCTAGATTTGTAAATAACTTGTTAATGAAATCATATTGGGATTTCAGATTCGGTTAGTTTATACAAATTGTTGAACATAAATTAGAATTGATTATAAACTAAAATGGGATTAAACAATATTTTAATACTTTGGAATGAATTGTGTAACAATGTGAATTTCTATAAATTGTCTGAAAATACAAATGAAAGTGTATTGGTGGAAATAATAAGGAATGTAAACAAAAAAGAAGAGACGTACAAAATAAGGAAATTATCATAATTTTACTACATATTTCAATAGAAAAATAAAAATAATCCCTTGTTATTTCACGCATAACACAAGTCCTTTTTTAAGTAATTTATAGATAATTATAGTGTAAACAATTTTTTTTGGGAAAAGAAGTAATTCAAATATATCAAGGTATAAAAATCCTTAAGTATAACTACATTAATATAAGTAGGAATAACACCAACAATTTAAACGGAAAACCTAAAGTATATAATTTAAGATAGTGTAGTAAACATACGGTAAACAAATAAGATACAATTAAACGTATAAGGGAGTAATAAATATAAACAGACAATTAAAAAGAGATACTAGTTAAAAAAGGAAAACATGAGATTTCATCCAATAATGTTAACGAAAATAAAATAATAAATGACACTTAAGTCAATAGTCAAAATTGGATAACAAATGATTGTAAATGACAAGAATAAATCAAAAGTAAGTAATGTAAGATTTGTTTGACATCAATGATTGAAAGTAAAGTAATAATTAAATGAATGTATACAAATTAAAATATACGTTATGGCAGGTGTGAATTATGGGATATAACCCAATTACCTAAATTAAGTAAAATGACATAGTCATTAGAATGAGTTAGAATGCGAGGTCAGTGGTGTTAACAAATAAAAGCCTGTCCACCGCAAGGGGCTACCAACAGTTGAAAGTTTGTATGGATCTAGAATGATATGGCTAATATGAATGATTGAGTTATACATTCTAAACTAAATGTAACTAACTAGCATAGTATCAAAAAGTAGAATAAATAAAATGATCACACCAGGAATTTTATGCTGGTTCGAACCTCCCATCCATGTCCAATCCCGAAGCCCCCCTTTGAAATTTCCACTAATCAAAATCTCCCACTTAGCCCGAAGGAACAGGTAATACAATCGAAGAATCTTGACTTGATAATTTTATGCTCTTTACCATATTGATATTGATTATTGGTACAAATCTTCCTATATTCTCTCATTGAGTATGATGAGTGTATGCATGTGGATTTGTAGGAATGTTGATCACCAAAATGCTATTGTACAGATTTGGTGATATAGAGTGAGAATATGAATTGTTATTTGCAATAGAGTTAGAAAGCATGATGGAGATTAAAAAGTCAAAAAAATAAAATAAAAACTAATCTCAATTCTTGAGTATATTTATAGATAATCAAAGATGTTGTTTAATGGTTGTTACTGTTTAGATTAAACCCCTAATTCATAAGTAGTTGCAATCATTAGTAAAAGAAAATGACTGATGGAGAAGAAGAGAAGTGTCTATTCAAAACTTTTGACAGTTGTAGTATTCAGACGTCTGATAAATATGGCCAGATGTCTGGTCAGTTGAAACTATATAGAGTAAAATTGGCGGTTTTAAAAATATTCAAAATTTAGTGTTATTCAGACATCTGAGAGTTTTCTCAAACGTTTGGTAGGTAATCCAAATGTCTGGTTGATGCTCTTTGAATATTGAGTTAAAAACATATGCCATCAGACTTCTGGTTAGTTCGCCCATTTAGACTTATTACTTTGTTTTCGAAAATGATATAGATTCGAAGCATGTTCGTGTGTGCTCATCTAACTCAAGCTGTGCAGTTAAAGCGCTCGGCGGATTCAAAGCGGTGGAGGTGCAAAAAGTCATAGCGGGGATACAGCGAGGATATAGCGGGATATAGCGGATGGCTCTAAATAGCATATAAAACTCGTACTTAATGTTTTTTCAAATATATAAATGGTAATTAAATGAAAAAATATCATTCAATTGAATTATAATTAATACATAAATAATTTTAAATAAAAACATGTGCGAATATACTTTAAATAAACATAAAACTGTTATATAACATAATTGAATTTAGTAGAATATTAGAGTATTTTCATTTCTAAAAATATATTAAAAATTAAATCAAATAAACTATTTTTATAATGTATAAATGCAATTTTTTAATTCATTTTATTAAAGAAGATATAGCAGAAATAGCGGAATATAGCGGGAATAACGGGATATAGCGGAAATAGCGGGGCTTAAAGCGGAAATGCTATATTTTGGGGCTATATGGAAAAATCGTAACGGTAGAAATCCTCTATGAGATATAGCGGGGTTAGAGCAGGGTAAAAGCGGAGCATTAACTGCACAGAACTCAAGGGAGATTGAACAAAGTAATCTAAGACACTAAATATAAGTATACGACCTTACACAGGGACGGACCTATTTAGCACTTGGGGTGGGCGGCTACCCACCCACAAAAAAAAATAAAAAATCCTTCGCCAACGGCAGCCAACGACTCCGGTTCCAGTTTCAGCCTTCAGTCCTCCTTCTCCAGTCTCAGTCCTCCTTCAGTCTCCAAGAAAATCTAGTAAGTTCTCAATTTTAGATAAACCCTAGTCTGCATTGTGAATTGTGATTGATGTTCTTAATTTTAGATTTAAAATTTTAGATTCGAATTTTAGATGTAAACATAAATCTAAACCCTAGTTACTAGTTAGACAGTACTCTAGCAATGAAGTTGCAACTTGCAAACAAGTACCAATGAATAGATACTAGCAGTAGCATTGTATTTGTAGGAATGAAGTGCTTGACTGATAAATTGGCAGTAAATTGTGCAAATTATGCAGTAAATTGTAGCACAGTAGGTTATTTTGTTGATACTGGCAACAAGTATTTGTAGCACAGTATGCTATTTTGTTGATACTGGCAATAAATTATAGCAAATTATTTAATTTTCTGCTATTATTCGCCCACCGTAAAATAAATTGATTACGTTCCTGACCTTACATAACCTCTTCATGTAGCTCTTCGTGATTATCTTCCATATTTGCTTCCATTGATCTTTCGATTGTCCAAAGCTCTTTGGTCCATTATATAATTTGTAAAGTGGTTGAAATATTATACACTATGATTGTATAGTTGTTATTAAAACCCAACAATAAAGATTTTAATAGTAGTTGTATATACATTATACCGACGTGAGACATATCCAACTGTAGAATCTGTGGAGTATATACGTTTGCGTATAGATGAAGAAATACCTTCAATAGAGTCTGCTTCGATAGATTAAGAGGATGATATTTTCTAGTTTGCATTAGGCGATCTAAATAGGATGGTGAGCGACTCATCGCTAATGGAACAATGTGTTATGGCACAGTAAAATGCGAAATCACACACCACGCTATTTTACTTAAATTTATAATCAAACATTCCGAATAGGAAGAACACGATATTTAAATTTAAAACTAAAAGGTTGAGATTCATTTAAAAAGTAAAAGAAGAAGATATTTCGAACTGCTTTCCACTGACCGACACTAACATGAAATCAGTCACACGTGTTGCGAATCCCATCACCTTCGACCGCGTGTAAAAGTTTGATCACGTCCTCCTTATCCTATCCCACAATCCAACATGCCGACCTCTTTAGTCCACACGTGTCGCGCATCCCTTCCATCAATGCGTCATACGCTCACCACCTGTACGCCGCATGCACTCCTCCTCCTCCTACATATACTCACCACCCTTCCTTCCCAAACCCATCACAAATCAAACGAACAAACCAAAAATCGTTCATCAAAGCGCAGCAGCAAAGACAGATGGATCAACTCGGACAGCACGGGCAGCACGGACAGCAAGGGCGTAGGACGGACGAGTTCGGAAACCAAATGACGGACGCTTACGGAAACCCAGTCGGGCAGCAGGGCTACGGCCACGAAACGGGAGTGACGGGCGCCAGAACTGGCACAGGGACTGGCGCTGGAATCGGCACCGGAACAGGCACAGGTGGCACTGCCCAGATGATGCACCCGGAGCAGCACCAGCAGAAGCCTGGCATCCTGCACCGCTCTGGAAGCTCCAGTTCCAGCTCTGTATGAATCTCTCTATTATAGCGTTTTGTTTAAGTGTTGTATTTTGCCATTATGCTTACAGTGAACGTGTGCAGTCGGAGGATGATGGAATGGGAGGAAGGAGGAAGAAGGGGCTGAAGGAGAAGATTAAGGAGAAGTTGCCTGGGCATCAGAAAACTGATGAGTATGGGCAGCCCATTCAGGGACAAGGGCATGCTACTACTGGAGCAGGCTACGGTGGAACTGGAACTGGAGCCGGAGCCGGAGCTGGCTATGGTGGAACTGGAACTGGGGCCGGCCATGGTGGAACTGGAACAACTGCTGGATATGGTGGAACTGGAACCGAAACTGCTGGATATCGTGAGCCGGAGAAGAAGGGGATGATGGACAAGATCAAGGAGAAGCTGCCTGGTGGTCATCAGTAAGTTATGCATTTTAATGGAGACGGTTAAAATGTATTTACTATGGGGGGTTTCTTTTTTCAATTCGGTATTA
Organism: Allium fistulosum; assembly: GCA_030737815.1. Classification (NCBI taxonomy): domain Eukaryota; kingdom Viridiplantae; phylum Streptophyta; class Magnoliopsida; order Asparagales; family Amaryllidaceae; genus Allium; species Allium fistulosum. The sequence continues at coordinate 210,669,074 of CM060907.1, forward strand.
TGTTTATGTCGTGTTTCTATTTCCGTGTGAGAGTGTAGGCTACAGGCCTGCTTCACAGTTTATGTACGTGGAGCATTTGCGTCTGTGGTTGGGGAGTGGTGTTTATGTTATGTGTGTTGAATAAACTTGGTGCATGTACATGGTAATATGTATATCGGTGTATGTCCATGATAATATATGTTTTTTTTTTGGGTAATCCGCTGGGTTAAATTTTCAAGTAACTACACTACAAGTCTACAACGTTGAAAACCACGTTTAAGAGCGACTTTGTTAGAATTAAGAAGCTAAAAAATTGGGTCTAATTTGGACTTAATAGAGTTTATTAATATACTTAACCAGTTAAAACTCTTAATCACCTGTCATTAGTAATGGAAAATTGAATTCTGATTTCCATCTTACACTAAATTGTTGTAGTTCTTACTTGTTTTAGGCTCGTATTTGAGCTGTTTAATTTGTGTACAATATATTTTTCAATATTTTCATGTTTGCATAGTTTTTAAGACCGAATGACCGAATCGTGAGCAGCTGAACCGTGTTAGTATAAGGTCAAAAAACTTCAAATGATTTAACGGATTCGTGAGAACCGCGTTAATCGTTATTTTTCGGATTAAAATGTAAAATTATTTCTATTAATGTAAAAATTTAACAAATTATAATTAATATATTATTCTTCAAAATAATTATTCTTGAACGTTTCATAACAAATATTAATTGGAATAATTCTATAACAATTTTGTAGCACAAAGTTGTGAATTTTTTTTAAATAATATATATACTAGTAATATATTATGTCGAATTATTTATTAAATTGATTATGTGAAAAAATAAAAAGTGAAACGACGATTTTTTCTTAAATTTGATGAACTGTGTTGTTTAGAAAGGTCGGTCCAAAGGTCGGTCCAGAAGTATTTTCAAAGTTTTAAGATTAGATTGCGAGTTGATACACGCGTAAGATCATTTTATTGTTAGAGCCGTGGTGCTTCAAGAATGAAGATTAATTGTGGTCGAACCGAGATATGATTAGGCTATTTAAAACAATGCATATTTCAGTTACAATTGATGAAGCCTAAGCTCAATAACTTTACGAACCCACTTGCTGCTTTTGATGCTCGGTTCTATCTAATAACCGTGTAGAAAACTCTGTTTTCAGTTTAATTGTCGATTCTTTGGCTTGTGTTTTCCATACCTTGGTAAATTTGACCTTTGATGGTATTTTCTGCTATGTTGGAAATAGCTGGGCTTGTGGTTGGGCTTAGGCTTGGGTATGGTATGCACATGGAGTAATAAAAAAAACGGAAGCTGTTCAAGTGGCCTCGTCAATAGAATCATGGACATTCCGGGTTAGATAATGGAGGCTGTACCCGTATCAGCATGCGATTAACTTGGTTAATTGAATCAAGAAATTCATTGATGTGGGTGATATTTTGGTAAATGATAATGGTTTTTTTTTTTTTCAATAAAAGAAAAGTTGTGGGGATTGTTTAGTTCGTATTAAGAACCTTTGTGTTCCTGGATCATATATATATAAATAAGTGTGAATCCGTGCGCTAGGCATACGGGATTTACTGTATAATTTATTTTCCAATGTACCTTTCAATATTTTAGTTATATGCAATTTTATGGATTGTATTTTACCATCATCCCAAAACATTGTTGACAAACAATCATTGTTAATTCTACTTAAGTAGTCTCAATGCACACGGTGTTTAACAAATTTTTATAAATTGGATGAATTTATACATAAACATCAATCACTAATTAATTCTTACTTGAAAAACATGACATTATTGAGCATGTCAAGTAACTTTCAAACATAAGATATGCATAAACATAACATTGTATCACATTGTATATAACATATAAATCAAATATATACACATTTTATATAATAACAGTTTTCTAAATCTAGTGTAGAAAAATCACGCTTAAAGTGAAATATTGTTTCAACTTTATTTTAAATTATTAATAATCCAACATTTGATGCTTTTTAACAGTATCTAACTAAATTAAAAAAATGTTATTGTAGCAACGTCATATTTTCTAACAACTAAAACAAAATATGACATGAGAAATGTCAATAAAACATAAACTTTAGGTTGTTTAACTTTTGAAACGATCAAATAAAATTTTGTCTTTACTTCAAATACGCGTCGAAATAACGATTGCACCAATATAAAAATTAAGCTAAGTCTAAGTGAAATCATGTGTCACCATATTTTAGTTTTTAGAGAAAGATTTAAGTTTCTCTTGGCTTTTGAAAGAAAATGAGAAGATTAGAAAGAATGAATTGAAGAAATGCAAATGTTAATATACATGTATATTTTGGTTTATAAAATAAAAGAAAATGAAAATAAATAAGGACACTTGTCCTATACATTTGTTTATTTAATTACACATGTTTTACAAAGGTTAAAACAATTTAATTCATTATCTTTATACACAAAGAAAGATAATTTACAACAGATAATCAACATTATCAGATAATCCATACAATTCAACTAACATCCATATCATACAGCATATATCTCATCAGAGATATCAATCAATGCCAAGTATTCAATACTATCACCCATTCATAAGTAATGATTTATATCATCTCTAATTAATTTAAAGTGAATTAAATTAATTACTTCATTTTATAAATCCTGCTTACTTAACCATTAATTAATTACAAATTATCCTTTAATAATTCATTTTAATTAATCATCTTTGATTAATTATCTTTTAATTTCATCCAAGTAATTTTATTTCAATTAATTACTTAACTTAATTATTCTTAACCACTTATAGTAATTAACCTTTAATTACTTCATTAATTAATTAACTAAAATTAATTAAGTTAATCAACTATAATTAATTATATTAAACCTTAATTAATTACATTAATAAATCACTTCATTTATTAATTTTTACTAAATTAATCAATCTTAATTACATCATTAATTATATTAACTAATGATCCTTAATTACAACTTAATTATTAATTAAACAACATTTATTTATCACCTTGATTAATCTTTAATCAGTAATTAACTACCCTTAATTACTTTCATTAACTAAATTAATTATTCCTTAATTAATTTCTTAATTAATCCCTTGATTAATTCACAAGTAATTAAACTCAAATTACTTTTATTAATACATCACCATTCAATTAATTACTTCCAGTAATTATCTATTATTTACTTCCCTAAATAATCATACCTTATTAATTAAGTAATTATTTATCAAATCATCCATTAATTATTCTAAATTAATTAAACTTAATTAATTAACTTATGATTATTTAGGGAAGTAAATAATAGATAATTACTGGAAGTAATTAATTGAATGGTGATGTATTAATAAAAGTAATTTGAGTTTAATTACTTGTGAATTAATCAAGGGATTAATTAAGAAATTAATTAAGGAATAATTAATTTAGTTAATGAAAGTAATTAAGGGTAGTTAATTACTGATTAAAGATTAATCAAGGTGATAAATAAATGTTGTTTAATTAATAATTAAGTTGTAATTAAGGATCATTAGTTAATATAATTAATGATGTAATTAAGATTGATTAATTTAGTAAAAATTAATAAATGAAGTGATTAATTAATGTAATTAATTAAGGTTTAATATAATTAATTATAGTTGATTAACTTAATTAATTTTAGTTAATTAATTAATGAAGTAATTAAAGGTTAATTACTATAAGTGGTTAAGAATAATTAAGTTAAGTAATTAATTGAAATAAAATTACTTGGATGAAATTAAAAGATAATTAATCAAAGATGATTAATTAAAATGAATTATTAAAGGATAATTTGTAATTAATTAATGGTTAAGTAAGCAGGATTTATAAAATGAAGTAATTAATTTAATTCACTTTAAATTAATTAGAGATGATATAAATCATTACTTATGAATGGGTGATAGTATTGAATACTTGGCATTGATTGATATCTCTGATGAGATATATGCTGTATGATATGGATGTTAGTTGAATTGTATGGATTATCTGATAATGTTGATTATCTGTTGTAAATTATCTTTCTTTGTGTATAAAGATAATGAATTAAATTGTTTTAACCTTTGTAAAACATGTGTAATTAAATAAACAAATGTATAGGACAAGTGTCCTTATTTATTTTCATTTTCTTTTATTTTATAAACCAAAATATACATGTATATTAACATTTGCATTTCTTCAATTCATTCTTTCTAATCTTCTCATTTTCTTTCAAAAGCCAAGAGAAACTTAAATCTTTCTCTAAAAACTAAAATCTGAAGATATATTGATTAAAATTATTTTTTGTTAACCATAAAAAATACTCCAATGACGGTACATCGATGATAATTGTAATATCAAATACCGTAATAATCAATTCCTCTCGCTTTGTGAGCCAAATCGGCAATGTTCACTCCTTATTATTAGCTATTTTAGATCACTCTATTTTGGACCGCTTGTCAACGAAGTGAACAATCAATATAAAATGTAATTATAACCTAATACGATTATAGAAATATTTCCGTTACCATTTATAACCCAACATTGTGCAGTATTATAATTACAACCCAATACAATTCATGCATATAATATATAATATTCTCTTTCAAACATAAGTAAATATGTCACAATATCATGTTGTCATTAAAGCGTAAGCAAATATCACCCAACATTATTTTGTGAAATTTCATTGAAGGAATTATTAATATTCATTGAATAATAAAAGAATAAAGAATACAAAAAGTGGGATATATTGAAATAAGAATATTGTGAACCAAACTACGTTTTAGGATTTTATTATCAAATTTATGAGAAGCAAACTTTCTATGTAATATAACATATTAAATAGATATAATAGATTCGTTTATAAAATGATATCAAACACAGCAAAGAACAAATTGGTCTAAGCATAAGTTTTCTACCATTGGACACATTCTCACTGAAATTAATCCATACTTGTCACAGTTTAAAGTGGTTTCCTCATAGGTCATCTTGAAATAGGTCACTAATATAAAAGAATAACTAAAGTAATCAAAACACAAAATAGAAATTTCAATTATATTATGTTGAAATATGGTAACTATTCTAGATACTTGCGAACCAAATGAGATATGCACAAAACATAATAAAATAGCCATAAAAATATAGTAAATTAGAGCTGATAAAGAATTGATACAAAAATATTATAAACGATGGTAAAATAAACTAATAGCATGTGTACAGAAGTTACCGTGGAAGTTGAATCAAAATCGCTTCTAATATTTTTTACTTTGACATTTCAACAGATAGATTACCTGCAACAGAAGATAGGTAGTCACAGTACTTTTTGGAATAATAATATCATTTAGCTTGTTTTTCCAAATCAAACTATATTATACAAAATCACCACATGTTGGAAACTGAAAATTGGTTTATTTTATTAATTTAAAAAAAGAAGTCAATTCTAATTCTTATAAACTCAGTTAATAGAAAAAATATCACATTCCAAAGGCCATAGCATATTCTGAAGGCAGAGAGGAGATTCTATGACTCCAGCAAAAGTAATAAGAAAACACATATAACAAATGAAGCAAACTTTCCTTTTTGTTTCAAAAGCAAAAGAGTACAAATAAATGATAATACATGATAATTTAAGATTATTTTTTAAAATGAAGAAGAAACAAAAATCAAAGTAACAAAGAAAAGTGAAAGTGGAAGATATATCCAAACAACGAAAAAGAAAAGGCACGTGGTTATTATCTTACAATGAAAATTTTACCTTCACACGGAACATTATTATACCGTTTACACAAAAGGAAATTATAGTATGATGCATGAATAGTTTGCATGATCATAAATCTTTTGCATTAATTGTATTGAAAGTTAAGAATATATGAAAATACATTAGTTACATATACATCAAAAAGGAGAAAATATCGAGGGAGTAAATGTAAAATTTCACCGAGAAATTATAATAATTAAGTATTTGGAATTGAATGGATAAGGTAAGAGATAAGTTGCTGTCTTATATTCACTTTCTTCAATTTCATATATAATAGAATATATATATATATATTAGATAAGAGATTTTTTATGAAAGAAAACAATTTTAGTGAGAAGAGTAATTTAGGTTTTAATGGATATGAGAAAGAAATAAAAGCGTAGTGCAAATTGGAGGAGAAATATATAAATTAAAAAGTGTCATTAAGAGAAGACCATTGAAATCTATGGCAATTAATCTGACATTTTTAATTTAAAGATTAATGTTGGTTTTAATATATATAATATATTTTCCTCAAGTAAGAAAATGATTTAACTTAGAAGGTTATTGTAGGTTTTAATGGATGAGAGAAGATATCATAAGCATGTAAATTATCAAAAAATAAAGATATAAATTAAGAAAGCGGCATAAATAGAAGATCGTTGGTCTTTGTGGCAATTAATGTGACAATGTCAATTTAAAGGTTCAAATTCTTAGGACCATACTGTAAAAGTAGTGAAAGATAAAAGTAAACAAAAATACATTAGTAAGATATATCATCTAAAATGAGAAAATATCGATGGAGTGAACTGTAAAGGTTTATTTAAAAAATTGTAATAATTCATTTTCTTATATATTAGAATAGTAAGTATAATACATGGATAGATATACATAGTAGATTTGGAATGAGAATGAAATTTTTTCGAGTAAGAAGATTATTGTAGGTTTTAATGGTCGTGAGAAGAGGATATAAGTGTATTGTCAGTTTAAGGAAAAATAACGAGAAAATTATGAAAGTGGCATAAATGAAATTTCAAGTAAGAAGATTATTGTAGGTTTTAATGGTCGTGAGAAGAGGATATAAGTGTATTGTCAATTTAAGGAAAAATAACGAGAAAATTATGAAAGTGGCATAAATGGAAGACTGTTGGTTTCTATGATAATTAAAATGACAATGTTATTTTAAAGGTATAAATACTTTGGGACTCTAGTGTAAAATTTATGCTAGAAATGAGAAAGTGTCCCAAAAAGTTCGTTTCTGCAGCAATTAATGTGAATGTCAATTTAAAGGTTTGAATGTTTTTTTTTGAACCGGTACTTTATATACAACAAATCATTGGGACAACATATCCCATGTCAAATAAACGTTCGAAAGCAAGTTTCGAACTTGTGACATCCTGCACCAAAGCCGAATCAATTAACCACTTGGACAAAGGTGCTTGTCAAGGTTTGAATGTTTAGGACCATATTATAAAAAGTAGTGAAATATAAGAGTATACAAAAAGACTTAGATATATCATCTGAAATGAGAAATTATTGAGGGGGTAAAATGTAAAAGTTGCACAATAGATTTTGAATGAGAGTGAAAATTACTTGAGTTAGAAGATTAATGTTGGTTTCAATGGACGTGAGAAGCATATATATGTGTAATGTCGGTTAGAGGAGAAATAATGATAAAATTATGAAAGTGTCATACATGGAAGACCGTTGGTTTCTATGGCAATTAATGTGAAAATGTTAATTGATAAGTACAAATGCTTAGGGACTCTAGTGTAAAATGTATGCTAGAAATGCTAATAAATCACAATTTGAGATGAGACTTAATATGGTGAGAGATGAATATTGAATCCATATTTAGTTTCTTATAAATATACAATAGAGTTTCCTCAAGTGAATACGATTTGGGTGAGAAGATTAATGTAGGTTTTACTTGATTTGTGAAGGGGAATAAGTGTAAACTGGAGGAAACATAAAGATATAAATTAAGAAAGTGTCATAAATGGTTGGTTTCTACGGCAATTAATGTGACAATGTCAATTTAAAGGTTCAAATGCTTATGACCGTATTGTAGAAGTAGTGAAAAATAAGAGCATACAAAAATACATTAGTGAGATATATCATCTAAAATGAGAAAATATTGGTGGGGTAAAATATAAAAGTTCATCCAGAAATTGTAATAATTTAGTATTGGAATGAAAATGAATGTGGTGAGAGATAAGCTATTTATCTTATATTCAGTTTCTTATATATAAATTCAGTTTCTTATATATAATAATTGATGAAATAGTAAGTACAATTCATAGATATATATATACACAATAGATCTTTCCTCATGTAAGAAATTTATTTGTGTGAGAAGATTAATGCTAGTTTTAATGAACGTGAAAAGTAAATATAAGTGCAGTGTGAATTGGAATAGAAATAGAAATAAAATAAAGAAATTTTCACGGATCGGCGTTGGTTTCTACGGGAATTAATGTGACAATGTTAATCTAAAGACACAAAATCTTAGGAATTATAATGTAAAATATATGCTAGAAACGCTAATAAATCACCATTTGAGATGAGTTTTATTTATGTTAACGCTACATTTTAAGCACCTGATTGGATTTATAAACATACTTCCATAAATTAATATAGCACAGAATCAACTTCAAAATTGCATAAACCTTTTTAAACTTCTATTACAACTTATCTAGATAAACATAAATGGATAATAGTTAAAAGTAGTTATAGTGAAACAAATAACAAATCAATAATTTGAATTCATTTCATAAACTTAGAGTACATGGTTGGATTTACAAAAAGTGTTATATAAATTATTTATTCATATAAAGATATTCATATAATTCCTCCTAAAAAGAAAGCGAGCATAGCTAAATATAAAAATTTGAAAAAACAAAAAGTATTGGATTAATAAACCTACTTTTATTGTTATTAAATATAAGAAATTAAGAACGACAATCAAAATTTAAACAAATTCAAAATAAACAAATTTAATAATTTAAACTTACCTTGAGATGTTCTCAAAATATCGACTTCATTACTCAAAGTTGACACATTGAAGGTTGTGGGAAAGAAATTTGAGTTTTGAAATGATTTAATTTTTTTTGAAGACCTAGAGAACCAAGCTTTGCTTCTAAACTCTAAGAAAGTATCCACCGAATCTATAATGCATACTTCAGATAGTTCACAGAGAGAATTTTGTTATTGAATGCTAAATAATCACTTGAATTAAGAAGAAGAATTATGATATGAGCTGAGAATGAATAGGGAAAATAAATGAGAGTTAAGAAGAAATGGGAAGATACGTACATAATAAATTTTATAACATCCTGAGATGTATCATAGGAATTTTAAGAGGTAGGAATTAATATCTTTATGGTTTGAAAAAAAATTGATAACATATAGGGGGTTAAAATTAAAATTTGATTCTGGAACTCAGAAGAATTAAGTATAATAACTCAGAAGAATTAAGTATATTGACTGAGAATGAATGAGAGAGCAGAATATTAATGGTCAAATATTGTATTTCTTATATAATAACTATGATGACTCACCTTTTTGGATTGTTTAAATTGACAATAAACCACACATGTCCAACTTCGAACCATTCAAAAGGTAGGATTTTCAATGGGATTTAATAAGAGAAAAGAAGGAAAAAAAAATACAAAATCTCGCAGCGGAATGACAAAATATAATAATCAAACAAAACAGTTCATGAAGCTGTTTTACAATATACATTTGATTACATAATTTTTACAACATAATCATAGTACAAACAACAACATACCAATAACGATGTAGTAGAAAATTACTAATAATATAATATACCAAACTACGTCTTCGTCCTCCAGAAGTAAAATCTTCAAACACTGAAATGCTCAGGCTGACCTGAGCATAATGAAAAGACAAAACACTTGAGTCAGAACTAAAAATTCTTATGCAAGTTAAATCAACAACAAGTAAATATGAGTGTAATGGCTTCATAGATGGTTACGGGATTTTCCATCTCCTATCAAGTGTACAACGTGAGTGCAATAACTTAAGAGATGTTACGGGATTTTCCATCTCCCATCAAGTGTACAACGTGAGCGCAATAACTTAAGAGATGTTACAGGATTTTTCATCTCCTAAGGATCCGTTAAACTATCTATATGTAGTAAAATACCCTATATATGTAGTGTCTATCAGTAATGTAAGGTATTAAAATAGCATTAAGGTTTTACATTGATCCCTCTTAACACATTTTTAAGTAGGTGGTTTATGCAAGTCCTGTAACACAACCAGTAACGTCGGTAGCCGGTGAGTCCTCTATAGGTACCATACTAAAACAAAATCGTAGTGGTCGCGAATAAGGATAAAAGTATGACAAGGCACGTGAGACAATGCCCAAGGTATGATACTACCAGTTCAGGTCGTAGGGCTGGTGATAACGCATCGTAGCTACGACCACCCACTGCGTCCAACATCCCCAAAAATCAAATCAAGGTACACCGATCAAGCCAACATCAATATAGTAATACGAAGAGGTGTGTCCGCTAGGGGTAGCTAGCCCACTTGGCCCTGATAAACCGTCCTGTTTTAGTCATTTCAAATTGGCACAAGTGCCGGGGTCATCCATCATCGTTCTCTTTCTTCAAATCTAGCAAACACCTCCAATTCAACCACTTCATTCTAGATCATCCACCATGTACACAGTTGTTAAAGTGTTTCCAATATTGACAGAGAGTATGCCAATAAGAGGCCCTGGTCTCTTTAACAATCAAACGTTATTTTTCACACCGGTTGCTTCTTTTACATTTCAAAACCTATTCATATTTGATATCAAAATATCATATTCACTTCAAAATATCCTTTATTTCAAAATCATCATATTTACTCAAAATATGTCATTTTCACTTGAAAGTATCATTTCAAATTCCAACTTAGGTTATAAACTCATTTAACCACATTCGCATTTAAATCAACGATTTAAATATAAACATTCCAACTTTGCACAGTTTGAATTTTAGAGAATAGTTTGAACAATTTTAAATAGTTTAATAGTTTAAAGATTTAAAACAGTATAATATAAAATGGTTTGAGTGTTGAAAATGGTTTATATAGTAAAATAGTTAGGAAAATCTAAATAATTTTAATATTAAAAAGATAGATTTTAAACTGTTTATATTAAAATAATTTATTTTGAAAATAATATCAAATCATACTGTTTCTTTCCATTTCAACAATCTGGACCCATGTCCTAAATTTCAAATCAACAAAACTCAATTTCCATTCTTTCAATTCAATTGATTCAATCTCGATTTAGGTCAAATCAACTTGATGTCAATTTCAATTCGAATTAACTTCAATTTTCGAAACATTCATTTTTAACTTCAAATTCAATTCAGTGATTTAAAATTCCAATTTAATTCTTATTTTAAACCATTTCAATCCATATCCATTTCAAGTCCAATTTCAATTTACAAAAATACAGTAGTGAGATATATCATCTAAAATGAGAAAATATTGATGGGGTAAAATATAAAAGTTCATCTAGAAATTGTAATAATTTAGTATTTGGAATGAAAATGAATGTGGTGAGAGATAAGCTATTTATCCTATATTCAGTTTCTTATATATAATAATTGATAAAATAGTAAGTACAAATCATAGATATATATACACAATAGATCTTTCCTCATGTAAGAAATTTATTGTGTGAGAAGATTAATGAAGGTTTTAATGAACGTGAAAAGGAAATATAAGTGCAGTGTGAATTGGAATAGAAATAGAAATAAATAAAGAAATTTTCATGGATCGAAGACCGTTGGTTTCTGTTGGAACTGGACCAGCCCGCAACGGAAGTTATGGGTGAATTTCAAATTTTTTACCCTATTGGATCTTTATTGGGCCCAAGTCTATCTGAATTAAAAATTTCTAAATTTCATTTAAATAAAATCATTTATTTTATTTAAATTCAAATATATTAAGATATGAAATTAATTTTATTTGATTTAGTTTATACATAAATGTATCACATATATATATGTGTGACCGCATGTGTAACATAATAATCCGTGAAAGGTATAATATGCCCACATGTAGATGTTGGGATTTACATCGCAACAGACATATTAGTTTATTGCATATGTCATGTATGTTGGTCAAATATGTGCATGTATATATGTTACAAAATACACATACACATATGTATGTATAAATATATTATATATAATATATAAACATAAAACATTTATATATAGATAAATATACATACATACATATATATATAGAAAGAGAGAGAACAATTACTAAAAATTATTTATAATTCAAAATTAACTTAGTTTTGCAAACAAAATAATTTTAGTATTTTAATTTGTATATATTATGAATAAAATAATGTTTTCATCCATAATAATTAACATAAAATAATCTATTGATGAAAATTCAAATTTTACAATTTTCAAAAATCTAGGATCATAAAATAGAGCTTAGAAAAAATTTGGAGATTTTTCAAAGTTAAAATATTATTTTTAAAAACAAATACATTGATTTCGGCAATAATTATTTAATATAAAATAATATATTATTAAAAATTCAAATTTTAAAATTTCAGAAATTCTAGGATCATGAATTAAATGTTATAAAAATTTTGAAGAAATTTTCAATTAAATTATTATTTTTAATAAATCATAAATAATTTTATGAAATAATATTAATTATTAAAAATAATAAAATTTATTGAAAAAATCCTAAATTTTTTCTATACGTTTCTAGAATGATATAATATTTTCTAAAAATATAAAATTGAATTTTTAATGTAATAATTATTTTATATATAATAAACAATTCAAAATTAAATAAATGTTAATTTAAAAATATGAATATATGTATGATAATTAATTTTCAAAATTTTAAATTCGTATCATATATAAATAAGTGTACTAATTTTTTTAAATCATATATAAATATATATATATATATATATATATATATATATATATCTTTTAATAAACTCCCTGATGAAATCGAAGGGAGCCCCACCTGCATGGTCCGACCACATACAGATAGGAGGTTAGCCAACCCAGCACAGAGATTTTTTTGCCCCCCACCCAGTTTTGGGTATGATGGAGGCCCATCTCCGCGCCTTGAATGGGAGTAGGGCAGACGGGGATCGAACCTACGACCCTGTTACCGGGAAGCAAGTATCTTACCACTACGCCACTACTTGCGGACAAGTTCTAGTGGTCCAGTGGTAAAGACATAGTGGAGTTGCTACATTGTGTTGTAGTGGCACCGGTTCGATACCCAGCGGCCACAATAATGAGACATAGTGCACGACCACTTATAAAACCGACTAACCGAAGGCAATGGAATACAAAGTATCCATGGCCCCAAAGTTTTTTTTATATATATATATCTTATATATGCATATATGTTATTATGAGAGAGAAATATACACTAATATATATATATATATACACACGAATTTATTAATAAATATATAAAAAACAATTATTAATGACAAAAATTGATTTTGTACAGTAAACAACATTTGTCTATACATAAATCAAATAGTATAATAAATAAATTAAGCACATAATCAAACTGATTTGTGACAACTACATCTACTTACAAAATCTCACCCAACTAAACATATAGTAGCAATATATTTAAACAGATATGAAATTGTTCATTATAGGATCATAGAATATAATTTAATTACTGTAATATGAATTAAAATTACCAATTTAATGATGCCTTTGAATCCACGTTGAAGCAATGACTTCCCTTCCTTTTGCTGTTCTTGATTCGTCAGATTGCAAGTCCGGAATCACCAACCTCTAACTATTGAATAATTAATATTATTTTAATTTGAAATATATTTGAGAATTTTGGAGTGGATTGAGAGCTATGTTTTAACCAGCAATGTAGAAGGTAATGGAGGCCAAAAAATGTTAGTTATTATTTCTAGAGATACATATACATACAAACACACACACACACACACATATATATATGTATGTATATATGTATATATGTATTTATATGGTTGTATTAGAGAGAAACGAGGAAAACCTTTTTACCCATTCTCACTTGATCTCAACCCATTATCTCCAAGCCAATTCTCTATGTTTTATACACCCCTAGACCTTCCCAAAACCGAAATTTTGCAGCCCTAATGATGGGCCTTAAACCCATCTAAGCCCAAGCCAAAATACTATGCAATTAAATCTAATTTAATCGCTTGTCGATATTGTATATCGATCAATATATTTATAACTGTTATAAATATATATAACATTATTTATTTCTCAAATCATATTCAAATTTTATAATTAATAATTCATAAATATTAATTAATTTATAACAGTTATAAACTAATTAAATCGTTCGGTCTTAAGGGAATTTATCATTTCGGTTGCGTAACTCTTGGATGTAAATTTGGTCAGTGATTGACATCGAACTATTCTAATGTTAACGTTCACACGTCACTTAGCAGGTGGTGTACATTATGGCCAAATTTACCGCTTACTCATTTTTGGTAAAATTCAATTTTAGTTTAATAAGCGTTACCCGGTTGTGACATTTGTTTACACCAATTATCTTCGTCAAAACTATATCACTTTGGACTAATGAAATTTGGTAATGGTCAAAATTCCAACCTCATCCACATTCAACTTTATAGTCCAAATTCAAAGCCCTTGGTTCAATAATATATTAACCGATATGATCTGGCCAGAGACTTTGACTTTGAGTTGACTTGAGTTGACTGTGATACTAACAGCACATAACTGAGGAGACGAATCCTCTCTTGAATAATGCTTCACTTCCAATACTTCCACTCGACTCAACTATAGTCACTCGATGGACGCCATGCCATGATTTGGCTATAATCAAAGCGGAGCTTTCATATTGAAGATCCACAGTATTCTCAAGTCGAGAGAACCATGTAAATAAGTCACATCGATTTTTCCGTTTGACCTTTGTTATATTAACCAACAGAAAACTATCGAGTGAGTCGTTCCATAGTTATCCAATAACTATTAGTACGTAACCCCTAGGTGCCCCTAGCAGTCATGAGTAATACACTGCCCAACATTTCGAGAACGTTACGTACTCCAGTCTCAACGGATACATCGATGTCCAATCTCGATGCATCTTGACTAGGAACATTTAAAATGGTATATTTGTTTCGTTGTGATAAATTACTCACGGTTACAACACTTTGTAACTACAATCACAAAATATACCATTTATGGATTTTTCTATTAAATATACTTATAATTAAGTAAATTAATTAATGTAATCACATTATATCAAGTATATAATAGGAAGTAAATACCTTTTATTTCGAATAAGATTGGTCAACGAGTTAGATATATGTAACAAATTACATAATTGCCCCTAGGGCATACCCCTAACTCTATCAATCTCCCACTAGCATTTGGGATCAATTATGGAATCTAATTTCAACTTCTCCAATCAGTTTTCTCAAAACCAATTAGGCTAGTCCCTTAGTGAATGAGTATGCTATTATGTTTTAATTATCTACTTTGTCGATTAACTCTTTCTGACACGGATAAGCTGCTTTTATCATGTGGAACGATTCGAAGTATGTCTTTCGACTTCTAGTGAGCTTTAAGTTCTATCATGACCAATTTCATGACATTGTTATCTTATAACAATATTATGGGATTCTCAACATTTGGAATCACCTTTGGCTCAATTATAAATTTGTGCATTTATATCTATATACATTGGTTTATTATAGCGCTATTCAAGTTAATGTTCTCAACATTTCATTGAATCGACCACAATCACTTTTATTTTGAAACATTTTCAAATTAAAGATTTTAACTTGAATTTTATCATCAACATGTTATACTCAATATCACTTATAAAAGTTTGTGTCCAAACGTTCCGTCATAACGAGTTCGTTGTTTCTATAAACAATTCTCTAGTATTTCACAAATACGCGAGAACACCACAAACAACCATTTAGTGATATCAATTTGGATTTTATATTTTCTCAATGTATCAAATACATAAACAAAACACAATATCATACACAACATTATCTGTATGATAATTCCTATTGCTAATGCATAAGGAATCCAACTAACATGTTTTCTTTTTAATAGGGTGCTCTTGTATATTGTTTTGAGGCGATCCCTATATCTTTTATACCCACCATAAAAGACATCACTTAAAATCCAAAATTGAGTATTAAAACAACTAAAGTTGATTTTAATACAAAAATATTGTTAAAATCAACAACATGTTGTTTACTTATAGTTTAGAAATATCAATGTACCTTTTAACATTCTTTCTTATGAACGCACACTTTCTCTGCACTTTGATTGAAAATCAAACTATTTGATATTTCTATCAAAATACTTATTCAATCTTGATGCTTATAAAATGATACATTCGTATCATTTCTTGGATCATATCCAAAGACTCACAAACCCAATATCGCTCCCACTGACTTCGAGGCATTTTTGGTTAATATGTGTAAGCGGCTTACTCTAAATCATTATTTAGAATTTTCTGTTTCAATAAATAAGTACCAAACACTAAGTCTTATCGAGCGATAATTTTGTGAGTAAATCTGAATTAACTTGAGCATGTTGAATACCGAATCTGTTATGCTAATTTCAACAATTGAAATTTGCGATATTATTCTTATCAACATTGCTCATTTAATTCCAACCACATTATCTTTCCAATAAAGACACAATCTCGGCCGATGGATCATATCTCTTTGGTTACGACCACTAAAATCATATTTTGATAGCGTACTTGGAATTCTTTCAGATCTGCGCATCATACCATATAGAGTCAACAATCTTAATGGTTTAATTGAACAACGAGGGTAATGTATATTTTCGACATTAATAAGAAACTCATAGTTTCTCTTCGATGTACGAGAATACTTATTAGACATTCGAATGCTATGTGTTCATTTAGGTTAGTTAATTTCACTTCATCTCAAATAATCAGTTCTATCTATGGATCGGATCCAATTCCATTTAACTACCAACAATTTCTCAAAGAAACTCCTTCACAATGAAGTTTATATATCTTGAAACAACAATTGTTTCTTAGTGCAAATAGAATAGGGATTCTTAAATGCTTTATGAACCTTTTTATTTATAAAACTGATTTTAGTTTAAAGAAATTATGTTCAAAACATAAATATGTCATTTGATGACAAACCTTTCCAAAAAACTTTTTGGAGATTCATACAAGATCCCTCATGAACAATTATTACGTGCAATTTCGACTCGCACAACCTGCCAACTCCTTAGCCTAAGATATGTTGGGATTTCTTACAAACCCTTATCTTGTATGATTTTGTAAACTGTTGTTTAGATGACATAATATCAACCTTGTGTACTACTCTTAAGTACATGACCTTATAGAAAGAAACTAACTCAACTTCACTCACAATTAATCGTAAATTGTCCAACAATGTCTGATTACTCCTTATCGATGCATCATTATGTATCACATGGAGGAGTGACTTATGAGATTGAATCTATACTCATTTTTAGGTACATTTGGAACTCTTTCCAATATACTCACTTATTCGACCAAATCAAATCATTTTATTCTATTACATGTTATTTTATTTACTTTTCTTTTATATTCTATGATTTTATCATAAACTTACTACATGTGTATCTAATACACATGTTCATGTTGGTAATAAATCATCGATGAATATAACAAAGTATGTGGAACCCTTTTGGTATTAATAGACTTGTGATTGCATACATCAATATGTATTAATTCAAAGAGTTCATCAACCCTTATGATGCTCCCACTGAATGGGTGCATAGCCATTAATTGTTTGAGATATAATTAACCTGTATCATATGATTCATAATCATGTAGTAAAATTATTTCTCAAAACTACGGCTTAGTCTATAATTCAAAAGCAACTGTAAATAATATTAGAAACATATGTATTTTTGTTGAATCACTTTTACTATGAAAACAAATTCCATAATATAGTTCTATTTCATAATGAATATTCATAATACTCATATTGAAATATAGTTATATCTATGTTTTAATCAATACCAAAAATAAACATTATTTCACAAATAATGTTCGGTATATTTTACAAAAACAATTTTCGTAATTTGATGCAATCATTAGTTGCTATATGGCATGCTCTTACTATCTCCGCCATTACTATAGTAGCGTACTAAATTTAGAGGTCCACCATTCACTTAATATTGTTAATATTGTTTACTTATTTCATATGCTGCAACTAGTTTACAGTGGAGAGTTCTTTGATCAAATATCTTGAACTCAAAGAAATAAATGTTATAGAAAACAATTTTCTATATGAAAATATATTTCGGAATAAAAATCATATTTCATATTCCAATATTAAGTATCAATTATTATCACAATTCTTATTTCCAATGTTTCTCTATGAAGCAGAAGTGACTATTCATTCTCTTCATTCCAACTTTACCTTAAATTATATCTATTCTTATACATTCGTTTTTCTTTCAAATGGTCAAATTATTCAAAAGAAAACCTTACTACAGTATCATAACAAACTTTTTACAAAAGCGCATTCGGTTATTCTTAACGTTTAAGACATCAAATATGTTGCACTTTATGTAAACCGATCAAGATGACATTTCAACGATCGAGTTCTTAGATGTATCTCGTAGTATATGATCTTGTGTTACATTAACACAGTATTATCCTTTTGAAATCATTCAAGTTGAATACATGATCTTAAAAAACTGTTTATTGGCTTACTTCGATTGAACTAACTTCATCGAAATATTGTACCACACAAACTATGACTGGTCACCATATAACATTTATATGTGAAAGTACATGGATCTAATATCCATAGTCTTGAATTGCATTTAGAGTTCAAAAACTCATAAAATGCAATACACAGTCTAAACCAAATAAACATATAAGTGACCAACTTACAAATGTATTAAGTAGTTGAAATTAGGCACTTGCATGGGTATAGAAACGTTATATAGATGCAATTAGAATTATTAGTAAGTATATATTATATTTCTATTTGTCAACTTTCAATTCAGTTTGTTTATATATGTTAATTGACAAACGTTTTATCAATCATATTAAATGCACAAATTTATCATTGTAGATAATTATAACATTATATAGCATATGTTCTTACAATATTAGAAAGGTTAAGTGTTACCATTTCATTTTTCTAATAAGGCTCCCACTAGTCTTTTATGTTTCTTCAAACCTTAAGATGAAACATAGAAGTCTTACAACTTCACTAGTGGGTGTTAGGACTCGTTTGTTTTGGTATTCTGACCTTGAGTTTGCTCAACAAATCATAGCTTCACAAACGATAGATAACTCCTTATCTGTTGTATCACATACAACTCCTAACCCATTTTTCCTTGTTCTAATCTCATTTCGACATTGAGTTTGCTCAATAAATCGAAAGAGATTATTCACTCATACCTACCATATCAGCCTAAATATAGTATATGTACCTTGAGTTTTCTCAACAAATACATATAGTTATCTTACCTTATCTGTTCAATATATTAATAATACTACGCATAACATCCCTAGCTTGAGTTTTCTCAACAACTAAGGAGTATGTAAGTAATTTATTAGTATATATATGGTAGAGGACAACATTATATTGAAGATTCATAATCTTCAATATATATATTGAGTGATATTGACTTATAGAATAATATATTTCTTATCAAATACCCCAGCGATTCAAGTGTCAGACACATCCGAAATCACGGTATATATGCATTTACATATGTATTTATTTCTCAAGTCTATTTGGGTTTCTTTAATGTTCCACATTTAGTTTATACACATATCATATAAGTTTTATTGTTATATAACTTTTATATTTCATATTACTTATATGATAGTCTTACGTATAATATATCATTAATTAAATCTTATCTAATTAATTTTAATCAATTAACTCTTTAATTGATTTTAAATTAGTATTCCAATATAACTTTTATATTGGACATATCTACTATAACATTTATAGTGTATACTATAACCTTTATAGTGTAACACACATATATCATACATATGTGTGTATTTTATTTATTTAATTAATTAATCATTAATTAATTTATTAAATTAAACAATTCTTATTAAAATTTATTAATTTCCAAATTTATCTTGTATACATACATGTATACTTATGTTATCTTAAACCTTTTAAAATAACATAACATATATCAACATATATAATACATGCATATATGCATTAATTAATTAAATTATTTAATTAATTTATTTTATTAATCTTATTAATAAATTTAAAATTTGAAATTATTATATAAATATTTTCAAACATTTTGAAAATATCATTATCCTTTCAAACATTTTGAAAACTTATGTAGTATTATAATTTTTATAATAAACATGTTTTATTTAACTATTAAATCTAAAATCTTTAACATTAATTTTCAAAACGATTTTGAAAATTAGCCTAAGACCCAAATTAAGTTGGGCCTTTTCTATTAGGAGCAACCTTTGGGCACACTTCACCTTTCGGGCCAGGCCGGTAACCAGGTAGGACAGGGTACTTGATTACCCAATTCCAATCCTAGAGATTACCTTTCTAGACACCGTACTAAGTGGGCAAGCTTAATTAGTTAGCCCTAATATGACTAGTTTAGATCGCATAGGCTATTGGGCTCTAATACCATTGTTGGAAAGGGACTAGCCCGCAGCGGAAGTTATGGGTGAATTTCAAATTTTTTACCCTATTGGATCTTTATTGGGCCTATGAAGTCTAACTGAATTAGAACATTTCTAAATTTCATTTAAATAAAATCATTTATTTTATTTAAATTCAAATATATTAATATATGAAATTAATTTTATTTGATTTAGTTTATACATAAATGTATCACATACATATATGTGTCAGTGCATGTGTAACATAATAATCCGTGAAAGGTATAATATGCCCATATGTAGATTATGAGATTTACATCGCAACAGATATATTAGCTCATTTTGTATGTCATGTATGTTTTCCAAATATGTGCATGTATATGCCTTATAAAATGCACACAAACACACATATGTATGTATAAATATATTATATATAATATATAAACATAAAACATTTATATATATATATATAAAAAGAAAGAGAACAATTATTAAAAATTATTTATAATTCAAAATTAACTTAGTTTTGCAAACATAATAATTTTAGTATTTTAATTTGTATATATTATGAATAAAATAATGTTTTCATCCTTAAATAATTAACATAAAATAATCTATTGATGAAAATTCAAATTTTACAATTTTAAAAAATCTAGGATCATAAATTAGAGCTTAGAAAAAATCTGGAGATTTTTCAAAGTTGAAATATTATTTTTTAAAACAAATACATTGATTTCGGCAATAATTATTTAATATAAAATAATATATTATTAAAAAATTCAAATTTTAAAATTTCAGAAATTCTAGGATCATGAATGAAAGGTTATGAAAAATTTTGAAGTTTTTTTCAATTAAGTGTTATTTTTAATAAATCATAAACAGTTTTTTCGAAATAATATTAATTATTAAAAATAATAAACTTTATTGAAAAAATCCTAAATTTTTTCTATACGTTTCTGGAATGATATAATATTTAAAAAATATATAATTGAATTTTTAATATAATAATTATTATACATACAAGTAATTTGGCACGTGCAATGCACGTGTGCAGGAGGGACCGGTAATAAAAAACACCGTTTGTAAGGTTTTGTGGATTTTACAAAATGACTTTGACATGTACGTAATGTTGCATTTTTATGCATGTACATGCATATGTCAACCGTTTATCAAAACGTGAATGAGACTACGTTATTTTAGAGAGTAATTAAACATGTAAAGATTATTATTAACCATTACATCAATATCTAGAGAAATGTAACAAATATTAAAATTGGCACTTTCGACGGTTTGAAACTTAGAAAAACATGCAGTGTTATATCAATCAAATGATCGATTGTTATTGTTATTTTAGCATAATGTTATCAAGCACAGAACTAATTGTGTAAGTACCTCTAGCTCAAGTGGTGAGAGGTCTGATGTTTTAGACAGAAATTCTAAAGATCATGAGTTTGTCCTATGAGACATCAAAAACGGTGATCTACTTAAATAAAATATCGGCCATGTTATAAAAAAATGTGATAAAACTAATTGTTGATAATAGTAAGACATTGTAGGATGAGAATAATCCAACTACCAGTAGCATATCAAACATTATTTAACTATACATTAGGATCAGTCCTTAAAATTTTATAGTTTTTTATGGACACATGGTTCCCATAATAAATGATGCAAAAGTAATAGGATTATTTCAGAACCAAATAGCGTTGTCTGTGCATGGTATACTAATGTCGATGAAAAATGGATTGAGTTACACTTTCAGTAAGCTACAAACCAAATTACAAAACAAATCAAAACATGAAAACCAAATAAAACCGTCAAAATAACCTTTTAGCAGAAAATAAAAAAATTCACCAACCTACAAATACAGAGAACATAGGTAAGAATAAGCAAATTGGTATATATTTTCAACCTGATGATGACAAAAATTATAAAGGTTGTTATTCGAAGACTGCACCAAATCAAAAAAGTGAATAAAGTTACTTTGTAACAACTCATCACAATCTCAAGTCTAAGATTTAATATTTATCTTTTTAAGTACTTGGAAGATGCTCTGTGCTTGTCTATAGAACTGTTTCCTTCAGTGGCCCCTAAACAAATGAAATGAATAATAATGTTAGACCCAACCAATATTAGCCATTATTTAGATGTTAATGCTGGAGGTAGAGTGAAGTAAAATGAGACATATACACGCCAATTTTCGGTAATACATAGCCAACAATATACAACTTATACATTACTTACATGCAAGGAGTAATTGTATTAATGAGATGTAGTTCAAGCATGCAACTAAAATAGTGCTAAAAGATAAATTATAATGATAGTATAAGAAAGCAAACCTATCATGCCTATTGTATACTTAGGTCCAGATAAACATGAATGAAGATGAAAGATGATCAAAGCAATACATGGATCACATCATGTCCACAGTCCAGTTTTTTCCATCACATCATATATTTTTCTGTTTTTCTTTTTTTCGGATGGCCAAGCCCTATTTAGGCTTCACCATCACACATGTTGAGTGAATCTAAAATGGTGATGCAATAATTTTTATCAAAATATTTAACTGATAATGATCACATGGCCATGCGGGCTTTATATTTGTCCAATTTTGTTTGCTTCATTCACTACCGTTCACTCATAGTGGTCATTATTTCTGGGCTTACATTCTACTTTGTATATGTAAACATCTTACACATGTTTTTCATATTGAAATAAATGACAATGATAAACTAAGATAGTATAATTGTCACGGTTCCTAAAATGCATTCATTTGGACTGTACGTTTATTAATTAAAAATAATCAGATAGAGACATTTCAATTGGAAAATGCTTTGATGGTCTATTAGGGAGATTAGCTGAACTCCAAAGTCAATAATTTAACAACCATGCTTACATTCTTATGTTCATGTGGAATGGTAAGATGCTTGACAATTGATTCAATCTATGTATTGAATAACCTAATCAAACGATAAAATATCTCGAAAAGAGTTCGTAATATAGAACTTTGTAAACATGAAAACATATCTAAAAATGTTAAAGTTGCTTACACATGAATTTTTACAATTCAAGTATGTCATAGGCAAGTGTCAACTGGACTTATAGTTTGTTGATTTAAAATTGTATGATGTCAATGTAATTTCTGTATTGGTTAAAGAGTAAATAGGTTCAAACATGTCATTCAATCCATTAAAAAACGTCATTGTCCATATTAAAGTTGTTCGTGAGAACTCAACAAAATACATATAAATATATAGATGTAAAATTTAAATATATTAAGAACAGACATATATAATTTACATGTAACAGACATATATAGAGTATAGGAAAACACATGAAATTTTTGTTGAACTTATGTTTTTGATAATGTAAATTTAAATTAAACACGGAAGGGCAGATTATTTGAAGCTAATAGTTGGAGAAGAAAGGTACAAATAGGCACAAAAATTTAAACATTTTGAGTTTGAAAACTGCACCGTATTCTGCTGATTTAGTTTTAGCCTCAAATCCGATTGCTCAAACTTATGTATAAATAGGTGTAAAGATTAGCTGATCTGACCCAACAACTTTAAAACATTTACTATACAGACTATGTACCGCTTCCTGTCAAAGATAAGGATAACACATGACAGACTTGAATAAAACATAAACAGAAACAACAGCAATTCCAAAACTACGCTCTGCGTTATGAAATGAGCATACCCTAGGAAAGGTTTATCATTTGGTTTCAATTTACCAATATTAATTTAAATATTTGACTGTGTCAACTAATAATAGTATTCAACATATATTTAACACGAAATTGTGAGGATAAAGTTCAAATACTTGTTCACTATATTAATGACCTGATGCTTGAGAGAGAGAGTGGAGATGACTAATTACCATCAAGTTTTTTTCTCATAAACATTTACTTTTCTGAGTTCAAATGTGATTTTTTGGTAAGAAATAAGAACTGCTTTGAAATTCAATTCAAAAAAAACTTAGTAACTAAATTGTTTACCTTTGACTAATTTGAGATATTCCAATTGCTTGTATGCTCTTTCTCTTTTTTCATCAGTTGTAAATTTTTTGATGATAATGCTTCCAAATCCATTCAGGTGCGTAGAGTAAAAGAAATGGCAGTGTGGTATGGAGAAGAACATGTAATAGCAGTACCAAACATCCAACATTCATAATGGCGTTTAAATTGATGAAAAAGAATAGATTCAGCTCACCATTTCTTCAGGAGTTTTCTTGGAGCTCTCACCTGACAATTAGTATAATTTAGATAATCAATATCCAGTTCTCATAAATATATTTGTAACAAATCAGTTATTATGGAAATAACAATACACCGTTTGTCCCAATATTCAGTGCATTTCCGTACAATCGACTAATAGTTGATATGTATCGAGGATGAGACAACCAAAATGAGGACAGAGGAACAGAGCACACAACAATACCTCTAAGGCCAGGAATTCTGTTTCTTTTGGCTGTTGGAATTTCTGACACTCCAGTTGAATCAGCACCTTAAATTCACTCGATTTGATATTGGCCCTCAGAAATACGTACCACATGTTTGATATTTGCTAGAATGATAAGAACTTTAAACTTGCAATCAAGATTCTTTCAAAAGTGCGGTATTGTATAAATCATATCCATAAATTTCATTTCAAATTACCAATGTATTAATTCTAGGAAAATTCTATTACCACGCAGTGGAAGTTTTTTGAAGAACAACACTCCTTCTGAAGAATGAGTATATAGAAGTGGAAAGAACTGAATCAGTTATAATCTTGCTTATGAGAGAATTAATATTCAAATTTTTTTACTAAACTCCTCAACTATAATGCCAATTTTAATTCTTCAATTAAGCTTGGTAAGAACCACAACAATTATTAAAGTTATATACATAATATTTGATGGTAAGCTTACAACTATCTACATTGTCTGGATCAAAATTACCATTAATTCTGAAATTCTTGGATGTGTAATTCCCTCTCCACCAATGGATTGTTGGAGCTACAGTAAAAAAACACCAACCGTTATGAGATGAACATCCTACAGAATTGAAATAATGACCTTTTCATAAGCAAAGTGGGGATTGAATGAATCAAAATGAATTAGCAAATCAGGGAACCTAGAGCACGTTTGACGTCATTGAAAAGTAGAGGCTTTTATTACACATTTAACAAAAATGTTCATAAACTAAAATTAGATAAAAAAGAGTATCGTAGAAAATCTTTCACAAACCCTCTGCCTGCAATCAGTTAATTGATGTCGAGCAAGTGCTTCGAAAATAAATGATACTTGGATTTTAGATCTGAGTGAACTTCAAACCGACCGCTGCTTCAATTTTGGATGTAATTTCTTTTAATTGGAATGCGAAAGGTAGAAGAAATAGATCGGGGGAGGATTGTGAATTGGGTGAGAGCGTGAGGGTAGAAACCGTTTCGAAACGTGTATATCTAAAAAAACGAAGGTAAGAAACGGAATTTCGTGTGAGGCGGTTGAGTGATTGGACGATTCGTGAGAGGTGGTTGATGGAGTGGAGGATTGTTTAATGGGAAAGAAAACATTAGCATGAGAAATAATAGGAACAGTAGATAAGAAAAGGAAAGTGAAGGAGAAGCGGTTGACTGCAGTGGTGATCAGAACGTGTGCAAGAGAAATGACACATATGCCCCCTTTCTTTTTTTCTATTTAATTCTTTTGTAAGCATACGTAAGGGTCGATTGGGGAGTTCATAAAAGCTTCACCATATTGAAGTATTTGTATTATTAGTAGAGATATGAAATAGTTCAAAATTCAATAAATGTTAATTTAAAAATATGAATATATGTATGATAATTAATTTTTAAAATTTTAAATTCATATTATATATAAATAAGTGTACTAAAATTTTTAAATCATATATGTATATCTTATATATGCATATATGTTATTATGAGAGAGAAATATACACTAATATATCTTTAATAATAGTTGTAATAGCTTTGGTGTCATACTTTTTTTATATCAACGTGAACTGCCAGAAACGCCCATCTATATATTATCAAATCTTAATCACTTAAAAATAGGATCTAATATTAAACTTCTTTTACAAATTCAAACGCCCTTAAATGTAGGATCTAACAATTAAACATGCTTTACAAATCCAGATGCCCCTAAAAGTAGAATCTAACAAATATTTTTTTTCAAAGCCGTTTTTTATTAATGAATAACAGAAATAAAATACAAACTAATAAAAAATTAAATTCATTCAAGTAGTGGCGCAGTGGTAAGATACTCGCTTCCTGGTAAGCAGGTCGCAGGTTCGATTCCCGTCTGCCCTACTCTCATTCAAGGCGTGGAGGTGGGTCCCCATAAAACCTATAAACGGGTTGGGGGCATTAAATCTCTGTGCTGGGCTGGCTTAAAACCCTCCTGTCTGTGGTCGAACCAGGCTAGGGGAAAGCTCATCTCATCCCTTCGATTTCATCAGGGCTCTGGGTTGAGTTTTTAAAAATAGAAAAAAATTCAAACTAACAAAAAATTAGATGTTGCAATTTAGAAAGCAAAATTAAAACTAACTTCATATCATTTCAACGCAAAAATACGATTAAATATTTGTGCAAATCATAGTTTTTTGAACGAGTTAAACATATACAATTTGTAACAAACAATTCAAACACGAAGTGCGTGCCATTATCATGCGTGAAGCGCGTGCCATACCACTCGTATATATATATGAATTTATTAATAAATATATATAAAACAATTATTAATGACAAAAATTGATTTTGTACAGTAAACAACATTTGTCCATACATAAATCAAATAGTATAATAAACAAATTATGCACATAACCAAACTGCTTTGTGACAACTACATCTACTTACTAAATCTCATCTAACTAAATATATAGTAGCAATATATTTAAACAGATATGAAATTGCTCATTATAGGATCATGGAATATAATTTAATTACTGTAATATGAATTAAATTACCAATTTAATAATGCCTTTGAACCCACGTTGAAGCAATGACTTCCCTTCCTTTTGCTGTTTTTGATTTGTCAGATTGCAAGTCCGGAATCACCGACCTCTAACAATCGAATAGTATCATTTTAATTTGAAATATATTTGAGAATTTGGAGTAGATTGAGAGCTATATTTTAACCAGCAATGTAAAAGGTAATGGCGGCTAAAAAAGGTTAGCTATTATTTTTAGAGATACATACATACATACATACATACATACATACATATATGGTTGTATTAGAGAGAAACGAGGAAAACCTTTTTATCCATTCTCACTTGATCTCAACCCATTATCTCCATGCCAATTCCCTATGTTTTAGCCACCCCTAGACCTTCCCAAAACTGAAATTTTGCAGCCCTAATGATGGGCCTTAAACCCATCTAAGCCCAAGCCAAAGCACTATGCAGTTAAATCTAATTTAATCGCTTGTCGATATTATATATCGATCGATATATTTATAACTGTTATATATATATATAATATTGTTTATTTCTCAAATAATATTCAAATTTTATAATTAATATTTCATAAATATTAATTAATTTAATTAATTTATAACAGTTATAAACTAATTAAATCGTTCGGTCTTAAGGGAATTCATCATTTCGACCGTGTAACTCTTGGGTGTAAATTTGGTCAGCGATTGACATCGAACTATCTAATGTTAACATTCACACGTCACTTAGCAGGTGGTGTGACATTATGGCCAAAGTTATCACTTACTCATTTCCGGTAAAATCCAATTTTAGTTTAATAAGCGTTACCCGGTTGTGACATTTGTTTACACCAATTCTCTTCGTCAAAACTATATCACTTTGGGCTTATAGAATTTGGTAATGGTCAAAATTCCAACCTCATCCACATTCAACTTTATAGTCCAAATTCAAAGTCCTTGGTTCAATAATAACAATTTATTATTAACCGAAATGCTCTAGTCAGAGACTTTGACTTTGAGTTGACTGTGATATTAACCGCAGATAATTGAGGAGACGAATCCTCTCTTGAATAATGCTTCACTTCCAATACTTCCACTCGATCCAACTATAGTCACTCGATGGACGCCATACCATGATTTGGCTATAATCAAAGCGGATCTTTCATATTGAAGATCCACAATATTCTCAATTCGAGAGAACTATATAAATCAGTCACATCGATATTTTCTATTTGACCTTAGTTATATTAACCAACAGAAAACTATCGAGTGAGTCGTTCCATAGTTATCCAATAACTATTAGTACGTAACCCCTAGGTGCCCCTAGCAGTCATGAGTAATACACTGCCCAACATTTGAAGAGTGTTACATACTCCAGTCTCAACGGATACATCGATATCCAGTCTCGATGCATCTTGACTAGGAACATTTAAAATGGTATATTTGTTTCGTTGTGATAAATTACTCACAGTTCCAACACTTTGTAACTACTATCATAAAATATACCATTCATGGATTTTTCTATTAAATATACTTTTGATTAAGTTAATTAATTAATATGATCACATTCTATCAAGTATATAATAGGAAGAAAATACCTTTTATTTCGAACAAGATTGGTCAACGAGTTAGATATATGTAACAAATTACATAATTTCCCTTAGGGCATACCCCTAACTCTATCAGTTTCTACGGCAATTAATGTGACAATATTAATCTAAAGACACAAAATCTTAGGGACTATAGTGTAAAATATATACTAGAAATGCCAATAAATCACCATTTGAGATGAGTTTTATTTATGTTAACGCTATATTTTGAGCACCTGATTGGATTTATAAACATCCTTAAATTAATATAGGACAAAATTCAACTTCAAAATTGCATAAACCTTTTTAAACTTATATTACAAATTATCTAGATAAAGATAAATGGATAATAGTTAAAAGTAGTTATAGTGAAACAAATAACAAAATAAAAATCTGAATTCATTTCATAAACTTAGAGCATATGGTTGGATTTACAAAAGTGTTATATAAATTATTTATTCATACAAAGATATTCATATAATTCCCCCTAAAAAGAAAGTGATCATAACTAAATATAAAAATTTGAAAAAAAAGTATTGGATTAATAAATCTACTTTTATTATTATTAAATATAAGAAATTAAGCATGACAATCAAAGTTTAAAAAAATCTAAAATAAACAAATTTAATAGTTTTAAATAAATTTAATAATTTAAACTACCTTGAGATCGACTTCATTACTCAAAGTTGAAACATTGAAGGTTGTGGGAGAGAAATTTGAGTTTTGAAATGATTTCAGTTTTTTTAAAGACCTAGAGAAACAAGCTTTGCATCTAAATTCTAAGAAAGTATACACCGAATCCACAACACATAATTCAGATAGTTCACAGGGAGAAAAAGATTTATTGAATGCTAAATAATCACTTGAATTAAGAAGAAGAATTGTGATATGAGCTAAGAATGAATAGGGAAAAAGAATGAGAGTTAAGAAGAAATGGAAAGATACATACATAATAGATTTTATAACATCCTGAGATATATCATAGGAATTTTAAGAGGTAGGAATTAATATCTTTATGGTTTGAAGAAAAATTGATAACATATAGAGGGTTAAAATGAAAATTTGATCCTGGAACTAAGAAGAATTGAGTATATTGACTAAGAATGAATGAGAGTAGAATACTAATGGTCAAATATTGTATTTCTTATATAATAGAATAGATATGCTGAACAAATGTTATGTGCACAATTGAAAACTCATAACGGTTACGATATGTGTAGCATAGATACATATTTCATATATCAAAAATTACATCTTGCTATTTTTTGTGAACTTTTTGTCAAGCGAACTCATAATAGGTTGTTAGTATTAGTGGAGTCAGTTTATAAGGGAATTGAAATGGCTTTGAGGCATATCGATAAACAAACATCTTTAAAACATTATTCGCACCCACAAAGTTTACTGTAGAGTTTAAGAAATACTTGTCCCAAGATACAACGAAGCCTAAAAGGAGGAACACGGACATCAATTATGAATTACTCCGAACAGAAGTTATTTTATTTGGTAGAGAGTAGTATATTTTTCGGAAGATAAGGCATGAAGTATATTTAAGCATCTGAAGTGCATGATAAGTGCATTTGGAAATTTACATGCATTTTCCAGCCCAGCCATACCATTCATACTTTGTTACTAATTCAACTAATAGGCACATTACTTATTAGTGCACATTCTCCATTTATCATAGCATTTAGGCGATGTAAGGCTAAGATTAAATTAAATTTGCCTTTGTATAATTAAATACGTAACAATCCCTCACTTTAATTGTACAATTAGTCCTTTTGATTTTAGCTTAATCTTAAGTGATTGCCAAATCCCAAAAAACATAATATGATATTACATGGATACATGAAGGTGTTTCTGACTTAAACCTTCGGTTAGTATAAATATATCAAAGTTTTATCAAAGTAATAGGCAGCCTAGACTTTTAGCTTATTATTCTTTATATTAATACGAAACATGTTAGATATACATGTAATATCTATATTAAAATAATTTCTTGATTTTACTCGGCACTATTATGGTCACATGCTTGCTTCCTGGTTTCATGAAGATCCAAAGAGCAAACTAAAACTCTCGTGAGGAGTGGCACCACTCCTACATTCACATAGGTGAGTTATCATATATGCCCCCCACCACTTGGACACTTCTTAACTTCATTAAGAACAATTTTCAACCTCCTAATCATAGTGTATGTATGTTAATTCCAACATCTTAGCTGATTGAGCATTTATTTATGATTAGTATTTCATAATTACTTCTAAACAACTTGTTATCACCCTTTAACCCTTTTACTATAAGATTATTTATTCGAGGTTGGGTTACCATGGTTTGTGATTTTCATTATAGGTTTTAATCTTATTTCTATCGATGTCCATTTCACCACATCTTTCGGTAGGCCTTTTGTTAAAGGGTCTGCCAAGGTCTTACTAGTTTTAACATACATTATTGTGATAATTTCATCTCTTATCAACTGTCTTACATAGTCATGTCTTAAGCTTATGTGCCTTGATTTTGCGTTATACGCATTACTATAAGCTATAGATAGAGTAGCTTGACTATCACAGTGTATAGAGATAGGAAGCATGGATTTAGGACATAACTTGATATCCAATAATAAATCCCTAATCCATTCGGCATCTGACCCGCATCGGCTAATGCTATAAACTCTGACTCTGTTGTCGAGTGTTATATGCATGTTTGTTTCTTTGATGCCCACGTTATGACATCTTCACCAAGAAGAAACAACCAACCGAATTTGGATATGTTGTCTTTTTCATCATTAATCCAACTAGCATCTGTATATCCTTCCAATGTAGCTGGAAAATCATTGTAAAATAGGGCAAGTCTTATGGTTTTCTTAAGATAATCGAATACTTTACTAATTGCCTTCTAATGTCTCCCTTTGGATTGCTAGTGAACCTGTTCAACTTACATACCGAGAAAGCCATATCTGGTATAGTATAATGCATAAGATACATTAGGCTACCAATTGCATCGGCATATTCAAGTTGTGCAATTGATCTTCCATTATTCTTTACTAGTTTAACACTTGATTCAAACGGCGTATTATATTCTTTAAAGTTCAAGTGTTTAAATTTGGACAACATCTTCTCTATGTAATGTGTTTTACATAAGGCATATCCATGACAGTGTTTTACAATTTTAAGCCCTAGGTTAGTATCAACTTCACCAAGGTCTTCCATTTTAAAAATAGAAGATATATACTCCTTGGTCTCTAAAATTCCTGACATATTTGTTCCAAATATGAGCATGTTGTTAACATATAAACACATTATTACACTATACTCTTTTATAAATTTTGAATAAACACATCTATATGCATTATTATGAACAAACCCAAAGGATATTATGGATGAGTCAAATTTCTCATGCCATTGTTTTGGAGCTTGCTTCAATCCATATTTAGATTCAGTTTACAAATTTTCTTCTCATTTCTAGAAAGAATAAATGCTTCTGGTTGCTCCATATATAACTCTTCATTCATATCCCCATTTAGGAATGAAGTTTTCAAATCCATTTGATGAATATGTAAGTTATATTTTGAAGACAATGCTATGAGAAATCGAATGGAACTTATTCATGCAACTAGAGCATAAGTGTCAAAATAATCAATACCCTCATTTTGTCTAAATCCTTTAGCGACTAGTCTCGTCTTAAAGGTTTGTACAGTACTGTTAGGTCCATATTTCTTTTTAATAACCCACTTACACCCGAATGGTTTAGAACCCAATGGCAGATTAACCGAAGTCCAAATTCTATTTGATATTATAGAGTTCATCTCATCATTTATTGCTTCCCTCCAAAAGGCAGCATCCTCTGAGTTGATGGCCTCACTCTAAGTTTTAGGCTCATCTTCGATGTTTAAACAATAGGAGTTTTATTGGTTCCATTTTCTCTATTTCCATTGAGTAAGAAAAGTAGAGCTTGTGATGATACAAAATTAAGATGCAACTCCTTTTCTTTTCTTTATTATCTGAACTTCCTTGGTCCTTCACTATATGGATCCAAATTTTTTTTGGCTTGAGATTTATTTTCTAAGTGGGGTTGTATCTCAATATTATGATCATCATCAAAAGGGTTATTAACAACTTTAGAATCCTTGTAACACTTGTTTTTAAAGAATTCTACATCATAGGATTCAAAAATTGTAATTGAGCTTATATCAAGAAGTTCGTATGTCTTACTATGTTCATCATATTCAACAAAAACACTTCTTAGTGCTTTTGGACCCAACTTGGTTCTTTTAGGGTTAGGAACCCAATAATAAGACAAACATACCCACACTTTAAGGTATGATAAATTCGATGTCCTATTTTTTCAAAGTTCATAGGGACACAAATTCGTCTTTCTAGATGTAATTCTATTGTGTAAATAACATGTTGTATTTAAAGCCTCTCCCCACAAATTTAGAGGTAACATAGATTTTACAAATCATAAGATTCACCATTTCCACCAATGTACGATTTTTCCTTTCTGCTAAGTCATTTTGTTATGGAGTATAAGGTGCGGTTCTATCTTGTATGATTCCATTTATTTCACAAAAATCATCAAGTTCATTAGAACAATATTCCAAACCTCTATCACTTCAAAAAACTTTAATTTTCTTATTTATTTGGTTTTCGAATTCTGCTTTATAAATATGAAATTTGCTAAATGCTTCATTCTTACTAGTCATAAGATATACATAAGTATATCTTGAGTAATCATCGATAAATGTAATGAAATTTCTTCTCCCACCACGGGTCAAAATACCATTCAATCCACAGATATCAAAATGTATTAAATCTAAAATTTTAGAATTTTGTTTAACACTTGGAAAAGGTTTCTTAGTGATCTTCACTTGTGTGCATATCTCGCATTTGTCATAGCCTGATTCATCGATTTTAATTAAACCAAATTTGCACATGTTTGTAATATATTTAAAGTTTAAATGTGTTAATCTATCAAGCCATAAATTAAAGAACTCAGTGGTATAATTAGAAGCAACATTCTTATTAATGCTTAGTTTATATATTCCATTATAGCCATATCCATTTCCTATAAACATTCCATTTTTTGCAACTATGACTTTGTCAGATTCAAAGACAACTCGAAACCCTCTTTTGCATACAAGGTCGACCGAAACCAAATTCTTTCTTCTATTTGGTACATGAAGAACATTGATAAGTGTGACAACCTTTTCAAAAGTAAAATCTAAGATAACACTTCCTTTTCAGGCAACATGAGCACGACTGTGATCTCCTATTTGAACTTCTTGGCCATCGTTGATGACTTCATACGGTTAAAACATCGACTTGTCCTTGCAAACATGAACGGTTGCTTCAGAATCAAACCACCAGCCATTTGATGTACCAACTATATTAATTTATGTTACGATGTCCACAAATGCCTCTTCTACCATATTGGCAGCTTTCTTTGGAGCACGATAGTCTCTAGAGCAATGTCCATTTTTATCGCAGTTGTAGCACTTTGCATTTTTCTTCTTCTTTTTGTTATTTGCAGGGGGCTTTCCATTGAAATCGCTCTCTTTATTATTATCGTTACCCTAGGCTCTCATTTCCATAATTTGTACATTAGTTTTGGACATATTTCCTTTGTTTTTGCAATTGCGAGATTCTTTTGCGATATGAAGATGTTTTTGAATCTATTCCAAAGTGAAGTCTTCTATATTATGGAAAAGCATTTTTCTATAATTGCTCCAAGCCAGAGGTAGTTTTGCAATTATGGCACCAACTTGAAACAATTTAGGAAGTTTAATATTGATAGCACCTAGTTTGTTAACAATTCCTTATAACTCATGAACTTGACTGAGTATCGGTTTACCATCAGCCATTTCAAAATCAAAATATTTAGCGATATGAAATTTCTTTGTACCTTCTTCTTACACCTTGTAGATTTCTGGTGGTATTTTCATTTCTTTAGAGAAATCATATAGGCGATCTGAGAGAGCGTTCAAGATGTGGCCTCGACAGAGCAGGTTGTGTTCACTATGTTTAGCATGTGCCTTCTTTACATCATCATAATCTATGGTCGTTGGCTTTGGAAGTAGAGGCAAGTCCAGATCAAGTAGATACGGCAGACCTAGTGCAGTGAGTAAAAAGTAATTTTGTCCTGCCAGCGAGTGAAGTTGTTGCCATCAAACTGGTCAAGTTGGATCATGTCCCAGTTCATCATTTGATGGATGCCATGTTTGTTTCGGACTCCATAATCTTCGAATAACTTTTTAATTTTTTTAGTATTAGTGGATTTGGTTAATTAGGGAATTGGAATGGCTTTGTAGCATATCAATAGAGATACACTTTCTTTAAAACGTTATTCGGCCCCCACTCGAAGTGAGTTTACTGTAGAGTTTAAGAAAATACCTTTTCCAAGATACAACAAAGTCTAGAAGGAGGAACACATACTGCAATTCTGAATTCCTCCAAATCGAAATTACTTTATTTGATAGAGAGTAGTTTATATTTCAGGAGGTAGGGGATGAATTATATATAGAGAAGCAGGTGATCGTTCATACGGTCGTGACTATTTAAAATGAACTGTTGTGTTAGTTTAAAATTCAAAAGAAAAATAGTAACAGACCTATCTGTTTAAGACAGTTTCTACTATTACAGAGACCAAGGCACCTTTTTGAAACTGGGACCGCATGGGTGCGGGCGAAATGCATGATAAGTACGTTTGGAAATTCATGCACGCTCATGCGCTTCCTGGCCCAGCCCATACCATTTATACTTTGTAACCAATTCAACTAATAGGCACATTACCTATCGGTATATATTCCCTATTTATTATCGAATTTGAGCGATGTTGGACTAAGATAAAATTGAATTTTCTTTTGCACAATTAAATACCCAACATAGGTACGGTTGGTTAATTTGAACTTCTAGTTGATAAAACAATTCTATTTTATACAATTATCGTCTCGTAAATCTTTAAGATACATATAACTTTTGGTTGAATAAAATGAGATAATGTTTTCAATGTTTATGCCAAAAAATACGTCTCCCACCGAGAAAGGTCAGGCTCTCCGATCTGTTTGTGCTCAAAAATAAATTTATGCAAAAGTTAGTTCTACTATTTTTAATATTTTAGTTTCAATATTTCCAAATTTTGATGGTTAAAATGAATTTTGGAAACGCAAATCTAACAAGCACAGAAAAGCACATTATAGTGATTAGGAACTACACTCTCCAATGTGAGAAAGACACTTAGCACTCTGGCCAGGAGTAGGGTGAGGACTAATTGACATTAACGCTGCTTCTGGGGAATTTGGAGTCGAACAAGAAATACAAGAGCATTGATGGACGAAGTTAATAGAGTTAAAGGTGTGCCCTATATACAGTTATATAATTTAACTATTTAAGGTGTGCCCTATAGATAGTTATATAATTTAACTATTTAACATAACTCTTATAACTAATTTTGTTCAAAATAAAGTAAGCTTTTACTTTTATTTTATATTATATATATTGGAATATAACTAATGTTTTAGAAAATTAAATATATAATCCTTAGGAAAATATTTGAATGTGTTCGTGATTATTAATATCAGATCAAATCAAATAAATACTTATTCTAAAATGTTCTTAACAAAAATGTATCGAGAATGGGATATCGATATATCCGTTAAGACTAGTATATGTAACACTCCATATAATGTACAATGAATTACTCATGATCGTTGAGGGCACTAAGAGTTTATGCATGTGTAGTTGTTTAGAATTATAGAACAACTCATGGAGAGTCTTCTATAGGTTAAAAGTCAAATAGAATATCTCATATGATGATGTACAATTGTCTTTTAACTTAAAAATATTGTGAATTTTAAGTGTCTAAACTATACTTTGATTATGGTTAATCTTACAACAACATGGTCGTGTTAAGGCCATAGTAAGGTAAAAGTTGAACCACTTGAAGTGAAACACTACTTAAGAGAGGATTCATCTTCTCCAAACAGAAGGTTTATATCACCGTAATTGGTAGTCAATATAAAGTCAAAGTCTTTGGCCAAATCAAGTAGATTACTCCATAATTGTTATCGGATTATACAATGGAATTCATTGTTGCATATCACAATTAACTATGAATATTAATAGAATTATTACCATTAAACGAGCTATAAATATCCAAGCAATATAGTGATGACAAAGAGAAATGTGCACAATTTATCGTTGCTCAAGGGTTTCATGTTAAACGATAAGAAATTTGATTTCACAATCTGTAAACAACTGAACTCACGCCCACTACTATGGTTAACAAAGTCCTTACAAACTCTAATATTTAACTTACTTATATATTATTGAGCGCTGAGTTCACACCTGGGAGTCATAAATAATCACAACTCACAATTTTCAACTGAAATTAGTTTATTGAAATAAATTATAAAAGTTATAAATTATTATTATGGAGAAATTAGTATAATGGTTATATAAATTAATTTCTTATTATTTTTAATTATCATAAGAGGGCCTAAATTAATTAATAAATGTATAATTGTTATATGTTTATTTAATCATTTTAGGGCCAATATGTAATTATATATATATATCTATTGTGTGTGTGTGTGTTTTATTTTTGAGGTTGAAAATTTTAAAATTGTTTTAAAATTAAATAGGCCAAAATATACATGGGTTTGAATTACTTAAATAATTTTATTCAGTTGAGTGAGATAAGATTTCACTTATAATGGGCTATGACTAGAATAGTGCATCTGGATAAGATATTCTACATAACGCATTAGTACTTCTATAAATATATCTATATGCCTCATTCTACACACATTGATATTAATTTTCTCTCCATATAAATAAATCTTATCTTAACAATGGAATTTGCAACTCCATCATTGAGTTAAAGGCAAAGTTGATGGTTAAGGTGATATGGACCGGTTAGATTATCAAATAAATTTCATTTTCATTATCACTTGTAAATACATACATACATACATAAGTACACATAGACAGACATAGACATATAAACACACACACCCTCCACCATACGAATATTTTTTGAATTGAAATTATTATACATATATCTTAATTTCACTTTAGAATTTCAGAACTGATTTACAAGAAAAGGGTTTTTGCACTGTTCACTTATGCACGTATCAGTGTATCTTCAACACTACCGGAGGAATAACCATCTTTGCATGCTTAGAGGAAGTTAATCTAGTAGGCACTGAAGGGAGAGATCTATAGACAACTCATATGCACACTCAATGGCTTCGTGCGACAATTCTTCTTAGATGAGTTCATCGATGATAAAACAGGGTTTTTTGGAAATGGGTGCGAGTAGGGATTTGAGGTTGCTGGGTAGAAGCTCTTGATTTGAGGAGTTCAACTATGTTAGTTGCTCCTCCTCCTAGAAACTCAGATAGTCAATGAAATTCGAAGAAGGTGGTAGGTCAGGTGACTAGGTTCTAATGCAAGAGAAAAATATTTTATTATTTAACCCATAAATAACAATAAATTGCATTATAGCCCATGTGCATTTAAATGAGTATATATTTCATATACGAGCTCCGTTTTCCATACAACTTGCATCATTGAGTTCGTATTACAACTCCAAACACAGTTTCATTATTAAGTTATATATTACACACATCTATGACATCACAATTAGGACATGAGCATATTAATTTTTTAGTTAAATAATTGTGTATTAACACCACTAAATTTAAATTCATACATTGTGATATTATTTGGACTATTCAGATATCTAATGTTAACCCAAAAAATGGATCAACACCCCGAATTAAGTGTGAAAGCACCAGCCTTGCTTATCAAGGCAAACAAAATAGAAAAAAGGGATAGTAAAGTTGCAGATAAAGTAAAGAGACAAGAGATTTTTATAGTGGTTCGGCTGTTAACGAAGCCTACATATACTTTATAACTTTTGTTATTAACCGATTGCTGTTACAAGTTGAATTTGACCACAATTTGATTGAATATTCTGAGTTAGATCAGGTCACAAGTCCAAGAGTTCACTGGAGAATCACAGTGAACCCCTAGATAACTATTGTATGGGAGGAGAAGAGTGAAGAATAATCCATGCAGAGTTTTAGCAGCCAGTTCAGAAGATCCTATTTATGTTGCAAGTAGGACTGTATTTATAGGGGTTGGAGACCCATTAAGCCATGCTTGCTTTGCTAAAATCCTGCACATGATGCCACAAACAAGTTCAAAGAGTTTGAAGACGACCCGGGCTAACCTAATGGATCGCTAGCTATCCATCGGGCATGGATCGCTAGCAATCCATGTATTTAGGGAATTTTTTAGTGATCTCCATTTGGTTGTTTTCCTATCTTCTATTTGAGTGCCTTGTCCAAATACCAAGTTGTTTGGAGTTTGTTTGATCATCCGTCTTCACGGGTCATCTGGTCCAGAAGAATCATCCATAACTTGCTCAAAAGTTAATGAAATCAGACAAAATTTTGTAGGTACTCTCTCTAGGGTGTGAGGACCTACCCTAAAAATTTAAGGTAGTGAAGCCCGACCTACATGGGTCGCTAGCGACCCATCAAGATGGATCGCCAACGATCCATCATACTTACTCCAATCAATCCCATTTTTTCTACGAGCCTTCTTTTACGTCTTCTAAGTGTTCTTCCAAAATTTCAAGCCAATCTGACTTTGTATGGGTTTTCTAAGTCCGTTTTAATTTAGCTTCTTTTAGTCAAATTGCTTGAATCAGCTGAGTCTTCACTTCTTAAACTACGCTGCTTAGAATGCTATGAAATTTGGCAAGTATTCTTAGAAGAGATAGTTTATCGTGATGCAAAAGGTTAGGATGACTCACAATGCATTCTTATGGATTGCTAGCGACACATAGGTGATGGATCGCTAGTAATCCATCCACTCAGTGTATAGGGTCCACTAACTTGTTTTCTTGATTGGGTTAGTTGAGTCTCGAGTAATTTTGGCATAGTCTGAATGTTCTAACTTCTATTGAATTCTGATGGGTTAAAAACTTGGTTAACATCTAACATTTGAAGTTCAAAATCATGTGTAAAATTATCTTTATTAAACTAATATTTAATAACTATATGCTATTCAAAACTGAAAATAAATCATTTTATTTAAATATTATTTTGAATTTATAATAATATTGTATATAAATTAATATTTATAATATAGTAATAATGTAACTAAAATTAAATTCAAATCAAATTTAACACAAAACAAATAAATTAAACATAAAAATTAACTTTCAATTTAATAAAGTAAAATGTAAATTTTAAATTCTAAACAACTAATTTAAATTTAATTAAATATTAAACATAAACTTATTTTACATCCAAACAATATTAAATATGATTTAATGTTATGTAATCATTCATGATAACACCATAATAGAGCTAGTTCATAATGAATAAAAAGGTTTTTTGAAAATTTTGTCTTTTACCCTATTGCTAGGAGCTCCTGATCCAATAATAGTACCAAAGCCTGCATTATGCCGAACGATATTTATAAAATTTAAATTTAAAATTGGTTTAAATTTAAATTTATAAAGGTTATGAATAAATTTAAAAATTATCTTTAGCTTTTGTATTCGTAAAGGTTATACATAAATTAATTTAAAATTCTTTTAAAATAAATTAAAATTTATAAGAGTTATGAGTATGACTTAAAATTATTTTGAATTTAAATTCATAAAGGTTATAAATAAACAAATTCAAAGTTCTCTAATTTGAATTTATAAAAGTTACAATTAAGTAAATCTAAAATTTTTTGAATTTAAAATTATAAAAGTTATAAATAGAAAAATTCAAAATAATTTTAAATTATAACAGGAACTGTAAATGTTATAATTCATAAAATATTATAATAAAGTTATGTAGTAATTGATAATAATATATACATAAATTTAAGATTTAGTATGAAATTTTAAATGTAATAATTAGATAATAGAATCCTATGTAATGTATATAAAGCAAAATGAAAATATGA
The DNA here is from genome assembly GCA_030737815.1 of Allium fistulosum. Taxonomy (NCBI): domain Eukaryota; kingdom Viridiplantae; phylum Streptophyta; class Magnoliopsida; order Asparagales; family Amaryllidaceae; genus Allium; species Allium fistulosum. The sequence continues at coordinate 210,709,976 of CM060907.1, forward strand.
GTTAAAAAGCTAAAGCCAGAAAAAAACATATTATAGTTGAAAAGAGTAAATGTACAGATTATTTATATACTTGTATACACACACACACACACATATATATATACATAGTAACAAATGATGTCATTGAGTACTGTAAATACTTATTATTACTTATAGACGATAATCCTCATTATTATTACTTTGAGAGATTACTAATCTGAAATAATGCTGCTTTCTATTATCTAGAATATAAATTGAGTACTATATACATAATTATGGTTTTTAAGCGCCCTCAAGCCACAAAATATTTACGATGATGTTAATTGTAATACCCCATAATTAACAAATAATTAATTAGAAATTAATTATTTAAATAACAGAATTAACTATATGAGATAAGGTAAACATCCATGGAGTGGTTATTTACTCATTATTAATGCGTGAATTAGGTGATACTCTACAAGTCATCAGTTGTGTATTTAAGATAAGTGGGAAATAAATTAATGCGGCCAGGGGCAATCAATTTACATTTGAAATTTAAAAAGAGAGGATTTGTAAATAGGGAAATAACTAAATATGATAGTGTAAGAAAGCCCAAAATCTTTACTATAAAAATGCCTCAAACATATCCTTTACACTTTTTATTTTCTTCAAATTAAAATAAAATCAAGCCCTAGTCGACCGCCATTAACAAGAGATGAAGAAGATCAAAGCAAGGGAAATATAAAGCTTCTAATCAACGAAAATCAAGAGCTTAGGTGAGTAATATATTCCTCTAATTCTTTTGAATTCCTCATGGCCATATGGTGTTTAGTAATTCTTTATATTTTCCTTATTTAATTGATATAGAAATGTAATATGAGTTTAAGAACTTTATTTTAGAAAATGGTTTTGACTAATAGAATCCGTATGTTGGGAAAAATGGTTAGTTATGAGAAAAGGAAAACATTATTGGCTTAGCCGAAGGGTTTAATAGTGTACCGAAAGACAATTAGTTGAGGCCAAAAACTAAATAATTAAATTAAGCAATTAACACTGAGTCAATATACCCGATCCACTTTTTATGCTAAAATGTCAGCAAAGTACTTATTAATGGTCGAAAAAGACCATGTCCAACGAATCAAAAGATGACACATTTAAAAGCAAGTGTCAAACGTGCAAAAGGTGGTTCCTAATGTGTGCTGAACCGAGAGTGCTAAACCAAAAACTAAAACAAGTAAGAAACCTAATTAGTAGACTCATAAAACCGTAGTCGGAAGCATACCAGAGGATGGTATGAAGGCGACTAAAAGGTGTCTAGTGTCGAGGAGGTGATTTCAAAACCATAATGTTAAAGTTATCATATATAAACCGTAGGTATTCCTGGGTTGAAGACGGAGGGTTTGAGGGCAGTTAATTGTGGATTTACGGGTAGAGGGAACGGTTTTAAAAGTCCAAAGATTAAGGTAGTGTTTGGTTTGTTATATTTAGTTTTGGGTTTTCGTCCATACAAAAAGGTACACCACGCATGTGTATTGCCGAAAACGACAAATTTAGAAGACGAAGTTAACATACAAAATAGAAAACAACTTTTTATTTTTATTTTCATGTTTTGGAAAATAACACAAGCACGTGAAACAATCCATTCTTCCATCGTCCCTCTATGCCCTTCGTCCTCCCATCTGTCTTCCTTTCATCACCTCTGTCGTCTCTCCATTCTTTTTATATTTGACATACATATTGAAAAACAAAAACACAAAATTCGTTTTTAAACCAAACACTACCTAAATTTCTTAAGCCACTAAAGATAAACCAAGGCGGGCTTCCGCAGACATCACTTAGGGTAGTGATTGTTGAGAGTAGTGTACCTGTCGGTAAAATGTGTAAATAAAACTAGTAATTTTTGAAGATAGAATTAATGCAAAGGCTTAAGAGGGCCGAAATTAGTACTAGAACATTGTTATGAATATAATGAGTAATATGGTTAACCGAGAGGTGGTTAGGTAAAATGTTAGCTTAATAATAGTTAAAGAGAAAAGCTTGGTATACGACATAAGGCATAAGGTGGAAGTCGAGGAAATCGAAAGTTAAGAATAAGGCCTGGTATAACAACCGAAACTGAAAGCAAAGGTATAGGCCTAGTGTGGCAACAGAAACCGAAAGCGTGGATGTAAGGCCTAAAGAGGCAACAGTCTAGACTACAAAAGCAATTGATGTGAGGCCTCAAGCAGCAACTAAGGGAACAGTGGAAGACATAATGCCATGAATGATAGTCTAGAAACTGTAAGTGAAGTCTGTGTAAGGCCTAGTGTGGCAATCAAAATATGAAAGCGAGGGTGTAAGGTCTTGAGCGGCATCCAAGAACGATGAGGCATAAGGCCTTAGTGGTAGCCAAAACCTAAATCTAAATTTCAGTACATCATCAAGGCATGAGGCCTCATGGGCCATCAATGATAGGATAGTATATCGATATACTATAATATTTCTATGGAACAAATCAAGAGGATGTTTTTGGTTGTGGCTTGACAGTTTCGCTTGGCACTTAGTGTTTGAACCAACAACTTAGGTTTACTTGTAATCAGATAATTTATTCCCTTCGTATAGTAAAGGGGAAACCCATCGCGCATGTTTGCGGCACAGTTCCACTAACTTCTTTATTTAGTGTAATATGTTACTCATACAAGACATTATGTTTGACCCTATTGTTATTCTTGTTTTTCCTATAAACTCATAGGTACTCTTTCTAGTAGGTTGAGTCTATGGGCTTAGGCGGGTTGCATATGGGATGGATAAATAAGGCAGCTAAAGATGAAGCAGAAACATTGGGTGTTATTTATGTTGTTTTAATTCCACTATATAAAGTTTTCATGGCTACATCTTCATATATGGTGCAAGACATTAATAACTATGTTGCACTATATTTTTGACCTCGTATGGGAACAATATTGGGATGTAAAAAATGTTAAACTTAATATGTCATGCTATGTTTTAATTAGTATATGCTTTGTTTACTTAAGATTATGTTATATAACTGCTATTATCTTTATTGCCAAAAGAAAATTCCAAGACGACTGCAAAACATTGGGGTTCTATTTTTGGGTTTCGGAATGAGGGATATTACATTTTGTATTAGAGCCTAGGTTAGGGGACACTTAAGTAGGACAGAGCTTATAATGAGTAAGTTAACATAAAACAAACACCTTAGGAAGGGTATACACGACTATACAATGTATTTGAATTTTTTTATATAATGATATATGTGGGTTTAGTAGAGATGGGAATTTTCTATCGCTAAGTCGCTATATTTCTCCCTTTTCTGACAAGTACTTTCTTAGTAGAAATGGACTTGAGAATTCGAAGAATTACTGTAGGAGGAGCCAGTGTAAGAAAGGAGAACGATAGTACTCAAACCATTAAAGACAATGAAAGGGAAGTGCTACCAGATGTAGTGAATAAAGCTATCCCACCTATCCTTGGTATGGATACAAACGTTGTTTCTAGTAGTTTATAGCCCAAATGATGAGAGAATCTATATCGAAAGTGATAAGCCAAAGTCGGTTATGAGAGAAGACTTTTCGAAGTTAAACCATGGCTATTGAAACCTGGGAGGCAAGATGTTTGAAGAGAAAGAGCTGGCGGTAGAAGTATTAAATTGTTTGAAAGTAAGTGAGCACATTATCCAAGACTTGGAGTTGAATGATATGAAGAATAGGTGGCTATCCTCTAGACAGTTGTAAGAAGACGCTTTAGATTGATGGGAGACAGTGACCACCAAAACTTTAAAAGTCGAGATTTTTTAGGAACAGTATAGGAGGAGGTATAAGGCTCATTTTATTTCTAAATCCCAGAGGAGTGTTTTGTTGAGAGAGTTCCTCGATCTCAAGTAGGGAGATGTTTATATTGAAGATTATATTCAGAAGTTCAATTCCATGGCATAGTAGACCAAGAGTTGGTTAATACCCCGATGAAAAAGAATGAAAAGTCTATTCGGGGACTGAAGCAAGGCTTGGATCATAAGGTAATAGAGAACCTAACATCTCCTTTTGAATTTTTTGTGGATATGGAAAGAAGAGATGATAATATGTACAAGCACAGAGAATGATGAAAAGGAAGTTGAAGTTGGAGCCAAAGAAGACATTTGCTCCCTACCAGAAGGGGAAGTGGGGGCAGTAGCCTAAAGTAAAGGCTTTGGAAAGGGGAAAATGGAAGAATATTTTGATGACGAATTGTTATAACCATGGTCAGAAGGGACACTATGCTTCCCGATGTCTGCAACTGAAAGGGACGATCAATGTTAAGTGCTATAACTGTATTAAGCCCAGACCACAAGAAGAAGAACTGTTCAAAGTTAAAGTAGGCAGTTTGTTTGCTTTAGAGGGACCGAGGGAAGGACCTTCTACCGAAAGGAAAGGAAAGAATGTTTTGGGTGGTATGATTTCCATTTGTAGTTTTCCAATTAGAGCTCTATTTGACACTACAGCTACATACTCTTTCATTTCAAAGGATGTGGTTGATAGCTAATATAATTTTGTCTATCTCTTAAAATATACAAATTCAACCGAATTAAAAATTGACAATGAAATATGGAAATATACTTACAATAAATATTTGGCATGTTGTCACCTTCATGCTAGTGCCGAATAATACAGCCATATAAACTTTCGAGTCTTGGTCACTTTAGTGTGAATTTGCCCTAGGCCATGTATTGTCTTTCATGGGTTTTTAACACTGAAACAATACAAGAATATGGATGTTCGACCCATATTCGATCGCATAAAAAAGTTGCATGGTGAATAGTCGTGTTAGGAGTATATAGGATTTCGATGAAATTGTTTCATTCGAAATGAGAAAGTAAACCAAAGCACGTGATATTGAGTTTAATATGATTGAATACAACGAAGATCTTGTTGCGTTGGATGCTTTGATATGTTTACTTAAGTGCAAAATATTCGATCTTCTTAACATATTAAGGATGCCTAAATGCATTTTTGTAATGAATGCAATGCAATCTTGTAATAAAGGGTTTATCCTTTGAATGGTTCGACCATTTAAAAGAGAAGGCGAAAGTTTGAGAATGGATGTAATATTTGCACAATTGGGATGGAGAGATGGTGAACGATCACTTCTACTTCATGAAGAGACATCAGAGATGAAATCATACAATAATTTAATAGAATCTTAATAAGGAACTAGAAATATGATTTCAATTCTGAATATATTTTTGTTATAGAAAGATTTTCTCTTTAAGATCCATTTCTTGAGTTTGAGATATCTGATCTAAAACTCTCGACTGTAAATTGGTTATAGTAAAAGAACTAAATAACCTATAATAAGTGATTTGTATTTCAAACATTGTTATTCTAATAGCGGAGATAGTGGGAGCATACCATGTGACGCTTGCTAGTGGGCGCATCAAGTTTTGAAAGATTGCTTTTTTGTATACTAAATATTATTTATGAAATAATAATTGTTTTTAGTTTTGATTGAAAATAGATGCAGCTTTATTTTAGTATAATATAATGAATACTGTCATAAAATAAATTTGTTTTTGGTATATCGATGATGGTATTTGTTCTTATAACATTAGTTATGCATTAGCTATAGGAAATACAAAAGAATCCAAAATATTTAACCAATGCTTTTGGAATCATGGACTAACCCATTCTTGAGAAATTATTCTTTAATAATATATATGATGGTGAATCATTTGGTACTTGTGAATTGTATCCCAAATGATTAACCACATAGCACCCATTCAGTAGGAGTGACAAAAAAGTTAACGAACTCCTTAGATTGATATGTATATATGTATGTATGTATGTATATATGCAATCCAAAATCAAATGATACCAAAATCCGATACACTAGTTTCATTATATTTATCGATGAATTTTCTCAGATATGAGCATGTGTATCTGATACACAAGTTAGATATCTATGATTAATTTTTAGAATATAAAATGGAAGTAGAAAAATACAAAATGAAAAAGAAGTAAAGCAATTCGATTTGATCATCTATGTGAGTATCTTGGATTAGAGTTCCAAGAGTACCAAAAAGAGAATAAGATCAACTCTTGAAATCTCTCCTTACCATGCTACATTAAGAATCATCGATAAGAAGTAATTAGACTCTGATGGATAAACTATGATTAACAATGAGTGAAGTTGAGTTAATTCTTTCTACAAATAAGGATATGTACCTAAAAGTAAGCACATATGTTGAGTTTTACTTCACCTAAAGCTAAGAATACGATTCCATATAAGATATAAATTGGAAAGAAACCCCTATCTTAAATAGTTTAAGATATGTGGCTGTTTGACCTACGTTATGAACGTAAATTTCATGACCTCAAAGCCAATTTTGATTTATGTAAGCCTATAAGCAGTTCATAAAATGTTTTTAATGTATATACCATCGCATTGATAAACAAATTATTGTTTCAAAACACACCATCTTCTTCTTGAAGGAATTTCCTTTTAGAGAAATTAGCGGTAGTGCGACAAACATGGATACAATCCAATATTCTAATATAAAAACTGATTGTGTAGATGAAATAAATTTAACTAAGCCCAAAAGAACATAGCTCATTAGAATGTCTAATAGAAAATCTCACACATTAAGGAGAAACTACAAATTTCTTATTGGTATCGAGAAAATGGATTATAAGTAATAATAATCTCCTTGATTTTCGACTAGACATGGAGAATATAAACTCTGCACATGGCCTGTTGTAAATAGATTCCAAGTAACATGCAAAATTAGATTTGGAAATTGCACCTGAAAGGATATGATCCATTAATCGCAAGCGAGTCTTCGAAAAGAAGATCAATGCAGTGGGAATTGAATAAAGCAAGTTTGATAGGAGACCTCATCAATTTCAAATGTTGAAATTAGTGGAGCAATTTCATCAGTCAACATGCTTAAGTCTTGCAAATTATCGTATAATATGACTATGAGTTTTGGTACATTAATATTGAAATAGAACTTGTAAATAATGATTTAGAGGAGACCGTTTGCATAACATAGCCAAAATGTCTCGAACTCAGTGGAAGTGATAACAAAGCTTATTGACCTGTAAGAAATGATCCTAAATAAGTATTTAGAGTTTGAGCAAGTATTTTGATAGAGAAACCAAATAGTTTGATTTTAGTTAAAATGCAGAGAAAATGTATGCCTACAAGAAAGAAATTGAAGGAACTAAGACATTTCTAACACTATAAGTAATCAACATGCTACTGATTTTTAATGATGTACCCATGTTAGATCAATTATATTTTGGTTGTTTAATTCTTGATGAATAATTTTAAAGCGGCATCAATTGCTTTCGGTATAAGAGGATGTTAGAACTGTCCCAATCGGTATACATTGCCACCACACTAAAATGTTAATATAGAGCATATTAGATTGACTCATTCTGCATCAGCAATTAAAGGTATCGTATATGCTATGTTATTTTGTATATTGGAATTTGATTTGCATTTGATGCATTGAGCGAACATCAAATCTGAGCTAAAATCATTGGATGGCGGTTAAGAGTATTCTTCAGTACTTACGAAATACTAAAGAATTGTTTATGGAATCAACAAACTTCTTATGTAGGAGTATTAGAACTCAAACTTTATAAGTGGCATAAAAAATAATAAGTAAATTTAAAATTCATGTTTACCGTTAAGGGGCTTTAAGTTGAAAATGTTCCAAATGGGAGGTGTTGGCAGATTCAATTATAAAGGCTAAGTACATCGCCTTGGATAGTGTCATAATAAAAGCAGCATATAAGCGCGCGCGCGCGCACACACACACACACACACACACACACACATATATATATATAAAAGCTAGGGATGGTTCCTGCCATCGAAAATCTAATAACGTATTATGATAGCATTGATGAAATATTATTACAATAGGAACTGACAGTCGAGGCATGTTCTCTGTAAGTACCATATGGTTAAAGAGTTTATCTAAAATGGAGGAGTATAATCGAAAAGGTGTATACAGAATAATATTATTATAAATTCACTTGCTAAGGCCCTATCTCGGTTTTATCTAGGAAAACCGATCGAGGGTATTTTTATGAGTCACCATAATTGACCCCTAGTGCAAATGTGAGATTGATAGAGCTAAGGGTGTGTCCTAGTGGCAATTATGTAATTTGATTATATAACCCAACTCTTGTAGCAAACCTTGTTCAAAATAAAGTAAGCTTTTGGTTTTATTTTCTTTTGTATATATTGGCATAGTTAGATAAAACTAATGTATTAAATACAATAAATATATACAAGTAGAAAAACCTTAGAAAAAAAAATCGACTGTAGTTATGAATGCTTCCATAACCATAGGTGTTGAATCGACTAAAATAAATACTTGTCGAATTACTCATGAACAATGAGGGCAAAGACTTACTTACTTTTAGTTGTTTGAAACAATTACAAAATGACCCATCAATAATTTCTATAGTTTAAAAGTCAAATAGAAAATATCATAGGACGTTGTGCAGCAGTCTTTTGACTTGAGAGTACTGTGAATTTTAAATGTCTAAACTATAATTTGATTATGGTTAATCACCCGACAATGTTGATTGTGTTAAGATGATGGTTGGGTATAAGTTAAACCACTTGAAGTGTAACACTATTCAAGAAAATATTTGTCTCATTCGAAGAAGGTTGGTATCACCATAATTGGTTGTCAATGTAAAGTCAATGTCTTCGGCCAAAGTAAATCGGTTAATTGATAATTGTTATTGGATTGAGCCATGGACTTTAGTGTTGGACTTCATAGCTAACTACGAATATTAACACTATTTTAACCATTAGCCGAGTTCTAGATATCTAAGTGATATCGTGATGATTAAGAGAAAACACACACAATATATCGTTGTTTAAGGGTGTCATTTTAATAGATGAAAAACTGAATTTCACCTAATCTATAAGCCACTAAACTCCAATCAAACTACCGTGCTTCAGCAAAGTTCGTAGGTGCTTTATTATATAAATTATTTAAATATTATCGATGGTTGAGTTCACACATGGAAGTCGCACAACCGTAACTCTTAGTTTTCAACCCAAAATAATTTGTTGAAATAATTTATGAAAGTTAAATTATTATTATATAGAAATTAATATAATTTTTATATTAATTAATTTATAGTTATTATTAGAGGTCTTAAAATTAATAAAATAAAATGTATAATTGTATTTATTTATTTATTGGGCCAATATAACAACTTCGATTTAATAAATAATGTATATGTACTACGTAATGTCTATATATATATATAATTTTGGTAGCAAAAAAGTAAAAAATAAACTAAAATAAGATGGACCAAAATATATATGGGTATGAATTAATTAAGTGAGGTAAGATCTTGTTTATAACGTACCTTAAGTGGTAGATCCGGGTAAGGAATTACATAGTCCATTAGTACTGCTATAATAGACCTAGATGAATCCATTCTTATATATAGAATTTTAATCTCTCGTTCTCCCAAATAAATTAGATTAACTCCATCATTGAGCTAGAGACTAGAGATATGATCCCTCACCAATGAAGCTAGTAGTTCAAGGTGTTTTGATTGGTAGGATTATCAAAGGAAAATTTTCACATTATTTTTTCAACGTCGATTTAAAATGTTTTTAAAATTGATTTAAAAAAAATTACGCATAATCTACAGTTATGTGCACATTTTGTTCATCATCGCTAGAGAGATCATTGAACATTCCAATCGATATGCAAAGGATGGATCGGCAATGGCGACATCCACTCAAATAAACAACAATGGTGGCAGCTGGAAATGTACAATTTATGATGAAGTAGAATTAGGTTTGTAAAGAGCGGCGCCGAAGGTGGCATTGCGGGCATGGCTCAGTGGCTCTCCACATCAGGAACTGGGCCATGGTGACTATGAAGCTTCTAATCATCTTTCTCAGTGTTAGTAATTGGTAGATGTGTCTACTCATTGCGGCTAGGATTTTCCGGAGGAGGAAGGTAAAATTTTGAATGAGTCCTCATATAGTAGTTATTCACATTTAAATCCTTATGTTTCAAACATGTATAACTTTTACATACGAGCTGCTATTCATAGACAACTTGCCTCGATAAGTTCATAATTAAATTCTGAACACATTGATATTACTTGTCACTAAATTATGTGCTTATTTCCAATATTGTAAACTAAACATTATAATGTTCATATTACCAATAAATACTTACATATCAACACTATTAATTAATGTTAATATATTAAAACATTATTCCTTTAGTTCGGCTATTAGATATTTGAGTTAAAACTAATTATAATCATTTAAATTTTAAATATCAATTTATGAAACATTAAATTTGAACAAGTACTATTTAAAGTTAAATGAGATTATTTTATTTATCATTATTATTCAAATACTTATTATTTAAAGTTAATAAAAACAAATAAGTCATATACATCTATTTATATAATTATAAATGATAAATTATTATAAAAATAATGTAATATAACTTAAAATCAAATCAAAACCATTCAATAAAACATTATATATGACTTAATGTTATCGTCATTATTCATGATAAGGCTATAAAATGATCTAGGGCATAATGAATTAAAATTGTAAATTTTTGAAATTTATCATTTTTACCTTACAACGAGATGCACCTTATCCAACACTTTGCACATGCTTAATTTCTTTTTTAGTGCATTTGGCTGCTACTTGTATATATGTTTTGATAGGTATATTGGCATACCAACTAAGGTATGCAATTTGGTTACATGTTATGGAACATTCTACGATCCAGTTTGGGAACAACTTATTTTCTTACTTGTTGATTTTTAAGTAACCTTATCAAAAAATGAAGAAACTGAAGTAAAAGTTTTATATTTGAAGAACATAGCAAATATAAGAAAACTAGAACTTTGTTTATATTATCATTTTACTTTTTGCCCATGCATCAAGTACATATCATAGGTACCTTTTATACCAGGTGAATAGACAGAGATTGCAAAAACGAAATAAATAAGCAGCAGAAATCTAGGTGACTTTTGACATAAAAAAAACAAAGTGAATCTATATCAAAGAGACACAGCAGCAAAGAGACACTATAGCAATGAATGGATGGTAATTTGGTTTACTCCAACATTGCCTCCCCTAAACCAAAATTCCTTCGAAAACCCAATGCAGCAACATTTCTTGAGAAAGCAGACCCTCCAAGCGGCTTCATGAAGATATCAGCAATTTGTTCTTCACTTTGACAATACTCAAGACTCACTTCTCCTTCACGAACGAGTTCTCGTAGGAAATGGAAACGTAGACGAATATGCTTTGTTCTTCCATGCAAAATAGGATCCTTTGAGACTGAGATAGTAGAACTATTGTCGCAATAAATGATCGTAGGACCTTCATGCTTAAAGCTCAGATTTTCAAGAATTCCTCTTAGCCACAAAGTTTGACATCCTGCTAGAGACGCTGCAATGTACTCTGCTTCGGTGGTAGAAAGAGCCACAACTGGTTGTTTTTTGAACACTAAGAAATAGTTCCACTTCCAAGGTTAAATGCATAACCCGAAGTACTCCTTGAATCGTCGATGCTTCCACCTAGATCGCCGTTCGTATATCCAACAAGCTTCATGGGCACACGAGCTTAATAGAAAATGCCATAGTCGATAGTTCCTTTAACGTATCACAAAATTCTTTTCGCAGCTACCCAATGGTTTGAGAAAGGCTTCTCCATGAATCTGCTAATTAAGTTTACTACGTACATGATGTCCGGTCTTGTAGCAGTGAGATATATCAAATTTCCAACTAGGCTTCGAAACAAAGTTGGATCCACTAACTTTCCCTCACCATTTTTGCACAATTTCAAACCTGTAACACAAGGAGTTGAAACTGGATTTGCATTCATCATGTTGAACTTCTCCAACACTTGAGCAGCATATTTTTCTTGCGAGATGAAAATCCCACATTTTGATTGCTGAACACTTATCCCCAAAAAATGATGTAATTCTCCCAAATCCGTCATCTCGAACTCCTTCATCATTGAATTTTTAAATTCAGATAACATCTCCATATCATCTCCAGTAAAAATCAGATCATCCACATATAAACTCACGATCATGAAACCTCCTTTTGAATGCTTCTTCATGTAAAGAGTGTGTTCAAAAGGACACCTTTCAAAGCCATTCTTTAAGAAGAAATTATTGATCCGATCATACCATGCATGAGAGGATTGCTTCAGCCCGTATAAAGCTTTCCGCAGCTTATACACCTTTTCTTCTTCGCCCCTCTTCACAAAACCAGGAGGTTGTTGAAGATAAATATCATTCTGAAGAAAACCATTCAAGAAAGATGATTTCACATCCATTTGCAGCAGCTTCCAACCATTTTGAGCAGCAAGAGAAATCAACAATCGAACCGTATCAAGTCGAGAAACATGAGCGAATACCTCATTGAAATCTTCGCCTTCCTTTTGCTTGTACCCATTTGCAACCAAACGTGCTTTGTACTTGTTGATGGAACCATCAAGATTCGTTTTGGTTTTGAACACCCATTTCACACCAATGGATGATTTGTGTGAAGGCAAAGTGGTAAGCTCCCACGTATCATTTTTCTCAATAGACTTGATTTCATCCTTCATTGCATCCACCCATTTTTTTCTTTTGATGCTTCTGTATAAGTGATTGGATCTTCTCCTGCAAAAAATGCAAAATATACATGATTCGTAGTGTCAACTTCTTCGGTTGCATCATAGATTTCTCTCAAGGATCGCGTCCTTCTTTCCGCCGTTGGTGGTGAATTTTGCTCCTGCTTAGCCCTATTATTTTTAGCATGTGGTTCTTCAATACCAACACCAGCATCAGCACCTTGTTCCATAGAAATTTCATCTTCAAGATTTAGAGTTTTCCAACCAGGTAATTCTGTAAAATCTAAAAAGTTATAGCAGCCATTTTCATCAAAGCGAACATCTCTGCCGATAATCATCTTCTTCGTCCTTGGATTGTAAAGCTTATAAGCTTTAGTCCTTTGGCTATAATCGATGAAAATGCCTTTTTCAGATTTGTCATCGAGCTTCGATCTCAAAGCATCAGGAATATGAGAGTATGCAAGACAACCAAAAGTTTTTAAGTGATCAACATTTGGTTTCTTGCCATACCAGGCTTCATTTGGAGTAGAATCCTTCAAGCTCTTCGTTGGTGATCAGTTGATTAAGTAAACGGCACAAGAGACCGCTTCAGCCCAAAAACACGCAGGCAAGTTCTTCTTCTTCAACATGCATCTGACCATATTCATAATTGTCCGATTCTTGCGTTCCGTAATTCCGTTTTGTTGAGGCATGTACTTTGCTGTATATTCATGGCGAATGCCATTGTTTCGACAGAATTCTTTAAATAAAGAAGACATATATTCTCCACCACGATCACTCCTCATATTCTTTATTTGAAGACCAGAATATTTCTCAACTTGTGTTTTAAAATCTTTAGAACATGAGAAAACTTCTGATTTCTCTTTCACACAATAAACCCAATTTTTTTTTTTGTGTAATCGTCAACAAACAACAAGAAATACCTGCTGCCTCCAAGCGATGGCACTTGCATTGGTCCACAAAGGTCGGTGTGAACAAGCTCCAGAGGTGATTGAGAAATCCACTTTGATTTGGATGGGAAAGATTCACGATGTTGTTTTCCCAATTGGCATTCCTCGCATAATTCGTTTATCACCTCAAGTTTAGGCAGTCCTTGGACTATTTCTTTGGTAGACATCTCCTTCAAACTACGAAAGTTTAGATGCCCAAGCCTCTCATGCCATAACTTGGAAACTTCATCATTAGAAGCAGCAAGCATGCACGTACCGCTCACGACGTCAAGTTTGATCGAAAATAATTTGTTGGATCCTATCACAATATTCGCCACTTGTTGGTCGTTCTTCTTCATGCTGCATTGATCTCCAACGAATCGAAAATCAAATCCCTTCTTCAACAAGTGACCGATGCTAAGAAGGTTGCTGCGTATGCCTGGTACGTAAAGAACCTCCGACATTTTTTCAACTTTTCCAACCTTGATTTTGAAAGAGATTTCACCAACACCTTGAATTTTGTATGATTTAGCATCTCCGATAGTAACGTGACCATCATTAGCTTCCACAAGACTTGAAAATAGATTTTTATTTTCAGTCATATGCCTACTTGCACCACTATCCAAGTAGCATATGTTTTCAATATTTCCATCCGAAGCAATCAACAAAGATTCAGATTTTTCTGCTTCATTATGCATAAAACCAGCAACTGACTTTTTTTCAGGATGTTTCTCCCAACAATCATTTGCTTTATGACCAGGCTTGTGGCAAAAATTACATTCAAAATAACGTTTTTTACCTTTGTATTTGCCTCGCGCCTTGTTATTTTGGAATGATGGTTTCTGCTCCTTCAATTCTTCACGTTTTCCACCATTCCCACTGTGATTTTTGCTATGGGATAGGCTTTGACCTTTTGTGGATGTGAATTGAGATTTTAAGGCTTGATCTTGAGAAGAATTTGTTTGTTTACTTCTCAGCAAGATCCTAGCCTCATGAGCTTCCAGCTTTCCTTGCAAGCCTTCAAGAGAAAGTGAAGCAATATCATTTGATTCCTCAATTGCAACCACAATATGATCGAACTTGATTGGTAGGCTCTGTAGAATTTTTTCGACGACTCTTTGGGTCACCACGGCTTCTCCGTTTGAAGCCATCTGATTGATGATGGAAGTGAGACAAGTAAAATACTCTGAGATTTTCTCACTATCCTTCATTTCGAGCTTTTCGAATTCAGCTCGCAGCGACTGCAGGCGAATCTTTTTTACTTGATCTTGGCCAGAATACGTTGTATTCAATATTTTCCAAGCCTCCTGAGCATTTGCAACTTTTGAAATTCTCTCATAAACTTGAATTTCAAGTGTCTGATATATTTGAAAGAGAGCCTTCCGATCTTTCTGCTTTTTGCTTTTCAGAAGTTCCCTTTGGGCGGCTGTGAGTTCCGTCTCATTTTCCGGCGCTCCTACACCTTCTTCGACTACAGCCCATAGATCTTGAGATTCAAGACATAACTTCATTAGATTGCTCCAATAGTCAAATCTCTCACCATTGAAACGGGGAACTTGTGAAGCGAGATTATTTGACATGTTGATTTTTTTGGCTCTAATACCAGTTTGGAGAAACAGAAGTAAAAGTTTTATATTTGAAGAATAGAGCAAATATAAGAAAACTGGAACTTTGTTTATATTATCATTTTACTTTTTGCCCATGCAGCAAGTACATATCATAGGCACCTTTTATACCAGGTGAATAGACAGAGATTGCAAAAACGAAATAAATTAGCAGCAGAAATCTGGATGACTTTTGACTTAAAAAAAACAAAGTGACTCTATATCAAAAAGACACAGCAACAAAGAGACACTATAGTAATGAATGAATGATAATTTGGTTTACTCCAACAAAAAAGTGTGGCAACTACATTTTTTTTACTTATAAGTCAAAATTTTAACTAATTTCATAAGCGACAGAGAGTTGCTTATGATTTATAAGTTACTTTTGAGAGAAGTAACTTATAAGTTATTTTGCAACAAGTAGTTGCCAAACAGGCCCTATAAGTCATTCTATCCTTTTGTCGTATGATACTAATAGCTTGGCTAGCTCTGGAGGTCTTTCCCTAGTTCTGATTATCCTATTTTTTTACGCGGATGGCCTTCTTCATTTTTTCCAAGCTATTATTGTCTACGAGCACGTTATGCTAGCTTAGAGATTGAGGCTAGACTTCTTTCATATTTAGACCAGCTTATTATCCTTTCTGATGCTTTTTTGTGTACTCGTGCTTTTGAGAGCTTATAGCCTCGTAATACATGTGGTTGATTGGCAAATGTATGTATTAATTTTTTTGATAATGAGTGATACTCAAATTGAGGAAAGCAGTCAAAATATTTTATAAAATAGATAGACAAAATGCTACCTACAAGCCTGGTAGGTGCCAGTCAAAAGTAACCAAGAGTGAGCTGATCAATATTCAGTATTTGGGCATTAATCATATCTTTAAGTAATACAAAGTAGCAGCCATATTGCGGTTAGAACAAATTAATATATGCAGACATTAAACAATAGCGTACATAAATTTATATAGCTATCAGCCAAGAATATATGCAGCCCAAATTTTCATCCATTGCCACCAGTGTGCATGGGCACATCAGCAGATAAGCAAGAACTAGCACGAATTGAGGGGATGAAGCCCACAATTGCAAGTCAATGTACAGAAGCAACTATAAAGGTAAATGAAGCCCAATATAGCCCTTAGTTCATAGCTCAACTTTTTCAGGGTGCAACAATAATGAATGTATACCAGGCTGCACAATTACAGATGCTGAAATGATGTATAACAGCAAAAGGTTTGGACAACATAGATGCAAATGCGAAAAAGGAAAAAGGATACATAGAAGTGATGTGCATACAGGTGCTGATGAGCAGGGTGAAGTAGGGAATACGGGTAGTAGGTAGATGAAACTGAGGATAGGCGATAGCATGCAATAAGCTGAAGCCGAGCAAGGTGGCTGTTTTAGAAGTTGGTCAATAACGTTAGTTGTTTATATCTACCGTGGGTAGTGCGTCGATCATGGTCAGTTGAAGATTTTGTACGATTCGTTGGTGATGGATCTTCCGATTCAGTTTTCTTCTGCAAGTACCTGTCCACTAGGAAGTATGCCATGTCGTGAAATATAATAGAAGTGATGTATTCCGATGTGTGTTAGAAAAAACATGCCAGTTCCTTTTGTTCAATAAATACCAACTGATAAATTGATTAAGTCATATGAAAAGGCTTCTATGATATTAATATTTGGTATTTTAAACTTTAGCATTTCTGTTGTATTTAATTTACCATTAACCGCATACGAAATATAGCTTTAGAAGGCGCCACTACAAGAGAAACCGGCTATTCCAACGGCTCCAAGCCGTTGGCGGCTGTTGGGAGCCGTTGGAATAGCGTTCACGCTTTCCAACGGCTTCCAACGGAAACAACAGGGTTATTCCAACGGCTCCCAACGGTATATTGCCGAAGGAGGCCGTTGGAAGCCGTTGGTTTAAAATGACCAAAGAGCCGTTGGTAGCCGTTGCTAATCTGGATGAAATTTTTTTTATAACAGCACACCATTCACCTTCCAACCACACACAATCAATATATATTAATTTCCATTCAATTTCCATTCCATTTCCACTCCATTTCACATATATATCACATATCCAATACATTATACCACAAACAATATAAACAACCAAAAATTAACATCAAACATTACATTTTCAAACCAAACTCCAAGTCAATATGTACATAAACAAAACAAAACCCTCACCAACACCAACTCCATATTCAAGTCAATATATACAATGCAAACACTTAAACCTCACCACCTCAAAGTCAATATATCCATAATAACCATCAAACACAATCCTCACCACCCTCAAAGCACTACACCAAAACAGGTGATTCCCAACGAGTATAACTGTCGCAAACAATTTCAGCAACGCTTATTAGCGTCACTGTAGGGGCGTCGCAATTTATTGCCAACGCTTATAAGCGTTGGCGAGTTTAGTTTCCCAACGCTTATAAGCGTTGGAAGGTTGTATTCGCCAACGCTTATAAACGTTGGTGTATATTATTTAGCAACGCTTATAAACGTTGGCAAATTAACCATCCAGCATTGTTTAATTTTCTATGCTGACGCTTATAAGCGTTGGTAAATTTTAATTGCCAACGTTTATAACGCTGAAATATTTTCATTCTCAATATAGTCAATTATTTTAACATTAATAAACAATTAATAACTAACATGATATGCATTATTATACATTCAATAGGAACCCAAAATTTACAATATTCATGATCAAATAACAACATAAATTTCATAGTCAACTACTTCATAACAATGTCAACTACTTCATAACAAGTACAATACATAATTAAGTTGGTTAATTCAATACATAATCAACTACTTCATAACAATGTCAAATTGGAATACAAAAGACAACGTAAATTTCATAGTGAAATTCTACAAATACCGAATACGAAACTCCGGCCATATAACTGTTCTCTGTAGTATCTATGCTCCTTTTATGAATGTTACTTATTCAAATGTCATATAGTTGTTATTCCACAGGGCCATCAATACTGCAGTGCATTGTACAATATGTTTTAACTACACAAAGCTCTTTATGCTATAACACATAATATGTCAATATGTATGTGCGAGTTTATACCTAATGCCATGTCCAGGGCCACAAGTGACACTCTCAATCCAAACATTTTGCACTCCAGGCTTCATAGCAATGCAATCGTCCTCTGTCTGTATAATTGATCCAGTAATTAACACACCAAGAGAGCTCATAATAACAATTCCATCAGTGTTCGGGCTATTATTTGGTGCAGTGATCTTCACATTCCTTACTGTGGTGTAATTACTGCTTTGTACTGATATGTGAAACAGTTTGCTGTTTACTGAGCTAAGGCCCGTTATCAGCACATTCCTTGATTGCTCGATACTTAGCGACTGCATAAAATTTGTTTACATATCAGAATACAATCCTACTAGGGTGATTATTATACACACACCAGTGCAGAAAAACTCACAGTAGCGCCAACTGAACAAGTTTTGCCAGCCAACTTACAAGCCCACAACTTTTCTCCACGTCCATCAAGGACCCCACCCGAAATGGTAAGACCATCGACTCTCTTAAACAGTATCCACTTAGGTACAGTACTGTTTATATCACTAGGTGCAATAATAGTACCGCTGACGAAAATTCTAATAGCATTGTTTTTGCATGGCCCTTCAAATGCTGCTTGGCTTAGAAAGAAGTTTCCGGATGGAATTAGAATATCTGATGATACGTTGGCCACCTGAAACGGTCCGATTCGAAACCGTCGAGACCGTTGAAATCCTACCGTTGACGTCACACACGTCTACAGTGAAATTAAAAGAATAACTAGATATCCCTTTTCAACATCCCTCTATTATTCTCCGGCACCATAACCATACACAAATATGAAAATTTCAAGACAAATTTCAATTTAACTGATCAAGTTTTGAGATAACTTTTGTTATATTATATTTAGCACATTCCCCTCAACGTTTTATTTTTGACGTTTTTAGAAGTATTTTTCCATGCTTGAACAGAATGTTGTGGAGATCCGCTCGCAATAGTCTTAAAATTTAATCCGACAAATCCATAATTAAATTCTACGTTGTACGATTGACGCTTACCAAATAGCTAGACAAAACGAATGCTAAATGGGATCCGGTGAAAGGAATGGTTAGTGGAAACGAGCAATGGTGGGTCATGAAAGTGAAAGTGATTTTTGTATCGTATTTAAATCTTTTACTTACGAGTTTCAGTAGTATTTTTTGTTCCATTTTTTCACGAGTTCGATTCTACTACTATGAAGTCCATAATAGAACCGATGGCCCTGTTGCTACTCCAAATCCAATTCCAACTTAGAATGTTGGCTTATTCAAATGTTACTTATTTAAATCAAGTACTATCATGATTATAAATTGAAGAATTTTGTACCTACCTACTAACGATAGCCATGAACTGTAACTAAACACGTTTCCAATGTTCTCTCAAAATAAGTTTTTCTTTCTCCAGACATAAACACTATATTTGCCTGAAAGTCTTTGTTGTTTAAATTCCTTCAAACTCAAGGTACCTTCAAAATTCACTCTTTTTCTTTCCACTGACCATTGAAAATAAATTTTGAACAGCTCAAATTCTTCAAGTTAGAAAACGGCTTCATAAAAGTGTGGATTTGGTGGAGGTAACCTTTGTTTTGTTTATGAGAAACTTTTTACTACAATTAATGCTCATGAATCAAATTGTGCTTTGGCTACTGATAAACGTGGTTAGGGTGGTGCTGAATACACATAATAACGGAATTTCATTTATTTCGTTTGCGGAGACATAATCCTAAGTCGAAGGGATATCTGCTTCTAATCTACTGATTACTTTGAGGAATCATGAAGTGGACTTCATTATTCTATGATTACTTGGTATTTTTGCTTTAGATAAATTATCATATCTAATCAACATGCCATGGAGTTTTTCAACCTGATCTTGTTTATAGGATCAATGCCAATAACTAGTTAGCATGACATTTTGAAAGATATAAAATCTTAAAATACCAATCCAAAAAAATTATTGGGCATTATCAACTTCTCCAATATCGCAAACTAGCATAATAAGTTATAAATACATATGTATTTGGCATGTCGAGTATGTTTACAGGAATCAAACAGCTAACCTGCAAAAAATATAGGCTGGTTGTCCTTCAAAATCACTGCAATATGAATAATGGTATTAGAATCAACGTTTCAAACAACCTCAATGCATGTTAATATATAAATATTACAGGTTGTTGAAATTAAGGTCGACTGAAATTTTAATCATTCAGAATTGATAATTTGCCTTCTGCGTTGTCTATTTCAAAAAACTTGCTATTATATATTGACTAAAAAACATAACAACACTTGCACAAAATGAGATGAAAGGTAGAAATTTATTCCTACCGCCTAACAGTTAAAGGTCCAAGAATGGACAACAAGAGAGGAGAGCCATGATACATTGATCCTGAAAACATATATGACAGCAGAAATAAATAAACATATGATGAATTGATAAACAATTAAAACTAGCGTAAAATTCGGAAAAAAATTGTTTACTTGTGCCCCATAAATATATTAGACTAACCAGAATAAGGCGACATATCGGATAGCTTGAGCCAGTAACCTTCAGCCAAACGGCGGAGACTAGTGACTGGAGTGGCGGCTTCGGGTCGCGTGGCAAGACTGAGTTCGCCAGCGAAGAATGTGAGTAAAAGTCTAGCGATTACGGCAGCTGCCACTAGAATCCAATAATTTCGCAGATCTGCCATTGAGAGACTCAGTGAAAGAGTGTGAATTTGAGAGCTATGGGTCTTACAGAGGTACGAAATTTTTTAATTTTAATTTGGAAATCGGAGGGTTTGATAACGAATTTGAATGGAGTTGCGCCGAAACGATTTGGGGAAAATGCAAAAGTGGAGCGTGCGAATTGGAGGATGAACGTCAGAGAGGGAAACAATTTGGGGAAACTGCGGCCAGGTATAAGCGTGGCTAGGGTTAAGAGTGATATGTTATTCAATTACAATTTTGCCCTAGTATATTTCAATTAACTCCAATTAAACCAAGGCTTACAACGAAAATAACTGTCGCCGTATTTAAAAGTGTAAATTTTTATTTTCAGTAACACTTATATTGGATAGCGACACTTATTAGCGAGACTAAAATGCAACCCATATAAGTGTCGCCAAATGGAAAAAAAAGTGTTGCCAAATGACTGTTTTGGTGTAGTGAAGTCAATATATACATTAACCAACCACAAAGACAATAATCATCATATCTCTCAAGCATCATCATCACCTCCGGAAGCACCAAACGACGAAGGGAAGGAACTATGCCTCTGCGCGTACTCCGCTAAACGTTGATTCAGCTGCTCCATTTGTATAGCACGAAGACGGTCCTGCTCTTGCAGCCGCTCAACCATGTCTCTAAGCTCTTTTATTTCAGCTTTGTCACACGCCTTTTGAGCTGCCCGAACCTGCAAATAGAATGTGAGATGTTCACATTTGTATTATAATCATTTTCTTAAGCAATGCATATTTTAAAATATAGAAACGTAAATGACATGATCTTAAGCAATGCATATACCACAAGGAAATGCATATTTTTAATACAATATATAGGTGTTAAAAGTATTCTTACATTTTTTTTGGTTCATCCATTTTCATCACATATCTTTGTATATTTTTCCTTTTTTACTTATCTAATATTTATAAATCATGTATATGTTAGATTTAACTCAGCTAGAAATCATCATATGTATAGTGTATCTATAGGTTAATTTATTAAATATAATATTGCAATGTTTATAAGATTACCGCTTGGTTTCCATAGCCATAGCGCCTATTCCGCTGCGTCGAATCCATAATAACGTCGAAAATATTATCTTGCTCCTCTACCGTCAACTCATCGCGATCCGATTCTGAAAGCAGCTCTGCCCGTGCCTCCTGAAACTTTGCCTAAAATAAAAAACAATTACAGGTTAAAATTAGTAGAATATGATTTAAACATATCGATATTAATAAAATAAGATTTAAAATATGTATACATATGCAGCCGTCGCCTTATCATCATCATCCCACTGATATGTAATATTGCCAGCATTATCTGCTTGTCTTGATGCGTGGGTGCGGGTAAATACCTCCATCATAGACACGGGACGTCCAAGCAATCTTTCCTGCAATAAATAATTTATATATTTTAATTTTTCATAGCTAATTAGTGAACTGATTAATATACAAAATGTAATAACGGTTTAGATTCGTAATTGATAAATTTACCAAGTCCTCACGGTGATGCTGAAAAGACTTAGATCCGCCACGATGCGTTACAGGATTCCTACTTCTATTGACAGAGTTCCTCTCCGACTCCACCTGCAATTTAAATTGAATATTGTATTTACTAATTGCGAAATAATTAACTATATATTTGGTAGATTTACCTTGAACTCGTCGGTCTCCCACCAACTCATCCAAGAATCCCATACGGAAGCGCCCATCCAGTTCGGTTTCTTCCCCGATTTTTTAAGAGCTGACATTACCTCCCTGTAATTTTTGGCGACCTTCGAATTCCAATGGCGCTGAACCATGGCGACATCGGGCTCCGCCAAGTCCACTTGCCCCTGTACAAAGAGAAAATATTACTAATTGTTCATTTATACTTATTCATATAGTAAAGTGGTATAAACTCACCAGAAAATCCTGCCAGATGGCCTCCCTGACTTGGTCAGGGATCTTACTCCACTTAGGCCAGCAATCTATCATCCTGCTCATATATGATTGCTTGGAAATGCCAAGCACAACTCCTGAGGGCTCCAAATCAAATCCCCTGTGTTAAATATAAAACAAAGCTTTAGACAAGTATATATATGTATGAACAAATTTATATTATTATCATTTTAATTTTGATACTTACGCTCCATCAGCCTTCGGCTGCAAATATACAAGTGGTCGAGCCGGAGGCTCACCACTACTCTCGCCGGCCGAGCGAGAAGAGCTACGACGTCTGGAGCCTGACATAATACCTGTTGAAAGTTTCATTTTTAATTATAGACATAAATAAAATGATGATGATATGTGGTGCATGTAATAAAGTCATTTTTAATTGGTAGTGCATGTAATGATGATGATGATATGTGATGCGTGTGCGTGAATAATTGTAAAAATTACCGGATATTACTCAGTCCTCGTCGTTTTCTGATTCAGACTCGGTCTCGTGTTCTATATCGTTTTCTTCTACACTCTCAAATGCTTCGATTAATACATTTGTCTCATCATTTAATTGTCCAAAATCAGTTTGATCGTCTGTAATTGTGATTTCAACATTTTCCTCGATATCTGCTTGATAGGCTTGTTCTTCTGGAATATTCTTTCCATCGAATGTAAATCTCGCCTTAGTTTTTAAAACCGTAGACCAATCCGCTTTATCTCTTTTTAGAGACAGATAAGGGGCATAATAAACTTGTAGGGCTTTTTTGGCTAGTACAAAAGGATCGTACTGCTGATAACGGGAGGTATGTTTTATTTCTATAAGATTATAATTTGGATGCACGTTAATACCAGAATCTGGAACATTGCTGAACCAGTTGCATCTAAACAAAAAAACTTCCTTTGCGGGTCTTATAAAATATGTCAATTGCAAAATCTGGGTTAACACACCATAAAAATCATGTATATGATTATTAGGATCATCACTGCCTTTAACAAATACACCGGTATTGTTTGTTAATTTTTCAGCACCGTATTCTTTGGTGTTGAATTTATATCCATTAACGAAAAATATTGGATACGTTTTAACTTTTCTTTTCGGTCCCAACGCCAAATATTTTAATCCTTCATCGACCACATTATTTGTAGGATCAAAAACGTAGTTCGAAAACCAAGTAGCAAAATTTTTGCTTAAATCGCCGTTTGGATTTTGTGATTCATAAACACTGCAAACAAAAACATAATATATTGCTTTATTATTAATTTACACATGCAGTATTAAATTAAATTTATCAAAACTTGTAATCTGATAATTACCTAATAAATGATGCAACTTATAGACAATTAAGAAGAATATATGTGTGTGCTACATGGTAATCTCTATCATCTAACCATACTTCTACACATTTTCCAGCATGTCGACCATGTTGTTTAAAAATAGATAACATTGCTTCAGAAGAAAAATCTTTTTCAACGGCCTCATCATTACGCGCAACACTTTGAAATGATAAATTCACATGATCATTGAAATAATGAGAGAAAAAGAACGATGCTTCTTCTTCGATATATGATTTGCAAATCGAACCTTCAACTCGAGCTTTTTGTCTCACTTTTTTCTTTAAATGATTTAAGTACCTAATAAAAAATATTTCATATCAATATTGATTTTTATTTATAGTTAAATTAACATTTACATACTCGGTATTAACAATATACCTCTTGAATGGATACATCCATCCATATTGCACGGGACCTCGAAAACGTGCTTCAAATGGAAGATGAACAGGTAAATGCTCCATCACATTGAACAAACCTGGAGGAAATATTTTCTCCAGTTTGCAGAGCAGTATAGGGATTTCTACCTCAAGTTTACGAAGACAGTCAACTTTTAACGTAGTTGAACAAAGCTCCTTATAAAATAAACTAAGTTCTGTTATAACCTTCCAAACTTTTACGGGCAACAATTCTTTGAAAGTGACGGGTAACAAATTTTGCATCATTACATGACAATCATGGCTTTTCATCCCACTCAGTCTTCCGTTCTTATAGTCGACACATCTACGAAGATTAGATGAAATTCCATCAGGAAATCGTAATCCTTCCACCTATTTTAACAGTACTTTAACTTGGTTGTTATCTAGTTCATAACATGCTTTGGGTTTTTTAGTGTCATTTGGCTTCATATGAAGCTCAGGACGATTACATATTTCTTCTATATCACGTCTTGATTTCAGATCGTCCTTAGTGTTGCCCTTAACATTCAAAAGTGTATTAAACACATTATCGAATACGTTTTTCTCGTTATGCATCACGTCAATGTTATGACAGATTAAGAGATTTTTCCAATAAGGCAACTTCCAGAATATACTCTGTTTGCACCAATTATGAAACGTCGATTTACCTAGGATTTCAGTTTGCTGCCCGATTTCATGTATCTTTGGATAATCTTTTACAAGTTCATATATATCTTCACTTGACCAAATCATTGGTGGTTGTAAAGTCTCATGTCTATTAGCTATGAAGTTTTTTTGTCTCTTCTAAAAGTATGATTAATATGGAGAAAACGTCGATGACAATTAAACCATGAAATTTTCTTCCCATGCCGTAAAGAAAATGCTCATGTTTCTTCCATACAGTAAGGACAAGCAAAACGACCGGCCGTACTCCAACCCGAAAGCATTGCATATGCAGAAAAATCGCTAATAGTCCATAACAAAGAAGCGAACATCCGAATTTTTTTTTGATACGTCGTATGTTTCAACTCCTTCATACCACAATGTTTTCAACTCTTCGATTAGCAGTTGTAAGTAAACATCGATACCCTGTGTCGGATCATCAGGGCCAGGGATGACAATTGTGAGAAACATATATGGAGTTTTCATACACATCCACGGGGGTAGATTGTAAGGTGTAATGATTATAGGCCAAGATGAATATTTAGAACCAAACTGAGAAAACGGTGAAAATCCATCAGTACACATATCTAGTCTAACATTACGGCTCTCCGCTGCGAAATCGGGATATTTCTTATCAAAATACTTCCATGCTTCTCCATCAGATGGGTGTGTTAACGTACCTTCTTCAGGTGTTCTCACACTGTGTCATCTCATATGATGCGCTGTTACAGATGATACATATAACCTTTGAAGTCTAGGAGTGATAGGTAAATAATGCATACGTTTGTATGGAACTTCTTTTCCCTTTTTTCCTTGGTTTGTATCTTTCTTGATTACATATTTTACAATTTCGAAGACTGACATCATCTTTCCAAAACAACATGCAACCATTTAGACATGTATCAATTTTTTGATACGGCAAACCGAAAGATGACATAAGTTTTTTCACTTCATAATAATTTTCGCACATTAAATTATCTGATGGCATATGGCATTTAGCAGCTTGTACAACAGCCGTAAATCCAGCTTCTGTGAGGTTGTACTTTGATTTCATTGCAATGTACTCTGCAGTTGTCGATAATTGAGTGCCGCTAGTACATCCATTCCAAAGAGGTTTCTTAGTAGCATCCAATAAATCATATATATTTTTTGCTCCAACATTTGGTTCCTCTTCGACGTTAACATTGTCGTTATTAATTTCAATAGTAGGGAACATTGATCGTGCTGCATCTTCAACCATATGTTCTATGAGATTCGTCGTACTAACTTCATCACTAATGACCTCTATTGACTGTTCTTCGTTACGTGTTATAATTTCTCCATGACGATCCCACACCAAATAATTGGTTACGAAACCATATTGGCGCAAATGAATTCTAACCATATTCGGTACTAAATGCTTCAACAATTTGCACCTGCTACATGGACAACGAATTTCTACGTTGTTTCCAATATTACTTAAAGCAAATTCGACAAACACATTTACCCCGTTAAGAAAATGTTTACTTATTGAGCCTCCCATTTCTCTTCTTTGATACATCTAGCTACGATCAATAAAATAATTGACCATTTTTTTACTGTAAAACCTATGATCAATAGTAAAAAAATTATTAATCAAATTTGATAAACACATTTAGATTTTACTGTTTTTTATAATCCATTTTCGTTTATATACAAAGTTATTTCTTGCTATTTTGTTTACATTTTTGTACCTTTTGTGATGGTCGGTTATCCTACTTCCCATTACAAACACAATAGTAATTACATTTCTTAAATCATATCATTATAAACGATTTTCCAAAATTTCGGCAGCACTTCTTCCGTGTTCCTTGTATCGTACACATATGCATGTACACAAGGAACGAAAAGGAAATACCGTCGAAATTTTGTGAGCCGTTTATAACGATATGATTTACTAAACATAATTACTTTATAGTGTTTGTAACTTGTCCAATACAGGGACAAATCCAACAAATATTGTATCAGATGAATATGAATATCCGTTTTGCAATAAAAACGAATTTTCATACAACGATCATATACAACACTTGTCAGACGGGGCCAAAAATTCACTAAGAGATTTAAATTTTGTTTATATGTTACCATTTTATTAAATATATAAAATAAAGCATATTATGCATTATTTTATTTATATTCTACTATTTTATTAAATATATAGTAAATTATATGATTTTTACTATTTCGCAAAATATATAATTCATGTGTATATATATACTAAATTATATACTTATTTAATGCTAATATATTTTGTAAAAGATATAATTCATGTTCGTAAAATATTCGACTAATTCATGTTTGCCTAATATTTTACAAAACATACACAAAATAATTTAAATCAATCCTAACTAATCTAACGCTAACTTAAATGCGCATTTACACTAAATTATCAATATATGTATATATGTGCATAATATATATACACAAACAATTTGGACATTTGGATGGTAATAATTGTAATTAGCACTTAGTTTGGTATAATAAACAATCAATAGGCCATTAGATACAACTATAACAACAAATTAAACACAAAATTAGCAAAACTTAAATTTTTAGGGTTTTAGGCAAAACCTGATTTTGGAGTGGAATTGGATGGATAGAGGCCGCTGGTGTTGATTGATGGCGTTGGAGTGGCTGCCGGTTGCGTGGGGAGGCTGGGAGCAAGAAAAGAGGAGGAGTGGAGGAATAGGGTGGAGGATTTGGGGTTTTTTGTTGCAGGAGAGGAGAATGAATGTTGCTCCCGGCTTGCTGTAGGTTTACACGAATATTTCCAACGGCTTCCAACGGCCGCAAACAGCATTTTTACAACGGTTACCAACGACTTGTTAAAAAATAATGAGCCGTTGGTAGCCATTGGAAATTCCCGTTGGCGGCCGTTGGAACCCTGTCGTGGCTATATACTGTAGTTCTAGTAGTGCGCATGTAGGTGCCCACTTAAGAGTATTTAGTTGGTCATTTAGCAGTACATCATAGTTTTTAACAATGAGAAGCTGAAATTATCTAAGCTGAATTTCCTACTAGGTCATTATCAAATGCAAGTTTTCATCTAAAAACTTCATAGGTTCTGTAGAAATCGATGATAAGATCATTTTGGTTGTTAGAGATATCAAAAAGTCCTGGAATTCAAGTTTTAGAGCAATAGGCGTGTTATGTTTCTTAGATTAACAATTCTTAATAATTCCAAGTCCTTCGAGGTTTCGGTTTATTGATTTGTTCCCAGTTAATTAGACTGTGCGAGTTAGGGAAGTTCCCCAAAGAAGCTACTCGTAATCCTATCAATTTTGTTGACCACCCAAGAAGGAAACCTATAATAGGGAAGTTGGAAGAGACGATAAAACAAAGTTAATTAACATGGTTATATATACCCATCATGGAGAGACTATTGCCTTTCTAATATTTTAATTTACTAATAAATTTATCTATAATAACGTGCCATTCTCCATTTTTTAGGTTTGGTTAGTCTAACCGGAAAGCCTAAATAATTTACAGGAAATCGTAAGCTATTGTAATTTAGAGTATTAGCTACTTAGGTAAACGAGGTCCATATTATCATTCAAAATAAGTACCGAACCTTTTGGAAGCTAATACATAGTCTTGATAAGAGTTCAATATATATAGGGCAAAATTTAATGAGGCGATATGATTAGGTTAGTGTGAAGAAAATATGAGAGTGTCACCAGCGTATTGGAGAGTTGACATATCAACGGTAATGAGGTTAAACAATAATGGTGAGAGAGGGCCTCCCTATGTATCCCATGCTTGGGTTGAATATTATTTACCTTCAACACCATCAATTGGGTCAATAGCTTTAGCAAAGTCTAATTTGATGAGAAATGAGAGAATGGAAGACACGGCAGATAAAAGATAATATATATCAGTTTAAAAGGGGCATTATTGTAATTTTTCAATTACAGCTATGTCATTCTGTTGTAAGCCAAAGTCTGTACAAAGTTTGTATAAATACATTGTATAGCTTGTAATTACAAAACAACAAAAGCAAGAAATAAAATACTCATTTCTTCAATTTCTTAACTTGGTATCAGAGCAATCATTGCCTCACGGCTATACACCTCGCCAAGGCAGTTTATCAGAATAAATTCATCACATGAACCGCTCAGCGGCTGTGTTTGTTTTGGTTTCTCATCAGAAAAGCTTCATCATCTGAGAAGAGGCCAAGATCAGGGAGAGTATCGGTTTTTATCACCTGGGTCGTGCCAAGATCAAGAAAGTATCAGTTCTGTTCCAACGAAATTGAGTGTGCCTCGCCATATGATCCATTGGAACCTGGCTACACATCAATCATATCTAATCTGCTCATCTGCATCAAGATTCACTCTATCTCAAGAATCCTGAAGCCAAATCATGGCAGAAGATAACAATAATCCAACCAATGTCTCTCCAACTAATTCTGATCAAAATTCATCCACTTCTTCACCATCAAGAAGAGAAAATCAGACACAGCAAAGGCCAGAACCTGTGCAAGATTTAATTAGAACCATAATAAGCCCACAAAGTCAGTTGATAACAATACAATTAGATGAAGGAAACTATTTGCTATGGAAGTTTCAGGTTGAAACAGCAGTACAGCACTAAAAGGTTACGGTCTGGAAGAGTACATTCAAACCAACACTATTCCACCCAAATTTACAACAGATAATGATGGAAAGTTGATCAGCAATAAAGAATATGCAGCACATCAAAGATAGGATCATTTACTAAGTTCTTGGATTCTATCATCCATTAGTAAGGAGATTTTGCCACAAGTCATCGGTTGTAAAACATCAAATGAAATTTGGACAACCATTGAGCAAGTATTCAATTCGCAATCAGCAGCAAAAATCATGTATTATAAAAGGCAGATGCAAAACATTAGAAAAGATAATATGGGTATGAGGGAATACCTAGCCAAAATCAAGAACTACTGTGATCTTTTAGAGGCTGCTGGCCATAAAGTTTCTGATACAGAACAGATTATAACTATTATGAATGGTCTAGACAATGAATATGAAGCTGTTGTAGCTGTAATGTCATCTCAAGAAGTTATTCCCTCTATGCAATTTGTTCATTCTACCCTACTCGCTCACGAGGGAAGAATTGAACACAAGAAAGCATTTGATTCAGACTTATCAATTAACTATGCAGGAAATACAAGAAACAGAACTCAGGACAAAAATAGTGATGCAAGAAACAACCAAGGATCAAGAAACGATCAAAACTATCAAAGAAACCAAACAGGAAGATCAAGAGGAAGGGGAGGCAGATGGAGTAATAATAATAATAGACCAAAATGTCAGATTTGTGGAAAATTAGGGCACACTGCAACCAGATGCTACTTCAGGTTTGATGCCAATTACAATGCAACTCAAAACTCAACAAATCAGAGAAACTATGGTATCAATGCAAATATGGCAAGCATGTAGCATGAAAATAGAAGCACTACAGAGGATCAAAAAATGCATAACCTGAACATGTCAGAATCTGGAAGGTCAGAAGACTACTGTAATGAATGTTGGTACCCAGATTCAGGAGCAACACATCATGTTACCAGCAATCTTCAGAACCTGAACATTGGAAGCAAGGAATATAAAGGTACTCAATCTATTTGTATGGGAAATGGTTATAGCATTATATTACACACACTGGTAATGCACTAATTAGGGGACAAAGAATACCGAATCTTAATAACTTATTAAGAGTCCCCAAAATAAAGAAAAACCTTATCAGTGTGTCTAAATTTGCACAAGATAATGATGTATATTTTCAATTCTATCCCAAATACTGCTTAGTTAAAGATATTCAGACAAAAACAAATATTATTGCAGGGTAATACTCACAATGGACTATACAGATTCAATCTTTCAAACTCAAATGATAATTGTTCAAACAGTTCAAGAAAATGCTGCTACTTAGCTGAAAATGAATCAAGTCAATATGATAAAAGTTTATTTGATGTTTGGCACTGTAAGTTGGGACATCCAAGTATAGAAATTGTAAAGAAAGTATTGACTGCTAATAATATAAAAGTTGATAATATACCTTCCTCTTATGTCTGTACTTATTGTCAGATGGGAAAGAGCCATAAATTGGCTTTTCCAAAATCACAATCTGAGTTTAATAAGCCACTGCAACTTGTTGCATCAGATCTTTGGGGTCCAGCACCTATAAACTCAGATTATGGTTTTAAATATTATATATCGTTTGTAGATGCTTATTCCAAATACACCTGGATCTATTTCTTGAAATCCAAATCAGAAGTGCAAAATGTTGTCATCCACTTCATAAAACTGGTGGAAAGACAAACAGGTCAGCAAGTAAAGGTAATGCAGACTGATGGAGGTACATAGTGTAAGTCATTAAAAGAATACTTTCAAGTGAAAGGAATAGTACACAGAATGACTTGTCCCTATACCTCTGAACAAAATGGATTAGCTGAGAGGAAACACAAACATATAGCAGAAACTGGTCTCACATTGCTTGCTCAAGCTTCACTACCAATGAAGTTTTGGCCTGATGCCTTTGCAACAGCAGTTTATCTAATCAATAGACTACCCACAAAGGTAAAGCAGGACAAAACACCAATGGAAGTCTTGCTTAATGAGAGACCAGAGTATCAAAACCTTAGAACATTTGGATGTTTGTGTTTCCCTCATCTAAGACCATACAATTCATATAAATTATATTTCAGATCTACACCATGCACCTTTCTAGGCTACGGTGTAAATCAGAAAGGATATAAATGCTTGGATGGTAATGGAAAATTATTTGTCTCAAGACATGTTGTGTTCAATGAACATGTGTTTCCATTTGCAACACAACATGTAAAAACTACTCAGAAACTGTATAATCCGAGTGTATCCATACCACCCATACCTGTGCATGATAACCATCAAAGATCATCTCACATTGAAGAGAAAGGAATAAATTCAGACACTCAATATGTACAACACAACAACGAATCAAGTCATACTCAATCTGAACAGACACAAAAAATGGTCAATCTCCAACAGTCTCAAGCAATCATCAAACTAACAGCAGAGGCAACAGTCATGATCAAAATACAGAACAAACTTCAATCACCCATCAGGAATCAGAAGTCAGGGGACATCCAATGATAACAAGATCCAAGAGTGGAATCTTTAAGCCAAAACTATATGCTACATGTACAGCAGATGAAGAACCAGAGACTCTTGAACAAGCTCTCAGCAATGAAAATTGGAAAAATGCAATGCAAGAGGAGTACAGTGCACTAATGAAAAACAAAACTTGGAATCTTGTATCACCACCAAATCATAAAGGCATAATTGGATGTAAGTGGACTTACAAGTTAAAGAAAAATCCAGATGGAACTATACAAAGATATAAAGCAAGGCTAGTTGCAAAAGGCTACACTCAACAATGTGGATTTGATTTCAATGAGACATTTTCACCTATGGTAAAACCAACTACCATAAGGGTAATTCTAACCATAGCTCTACATAAAGGATGGGATGTCAGGCAATTAGATGTAAACAATGCTTTCCTAAATGGTGAACTTCAAGAAGAAGTCTACATGCAGCAGCCACCGGGTTTCATTCAACCAAAGCATAATACAATGGTATGCAAGCTAAATAAAGCCATATATAGACTAAAACAAGCTCCAAGAGTATGGTTTGACAAACTAAAGGCAACTCTTATGAAACTAGATTATCAACAAGCCAAGTCTGACACTTCACTGTTCATCAAAAACCATAACAATAAATTAACATATATCTTAGTCTATGTTGACGACTTCATCATTACAGGGGATAGTAAAGAAGAAATCAACTATGTAATTCATTATCTTGACAAGCGGTTCTCCATCAAAGATCTGGGCATACTCAATTATTTCTTAGGTATAGAAGTTAACAAACTATCAGAGACAGAGATACATCTATGTCAAAGGAAGTATATAAAGGAAATACTCATCAAAGCAAAAATGCAGGAAGCAAAGTCCTTACCAACACCTATGATTAGTAACTTGCATTTATCAAGGCACAAAGGTGACACAATAACTCATGACAAAGAGTAGAAGTATTGTTGGAGCTCTACAATATGTAACTATAACCAGACCAGAGATATCTTTTAGTGTCAACAAAGTATGTCAGTATATGCATCAGCCTCTAGACGAACATTGGAAGGCAGTAAAAAGAATTTTGAGATATCTAAATGGTACTCTAGACTATGGATTAACTATGAAATCAAGCAAACAGTTAGCAATTATTGGCTATGCTGATGCTGACTGGGCCTCAGACCCTGATGATCGAAGATCAACATCGGGGTATTGCATTTATCTGGGAGAAAATCCTATCTCATGGTGCTCAAAGAAGCAGCCTACGGTATCCAGATCAAGTACAGAATCTGAATACCGCAGTCTTGCCAGCAGTACAGCAGAAGTAATGTGGGTAGAATCTCTCCTCAGTGAACTACAAATTCATACTAGCAAAAAGGCATTGATTTGGTGTGATAATTTAAGTGCTGTATCATTATCAGCTAATCCAATATTGCATACAAGGACAAAACACATGGAACTAGACTTGTACATCGTGAGAGAACGAGTAAATCAAAACAAAATAGAAATAAATCATATACCTGCTCCTTACCAAAGGGCAGACGTACTTACTAAAGCTTTATCTGCCCAAAATTTCTGTCGATTCAGAGATGAGCTGAAAGTCAAAAGCCTCAGCAACAGAACCGACACCACCACTTCACGTCAAAACCCAAATCGATTTATGATAATCAACAACATCTCGAATCAGAAGGCAAAACATCTTGAATCAAAAGGCAAAACACCTCAAAATGGTAGTTTGGTGAACATAATCCCTCAGTTGAAGTCAAATCAGGTCTCAGTCTCAAATGAATCTACAAATCAGTAGTCAGAAATACAGATTTGAGAGCAACTTCAGATCTGCAAATCAATACGGACTTATTATCCCAGATTAACTAGATCTATCACTGATGAAAGGCGAATCTTTGCTCAATTTGAGAGCTCAATTGACTCTTGCAGCTGAAGATTGTGGCAATTTATTATTATCAGAGAGCATAGCAGTGAAGATCGGAGTTTCAGGGTACGAGAGAGGAAGCCCTAGATTGATTTGAAGGGGGCAAATGAGAGAATGGAAGACACGACAGATAAAAGATAATATATATCAGTTTAAAAGAGGCATTATTGTAATTTTTCAATTACAGCTGTGTCATTCTATTGTAAGCCAAAGTCTGTACAAAGTCTGTATAAATACATTGTATAGCTTGTAATTACAAAACAACAAAAGCAAGCAATAAAATACTCATTTCTTCAATTTCTTAACTATGAGCATGCAAGTCATTTTATTATCTGGAAATAGTTAATAAATTCTTAAGCAGTAAACGCCCCGTCTATTATGTTTCTCCTTTATGTAGACTATTTGGGGTTTGTCAATTAGTTTTTCTATTTTATTTTTAATCCATTTTATTTTTTAATATAATAGACAACACTTTAATGATAATCTTAATTGTGCATTTAATGAAAGAAATAGGTTGAAAGTTTGCTAATTCACATGGATTTTCTTTCTTGGGGATAAGGACACATCTGTCAAACTAATTCTACCCAATCAGAGGTTACCATCATAATATTCTTAGAATAAATTCATTATGTAATCTTCAATCAAGTTCCATATTTTTTATAAAAATAATAGGAAACCCATCTACCCCCGGGACTTAGTATAAGACATTTTCCTAAATCGTGGTCCAAAGTCCCTCATGGGAGAATTGATAATCTAGGTCCTGATGGGATGGAGTGGATTTAGGGTATAAAATACTCTAGTAAGCTTAATTTTACGTTTATTTTTATTACCATAAATTTCTATGATATATTTAGCAAGTTCGATGTTTAATTCATGGTTCTTTTAAATGTCCTCAGCATTGATCTTGATCTGCTTATTGGTATTATCTCTATGTCTACCATCAGTCATTCGATGAAAGAATTTAGTTGTATTGTCTCCTTCTTTGAGCCATTGAATAAGGTAGCATTGTTTTCTCATTATTTGTTCTTGACCCATTATCTTATACTAGTGTGAAACCCGTGCGTTGCACACGGTGTTGTGGAAAAATAATATTATAACTGTTTTTGAAGAATATAATTTATCATGCAATATCCGATGAATTTTGTTAGGGTAAATGATTTGTAAATTTAAATTACTATATTTATAACCGTGTATTTTTGTTATGAGATTCATATATTTTTATATTTGAATAAAAATTAAATTATCATTTTTGTTGATAAAAATGAGTTATATACCGATTTATTAATTTTTAGGATTCATTATTTATCAATCAAATGAATGAAAATAAGTATTCTTAATAAATTTTGAAATTAATATTTTTATAAAATTTCATAAATAAATATTCTTGTACATATATTCTGAAATTGACATTTAGGTTTTGATACATTTGACTAAAAGATAAATGATGTATACATTAAATATTAAATTTCAAATATTACTTGAGAGAATGACGACAAATACATAAAAATAAAAGTGTAATATCAAAGACTCAATATATTCGTATGCATTTATAGTTCTTGCAGTACATATTTATCAAAATAATTATATGATATTATCAGGGTGATAAAAAATATTTATTTATGACTACTAAAAGAAATATTAAGTGAAAATAAGACTTGAAACGTTACAAATCACATTGTCATTTTAATTATATAAAAAAACGATTTTTAATTCATTGTTTCATACCTTACTATCTTTATTTTATAATGATAGAACTTTTCAAAAAATACTTAACATTTATGTAAAAAAGATATAAAATATGAAAGAAAATTATTTCGAATCGAAATATGGTATAATTTTTGTCCATTGATTAACTCAGATTAAGAATATACATAATTAAAATGTAATTTTTTGTACAAAAAGGACTAATTGAAATTTTTTGTTCTTTTTTCAATATTAAAGAATACAAGCATTCATTATTTATCAATAATTGTAATGTTATTATTCATAAAATATAATTTAATAATGATAAAAAGTCCATTTGATGTACCAATTTTACGAAGGAAAAAGTTATATATGTTTGTAATGACAATTTTGAAAACAATTTTTTTGTATATATTAGTTTGTAATGAAATACCAACTTTAGAAAGAAAAAATTATGTATATATAGTTCTTTGTATTAAATAACCAATTTTAGAAAGAAAGAAATTTTATGAACTTAATTGTAGAAAAATGTAAAAGTACCAAAGATAATTTTGTATATAATTGTGAAAATATTAAATTATATGGACTTGAATGAAAATATAGTTTTACCATTTATGTCAATAAAAATGCGGTATACACATTGAATTATCATTTTTTATGATTTATTAGATTAATAAATAAATATTTGTTAATTGGATTTAGTTAAAAAATTTAAATTCGAGATCAACTAAAAAATTCAAATATATAGACTTGAATGTAAAATAGTATAAGAAAACGTAGGAGAAATTCGTAAATAATTGTAAAAATTATTGAATGTTGGCATTTTAAATGCAAAATGTTTGGAGAGAATATTAGTAGAATTGTAATAGTTTGTATATAATTGCGGAAATTTAAAACTATCCGGACTTGAATGAAAAATTAGTTTTACTATTTTTACCAATATGAACGCGGTATGCATATTAAATTGTTATTTTTAAAAATTTATTAGATCAATTAATGAATATTCGTTAATTGTATTTATTTAAAAAGCTTAAATTTAAGGTCGTCTAACTAAATTTAATATATATGGACTTAAATGTAAAATAACATTAAAAAATTGAAAGAATTATGTACATAATTGTAAAATTTAGTATTAAATTCTAACGATAGAAGAGAGAACCGGTTGAAACATTGTAATCTATTAAATAATAGTAAAGCAGAAGAAATTCAAGCTCTCTTATTAATCGTAGGAGTCTACTCTACTCTCCTTAATTCTCTCTCTGGATATTTTACTTTTAAATTTTTAATTTATCACTTTTATTCCAATAAACTTCTAATGCCAAATTATAATCAAATACATACTTTTAAATTTTCTATAATTATTCACAAATGTTTTTTTAGTTCTTTTCTAATATTTTACATTTAAGTAAATACATTTAAATTAATTACATAATTCAAAATTTAAACCATTTGATAAACTCAGCTAACGAATATTCGATACGTCATGTAAATCCTAAAATATGAATAATTTCAATAGTATACCATAGTAGCATCAACAAACTGGGTAATTTGCATACAAAAATATGTAAATGACATAGCATAAATTATATACACCAACAATAATAACAAATTTATTTTATAATTAGTTTATATCAATGAAATTATCATGCATTACACTGAAAAATTATATTTTTAACTTTAAACATCTATATTTTAAATTTCCATAGTTACTTACAAACCCTTTTCAATTCTCTCCTAATATTTTTTACTCATATCCATATATTTGACTAATTATGTCATATTTATTTTAAATCACTCAAATAAATTCAATTAATTAATATTTCTTAATTCATCTAATAAATCTTAAAATTTACCAATTAAGTATGTATACAACATTCATATATATAAGGAAAGATAATATTATTATTTTTATTCATATATAAAGATACATGAATCGCATAACATAAAATGTAAACATAAACAATAATATATATTTTTATTTATAATTTATTTATCTCAAAAAAATATCATACACTGATTACAAAATTTCAGCTTTTACAACTTTTGAAGTATAAAACTATATATTTTATAACGTGGATGTGGAAGCATGCATTACTCTA
The DNA here is from genome assembly GCA_030737815.1 of Allium fistulosum. Taxonomy (NCBI): domain Eukaryota; kingdom Viridiplantae; phylum Streptophyta; class Magnoliopsida; order Asparagales; family Amaryllidaceae; genus Allium; species Allium fistulosum. The sequence goes on from CM060907.1 coordinate 210,748,001, forward strand.
ATAGAAATTAGTTTATGTAGACATTCTCATTTTCAACATGATATTAAAACGTACCCAACGTATAACCCAAATTAACGCAATCTCAGATAACAAACCATAATGAATAAAAGTTCATGTGTGCAGATAAGCTGATTGTAAGATGTTCTTTTCAACTACAATTGCATACAAAGCTCTTCTCATTTTTTCCCACTTTCTAACATTCAGCTCTATATATTTAATTTGTTAGGTTGATCATTGATTTAAAATATTTAAATATATTCAATTATGTAACATTCATTATTTCATTATAAACCCTTAAAAATATATAAAACAATATTCATATTAATATAAATGGAAAATTCTTTTTTTTCATCCATATATATATATATATATATAAAATACACTTATCACATAGCATTAACTATTTACATATATAGTAATAGCAAACTACACGCACGCACGCGCGTGCACACGCACACGCACACGCACACATATATTGTGTTTGTTATTACCGAGTTAGGATAATAATTCCAACAAGAATATGTGGTTAGCGACCCTCTACCTTATATTTGATTGTTGCATATCATTTTAAAATTTATAAATTCCTTTATTTCGATAAATCTATCATATACTACTTTAAAAAAATCAATTGTTGACAATAATTAAATTTTAAAGATTATTTTTTAACAACATCATCGTGTGCAACGCACGGGTTACACACTAGTAATTATAATAGCAATAAATTACGAGGATGTGAAAATAAATTATCTAGAGAGAATTAAGGAGGGGGGAGGAAATTCCTAGAATTAATGAGAGAGCTTTAAACTCTTCCGCTTTACTATTATTTAATAGATAAGTGTTTTTTGTTGATTAGTTAATTTCTCACTTTCAGCAAGATTAAGGATTGTATTTTCAACATTTTTATTCAACTTTTAAATGTTGCATAAAATATTTTCTTTTTTTACTTTTAACATTACTGTATACCTCCTCGCTCCAGATCTTTAAATATTTTCAAAGTCCTCACAGTTAAAAAGCAAAGATCTTTGATGCATTATTAGTAGCATATTGTTTAAAGAAGCCCACAGTTGTTATAACAAAAAAAATCTCCTCCTTAAGCCACATTTTTTTCAAATTTAAAGCATTTAATTTTGATTCGTTGATCGCGAGAATTTAATAAAACTGGGTAGTGGTTAGATATAATATTGGCAAGTCTATGAAACTCAGCAAAGGGGAATTTGTACCCAGTCATCACTAACAAAAATATATGTCTAAGAGAGCAAATGAATGGGACTCTCTGCTATTCGACCAAGTAAAATTTCTACCCACTAGAGGTTCACCAATTAGATTATTAAGGATGATAAGATCATTAAATTCCTCCATATCTACATAGTCCCCTTCACATGGCAATCCTACCCAATAAATCAAGCCGTGGTGTACGATTAAGAATTTATCATTCGATTCATAGACATTAGTGATATTGATAGTATAGTTATTTTGAGAATTTAACCCTTCTTCTCTTGCAACAATGGGGACTATGGTTTCCTTATTTTTCTCTTTCAGCTGCCTCCAATTTCATCTCCTCCCCTCATTTCAAACCACTCTTCTTCTCTTCCTCTAGACTCTTTCACTCTTCCTTGCTCCAGTAACCCTAGCTTTTTTTTATCATTGCAAGTTTTTTTTTCTTTTACATATTGAAACTCCCAACCTCCTTCTTCTCAATTTTTGTCCTCTCCAAATTCCTCCTCCGTTCCCATTTTAGATTTAACGTAGCTAGTTAGCCCTATTTATCCCTAGTTTTCGCTCATTTTTCCTGAAACCATTTTCTTGATGCTAGCTTGGATGTTTTAGAGTCATATAATCTATAGCATTCTTTTGTATGTTACTTTTGGCTGTTGGTTGTTTCGGGCGTTGGTTGCATTTTGGAGTTTGTAAGTCTTTGCTATCTTTTCATTTCTGGTGCTTTGGTTAGATATCGGCTAGACATGTTCTAAACTATTGTCGGTTTTCGTCGATATGCTTTTGCAGTTACTTAACCATTATTTTCAACACATTGATATTCTTAATGGCGATTGTATTGAAAAGCAGACATGGGCTCTGGTCATAGTTGTTTATTAGACTTCAGGTGCTTTTGGTATGCTGCTAAAGGGGTTTCACTTTTTTTGCTTTGTTCATTTTCATTGTTATACCTTTAGTTATTAACTTCTGTGCAAGGTTCTTTTGGTCTGTGTCATTGGTAAGGTGACTTGGTCATTGGTGTTTTTGGTATTGTGCATCCATGGTGGTGTTGGATAGTAACACTTGAATTGTCAAGTGTGTAAGTCGTAGTGTCTTAGTCTGGAAATCTATTACATTGGTTACTTTTGAGTTTATGTTTCTTGATTGGTATGTGCATCTAGAAGGTTGATTGGAATCAAACCCGTCTTGCTTATGCTATTTGGCCTTTTCGGGAAATATTAGGCTTGTTCCGTTTGTATAACATATTTGTTTCATGTGTCTAGGTTGTTATTGTGTATGTCATTGTATTCGCAATTGAATTATACTATATCATAATGTTGTGTAAGATTTTCTTGTTCTCAAGTAGTGTAAGTGTGTGTTGTAACTCATGGTTATTGAGAGATTTCTGCCTCAGACTCGATCTTTTATAAAAAGTGGACGGTTCACTATAAAAACCGGCTTGCTTAGGCAAAAAATATAATATGGCATGTAGAGAGCACTATAACACCCTGATAATTTAAGCGGAAAATTTAATAAAAGAATCAAATTAAATATAACAAGGAAGAAAATAAACTTTTCACAAAAGTTCGAATTTGGCCATTAAACTTGCACCATTGCATTCGTGGTGATTTTTTAGACAATTTTCGTATATTACATTTTGAAATCGAAGTTAGTATAGAGAAGTTACGAATGTTTTAAATTTTGAAAATGAAATAAATTAAAATATAAAACCTTCCCTAACTAAAAAACTCAAGCCATCAACTCCTAGGGTCCATCGGTTGATATGTAGCAGTCGACCGGTTGAAATTGTAAATCGACAAATCTAAAGCGATAAACGGTGTGGATTGAGCCAAATATTTACTTGGTCGTGAAGTAATCCATTGACGATCTAGATGAAACCTAATATTCTCTAGGGTTAATCTAACAGTCCGAACTAATCTAAAACCCCTATAAATACTATGCTAACCTAAACCCTAATTCATTACAAATTGTTAGTATACCGAAACTCTATCGAAATCTATTCTCCACCACTTATAAAATTCTCCAAAATAAAATAAAATAAAAAGAATACAAGGAGATCAAATCAAGGAAGGGGCAAGCAACCGAGTGTTGATTTTCGAACGGAGATTAGGAATAAATCTTAGATTGAAAGTGAGTGGGAACATTTTTAATAAGTTGATTAATTGCAGTTAATTTTAGTTTACACTGTCTGATCTAGTTAGTTATTAAATTGCAAATTATAATTATTTATATATGAGAATTTTATGATATATTAAATTGATGCAAACTTGTTAAATATGAATTAACCAAGATTAAATTCCTTTTTAAGACAAACAGAAATCTTTATAATTTGAAAATGTAACTTGATTATTTGATCAAACCTAGGTGAAACTAATCACTGTAAATTTACATTGATTAGAAGTTGGAACAAAAATTATTAAACTTGAAAAATATGAGATTTTTAAGATTTTACCGATGTTAAAACGATTAATGTTAAACACTAATTAAACAGCAAAGAAAACTATCAAAACCCTAAAATTTACATAGTGACCGATCGACCATTCAACTTGAGTGGTCGACAGTAAGCGATCAACCAGTAGGATATAGTGGTCGATCGGTAAGCGTTCTGAAATGCAGATAGAACCTCGACCTAAAGCCAAGGTTTTAAATTATAGTTAATTGTTTACATATTACACACACACATGAGTGTTAGGAATAGTAGGGAAGCTAGTTAGCTATGAGACAATGCTATGACGTTACAGGGTTGGGTAAATGATTTTTACCCAATTGGGTCGATTATTCAGCTGTGGGCAATTCTTTCATAAACGACACTTATATGAGGTTTTATGGTGGACATACAACACTAAATGATTCCTGATGAAATGTATAGGCTTGGGAAAATGGGAGTTCCTTGGTATGCATGGATACTGACGTGATGTGATACTGTGTTGTTGACGGATCCTGGCATGTGCAATCAAGGGTGTAAACTAACATTGAGAGGTGGATACAGATGCAAATGATGAGACACACTAGTGAGTCAGCATTGCGGGCTCCCTGTCAATGCATATTTGGGGGTAGTGTAGTCATAGTTGTGGGAAATTTATCCGCATGTGGAAATTGTAGGGAAACCTATGCGAGATAATTATGCGTAGTCGTAATGTGTGAGATAAAGTCCCATACGGAAAAGTTATAGGATAATCCTATGTTGAGTAGCTCTAGTAGCGGTGGTCAATGATTAGTTACGAAGGTTCAATCCGTAGTTCGATCCTTGTAGGATCATACATAAGTGGCTAGTGTAGACGTGTATTAAATAAAAACCCTTAAATAAAGGACCTTAGGAATACACGAACACTTATGGAGGTCATATACAGTAGAATTAATGTCAACTACACATGATCACCATATATTAAATATGTACCCATTCGCCAGATTTTTGACTGACTAATCTTTTTCCTTTCTTTTCCCCACCATAGGAGGACTGGGTAGTAGGTGATTGGCCCAATTTTAGTACATGGAGAGGCGAGCTCATCACATGAGTTGCTTATCATTTTATTACTCTCCATGTAACTGTCTATCATATCAATACATAGCATTTTTATTAGACCATGAGTTGTATTTCTGTGTACTCTGTATTTGACTACGTACCGTTTTTCCGATACTGTATTTTGAGGTATTTTCTAAGATGGTTGTTTTCTATATTTATATTTTGTTCTCTTGCACCGTGAGTTCTGAAAGTGTAGTATATCTTAAATCATATCTGTTTATTTTTAATCTTTGTAATATTATAAAAACCAGATAGCTCGTACTTCTTAGCACCAACATGGGTTTGAAAGTTACCCTAGACTTTGGATCGGCATGTCGAGAGGTGTGGGTTGTCGCATTTGGTATCAGAGCCTAGGTTTAAAATTTTGGAATGGGGGCGTATTAAGAGAACGTAGTTGAACAGTTTTTGAATAAAATGGGTTTTCAAAATGTTTTCAAAAATGGATTTCTAAAGTGTATATATATAAGCTTTTGAAAGGTTTTTCCATATAAATACAACGTAAATGTTGTCACCTTAATTCTTGCCTATGCTACCTATGGAAAGTTGCTGATAAATTCCTAAAATTCACAGATAGAAGATGAGTGATCCTACAGATTCAGGCTCAGGTGATGCAGCTGAGATTCCAGGCGTGAACGTCCTGATTTGGTTCCACCAGTATCTTTAGGCGAGGGGACAAGCCGGGCTTTATCCTACTAGAGGACCCATGGGAAGAGCGATAGGTGCAGTTCCTGCCCATCCACCTGCCATCGATTTTGCTAAGTTGCATAAGGATTTTTCGAGCCTTGGAGAAAAGCCATATGTAGGGACTGAGTCATATGTAGATTTAAGGACATGGATTTATACTCGTAAGAGGATTTTTAAGTTGATGGGTCTTGCTAATAAGGTGAGGAGGTAGCTAGTGACTTGGCAGTTACAGGAGGAGGCCCTGAGTTGGTGGGAAGTAATTGAAGTTAAGACTGGTGGAGGAGAGATTACTTGGTGGGAGTTTCAAAGACATTTTGAGATGAAGTTTCTATCTAGAGCTGTAGAGGGAGTGTAGTTAGAGAAGTTTATTCATCTAAAGCAAGGAGATATATCACTAAAAGAGTATGTCAATCAAATAAACGAGTTGGCTAGGTTCGGGATGTAGTTAATCAATACCCCATATAAAAAGGCTTTGTAATTTGCTAAAGGGATGAACCAACCCCTTCAAGGTTTAGCTCTAAGTCATACTCCTATGGGTGATACATATGAGGATTCAGTAGAGATGGCCTTGTTGAATACCATCTTTAAGGAGGAAGTAAAGGAAGAACCTAAGAAGAATGAGGGAAAAGTGCAGCAGCAGAATCGGCACAAGGGAGGATTTTGGACCCAACGGAATGATCAAGAAGCAGGATATGCATTACAAGAAATGTGTTAAGAAGGGACATTTTGTGAAGGAGTGTAAGACAGAGGGTTAAAAGGTCAAGTGTTACTACTGCAATCAGTTTGGACACAAGAAGCCGGAGTGTCTAGCACCTCAAAAGACATCTACCCAGTTGGTCCCAGCTTCTGCACTGGACGCAGTACCTTGCCCGAGTACGCCACCAATTGTGGAAAAGGGGAAAAAGTCATGATTGAAGGTGTATTAACTTATCTAGTTTATCTATTCGCCCTTTATTTGACACAGGCACATCATGCTCTTTTATCTCGAGTAGACTTGTGGACGAGTTACACTTAGACACAAGCATCGTTACAGACCCTTTAGTTGTGTCAAACCCTATAGGAGGATCATCTTATTCGTCTATGGTATGTAGGGGTTTGATTTGTTCATATTGGGAGTCGAGTTCGATTGCGATGCTTTTGTCTTAAGATTTTTCTAGGTTTTGGTTGATACTGGACATGTATTGGATGACTATGCATGGGGCTATCCTAGATTGTGATAGGTAGGTAGTTAGGTTGAGTACTTTAGTGGACATAGCTTGGAGGTTTATTGCAATCCTCGAGGATAAATTATGTTGAGCTACCTATATTCATTAGAACTATCATACGATGAGTTAGATTCGGTGCCTCTAATTAGAGATTACCCAATTGTCTTTTCCAAGGTAATCAATCTCCCATCCCAACGAGAGATCGAGTTCCAAATTTACCTTATATAAAACATTAGACCTATTGCCTTAACCTTAAGGCATATGACTTCAAAGGGGAGACACGAGTTGAACAAGCAGATAAACGAGTTGTTGGAGAAGGGCTTCAATAGGAGGAGCATTTTAGAGTAGGAAGCACCAATAATCTTTACGACCAAGGCGGATGGTTCTCTAAGGCTTTGCGTCGACTATAGGGAGCTGGTTAAACTGAAAAAGAAGAATCAATATTGTAACACTCCGTAATTTTTATGATAATTAATTTAAAGAAAATTAATAAATAATAATGTCGAAAAATAGAATTTGTGCAAATGTCATAATTTGGCTTCGAAATTTGCATCATTGGATTTGTGGTGATTTTCTGATTAATTTTCATATATAAAGTTTTCCAATCGGAGTTCAAACAAAAAAGTTATTAACATTTGAAGTTTTCGGATCAGAAATAAAAATATATTTAACAGTATAAAAATAAATTAAACATAATCAATAACTTTAACAGAAGCTTAGATGTTAAGAAATGTTAACGTTAAAATCAAACCTCAAAAGACGTATAAAGTGGGAAACAAATGAACGCAATCGATCAAACATGTAAAAAAGTTAAACAGATCAAATAGCGTGGGGAATTCACAATTTAAGAGCCAAACCGTTAACTAAAAATGAACCATAGTTAACCAGCAGCGATCGACTATGTAGGGTTAGCAGTCGACTGTTGGTAATGTAAAATTGACAGTAAATTATGGCCTGAATGGCACGGATTTAATCCACTTTTATCGACCCACTGGCATTGATTTGAACCTCTATAAATATAGATCTAAATCCTCACTTCTAAACTCATATTTTCGGAGCGACGCCGGAGCTTTGCCATTTTCTCTTCTTCTTCAAATCTCTAAATTCTTAGAAATAGTTCTAGTTTATACGTATATACAATTGGAGAATCGTAGAAGATGATTGAGAAAGAGAATATGTTCAAATCGCTAAAGCCAAGGCAAACTGTAAATCCAGATCTAAAATACAAATCAAAATCAAATCTCTCTTCTAATCAAGATTTTTAGTAGATATGTATACGCTTACACTGCATAAATCCAAATAGGGAAAAAGGGAGTCAAATAGATTAACAGGGATTAGATCTGGAGATTTGCAATGCTAAAAAGGTGTGTGAGAAATTATATATTTTTATATAATATTATATTTATATCGTTGTAAATCTATCCCTGTAAGCTTGAAAATGTAAATTGGGGTTGCAGGCTAAAAAATTATATACGTGAAATAAAATTTTAAACCCTACCTACATATTCTATTATTGATTACCTAAAATTGTATATTACATGTATCTGGAAAATATTTGGTATTAATAGTCCCTGAATTTAGTTTCTGAAATTTATAAAATATGTGATAGTTTCAGATTTCTAAATTTAATATGACTTGTGCGAATAAAAAGGTAAATTGAGCTAACATAGTAAATTTTAGGGACTTAAGTAGTATTTTAATTTATTGGATTATATAGCATGTTGCAATGTGGATTTTTATAAATTATCAAGTTTCAGATATATAAATAAAAGAGTAGCGATTGAAATAACAAGGAATACACCTAAAAAGAAAGAGATGTATAAAATAGAGATATTTAGCGTATTTTGTACTGTCTATTTCAATAATTATGAAAAGATAATACTTGTAATTCCAAAGGTAACACAAATTTCTATTTTGGATAAGATATAGAAATTTACAGTGTTAACCATTCCATTTGAGAGGAATGCAATTCCAATGCATTAAAATAAAAAAACCCTAAGGCTGTGCAGTTAATGCCCCGCTATTACCCTGCTATATCTCATAGCGGATTTCTACCGCTACGATTTTTCCATATAGCCCCAAATATAGCCTTTCCGCTTTAAGCCCCGCTATTTCTGCTATATCTTGTTATTCCCGCTATATTCCGCTATTTCCGCTATATCTTCTTTAAAAGAAATGAATTGAAAAATGACGTTTATACATTATAATAATTATGAAATCAATATATTTAATTGAATTTTTAATATATTTTCGAAAATGAAAATACTCTAATATTCTACTAAATTCAGTTATGTTATATAACTGTTTTTCGTTTATTTACAGTATATTCACACATGTTTTTATTTAAAATTATTTATGTATTAAATATAATTCAATTGAATATTAATTTTTCATTTAATTACCATTTATATATTAGTAAAAACATTAAGTACGAGTTTTATATGCTATTTTAGAGTCATCTGCTATATCCTCGCTGTATCCCCGCTATGACTTTTTGCACCTCCGCCGCATTGAATCTGCCAAGCGCTTTAACTGCACAACCCTAAGGATAAAGTAAAAGAATTATAAAGGCAATAAAAACGGTCTAAGAAAAGAAATGTGCAAAATAATTAAAACGAAAGTGGAATAAAAATAAATATAAAAATAGACAAGCCATAATTTAAAATAAAAAGGGTATAGATAGTCCCTAAAAAAAGGTAGGGAATTGAAGGTTAAATAGGAAGTTAAATAATGAGGGTAAGAGAAAGTAAATGAGAGAAGACATTTAAAAGAAAGCGGTAAATGACCTTAAATTAAATAAGATGTAAATGCATAGAAAAGTAAACAAACATTGTTAGTGAATAACAGAGGCACGATAATTAAATAAGAATTAATAAAGATACATACATACATACATATATATAAACATATGTACATATATTATGTGTAGCCTTAGGTATGCATTTATGATGGGTGTGAACTATATAAATATGTAAATAGCTTAAATGGATAAGAATGACACGATCATTAGATTGGGTTGGAATGCGAGGTCAGTGGTGTTACACAATAGAAGTTTTCCCACCGCAAGGGGCCACCAGAAGTTGTGTATTCATTATGCTGATATAGGACATATCCAACCGTAGAACCTGTGGAGTATATACACTGCGTATAAGTAAAGGAATACCCTCAGTAGAGTTTGCTTCAATAAACTAAGGGGAGGGTATTGCCTTGATTTCAATAGGCAATCTAAATAGAATGGTGAGCAAAGAACGATGCTATGTCAGCATGTTGGTATGAAATTAAAGATTAGGGACTGTACATATGTCAAGAACTTCATCAGTCCTGAGCAGTCAATGGGAAAGACAGGGGTTACACATAACGTGCAACACTCCTTAATAGTGTACGGTCCATGTTGGGTTATGCACTGCCACAGTTGTTTGCCAGTTTGTTTACTAGGAGGCGAGGCTAGCTAACCCTTTTAGAGAGGTCTTTCAAAAACGCATGGGGTAGTACATGGAGCTAATCCATAGCCTATGGCGCTGTGTCCACCATTATCTATAGTTCTTGTGATAAGTCTAAGAATCAGGAAGTAGACAAGTCGAAAATCCACAAAGCGAGATAGAGTATGACTAAATTATTGAATAGCCATTATTAGGCATGTAGGAGTTCGTCGGTATGCATAGTGATGAGAACGTGATACGATGAGGGTGATGGATCCCGATGGGGTATTGAGTTATGGATACTAGTGGGGATAATATCCTGTTCCAATGGGGGACCGTGGTACTTATATATATTTGTGTGTGTGCGTGTATAAATATATATAATTATAGTCTACTGTGTGTAGATGAGGTGTATCATACGCATAGGTGAAGTCGAGACAACTAATTATATAAAAAGACATAATATGTGATTGAAGGAAATCGACATAAACTAGTTTTATGTATAAGGTGTGTGATTTACCAGTAATCAGAACGTTGGTCTGACCCCATCCTCATTACAACCTATAGGACAGCTAGATGGATAGGTACTGGTGCATGGTGGGAACAGCGAAAGGACAGGTTCCTTATGCATGCTCAACGCTGACAAGGACACTAAACATTGGATGAGTCAATCTTGGTCAATAGCTATATGACTTATTATATTTTATTATTCCAATGTGAGTTATATCATTAGTGCTCCGATATGCATTCATTTATTTCATATGTCGGATACCAAACCAATGATCCATACTTTGGTAGACCTAGGTTTTCAATTTAGTGAAAATTCGGGCTCACTAGGTTGCCGGTAGTTACATTTGGTATCAGAGTTTGGGTTAATCGATCTTGAAAAATTAGGAAACATTGAGTAAACATATTTGTATTTTCCTATAAATATAAATATATGATATGCCAAATCCTATAAATTCCGACTACAGAGTAATTGTAACCATACACTGAAATATATGTAAGTTGATTATGAGTCGGAATAATGGAAGGAGTTGAAGATGTACACCTACCACGATTACCCCATAGGAAATAGGTCGTATGGAAAGGCGTTGACTTAAGAAGAGCATGAGTGCAGCATGTGGAAGGTCCTTGAAGCTGGATAGTACGTGACTTCCTAGTTGGGCCCTTGATAACCTAATGATTGTGGATCCCTGTATGTTGCCAATTGATGATGTAAAGAAGGTCCATATAAGAGGAAAATAAGAGTCCATATGTTGTAGATATCCGGAAGCAATTGGGTTTGTGAAGTAGTCACTCCAAGATGATACCCTGATTTTAATATTTGGAAAAAGGAAGAAAAGTCCAAAAGAAGGGACGAATAAAAGTCCACTCTGAGTCTGACCCTATAAAGAAGAATTTAACATAAAAGTTGAAATGATTTTGATATAAAAGTTAGCGAAAATATATAAATGATATATCTGAAATGAATTTCAAAGTGTTTATTTAAAATAAAGAAACCCTACTTTGAAGAGTAAGTAAATGTTAAATTTTCGAAAAAATAAAATACCTACATTTTAATTAAATATAAAGTTACAGTGGAAATTAAAATTTGTTAAAAATTAAAATTTCAGAAAAAAGGGATTTTATAAAAAGAAAAGTTATTTGGTTTGAAAAAGATTGTAGAGCGTATGTAGTCGTTGATTTTTCTAAAATGAGAAGTTTTTAAGTAGAAAATTTCTTTTTAGGGATAGACAATTGGAAGTGGTACAAATTTGAAATGGGGTAAAAAATGGAAAAGAAGATTAGAACCCAAAAATAAAGTAATAGGCGAATGCACTGCTTAGGTTTAATTAAGGAGATAGTCAATTAAGAGGAGAACTATATAAATATAAGCCATTTAAATAAGAGAAGATTAGGTAGAAGAAAGTTAAATAGTAGCAATATTGAGAAATAATGTTAGGAACTTATACAAAATAATGTTAGTAATTAGAAATAACAATAGGAGATTAGATTGAAAATAATGCTAGTAATCTAACTAGAAGCAATATAGAAATTAAAGGCAAAACAAAGGAAAATGGACATTTTCCATTATTATGCGCATTTATTTCAAGTATCTTTTAAAAGTCCCCCAATATGATAGTAGAGACTCCACCAAGGATTAGAAGTGGAGATGGTATGAGTGATAAGAAAATGATATGGTGAGAGTTGTTCTTATCTACTCTAGTTTTTATTGTTTAAAAATTATAAAGGATGTTTATAAATATCGTAAAGTACATTTTGAAAAAAGTGGTTTGGTATAACAATTGAGTTTTTTTAAAAAAGAAAAACTGAATAAATGATTTGAGTCAAAAATCTCAATTTTTAAGAAGTAAAAGTTAGAAAAGGTCTTTAAAAGGAAAATAATTTTTAAAAATTTAATTGTAGTTTTAAAATTTAAGACACTAAGTTATTTTTGAATTTGCTAAAAAGTTTTTAAGTTGTACTTTTAAAGATAAAATTTTTAGGATTATATACTTCAAAATTTTTAAGTTTTAAGTTTTGAAGAAAATTTACGAAGACTAAACCAAAATTTTAATGTGGAGTAGATAGAAATGACTACTAGGTAAGATAGGATAAAAGGTAAGGCTATGAAGAAGATAGCAACGACTACTCATAGAATAGCAATAAGAAATCCCCATAGAGTGTAAGGAATACCGGTGAGAACCATGGAATATTTGGTTAGACATGTGTGCAAGCCATAAGAAGAACCCGCAAAGAAATGATAAATGATATTAAAGTACACTTCTACGAGTACTAGAGTATGCTCGCATGAAAATCAGGGATAAAGAAAATAAATACCAAGATTTGAGAATACCATCAAGAGATTTGGATTAAAGGAAGATGGTTACAGAGGGTAATAAGATGGAAAACACACATAGAGGATATTAGTAGACTCAAAGTTGAGGAAGGAAAGATAGAGGGTGTAAAAAAAATTATTCCGCCAAGCCTTTTGCCAAAGAATTATTCAAAATGTGCATAGTTTGTATTTTTCACCCACTACAGTGTAGGGGTGCACAATTTGTTCCATAATTGGGTGTAGTGATAGATAAACTTATTCATCAAAAGCCATAAAGGAAAGTTAAGATATGTGAGTTGGAGAATGATGGCATGTTGGGAAGGTCCATGTAGTTATCAGTAAGAAGAAGATAGGGCCACAACATCATAAATGTTAGCTAATGCTGAAGGGCAGCTTCCAACAATTGTTCTTTTTAGATTTGGATTGTAAGCATTAGTTGTTTCCATGAACCGTATATGATATCATGAGAAATGTTCCTCTAGAAAATTGGATTTCTGCGTGGACCGCGATATTAGTTAAAAAGCTGTGTAAGTAAGGAAATCTCGTGTAGACACTTAACTAATGCAAAATAAATAAATAAAATGCTAGAAGTTTACAAATAAATTAGGGAATTTATTAAATTAGCTACTAAAAATAAGTAAAGTCAAGTCCAAAAAGCCTTAAAGTTTTGGAAAGATAAATTTTGGCGAGTGAAGGACAGAGAAAGTTTATTGCGAAGCCACAGGTCAATGTCGTTGTACCTTAAAGCTGAAATTTATAAATAAATTTATGTGCTGGTTGTTAATTATTATCCAGCATTTTGACTCAGCTATATTAAGACTATTGGGCAAGTTAGACTCGTGGATAAATAAGGCAAGCAACCCAGAGAGGTGATCATGGAGTCCAGAGATCAAGCACAGACAACAATATGAAGTAACGATCAAGTGAAACCGAGAGATAGACTCTACGGAACATTCTAAGTGTGGATTAGTACCTCCCCTAGGAAGGGGATCTGTACCTATCCCTTCCCCAAGACAAGGGATCAGATCGGATCACCATGGCTATGAACAGCTTGAATCAGCAATTCAACTCAACTGGAATAGATTGATATCTCTAAAAACGTGAAAGCAACTATGCAAACAGCTTTGGAAACATGAAGCTAGCATGGAGTGGGACCCATACCCAGATTGCAGCCAGTTAAAGATGGTCCAGTAAAAGACTTACACGTGTGCAAGAGCAATAAATGTGAACATAGCTGAAAAGATTCATTCCCAGTGCCAAAAAGACAGACTAGACTAAACTGATTAGACAATAGACCAGGTGTTTAACGCAGCAAGTCTACCCTGACCTACGGTCGTTGTAGACTTAAGAGCCAAGTGTTACACCCGGTCTTACCATGAACCGCAATAAAGGAATGCGAGACAGAGTAGAAGTGGAACCAACTTAGAACCATGACACCTAACCCGATCCGAGCCCTACAATCAAAGGATCGTGACAAGAAACCAATACTGCACTTCCGAGAATAAGGGTGTGCCACCATAGTCGTACCCAACATGACAAACGTAAAGAGAACATAGGCGTAGAAAACAACATCAAACATACTAAGTAACCAAATATCTGAGGATTACACTTTGCAAACGCCTACAGGAACCGGTATGTTCCAGCACATACCGAACCTTGACAATACCCATGAGCTAAGAACACTTTAGAAGGAACGGTAAATAGGGACACTCAGAGTACGCTTCAACACAGAAACGTCCCTATAGGCAAATGACAAAGTATGAAGTACCATCTCTCTCCTCAACAATTCAAGAAAACTCGTACAAAGGGTGACTCAAACTGCGATTAGCCCAAGGAACATTCCAAGCATATGTACCAAGTTAACCCTCTAAGCAGAATAAGGGAAAGCTATTCCATTCCCACACAATGCCTTACTAAGTCAATTGAAGGCAATAAAGATATTGGCAGGGCAGCATGATCTGAGTGCCAAGAAATATTCACTACAGCATCTTTCTCAATGATTCAGCAAAGCTCTAGGGCGGTTCCCTACCATTCCTCTCAAAACATTCCCTATCCTTAAAGAGAGGCGACCTACCCATGCTGGCTTGGGCTTTTCGCCCAACTTTTCGGACATCCCACTTTGAATTTCCAAGATCCCAACGATTTCCCTCCAAAAACCCATCATCAATCCAGTCACAAGGAATAGGCACCATGGATGAATGACAAGTGGCAAAATCAGAAGGCGAAGATTGATGGACAATACCAAAGACGATTGCAACAAACCGCAATTCACTTTTGATACTATAAAGGAAAAACAAGAGGACAAAAAAGGGACTTCTCTTTCTTCTTTTTCAACCTTTTCTCCTCCCGAAAAAAGAGATATTTTCTGCCTTTCGGGCCATTATAATCATTTGTACTAAAACCACAAAGATACAATCGAAATTCCCATGGACGTAGGATTAACATTAATCCGAACCATGTAAAAATCTTTGTGTCCTTTACGGCAATTGTTCTATTTTCCAATTTTATTTTCCTGCTTGATTGTAAAACACATCGACATTTCAACAAATAGTTAAAGTGCGACTCCTCAGTTGTAAGCGTTCAGCAACACAGTTGGTTTTCAAAGGTGAATTCAATTAAGCTTAAATTCGCTGATTCCTAATCGTGAGGGCGACAAGTCATACGGTCATCTCACGATCAAGTTAAGTGTGGTGATACCGAAAAGTTTCACCAACCCACTTTATAGTTTTCTATTGGTTAATATAACTGAGGTCACATTGAAAATACCGATGTGACTGATTTACATGGTTCTCTCAACTTAAGAATACTGTTAATTTTCAATATGAAAGATCTGCTTTGATTATAGTCAAAATATGGCTGATGTCCATCGAGCGACTATAGTTGGGTCGAGAGAAAGTATTGGAAGTGAAACACTATTCAAAAAAGAATTCGTCTCCTCGGTTATACGGGGTTAGTATAATGGTCAACTGAAGTCAACTCAAAGTCAAAGTCTCTGGTCAGAGCATTTCGGTTAATAATAATTGTTGTTATTGAACCAAGGACTTTGTGTTTGGGCTTTAGAGTTGAATGTCGACGATATTGGAATTTTTACCATTACCAAATTCCATAAGTCCAAAGTGATACAGTTTTGACGAAGAGAATTGGTATAAATAATAGTCACAACCAGGTAATGCTTAATAAAGAAAAATTGGATTTTACTGAAACCAAGTAAGTGATTAATTTAGCCAAAATGTCACACCACCTACGAAGTGATGTGTGAATATTAATATTCGAATAGTTCAATATTAATCGCTGACTAAATTTACACCTGACGAAAAACACAATCGAAACGGTGAATTCTCCTTTGAACTAATGATTTAATTAATTTGTAATTGTTATAAATTAATTAAATTAATTAATGAAATATTAATTATAAATTTTGATTTTTATTTGATGAGTAAATTTTATTAAATATATTTATAATAGTTATAATATAGTAATCGATTTACGATATCGATAAGCGTTAAACTAGATTTAATTGCACAATATTTTATTTGGGATCTAAATCGGTTTAAAGCCCATTAAAGGGGCTAATAGGATTTGCTCATATGGGGGTTATAGGCAGATATAACATAGGCTAGAGAGTCTAGATTTTGGATGGTTGAGATGGAAGGAGATTGAGTAAATGAGGGGTCCCAAATTTTCTCTTTTTCTTCCTCTATTTGAGCATCTCTATCTTCATTTGATATTGATCTTTTTGGACCCTCCATCCCTACACTTTGCTTGCTGAAGTCCCCGTCTCATCTCTCTATTTTCTCAGCTCAAATCAAATCAATTCAACCGCTATTTGATAGCCGGTAGTCAACGACTCAAGGACTAGAACTCTTTTGGATCGGAAATTGTTTCAAGGAGCATACTTAATCATTTCAAGGCGTACTTCAAGGCATTGGAAGTAAGGTATATTTTTACAAAAATATAATTATCCATGCTTAGATGTAATGTTTTATTATATACGTATTTTATATTGTTATTTAGGTGACGACTCTGATATGCAAATTATGTTGTCATAATTGTTTTGGTTGTTTATATGTATATACTTATGAAGTAAAAAAATTATGTCCATACCTATAATAGCACGCTCAAAAAATAATTTATATTTTGTTTATTTTAATAATATATGTATATTGTAAATATATGAATATAAATATAAATATAGTTTATAGTTAATTACTTCATCATACTTTATATATAAATGTTATAAATATTTTATGTATAGTGTATTATACATATATAATATTCGATAGGAATAAAAACTATATATATATTACTATTTAAATAATTTAATTAACACAAATTAAATATATCTAATAGTTGGCTTGGAAGCGCAAACTTTTGGTCCGACCGCAAACTTTCGAAAATACCCTTTACTCATGTATAATTTAAGCTCATCTATATATGTTGCCAAATCCCTAAAAAAAGTGGATCTAATAGATAAACTCACTTTACAAATTCAACATGTGTATTTACAAATATTAATAAACATTAATATCACTTGAAAATAGGACCTGATAAATAATTTTTTTACAAATTCAGAACGCTCATCTTAATGTCACTTTAAAATAGGATATAACAAATGAAGTTCCTTTACAAATTCTTTCTTTATTAACTAATAACAGAAATATAAATTTAAACTAACAAAAAAATTAGATACTGAAGCTTAAAAATAAAAATTCAAACAAACTATGCATGAGTCCAATGCAAAATACGACTAAATATTTCTACAAATTATTTTTTTGAGTGTTTTGAAACATGTACATTTTGTAGAACAACTCATGCGCGAAGCGCGTGCCGTAACGCTTTAATATATATATATATATATATATATATATTATATAAAAATTTATATTTCGCATTTTACAAAATTTTATTATCACAAAATACATGCTCGGGGTAAAAATAAAAATAAAATCATTTTTTTATTATTTATAAATGTTTTAAATATAAGCCGAAAATCAATAATTAATTATAAAATTATTTTTAATTATGAAAAATTTTTATAAGTACTAATATCATTCCAAATTTTACTGGAATTTTAAAATTTGAAATTATGTTTCGAAATTATTTGGTATTAATATTTTAAACTAAAATCATACGAAAATTAATTAAAATAATATTTAAAATAAAAAAAAATTCGAATCATGTGCAAGTCCAGGTAAATATTTATTTTATTAAAAACTTTTATGTATTTATAAGTATTAATCTATATTTTAATATATTATAATTCATTTATAGAAAATTAATTAATATAATACATATATATATAATTGAAAAAAATATTTTTATTTACATGTGTATATATTGATTGTAGTTTAAAAAAATTATTTGTTTTATTTAATATATTTATAATTGATTCAAACAATTACACATAATTATATTTATATGTATATAATTATGTTTATAAGCATACACATATATACACACACACATTTATATTTTAAAAAATTTAGTTAAAGTTATACATATGTATGTATATTTAAAATATTTTATATATGAAAACAAAAGTTTATAAACATACATTCGGATGATATATTTGTATACTAGATGAGCTAACGTGTTTTTTGCGATGTAAATCCTAACATCTATACACGGACATGTTATACCGTGTATGGATTGATATGTTACACATGCACTCACACATATATGTGTATATGATGCACGTGTGTGTATGTGTGTATCATAACATAAATTAAATAAAACTACATTAATTTGTAAATTTAAATAAAATAAAAGTTTTTTTAATAAAAGTTTGAAATATTCTAAATAAACTAGACTTCATATGCCCAATAAAAATTCAATATGGTAAAAAATTTGAAATTCACCCATAACTTCCACTGCAGATTGGACCAGATTCAACAGACCTAGGTTCAAATTGGTTCCAAACCAGGCCATATTCTCTACAAGACATTAAGAACAAGGCTGTCCATCTTATCCCTAGGAAGCTTTCAAAGTCAATTCATCAGATGAAGACAAATATAAATACAACCCTATTAGATCCACTTCGGCCTGCCTCAATGACGGCTGACTCTCTCATGCAGAAACACTTTCATCCTGACTCTAAGTTTGCCCATCCACTCAACATCACTTTAGTTGTTTGCTGGAACAACTCAAGACTGAAAGAGAGTGCGGATTAAGGATCTTAAGGCTAATTTAACACTAGAAGGGGGTGAATAGTGTTTAATGGATTCTAAGACTTATATTGACTAATTTAAAAATTATGATATAAACAAATGCAGAACTCAATCACAGAACAATCACAGAATCAAACACAGATGCAGAAAGTAAATAAAAAGCAGTAAAAGGAAAGAACACACCGGATTTTATACTAGTTCGGAGTTACCCTACGTCCAGTCCTGCACCAAGGCAAACACCTCGTAAAGATTTTTATTATACCAATGTCGAGATTACAATCCTCAATTTCTAAAGGCCTTGAGGTACCTTCCTGCCTTCGAGTCCGGGGCAAACTCTCTTGATTTACGGGGATACAAGATCACCCAATTGATTTCCAGGCACAACCACACCTTATAGAGAGACTCGATAAACTTTTGATTACAAATTTATCCTATAACTCTGAATAGCACTTTGATCTTCAAGAGAGGGCAGAGAATCAAACAAGAATAAGATTCTAATTTGATTCACTTGAGAATTCAGCAGAATTTCGGCACGATCTTAAAAATATGAAAATTTTAGAATATGGATTTGTGGAGAAGAAGGAGTGAAGAAAATAAGAAAAATAGATAGTTAAAAAATTCGTTTGTGAAGGCTATTTATAGACCAGTAACAGACATAACCATTCGTGAAGAGATTTAAACGAATATACACTTCTTTTGAAAATTGAAACTTTTGAATTTAACGGCCACCATGTCGACATGGGGTATCCCATGATGTCGACATCCCTTAGTTAAAAACAATGTAAAATTTGTTTTAAAAATGGTATTGAAAAGAAAACAAGATGAAATGATTCTGGAGTAAAATAAACTAATTTTCCTATGTTTAAAAATAAAGAAGAGTAGAAAAATATATTTTTAGAATGTATATATAAATTTGATTTTAAATCTCAAGTATATATATATTATAAAAGAATATTTAAAAGTCAGAAGATAGTTTTAAAAACAAACAAAGTTTAAAACAAGAGTTTATTTAAAAACAAAAACAAAGAATATTTTAAGGCTAAAACATCTTTTTGAAAATCATTTGAAAAGATAATTTTTAAGGCTAAAACATTTTGAAAAGCAGTTTTGAAAATCATTTTGAAAAACCATTTTGAAGTAGTTTTGCAAGCTTCTTCCTGCAGAATATCTCATCACATCAGGACTCAAGAACTTGTACAAAACCAGGATGTTCGTGGGTTTGTAAGCCGCTTGTCGTAGGTTTGTAAGCTACTTGTAGTGGGTTTGTAAGCCACTGTTTGCACAAAAAATGGACAAACACCTCAAAGTTGTATGATTTAGTAGATCTTATGTTGTTCTTAGCAATTTGAGTGATTCATGCAAATATATGAAAAGCAGGGGCTAAACTGTAAAAAGACACGCCGATTTATAGTGGTTCAGCCAGAATGTGCCTACGTCCACTTTATATGTTATTTCTCTTCTCTTCTTTTGATTACAAGTACAAAACTTTGATACAAGTAAAAGAAAGTTGTTTGAAAGTTCCTTCCGTGCTTGAGCTCTCAAACTTGTCCCCATTGTTGTACCCCTGCCCCTCTATTTATAGAGTGAGGTTGGGGGTAGGGGTCTAGGATGTGTATAGTTGCTGATGGGCCTGGGCTGATGTGATCTGGCCTGGTACGTCTTGGTTCGTCATTGCTTGGTTCGGAGGTGGTTGGAGTGTGGAATGGACCGGTGGTGGGATGGTGAGGTTGATCCGGTGTGGAGATGGTTCGGCATGGGCTGGTCCGGTTGGTTTGGCAGGAGGGTTGGTCCGGTTGGTTCGGCAGGAGGGTTGGTCCGGTTGGTTCGGCAGGAGGTGGTTCGGTGGGAGTTAGGAAGGTTGGTCCGGTTATGGAGTTAGGAGAGGTTGGTCTGCCGAATGAGTTCGAATGAGGTCTGCCGGATGGGGTATGCCGAATGGGGTATGCCGAATGGCCCCTGGAAAACGAGAATGCCGAATGAATCAAGCTTCTTAGTCTCGAGGTCTTCTGGGTGAGAACACGCCCAACATTTGCCCCCCAAAGTGGGGCATATTCTTGAATATGGCGTGCTTTGTTTGACATTTTCAATTGGCCCTTGGATGCCGAACCAGATGGTCCGGTCGTGTCCTTTTGTCTATAAGTAGGGACCGTACGCCTTTGCTATTTCCTACCTGCCGAACTAAACATTTGCTCTTGCCGGATCAAACTTCGTAGCTGAATCGAACGTGGTAGCCGAATCAACGTGATAGCCGAACCAACCTGGTAGCCGAATCAAAGTGATAGCCGAATCAACGTGGTGCCCGAATCAATTTGGTAGCCGAATCAAAGTGATAGCCGAATCAAAGTGATAGCCGAACCAAAGTGATAGCCGAATCAACGTGGTGCCCGAATCAATTTCCCTATATTCACTGAATCAGGTGAGATCCTTTCTATGTTGGACAAATGGTTTATCGAAGGTAGTTGTATATCTGGATAAACGGATGGAGTTGGGAATGCCGAGTGGGTTATAGCATGGAGATGCCGGATGGGGTCATATCCGGATGACGTTGGAAATGCCGAATAGATATGAGAACTACCGAACGGCCTTGAGAATTTTGCATTTACTTTACCGAATGACAACGGGAGTTTGAACATTCTGATTTTATGAGTGAAATTCCATATTATATACTTACTTTTTTAATCCTTTGTTCTAACAACATGTTTTTCCGGTGTTGTAGATAATGTCTCGTAAAGTGGAAACTCGATCGGACAAAAAGAAATCCGGGGGTGAAGGAGGTTCCTCTGCCGTGCCCCCAGCTCAGCCGAATCCAGAACGTCACGGATCTGCCCCGAGATCACTAGTGGACGGGTACGGCCCTCAGGAGCTTCTGAACTCCCCGCCCGATTGCTTTCCTAGTTCCCTCAAGGAGGAGCAGCTCGATGTCATTTCCCGATCCTTTGGAATCGATAGGGCGCGCTTGCTATTGCCTGGGAGAGACGTTATGCCGTATGATCCTCCTGAAGGGTACTTCGCCTACAGCAGATATCACTGCATGTGTGGTGACATCCCTCCTCTGAACGCTTGGATAGCCAGCTTCCTTACATATCTTAAGGTGGCCCCGTTCCAGCTTCAACCCAACTCCTATGCTATACTGGTGAGCCTCTTCGTCATTTTCCGGAGGAAGTATGGTCGTGCTCCTTCCAACCGAGAGATCCGGTATCTATATAACCTGAGGGGCTATAAGAAGGGGTCCCCATACATTAGCTTGGAGTCAGCTGTGACCTTCAAGTCGGTCTTGGATCTGTATTCCAAATTCAGCATGTTCAAGAAGGAATGGTTCTTTGTTAGGGACGACTCTGTATCAATTCGGCGCTTTACTTCTGGATGTAAGTTGATGCTTTTACTTATAATTTCCATTTCGATGGCGATGCTTCTTCTCATACTTCCTCATTTTTGCTAGCGACAGGTGGCTTTGCGGTTGTGGAGACTGACCGCCTGGTTCAGACGGCGGCTGAGATAGAAGCTATTCTCGGGAAATATAGATCATCTGCCTTCCTGATCAGAAATGCGATTCTTCTGGAGTATAACTTAATCCTTCCACAGCAGTCAGTAGTCAAGATGAGGGAAACGGCGGAGGAGAAGGCGGCTGTTCAGACTAAGGGAGGTGTTACGGTAGAGAGTAGCAAAAGGAAACCTTTCACAAAACCTCCAGCCGTCGGAGGTAAGAAACTCAAGAAGTCGGACGGTCCCTCCCCCAGCAATTGTCCACTTACCCAGGAGGAGGAAGACATAGATGAGGAAAGAGGTGAGGGTGGAGATGGTCGGGAAGGTGATAAAGGTGGCGATGGCATCGGGGCCTTGCTCCCTGGGCAGGCGGGTGAGATTCAGGAGTGGACGGATGATGCGTTCCACCAGGCTTTCGAGGGGCTGGACGAAGATCCGGCTTTGGTAGAGAAAACCGGGACAGCGGACAAGGCCGGGACCGGTGCAAGCGAGTCTTTTCAGACCATTCCAGCCAAGGTGGCTCCGACGACTCAAGGTGAACTCTTGACTCCTGCATGCTTCATTAATGATAGAGACTTAGGAATATTTTATGATCCGCTCCCGTCCTGGAATGAAATCCAGGACTCATTGCAGTATCCTACTTCTCCCCAGGGTTTGTATAACAGACGTGCTTTCTTTCTTCTTTTAACTTGTACTTTACCGCGTTTCTCGAATCATATAGTGATGTAAGCTTGTGACACTTTTTCTTCATATCAGGAGCAGGTAAAATATCCAAGGCCTCGGATCTTCGGCACAGGCTTGAGCAATACAAGCTTTCCAAAACTTCTGTCAAGCCGAAGCCTTCGACCCACCGCTCTGGGGATGTAGTCGGCTACCGTCCTCTTCTCGGGGTTATCGAAGAGGGTATTCAGCAGAGAAAGAGGAGTCGTCCTTTATCCGAACCTTCGCCCGGTCCTCAGTTCCCGGCTCAGCCTCTTTATGATATCACGGAGGAGGACAGCGAGTTTGCACCTTCTCCGCACCCGTCCGGAAACCCTACCGTTATTCACATCGACCGTCCTGACTTGGCTCGTAATCCATTTGTGGGTCATCCTGACCTGGATCCAAGCTCTCATGATATTACCTTTGACGAAGTCACCGGTGAACACCTTCTCCCCCGCAACCCCATGGTACGAGTACTTGATGAAGCTAAGTCCTTAGATCTCGATTTACTCACTACTCGTATAATCACTATGGGAGACGAGGCCAAGGCTAATATTGATCGGGTGGCGGAGGAGACTAAGAAGCTGATGGGGCATCATGCCCGGCTGGTTAAGGCCGGAGAGGAGATTGGGAGCGCCAATATCCGACTTCGATTGGTGGTTTCGGATCAGGCCAAACAGCTTGCGGATCAGGCTATTCAGATTTCTCAGCATGAGGCTGCTACTGGACGACTAAGGAAAACCATGGAAGAGGCCAGTTGGGCCGAATTGCGGAAAATGGAAGCTACTTGCAAAGAACGGATTGACATGGCTATTGCCACGGTGGACGAGGTTCGGAAAGCGGATCTTGAGCAGGTGGAGGAATTGTCCGGGAAACTTGAGGCTGCAGAGCTTGCTCAAGCCAAGTTGAGGGAGGAGATGGAGGCAATGCGGGGATCCCTTCTGGCCGACTGCTCGAGATACCGATCGGAGAAAGATGCTGCCGTTGGGAGGTTGTCGGCTTCCGAGGCCCGGATGAGGGAGTTTGAGGAGAATGAGGGGATGATGGACGAAATGCTTCAGGACATGTACTTCCGAACCTGGAAGCAGGGCAACCTATCCTGGATGGATGATTATCCCAGGGTCATGGCTAAGATCTATCTTCGGGCTCTGGAGGAGGCTAAGGCCGATGCGGATAAAGATGGTGGCATGGCCTTCAGCATGGATGCGGTCACTGCCCAGTTTGCCAAGGAGGAGAAGGTGGCGGTGAAGGAAGGTATGCGGTTGCTTGCCGCTGAGGAGGTAGGCGTGCAGGTAGAGGATGACGATCAGGATAGTCAGGAGGCAGGCGCTGGTAAGTCTCCCTTTTTAGTTTCTCCATCAACTTGGTTGCTTATTGCTAATGAGTCCTTTTTCTGACTGGACAGGGGGTCAACAGGGAAAGGATAAAGCTCCACTACATCCGGCCCCTTGATTATACCTGGAAAAACTCCTTTTGTGGATTTGACAGTGTTGTATATGTTAGTCGAAAAATAGTAACGTAGCCTTTAGGTTGTAATATTTTGCCACTTGTAATAAATAGTCTTATTTTTGACGTGTAATTCTTTAACTTAAGCTGATTTTGTCGTCTTTTGAATGTTTGCTGTTATTTTGGCATGTCGTACGAGAAATATAGCTATGTATATTTTTATAATTCAGTTGTGTTTGATGTCATGTTCTTGCTTAAAACATAATTTCATGCCTTGCAATGCTAGTGTGATGTATGAATAAATTATAGCCATGTATTTGTACACAAAAGGAGAAAATACTGCCTTTCATGTTCTAATTGTAGATGGCAGTTTTGAATGTCTTGTGTGACTGAGTATGGAATGCGGCCTGGTGTCCCGTTGTGGGTTCCGACTCCCATTAGCGAATGCCTCCTATTCTGTGTCCTGTACTTTAGGGATTGTTATAGAGGATAGGAGAAATGTTTTTCAAATAAAATTGAAATATGAGAAATAGTAAAACTTCCAATCACGGAAGGCCTTCGATGTGCTTAAGTTCATGGCAAACGGGCTTTGTAGTCACTTTCCCTAGCTGTGGGTCTTGGAGACATTTGTCACCCATCTTACGCCTCCGCGGGGAGTTAATTCTTTTTTACCACAGCCGCACTTAAGACACATCGGAGCCGAGATCGCGCACAGTAACTACCCGGGCCATTATGGCCCGTAATCGTGGGTATTATTCGATTTACTGTGGCCGGCTAGCGTGGGTGCCGATCGTCAACTGTGAACTGCCCCTGGCTGGCCACACCTTATGTTGGGGCTTATAGTCGGTTCACAGTTGCCAGCGAGCCTAACGCCGTAATGAGCTGCCTCGGCTATAGTCGGCCTTCTCGGTGGCTTATAATCGGCTCATTATAGTTGGCTTTAAGGGCCGTCGCGAGCAATGAGTTAACCCGCAGCAGAGGGATGCCGGAGCGAAAGTGTCTCATTGGCGAGGGCATAGATTCGCATAGTACCTGTTAGGTTTTGTCCAGGAGAGGTTGCGCTGCGGAGCGCCTTGAATGAAAATGCTATTTGCACAGGATTTTGTTCAACAGAAAAGGATACAGTTAACAAGCAGCCAAGATATGAAGGAACAAGTTAAAAAGAGACAAGTTTTTTAAAGTGGTTCGACACGAAAATGCCTACGTCCACTGATTCTCTTTGTTAATTCACTTCATATGGGCAGTATGAGTTAAGAAAAGTATCGACGAAGGTGTTGGATGTTCCATGCCCTCTGGAACACCTCCCCGTCCACTGTTGACAAAATATAAGCTCCATTGCGAAGATCTTTATGAATTACATATGGTCCGTCCCAGATTGGATCTAGCGCTCCGGGGCGCGGGAAGATTCGCTTAAGGATAAGATCTCCTTTCTGTAAGCTACGATGCTTGACTTTGGAGTTGTATTGCGTTGCCACTTTTTGCTTGTGAGCTGCTACCTTGGGGGGCTGCATCATTTCTTCTTTCCTCAATTAGATCCAGAGACATGAGGAGGAACTCTTCGTTCTCTTCTGGGTTGTAGTGGATCCTATGATGGGAAGGCACTATAGTTTCAATTGGGAGCATAGCCTCCGATCCGTATGCCAAAGAGAAAAGGAGTATGCCCCGTTGATGTTCTGAAAGACGTGCGATTGGCCCATAGTGCCGTAGGAGGTTCATCCACCCAAGCGCCCTTTGACTTTTCGAGTTTCTTTTTTATTAGAGTTTTGAGAATTTTGTTGACGGCTTCGACTTTTCCGTTTGCCTAGGAATAAGTTACGGATGAGAAGCTTTTGTGAATTCCATGCTCTTGGCACCAGTTGGCGAACTCCTCGCTGTCAAACTGAAGTCCATTGTCCGATATGATTTTGAATGGAACTCCGTACATGCATAGAACATTTTTTGATCAAGAAGTTAATAACTTTTGCTAAAAATACTTTATTTAGGGGTTCTGCTTCCTGAGGGATGTGTTTGATTAAATAGTGATCCCATCGATTGAGAAGCAACTTGGTCTTCTTTAAATATGCTATGAGTCGTTCTTCTCGAGCCTGGAATCCTACTAGTATTTGATTTACAATAAGTTGAGAATCGTTATGGAGACACAAAGAATTGGCTCCGATTTCTAAGGCAAGTTCTAATCCAGCTATCACTGCTTCATACTCTGCATCGTTGTTGGTGGCAGTGAATCCTGACCTTATAGCATAGTGTAGTTCATTTCCCTTGGGAGTGATTATTACCACACCTGCCCCCGAGCCTTGTTCGTTGATGGCGGTGCGAGGAGGGTAGGTGATATCATATTGACTTAGTTGAATGTACCATTTAAGTAGTCGCCCAGAAGCGTCGAGACGATGGAGTACCTGCCTTAGTGGTTGATTGGTCAGAACTCTGATGGAATGAGATCGGAAATAGCGACGCAGTTTCCGTGATGTGATTAGTAGGCAATAGGCTAGCTTCTCAAGTTTAGGATATCTGGTTTCTTCTTGTGCGGGGGGCGTTTGTATCTAACTTTGTCTTGAGTGTCCCGGGAGATGTTTTCGATCATTTCATTTAAAGGAGTATAAGCGTCAAATCTCGGTCCTGGCCGATACAAGCACTTTTCTCCCTTCTTGCCCCCAGCATTGTCTCTAGAAGCATCCCTTCGAACGTCCTTTGCTACAGCGGACGTGCTGCCGTAAGCTGCCTTATTTTGTCGCCCCGACTGCCCTTTAGTGGCAGCGTCTTCAAGCCTCATATATTTCCCGGCCTCATAGAAAAAATCGGGTAAAGTAGCTGGTTTTTCTTTTGTCAATCTTCTAGCAAATTTAGTATCCGGATGCACACCACTACAGAGGGCCATTAAGATAAGCTTCTCGTCGGCATCTTGGACTGTGGCCGTTGCGGCATTGAATCGGGTTAGGTATTGCTGCAGCTTCTTTCCAGGTTTCTGCTTGATACTGGATAGGGAATAAGCATCCTTAGGTTGTTCCACATGAATGCGGAACTGGCTGATGAACTTTCTTTCAACATTTCCCATGAGCTGATGGATCCCTGAGGTAGATGACAGAACCAAGAGGTAGCGAGATCTGCTAAGAAGAGTGGAAAGCATTTGCACAGTACTCCCTCTATCGCTCCACTCATGAGCATATGTTGTGTGTATCTCTGCAAGTGTACAACGGGGTCGGAGGTTCCTTTGTAAGGTTCCATTGTTGGCATCTTCCATTCTCGGGGGGGGGGGGGGGGGAGGGGGTGATAGCAATTTCAATGTTGCGGGCGAAAGGGCTGGTCACCCTAGCGCATATCCCTCGATCTCTTTGCTCCCGTTGGACGCACTCTCTGAATAAGCGCGCCATCCTTTCATCAGAATTTGGAGCAGATAGAAACGAGTTTGGTTCTGTTCTGTGGGATTGATTCCGTCCAGATGACCTGTAGGGATGGTATCGTCTATCATTCCTCATATTTTCCAGTGGCTGCCTTTGGTCTTCTGGGAGCATGCTCGGGTCAGCTACAGTTGGCCCTTGCCTTGATCTCCCCCTGCTGGGTTCTGATCTAAGCACTTCCTCGGGTCCAACTTCGGGCTGGACTCTAGCTCGGCCCCGTTCACTGGCGTTTCTGTGGTTAGGCAGCATGACAGGCTCAGCTACAGTTGACCTTCGCCCGGTACCTCCCCCGTTGGGTTCGGTACCAAACGTTTCCTCAGGCCTAACTTCGGGCTGTGCTCGGTCTCGGCTCCTACCATGGCTACTTCTGCCGTTAGCTCCTTCGAAGAAGGAAGATCTTTGTTGTCTCTGAGATCCTCCAGACTGGGACTCGCCCCATGATTCAGTGTTGCGGTTGGATTCTTCAGCGTCCCTTAAGCGTGACATGAGATGGTCCACCAAGGCTTCCTGCTGGGACGTGAAGCGGTTAGTTACTTCAACCACAACTCTGTCCAGATCTGCTCTAGTAATTGCTGCAGGCTGTTCTGTGGCAGGAGTGGTTGGGTTAGCCTGTTCTTCATTTGTTACTGTTGCTGGAGGAGGACGATTTACTTGATTCGTGACAGCTGGATCTGGAAGACTGCTGGATGCGATGTTTTTTCCTTTGTTAACATCTTTTCTCTGTTTGGGAGGCATGTTTTCCAAGTGGCGGACGATGCTGTTAGGAAAACTTGTTAAGCGGATGAAGCTGAAGCTTCGAGCTTCTATTTCTCAGTGAAAGCACCAAAAATGTTTGCACAAAAAATGGACAAACACCTCAAAGTTGTATGATTTAGTAGATCTTATGTTGTTCTTAGCAATTTGAGTGATTCATGCAAATATATGAAAAGCAGGGGCTAAACTGTAAAAAGACACGCCGATTTATAGTGGTTCAGCCAGAATGTGCCTACGTCCACTTTATATGTTATTTCTCTTCTCTTCTTTTGATTACAAGTACAAAACTTTGATACAAGTAAAAGAAAGTTGTTTGAAAGTTCCTTCCGTGCTTGAGCTCTCAAACTTGTCCCCATTGTTGTACCCCTGCCCCTCTATTTATAGAGTGAGGTTGGGGGTAGGGGTCTAGGATGTGTATAGTTGCTGATGGGCCTGGGCTGATGTGATCTGGCCTGGTACGTCTTGGTTCGTCATTGCTTGGTTCGGAGGTGGTTGGAGTGTGGAATGGACCGGCAGTTGCTTGGACCGGTGGTGGGATGGTGAGGTTGATCCGGTGTGGAGATGGTTCGGCATGGGCTGGTCCGGTTGGTTTGGCAGGAGGGTTGGTCCGATTGGTTCGGCAGGAGGGTTGGTCCGGTTGGTTCGGCAGGAGGTGGTTCGGTGGGAGTTAGGAAGGTTGGTCCGGTTATGGAGTTAGGAGAGGTTGGTCTGCCGAATGAGTTCGAATGAGGTCTGCCGGATGGGGTACGCCGAATGGGGTATGCCGAATGGCCCCTGGAAAACGAGAATGCCGAATGAATCAAGCTTCTTAGTCTCGAGGTCTTCTGGGTGAGAACACGCCCAACAGCCACTAAGAAGGTAGAAATGGGTTCCATCCCAAATGAAATTTGGAATGAAGATTTCCATGCTATTATGAAGTTTTAACAAAACTAGACACTTATCTTGAAATCTTGATCTTGATACTCATGAGTCTTCAAACTTGATTTCTTCATTCTTGATCTTTATACTGTACAGTCTTCAATCATCAGTACCTGCCT
Organism: Allium fistulosum; assembly: GCA_030737815.1. Lineage (NCBI taxonomy): Eukaryota > Viridiplantae > Streptophyta > Magnoliopsida > Asparagales > Amaryllidaceae > Allium > Allium fistulosum. The sequence continues at coordinate 210,777,848 of CM060907.1, forward strand.
TATATATATCCTGCATAATAACATTCATATATATCTAGACAATAGTGTTAGTATATAAGTTATAATAAAATAAGTTACAAAGGTTGTTGTCATCAAAACCACTATCTCCAGTTCCTAACAAAGACTGCCTCAACAACCAACATATCCAATAAGACCAGCTTAAGCATGATCCATCCTTTGCTCAACTTCATTAATAGCTACCTTCGAACAATCTCAAGCAGCCCATCCCATCATCTCACATCCGGTCGGGCATCACCTTCCCGGCATGGTCCTTAGCACTAGACAACTCTCGGCAAACTTAGGCATAGAACAACTAGCCCACTCATGGCTATCTACATCCATACTAGCTTTAGGCTAGCCCCTCTATACTAGTTCCATAACAAGCCGACACACTCAAACAACATCAGACATCACCCGTTTGTCAAGGTCGGCCTAAGGGTAACCGCCTTTGCAGCATCACTACAGCCCGTCTTGTCATACCATAAGTTGGCCTGGCCTGTTCCTTCCACTTTGGTCCTTAGTTGCGCTCAGCCTCTAGTGTCATTAAAGCTTGACCAGAGTCATTCATCTTCCTTACCACATAGGCATACAAAAGTAAACGACAAGTTGCACACCTAACTATACAAGATACTGTACCAAAGCTACTGGAAATAAACCTACTCCTGTAGCTTTCCATCGGCATTTAATGTGCATTAAATGCAATGCGTGCGCCCAGTACCGAAGGACGATTGGCTTTATTTTCAACCGCTCATTCCTTTTTGCCTTTACAATTATATCCCACCAGCCCGTGTGACCAAATCAACGGCATGTTTCTCTCTTTTTCTACAGCCTAATCTCTGCCATCATTCATCCATTTAGCCACTATAAATATTCAATGCATTGTCACTTCAAAGGGGTTGGAAAATATTAGAATTTATGACATTATCTCTTTCTAGAGCTTTCCTCCTAGTAAGTCAAAGCCCAAAGTAACTAAGATTAGCTACCTGTTTCGTTTTAAGTACTATATTTCTTATTAGTCTCTTGTAATCCCCTGTAATTGTAAGAGCAAAACTATAGTAAGAGATCTTTACAGTGTATGTAAGGAATCTTGCCAAATCACTCTATATTTGGTGCTTTGCTTGCATTCTTCTTTATTTTCATTTTTTAAGCCTAGAGATTAGTAAGTAGCCTTTGCTTTCACAACATAATCATGCTAATTCCGAGATTGGCTAAATCTCTAGTCGACATTTTGGCACTAGAAGGAGGGCCTCCCCTTAAAGATGTCCCCTTTCATCACTTTTCTTCTCTACAAAATCTGATCTGACTTGTTACCATGGACCTAATTCCTAAAATGGAAAGTAACAATTCCAACGAGCATGAAACCAATGACAACACTGTCGCCAGACTTGCTCACCCCATTCCTAGGCTCAATGATGAGTGTGGCAAATTGGGCTGTAATAATTAATGAACTCACGGTTGGATGTCCAAGCTATTGCAAACTTTGTCTTATCGGCTCCTCCCACGGTCAACCATGTTGACCCACCTATTCACTAACCTTCATTACCTGATGCCTTCAACCGCATTGACAATAATGAGGCTTGGGGAAGAGTGTTGCTTGAAATGCCACTCATGGACGTTGTTCATCCAAGGAGGTATACCATGTGTGTGCCTAGCCATGTTGATATTGCTCCAGATGTGGCTATGCTGAGAGAACCAAGGTATCATCTTTCCCGATCAATAGAAAGACGATCAGATATCAAGCATCTTTGGACTTTTGATTTTGACAGTCTCAATGGAATCTCCCCTGTCGTTAACAACAAGCATGTGGCTCTCTCGACATAGCCTAGATCCCATAGGGGAATACCCAGAAACAGATCAAGAGAGGGGCTAGTCAGGCTTTTAAGGTCGCCCTCTATGCATAGGAAGAGAAGGTCTCCTACTCCAGCTCATCATCATCATCACCCTTCCTCTCTTCGTCGATCTTCAACTCCACCCAGGCGCATGTTGAGTCCTTAACCCATCATTAGCCAGAATATCCCTCAATAGAGGTTGATGTCGAGCTTAGGGAAGAAATGCACATTCTTCACCAGTAATTGAACAAAATGCAAGCCCAAAACACCGAGGGTGAAGTATTCTCCAATGACAAGAATGGAGAACTATTTTCAGATGAGATTCTTAACACTTACAGTCCCGACATGTATGATGGGAGTGCTGACCCATCTGACCATATCATTGCCTTTAAATCTATGACCCATGCCATTCAGCATTTTGGTCTAGCAAAGTGGTTGCTTTTTCCATCTACTCTCATTGGATTGGCCTTCTGTTGGTTCTTGCATCTACGACTAGGCAGCATTAGTTCTTGGGCCTAGTTATGCACATATTGCAAGACTCAATTGTTTGCTACTAGGATCCATGTGATGATAACTAGTGAGCTGGGTAACATCAGGCAACGTCCTAATTGATAGCTTGCGGTCTTTGTCAATTGCTTCATCAAATAGTCCACCCAAGATAGGGATGCAGACATGAACAGCTTGGTTGTGCCTTTTTGTTCGGGGGTCGGATACAAGTCCAGAATGTGGTGAGAGCTCTAGAAGTATCCAACTACATCCTTGATCGACTTTTATCAACGGGCAAATGGTGTAATAAGAATGGAGGTTGCAGATCTTTCGAATGGTGACAATGAAACTAGGCATCCCGCCCAAGCTAGTCCGTACACTAAAAACGAATGATGAAGCAATAGTAGTTAGAATGACACCTGAAGGCAAGCAAAGGCCGATACTTAGTACAAGCCTAGGTATGCTAGTTATGCTACCTTGAATAGGGATATCGCAATAATATATTTCGCCACCCGGGACTAAGAGCCCTTTCAAAGAACCAACACCACCAGAAATGGAAAGAGGGAGGAACCTCATGACAACGCCAGGTACTTTGAGCTCCATCAACTGAACATCCACTCTACATTCAAGTGCCAAGTGCTTAAAGATGAGATAGAGAGACTCATCTGGGAAGGTACACTTTTGGAGTTTCTTTATGATTAAGTAGAACAGAGGAATAACCACGCCAACTAGCCAATTCATCCCCAACAACTAGATAACAACATCGCAGCTATAACCGATATCTTGACCATTGCGGAGGCCTGCATGTGGCTGGTAGTAGCTGGGGATCCCGATATCAAAGAGAAATGGGAACGAATGGTTTGGGATATGCACTGGAGCATGGAGTGTTGAAAGCACCTCGGCTAGAATCAGACCAGTTAATCACCTTCACTACCGAGGACTTGGAAGCAGTCTCATACCCTTATCACGATCCAATGGTCATCACTCTTGCAATAGCCAACTCCAGTGTACATTGTGCTTTCATGGAGTGGGGCAGCTTAGTCAATGTCATGTTTCAACATGTCTTCGTGACCCTCAAACTTCCCACCTCCAGCGCCTCCATGCGTGCCTTGCCAATTTATGGCTTTGGGGGTGTAGGCATCATTCTAATGGGCACTACCTCACTTATGACAACGTTCGATCAAGAAGCCCTTGTTGTAAAAATTCAAATAAACTATTGATAGTTGATTGCCCTTCTACATATAACCTATTAATTGGACGACGGGCACTTGCCGATCTAGATGCCATCATCTCCTATAAACGCGTCGTCATGAAGTTCTTCATCCAAGGTGAGGTTGGTGGGATCAGAGGTAATCGGTAGAAGGCTAGGGAGTGTTATGGAACCTCCCTTAGGCAAGCAAAGAAGGATGTTCTTATGTTTCAACAAGAGCTTGTAATAATCAATAGCATGTCACTAGATAGAACCATCGAGCTGGTCAATGCTCCAGTTCATGACAAGACTACCTCTGTTTCTAAAGCATCAACATAATTTCCTCCCACTAGTAACAATCCACTTGAGAATGCTGTTGTAATCACCAACATGTCACCTAAGAGAGTGCCAGACAGCCATGTTTGGACCATCATTGATATCAAAGAATCAACCGTTTGATGGTGTGTCACCCGAGAGTGTCCTCGAGCCAAGCAATGCTCAGGGTCATGCCGGGACCACCTTAGCCATAAAGCTACATCAACTGACTACCTATCACCCATGAGTACCTTGGAGCCCAGCAACACTAAGGGTCGTGATGGGAATGTCAAACAGACTAAAGATAGGGATAGTATGAACCTGTAACATCGCCTATCTAGAGGCCCAAAACTAAGCGCTACAGATGCTACAGTCATCTATAGTATTAGCTTTCGGCGACTAAATACGGCTATGTTAATGATATCAATAATATCAAAAGCACTTGAATATGAAACAAAACACAGATTTCAAAACTACTTTTACTTCATTACATTTCAAAATAAATTGTTTCACATTCACAACACATAAGCCGAAATCGTTCCTAGGCACAGATAAAATATAATTATCACAAATTACGCCAAGAGCGGTATATGAAGATGCCCCCTTGGTTGATCAGAGTCATATGGTCATAATAGACCTAATATAATCACAGCGGAAATACATCAAAACATAACAAGAACTACAAATCCTAAATAGCTATCCATTTGCATCATGCATGCCTCCGGTAGCCTTATTCGTCATCCTACTAAAACCTGAAAAAGACCTTAATCCCTCAGCCTACTCAAATTAATTTTGGGCACCCGAGAATTTAAGGGGAAAACATAAACTTTGGGTCAGACATAAAGCCTGGTATGAATAATACTATACATCCTGGTTAAACATGTTAAGTGAGACCACGCCTCTTAGTGGAACGGGTTTCCCCTCACTAACATCCTTTTTTAAAACATATCTTTGCAAAACCTTTTATAAAACCATATACTGTGCTCCTGAATCCACAATGGTTAAATACTGTAAAGTAATCATTATGTAAACATACATAATCTCAGGTAATAATGAATTATCTGTTCAAACACATAAGTTTTGTTTGGATAACTTTTAACCTTTAGCTGACTCGGGCCTACCAAACAATATAATCAAAATTAACCTACATCTGTTAGAAATTCTTCCTCTGGATTACCTATCCTCAACTATTTGTTAAATACTTCACTTCTGGATAGTCTGTCCCTAACTTAATCATCTCCCAGGTCTTGCCGATCCTAATGGTTTTTCAGGCTCACCAATAAACTATATGTATACAACATATATTCCTATCGGTGTGTAATCATAATTTTAGTCTACCTGTGACCAAACCCTGCAACTGGAATTTTGGACAACAATTAGCTGGGGCTAATAGCTAATGTATAGGGCGCGACCCCATACAAGTCCCATATAGTATTCTAATATCTAAGTCATTTTCACTTAAGGATCCCCTCCCATAATTTTCCTTAAAAACATTTCCAAACCGATTTAAACCTTTAAATCAAATTTAAATAAGGAATAGTATATAATCTTTATACTTTACTCAAAATCATATCAATATGTTATATATCCTCTTTACTCAAACTTTAGTTGATGAAAACACTTAACCATTTGAGAAAAACCTCCTTCTGCACTTTTGAAATCATCTATTTCAAATTCAAATATCAAACCTTTCGAAAATAATAAAACTTTGGACATCCTTCTTTAAAATTTCTTTAAAACATTGCTTTAGAAAACCTTGGAAAACCGTCTATCTCAAACCTTTCAAAACCATTCACTTAAACCTTTTAAAGTCATTCAACCAGAACCTCTCGAAGTGATTCATCTAAACCTTTCGCAATCACTCATTTAAACCTTTCAAAACCATTGAACTTAAACCTTTCATGGTGAATCATCAAACCTTTCGAAATCATTTAGCCAAAACCTTTCGAAACTATTGAATTAAACCTTTCGAAATCAATCTTCAAATCTTTTGAAATTATTCACTTAAACCTTTCGAAGGCTTATTGGTTTTAATTCAAAATAAATGAAAAACCTTCTTTTAAAACCTTTCAAAGTCATTGGAAGAAACCTTTCGACTAAGTCGAAAGCTCAGCTTCGAAAGCTTTAAAAAATATCCCTTTAAAACAACTCTTTCGAAAGCTTTGGATTATAATTCAATTTATAAAACAAGGGTAAGTCACCTAAGTCGAAAGCTTCCTTTCGAAAGCATGGAGAAGTGGCTAGTTTTTTAAAACAAGTAAATCTTTCGAGATCAATCAAAGTAAACCCTTCGACTTTGTTGGAAGGTTCAAAACAAAACATTTATATAAAGCCGCAGTAACCTTTCGACTATGTCGGAAGTTTTCAAAACAAAGTAGCAGCAGTAACCTTTCGACTGTGTCAAAAGGTTTAAAACCTTTCTTTTAAACATTTTGACCCGGTCAAAAGCAACCAAGTCGAAAGCTCTAATTCGAAAGCAAAGCAGGTGAAAGTTTTTGGTTTATAAAACAATCATATCCCAACCTCTTTGGCCATCAACCTTTTGACTAAGAACCTTTCGACCTTGTCCAATTCATTATGTACCAAGCATATCATAAAAATGGTGCCATCCCAATAATTCATCAAAACATGTCAAACATATCATAAAAATTTAACATGAACATATATAATTCATCAACAAGCATTTAAATAACTTTAATCATCAAAACATGGCATATACTTGCAAAAACATTTCGGATCTAATCTTAAAACCGAAAACTAAGAGAAAATGGGATGTAGTGATTATTCACCTTAGCTTTGAGAAATAAGATGTGAGATTAGATGTTGATTAAGTTGATTATCTTCCTTCTCTTGATTCCTAGCTTTAATCTTCTTCTTGAGAATGATAATGGTGGCCGACCTTAGTATTTTTTATTTGAGTAAAATGAAATGAACGTGAGCATTCTATCTCCTAAGGATTTAGGGTATAAGCTCCACCTATTTCCCATATTGCCCTTCTCATATCCTAACACATTAGCTTAGGTTATTTCATTTTAGTTTGCACATTAACATGGCACGACTACCCTTAGCTAATCAATTGTCAACTTATGAATCTCCACATTATTTATTCAATTTACTCTATTAATTATCCTAAATAATGTTGTAAAGATATAGGGTGTTACAGACTCCCCACCTTAACGAATTTCGTCCTTATTGCGATAAGGTACACAACCAAAAATCAAAGGTAAAACATACCATCGAACAAACCAGGGTAAGAGTCTCTAATCCTACTCTCCGTCTCCCAAGTACAGTCTCTAGCATCGTCACTCCTCTGAACCTTTACTAACTTGATTGTCTTGTTCCTCAACTTCTTCTCATCTCTAGCCACAATCTGAATTGGCTTTCTAACTATGGTCAAATCCGGTTCTACTACTAAATCTTCTAACACTGTAGGTGCTATGGTAGTCTCCGGGTCTCTAACACATCTCCTAAGGTGAGAAACATGGAAAACATCATGGACTCCAGCCAAACTACTCAGTAACTCTATTCTATAAGTGAGTTTCCCGATCCTCTCAACAATGTGGAATTGTCCAGCGAATCTGGGTGCTAACTTTCCTGATTTCCCAAATCTAATCACACCCTTCAACAGTGAAACCTTAGTGAACTCATAGTCTCTGATAGAAAATTCCAAATCTTTCCTTCTTCTATTAGCATAACTTTTCTGCCTAGATTGAGCTTCCTTCATCCTAGCTCGGATCAACTTAATCTTTTTTACGACTTCCTTTACCAAATCTGGACCAAGAACCAATCTATCCCCGGTCTTTAACCAACATACGGGAGACTTGCATGGTCTTCCATACAAAGCTTCAAATGGTGCCATCCCAATAATAGTCTGATAACTATTGTTATACGAGAACTAGACTAGATGAAGATGGTCCTCCCATGATCGCCTGAAATCCAATACACAAGCTCTAAACAAATCTTCCAAGATTTTGTTAACTCTTTCCGTTTTCCCATCAGTCTGCGGATGGTAAGCAATACTCATGTTGAGCTTGGTTCCTAAAGCTTCCTGTATACTCTTCCAGAACTTACTAGTAAACAAAGAATCTGTATTACTGAAAATACTACTAGGAATCCCGTGCAGTCTAACTACATTCTTCATAAACAACTTTGCCAGACTAGGTGCCGTCCTAGTTGACCTTACCGGAATGAAGTGGGTACTCTTAGTCAGTCTGTCTACTATGACCCATATGCTTCCATTTCCTCTACTAGATCTTGGCAACCCATCAATAAAATCTATAGAGATAGAATCCCACTTCCACAATTAAACTTCCAACGGTTGAAGCAATCCATTAGGCTTCTGGTGTTCAGCCTTTGCCTGTTGGCAATTCAAGCACTGCTTAACACACAAACCAATGTCCTGTTTCATACCTTCCCAGAAGAAACTTCTCTTCATAGCCTGATACATCTTTGTTCCTCCTGGATGGATAGTGAACTTCGAATGATGGAACTCATCCAAAACTTCTTTCCTCATGTCCCCTACATTCGGAACACACAACCTTCCTTTCTTTCTTAACCATCCTTTCTGGTCAAGACTGAAATCCTTTAGGTCATCGCTCTCCATTCCTTTCCTCAACCTTTTGATCCGTTCAACCAAAATTGGATCCTCCTCTTGCTTAGAAGCTATCTTCTCAATCATTACCGGTCGGACTTCTAAGCAAGACAATGCAGCACTTCCAGTACTAGAACCTTCCCCATATCTAAACTGCACACTACAAGCTGATAATGCTTCCAAATCTTTCCACTCAGCAATCATAGCCAATACTGCATTTTGATGTTTCCGGCTGAGTGCATCCGCCACCTTATTTCCTTTTCTAGGTGTGTACTCAATTCCAAAATCATAAGCAGCAATAAACTCCAACCATCTCTGCTGTCTCATGTTCAGCTTCTTCCGAGAGAACAAGTACTTCAACGACTTATGATCAGTATAAAGCTCAAATCGCTCTCCCAAAAGATAATGCTTCCACACCTTCAAAGAAAATATAACGGCAGATAACTCCAAGTCATGCGTTGGATACCTAACCTCATGTGGTCTGAGCTGTCTAGAAACATAAGCAATCACTTTACCTCTTGGCATCAACACAGCTCCCAATCCAGTTCCACACGCATTAGTATAAACAACCAAATCTTGATTCCCCTCCGGAAGCACTAACACCGACGCATGGGTCAATAAGTGTTTCAAGGTCTGAAACGCGTCCTCACACTTGTCAGTCCATACGAACTTCGCATCTTTTCGCGTAAGTTTGGTCATTGGTGCAGCTATCCGCTAAAAATCCTTGATAAATCTTCAATAATATCCAGCCAATCCAGGAAAGCTCTTAATCTCAGTCACCGTCTCGGGTCTCTTCCAATTATTCACCGCCTCGATCTTAGTTGGATCTACAGACAACCTTTTCTCTAAGATGACATGACCAAGGAACTTCACTTAATTCTTCCAAAAATGACACTTCGAAAACTTAGCCTTCAATTGATGCCCCCTCAACATTTCGAGCACAACTCTAAGATGAACTTCATGCTCCTTCTCATCCTTAGAGTATACCAAAATGTCATCTATGAAGACCTACACAAATCTATCCAAGTGCTCGAGGAAAATCCTATTCATCAAATCCACAAAGAATGTCGGTGCATTAGTCAGTCCAAACGACATAACTAACCATTCATACGATCCATATCTTGTCCTAAACGCCGTTAAAGGAATGCTATCCTCCGCCACTCTAAGCTGATGAAATACCATCACCAAATCCAACTGAGAGAATACCTTGGCTCCACATAACCGATCGAACAAATCGTCAATTCTCGGTAATGGATGTAATTTCTTTATCGTCTTCTCATTCAACTTACGATAATCGATACATAGCCTCAACGATCCGTCCGATGCCTTAGCAAATACAGCGGTAGATCCCCATAGCGAACTACTTGGTTGGATGAAACTCTTGCCTTCCAAATCCACCAACTGCACCTTCAACTCTCTCATCTCGATGGGAGTCATTTTACTTGGCGGTCTACTCACCGGTTCTGCTCTAGGCACTAAATCAATCCGAAACTCAATGGCTCGTTCAGGTGGCAACCCAGTTACCTACTCAAACACATCTGCAAATTCTCTTACTACGAAAACTTGACTTAACTCATCTTCCATCTCCATAACACCTAATAAAGCACTCACTTCACAACTAGGGTTCTCTATGGTATAAACTATCCGATCACTACAATCTGAGTGACTAAGTGATATTTTCATATCATGGAAAAATATCCTAGCATCATATTTACTTAACCAATCCATCCCAAGGATAATCCCAAATTCCCTAAAGCCAGACACATGCAAACAGCACTCAAAAGTACGGCCTAGCTAATCAAACTTTAAATGGTCACACCTCATCCCAAGTGTTGCATACCCTCCTATCGGATTTGCAACCCTTAAGGAAGTAACTAAGTATGATGGTTCTAGGTTAAGCTTATCTACCAAACATCGAGAAATAAAAGAATGAGATGCTCCAGTATTAAATAGAATGATAACAGACATACCGTGAATCTGCAACGAGCCTCCCAAAACAGCCTTCCCTTTGTCCTGCACAACTGGCCTTGAGGTTGTGAGCTCCAAAGCATAAACTTGCCCCTTTCCTTCTCTTGCTGGCTCTGGGCACTTGTTCTTGTAATAACCGATTTGATCACAATTAAAACATCTAACATTCTTCTTTTCACTAGCCTCTTTTCCTTTTCCTTTACCGGTTCGACACTCATTAGCATAGTGTCCCTTCTTGTCGCATTTGTAGCAAACCACTTCAGCCTTTCCTTTCTTCTGTGCTCCCCCTTTCTGAGCATTATTTTTCTGGAAAAAAATTCCTTTTCTAGCCCTATCCCATCTGGGCCTCCTTCATCTTCTTCCTCAAGCAAGCCAACACCTCTTCCTATCTTAATGCCATTTCAACCACTACATCACCGGGATCTCTCAAATGCGGAAAAGTGGCACTTATCAACTCTGGCCTTAAGCCTCTTATAAACTTTTCATTTCTCTTGATCACCGTGTCTACCAAATCATACTTGTATCGGTCCAACTCCTCAAACTTCCTCGCATACTCCAAGACGAACATATCTCCTTGTTCCAATTCTGCAAACTTCCTCACCAACGCTGACTGCGCTATTACAGACATAAATCTTTCTAAAAACTTTCTCCTAAACTCCTCCTAAGTTATGGTTTCCTCATCAACCCCAGTAGTAACAGTATTCCACCAGAATAGGGCAGCTCCCTGCAGCTGCCTCTAAGCTAATCTCCTCTTTTGTGCATCATTCAATCCTAAGTCAGCAAAAATTATCTCGTAATGCAGTAGCCAATTTTCCACCTTGATCGCATCTTCAATACCAATAAATGGCTTCCCTCCAAGCTTGATGTAATCCCTACTCAGGTTACCGTACTGATTGACCATCAGAACTTCCTGAGCTCCACCTCCAGCAGCATTACCTCCGACAACTCCGACGGCGATTCTAGCTTGCATCATGTTTACAAAGAACTTATACATTGCTCCCATGTCCATCTGGGGAACTCTCCACCAGAAGTTTCAGCTTGTGCCTGACCGGGACCTCTCCTAGTGTTTGGTCGGGCATTTCCATTAGTGGTGGTGCTATCTCCTCCGAGATTAACTCTGCCTCTTCTTCCATCCATATTTGTATTCAAACCTCGTGAGATACATATGAATAGCCTAACTAAGATAGGAGTTTAGAGATATAGCGTATACTTATATATATATATATATATATATATATATAGCAAATACAAGTATGTTACCATAGTATTATCCTATACCCCAATCTTAACTCTAATTTCTAAGGATTATGTTTTCCAAAATCATTTTTAGTTAAAGTATTTCATAAACCTCACTCTGATACCATGCTGTAAAATCCCCTATCTAGAGGCCCAAAAGTAAGCGCTATAGATGATGCAATCATCTATAGTATTAGCTTCCGGCGACTAAATACGGCTATGTTAATGATATCAATAATATCAGAAGCACTTGAATATGAAACAAAACACAGATTTCAAAACAACTTTTACTTCATTACATTTCAAAACCAATTGTTTCACATTCACAACACATAATACCAAATCATTCCCAAGCATAGATAAAATATAATTATCACAAATTACGCCAAGAGCGGTATATGAAGATACCCCCTTGGTTGATCAGAGTCATATGTTCATAATAGACCTAATATAATCACAGTGGAAATACATCAAAACATAACAAGAACTGCAAATCCTAAATAGCTATCTGTTTTCCTCTTACATGCCTCCGTAGCCTTATTCGTCATCCTACTAAAACCTGAAAAAGACCTTAATCCCTCAGCCTACTCAAATTAATTTTGGGCACCCGAGAATTTAAGGGGAAAACATAAACTTTGGGTCAGACATAAAGCCTGGTATGAATAATACTATACATCCTGGTTAAACATGTTAAGTGAGACCACGCCTCTTAGTGGAACGGGTTTCCCCTCACTAACATCCTTTTTTAAAACATATCTTTGCAAAACCTTTTATAAAACCATATACTGTGCTCCTGCATCCACAATGGTTAAATACTGTAAAGTAATCATTATGTAAACATACATAAATCTCAGATAATAATGAACTATCTGTTCAAACACATAAGTTTTATTTGGATAAATTTTAACCTTTGGCTGACTCAGGCCTACCAGACAATATAATCAAAATTAACCTAACACCTGTTAGATATTCTTCCTTTGGATTATTTATCCTTAACTATCTGTTAAATACTTCACTTTTGGACGATCTGTCTCTAACTTAATCATCTCCCAGGTCTTCCCGATCCTAATGGTTTTTCAAACTCACCAATAACCTATCTGTATACAACATATATTTCTATCGGTGTGTAATCATAATTTTAGTCTACTTGTGACTAAGCCCTACACACTGGAATTTTGGACAACAATTTGCTGGGGCTAATAGCTAATGTATAGGGCACGACCCTATACTAGTCCCATTTGGTATTCTAATATCTGAGTCGTTTTCACTTAAGGATTCCCTTCCATAATTTTCCTGGAGAACATTTCCAAAAGGATTTAAACCTTAAAATCAAATCTAAACAAGGAATAGTATATAATCTTTATACTTTACTCAAAATCCTATCAATCTGTTATGTCCTCTTTACTCAAACTTTAGTTGATGAAAACACTTAACCATTTTGAAAAAAACTCTTTCTACACTTTTGAAATCATCTATTTCAAATTCAAATATCAAACCATTCGAAATCAAACCTTTTGAAAACAATAACACTTTGGACATCCTTCTTTAAAATTTCTTTAAGCCATTGCCTTAGAAAATCTTAGAAAACCTTCCATCTCAAACCTTTCGAAACCATTCACTTAAACCTTTTGAAGTCATTCAACCAGAACCTTTCGAAGTTATTCATTTAAACCTTTCGCAATCACTCATTTAAACCTTTCAAAACCATTGAACTTAAACCTTTTGTGGTCAGTCATCAAACCTTTCGAAATCATTCAGCCAAAACCTTTCGAAACCATTGAATTAAACCTTTCGAAATCAATCTTCAAACCTTTTGAAATTATTCACTGAAACCTTTCGAAGGCTTATTGGTTTCAATTCAAAACAAATGAAAAACCTTCTTTTAAACCTTTCGAAGTCACTAGAAGCAACCTTTCGACTAAGTCGAAAGCTCGGCTTCAAAAGCTTTAAACATATCCCTTTAAAACAACTCTTTCGAAAGTTCTGGGTTATACTTCAATTTATAAAACGAAGGTAAGTCACCTAGGTCGAAAGCTTCCTTTCGAAAGCATAGAGAAGCGACTAGTTTTTTAAAACAAGTAAACCTTTCGAGATCAATCAGAGTAAACCCTTCGACTTTGTTGGAAGGTTCAAAACATAACATTTATGTAAAGCAACGGTAACCTTTCGACTATGTCGGAAGGTTTCAAAACAAAGTCGCAGCAGTAACCTTTCAATTCTGTCGAAAGGTTTAAAACCTTTCTTTTAAACATTTGACCTAGTTGAAAGAACCAAGTTGAAAGCTCTAATTCGAAAGCAAAGTAGGTGAAAGCTTTTGGTTTATAAAGCAAACATACCCCAACCTCTTTGGCCATCTACCTTTCGACTAAGAACCTTTCGACCTTGTCCAATTCATTACGTACCAAGTAACCTGATACCATATGCATTGGTTTGACCTTGTCGAAAGCTTTGAACCTCTCGACCTTGTTGGAAGGTCTGGGTCAGAAGGTTTACTGCTATAATAGGCCGAAACATGCTAAAAGTATGATTTCTTTGTTTTTAACTTAAAAAGTATAACTTTTCAACTAACCTGCCTTTGTTTGTCAAATCCTCATTGGTTAAAAAATTCTTTTCAGAAATGTGCTGCCACTATTTTCAAAATTAAATAATTATTTTATTTTACAAAATGCCCCTTCTCCTTAATTAAATATATAAAACATTTATGTCTCATACCTTAAATAATTTTATATATTCATCCAAACACTTAGGAAAAATCTGAAAAAATCCCAGAAAATCTATTTTAATATGTTACCTAACATATAAAAATTTCAACCTCAAATAATTATTATTTTAGTCGAAAATAATTTATAACCCAATAAACAATTTCCTTCACTAGAAAATTAATATAAAATCCATATTAATTCAGAAAATTATGAGTATTGAAACCCATCTCTAAAATATCATTTCTGACCTATATTTAAATTTTCAAGGCATTTGGATGTCATTAATTAGGGTTTTCATGTCAAACATATCATAAAAATTTAGCATGAACATATATAATCCATCAATAAGCATATAAATAACTTTATCATCAAAATATGGCATATACTTGCAAAAACATTTCGGATCTAATCTTAAAACCAAAATCTAAGAGAAAATGGTATTTAGTGATTATTCACCTTAGCTTTGAGAAATAAGATGTGAGATTAGATGTTGATTAAGTTGATTATCTTCCTTCTCTTGATTCCGAGCTTTAATCTTCTTCTTAAGAATGATAATGATGGCCGGCCTTAGTATTTTGTTTGTTTGAGTAAAATGAAATGAACGTGAGCATTCTATCTTCTAAGGGTTTAGGGTATAAGCTCCACCTATTTCCCATATTGACCTTCTCATATCCTAACACATTAGCTTAGATTATTTCATTTTAGTTTGCACATTAACATGGCACGGCTACCTTTAGCTAATCAATTGTCAACTTATTAATCTCCACATTATTTATTTAATTTACCCAATTAATTATTCTAAATAATGTTGTAAAAATATAGGGTGTTACAGAACCCAATATCCTTATCCATCCCGTAAAGGACTAGAGAGATTATCATAGCTTGGAATAAAAAAAATCGCTCCTCATTGGCAAGCGAGGTCATCAAACATCATTCCTACCCTCTTAATGCCGACAAAATCATCCGTAAGAGTTGGGGGAAACATCACTACCTCGACTCAAGCATAGACATATGACTCGACTGAGGATGTCATAAAGTGCATGATTTATGTGCTAGACTAGTGTGACTTGGAAATAAGCTCAGACCCAATCGATAACCCACTAGTCCCTCATAGAAGTGACTTGGGCATTAAAGGCGGATTGGCCACTTCCTTGGAATCAATCTCCATAAACAGTGCCAACCCCAGTGAAGTCATTTAAATTGGCATAGAAGTCGACCCAAAAGTTAGAGAGGATCTGACCAGGTTCCTACATCATAGAAAAGATGTCTTTCCATGGGGGCATGCCGACGTGATTGGAACTAATCCCAGGATCAGTTGCTATGCATCCAATATTGATCCAAAGGCCACCTCTGTATGGCAGAAGAGCCAACCACTCAACCTAGAAAGATACCGAGCTCTCAAGGAAGAAGTAAAGAAGCTATTAGCCAATGGCTTCATTCATGAGGCAGGATATCAGGTCTTGGTAGCAAACCTAGTGCTGGTTAGAGAGCCAAATGGGACTTGGAGGTCATGCATTGACTTCTCCGATCTCAACAAAGCCTACCCGAAAGATAATTTTCCTTTGCCTCATATCGAGCAACTTATGGATGAAACTAGTGGTCATGAGCTCCCTACCTTTATGGACGCCTATTCTGGGTACAATCAAATTGCCATACACGACATGGACCAAGAGCATACTCCTTCATTACAGATAAGGAACTACATTTCTATCGCACCATGCCTTTTGGTTTGCAAAATGCTGCACTACATATTAGCATCTCGTCAATCTTATGTTCTCCAAACAGATTGACTAGTCCATAGAAGTTTATGTGGACAACATATTGGTGAAGTCTAAAAAGGCCAACGGGCATGTACAAAACTTGGTCAAGATTTTCAACATTCTAAGTCAATACAACATGATACCGAATACAAAGAAGTGCTCCTTTTCCATTCGGTAATATTTAGGTTATGTTGTGAGTGCAAAGGGCATTGGAGCTAATCCCGATAAGATCCAATTCATCCTAGATATGCAAGTTCCCTGGACTGTGAAGCAAGTGGAAAGCTTGAATGGGATGTTTGCAGCATTAAGCCGGTTTGTACCAAAATCAACCAATCCATTTCTCCCCTTCTTCGACCTCATCAAGAAGGGAAAGTCGTTCGCTTGGAGCGAGAAATGGGCCAAGGCATTCGAGTAGCTGAAATTGCATTTTAACACTCCTCCAATACTATCCAAGCGCATCGACGAGGTGGATTTGTATTTATACATAGCAGTGTATGACCACGCGATTAGTATTTCCTTAATCAAGGAAGACTACAAGGTCCAACGGCCGGTTTATTATGTTAGCAAAAAGGTGAACGGTGCATAAACAAGATACTCTAAGCCGGAGAAGATTGCTTTCTATCTGCTCATGGTAGCCTAAAAACTTTGGCCATACTTTCAGGCATATCCCATCATGGTCCTTACGACTCAGTCTTTAAAGCAAATCCTTAGCCGGCCCGACACAGTGAGCCAACTCCTGAAGTGGTCAGTCGAGCTTGGGCAACATTACATCTCCTTCCAACCTCGCACGTCCATCAAAGGCCAAACCATTGTAGATTTTTTAGCCAAATGCTCAAGCCGGACAATTTGGAAGCAGTGGCCATTACTAGCTAGCCAGCTTAGCACCTATATGTGGATGGAGCATCAAATGAGAAAGGGGCAAGGGCTGACATGGTCCTTGTTATGCCCAAAGGAAAAGAACTATTTTTTGTGGTCCACCGTACTTTCAGGGCGACCGACAATGAAGCCGAGTACAAAGCTGTCATGGCAGGTCTTAGGATGTCAAAGGAATTACATGTAGTGTCCATCCATGTTTTCAACAATTCATCATTGGTCGCCAATCAGACCGACGAGCGCTTTCAAGTGAAGAACAAGACATTGTCCTTGTATGTTGTCGAGGCAAAGAAGATTATCAACAACTTTGCTAAGTTCAAATTGGAGCAAATACCCATGGAGCAGAATGCCAAGGCCTATCAACTAGCAAAGGCAGCAAGTAACCCAAAAGAATTTACTCCTTGGGTCCCCATGCAGATTCAAGACACCCCATGCTACGAGCCGAGGAAACAACCATCGTAATAATGTTCCATCCACGGAAAACTAGATGGTGCCCTTTATGAAATATTTAACAAGCGAGGAGCTTCCTGCCTACCGTAAGGAAGCCAGGAAGATTCTCTATCGAGTCACCAATTACACGTCATAGATGGGAAGCTCTACAAATAGGGGTACTCCAAACTACTTCAGCTGTGCATGTTTGCAGATGCAACCATCTAGATTCTAAAAGAGCTTCATGAAGGATTTTGTGATCATGTCAGGGGGAAAATCCTAGTAAAAAGAGATGCCCGCAAGGCTATTATTGGCCTACTATGATTAAGGATTTTATGGTCTATGTAAATAACTGCGACCTATGTTAGCGGTTCGACAAGATCCCCAAATCCTCACCTACCCTCCTCACTCCAATGATTTCCCCATGCCTATTCGACACTTGGGCGACTTGATACGAAGTTGCCGAAGGCTAAGGAAGGGTACATTCACGCCATAGTCGTCATCGACTACTTCACCAAATGGGTCGAGATTGAACCCCTTTTAGGGGTCACTGCCTCCAAGATTCTTAACTTCATCATTAATAACATCATCTGCTGTTTCGTCCTGCCAAAGAAGATTATCACCAAAAACAATACTCAATTTGAGAGTAGCCTCTTTTAAGACTTCTATGCAAGGAACAGAATTAAGAAAT
Organism: Allium fistulosum; assembly: GCA_030737815.1. Lineage (NCBI taxonomy): Eukaryota > Viridiplantae > Streptophyta > Magnoliopsida > Asparagales > Amaryllidaceae > Allium > Allium fistulosum. The sequence goes on from CM060907.1 coordinate 210,795,917, forward strand.
TCTTCTCTTCCATCGCCTACCCTCATGCAATGGATAAGTCGAGGTTGTTAACAAAACCATCAAATATACTCTTAATTAGTGCCTTGCAAAAGCTAAAGGGAACCAAGCCAAAGAACTGCCACTTGTTCTTTGGTCCTGTCGCACTTCCAACCGCACTTCAATTGACCATACTTCATTCTCGCTGCCCTATGGATATGAAGCCATGCTACACACAAAAGTAGACACCCCTTTACCTTAGCCTTTAAACTTCAAGCCCAAGCAAAATGACGAGCTACTCAAGCTTGGATTCGACATTGTAGTAGAACGAAGAGCAGAAGCTGAACTCCGCATTGAAGCCTACTAGAGGAAGAATGACATGCACCATAACTCAAGAGTAAAGCTCTGACAATTCATTGTCGATGACTTAGTCATGCGCCAGGTGTTCCCAAACACAAAGAAACTAGCTGAGTGAGTGCTTGGCTCGGACTGGGAGGGGCCGAATGTTATAAGTGTTGTTTTAAAAAGAGGAAATTAGTTTAAAGGAAAAAGTTTAATAAAATTTAATTTTAACGGACGTTAAAATTAAACTTTGGTCTGAAGGACAAGCGCCAAAAATTGTATTTCGTTCGTACTTCTGTAGTTTCATTTCTTCTGCAAACAATACTTCTGTAACAAAATTTCTTCTGCAAACAAAATTTCTTCTTCAACAAACAATGGCAACCCAAACCGAAATCAATTTTCTTCCTCAAACTGATTTAAAAGCGCAATCGACTTCAGAATCTAAGTCGATCGACGTAAATCAAAATATTTCAGTAAATCCTGAACAAATAAACGATGAACCTACGATTTCAAAAAGTAGAGTTTCCAATGCTATGCGTACAGCAGTAAAGAGAGGGCGAAAAACTACTTCATCAATGGCTGTTGATTCGGATGAAATTGATGAAGATACAAAGAGGACGAAAAAACCTAGGGCATGTAAAACTATGAATGAAGACGAAAGGAAGAAACAACAGCTTACTGATGAAAACGTCAACAGAAAAAGAAAAACAAAGGTAAAACAACTGATTATTTGATTTGTTATTGAATGATAGATCAATGTATCATTTGATTTGTTGCATGTATAATATTGATGGTAAAAAATAATTAGATGGATAATTTTTTAATGATAGTTCAGTATATCATTTGATTTGAATGTATCATTTGATTTGTTGCATGTATAATATTGATGGTAAAAAATAATTAGATGGATAATTTTTTAATGATAGTTTACTATATCATTTGATTTGAATTTATCATTTGATTTGTTGCATGTATAATATTGATGGTAAAAAATAATTAGATGGATAATTTTTTAATGATAGTTCAGTATATCATTTGATTTGCATGTGTAATATTGAAATATGAAACGATGGATGAACATAGCATTCAGTCTTTGACAGATGATAGACAATGATAAGATGAATATTTATAGAATGATAGACATATATAGCATTGAAAAAAATGTTGGAGAAACATATCATGATAGAATGATAGTTGAATATATCATTTTATTTACAGTATTTGCTAGTATAGTATGATAAATGATAGTTCAATATATCATTTGATTTACTGTTTTTGATGGTTATAGAATGATAGTTCAATATATCATTTGATTTACTGTTTTTGAATGTTATAGAATGATAGTTCAATATATCATTTGATTTACTGTTTTTGAATGTTATAGAATGATAGTTCAATATATCATTTGATTTACTGTTTTTGAATGTTATAGAATGATAGTTCAATATATCATTTGATTTACTGTTTTTGATGGTTATGGAATGATAGTTCAATATATCATTTTATTTACTGTTTTTGAATGTTATAGAATGATAGTTCAATATATCATTTGATTTGTATGCATCATATTAAAATATAATATGATAGACAAACATAGCATTCAATATTTCGACTTTAGAAGCATACAGTGAAAAAAAGAAATGATAGACAAATATAGCATTTGAAAAAAGAATGATAGATGTATATATCATTAGTAAATTATGCTTTCATAGTTGAAAAAATTGATAGATAAAAATAAGAAAGCATTGAAAAAATGAGACATAAAAACAATATTATAGTTTGTTAAATACCGAATTATTCATTCATAGTTTTTTGTACAGGGATCAAAAGGTAAAACATTGGAGAAAGCAAAAAAAACTGAAGGAAAAAAACCAAAGAAAGTATCTCAAAAACAAATTCAGTATAGATGTAGCTTACTGCCAATGATAAAAATTTTCAAGAAAATCAAGGAAAAAGGAGGTTATCTTATAGACCAATTAAATTATTTAAAACAAACACCCTTTGAAAAATTCATGCTAGTGTTTTTTAAAGAAATTTTATCCATACCTGCTTTTACAAAATCATCTACAACCTTAGATGATATAATAGAAACATTTTCTATCAATGATGAAGCTTTTAAAGTAGGGAATATTTTTTTAAAAATCAAACCTGAAGATATTGCAATTATCTTTAGCTTACCTTTGTCTGGAGTAAATATTTTTCCAGTACCGAAAATGAGTTTACAAATACTCCCAGACAATTGCAAAGATTTTGTACTGAGAAACTTTGGAACAATAGAGCACATAACAAAGGATCATACAATTTCTAAGATAAATAATGTGCTAGAAACACAACAATTTAAACATGAAAATGATTTTCCAAAATTGCTTATAATTCTTGCAATGATAACCTTCTTCTTTCCTGATAACCAAAGATACTTACCATGGGGATATATTCCCTATATCCTAGACCAAAACAAAATGAATTCAGTATCTTGGCCAGTTACAATTCATCATTCACTGATTAGAGCTTTGACAACTTTCAAAACAAAGCCAAGAAACATGCCAGGTTGTTCCATGCTCCCTATTGTAAGTACAGCAATCTAACTTTATGTTCATGCATCTATCTGTATCAATTAAATTATACACATTATATGTTTTAACAAGTAATATTTTATTTGTAGTTTTTCCTATGTGAGCATGTGAATTTGATACCTCCATTAGCAACATACTGTTCAAACTTACCTAGATTTGGGAGGTGGAATGTTGCAAGCTTGAAAAAGGTGATCTCAAGAGAAGCATTGATAAACATGGACAGTAGAAAGGTATTATTTATCACACTAGTATAACAAATATATAATGATAGATAAATATATCATAACATAGTGTATATCAACAGTTGTCATTTTGTTATTATATCATAACACTAGTATAACTAAAGAATGATAGTCAGATATAGCATCACATGAAAAATGACAACTATATATAAAATTAGTTCATCCTTGTATGTTACCTGATTCATTACTATTTATGTTATTACATAGATTTTTGTTGAAATAAGAAATCTGACTGAAGATGAAAAAGCACTTCTTCAACAAAAAAGCCAACAAAAATTTGTCCAGCTGGATAATAATGAGAATATTGGGATGCACAAAATAGAAAATGTGGAAGAGACATCAAAAGAACAAGTTGAGACAATGCAGCAGTACATCATACAATTGGAAAATAAATTGAAGAAAAGTGAAAAAGAATTAGAAAAGGAAAAACATAAAAGAATACAAGCAGAAGGCACTGTCATACAATTGAAAAAGGAAATCAAGATTTTAAGATCAAAAGAAAAAGTAGAAATAGAACCACCATCATTTGATCTCAAAATAACTCAGGAAATTGAAAAGATGCGGAAAGAGAAAGAACAACAGGATCAAAACAAACCTTCAGAGGCAACAGAAAAATCACCAACAGTGCATGAAAAAACGCAGAAGAAACCAAGCTCTTTAGTTTTAAGGGTTAAAAAGCGCCAACGAAGGAGTAAAATTGATTCTGATTGCCAATATGAAATTGTGTGCAGAAAAACAAAGAAAAATGTTGACAATAAAAACCAAAAGCAACAATTTGAAACCAAGGAAGGTCAGAAAGAAAATACAAATGAACAGAAACAAGAGGAACAAAATGAAGAATCAGATTATGAACATGAATCTGAAACAGAAACAGATGAACAAGTCAGAACAACTGATAATGAAGAAATTATTGATGTTGATGGATACTCGCAATCAAGTAAAACCTACAAGAGTAAGGATATCACAAAAAGCAGTATTCTACAATTATTGAATGAAGAAAAGCAAAACAAAATTCTTACTTTCTTCAACTTTAACAAAAATGAGAAGTAAGAATTCTAATATTTTTTATTTCATTATATTTGTTACTAAATAAAATTGAAGGAAAATATAGTTCAATTATTAATTTTCAATTACAGCACTGTAGCATATGAAAAAGATGAAGGACACAAAGGAGGAATCACAATAGTTAAATCTATGCTGGAAGCTGTTCTGTTCGAGGGGGTTATAGATGGACATGTATGCATCAAATTAAAATTATGATAACTGTCTAGGATGGGAGAATGAGTAATAAAACTAGCATTCATAGTTTTTTAAGTGCATATAAGTGTATAGACTGAGAGAATGATAGTTAAAACTAGCACTCAAATTTCAAACTGCATATAAATGTATTGAATGAAAGAATGGGAGTTAAAAATAACATTGATATTTGTAAACCACATATAAATATATAGAATGTCCAAGATGACTGATTAAATGATCATTTGCATTTTTCAACGCATACAATGTAGTAAACATATAAATGAAAATGAATACTAGCATTAATATTCCTGATCCAAAATAAATTAATTATCCCATGAAACTTACAACCTTTGTTGTTTGGTTTAACAGATTATTGATTGGTTTTATTACAATCAAGAAATGTATGAACACAGTTACTACTTCACCACAATGATGATGGTATGTATAATCTTTTTAATATAAATGTTAAAAATTAATATAAAGTATTCTAATACATATAAATGTGCAGAATGCTTTAACACATGACCAGCAAACTGTGATCAAAGACATAGTTATACCAACAGTAGATGTCATTGTCAAAGATGAATTTACAGAGAAAATTTTCTTCCCTCTACATTACGCAAACCATTGGAGCTTGTTGATGCTAAATTATGAAACAATGCAGTGGAGTCATTATGATTCAACAAAACCAAAAAATAGATCAACAAGGACTTCAAACCCCAGCTACAACCAAGCCTTCATTCTTGTAAGAAAAGTATATTTTTGAAATCACTCTAACATTAATATACAGCACTAATTTTACTTCTTGCAGAAAGACAAAATTGAATTGATATTCAAGACAAAATGGGCAGAATTAGGAATACTGAACAAAGAATTTCACAAACCTAAAATGCTGCAGCCAAAAAGCCCACCACAGGATTCAGATTCGTAAGTAAATAATTTCATTTCTTCTCTTGTTTAAACTATCATTTCTATTTTTAAATTGCAGAAGAATGCACGAAATATGCAAAATGATAATTAAAACTAGCATTGCTAATTAACAGTTCATTGATCTGCACTTATTGAACAAAAAGATAATGTATAAGCATGCACATTCCACACACAGCAATGTTGTAACGACCCAGAATTTTGAACATTTTAAAAAGAAAATAATTAATTAATTTTAATATTTGAATGATGGTTTGACTTGAATTTCAAATTATCAGAATAAATTGGCGATTAAATTATAAAATTTAATCTATTGATAGTCAGATAAAAATTTGAATTGTCACTTTTAAGCTGAAGAAAAATATTTCTAAATCTTTTAAAATTCGTAATGATAATACTGAAGATAATAGAAACTTTAGAATTGTATTTCAAAGTGTTTCGTTCAGTTTTGAAATTTAATTGTTCGGATCAATATTTAAAAATAGCCGTCCGAGGCACAGTCTCGGAATTCGACGAAACCAGTTCCATTGGGTCCGTAATATCGAATTATTATCGGATTTCAATTTTCGTATTTTTTCGAAGTTGATATGTAACCGCACGATAGACAAACGCGTTGAATAAAATGAAATTCAATTTAAATTTAAAACTTAAAAAAAATTAAGTCAAACCTCAGCACGTCATCTCCCTAAATCTACGCCGAAAATCACGAAGCTGATCGTGCGAAGCATCCCTTCTTCCCTTTGTAAATACCACTCTGTTCAACGAATTCAAACGAAAACATTTTTCGTCTCTGCTCGTTCAAAACATTTAATGGTCGAGCCCTCCTATTCAGAAAATCAATTTATCCCTCTTCCGAATAAAAAAAAAATACATCTTTTCTCCTCTCGTTCCAATTGGAAATCGAAAGCTCGAAAGAAAAAAATGGTGGCCGCGTGAAATCAATGGCAAGACGACCTGAAGGTCATGGCTTTGGGCTTATTGATTGAGGAAATCTGGAGTTGTTCGATCGAGCAAGGGAGTGGTTGCGACGTTGACTCATCTGCCTACGCGTGGTTCACATCTAATAGAGGCGTACTGGAGCTCGATAGGGTGGTGTCGCGATTCCCAGTGGCTCGCGCGCGCACTCGCGTAGCAGTTTGAAGGGGTCGCGTGGGGGAGGAGGTCTCGGTGGTTGCAGTTCGTCGTTGAAATGGGTCGATCGAGGCTGGGAGGTTTGGGGTACTGACGAGTTTGTTCGATAGCGATGGCCAGTCAAAGGCGAGGCATTCGAATAAATCTGAAGGAGGTGCTTGAGAGAGCTTTGTCTGGAGGCAGTGATTCGAGGCAGCTAGGGCAACTCGATCGTGGAGGCATCGCGAGGCTCGAAAAGCAAATGGTTTCGATTGCAGTGTTCGATTTTCTCAGTAAGGTATCCTTAGTTTACAATTTAAATTTGAAATGTAATAAATTTTGTTGAGATATAAATTTTAAGTAGAAAAGAAAAATATAAAAAGGAATTATTTATAATTGTTTTAATTTAAATTTATATGTATACAGTTTTTAAGAAAAAAAAATTGGTTGAGATTTAATTTTAATTTGGTAAATTTGTTAAGAATAATCTGTTTGAAAATTTAAAAAAAGGGATTAGTTTAATAATAATAGTAGTAATAATAACAGATAAATGATATTTTAGAGTTTGAGTGTTAAATCTATTTAGATTGTTATATAAGTGTATATATATGAAGTTCCAAAAGAAAAATAGATAAAATGCTGTTGTTATATGGAAAATAAAATAAAATATAAAATATAGATTACTAATTAATTAACTTATGTAATTATTTTGGTAACTGGAGAATAAATTGTTAAAGGAAATTTAGTTTTAAAGTTAATTTTTAGTTAAACTGGTTTAAAATAAAATCTTGGGATAATTAAAATTACCAAACGAAAATTTATTATTTGATTGGTTCGAATGTTAATTTATTTGTATAATATTTATACAAGGTTTAAAAAATCAAGGAAATCGAGTCAAGTGAGAAATGGATGGCAAAAATTTAAAAGCTAAGGTGAGATCTTCTCACTCAGATTTATGATTGAATTTCAGTTATTGATTGATTTGTTTGAATGTGCTATTAGATATGATAGGATATATCTATATATGTAGCAATATATACATATTGGCATACGTATATATTGGATTGATTGATTTCCCGCCTCGTATAGCGGATGAGACCCTATTGCGCCGTTAGTAAGCGGATTTTTATAAAACCCATATACCGCGATAATTCCGTACTAGAGCGGAATTGGTATTGTGCTAACGTCTTTGGATGCAGGGAAACAGGTTGGAGGGATCCAACTGGATTCCTCAACTGTATTTATTTATTTACAGATGTTGATATATATTTTGTTATCATATGATGATATATGATGTTTGATGTTGTGATGGACTAATCGATGCGTTGCATCATTAGATTCAAATTTTGAAATTAAAAAATAACGATGTTGATTTTAAAAGTGAAATTTTAAAAGTGATCTTTGAAAATATACGTTTATTTAAATTGTTGAATTGATTTACTTTAAATAGATAAATGTTAAAACTTTTAAGTTATAAAAGTTAAGATTTTGTGAATTTTAACAAAAAAAGTAATTTCTTTTGAAATAAAGAGTTAAGAAATTTATAAAATGGTTTAAGTTGAGATTTTTTTTTGAATTATTAAACCAATGTATATAAAAGATGCACAAAATTGATATTTATCAATTAAGATTATTGGAATTTAAAACGAGTTTTTATAAGTTGTAAAGATAGGAAATTTATAGAATTATAAATTGTGAAGATTTGAAGTTTATAGATTTATAAAGTTGAAGTTTATAGATTTATAAAGTTGAAGTTTTAGATTTATAAAGTATGAAGTTATAAAATGAATGGAATTGTAAAATAAAAGATTATAAGAAATTTACTTATAAATTGGGCTTTTGCCTTTAAATGGAATATTGATCGAAGTTAATAAAAAAGAAGATTTATAAGTCGAGTTGTTATTAAGATAGAAATAGAATTTATAAACGTGTTTATAAATTCAAAATCAGTTGAATTTGAGAAATTAAATATAGAAGATTTTTAAAGAAGATATATTCGCGATTTTGAATAGCGAATTTTTATTGAAATAAAAATGTGTAGAAAAGACTGAAATTGGGTTAAGTGAATTATATTCACGATTTTGGACAGTGAATATAATTTTAAGTAAATTGGATACGTTTTTGAAGAAGTGATATTAAAAATGAAGTTAAACATTTTAAAGATGTTTTAAAACGTATTATGAATCGAAAGCATAAATTTCAACGTTCATTGTTGAAATAGGCGTTTTCGAAAATATAAGGAAATGATGGACTATAACACTGTTGTTATAGTAAATGATTTCCGAAAGGAAATATTTTGATGTAGTATTGGGATTTATATATCTTAAATTTCGAATCCCTATACTAGAGATTTTGAGTCGTCGTAACGATGTTTTATGTAACATTCGTTTTGACTCAAATAAATGTTATAGTAAATGGTTTCCTTAAAAGAATGAAATACATACTTAATTTGATTTAAGTATATCGAATATTTTCCAAGTGTTGAAAATAAATGATTTGTGAAATACTTATTTTTGAATAAGTATGGAAATACTTTTCCAAAATGAAATGAAACGTTTTGAGATTTTATCTTCTTAAAGATAAATTGAAATTGAATATTGAAATCGATTTGAAAAATCGAATATCAGTAGATATTCGATAAGTATAAATTCACTATGGAATTTATAAAAAGAAAGGGAAATTGTTTAGAAAAATAAACGTTGATTTATTTTTGAAAGTGTGGAAATTTTATATCTAGTAAAGATATTTTTGAAGATGAAATAATTTGGAAAATTATTTGGAATCTGATGATGTTGCGCATCTTTATTGATAGTTAAATAACCGACTATCAATATTTACCTTGAATTGGTATTTGTTGTGAATTGGATGAATTTGAATGCCACACTTATTTTTGAATAAGCGCTCACTATTCGGGTTAGCCGGGAAAGGACCATGGGGTCGTATAACCCATTCCGAATATGTGATACGTCGTTATGAATCGCATTTGAAGACCGGTGTTGAAGACCGGATATTTTTGAAAACGGAAGGATTACCGTTGAGTTACTCTACATCGGCTGATCTCCGATTTAGAGGTTTTATCACCCTTAGTGACGGGAAGTCCTGACGTGATTGAAAATTTTCCGGATATGCAAGGGCTTCGTGAGAAGTGCCTTCGGTTCTGTTCGATCCCGAAACAGACTTATATGGATTGTGTGTCTAACGTTACAATTTGAGATATAAAGCTGATTTCTTTCAAATACATTTCTGTTGGTGGCGGAGAATTTATTCTCTTAGCTTAACACCCTTCTCTGAGACGTACGAGCTCAGAGGTTATGTAGTTGAAATTTATCAACGATATATCCCAATTTGGTAACGTGGCATACTGAGTGTTGCTGTGAAATGATCAGTGTTTGATCATTTGCGATATGATCATTTGTTTGATCTTATATCTTTATGATCATAGGTTGATCATTTTGTTTGACCCGAAGCAGGGCTTTGTAGAAAGCGTAGCTTTGTGGACGAGACTTCATTGAGCCTCACACCCCGGAAATGGTCGAAACAGGAAGAATGCGGCAAGGTTCTAGGGAGTAGCGCCCCTTAGTGTATGTCATTCCTTCTGGATAAAGGTGGTATCATGGTATGGAGCCCAGATACTTAACCTCTGTGGTTACTGCAAATTTATTTCTTTGTGGTTGTTGGAATCGGGGATCCTCGGGAAGATCGGTGACGATCGGGGGATGGCATACGCGTGTCAGTAGTTACCTATTTTTGCAGAGGTAACCCGGCCTTGTGTTGGCAGAGATCCGGTTAGGTTCTCGGGTCGTCTATTCCAGGGACGTACCCATCGTGGATAGGAAGTTCCTTAGCCTGACCATTTGTTGGAAATCCAAAGAAATAATACGAGCCTTTACGATTTCAATTGTATAACCTGTCTCCTCAGGAGGCAGCTATAGCAGGCATAATATAATGGTACCTATGCTGGCTAAGATTTATATTCTACTTTCGAAATGTTTTCTACACTATGCACTAATAATAATATCAAAAAGAATTTGATTTTTTGCGTAGTAAGCATCTTTGACTAACATAAGAAGAAATCTCCTCCAAGTCTGCGTTTGCATTGTGTGTGTGGTGGGAGGTCTTATGGTAGTTTCATTTTTCAAAAGCATTGCGAATTGACTTTAAAATTCTCTGCTATTTATTTTAAAGATAACTGTTTTACGATCTCACACCAGTTACCATGACTGACTCGGAGTTTATTGTTTCCCTTCTAAACTCTGGGTGCCCACCAATTTCCACACGGGCAGTCTAGAGTTAGATTATCAGGATATTCTGGATATTCTGGAGCTTTGGAAGCAAGCTGGATGGCGAGACGTATATCCGTAATTATTTATTTATTCCGCTGTGTATTCTGTATGAGGACAAGTTTATATAACTGTCCATTGTTGTATATTGACTCTGATGATTGATGTATGTATAAAATGATATAATTCTTTGTGTAAAGATTATTCATTTATCTATTATATGTTGTTCCGCTGCGATGTGTAAGATTCTGATATTGTTCTGTATCTGTTGTTGTTTTGTTGTTCTTCTTTCTTTTTCTTCTATCTCCTTCTTCTACCTTTTTCTTCTTTCTTAAAACCATAACTTTTCGGGTTTCCGGCATTCGATGGCTCAGCAGTCGATAAAGTGAGTATCGATGTTGAATTTTCGAAAGTCGAAAATTTTCGGGATGTTACATTTGGTATTAGAGCATATGGTTAAGCGACAACCCTGCTCTATTGGGAGTTACTCATTAGAGATAGAGTCAGTAGTACTCTAGAATGAGTTTGAGTGTAATAATAGATACGAGTGCGTATTTGTTAGTGAATATAAAAATGTTTTATATTGTGTTTGCTTATCCGTTGAGATGTTTATGAATTTTGGTCGGTATGTGGGACGCCATATTATCGATAGGGATTTCTAAACACTTAAACGAGACAAGACGACATAGTATTGTTTTAAAATAGGGTGAATGAAATAATTTTGCCCAAAACTATTTTTGTATAGAAAAGAAATAATTTTCTATGAATTATTATAGTATATGGATGTTTGGTTGTTAGGAAGTAATAACATTGAAACATTATCATTGTTATCTAAAATTGAATGAGAAATTAAAAATAACAACCAAAGATTTGAAAATAAATCCATTTAACAAATGGAAATTATAAATGTGAATTGAAATATAAGGAAATAAATTCATATAAGAATAAAATTATGGATATGAATTGTAAATGTGATTTATAAATGAAATTAAAGAATGTAAATTATAAATGTGAATTGTAATTTAAAACGGAATTCCAGAGAAGTTTTTGGAAATGTTTTGAAAGGAACTTGAAAATTTTGGAGATTTGGAAAGTTAAATCATTTTTGGAGTTGAAAATGAATTTCGAAGGTTTAGAAAAATGTTTTGAAGAAATGAAAAGCTCTAAACTCTTTTCGGTCGCTGGAAAATAATTCCGATGATGATCGCGACATCACCGGTGTTCATTTTCGGGTTTCCAAAAGAGAAATTGCTGCCAAGTTGTTTTAAATGGAAGTTGTTTGAAAAATTTGGGTTTGTTTTGGAAATTCAAAAGATAAATTTGAATTGTTTTCAAAAATGGTCTTGAAAAGGTTGAAAAGACTCTGGAATTGAGTATTGAATTATAAAGATAAAATTTCGAATGAATAAATGAATTTGCAATAGCAAATGCAAGAAAATGAAATTTAATGTAAAAATTCATTTTGAATTTGTAAGTAAGGCTGAATTGAATTTAGATTTGTGGAAAACAAAGTGAACTATTAAACTAAAAAAAAATTTGTAAGTGAAGCTAATTGAATGAAGTGAATGAGATTAAAACTGAATGTTAAACTTCTTTTGAAATTGGTAGTTAATGAAATTCAAACAAAATGTTGAAGACAAATTTGAATAAGTGAATAGTAATTGGTAATGAATTAGTAACTGAACTAATCTAAAATATTGGCAGTTGAATGAACAATAATTGATAAATTCAATATTCAGAAGTTGAATTGAATCCAAATTAGATTGGAATTGTGAATAAAAATTCAAATGAATGCGAAATGTAAAATTGAATAGATATATAATTTCAACAGTGAAGTAAAGATGGTATAAGTAGTTTATATTGGAAATTTTGTAATAGAATTTGCAAATTGGAGTGAATGCTGTAACTAGATATAATGGCTAGTAGGTATACAGGTATAAAGGAATTGGAATTTTTGATTTCAAAGATAAATTTGAATTGCTCGAAAAAGGTATGTGTTTAAATTTGAATATGAGTTTTTGATGATTTCTTGTCTAGCCGCTTGGATTTTTCTTTTTTTTTTTGAAATCTGAGAGTCCATAGGGACGTTTTGTAGTCGTGCCGTATTAGCCGCGCAAAGGAGACGCTGGCGAAATTTTTCGAAAATTTCGAGTGTTAGAAAATTTTTGAGAAAATTTTGAAAGTTAAAATTTGAATTTGAATTTAAATTTGAATTGTTAAGAAAACAATGATGTTTGAAAACTATGAAAGGTTTAGAATTTAGTTGAATGATAACGAATCTTTAATAGAAAGATTTGTTTTGAAAATTTGATAAAACTATTGAATGTTGAAGAATAGTAGACGAGTTAAGAACCATTTTTCCTAACTTATAATTTCGAGGACGAAATTCTTTTAAGGAGGGAAGTTTGTAACGACCCAGAATTTTGAACATTTTAAAAAGAAAATAATTAATTAATTTTAATATTTGAATGATGGTTTGACTTGAATTTCAAATTATCAGAATAAATTGGCGATTAAATTATAAAATTTAATCTATTGATAGTCAGATAAAAATTTGAATTGTCACTTTTAAGCTGAAGAAAAATATTTCTAAAGCTTTTAAAATTCGTAATGATAATACTGAAGATAATAGAAACTTTAGAATTGTATTTCAAAGTGTTTCATTCAGTTTTGAAATTTAATTGTTCGAATCAATATTTAAAAATAGCCGTCTGAGGCACAGTCTCGGAATTCGACGAAACCAGTTCCATTGGGTCCGTAATATCGAATTATTATCGGATTTCAATTTTCGTATTTTTTCGAAGTTGATATGTAACCGCACGATAGACAAACGCGTTGAATAAAATGAAATTCAATTTAAATTTAAAACTTAAAAAAAAAAATTAAGTCAAACCTCAGCACGTCATCTCCCTAAATCTACGCCGAAAATCATGAAGCTGATCGTGCGAAGCATCCCTTCTTCCCTTTGTAAATACCACTCTGTTCAACGAATTCAAACGAAAACATTTTTCGTCTCTGCTCGTTCAAAACATTTAATGGTCGAGCCCTCCTATTCAGAAAATCAATTTATCCCTCTTCCGAATAAAAAAAAATACATCTTTTCTCCTCTCGTTCCAATTGGAAATCGAAAGCTCGAAAGAAAAAAATGGTGGCCGCGTGAAATCAATGGCAAGACGACCTGAAGGTCATGGCTTTGGGCTTATTGATTGAGGAGATCTGGAGTTGTTCGATCGAGCAAGGGAGTGGTTGCGACGTTGACTCATCTGCCTACGCGTGGTTCACATCTAATAGAGGCGTACTGGAGCTCGATAGGGTGGTGTCGCGATTCCCAGTGGCTCGCGCGCGCACTCGCGTAGCAGTTTGAAGGGGTCGCGTGGGGGAGGAGGTCTCGGTGGTTGTAGTTCGTCGTTGAAATGGGTCGATCGAGGCTGGGAGGTTTGGGGTACTGACGAGTTTGTTCGATAGCGATGGCCAGTCAAAGGCGAGGCATTCGAATAAATCTGAAGGAGGTGCTTGAGAGAGCTTTGTCTGGAGGCAGTGATTCGAGGCAGCTAGGGCAACTCGATCGTGGAGGCATCGCGAGGCTCGAAAAGCAAATGGTTTCGATTGCAGTGTTCGATTTTCTCAGTAAGGTATCCTTAGTTTACAATTTAAATTTGAAATGTAATAAATTTTGTTAAGATATAAATTTTAAGCAGAAAAGAAAAATATAAAAAGGAATTATTTATAATTGTTTTAATTTAAATTTATATGTATACAGTTTTTAAGAAAAAAAAATTGGTTGAGATTTAATTTTAATTTGGTAAATTTGTTAAGAATAATCTGTTTGAAAATTTAAAAAAAGGGATTAGTTTAATAATAATAGTAGTAATAATAACAGATAAATGATATTTTAGAGTTTGAGTGTTAAATCTATTTGGATTGTTATATAAGTGTATATATATGAAGTTCCAAAAGAAAAATAGATAAAATGCTGTTGTTATATGGAAAATAAAATAAAATATAAAATATAGATTACTAATTAATTAACTTATGTAATTATTTTGGTAACCGGAGAATAAATTGTTAAAGGAAATTTGGTTTTAAAGTTAATTTTTAGTTAAACTGGTTTAAAATAAAATCTTGGGATAATTAAAATTACCAAACAAAAATTTATTATTTGATTGGTTCGAATGTTAATTTATTTGTATAATATTTATACAAGGTTTAAAAAATCAAGGAAATCGAGTCAAGTGGGAAATGGATGGCAAAAATTTAAAAGCTAAGGTGAGATCTTCTCACTCAGATTTATGATTGAATTTCAGTTATTGATTGATTTGTTTGAATGTGCTATTAGATATGATAGGATATATCTATATATATAGCAATATATACATATTGGCATACGTATATATTGGATTGATTGATTTCCCGCCTCGTATAGCGGATGAGTCCCTATTGCGCCGTTAGTAAGCGGATTTTTATAAAACCCATATACCGCGATAATTCCGTACTGGAGCGGAATTGGTATTGTGCTAACGTCTTTGGATGCAGGGAAACAGGTTGGAGGGATCCAACTGGATTCCTCAACTGTATTTATTTATTTACAGATGTTGATATATATTCTGTTATCATATGATGATATATGATGTTTGATGTTGTGATGGACTAATCGATGCGTTGCATCATTAGATTCAAATTTTGAAATTTAAAAATAACGATGTTGATTTTAAAAGTGAAATTTTAAAAGTGATCTTTGAAAATATACGTTTATTTAAATTGTTGAATTGATTTACTTTAAATAGATAAACGTTAAAACTTTTAAGTTATAAAAGTTAAGATTTTGTGAATTTTAACAAAAAAAGTAATTTCTTTTGAAATAAAGAGTTAAGAAATTTATAAAATGGTTTAAGTTGAGATTTTTTTTTTTGAATTATTAAACCAATGTATATAAAAGATGCACAAAATTGATATTTATCAATTAAGATTATTGGAATTTAAAACGAGTTTTTATAAGTTGTAAAGATAGGAAATTTATAGAATTATAAATTGTGAAGATTTGAAGTTTATAGATTTATAAAGTTGAAGTTTATAGATTTATAAAGTTGAAGTTTTAGATTTATAAAGTATGAAGTTATAAAATGAATGGAATTGTAAAATAAAAGATTATAAGAAATTTACTTATAAATTGGGCTTTTGCCTTTAAATGGAATATTGATCGAAGTTAATAAAAAAGAAGATTTATAAGTCGAGTTGTTATTAAGATAGAAATAGAATTTATAAACGTGTTTATAAATTCAAAATCAGTTGAATTTGAGAAATTAAATATAGAAGATTTTTAAAGAAGATATATTCGCGATTTTGAATAGCGAATTTTTATTGAAATAAAAATGTGTAGAAAAGACTGAAATTGGGTTAAGTGAATTATATTCACGATTTTGGACAGTGAATATAATTTTAAGTAAATTGGATACGTTTTTGAAGAAGTGATATTAAAAATGAAGTTAAACATTTTAAAGATGTTTTAAAACGTATTATGAATCGAAAGCATAAATTTCAACGTTCATTGTTGAAATAGGCGTTTTCGAAAATATAAGGAAATGATGGACTATAACACTGTTGTTATAGTAAATGATTTCCGAAAGGAAATATTTTGATGTAGTATTGGGATTTATATATCTTAAATTTCGAATCCCTATACTAGAGATTTTGAGTCGTCGTAACGATGTTTTACGTAACATTCGTTTTGACTCAAATAAATGTTATAGTAAATGGTTTCCTTAAAAGAATGAAATACATACTTAATTTGATTTAAGTATATCGAATATTTTCCAAGTGTTGAAAATAAATGATTTGTGAAATACTTATTTTTGAATAAGTATGGAAATACTTTTCCAAAATGAAATGAAACGTTTTGAGATTTTATCTTCTTAAAGATAAATTGAAATTGAATATTGAAATCGATTTGAAAAATCGAATATCAGTAGATATTCGATAAGTATAAATTCACTATGGAATTTATAAAAAGAAAGGGAAATTGTTTAGAAAAATAAACGTTGATTTATTTTTGAAAGTGTGGAAATTTTATATCTAGTAAAGATATTTTTGAAGATGAAATAATTTGGAAAATTATTTGGAATCTGATGATGTTGCGCATCTTTATTGATAGTTAAATAACCGACTATCAATATTTACCTTGAATTGGTATTTGTTGTGAATTGGATGAATTTGAATGCCACACTTATTTTTGAATAAGTGCTCACTATTCGGGTTAGCCGGGAAAGGACCATGGGGTCGTATAACCCATTCCGAATATGTGATACGTCGTTATGAATCGCATTTGAAGACCGGTGTTGAAGACCGGATATTTTTGAAAACGGAAGGATTACCGTCGAGTTACTCTACATCGGCTGATCTCCGATTTAGAGGTTTTATCACCCTTAGTGATGGGAAGTCCTGACGTGATTGAAAATTTTCCGGATATGCAAGGGCTTCGTGAGAAGTGCCTTCGGTTCTGTTCGATCCCGGAACAGACTTATATGGATTGTGTGTCTGACGTTACAATTTGAGATATAAAGCTGATTTCTTTCAAATACATTTCTGTTGGTGGCGGAGAATTTATTCTCTTAGCTTAACACCCTTCTCTGAGACGTACGAGCTCAGAGGTTATGTAGTTGAAATTTATCAGCGATATATCCCAATTTGGTAACGTGGCATACTGAGTGTTGCTGTGAAATGATCAGTGTTTGATCATTTGCGATATGATCATTTGTTTGATCTTATATCTTTGTGATCATAGGTTGATCATTTTGTTTGACCCGAAGCAGGGCTTTGTAGAAAGCGTAGCTTTGTGGACGAGACTTCATCGAGCCTCACACCCCGGAAATGGTCGAAACAGGAAGAATGCGGCAAGGTTCTAGGGAGTAGCGCACCTTAGTGTATGTCATTCCTTCTGGATAAAGGTGGTATCATGGTATGGAGCCCAGATACTTAACCTCTGTGGTTACTGCAAATTTATTTCTTTGTGGTTGTTGGAATCGGGGATCCTCGGGAAGATCGGTGACGATCGGGGGATGGCATACGCGTGTCAGTAGTTACCTATTTTTGCAGAGGTAACCCGGCCTTGTGTTGGCAGAGATCCGGTTAGGTTCTCGGGTCGTCTATTCCAGGGACGTACCCATCGTGGATAGGAAGTTCCTTAGCCTGACCATTTGTTGGAAATCCAAAGAAACAATACGAGCCTTTACGATTTCAATTGTATAACCTGTCTCCTCAGGAGGCAGCTATAGCAGGCATAATATAATGGTACCTATGCTGGCTAAGATTTATATTCTACTTTCGAAATGTTTTCTACACTATGCACTAATAATAATATCAAAAAGAATTTGATTTTTTGCGTAGTAAGCATCTTTGACTAACATAAGAAGAAATCTCCTCCAAGTCTGCGTTTGCATTGTGTGTGTGGTGGGAGGTCTTATGGTAGTTTCATTTTTCAAAAGCATTGCGAATTGACTTTAAAATTCTCTGCTATTTATTTTAAAGATAACTGTTTTACGATCTCACACCAGTCACCATGACTGACTCGGAGTTTATTGTTTCCCTTCTAAACTCTGGGTGCCCACCAATTTCCACACGGGCAGTCTAGAGTTAGATTATCAGGATATTCTGGATATTCTGGAGCTTTGGAAGCAAGCTGGATGGCGAGACGTATACCCGTAATTATTTATTTATTCCGCTGTGTATTCTGTATGAGGACAAGTTTATATAACTGTCCATTGTTGTATATTGACTCTGATGATTGATGTATGTATAAAATGATATAATTCTTTGTGTAAAGATTATTCATTTATCTATTATATGTTGTTCCGCTGCGATGTGTAAGATTCTGATATTGTTCTGTATCTGTTGTTGTTTTGTTGTTCTTCTTTCTTTTTCTTCTATCTCCTTCTTCTACCTTTTTCTTCTTTCTTAAAACCATAACTTTTCGGGTTTCCGGCATTCGATGGCTCAACAGTCGATAAAGTGAGTATCGATGTTGAATTTTCGAAAGTCGAAAATTTTCGGGATGTTACAAATGTTGTCTCTATGAATGCATTGATTAATATTGTGATCGAAATATAAAGCTATGTTTTAGAATTCTGGAGTAAAAATAGCAATATTATTTTAGAATTAGGTTTTACTGTAATATGAACTAACATTTGTATATTTGAAACAGACTTGATTGTGCGTTCTTTGTCATGGTAAACATGAAAAAACTGGACAAGGATGAGGTACCAGAAAAATATCCAAAGGAAATGCTTAGAAACCTAAGAGCTGTAGTGGTGTATAGCATACTCAATGATCCACAATACAGTTGGTCACTGGAGAAACTCTGCAAAGATTCTACATAAAAAAGCTGTTGCATTGTAACTTCGAAAAACTTTGGATATATTTGAACTCTTCGAGAAACTCTACAAAGAGTCTGATATGGAGTCTAAGATGGAATCTGAGATGGAGTCTGAGATGAAGTTTTATATGTTTTCCAGTAATTGAATTTTGTTCTCAATGTATAAACTGTGGAGATGAATTTGAACTTCTTGATTTGATAATAGTTGTCTAATTTCAATGCATGAACTACAATGTATAAACTATCAATATACTCAAGTGTCATTTTTATTTGTTTTATAATGCTTTTATTGTATTTCTGATGTACCAAATGATGTTTTATACTGAAATGCTAGATAGAACTAGCATTATGCGAAAATACATTTCTCAGTGATTGAACAGTGATCAATAATGTGTGAATTTATCCATATCGAATTTTTATATCATTTCCAATGTTTCAACTCCATTTCAAATATGTTGGCTATTGTTTACACTGTAATGCTACTTATAACTAGCATTAAACTGAAATGATAAACAGATATAGGCAATTATGGATATGGTAAGTGCTGGGGTAGAAACATGGAGATAGTGGTTTTATTGTAATGAAGATATCTCATTTAAAAATAACAGAAGATATCTCATTTACAAACTGAAATGATAAACAGATATAGGCAATTATGGATATGTAATTTTCTGAAACAGAGAGATGCAATTTGCATAATGAAGATATCTCATTTACAAATTACTATTAATTATTTTTTCCAACTGCTGTTTTTAACAATAACAGAAGATATTCAGATGCAGTGTAGAAGAAATATGGGAACAGATGTTCCACAATTTCATATAAACAATACATCATCATACTGAAAAATCATTACAAAACCACTAAAATAATCTAACCAAGTAATCATATAAACAGTATATCATCATCATCAAATCCTTCATTCTTGCTCAAAAGCTTACTCAGTTGTATACAATGAAAGATGATTGATTTCAATGACAGAACACTGAATACTAATTATAATTAAATGCTAGTTACAACTAGCATTCAATTGAAATGATAAGTACATATAACATTGAATACAAATATCAATACCAAAATGCAGAGGAACAGCAGATATCACAAATTTTAAAAAAAAATAACCAAAACATATCACATTTTATTTTCTAATGATTTCACAATGTCTAACTGCATTTTTCTATAAGCTTTAGCAGCTGTAAACTTAAAAAACTTCTCAATTGCAGTAACAAAACACATAGATTTTATTAAATTTTTGAAGAACCAAGACAATTCCTTTTGTTGTGGCCAACTTTATTACACTGACTGCATCTGTTTCTTTTACTTTGAGAATATCCAAATCCACCACGCCTCTTTGTAGATGGTCTTCCAGCACCACGAATTTCTTTAGGAGGCCTAATCAAAACATTATTTTCAGCAACAATTGGCTTATCAAAATCTGGAATTGGATTGATAGCATTAGCATATGAAGATCTGAAAGCAGTAACAGTGAAATAGTCCTCCACAAAATCATAAACTGATAATCTACACTTGTTAATGCACTTAATTGCATGAGCACATGGAAAACTAGTAACTCTCCATTGATTACAAGAGCATAAACGATTTTTAAGATCAACAACCTGTGACTTAGGAGATTTAACTTCAAACACAAATTCCGAAGACTTAAAAACTTCCCAACCAAAGCCATCTTCTACTAACTTTGACAAACGTTCCTCCATAACAGGACAAAGATATGTTGTCCATAGACAACATTCCTCTCTTCGTCTCGCCATTTGCTCCATAACTTTCACACGAATACCATCCAAACAGGAAGTTATAGGCATAACTCTATTTTCCAAAATCCAGGAGTTGAAACTTTCTGCAACATTAGAAGAATACTCACCATAACGCTTTCCTTGAAAAAACAAATCTGCCCAATGGTCAAACGGTTTATCTCTTAAAAAATTTTCTGCAGATATACCCCCAATATCTTTAAATTTGGAAAGATATCGCTCAAAATCATACACATTAGAAGCTCTAGCACAAAGTTTAAACAACTCCACAATAGATGAATCACCTTTACCCGCCTTGACAACAGTACCAATATTCTGTTCCATGTGAAGTAAACAATTGCTATGATATGAAGAAGGAAATATTTTGGGAACACCTAAAACCAGACCCCATTGACGATCAGACATAAAAACTAAAGGCCGATCTTCATTAAGCATTCCTTTCAGATGGGATAAAAACCAAGACCAATTAGATTCATTTTCGTGCGAAACAATACCCATAGCAAGAGGAAAGAAACCTACAAAATAAATAATTAAGGACAGCTCAGTAATGAGAAACATGGATTATATTAAACATCAAAACCATTATTAAAGGTTAATAATTTCTGTTATACACAGTTAAAGTAAATTCAAAATGATATATGAATATAGCATACGTTATTTAAAAGTCTTTTAGTTACTGCTGCATAAAATTTTATTTCATGTTTTTGTAAACATTTCTACCATAAACATTTGTACTATAACCAGGTCAATCATTTAATAAAATAAAGCCAACAATTCTTTTGTAAACATGGCTACATTATAATTATGAACAACTTTGAACAATGATAGTTTAATATATCATCACTAGAAAAACAAATGAGTAAATAAAAAAAACTAAAATGGAACTCATACCTTGATTACCATTTTTAGCAGTAGCAGCTAACAAAACACCCGGTCTTCCCTTCAAAGCAGCTGCGTCTAAAAATATTAATGGCCGACAATGTTTAAATCCAAGTAGACAAGCACCAAAACCAATACAAACTCTCTCAAACTGATCAGTTGAACCATTAACTTCCAGGGCCACATAACTACCAGAATTATGCTTTTGCAACGCTTCTAAATACCAATGTAAATCATTATATGACATAGCATCATCGCCATATATTTCTTTCAAAGCCAATTGTTTTCCGCTATAAGCATAATAATATGAAAGAGTAAAATTGTAATCTCTTCTAAATTCCTTCATTATATCTGTTGGCTTCTTCATAGGAGCATCTCGAATTTGATCAACAATCAAAGATTTAACCAATCTACTTGAAATATTAACTTTATTAACATCTCTAAGACCGCCTCCACACGAATGAGCAAAATTGTAAGTTCTAATAAAAAACCGAGAGAGTAGACCGGGATCCGAAGAAGCAT
Source organism: Allium fistulosum (assembly GCA_030737815.1). Lineage (NCBI taxonomy): Eukaryota > Viridiplantae > Streptophyta > Magnoliopsida > Asparagales > Amaryllidaceae > Allium > Allium fistulosum. The sequence continues at coordinate 210,818,141 of CM060907.1, forward strand.
TAAGATAAAACTTACAACCATCCTTCAACCAAGAGCAATTAACTGATATTCTATCTGGAGAATTTCTTATAAAAATCAAATCATAATCATTTTTTATTTGATATGCCATTAAAAACTCCCGAAAATCCTCAGCTCCATTAAAACAAAAACCAAGAAAATCCACAATAGTTTTTTGACAACCTTTCTTCAACATATCTTTCAAATAATAAGAAGAATCAGCATGTGAATCACTATTTGAACCAGAAGTACTACCAATTGAAGAGCTTTGAACACTTGCATTGCCTAAACCACAGCCAGCAATATCAGCTTCCTTAACACAAACATTTTCCTTAACAGTAAACTTAAAATATTGACTCTTCTTGAAAATTAAAAAACACACAATACTGATCAAATCTGAATCAGTATCAATGATTATATTCTTATTCTCAAGAACATAAGATATCTCAATAGAAAATGGACTTAGATGTGGCCAAACTTCACAGATTTCAGTCTTAACACCAAACAAAGAGGAGCCCGTCGTGAGATGACAAGAATAGCAATTCCCATTATGTTCAAAAATAACTAGCAAACTTTTTGATTCATCATCATAGATATCAGTACTGCAAAAGAAATTAAAAAAACAGTTAACAAACTTACTTAATATTATGACAGAGCAACAACAGAAAATGTTAAATTAACATAGCATAACAAATCAAAATGATAATTAAGACATAAATAAGAGAAATATAAATCAATTAAAAAGCAGATGATAAATGAACAGAGCACAAGCAAATTACAACAAAATATGAATACAACAGCAAAAAATGCTATATAAATATAGCATAACGAAAAAAACTACATATGAAATTCACTCGTAAGATAGATGAACAGTAAAATTGTAAAACCTTAAACTATACTGAAGAAACAGAATGATACACAATAAAATCTTACCTTGCCATTGAAACAAATCCAAAATAGGAACTGAAATTCTATACAACGTACAAAAACAAAAAAAAGCAATTACTAATCGAACGATATTTTATCAGAGAAATATAAAAAGAATATCGAAACAAATAAAAATAATATACCTGAATGTAACGAAATTGTAAAGATCCAGAGCACGATGAAGATCGACGATGAAAAAACACGACGAAGATGAATGACAATCGAGAAGATCGAATACAAAACGCGTCCTTGAATCGAGAAGATCGACGAACACGGATCAGTAATATCAAAAAGAAGGTGGAGAAGAAACACAGAGGAAAATTTAAATGTTATAGAAGTTTGTCCTTAGAAAGAAAAAAGTAAGCCCGCGTCCTTTAGACGAAAAAAAAACATGTGCATCCGTAGGCCCAAAAACAGAAATAAAAACTTCCTTCAGCCCATTTTCCTGTTTTAAAAAATGGTACCTACCACCTCTCTCATACGTGGATGGAACCCACATTTTCCTCACTTGGAATCAAATGCACCTCCGGGATTATCACACAAGAGGAACGACCACAATTTTAAGGTTGTGTATTACATCATTTTGTGAAGAATACATCAAAGACTCCACAGTTAACATTGTTCCACTCTCTCCAAGGCTATCCAATGAAAGATGATTTTTTATGTGTTCATTTACCTTGTTGGGGATTGCCGAAAATTGCCGCCAAGTTCGTAGCGATCCAATCTCTCTACTTGTCAGTTGGCTATTCACAAGGGTGAATTACCATGCATTTACTTCATTGTTGGGGACTGACACCTAGCATTCAAGTTCATGCCGGGCCCAAATGCCACTCTCAACTGGCATTGTAACACCCTGGAGAACCTTCGAGCACCTCAGCTATCAATTGAATTTTGAGTTTTTATGTGCTTATTTACCTTGTTGGGTACTGCCGACTTTTGTTGCCAAGTCTGCAACGAGCCATTATCCGTGCTTTCTAGCCAGCTATTCACGAGGGTGAATTACCATGCATTCACTTCCTTATCGAGGGAGTACGACCTAGTGTTCAGGTTAGTGCCGGGCTCGACTACCACTCTCAACGAACATCATGTCACCCTAGAGAACCTTCAAGCAACCAAGTTTATCCAATGAAGGATGACTTTTTATATGCTCATTTACCTTATTAGGGACTATTGACAGTTGTCGCCAAGTGTGTAGCAATCTAATCTCCCCGCTTGCCGGCCCGCTATCCGCAAGGTTGAATTACCACGCATTCAATTCTTTATTAAGGACCGCCATCTAGGATTCAGATTCATTCCGGACCCGACAACCACTCTAAACTATGTCATCTAGGAGAACCATTGAGCAACCTAGGCTATCCAACAAAGGATAAGTTTCTATATGCCCATTTACCTTGTTGAGGACTACCGACCTTTGATGTTAGGTGTGTAAAGATCCAATTTCCTTGCTTGTCGATCGTCTACCCATAAGGGTTAATTACCATGCATTTACTTCATTATTGGGGACTGCCACTTAGCATTTAGGTTCATTTTGGGTTGGACTGCCACTGTCAATTGGCGTCCTGTCACCTTGGAGAACCTTCGAGCAACCCAGGCTATCAAATGAAGGATGAGTTTTTTATGTGCTAATTTACCTAATTGAGGAAACCATCAAACTTTGCCACCAAGTACATAGTGAGCCAGTTCCTTGGTTGCCTGCCGTCCATGAGGGTGAATTACCATGCATTCAGGGATTGCCACTCTTTCTTGTAGCATGTCAGCCGAGAGTAACCTTATAGTCATTCAATGCTTAGGTTCGTGTTGGGACCATCTACCCTCCATTCTTGCAGCTTGTTACCCAAGAGTAAGCTTCAGGCCACTCAAGGCTTAGGTTCATGCTAGGATCGCCTGCCCTCCCTTATTTCAATGTATTACCCTAGGGTAACCTTCAAGCTACTCAATGCATGGGTTCATACCGGAACCACCATCCATCTATTTTTGTAGCATGTCACCCAAAGATAACCTTTAAGCCGCTCAGTGTTTAGGTTCATGTTGGGCTTCCCAATAAAAGGAAAGCCCAAATAAGCTCGGCCATCATATGTCGACCTGGGTGCTTGCAAGCGACCAAGTTACACAGTCGATGCTCGCATCTGTGTCCATGACTAGCTTAGCCTACTTGCTAACATAAGTGGACTAATTCAATACAAGGTTTGTGAGAGCCGGCCGCACTCTCCAACCATTACTTAACTTCACTTGGCTAATTAATCTTGTGAAAAATACGAGATGAAAATGGACAGGGACTATCGGTTACTCAAAGTATGCTACTCTACAAGCTAAGCACAAACAGACAAGAGAAGATACAACTATCGAAATACTTAGACAAATTTCAACATATGGAAATTATATTCAACCCTAACATTGTGGGGGGTTATATCCCACCTCGCTAGGCTTATAAAAGAAAGAACAAAAATATCTACAAAGCCGAATCCTCAACTGGCCGATGCAAGGAGTTAATTTGCTCCCTGGTCAGGATGACCGGCACAACTTCCGCAGCGGCCTACATCTCCTCCACAACTTGAGCCCAGGACGCTGTAAGAGTATCTGCATCCAAGCATCTCATAGAGATTGGTAGATCATAGTTTTCCTTGAATAGGGTCTTAATCATGTTGGTCAGCCGATTCTGTCGTAGTTCTTCCTCCCCTTTCCGAGTAGCCTCCGCATTGGCAGCAATCTTGCACTCCATGATATGTTGGGTCAGGTCTCTTTCAGCCCTCTCTAGTTTTTCCCTGAGGTCTTTTGCCTCCTTCTTGGCCCAATCCTCTGCCTCGACGTTGCTTGTATCATCTTCTTCATCTCCTCAACCGCCATCTTGGGTAGCTTGCACTTCCTGACTATGTCCTTAAGCACTAGGTAACCATCTCGGTTGTGGATGGAGCAGTGGGAGGGATAAAAAAGATCATTTTGAATATTTAGAAAGTCTAGAAAGAGGTCTATGTTAAAGGAACTTACAAGTAGGTTGTCTCGAGTGTGGGTGTCCACAATGTCCATCCCAGAATGTTGGCTCCACCTAGACCGGGCACGATGAGTTAATGCTAGGAGCTCCACTAACATCTTATGGAATGACATTAGTAAAATCTCCAAGTATGATCTCGAGAAGCCTCAATCTCCATTGATACATGCCCTATCGGCACACCTTTCTCCCCTCCCCTCCTCACCAAAAATGGTTGCATGCCTGGAAAAAGTAGTTAGAGGCTCCTTATACCATGCTTCCTTGGCCCTCTTCACCCTCTTAAATTCTAACTCCATGGGTAATCCTCATCACTATGGGGTACCTCAATGACCTCCTTATGCTTTATAGGGATGGCAGTCAAGATGGCATTAAAACCGGTGCCGGATTGGTCAAAGGTAGCAACGTTGAACTTCCTGGCCACTTCATGGATAAAGAATAAAAATTTTAGTCAAAATTCTAGGAAAAATGGATGAAGTATAAGTAAACTACCATTTGTACCGGCTCGGCACCTATTTCTTACAAGTGGATGGCATGATGAGGCTGACCCACCAACACTAGTTTCATCAATCCCTACGCGAGGCTTGCCCGTAGATTCACCCTCGTATCTAGGATACGAAGGGTCATATTTAAGATTTTTCCTCGAGGAGGCATGTGCATCCCTACCAATGCACGACTCTTGTTCTCTCTACAATGCTACTCTCCCCTTAACTCGAATTTGTCTTCCACTCTTCGGCAACGGCTCACGGTTGGTGACTAGAACATCAACTAGTTTCTTTGGGTCAAACTATTCCCACTACTCCAACACAACATTAACTAACTGATCATTGTCAACTTGTTGTCGTTCTTCTTTCTAATCAAACATTACGATGTCATCGTACCACAGGTTGGCATCTGTGATCGGTCTAGCATCCGGGTTATTGAAATGGACCTTGAAGTAGTCCCGCTTAATTTTGACCAACTTCTCCACTTTGGCCACCTTCTTTATCAGCTTCCTCCTCTGCTGCTCCCTAGCTATTTTTTGACCTTACCTTGTTAACCCAACCTGGTGGAGGTCAGAAACTGTCACCAAAAGCCCCAAGTCTCAATGGGTAAGGGCATGCATCTTCAACTAGTTCAAGTTCTCATTTAGCTCAGCAAACCCAACAGTAAGAAATGCAAGCTCATTTCCTATCTTGAAAAATGTTAAGCAAAGGAAAGCAGTGAATAACATGAAGGAAAAGAAAGAAAAGTGAAGACTTACTAACAGTTTGGAAGGTAGTGTTCTCAAGCTCGAGGTTAACACCATGCAGGACGAAAACGTATTTGATCATCCAACCAAGTGTGGCATTGCTGGGAACGCTCGAAAAAACCATAGGCTTAATGCCAATTTGGAAATGATTGTAGGTGTTGATCCGATATTTGCCCTCCTTATGAAGATGAAAGATCATCTCCATATGATTGGCATTTGGCTCTGGAAGATGAAGCGCCACATAAGCAACAAAGATGTCGCACAAAAATGGGTAGCTGTAGAAGCAAGCTGCTCGAGGGCAAGTTAGTAAGCATTAAGGATGGACACGAAGTAGGAGTGAAGGGGCATCAAAACCCCACTTTAAAGTAACCAAGCAAGAAGCCAAAGAATCATGTAGGAGATCGATTGGGATAGTCGTTAGAAGTTGATTAGCGGACCATCCCTATTTTAACTCCAAGGCTGGCCAACAGCTTGGCCAGGTCTATCTTGTTCTAATTTAGAGGCCCTACGAGGGGTAGCTCTTACTGATGTCGATCGTCCAATGAAAACAGAACCAAAAGCTTCCATCTGAAACATAAGTGGCTCAACTATACAACAGCACAATGGCCAAGCTTAGCAAAGCCCAGAGGCAAGCCCCCATCATGACATGGTTATAGGACGACTGTCTTCATGGTCTGCCCATGTCGAGTACCCCATGAAGACCGGCTCATGACTCGACTCTTAAGCTAAGTATTAGGCATTATGGCCCCTATCCAATTTTCCCATAATTTACTTAAAGACCGTGCTTACAAAATTAGGCATGGCACATGGCCTATTATCAAAACAAATACTAATATCTTCATTTAACATTTGCAGTCCCACTCAAGCCTATCAACGTCGATCAACAACCGCTAACATAATAAGAATAGTTGGTCGACATCAAATGATGGCTAGAAAAGGCGGTTTTTGTTCACAGCATGCAAAAAATTGAAGTTTTATAGCTAAAATCTTATAGAATTATAGTGAAAGAAAAAAGACGAAAGGATAATAACATTAGAAAGCAGCAAAAACTTAGTGCTTCACCTAGGCGACGACGCCTGCAACGACGGAGGGAAACACAGAGGAAAAAACACTCACCTTTTTCTACCGAAGGAATTCTTAAAAAGTTGAGGTTTTGAGGTAGCTTAAGCTTTTTTATTAGTGATAACAGTTTGCATTTTCAGTAAAGGGTAGAAGAAGGAAGAGATCCACTTTTATAAACCTACCCCCTTGATCTCAACCGTAGAATTCAAATCAACTTTGAATCATAACTGTCTAGGTGTAATGAATGCAACAGTCGCTTCACCCACATTAAAAACATGCGCTCCCTTCCACATTAGAAAACGAGAACTGTCACGACTAATGGCATAACGCCATGTAGAGCATGCATTAAATGCAAAGAAGAGGTCTGAACGATAATATCTTTATGAAATGACAAGCCCGCCTATACTAATAGAGATAAGCATGGGGGAAAATATTGCTCAATTTTCTCGCAAGTAATTAGCAAGCCAATTAAGGTGCGGCCAGCCCATACATGCCAACCCAAGCTCAAGTTGGCACCAAACTAGCCCATCTGCTCAACAAAACATCAAGTTAAAGGCCGACCATCTTATCCCTAAGCAGCCTTCACAATCAATTCATCATATGAAGACAAAACTAAATATAGCCCTACCCAATCCACTCTAGCCTGGCTCGATGACGACCGGCTCTCTTATGTCGAAACACTTTCAAACCGACTTCAAGTCAACCCGTCCATCCAGCATTTTTTCAATTGCTATTCGGCATAACTCCAGACTGCCTCAACATCCATCATATTCTATAAGACTAGCTCAAGCACGATCTGTCCTTCGACTAGCTTCAGTACAACCATCCTTGACTAGTCCCAAGCAATCCATCCTGTTATTTCACTTTCGGCCTGGCATCACCTCCCTGGTATGGTCCTTAGCACTAGTCAACTCTCAGCAAATTTTAGCATACGAAAACCAGTCTGCTCATGGCTATCTACATCTAGACTGGCTCAGGCCAGCCTCTCTTGACTGGCTCCAAGGCCTTCCGGCACACTCAAGCAGCTTTAGGAAGCACACTTCTATCAAGGCCGAAATAAGCATAGTCGTCTTTAACCTGACATTACTTTATCACATCTTGTCATATCATAATTTGGCATGTCATGTTCCTTGCACCTTGGTCCTTAACAGTGTTCAGCCTCCACTGTCATTGAAGCCCGACCAGGGTCATTTAGCCACCTTACCAATTAGGCATGCAGAAGTAAATGACAAGCCATACACCCAAGTTTACAAGATACTGTAGCGAAGAGGCTGGAAAAACTCTTACTCCCATTGCTTGGCATTGACATTTAATGCGCATTAAATGTAATGTGTACACGTAGTAAAGAAGGACAATTGGCATGCCCCTTGACTACTCATTCCTTTCTAACTTTACAATTGTTTCCCATCAACCTAGGTGACCAGATCTATGGTTAGGCATGTTTTCTGCCATTTCTATAGCGTAATCTTGGTCATCCATCATCCATTTTAGCCACTATAAATGCCCAATGCATTGCCACTTTAATGGGGTTGGAAAAATTAGAATTTTGGTCATTATCTCATTCCATAGCTCTCCTTGCAGCAAGTCAAAGCCCAAAGTACTTAAGATTAGCTAACTTTTTTACTCTTAAGTGCTATATTTTTTATTATTCTCTTGTAATTTCCTATAATTGTAAGATTTCACTATAGTCGAAGATCTTTTCAGTAAATGTAAGCAATCTTGCTGAACAACCCTATATTTTGTATCTGTTTGTTTGCTTTGCTTACGCTCTTCCTCATTTTCATATTTTAAGCCAAGTAATTAGCAAGCAACCTTTGCTTTCATGGCATAACCAGGCTAATTTTGAGGTTTGCTAAACCTCTAGTCAACATATTCCAAGTAAATTAACAAAATACGATTTTGATGGTTCTACCTAAAGGGATATGATCCACCAGTCACAAAAGTGCCTCCGAGCAGAAGACTAATGCAGTTAGAATATGGTAAGATATGTTGGTAGAGTAACATCTTAAACTTTAATTGTTGAAATTAACGTAACAGATTCGTCATTCAACGTACTTAGTTTAATTTGGATTTTACCCACAAAATTATCGCTCGATATGATTTTGAGCTTTTGTATATAAACAAAAATTCTAAATAATGATTTTGAGTGCCATGTTTGCATTTAATAACCAAAGTGTCTCAAAGTCAATATGAGCGGCTTTGAGATTGCGGGTTATTGGATGTTATCTAAGAAATGATACGAAAGTATTATTCGATAAGCATCAGAGTCAAGCAAGTAAATTGATATAAAAATCAAATATTTGATTTTTAGTCAAAATGCAGAGGAAACGTGTGTTTACAAGAAATAATATTAAAGGTATTAAATATTTCAAAAACTATAAGTAAATGACAAACTTATGTTTGTTAATGATGTACTGAAGTTAAAATCATGTTATAGTGGTTGTTTGACACTCGACGTTTGATTAGAGAATGACATCTTTTATAATAAGCATAAGAGGATGTTGGGGTTGTCCCAAATATATACACAAACATGATATTAAAATTGTTTAGTATGGAAAATGTAAGATGAGTTCCTAATGCGGTTGGTAATATGAATTTTGTCTACAATATCATACTTTGCATATGTATTTGATATGTGGAGCAAGTATCAAATCAGAATTTAGATTACTTTAAGAAAATTGGCAGTGTTCCCAAATATATAAGAAATACTAGAGAATTGTTTATAACAACGAACTCTTTATGAAGGAGTGCACAAACATGAACTTTGCAAGTGATATCAAGTATAATGTATCAATCCTAAATTCTCATTCAATCTTAAGTTAAGAACTTTACGTTGGAAATGTTTTAAATAATAAGTAGTGGCTGATTCAACCAAATCTAAGTACACGTTTTGAATAAAATTGCAATTTAAGAAGTATAAATAAATACACAAATTTATAACTGAGTTAAGAGTGATTCCAAATGTTAAGAATCCTATGACATTGTTGTATGACAATAATGTTGAGAGACAGTTCGTAAAAATCCTAAGGCTCACTAGAATTCGAAAGATATATTTCAAAAGATTGCATATGATAAAGGCAGTTTATCAATATCGAAGAGAGTTAATTGACAGAGTAGATAATTAAAACAATACAACATACCCATTCACTATGAGACTGTCTTAATTAGTTTTGAGAAAACTGATTGATGGCGTTGTAAAAGATTCCATAATTGATCCAAGTGCAAGTAGGAGATTGACAAAGTTAAAGGTATGTCCTAGGGGCAATTATGTAATTTTTTACATATATCTAACACGATAACCAATCTTGTTCAAAATAAAAGATGTTTTATTTCTACTATATAATTTTGTATTATGATATAATTATTAAGTAACAAAGTATAATAAATAGAAAATCATTAAATAATATTTTATGTGATAGTAATTACAATATGTTGTAATCATGAGAAATTTATCACATTAAAACAACACCATATTTTAAATATTTCTAGTTAAGATGTTTTGAGAGAGGGTATCGATATAACTGTTGAGACTACAATACGTAACGCTCTCTAATTGTTGGATAGTGTATTACTCCTGGCCAATAGGGCTATCAAGGGGTTGCATACTAATAGTTATTGGATAACAATGGAAGGACTCACTCGAGAGTACTATGTTGGTTAATATAGCTAAGGTCAGACAAATAATCTCGAAGCGATGATGTTACCCGGTTCCCTTAACTAGAGAGTACATTTGAACTTCAATATGGACACTCCACTTTGTTTATACTTACATCATGGCATGGTGTCCGTTGAAGGACTATAATTGGGTTTAAGTTGAAGCATTGGAAATGAAACGCTATTTAATAGAGAATTCATCTCTTCATTTATACAAGGTTAGTATCACGGTCAACTTTAGTCAACTCAAAGTCAAAGTGTTTGGCCAAAGCAGTATGGTTAATAATAAATTTTATCATTGAGCTAAAGATTTTGTGTTTGGACTAATTAAGTTGAATGTGGATGGAATTTTTACCAAAACAATATTCCATAAGTCCTAATATGATACAGTGTTGACGAAGAGAATTGGTGTAAGTAACCATCACTACCAGGTACCACTTATAATAAGTAAATTCAGATTTTACCGAAAATGTCTGTAAGGGTAAATTCAGTCAAAATATCATACCACTAGCTAAGGTGACATGTGAACATTAATATTCAAAATTTTCAATATTAATCGTTGATTGAATTTACACCTTAGAATCACACAACCGTAAAGATGAACACTCCGACAAACCACACAATTTAATTAATTTATAGTCATTATAAGTTAATTAAGTTACTTAATATTTATGAAATATTAATTATTAAATTTTATTTTATTTTTTTGAATACCAATAGTGCATGTATAAAAAATATAAACGCGTATATCGATATATGATATCGATAAAATATTTACATTAGATTTAAATAATACTAATTTCTAAGTGGTTATGGGAAATATTTTAGGTCCACATGCCTCTTTTTATGGCCAGCTATGCATTATGAAAAGGGGAGAGGTTCTAAACGTGATTTGAAAATCCAAAGGAGCAATTAAAGGAAGGAAATAAATCTCGATCTTTTACTCTTATTTATAACTCACTTAAATCTCATTTATGAACTAATATTTGCCCTTTTTATCTATTTCTTTTTTATCTACTGATAATATGAAGAGAAGGTGGGGGGAATTGATGAGGTTTAATAATGAATTAAATAAGAAAGGTTTTAAATAAGAGAATTGAAAGGTTTCACCGTTTCCCTTAAAAAAAGATCTGCTTTCATCCATTTCATTATAATTCTTCCTAGAAAAACTCAATTTTCATTTTCATGCTCTCTTCCTCTCTTTTAATGGCCGAAATCATCACGATTTCCATAAAAAATTCCTATAACAAAATCAATCGAGTAAAACAATACAAAACATGGTAGTCGAATAAAAAAAATACAAATGTGGTACTTTATATTGTTGTAATTTCTAGATGTGATTCTATTGGTTGTAGGAGCTATCTCCATTTAGAAAGAAAATCAAGAGGCAACATTAACATGGTAAAGTTCGATTAGGTTTTGTCCATATATTCCTTGATGTCGTATATCTAATAGTTAATTCATTCTAACGAATTTATATATGCATTCATTATCCCTTATAAATATACAAGTGTCGGTCTTAAAGTTATTAACTTGTTATCATTCAAATTGGTTTTGGATTGATATTGATATTTTCTATTGATGATTTTCATTGATACTTTCCACCATTTTTTATTAAAGTATAGATCTGGTAGTTGATTTATTATTTTGTATATTATTTATTCAGTTGTTAACGACAGTTTCCATTAATTCAAAATTAGTTTTCTATTTTAAGATACATACATATATATGTATACATTTATGTATGTATATTATTTTAGGGGAAATTAGGGAGAAGGACAAACTTTGGAAAAAAATTAGGCTGAATGACATCAATTTTCATTTTTGGGCTAAAAAATGGAATGCTAGTTATAACTAGCATTATATTCAATTTTTACTCTACACAGAATGCTAATTATAACTAGAATTATTTAATTTTACACTGTACAAATGCTAGTTATAATTAGCATTATCATTCATCCCAATGAAAAAACATGTTGTCCTTCAGCCTAATTTTTTCTAAATTATGTCTTTGTGCCTATTTTCCTTTTCTATTAATGCATAATGAAGATAAATCCACATAGTATATTAAATTAAATATACTTTTTTCAAATTATGACCACTTGCAAAATGTCTGTATTTATCTAACTTTGAAATTATTGCCGTATACATATAGGTTGTGCAGTTAAAGCGCTTAGAGGTTTCACATCGGTGGATGTGCAAAAAGTTATGGCGATGATACAATGGAAAATAGCGGAGGTGCAAATAAATTCATTAGATATAAAACCAAATATTTAAAGTTAACTTATTCTCATTCTCACATCATTTGTGTAGGAAAATGAAAAATTGTTTAATTTTATATAACAAAAGCGAAGAATATCATGATTTATGCAGTCCACATTTGGTGAGTACAATAAATTTCTAACTTATATCGAGCACTCATGCCTTAAAATCAAATCTTTACCGTAACTTTGTTGATTTGGTTAGTGAGAGAATTAGTCAAATCAACCCTTCTATATTAATGTTGTTAAAGCGGATGCTAAAAAGCCTTGATTTAGCGGGCGTAGCGGAAAATAACAGGGCTTAAAGCAGATCTACTATTTAATAGCGCTATATTGAAAAGGTATAGTGGCTGAAGAGCGCTATGGGCTATAGCAAGGATATTGCGGGGCTTTAACTACATAGCATATAGGTTATATTTAGATTTATAGATTAAGATATGTTTTTAAATTGTTTTACTAAATTAAATCACTACATGTTTTTTGATATAAACCTTGAACTCAAAATAGTTGACTTGGTTGAACCGATTTAGATATATTAAATGATTCAATAACAACATACACACACAAACACACACATACATACATAAATACATACATACATACATATATTTGAAATATACTCATATATACACACGCACAAAAAATATTTAAACAATACTTTGGATAATCAATGCGTATATAAAGGGAGAATGTGTTCATTGCAGTATAAATCCCAGTATCTAAACACGTACGCATTAATTATGTACACAATATGACATGTTACACTAACACAATATATACTAGAGTATATTTGGATATACTTGCAATATATACCAAGTATAATTTTGGTCATTAATGTCATTTAATAAATCATTAAAGTGAGAAAAATGAAAGGTTTCTCTCTCTTAATAAAACAAAATCTTCCCTTCAATAATTGAATAAGTTTAAGAGAGAAATGAAAGGTTTCCTTCTTTAAATTAAAAAGTAACTATTACACACACAAGAGTATATCTGATATACTCTATTTTATATAAATCTCATATTGGTTAAAATAAAAATAATTAAAACTCTTTTTAACAAAATTGAATAAATAAGATTTTATTTAAAAACATATTTTAGATTGGATCTAAAATCCCATTAGACATCATAGGCCGAATAGATCCAACATAGATAACTTTTGGAAATCTATCTATTTTATCTGAATCTGACTAGCCCGGATCCTTTAGGTTCTATCTAATTTAAAGCATTTGTATAATTTTGACCAATATCCCAATGTTGTTATAACAAACTATGAGGCGTCATTAAACATTGCACTGAAGTAGTTATTTTCGGTATTAGTTGATAATATATGAATATCACATGTCAAAAAATATGGTACAAAATTGTGCAAAGTGGTTTGAAAATAGGGAGGTTGCAAAAATGTTTGTTGGTGATTGGATGTATGTGACATGACCTCCATCCGACATTGAGTTTGTACAATCTTAGGGATAGTTTGTTGAAAATTGGGAAATTTTCCTAAAAGCTATACAATACATCGATACTAGTAGGATCCCCATTAAACAATATTTTGTTTATGCACGAACAAACAAAATACAACATAGAAATAACTAAACTTCATATGGAGAAGACGACACATGATAATTTAGAGACATATCTTGGTACTCCCAATTCGGTGTTTATCGTGATATGGCATCATATGGACAATTTGTTACTACTTCAACATACACAAATCCAAACTACTTTTAAGAAAAGTTTGGATTCCATTCGACATAATTACCAAATACGAACTTCAATTTAGAGTGTCTATATATGCATTAGATTTATTATTAGAAGAAACAGAAAAAATGCGTAATAGTGAAATAATTCATATTACATGCCATCAAGTGCTTAGAAACATGCATGGATTACCATGTGCTCATGGATTAATGAAATATCAAAACAATTGTTTACCAATACAGCTTCAAAATATTGATAATCATTGGATTAAGCTTGCACTACACCAAAACAGTCATTTGGCAACACTTTTTTTTCCATTTGGCGACACTTATATGGGTTGCATTTTAGTCTCGCTAATAAGTGTCGCTATCCAATATAAGTGTTACTGAAAATAAAAATTTACACTTTTAAATACGGCGACACTTATTTTCGTTGTAAGCCTTGGTTTAATTGGAGTTAATTGAAATATACTAGGGTAAAATTATAATTGAATACTATATCACGCTTAACCCTAAACCCGCTTATCCCTGGCCGCATTTTCCCCAAATCGTTTCCCTCTCTGACGTTCATTTCCAACCGCCTCTCCTTCATCATCAACCCCAAATCTATCTCGATCTAATCCGCATCTAACAATTTCTTCTCTCCGATCCTCTCCATCTTTGAGAAGTCGTGAACTACTTCTCATCCCGTCTCTTCTGGGGCTGGCGCCTCTCTCTCGGACTGGCCGCACTACCAGCCACCATCCTCTTCACCAGCGCCTACTTCATCCCGGACACCCCCACCAGCCTCCTACAGCGCGACCGCCTCGACCAAGCCCGTGCTGCGCTATTTTAGCCTCGATATTTTTTCAGGTCCAACAACTTATTGCAGGACTAAATGAAATTCTAGCGCATGATGTTGTTGACCAAGCTGGAGAATGCGAGAAGAAGCTGAGAAATCGATCTCGTTTTTTATTTTATTTTCTCCTTCAGGCTATTCAAGAGCAGATCATGCTAGAAAGAGATCCACGTTGAAATGCGCAAGTACCATTTGATTGTTCTTTTCTTACTGAAATTTTTATCATTATGTTTTGATAATAAACATAATATTTTCCTCATATGACCAGGTCGCGAAAATTGAGACTGAAAAGATGCTTATTCAAACGGTAGAAACCGAGTTAGAGAAGAGAAAAGCAGAGGGAAAATACCCAGGACAATCTCACTTTTATGGGTAAATGTTTTCACTTTAGTTATTAGAATAGTCACTTTTATAAATTTTCCATTATTTGTGGTGCAATTCTCACCTATATTTAACTTGCAGTTATGAAGGTAAATGTGTGTTGCCTATATTACACTATTGTCAAAGAATTAAGAGATTTATACCATGCACTATAATTCATCCATTTAAAAAAAGGTATGACAATACTATACAGGGCGAAAGAAGGATTACATTAATGAAGCCGAAAGATATTTCTTTACCATGTATGCCTACCATTTTGGAGCCAAAATCGATACTCCATAAAAGAAGGCCTTGAACAGAAAAAAGAAAACAAAGTGTGAATGACACAAAACGTAATCCATCGGGTTTTGAATATGCAAAAACAATGGATGGACAACCAGTATCTCAGTTTAGAGTCGCAAAAAAGTTGACACCTAAGAGAAAACGTTAGTGATTCAATGTCTTAGTTTAATGTTCATTTTATTTGTTAATAGCTCATATTAAGTAATTAAAAAATTGTAATGTTTATTTGACATTATTTGTTTGGATGAAAAAATCAATGTTTGTTAGTTTTTGTTTAGATTACATGAGTTTATATGATTGTTCATGTTACCCAAAATTTTGGGTAAAAAAACTTCCTAGAGAAGCTCCCAAAGTTGGTCCATCCATCAGATCCTCGCTCAGCCAGCTGGTTACCCCTGTAAGTGGGCGACCAGTCCATCGTCTTCAGTGGCCAACCGTGCCAACTTCACATATGGAGACACCATGGATGGAAGCTCAGCCCTTAGCCATCACCACTTCCTTTAAGATCTTGAAAGGAAGGCGGGCCCCGAAGCACTTCTGCCTGATTCAGCATGGCCTCTTGCTGCACCCTCTCCAGAAGTTCCCGCATATAGATCCTCTGGTGTGTCTCCCGCATACTAGAACAACTGCCTCCTCAACGTCTCCTCCTCTTCCATGAAGAACGGCCGGACAAAGCCCTCAAGCGACCCTCCTT
The DNA here is from genome assembly GCA_030737815.1 of Allium fistulosum. NCBI lineage: Eukaryota > Viridiplantae > Streptophyta > Magnoliopsida > Asparagales > Amaryllidaceae > Allium > Allium fistulosum. Next base: position 210,834,145 of record CM060907.1, read on the forward strand.
CCTCAACAAGGCACCGAGCACTCCCAACATTCAAACGATCCTTTGAAGTCGGTCAGACCATCTCTCCTAGAAGCATGAGACCAAGGTTGTGGCCCCAGGCCTTCTTTGGCATCCTTTCCCTTAGAAGCCAGAGCTGCACCCGACCTCTTCAACACCCACCCAATCTGGTCCTTCATCCCAATCCATGCGCCAAGTACCACACCTTCCATGCAACACCATTCCTTAGCGGTCTTCCTCCTCCTCTTAGGCCCAAACCCGCCCTCGGCACGATCCTAGTATCAGAAGTAGCTTTGCTCTCATGTGATTGTCCGTCGACTTTGCTCTCCACACGGCTGCAACCGGTCCATGCATGTCCGCCCTCCGCCGGATGCCCGGGTCATTCAGAGCCGACACCAGATTGGCTATCTCGTATGCCCCAACTACTCCTATAAAGCGGTCCGCCCGACCACGGTGGACCGATTGCCTTATGTCATTAGCAATCCTAATCCTACCAGCTAGGCCCGCCCACTTAACTCGAAATAGCTTACCACGAAGCACCCTAACCATTCCCAGTCCAACTGCTCTGAAGTACATGCCATTAGAGAAAAGTACCATTCCTCTACCAACAGCACTCCATGCGCATCCCTTTCCTCTCCCTACCTTTCCAATAGCCAATCAGAATGCCTGCACACCTAACTACTAATTCATGTCGCCTTTCTTAGGTCTACCATAGACCCTTCTTTCCAGCTGGTAAGCAATCTGAGCCGTGGGCTCAAATCTGCTTTCCAGTTGGCTCCCATTCTACATCCCCTCCAATCCACGGTCCATATCCTCTCCTGCACTATTGTTCTACAATCTTGGCCCTCCATTCACACCCCACATCCTCTATATATACCTGATGTCATAACATATGACAGACAGATGATACAAGACGAAAAGAAAAGGGATGAACAAAGAGAACGATTTTTCCAACCCATCTCTCTCACCCATTCTATCCTCCTCCAAAACCTCTCTAATTGTGGTTTCGCCCGACTTCCATTAGAGAGAGCCTCCATCAAGCTCTATCACTCAACCCATCGTGCTCTATCCACTAAGCTCTACCACCATCATCACCTACAACAGCAAGCTTATCACTCTAGTTAGCTGCACCTCCTTCAAGCACCTACCTTTCGACCACTGCCAGTAAACCCTCCTTCGAGAGCTCTTCTGTCTCCGAGACTCCTCCTCAAGGGATGGCCCTCCCAGTGGGTCTTCCTTCAGATCTCCTCCTTGCAAGGCCTTTAGACTAGGATGTTATACTCTTATAATATTTATTCTAGTCTCCTTTATTATTCTCTTGTAACAGTTTGTAAATTGTAAGAGGTTGATATAGTAAAGGAACATCATAGTGGACGTAGGCCGCACTAGGCCGAACCACTATATCGTTGTGTATTTACTTTCTATACTTAGTTCTCCCTAGGATCATTCTCTACTGTCTCCCGCCATAGGAAAGTCTCCCAGTCTACTCCAGCCTGCCATGCTCCTACCATGGGCAAGCGCCTCCGTCCACTCCTTCCCATCTCAATCCACATTCCCCCTAAGCAACAGTCCAATAACAAAGGGCCCATCCAGCTGCCCTCTGCCTGGGGGTGGTCGGCCCACAACCAACCTTGTGGCTCAAACAGGTTCATGCCCACCACCAACGACGAGCCCTCCCTCCAGGGTCGACTCATACAAAGAGTAAGCCTAACATCAGCACAGCGGTATCCTCGTCGGTGCAATCGCATCCTAAGGTTTGGCCGGGATTTCCGTACTCATGGTGAAAAATCAGGTCAACATTCTAGGGCTAAAAGGAGGGTGAACCTCCAACCTTGTGATTGAAAGCCTCATAGCAACGACCTTGTCCCGCATCAGTCGACATCCCAACTTCAGTTGTAAAAGTCTCATGGTTCTCTTCCTTCCTCCAACAAAGAAAAGAAAGGCCAATCAAAAGAGAGAGGAATTCGGATTTATGTTCTACAGTCCCGTGTTCTCCCAAGAGAAGCAACCAAAGTCTCATGTTCCCCCGAGATTGGCCACGTCTGCATCCTTCGGCTCTTCTGCATCCTCACAGTGTGCTCCATGGACCTCCAAGTACTGCACTGGTCGGCAGAGCGCCCCTCGCTCTTCTTCCTTCTCCCTTGTAGTACCGACAGGTGACTCGAGAGTGGTACCTCTGGATCTGAAGGACGAGACATGGAGTCCGAAGTTGAGGAGAATTTTCCCTACACCACTAGCAGTAGCCTCGAATTCCAACCCTTGGCCTCCTTCCGAGATTGTTGGTAGCGGATTCGAGCATCGAAGGGAAACCTTGGAAAATCCACCGGGTTTGCAAGCATCTTTTCCTCAGTCTAACGTGGCACTCCCTAAAAAGCGGCATGGCTAGCAGCAGCTTCTACGCCCCCTCTGATGGGCTGCCACGGCCTCCCTTTAATGCTGTCCTACACGCCCTAAGCAACCCACAACATTCTAACGTCCACAGCCGCATATCATACTTCAATCAGAGTTAGAGTCCTGAAGCAGAGTCACCTCTTCCGCCATTTCATCCACACAACTCGGGCAACACCAACATTCTTGCACCCCCTATCAACGTCCTCCTCCAGACCAGGGGCATCCACCACTTCCTAGGAGAGTCCGGTAAAAGTAAGCCACAACATATCTGCGGTCTCACGAGGACCGCTCGAGATTATGGAATGCATCCAATCATGCCCATCCTATTCACCCGGAAAAGTAAATGGGCCACAGTGCTCTAGTTCAGCACGGGTTTGACACGGGCTTAGGATCGTATCTCTATTCAATCAGTGGTGCATCCCCATCACAGACCCAGGAGTTGGCCATGCACTTCAACTCACGCCAGGAAGCTTCGAACCAGTGAGGCGCCCGCAACGCGCATTTCGACTGCTACCCGTTGTTCGCATAGAGATGGCACGACATGGATCCCCCTAGATAGGTCCACTCTAGCACTTCTACAGCTGTCTCCATCTATAGCCGTCCTCCGTCAGTTCTCCAAATGCCGCAGCACCAGGACACCCGAACCCTCTTGGAGCAACCAGAGACTTTATTGGATGTCCTCCTGGTGTTCGCCACCAATATGTAGTTAGCAAGAAGGCGGATATACCAGTTAGCCTCTCCATCAGCATGCCCATGGCTATGGGGCATCCCATCTTCGAAATCCAAAAAACAACAAAGAAAGCCCCCTGAGTCCGCCCCCCAGTTCTCAGCCGCTCAGTTCATCATCAAGCCATGGTCATTCTTCCTCATCATCCCAGGATCTAGCCAGAAGCAGCCAGCGTCACCTCCAGCAACCATCTACCGACTGCGGCCACATAGCACCGCATTTTGCATGAGCCCTTGCCAATGCCTCTTCAAGGGATGACCCTCCCGGTGGGTATTCCTTCAAATTCGAATCGGTCTGAAGCGTTCAAGTCCGCTCTTGCAAGCAAGACAGACTTCGGAGCAAAATATTACCTAAAATTTTGGGTAAACAAAAACTTCTTGGAGAAGCTCTCAAAGTCGGTCCGTCCGCCAGATCCTTGCTCAGCCAGTTGGTTACCCATATTAGCGGGCGACCAGTTCGTCATGTTCAGTGGCCAACCGCCCTTACTCTACATCCAAAAACACCATGGATTGAAGCTTAGCCCTCAGCCATCACCACTTCCTTTAGATTCCCGAAAGGATGGCGGGCCCTAAAGTATGTCTGCCAGATTCAGCACGGCCTCCTGCCACACTCTCTCTAGAAGTTCCCGCACACAGCTCCTCCTATGTCATTCCCGCATACCAAGTCGACCACTTCCACAGACGTCTCCTCCTCTTCAACGTAGAATGGCCAGACGAAGCCCATAGGCAACCCGCCTTCCTCAACAAGACACCGAGCACTCCCAACATTCTAACAATCCTCTAAAGCAGGTCAGCCTATCTCTCCTAGAAGAATAAGCCCAAGGTTGCGCCTCTGGGCCTTCCTTGGCATCCTTTCTCTTAGTAGCCAAAGCCGCCCCTGGTTTTCGGCACCCGCCTGATTTGGTCCTTCATCCCAATCCATGCGCCAAGTACCACACCTTCCGTGCAACGCCATTCCTTAGCGACCTTTCTCCCCCTTTAAGGTCCGGGTCCGCTCTCGGTACGATCCTAGTATTAGAAGTAGCTTCGCTCCCACATGACCATAAGTCGACTTTGCTCTCCACTCGGCTGCAATCGGGCCTTACATCTCCACCCTCCTCGGATGCCGGGTCGTTCAAAGCCAACACCATACTGGCCTAACTACTCCTACACAAGGATCCGCCCGACCACGGTGGATTGATGGCCTTATGTCCTTAGCAATCCTAAACCTACTAGCTAGGACTGCCCACTAAACCAGAAACAGCTTACCATGAAGTACCCTAACCATTCCCAGTCCAAGTACTCCGAAGTACACGCCATCAGAAAAAAGTACTATTCATATGCCAATAGTACTCCACGTGCATCCCTTCTTTCCAACTGGTATGCAATCCAAGCCATGGGCTCGAATCTGCCTTTTAGCTGGCTTCCATCCTATGTCCCCTCCAATCCACGGCCTAAAGCCTCTCCTGCACTTATGTTCTACAAGCTCGACCATCCATTCACACCCCACATCCTCTATATATACCCGATGCCATACCATATGACAGATAGAAGAGAAAAGACAAAAAGAAAAGGGACGGACAGAGTGAACAATTTCTCCAACCCATCTCCCTTACCCACTCTCTCCTCCTCCAAAGCCTTTCTAATGGCAGCTTCGCTCGACTTCCATTAGAGAGAGCCTCCATCAAGCCCTACGACTCAACCTATCGTACTCTACCCACTAAGTTCTACCACCATCATCACCTCCAATAGCAAGCTTATCACTGCAGTTAGTGGCACCTCCTTCAAGCGTCTTGCTTTCGACCACTGCCAGCAACCCTTCCTTCAAAAGCTCTTCAGTATCCGAGACTCCTCCTCAAGGGACGGCCCTCCCAATGGGTCTTCCTCAGGTCTCATCCCTACGAGACCCTTTGAGTAGGATATTATACACTTGTAATATTTAGTCTAGTCTCCTTTATTATTCTCTTGTAATAGTCTGTAAATTATAAGAGGTCGATAGAGTAAATGAACATCACAGTGGACATAGGCCGCACTGGGCCGAACCACTATATATCGTTGTGTATTTACTTTCTATACTTAGTTCTCCCTAGGGTTATTCTCTACCGTCTCCCACCATGGGCAAGTATCCCGGTCCACTCCAGCATGCCATGCTCTCACCTTGGGCAAGCGCCTCTGTCTGCTCCTACCCATCCCAATCCACATTCCCCCCAAGCAACGACCCAACAGTAAAGGGCCCATCCGGCCGCCCTCCACCTAGGGGTGGTCGGCCCGCAACCAACCCTGTGGCTCAAATAGGTTCGCGCCCTCCACCAACGGCGAGCCTTTCCTCCGGGGTTGACTTATCCAAAGAGTAGGCCTATCGTCAGCGTGGCGGTATCCTCATCGACGTGGCGGTATCCTCGTCGGCGCGATCGCATTTCGAGGTTCGGCTAGATTTTCCATACTCGTGACGAAAAATCGGGTCAATGGTTCGATATCTTGTTATTTCATGTACTACTTAGGTTGCTTGTTTAAAAAAACAATTTGAACGACACAATAATGCCATCCTTAATTAAAAATGAAAGTTGTATGTTCTGCCATTCGGTAGTTTACAAAAGCCTATGATTTGGAAAAATAATTGAACACACAATAAAGCCATTTGTAATGAAGAATGGACGTTGTCTGTACTGCCATTCGATTTTTGACAAAAACCTAGCATTAGGAAAAATAATTAAATGACACAATAAAGTCATTTGCAATGAAGAATGGATGTTGTTTGTACTACCATTTGATCTTTGAGAATGCATAATATTTGTCAAAATCATTGAATGGCATAATAAAACCATTCATAATTAAGAATGGACTTTGTTTGTACTATTATTTGATCTTACACAAAAAGCATAATATTTGGCAAAACCATTGAATGACACAATAAAACCGTTCGCAAAGAAAGTGGAACATATTTTATATTGTTATATGACTGTTAAAATATTTTTTTGTTAAACAACACAACTAACATAATTAGGATAATTTATGCTTCTATAATCCAATCAACACATTCAGTCACCATAATAAATCCGAACACCAATTTAAAACAAGTTAACTACAGTTTCAAAACATTCATTCACTATTAAATGCCATTCAACATGCTGTTTGCACCAAAAATGGTCACAAACCCCAAGTGTAGTGAAAGCACCAGCGTATGAATACGAATCAACAGTATTCACACACAAATCACAGATCTAAGCAAGTAATAATCAGCAATCAAGAAATAATGAACAGTGACACACAATTTATAGTGGTTCGGCTATCTCCGGCCTACGTCCACTTCAAGGTTTTTATGATTTTATTGCTCGATGCTTGAAGATTACAATTTCGTATGTTGTATTACAACTGATTTGCTGAACTAAGTCTGAATCTAAGGCAGCAATGGTGATCTGGAGTAAATCTGGCAGAATATGGGCGCTCTTTAGCTCTAAAAATTGTCCGACCCCTTTTCTGAATGACCAGGGCTCTATTTATAGGTGTAGGAGGCTGATATTTTTCCTAAAATGAAGGGAGACCAGTTCTGGTACGTCAGGGGGCCCACATGCCCGCTTTCTGGAAATCCGGGCCCACTTTGGGATCGATTCGAAGCTATGTTCGAATCGATCAAGAAATCATCCAATCGAGCTGAAATTTGGTGTGAACATTCTTCATCATGTGTTTAAGCTTCTGTGAAAATTTCATGGCGTTTGGACTTGTAGAACTTGAGTTATGATCGATTCGAGTAGGTGCTTTTCGTTTCCTGGAGTCGTTCGAATCGATACGTTCGAATCGATACGTTCGAATCGATCCTCCTGTATGCGAAGACTACGGCGTGGTGCGCATGCCTCGGGTCAACCCTTCTTTATCTCTGAGTTTTACTGAGTCGTACCCGGGGTTTTAGCTGTGTGGACTAGGTGGATTCGAGACTATTGATTCGAAGACGCGCTTCCTTCGAATCGATTGAATTCATGCTCCTTCGTATCGATCGTGGAAGGTCGTTACTGATCGATTCGAAGCATCCTCTGTCTTTGGGATTTGAAGACAATAGCGGCATGGAGTCGAAGCTGTGGTCCTCTTCATGGATTCGAAGCAGGGAGAAACCGATGGATTCGAATCGACTAAGACCTCATCGATTCGAAGTAGATCACGTGAGCCTGATGTGTTGGATACGAAGACGATGAAGTCGAAGGCTAAAGCATTTCTCATGGATTCGAAGCCATCAGGGGAACTTTGTTGGAGTCGATTTCGATGGATTCGACCCTAGGGGATTCGAACCATAGGGAGACGAACTCAAGGCTATGTCCTCCACTTGCGTCGATGATATCTTGGGCGTATGAACTCGGATTGACTCGAGATTTGGAATGTTGCTTTATCTGGCCTTGCTTGACATGTCTTATCAATTGCAGCCCGATCCGGACTCGGTAAAAATTCATCGATATCCATGGTGAACCTGCGATGCACAATCGATGTTCATGACTAATAATCACTGATTTTCAGTTAATCTTTGGGTATCTCGACTTTGCCAAAAGTTGGGATAACATTTTGCCCCCCAAAACATGCCTTTTTGGTAAAAGGCGTGTTTTGATCAGTCTTAAGTTGAATGCAGTGAGTTCATGTTTTACTCATAGCTTATAGCATTTTCAATCAAGTCCGTGGCTGTTCGAAGCCGAATCGTTATCAATTTCTTTCAGTGGAAGTTAAGAATGAGATTCTACAGTCTCTCCGTATTATCGATGGTCACTCCGGACCCTTGTCAAACCCATTCCAGATTTAGCGATTGAATAGAAAGATCCTATTGCATTCCAGCGTTGCTTTCTATCCCTTGCACTCTGGCCCCAGCTAGGGCGTATAGCGATGTCTTGGTCATTCTGGACCGATCGTAGCCTCTCTGGGCTCTTATTGGATCCCATCCTGTCACTCTCCGGTGAAGGGGAAACAACGTTAAGCGAGTCAATCCTGTCGCTCTCCGGCAAAGCGACTCACCTCCTGCACTCCGGTTCAGTGTATCTGAACATTAAGCGATGTCTTGACCTGAATCATCGGTCGATCACAGCCTCTCCGGGCTCATGCTGGATCCCATCCTGTCACTCTCCGGTGAAGGGGAAACAACGTTAAGTGAGTCAATCCTGTCGCTCTCCGGCGAAGCGACTCGCTTCCTGCACTCCGGTTCAGTGTATCTGAACTTTAAGCGATGTCATGGCCTAAATCGTGGGCCGATCATAGCCTCTCCGGGCTCTTATCGAATCCTGATTCAATCACTCTTTGGTGAATAGGAAACGATGCTTAAGTGAGTTGATCCTGTCGCTCTCCGGCGAAGCAACTCACTTCTTGCACTCCGGACCCTGCCTCTCCGGGTAGAATCATAAAGCGATCATGTTTATATTGATATTTAATGTTTATCCTATAACTCTCCGGTCAAAGGTTTATTTTAATAAGTGTTCCTTTATTAAATTCAAATCCTAGATGTTCAATCTCAAACACCAGGAAAAACAAGACAATGCCTCTCCGGGCGGAGCGGTCTATTTCCATCTCAAAGCATGCCTAGGGATCTCTCCGGTTCCCGTACATGAGCAAGTGGGATAGCCGTTTTATTTTGGAAATCAAATCTAAGAAAACTAATCGACCAGAGTCCAAATCTTGAACTTGGCCCTTGCCATCACAATTAGTTGATGACGAGTCGTGATCCCGATCTAGGATCATTCCTGTTTGGTTGAGGCGGTAGTTGTTCGGGCCTAACCGCCGTCGTACGTTCTCTGACATACTGCGGCAATCTACCACTCCTGGCATGTTCTTCCACCTCATCCTTCAGGTGGCGGCATTCATCGGTAGTGTGCCCATCCAGCTCATGGAATAGGCAGTACTTTCCAGTCCTACGTTCCCGCTCCGTGGGATCTCTCCTTGGTGGCTTTCGATAGGGAAGTTGCCCCCGAGTTTCGGTGTAAATTCGTTCCAGTCCTGCCACCAAGTCTGTGTATTGCCTGAATCTAGGCTCTCGGAATTTCTTCCGTTTGTCAGGACCATCATGTGCGTCATCCTGCTTCCTCTTTCCTTTGTCTGCCCTGGACTGTTCCGTGGCGGTTCCTTCGCCTTGTGCAACATTTATTTCCTGCCTCTCGGCCCGTGATTCTTCTAACCGAATGAATTTTTCAGCTTCATGAAAAACTCTCCAAGATCTCGCGGTGGATCTTTAGTCAAAGAGTCTTTGAATTCGGTGCCTTCCCCAACTCCTGCCACTACCGCCATTAGAATCATTGATGGATCCGGGTGATCTACAGAAGCCACCGTTGCATTGAATCGTAGTAGAAAATCTTTTATGGACTCTCCGGTCCTTTGCTTTATTGAAGCTAGAGTCATCACACTTTTGGGCCGTGTTACGTGGACCCTGAACTGTCTCATGAAGCAATCCACAAGCTCGCCCCATGTCCTGATTGATCCAGTCTCTAATTGTCTGAACCAAAGTGCAGCCAAATCTGATAGAAATAAAGGGAAACATCGTGCCATAACTTCCTCGGATGCTCCAAGTACTTCCATGTGTCTAATGTATTTGGTAATATGCATGGTTGGATCCAATTTCCCGTCATACGAATCCAGCATTGGTAGTTTGAACTTTGGAGGGTTCCGTGCATTCCTGATATTCGGAGCGAACGGACTCCGACTAACTTCTTCCAATCCTCCTCCTGAAAACCCTCCTCTCATGAGTCGTCTCACTAGGCCGATCATTCTTTCATCTCCATCTAGGGGTTGCCCCCTTGTCATGTCCCTGTCTTGCCCTCCGAGCCTTGTAGGGAATTCTGGTACGTACTCTTCGGGTGACTCGTTAGCATTTGCGTTGGCCCTAGCCGGTTGAGCTCCTTCCAAAGGTCCTTCCGCGTCGGATCTTGCGGGCCTGCCCCCAAGCCCTTGTTGATTGCCTTCTGGTTCTGTATTCTGTCCTCCGTTGGGTTCCATAGCCCTAGCTCCTTGCTCCACATTCATAGCCGCTGTGGCTGGTCCAGGGTTCTGTGTCCCTGCAGCTCTCATCTGTTCGAAGAAATTCTGTAACATCTCTTGTTGGCTTTTCATCATTCTTTCCTGCATTTGGTTATTCATAGCCTCCATCTCTTCTCTAGTAATGTAGATCGAAGCTTGTCCTTCTCCAGTGCCAGAGGATGCTTCTTGACTTCCTCCTTGTTGGCTCCTCTCAGCTCTTTGTTTTTTACTTGTTTGTCGAGTCATTGTAGAGTCAAATCTGAATCCTCAAAATTTCAAATCTAAACTTTGAATCTGGTGTAGCGGGTGCTAGTCCTTCTCAGTGAAAGCACCAAAGTGTTTGCACCAAAAATTGTCACAAACCCCAAGTGTAGTGAAAGAACCAGCGTATGAATACGAATCAACAGTATTCACACACAAATCACAGATCTAAGCAAGTAATAATCAGCAATCAAGAAATAATGAACAGTGACACACAATTTATAGTGGTTAGGCTATCTCCGGCCTACGTCCACTTCAAGGTTTTTATGATTTTATTGCTCGATGCTTGAAGATTACAATTTCGTATGTTGTATTACAACTGATTTGCTGAACTAAGTCTGAATCTAAGGCAGCAATGGTGATCTGGAGTAAATCTGGCAGAATATGGGCGCTCTTTAGCTCTAAAAATTGTCCGACCCCTTTTCTGAATGACCAGGGCTCTATTTATAGGTGTAGGAGGCTGATATTTTGCCTAAAATGAAGGGAGACCAGTTCTGGTACGTCAGGGGGCCCACATGCCCGCTTTCTGGAAATCCGGGCCCACTTTGGGATCGATTCGAAGCTATGTTCGAATCGATCAAGAAATCATCCAATCGAGCTGAAATTTGGTGTGAACATTCTTCATCATGTGTTTAAGCTTCTGTGAAAATTTCATGGCGTTTGGACTTGTAGAACTTGAGTTATGATCGATTCGAGTAGGTGCTTTTCGTTTCCTGGAGTCGTTCGAATCGATACGTTCGAATCGATCCTCCTGTATGCGAAGACTACGGCGTGGTGCGCATGCCTCAGGTCAACCCTTCTTTATCTCTGAGTTTTACTGAGTCGTACCTGGGGTTTTAGCTGTGTGGACTAGGTGGATTCGAGACTATTGATTCGAAGACGCGCTTCCTTCGAATCGATTGAATTCATGCTCCTTCGTATCGATCGTGGAAGGTCGTTACTGATCGATTCGAAGCATCCTCTGTCTTTGGGATTTGAAGACAATAGCGGCATGGAGTCGAAGCTGTGGTCCTCTTCATGGATTCGAAGCAGGGAGAAACCGATGGATTCGAATCGACTAAGACCTCATCGATTCGAAGTAGATCACGTGAGCCTGATGTGTTGGATACGAAGACGATGAAGTCGAAGGCTAAAGCATTTCTCATGGATTCGAAGCCATCAGGGGAACTTTGTTGGAGTCGATTTCGATGGATTCGACCCTAGGGGATTCGAACCATAGGGAGACGAACTCAAGGCTATGTCCTCCACTTGCGTCGATGATATCTTGGGCGTATGAACTCGGATTGACTCGAGATTTGGAATGTTGCTTTATCTGGCCTTGCTTGACATGTCTTATCAATTGCAGCCCGATCCGGACTCGGAAAAAATTCATCGATATCCATGGTGAACCTGCGATGCACAATCGATGTTCATGACTAATAATCACTGATTTTCAGTTAATCTTTGGGTATCTCGACTTTGCCAAAAGTTGGGATAACACATGTATTAAGTTTAAACATCACAAAAAATCACCAAATCATCATTAGTTACATACATTAAACTTTAATTGTTCACAAAATACCAACCCATGTAAATTAAACTTTATTCTTCTTTGACACACATTTCTTCACATGATGTCAGTTTTCATGTACATGTTTGGATCTCACTTCTCTCTCTTGCTTTCTTTTTTCACTTTCAACCAACCCATTATCCAATAAATCCTTAGCACTAAGCATATCAACACAGAACACATCAATACCAGTTTCTTCATTGTTGCTAATGGCTTCATTCAAAACACTTATAACTCCTTCTATAGCATCAACCTATAAATGAATTTTACACAAAATAAGACAAAAATATCATTTCTCTTAAATACTATCATAAATTATAAAACAAACATACCAATTTAGTTGGATGAAATCTTTTTTTTGTAGTATTAACCTTAACTTTGGGATATTGAACCATTGGATGAAATTTCAAAGCAAACCATTGCAAGTAATCACCACTTCAACCCTATTGCAATTGTACTCACATGGGTCATGAGTTAGGAGCCAATAAATGATTTTGCCAATGCTGACAATACCAAAATCCATTATCATACAACACCTTATATTGGTTTGCATGTTCACCTCTGCGACATGAAGTAGGTTGCACTAGTGATTTTGGGAACATACTGAACTCGACCAAATTATATTAGTATAAGATTAAGGTAGTAAGGTTCGATAAGGTTGAAATAAACGGCAACACAATTATAGAAAGCAAAGTCATTTAGTGGGTAGTGATATTTTACCTCTGCATGCAGATCCCAACAAACCTACAATATTTTTAATTTATTTTTTCATTAGAGATGGTAACTTAAATGAAACATTGTTATATATGATCCAATTTCTCTCTAAGCCGAACAATTTATGGCCTAATTTGTTTTGCCGTCTTCCACTTGTACATTCGGGGCATTGAATAATCATAATCTTCACTAGGAGCTCCAGTTGAGGTCGAATTAGGGAATTGATCATAAATCCAAACCTATGACAAATTATTTAAAAAGAGTTAGTCAACGAAAAAAATTTGTATCACTACAAATTTAATGCATATAGCATTAATAAAGTTTTTTAAATAACATGAGTGATACTTTATTCAAGTAGAGTGCGCTTTTTGATATCTTAGGGGCTCGAACCATTGATTTTAGAACCTCTGTCTAAAGCGCCTCATCCTTAACCACCTAAGATTGCCATTAATAAAGTTAATCATCCACTAATTTGCTTTTCTTGCTTTCTAGATGCATACCTAAGTTGACGATAAAGAAAAGCTAATATTGTCATACCTCATGCTTCCTTATTAATTTGATTAATTTCCTTTAAAGAATTCAAATAATGGACAGAAATAGAAGTTCTCGATTTATCTGAAAAGATAGAACTTCCTAATACATAGCGAAGATAAAATCGAGTGATTTTGTTATACGTATCTTTGTAGCATTCTCTGTTTTAGATGTGCTGACAAGTTTATTGAGCTCTTCGTATGCCACTTTTTCTTCTATGGCAATACCATCAACAAAAATTTTTGCGGCATCACTCAAAGATATATCGACCCTTCCATTTTCGTTATACAAACACGTTTCAATAACATAAATTCTAAGAATATGTGCCACATCATCTAAAGTAATCGACATCTTACACAAGGGAAAGTGAAATGTATTAGTCTCTCGATGCCACCTCTTAACAAATGCAGATATATAAATATAATTTATCCACTTATATGAATGCTCCACCACATTGTAAAAACTCAATAGCCTGACCTTCTTAAAAACGTTACCACTTCATTAGCAAGAACCATTCTTTCACCTTCCGAGCATGTGAAACACATTTTAAATGTTACATTTCTAAATATAATTTTTTTTAAATATTTCAATAAAATAGGAATTCATATTATATTTTTAACAATTTAAGCTAAATTAAACTTAAAGATTTATTGTTCCAAATGGAATGTGCAATATGACATTTAAAATCATGCAAAATGTTATATTTTGCATGTAAACATATTATTGTACACCTTCTTCAACTATAGAAGAGCTAGAATGACCAATATGTATGACATGATCTGCTTTGATTGCTTGGTTGTGAAAAGAAGGATCGAAATCAGAGTTTAATGTAGAATTCTCATATTCTTCTTGCTAAACCAATTTACCATGTGCTTTCTTCAATTCTGCCTCACGTTCCTTATGACAAAGAGATATCAAAAACAAATAACTTCACATTAATTGTGTAGGAAATCATAAAAACATCTAAAATAATACAATTTTCATTATAAAGTATGTTCGGAGTGAAAAACAAATGGCATTATAAAGCCTACCAACCATTATTTTAAAAAAATACAGACGACCTGATTAGTTATGTTCATATAATTGCACAAACAACGTCATAAAGCCGATTGAAATATAACTAAAAATAAATAAACATTGCATTTTAGAACCTCGTATTTTGGAAATTTGATAGTGATAATTATACAACAATATATTGTGTATATTAACCACTTATGCAGGGAAAGATCAATCAAACAAGAAGGCATACTTGACAAAAATAAGACCAAGATGACTCAACAAATGTAATATCAGCCAGAGTCTAGAATGATATGTATTGTTAAAATCTCTTCTAGCGGTATATATAAGCACACACACAAACACAAAACAATTTTAGAAAATCAACATGTGCAAACTTACACCAGTCAGTCGACTGAATCATCAACTTCAATCAACCGACCGAAATATTATGAACAAAAAATTCAGACTGACGGGTTTAGACGACCGACTCTCATGTCAGTCGACTAAATCTGTGCAACAACTATAAAATTCAAATTTATTTGAACGAGCGTGTTGCTTCCTTGAACTTTTATTCCTCTTCGTTAATGGTTGCAATCCCTCCATAAACAGTTCCAACTCCTTCCTTTCATCATTACTCTTCATAAACAGTTACAACTATTGATTATCTATATAAAGCAATTCACTTCAAAGATTTAATTCACTAATTCTTAATTCTATCTATCTCAATTATTCTCAATCATTTATTTCAACATATTGCTTCTAATATTTGATCACAAAATCATTCAAGAATATTTCTTGTGATCAAATTACTTCCTTTTCTTCACGAGCATATGTTATACCACAAAGAAGAAGATTATAGGAAGGATGTACCATATCAACTAATTCATGTTATTCAAGAGCATAGCGAAGTCACAGACTATTCTACTTTTGTAGACGAAGTCCTACTCGGTTATCTAGGCGGTTGAAGACCTCTTCTGTTGCTCAAGTTGTTGTAATACCTATTCCTCCGGGTTAAGTGAGGGTATCGGTTTAAATCCAAAAGGGGTCTAGGGTTGGACGTAGAACAGGAAGTTAGAACTAGTATAAAAATCTCTGATGTTATTTATTTATTGTTGTTTACTTTTATTTACATTCCAACGTTTATAACTTAGATAATTATTCATATTACTCGATCTATAGCCATTTTTCATTTGGTATCAGAGCTTAACCATCACATAACCATAACATGTTTATATTAATATTTAAGTAATGTGGAAAATATCGCTTCTACTTTTGTTGATGGACAATCTACTGCTAGGCCACTCCTATTTAACGGTTTAAACTATAATTATTGGTCGACTAGAATGAGAATATATATGCAAGCCAATAGTTTTAAAATTTGGAATATAATACAAATAGAATACACTGTTCCTACCATTGAATATGCACAATGGACAATTGTTCAAAAAGCTGATGCTACTAATAATGCCACAGCTCTAAATATACTATTTTTCTCTTTGGATAAAAATGAATTTAACAGGGTAAGCATATGCACAACCGGATATGATATATGGAATACACTTAAGATCACTCATGAAGGCACAAATAAAGTTAAACAGAGAAAAAATTTCATGCTTAAGAATCAATTTCAAAATTTTAGAATAAAGCAAGATGAAAGTATCAATGATATGTATTCTAGATTTCAAGATATTCATCATGTTCTACTAGCATTAGGAGAAAGATATTCCAATCTTGACATTACATAAAAAAATACTTAACTCCTAAATGGATGATTGGGAATGAAAAGTCCAAGCTATCGAAGAAGTTAACGATATTTCAACCTTGAAACCAGAGGAGTTAATAGGAAATCTTATGTCCTATGAAGTAAACTTGCAGGCTTAATGGATACAAGCTCAAGATAGAAAGACCATAGCATTTCAGGCTGAAAAAGAAGAATCTGACGAAGATGACAACAATAATGCCTTCATAGCTAAGAACTTCAGGAAATTCCTTCAATATAACAAGAATAAGAAGTTTGGTAACAACAGAAATAGCGCAAACAAACCGTCAACTTCATCTCTTGAATGCTAAGAGTGTCACAAGATGGGCCACATGAAGAAAGATTGTCCAGATCGTAAGAAGAACAATTACAAGAACAAAAACAAGAAATATCACAAAAAGAAGAAGCATGCCTTTGTAGTAACATGGGATGATTCAGACTCATCTTCTTCTTCATCAGATAGTGATAGCGACTCAGAACAAGCAAATATATGCTTCATGGCTACAAGTGATGATGTACCAAATAAGAAGAGAGGAAAGTGAATACTCGATAGTGGTTTCTCAAAACATATGATGGGAAACAAAGAAATGTTGACAAACATTATCTACTCAGATGGAGGATCTATTACATTTGGAGAAGGATATATCATCGGCAAAGGCGGTGTGAGCAATGACGGTACCTCTAACTTACCTCTCATTACTAATGTTTTATTAGTTACGAATTTAAAAAATAATCTTCTTAGTATAAGTCAACTTTGTAATAAAAACTTCAAAATTACTTTTGAATAAGATGCAATATTTATGACCAAAATCAAAATATAATTTTCGAAGGTAATCGTAAAATAAATATTTTATTTTAAATATGAAAATTAATCATAGTTCTGACATGTGCTTAATTGCCAAAGATAATGATCCCTGGTTATGGCACAAACGGTTTTGTCATGTGAATTTTAAAGCTATAAGTAAATTATCAAAAAATGATTTAGTTAGAGGTCTACCAAAAATGAGCTTCAAAGTAAACAACTTGTGTGATGCATGTTAAATTGGAAAACTAACTAAATCCTCCTTCAAATCTAAGAAAATTATTTCTACACTTCAACTGCTTGAATTTCTCCACTTGGATCTTTTTGGTCCTACTCAAGTTCAATCAATTAATCATAATAAATACGTTTTTATGATTGTATATGATTTTTCTATATTTACTTGGACTTTATTTTTGAAAAATAAAATTGATACATTTGAAATGTTTACAATATTTGCAAAAAAAATCAAAATTCAAAAAGTTTAAAATTTTAAAAACATAAGAAGTGATCACGGTGGTGAGTTTGAAAATGAACTCTCTAATGAATTTTGTAATAAAAAGGGCATTAGCCACAATTTCTCTTTTCCTAGAACTCCACAACAAAATGGAATTGTAGAAAGAAATAATCGAACATTACAAGAATGTGTTAGAACTCTTCTGAATGGTAGCCAATTACCAAAGCACTTCTGGGTAGAAGCCGTGTCAACTACATGTTACGTTTTGAATCATGTCACAATCCGACCATTAACAAAACATACTCTCCATATGAACTTTTTAATGGAATATAACCTAACATTTCTCATTTACAAATTTTTGGTTCAAAATGTTTTATTTCAAATACAATAGATCAATTAGGAAAATTTGATCTAAAATCCAATGAAGAAATATTTGTTGGATGTTCGAAATGAAGCAACACTTATAGAATTTTTAATAAAAGAACAAATATTATTGAAGAAACTCTTCATTTTTCATTTGATGAAAATTTCAAAGTTCAACAAAATATGATGATGAAGTAATAAAATAATTCGGAAACTATTATTGAAAATAATATCATAGATCATTTACTTACATCAACTCAAATTGAATTTGAACTTAAGTCTCCTTCAAAGATTTTAAAAGATCATCCAATTCAAAACATTATAGGTGAAGTAAATGAAAGAGTTAAAACTAGACATCAATTAAATCAATTGGGTCATGTTGCTTTTGTTTCAAATATTGAACCGAAAAATTCAAAAGAAGCTTCAATTGATGACTATTGGATTTTAGCTATGCAAGAAGAGCTAAACCAATTCGAACGAAATGACATTGAGGACATAGTTCGTAGACCGAATAATCAGAAAGTTATTGGTACGAAGTGGGTCTATAAAAAAAAGCCGATGAAAATGGAAATATAACCAGAATTAAGGCTAGATCAGTCGCACCAGGTTATAATCAAGAGAAAGGAATAGACTACGAAGAAATGTTTGCTCTAGTTACTCGACTTGAAACAGTACATATTTTCTTAGAATTCTCTTATCATCATAATTTCAAATTATATCAAATGGATGTGAAAAGTGCATTTTTAAATGGTTTTATAAGAGACAATGTTACTGTAGAACAATCACCATTATTTTCTCATGAAAAATATCCAGATCATGTATATAAACTCAAAAAAGCTTTGTATGGTTTTAAACAAGCACCACGTGCTTGGTACGAACGTCTCAAAAACTATTATAGATTCTGGATTTGAGATCGGAAAAGTTGATCAAACTCTAATTATAAAACAAAATAACAAAAACATTTTAATAATACAAATTTATGTAAATGATATTATATTTGGATCTACAAATGAAAAGTTATGTAATGAATTTGCAAAAATAAGGACAAGTGAGTTCGAGATGTCACATATGCGTGAACTCTCATATTTTCTTGGATTGCAAATCTAACAATTTAATAAAAAAATTTGGTATGGAAAATACTTCTGCAAAACCAACCCCTATGAGTACTACTATTCATCTTGATCAAGATGAAAACGGTAAAAATATGGATCAAAAACTATATTGTAGTATGATCGGGTCTTTGCAATATTTAACCACTAGTCATCCCGACATCATGATGAGTGTCTGCTTGTGTGCACGACTTCAAGCAAATCCCAAAGAATCACATTTGCGAGACATGAAATGAATTTGCGCTACTTAAGCAACACCAGAGACTATGGCCTCTTCTATGTGAAAGAATGTCCTTTCGAACTCATGTCATATAGTGACGCTGATTTCGAAGGATGTCGAATGAATAGAAAGAGTATGAGTGGTACTTGTCACTTCGTCGGACAGTCTCTAGTATCGTGGTTTAGTAAGAAACAAAATTGTGTTTCAATTTCGACTTGTGAAGCAGAATATATCTCTACTACCTTGGCATGTGCACAAGTTATATACATGCAACAAACACTTCAAGATTTCGAAATCTATCTTCAAAATCCTTCGATTTATTGTAACAATACAAGTGCCATTAACTTGTCAAAAAATCCGATAAATCATTCTCGAACCAAGCATATCGATATTAGACATCATTTTCTATGTGACAGCATAGAAAAATATATAATATCACTAGAATTTGTATCTTTCGAAAATCAAATAGCAGATATATTTACCAAACCATTAAATGAAAACACCTTCATAAAATTAAGGCGTGAACTAGGTTTCACATCATTACGGGAATTACAATAATAATTAAGTAACTATTACTATGGTATTACATATATATAAATAAAAAACTATAAATGGTTGAAAATTCAAAACTACTTGCACTATAGAAATACCTATGGTAAAAATACTCTCGGCCTTAAACTCTTTTTCTAAAAAAATAACTCAAAGTTTATGTACATAAAGCATCAGTTTGTGCAAAGAAATATCCACAGTATCTTAAAATATTCAAAACTAAGCCACTTTCAATTCTTTATCAAATGCCATCGCATGAAGAAGTGTATAACTCTGCCAATTCACCTGGAGATTCAAAAAAATCAACTACTTCTTCATCCTCCTTGCACTTCACACCTCTTTCAAACAAAGGCAAGTGTATTTTAAAATTTTCTACACCACCTCACAATGAAAGAACTGGATATTCTCCATGTGGGAAGAAAGTGAAAACTTCGATCAAATTCGAAGGCACTGTTACCCCGACAGACGACTACAGAATTGACGATCTGCATCATTAAGGGAATCTCTCAGATTGCAAAAAGAAATGTGCTGGAACAACGACGTCAGGGAGTACATCTATTAATTTTTTAACTCGTCATCTTATGAAATTCATATCCAGATTTTATGGCAAGCCTCCGGTTAAGGAACCAGCTCACAATCCATGGTCTCCTCAACCTCCTTCTCTTCAAATTGAAGATGCAATTCCACATAATCCCTGGACTCCTATACAAGCTCTACAAACAAACTCATAGGATCATAATACATAGGAGGAGTCGGAACCAAGTGAAGAAAAATAACTTGTCATATATATATATATATATATATATTTGAGTATTGCTTTTCATATTGTCTTTATAAAATAAATGTTACATTTGTTTCTATCAAAATAAATAAAATTTTATCATAAAGAAACGAGTTGAAGTGAAAAACAAAATCTTGAAAATCAAAAACTAAATTTCTGAAACAAACAGTAGGTTCAGTTGACTGAACGCCCTGATTCAGTCGACTGAATACCCTAGCTCAGCCGACCGAATGAGAAGAAATAAAAAAAATACCTTTATAGTTTTAGACGACTGAGGTGCTTTTCAGTCGACCCTGACAACAATATTTTGTTTCCTTGAAAGGTCGAATCTTTCAATTCAGACGACTGGTTCAAATACATGTGGGATAACAAGCTTGATCATTATATCTCCCGAGTTAAATACACCAACATTAAGATGGATAACAAGCTTGATCGCATCAAAGGATTCTTGAACAAGATGTGGGATAAAATGTCATGTGCTTCATCCTCCTCTGCATTCACACCCACCGAAGAAATTCCTCAAAATCCTGATCATTTAACTTAGTCAAACTCTTCCGATGGAGAAGAAAGTGAAAGGTCTGATAATACAAGTGGTGGTCATGGAAATTGATGTCTTGACAAGATGATTTCGGTTCTACCTTCTGTTGTCTTGTTTTAGTATTTTTGTGTTGTTTGTTTAAGTGTTTTGTGGTATGTTGTTGACATTTTAAGTACTTCAAAGTTCATAATAACTTCTTATGCTGCTTGTTTTATTAAGTGTTCCATCGTGTGCTAACATATGCACCGTTTTATTTCTTATATTGTGATGTTTGTTTTATAACATGTCTTATCTTCTGATAACTTATATTGTGATGTTATTATGTTTATACTGTTGTGATATTAATCTATTATGATGTTATGGTATATCATGATCATTCATTTTGGCCCATATTCCTTTTTGTTAATGGTAAACGGGGAGAATAACTATGGTCATATCAATAATGGGAGTATAGATTTAGGGAGAGAACAATCTATATCATTTACTCAAAAAAATATAGTTGTCATCATCAAGGGAGGGAGGGAGAATGTTAGAACCTCGTATTTTGGTATTTTGATAGTGATAACTATACAACAATATGTTGTATATATTAACCACTTATGCAGGGAAAGATCAATGAAACAAGAAGGCATGCTCGACAAAAAGAAGACCAAGATGACTCAACAAATGTAATATCAGTCAGAGTCTAGTATGACATGTATTTTTTAAATCTCTTCTAGTGGTATATATGTTTGCAACCAAATTGGCCACAAACACTCAAGAATAGGTTTTTAGTAGTGAAATAAATGAAGAAATTAAATGAAAACAGAGAAAAATTACAAAATAACAAGATAAACACAGCAGAAAGCAGAAACAACAAGATTTATAGTGGTTCGGCATTGATTGCCTACGTCCACTTTGAATATTCTCTTTATTGCTTTTCAATTAACTTGAGTACAATCACAAACAGCAAGAAACAACAAGAGATTAGAAAAGAATGGAGGAAGTTGATTACAATAATGGTGGAATCTAACCAACAGCGTAAGAGAGTCCCAAGAATGGCCCCCTATGCCCGTATTTATAGATGAAGGCGGCCTCCAATCTAACTGGAACTTCGGCAGCAGGACCTTCTCGACTATATGGGCCCACCATAAGGAGGGCTAGGCCCAACTCTCAATGGATAGGGATCGGTACTGATACCTCTATATGTTGAGTTTGAGCTAGTGATCCATGTGGTAGCTCCCTTATGCTCTAACATGATGGTGCTTCAAATATCAGGGCGTTTGAATATGTGGAGCTCTAGTTCTTATTGACCTTTTGGTTCGAATCTTAATCCGATCAAGGGAGTGTCGATCCCTCCAAGTGATAGCACCGACTCTCTTGGTTCCTCAATGTATACCGATCCATGTTTCCTGAGAGATGTATGCCGATCCCTCTCTTACAAGACATACCATGTCGATCCATCCCTTACGAACACACCGTGTTGATCCCTCTCTTCCATGCCGATCCATCCCTTACGAACACACTATGTCGATCCCTTTCTTACAAGCCATACCATGTCGATCCATCCCTTACGAACACACCATGCTGATCCCTGCCTATCTATCTAGCGCTGCTGAGCCATGTTGAATTAGACACCACATCTTTTGTCGATCCCTCTACATCCCCACCTAAGTTGAATACTTAGCCGAGTATCCATACCGATCCCCATGACCTCTTCATGTTATACTGAACCCTATATCACCTCGTTCATATCTACCAACCACTATGCCAACCCCTCTTTCACATAAGCCAACTCCTATCTTTCTGACATCCCGCGTTGTCCATCCATCAACTTTGTCTAATCCGGGTTTCTTATAACTGTCCGAACTTTATATCTTGGTCATGCAACCATTGCCTCATGATCATCCTTCTCATCAATAGTCGAGTCTGGCCTTTGTGATCAGCCCAATATAGCCGGGTTAGGGCACTGGGTAACAGTTGCCCTCCAAAGTACGTATTGTGAGTAACATGACGTGCTTTGAATTGAAAATAGTCTAAGTTGCTGGGAAGAAGTCTATCTAACTCTTCGGGTGACTTATGTTCCTTTATCGATCTTTAATAATGCAAGTCTGGTGTCGTATTCCGTTGGTACATACAGATTTGGTCATGTGAGACGTATAGGCTTTCTCCTAATTCGATGTCAAACTTGATCGTTTCAGGCTAGATCGCAATTTCAGTTAATTTCGAAAGGCTGAATCCTTAAATCACTTCCATGCACATTCACATACACGTTTCCGTTATTGGCCCCGGAAGTGTTCGGATGTTCGTAGGTCGTTGCCAAGTTTAATAGTCCCCTGTACACATATGTTTAGAACTAAATATTCACGATGATGATCATCTGCCATTTTCTTGTTGTTCGTCACTTCTCTACTTCCAGTTGTTGTTTTCATTCATATCCATCATTTCCTTTATTCTATTTCGTTTCATTTTTCATTTTTTTAGAGGGATTGGTATCCCACTTACCGATCCATCACTAGAATCACGAGAGCAGGGTTCGGCATGCCTTAGTACCGAACCTTTTTCTTCTTTCTATTTCTTTTTGACTTTGTCACCCTTAACA
The DNA here is from genome assembly GCA_030737815.1 of Allium fistulosum. Classification (NCBI taxonomy): domain Eukaryota; kingdom Viridiplantae; phylum Streptophyta; class Magnoliopsida; order Asparagales; family Amaryllidaceae; genus Allium; species Allium fistulosum. Next base: position 210,857,423 of record CM060907.1, read on the forward strand.
ACCGGTTGGACTCCCCTATGTAAACGCACGTATACAAGTACATCCTCCTTATATCCTTTCGTTCACTTTCCTAACCTCGTGACTTTCACTGCCTTCACCTGTCCTTCGCGTCTTCGAGCCTCCCTTCTACTGAACCCACCACGTCACGAATCCCATGCCATAAACAAAATTCCTCAAACTCGAGATCTAAACTTTGAGCGCGTATTCGAGCAGCTCCTCCACAGTCACCCCTCCATAACCTTTGATTCTTAAGTCCGAGCTCTCCCCTTTCTTTTATTTAATCCAACATACGCATAGGTATGAATTCTCCCTCCTTTACTTGAGCCATCAGTTCGTGAATTTCAAGTTCGTATGAGTTAAAGTTATTTCTATAAGTCGAAATAGTACGAGAATGTGGAGGTAAAGGAGAGGGAGATGGAGTGGACGGAGGAGGAAGGGTTCGGTTGGTACCTTGGAAGAGATGGAGGAGAGTAGGTTTTTAAGGCTTGAGAAGTGGAAATTACATTAGACGAGGGTTCAGTACTTAGTAATTTGGTGATGGGATGGAGAGTAGGTAATATTAGGGATCGGCATAAAAAAGGCTTTACGAGGGATCGATAGGAATTTGTATCAAGCGAGGGGTCGGTAGTTGGTCTCGAGTTAAGTGATCGGGTCGGTAGTTGGTCTCGAGTTAAGTGATCGGTGCTGGCAGTTAAAGTTTAGGGTTCGGTAATGAAGCTAGGATGAGGGATCGGTAGGAGCTAATGATTCAAGGGGTCGGTATAGAGGTTTAAACAAAGGGATCTGAATAAAGGCTAGGATGTAAGGATCGACATAGAGGTTGGAGATAGGGGATCGACATAGGGAGTCGAGGGATCTGCTTAGGCAATGAACGCTAACTTAACTTAAATCATTTAAACATTGAATTTCACACTGCCTTGCCCGGACTTAAAATGACGTGGATTGTTGGACTTGAGTTGAAATGAACATATTTCTGGACTTCTAGACATGGACCAAGTAATAAACTGGATAAAAAACTTCATAACTCAATATGTCGATAGCCGACCCTAAAGCTCTCGTTGTCGATCAACTTTCTTATTGATTGGGACGGTCAGCGATGACGGTCTCTCTGGATGTAATTCTAAGTCTTGTCATTTCTTTCTAGCTTTTATGATTCTAAACTATTCGTACTTGTTTCACACTGCACTGCACTGCACGAGTTCACACACGACATGGGGGGAAGGGGTTATTATTTCTAACATTGATTATCTACTGCGTATAGCTGACATAGATCTTAAGTTACATGGAGCGCTCTGTCATAATGTCCTCTGGATCAGCCGCAAGATGCATCAGTTCTAAAGTAAGATCAAGCTCCGCCACATATCTGAAAAACCTTCTCCGAGCCATCATACATAACAAGCAGAGGCGTCCAGCCCGCAAATGGATCTCTTTTTCGACATTCCAGTCTTACCAACGGAATCTATCAGTCTAGCTCCCGATGTCGTTGAAGGTGCCATCATTCTAGATAACCCTGTCGACTTACAGGCTTCTAGAATCGGCGAAGCCACCCTTCGTCGATTGTGCTCCATACATGGAATTCTGTTTGAAGACGTTTTAGTCCCATCAAGGCAAGACAGACCCCACTTGTCCCCAGCTGGATATACTGCTTGCAACAAGTTTATGTGCGGGGCTAGATGTGTGCCACCTTTCAACTCTTTCGTTCGGGAAATGCTGAGATACCTGGGGATCGCTCCTACCCAGTTGCACCCCAACAACTATGCCTTCATTCATGGGACCATCCTTCTTTTTATGAACGTTCTGTTCCATCCACCGACCCCAAAGACATCAGATATATCTACAATTTTAAAAGATGGTCAGGGAGCCCCTCGTATGTCTTCCTCGAGCCCTCGCCTAAATGTCAGGTCCTAACGGGTGCATGGAACAAGCTCTCTCTATTCGAGCACGAGTGGTTTTACGTACGATGTCCTCCTGGCTTCGCAAGGAGATGGTTAGAAAGATGTAAGTGTTACTCCTACCTTCGTATTTGGTTCGATTACTCACGCCATAGCTTTTCCTTTGAATGTACTAACGTCCAAGTTCTTTCAGGTGTTCATCCTCGACCTGTAGGCGTCGAGTACTCTAGAGCCGTCGCCGCTATCTGTGCAACTCCCGTTGAGGATCGCAACATCAAACTCCTCGTCACTGATGAGCTGCTTTCATTATTTGGGCTACTAGAAGATGGCTGCGAAATCAGACTCCCTGGGAGCATAGCAGCCCCGACAATTGTTGTCGAAGAAAGAGTAGAAACAAGCGACCCCGTTGTGCCCCCTTTCGAAGGGACACAGGAAGACACCAAAGAAGGGAAGTTCAAAGAATCTCAAGATGTTAGGCCGAGAAATGAAGATGTAGGCCCTGGAAAAGCGCCGGTAGTTGAAAGGCCGTAGGTCGGTCAAATGCAAACACCTCCAAAGAGGAAAAAAGGTTTGTGTACAAGCTACGAAAGAGCAAGGTCGGGGCAAATCTGGAATTCATCATTACCCCGGTTGAAAAGGAGTCGTCTTCCCAACAAATGGAAAGCTCGCTCAAGGGATTCTCCGACCTTCCAATTCCAGACGACATACTAACTTACGACTTTCCTAACATCAATATCGAAGGGCTCAACTCCCCCACCAGAAGCGGCGAAGGCGTCCAACCTTCCAGCAGAGGGGTTAATACTCCGATGAGTAAAGCCACTGTTATCGGTCCATCAGGGGGATCACTAGGACACACAATAACACTCGCACCCCACTATACACATTATTATTTCTTTGTTCAATAGCTTTTAATGTGCTCTGATTTTATTCTTACAGGTGCAATGTCCTATTCCCACGCCTTTGACCATCTTCGGGGTTCTTCTACTTACTATCGCTCAAGCCGAGATTCTGAATTTGGGAGACGCAGAGAAAAAGATGATGGGCGAAGCAAAGATTATTATTCACGACAGTCTTCTTCCTTGTCCAAGCAGAAGTCTCAATCACACGCTCCTCGTCATGATGATCACCCAAACCTTCCCGCTTAGAGCGGAGATAAGTCTTCACTTCGTGGCTCACATGCTACCGCACCTCATGATCAACATTCTGGGTCGACAATTTTGAGGCAATCATGCGAGCGTCGTTCCAGCAAACACCCACTTGTTACTTCTGATCTGCCTCCGCCGACTCCCGCTCCTGACTCTACAATAACAGAGAAGCTAGCCGAACTTAAAGCTACCATTCCATGAATCTGCTTCGATGGACTTAAGTTCCTCCCTTCCGTACATGTCATTCCTGGAAGTGCCAAAGATAGCTCACTAACATGCATGAACGACGTGTACGTCTAGCATGAATCATTTATTCAGTTAGCCGAGAAAATCTCTAAAGTCCCCGTTGAGCGCCAACATGAAATCGACCGCCTCAACTTGGTGGCTATTCATGACAAGGACATCATTAAGCACTAGGATGCTGAGCTACTTGAGTATAAAACCCAACTTGCCGAAGCAGAGAAGAATGCAAAAGAGACGACAGAGGTGGTAAATCGCCTGGAGACTTTGCACAAAAAAGAACTGGACGCGGCGCTTCACCGCAGTGGCACTCTGGCCTTAGAAAAAGACTCCTTGCAAAAGGAGAAAGATGTCTTAGCTCGCCATGTCGAAGAGCTGGAAAAATTATTAAATAAAGAGACGAGGAAAAATTGAAGCGCAGGAAGAATCGCAGAGATACTGCGAGGAGATTGTCGAGGCAAGAAGCTTAATAACAACGCTTGACGAACAATTTGCCAAGATCGAAACTTTAAAGGAAGAGGCCCGCGAGGAGGGCAGAAAGGAAGTCCTCGAAGAAGCTGACTCCCGGGCAGAAGCTGCCACCGAGTCTGGTAGAAATGAGATCAAGAACTTGTTCGATCCGCTTATCGTCGAATATAACACGAAAGTTCTTCTTCACCATGACTTGACTTTTCTAGGCGAAGGTTATCTTGAATCACTCGCTGAAGCCTGGGAGCTTATTACCAAAATCAATAAGGAAGAATTGGGAGGAGCAGAGCTTAATGAAGAGGCACTCGTGCAAGAGGTCCTTCGAGGAAATGAGCCGTCTAATCTGGCCATTGCGAAACTTCAATTCTTTAAGGCTCTCGCACCAGCTAAAGAAGGTGAAGACGTCGTTGAATCTTCCGGAACCGATCCCAAGGGTCCTTCTCCTACCCAAATAGCCAGTACATCATTTTCTCAAATCACGGAGCAGCAAATCGGCTATGATCCAGACATACCTGGCCTTGATCCATAGATGCTATCTCCCATTTTCGAAGGTAGCACTCCAATGACCATTGAGAGTCAACCGGATGTCGATATGGCACTAAACTTCTTCGAATTCAAAAGGTTGCTGTTTTCGGCGCATAACGGCCATTGACTGATGCCCATGCTTTAACGAATTTCTGTAGGTCATTCCGATCCCGAACAAACTCCTAGGAGCGATTTCGCTACGAAGCAACAAGAGAAAAAGGCCAAAGCTCTGGCTGCTGCAGATATTCCAGGGCCTAATGCTCAAGTCATCGGGGCACTTGATGAAGACAAGCCTGAAGACCCATCTTCTACCGAGGAACTTGATGACATGATGATCATGGGTGCTACGCGAAGTCAAATGCGAGCCCCTTGAGGTGGTATTTGGAGATCTTGATCTTCTACCTCTGTAGGTCATTCCACCCGGCGGGTCGATCCCCGGTGAAATTCCTCCTACTTCTTCGAGTGTTCCAACTAAAAGCGGCAAAGGGTCCCCAAAAAGACGCTCAACTGATTCTACTCCTGAGAAGCCGAAGAAGGAAAAAAAGTTGAAGAAATAGTTACCACTTTGCGTCGTTGTACATAGCTTGAATAATTTAAATATGTGTTTTTTCTTTAGTCGTAAGTGTACGGGCACGAATCCCGAACTTTTGGAATAACTTGTAATGGAATTTTTGAGACTAATGAATAAAAGTTTTTTTTTTGACTAGCCATCATGCGAATCATTACTTCAATATCTGAATAATTACTTTCCATTCCATATACATGCAATAATTTTCTTAAGTCTCGTTAATAATTCACTATTCCCATCTCAAGGCCTCTCAGCAGTCGTTGTGTTAAGTCGTAAAGGATGTCAAGCTGGAATTGTAATGAGATGCCTATCCAGCTTTTAGTAATTTGAACCCCTTTTGTCGATTTCAGGTTAGTATCTGTGGGATCGAGAACAATCAAAATCCATCCTTCTGCCCAATGAGTTTACAAGTCAGTCTGTGCTCTAGGGACTTGGAGCTATTTCGTGAGTGGTTGGTTCGCGCTCGACTTATGTTTTTGCTTCAGTCCACACTCCGGGGACTTAGAATTTTCTCATAGGCAGTCGTGCATTCGCCCGGGGCAGTCGTTTTCCACCCGAATTGTCAACACTCTAGTTCGCACTCCGGGGATTTAGAGTTTTCTCGTGGGCAGTCGTGCATCCGCCTGGGGCAGTCGTTTTTCCACCCGGATTATCGATACTCTAGTTTGCACTCTGGGGACTTAGAGTTTTTTCGTGGGCAGTCATCTATTCGCCCGGGGCAGTCGTTTTTCCGCCTGGATTGTCACCAGTCTAGTCCACACTCTGGGGACTTAGAGTTTTTTCGTGGGCAATCGTGTATCCGCCCGGGGCAGTCATTTTTCCACCTGGATTGTCCACATTCTAGTCCGCACTCTGGGGACTTAGAGTTTTCTCATGGGCAGTCTTGTATCCGCCTAGATTTTTTTTCAACCTCCAAATTGTCGACGACCTTTGTTCCTCCTTACGAGTACTGCCCTTTTGTTTGTCTACGAGAGTCATCAACTAAGAAAATTTACGAAGCTCATCTTGTTCGATTCCGTAGGGGATTGGCATGATTGATCGATTTCAAACTCTGGGAATCTGTTCACACATCGCATATATCGATATTAACCAGTTTCATTGCATACTTAACATAAAGTGCAATAACAGTCGTTCACGCAAAAGAAGTTCATGATTTTACTCATCAGATGGAAAGGAACAAACTAACTTGTCTTATTACACATCCTAAAGATCAAATACTAAAGAAAATGTCGAAAGTAAGTAGTACTAAAATGTAAAAGAAATGTTCTAAGTGAAATAGCATTGTAAATGCTCGTTATTCCACGCTCTTGGAAGTGTCGCGCCATCAACAGTCGCTAGCTTGAAAGTTGCTTTTCCAAGCCTCTGTTCAATGACATATGGTCCTTCCCATGTTGGGTTCATGTGCGGTAGGACATGAAATGCTCGTTTCAGGAAAAAATCACCAACTTCAAAGGTTCTCGATCGGACTTTCGTGTTGTAATATCGGGCGACTCGATGTCGGTGTGCAGCCGCTCTCAGATTGGCTTCCTCGCGCTTCTCATCGATAAAGTCCAAAGATTCCAAGAGAAGATCTTGGTTCGTTCTGGGGTCGTAGTAAGTCACTCGATGAGAAGGGACTTTGAGTTCTATTGGAATAACTGCTTCGGCCCCATAAGCAAAAGCGAATGGAGTATGGCTAGTCGCGGACTTGTGAGTGGTCCTGTAGGCCCAAAGTGTCGTAGGAAGTTCGTCCACCCACTTGCCTCTAGCCTTCTCCAAACATTTTTTCAAAATAGTTTTGATAATCTTGTTTATAGCTTCAACCTGTCCATTGGCTTGAGGGTGAGAGACCGCCGCAAACCTCTTTTCGATATGATATCTCCGACAGAATTCTTTATATTCAGCACTATCGAATTGAGTCCCATTATTTGTCATGACAGTCCGAGGAAGACCAAAGTAACATATGATGTTTCGAACAACGAAGTTGATAGCTTTCTTGGTCATGATCGAAGCTGACAGCTCTGCTTTGGCCCATTTGGTGAAGTAATCAACCGCAACAATCGCGTATTTCGTGCCACATTTGATGATTGGTAAAGAGCCAATGATGTCGATACCCCACAAAGCGAATAGCCATGGACTGACCATCTGTGTGATCTCTGTCGGAGGGTTCCTCGGGACTTTGGCATATATCTGGCACTTATCGGATCGTCTCACATAATCAACAGCATCCCGATTCACAGTTGGCCAGTAGTATCCGTAATGAAGTATCTTTTTTGCTAAAGTTTGCCCTTCAACGTGATCGCCACATTCCCCCTCATGGACTTTTTTTAAAATGCACTTTATCTCGTCATGAGCGATACACCATAGTAGGGGGATGGAAAAACCCTTTCTATACATAATTCCTTCTTGCATAATATACCGTGAAGCTTTACGAAGCACTTGCCTCTTTTCATTTCTTCTCTCAGGCAAGATTCCACGCAACAGGTAGTCTTTAAATGGAGTCATCCACGACTTCCTTTCGGGCTCCGCTTCCAGTACTTGATCAACTTTCATCATATTTATGCTTGCAATGTCTCGACTGGGACCAATCCCATCTGTTGTGCATCAACAGTACTCGCGAACTTTGCCAATGAATCGGCTTCTCCGTTCTGCTCACGTGGGATATGTGAAATGTCATAGTATTCAATGTCTGCCAACAGCTCCTGAACTCGGGTAAGATACGGGGAAAGTCATTGTCCTTTAACCTGGTAATCTCCTCTAACTTGATACAGCACCGGTTGTGAGTCGCAAAAGATTTCAGGAGACTTTACTCCAAGCTCTCTAGCGAGTTTGAGTCTAGTGATCAATGATTCATACTTGGCTTCGTTGTTTGTAGCAGAAAAATCATGCTTCAAAGCGTAGCAAATTGACCGGTTCTCAGTGGTTAAAAGAACAATCCCAGCTCTGGAACAATGATCATTATATGCCCCATCGGTGTATAGCTTCCATCGCACAGTAAGGATTGCACCACTCTTTGGAGGCTCATCTTGACGGTAAACTCTGCTATGAAGTCTGCCAATGCTTACACCTGGATTGCTCTTCACGACAGATATGTAATGTCGAACTGGCTAAGCTCGATGTTCCATTTAAGCAACCTTACAGACGTGTCAGGTCACTGTAGGGTATGTCGTAAATCGTAATGGCTGGTCGGTGTAAATGTTAACCGGATGTGCCTGGCAGTATGGGCGAAGTTTGCATGATGCGATTAGCAAGTAGTATGCCAATTTCTCTATCCTTGGATAGTTTCTTTCTGCACCCTTTAATCTTTTACTGACGTAATACACCGGCCCCTGATTCCAGTTCCCCTCGCGAATCAAGGCGGCACTTATAGTGTGTGACGATACAACTAAGTAAATATACAACTCCTCATGATCGACCGGCTTTGAGAAGATAGGGGGTCTCTCCAAATAATCCACCAGAGCTCAGAATGCGTCTACACAATCTTGCGTACACTCAAAATTCCTCTTCCCTTCCTTATCAGGTCAAAGGAAGGAATTGATTTATCAGTTGCCCTGGAGATGAATCGACTCAAAGCAGCAACCTTCTCGTTCAAACTCTGCACTTGTTTAATGGTTCTAGGCGCTTGTATATCCAGAATGACTTGAATCTTCTTTGGATTAACTTCAATTCCTCAAGCATTAACAATAAAACCCACGAACTACCCTGACGCAACACCGAATGAGCACTTCAGAGGGTTGATTTTCATTTATAGAATCGAAGGATATCGAACATCTCCACTAAGTCTCGAATGTGGTTGTTTGATCATCATGACTTCATGAGCATATCATCCACATAGACTTCCATCGTCCTCCCAATCTGATCCTTAAACGTTCTATTAACTAGGCATTGATAGGTTGCTCTAGCATTCTTTAATCCGAACGACATCATTACATAATAGTATAACCAACATCCACCACAAAACTGGTGTTATCCCGCCTTTTGGCAAGGCTATAACACCAAGGGATTAACTAGTAACCAGTGACGGTCCGTCCTAAAGATCAGTTATACAAGGGCTCACTACAGATGTCGATGAATTTTGTCCGAGTCCGGATCGAGCCAAAATTGGTAGGACATGGCGAGATGAGCCATGGGAGCCAACGTTCAAAATCTCAAGTCAATCCGAGTTTGTATGCTCAAGTTACGAGGGATGCAAAATTGGAAGAAAATCAGACACCATTCGACTCGCTCCTTCAACTCCCTCCTTCGACTCGCTCCGGTTCCCTCAGATATCGACTTCGACTCGTTCCTGTTTGACTCGCTGCCATCTGGAATACCTGTTTTGACTCGCTTTGCCCAACTACCCACTTCGACTCGCTCCCCCGGTGCTTACTTCGACTCGCTCGACCAAAGCCTGCTTCGACTCGCTCAAGCCGAGTGCTTACTTCGACTCGCTCGAAACAGCATCCATCAGAGAGTCCTCTTCGACTCGCTCCACAGCCTTCACAGAACCACTATTCGACTCCATCTGAGTCGACTCCAGCAAAGCACCACGTCATCGAGTCGAAACATAAGCGAGTCGAAACAGGGAAGCTAGTCGAAGGAAACAGCCTGCTGAAAACTCCATTTCGTATCGATCATATCTCCCGATCTACAAGTCTAAATGCTATGAAATTTTCACAGAAGACTACGTGCATGCTAAAGAATGTCTACGCCAAATTTCGACTCCATTGGATCAAATCTTGAGCGAGTCGAAATTAGCTCGTGTCGATCACGGATCGGACCAAAACTTCACGGGCTTGGGCGTACGGGCCTGGTCACGTGCCAGAGAGGGTCTCCCGAGATCTGAGCGAAATATCAGCCTCCTACACCTATAAATAGACCCTTAAAGCCAACAGAAAAGGGGTTCTTCTTCCTCTTTGAGATCTCCAACGCCCGAACTCCGTCAGATCCAGATCTGAACTCCATTGCTGCTGCTACCAACGAATTTCACTGCTGCAAACCATTGTTATTTACTGTAATTTGTTGAAATCAATTGTAAACATCAAAGGAAGATTAATAAAGCAAACTACTTCATAGTGGACGTAGGCTATACGCCGAACCACTCTAAATCCTTATGTCTCCCTGCATTTTAATTATTCTCATTTCTGAAACTTGGAGTTTTTGTTAGACAATTCCTCTTTTTCCATTTTATTTTCTTCACTTTATCTCTTCAAAGACTTTCGAAGAGTGTTGTGCCCAATTTTGGTACAAACACTTTGGTGCTTTCACTGACAAAAACCGAATTTTTCTCCCACTCTTTGGATATCCTATCTATATTGGATTGCATAAATCTAAGAAGAAGATCCAGATCTAGAACCTTGAAGCCCTTCCATTCTATTCATATTTGCAATCAGATCTAGGAAAGAACTTCGCCAATTCACTATGGTGAGCACACGTACCACCTCCGCAGCTGCTGATCAAGGAACACGGGACCGACAAAACCCCGTGCAATCACCTCCATCCAACCAAAATGCTGCATGACCTTCAGATCCATCAGGTCCAATAACTAGACAAGAATTCCAGACATTGCTTCAGGTGTTGACCCAAAGTCGACAGCAACTAGCGGAGCAACTACGCGCCAACACGGAGTTGACTAACCAGCTAAATCGCCAAAGGCGAAGAAGATCTAGAAGAGACCAAGGTTCTCACTCCTCCATAGAGAGCTCAGCCTCCTCTGATGGCCAAACTAGATCCACACGTCCACGGTTGGGTGGAAGCTACACCCAGGCCATGGGACACCAACCTGCTTCAAACCTTGGGCAACCTAGAGCTGGACCATCCGTTAGCCTCCGCACAGAACCTTCAACTCGGGGAGGAGCTGCTCCTTATCATTTTACTGGCAACATTGCTACTACCACCACTGCTGGACGAGGAGGTGACGCTAGGAACCAAGCTGATCCTCAACGTAGCCGACGAGAGCAGACTCTTGAACCTTATGTCCCTGAGGATGTTGAACCAAGGAGGCGAGACACGGATCGTCGACCGCGTCCGGTCCAGACTCGCGCTGTGGGCCCGACCACACCTTGGCACAACATGCTCCAAATGTCCAAACGACAGATATACCAGCGATGATCCGCCAAATGATCCGCGAAAGTCAGGGTCTATCTAATGACGACTGGGGAATCTCCCGAAGTCATACCCATTTCACCGATGATGTTTTATATGCTGAACCACCTCGGCACTTCAGAATGCCAGCTTTGCCAGTTTATGAAGGGAGCTCTGACCCCAATCAACACGTCCTGAAATACGAATGGCTGATGAATGCTGCTAGAGCTGATGATGCAGTAAAGTGCCGTAGTTTCCCCATTTCCCTAGGGGCATCGCTACCATGTGGTTCACTCGTTTGCCATCGCGATCCATCTCTAACTTTGACCAAATGGCCACCAAGTTTGTCGAGCAATTCCGTATGCATGTGGCGAGGCCGAAGGACGTTAACACTCTGTCTAGCGTTACGCAAGCTCCTGGAGAAACGCTTAGACGTTACTTGGAGCGATTCCATGCCGCGTGTGCGAAAATAAGCAATCCCAACAATAACTCTATCCTGATGGCTCTAACTAAGGGGATTGATGCTGATTTCGAGTTCGGGAGTTGGTTAGCTGGGAAACCACCCGCGTCGCTGGACCGTTTCTATTCCAAGGCAGCCCAATTCCTGAGAAGGGAGGATGCGAGACAGTCTAGGAAGCAGGATGACGCAGGACCCAACATCGAAGGTATCCAGAGTAACGTCGCTGTTAAACAGACCGGAGATAGTTCTGGAAAAGTTTAGTCGAACGTCCAAAATAAGCAGAATCAGCAGAGGGACAATAGAAATCAGAACAAAAAACGCGATCAGGATCGTGGACCGCGGCGTAGAGCTTCCATGTACGAAAACTACACTCCATTGAACACGTCGTTGGAAAATGTGTACTTGCAGACCTGCAATACCATGCAGTATAAGAAGCCTGCCCCAAAACCACCAACCGAAAGACAAATCCAAACAGGAAAGTTCTGTAGATTCTATGAGAGTTATGGCCACAACACCAATGAGTGTCATCACCTACAAGACCTCATTGAAAAACTAATATGTGAGCGGAAGCTGGATCAGTATGTACGGGTGCCGCAATCCGGTGGTGCGGGCCCATCAAATCAAAACCGTGCGCCGAATCAGGAAAGACAGGAAGAACCTGCTCGTGCGGACGGGAGGTTGGTCATTAATACCATAAGCGGTGGTCCTCACCCAGCAGATCGAAGCTGGAAGGAAATGGAGTCGTATGCCAGTTCTATCAGGCATGCGGACTTCGAGTGTTGCAGTAGTTTTGATGAATGGGCTCCGGCCAAGCAACAGAAAACGATGATGGATGACATCATGTTCAGGAAAAGAGACGCAGATAAAGTCGAAGCTCCCACTATTGATCCACTGGTCATCTCAGCACAAGTAGGTCCCGCTTGGATAAAAAGGATCTTAGTTGACAGTGGAAGCTCTATGAATATTTTGTTCAAACGAGCTTATGATCAAATGAAGATGGAAGCCACAGACTTGAAGCCTTGTCAATCTCGAGTCCATGGTTTCAACGAAAGTGCCACAATTCCCACTGGGATGGTGGAACTGCCAGTGGAGTTGGGAGTAGGAGAACGTCGGAGAGTACGAATGTTGCAATTCATCGTTCTAGACATAGACTCCCCTTATAATGCTTTCTTGGGCCGACCGGCCCTCGCTAAATTCAGAGTAGCCATTGCCCCATGGTGTTTGACCTTGAAATTTCCCACTGATCATGGAATAGGAATCGTTCATGGAGATCAGGCCACTGCTAGAGCCTGCTATGTTGCTGTGCTACGGGAAGCACAGCGGAAGGAGAAGGGAAAGGATGCAGAGGAGTCTCTCTGCATCCGTTTCACCGACAATTGACAATTAACGCCCGGGTCCAGGCCCGGGCACCCCAGCCAATTCCTCAAGGACCTTGACCCGAGAGAAACTGAAGACGAAGGAGAATCTAAAGAAAGTAAAGCATCCCCAACCGAACTGACGATTGATGTCTCAATTGACATTAACGATGATTCGAAAATAATAAAGATTGGATCTCAGCAAAGCCAGCAAACTCAAGAGGAATTGGTTGAATTTCTGCGGGCAAATCTTGACGTATTTGCCTGGACACATTCTGATATGTGTGGGATCTCGCCGGACATCGCGAGCCACACTCTGAACATTGACCCGCGGCATGTCCCGGTCAAACAAAAAAGGCACGGTATGGATCCAGAGAGATCTGCCGCCCTTAAAGAGGAAGTAGAAAAGCTTGAAGCAAACGGATTCATTCGAGATGCGCTATATCCCGAATGGGTGTCAAATCCCGTGCTCGTCCGAAAGCCAAATGGGAAATGGAGAACATGTGTCGACTATTCCGACCTGAATAAAGCATGCCCCAAAGACAGTTTCCCGCTTCCTAGGATTGATCAGCTAGTGGATTCGACGGTTGGACATGAGCTCTTATCCTTCATGGACGCGTATTCAGGCTACAATCAGATACCGATGCATTTACCCGATCAAGAACACACCAGCTTTGTGACCAATCTGGAACTTTATTGTTACAAGGTTATGCCGTTCGGACTCAAAAACGCCGGAGCTACTTACCAACGGTTGGTCAATCGGATGTTTGCTAATCAAATCGGGAAGACAATGGAAGTATATGTAGACGACATGCTTGTGAAGTCACGACTCTCCACCGACCATGTAAAAGACCTGGAAACTATGTTCAACATACTTCGGGAATACAAAATGAAGCTGAACCCACTGAAATGTCACTTTGGGGTTGCATCCGGAAAGTTCCTTGGGTTCATCGTTAACGCTCGGGGAATCGAAGCCAATCCCGAAAAGATTTGGGCAATCAGAAATCTTGAAACTCCCAAAACTATAAAGCAAGTCCAGAGTCTCAATGGAAAAGTAGCAGCATTGAGCAGGTTCATTTCAAAGTCCACTGACAAATGCATTCCCTTCTTCGATCTGATTCGAAAAGGGAAACGAAACTTTGAATGGACCACGGAATGTGAGGGCGCTTTCCAAGCGCTAGTCCAACATCTATCCACACCACCTATCCTATCAAAACCCATCGACCATGAGAAGCTGTTCGTATATTTGGCGATATCAGAGAATGCTATCAGCGCTGCATTAATCCGAGAAGAAGACAAAATACAGAAACCGGTGTACTACGTCAGCAAACGATTGACTGGGGCTGAAAGAAATTATCCGAAACTGGAAAAGTTGGCTTACTGCCTTGTCATCGCATCAAGAAAACTCCGACCATACTTCCAGGCACATTCCATTATTGTTTACACCGACCAGCCGTTACGACAGGTCCTTTCGCGGCCTGAGACGTCTGGTAGGTTACTCAAGTGGAACATCGAACTGAGCCAGTTTGACCTTACTTACGCTCCGAGACGGGCCATACAAGGACAAGTCCTAGCCGATTTCATAGCTGAATTTACCGTCCCAGAGGACTTGCCCGAAGCCAGTGAATCCCCCGAATACGTCTGGAAACTTTATACCGACGGAGCATCAAACGACCGGTGTTCAGGCGCTGGTATTGTGCTTGAAACTCCCGAAGGTCGATCCATATGTTATGCCTTAAAGTTCGATTTCCATGCGACTAATAATGAAGTTGAATATGAGGCCCTCCTAGCTGGCTTGAAACTCGCTAGGGATTTGAGAATTATCGCAGTGGAAATCTATTGTGATTCATAATTAGTTGTGTGCCAGGTACGAGGAGAGTATCAAGCAAGAGATCGAAGGTTGGCTGCTTACTTAGCTCGAGTTAAAGAAGTACTGGACCATTTCGATTACTACGCCATCTACAGTATACCTCGAGAACGCAACCAAAAGGCCGATTCGTTGGCGAAGTTAGCCAGCACAGGCGAAGCTCAACAAATGGGACTCGTACCCGTAGAGACGCTATCTTCCCCAAGTATCGACCAGGCAGAAATAAACTGGGTATGCGAAACCGTTCCAGAAAAAGACTCATGGATGACTCCGCTCAAAAATTACATCGAACACGGAACTCTGTCGGAGCACAGGAGTGAAAAAAGACAGGTCCTTCGAAAGGCCTCAAGATTTACCATCCAGGGTGGACTCATGTACAGAAGAGGGTACTCGGTTCCCCTACTCTGGTGTATCGCTCACCGGGGGGCAAGCGCTTGCCAAGAAAATATTTCGTTACGGATATTACTGGCCCACCGTGAATCGCGATGCGTTAGACTATGCAAAGAAATGTGATAGGTGCCAGAAGTACGCTCGAATCCCAAGGGTTCCTCCTACTGAGATAACGCAAATGGTCAGCCCATGCCCGTTCGCAATGTGGGGCATCGACATCATCGGTGCTCTACCTCTGGCAAAAGGTGGTGCGAAGTACGCTATCGTCGCAGTTGATTACTTTACAAAGTGGGCTGAAGCCGAAGCTCTCGCTACCATTACAACGAAGAAAGTAATCAACTTTGTGGTTCGTAACATCATCTGTCGATTCGGTCTCCCACACACCATAATCACGGACAACGGAACCCAATTCGACAGTGCTAAATTCAAAGATTTCTACAAACGATTTCACATCCAAAAGAAATTCTCCGTAGTTGCACACCCTCAAGCGAACGGACAGGTCGAAGCAGTTAATAAAGTCATAAAGTCCATCCTGAAGAAACGACTAGAAAAGGTCGGGGGCAAGTGGGTTGATGAACTTCCTATGGCTCTATGGGCTTACCGGACAACCCACAAGACCGCGACTGGCCACACTCCGTTCTCTCTTTCTTACGGTTCAGAGGCCGTTATCCCAATCGAGCTAGAATTACCTTCTCATCGTGTGACATACTATGATCCGAAGACAAATGCTATATTACTTGCTGAATCTCTTGATCTACTAGATGAGAAGCATGAGGAAGCTGACTTGAGGGCGGCTGCGCATCGAAGTCGAGTCGCCCGATTGTACAACGCCAAGGTCCGTCCGCGAACCTTCGAGTCAGGCGATCTCGTCTTAAAAAGAATCTATCCGGTTCCTTCGCATATGAAGCTTACATGGGAAGGACCGTATGTTATTGAACGAAGGCTCGGAGATGGCACATTCAAATTATCGACCGTCGACGGCCTACCCTGCCAAGAGCTTGGAATAGCGAAAGCCTTCGCTGTTATTACATCTGACAGGCTATCTCTATCCATTTAGTTTACTTTCATTTTCTGCAATTTGTTTACGCATTTCGAAATTAGAACTTGTAATAAGGCAACTGACTTTGCCATACTTTCTTATTTCAGCAATAAAATGCAACCTCTTCGAGCCAAAGCCGTGATTTACTTGAAATACTTCATATGACCATCACTATGCACGGATAGCTAAGTCTCATCATACGGTGGGATTTATTCAAATAGAGAGTGGCTGCGGTGCAACCAATCACTCCCTAAGTGAAACCCAAGCTCGGGGGCAAGCCATCATATTAAAGTCAAAAAAGGGATTGGTACACGACAACCCTTCATCAACTCCGAATTCCCAAAGCGCGAACCAGAGTATAAACATCCAACTCCATATTCCCGGAGTGCGAAGTGGAGTATAAACATTCAACTCCGAATTCCCAAAGCATGAACCGGAGTATAAACATCCAACTCTATATTCCCGGAGTGCGAAGTGGAGTATAAACATTCAACTCCGAATTCCCAAAGCGCGAACCGGAGTATAAACATTCAACTCCGAATTCCCAGAGCGCGAACCGAAGTATAAACATTCAACTCCGAATTCCCAGAGCGCGAACCGGAGTATAAACATTCAACTCCGAATTCCCAGAGCGCGAACCGGAGTATAAACATTCAACTCCGAATTCCCAGAGCGCGAACCGGAGTATAAAAATTCAACTCCGAATTCCCAGAGCGCGAACCGGAGTATAAACATTCAAATCCGAATTCCCAAAGCGTGAACCGGAGTATAAATGTTCAACTCCGAATTCCCAGAGCGCGAACCGGAGTATAAACGTTCAACTCCGAATTCCCAGAGCGCGAAGCGGAGTATAAACATTCAACTCCGTATTCCCAGAGTGCGAACCGGAGTATAAACATTCAACTCCATATTCCCAAAGTGCGAAGCGGAGTATAAACATTCAACTCCGTATTCCCAGAGTGCGAAGCGGAGTATAAACATCCAACTTCGAATTCCCAGAGCGCGAAGCGGAGTATAAACATCAACTCCGGATTCCCAGAATGCAAGTGCTAATTCCAAGTCTCCCGATCGCAGACATATGATCGAAACTTAAGCCAGCGTAACCAGCCATTAATGAATGAATGGGAATCCCCGGAGTACGAAAATGATTATCGACAACCAAACAAGCATGGACGCATCACTCAATCTCCGCTTGCTTCAAACATCCGTTCGGTGGCACAAGACTCAATATGTTACAAGTAAGAAGCAATCGTCGGCTGACGGTTTGCAACTCATCCCCAAGACTGGGGGGCAGGACTTAGGCATCAACCACTGATTGAAGCAATGCGATTGTCAGAATTCAACTCGCTTCCCGGTCGCAAGCCATGTCCACAGTTCCCGAATTTGGCAAACCAAAACAAACTTGATTCGGAACCTGAAACTTCACAAGTGCATTTCAGACACTGGAACACTTAGACAAGTACACAATGACAAAAAAGAAAAAGTTTCATTTCTATTGATTATAGAAGACGTTCGTGTACAAGTTTCCAAAAAATTCCTACTAGCAGGGGCCGAACCCGCCTCTATACACGGCTAACAAAATGCAAAATCAAAATACACCAGATGATCATGCCTAATCCCTCTTCTTCCTTGGCTTCCTCTTCAGTGCGGACCCGCTGGAGCCATCGCCAATCTTCCTCTTCGAGCCTTTACTTTTCGGTGGTTGGTCTTCAGGCGAAGGCATTATGTCGACGTCCTCCTCCGTCCTCCGGACTCGTGTGAATAAGAATGCTCCCTACGGGCGGAGTTGGAGGAACGAGATCAATTTCAGAAGGTGGAATGGGTAGGCTGGTGAGGAAGACAGAACCACCAGGAGACATCATTCCGAGCGGGGCAGGTCCCGATGCTGCCATCCCACCTCCAAAGTTGCCGCCATAACCCGCTGCTGCCAGCTCGGCGTCAATCTGATCAAACATGTCCTCTTTGGTTACTGCTTGAGCCCCGCCGGGGGCATCAGCAGTCGGCATTGAAGAGCTTGCAGCCGGATCAGTTCCACTCATAACAGATGACAAGTCAGCATGAGGATTGCCGTGGCGGCGGAAGAGTTCATCCATCAGCTACACGTCGAACACGATCGTACCACCCTACAGATCGCCAAGCGGGGCAGCTGTACTCATGGTGGTTGCCTCGGTCACGATAGCCTCCTGCATTTGATATGACTCTTGAGTGGCAGGAGGCATGGCCGGTGCGGCATCGATCACTGGACAAAGAATAAAAGAATTGTTAGAACTTAAACTTGGTCGAAGACTTCGACACATGAAAGACATGTGGAATGTTCGGAGTACCTTCCTCAGTTTTGCTTGTAAGCGACGGGGCGGCTTCAGTCGTTTGCACTGTAATCGGAGGCATCTGCGGCTGATCCGGGTTATAGGCAGGAACAGCTTGAGGATCAACCGCAGGCAAAGATTCAAGCTGAGTTGACACCGGAAGATCAAGACTTGCATCGTGATGTCCAACCCCGGAGCCCTCTCCTACTTCCAGGTGCTGGGTGCCGAGCCTCTCCTTCTCATAAGAGATCATTGAATCATGGAGAATCTTCTTTTCGTCATTAGTTAACAGACGATTCTCAAGCTTGAATTCATCCACACACTCACCCTGGTGCACCTCTTTCTCTTCCTCAACCAGTCGGCCCCAAGCGCTTTGGAGATGCGTCGAATAATCATCGAGCCAGGCCAGACCCCTGTGCCTCAGCACATTAGCGTTGTAAACAACAAGGAGGTCCTCAATGTCGACCTCTAACCTGGACTCGGCCAACTTCACCCTCTCCTCGACCTCAGTCTCCACTTTCTGGACTTTGGCCACCGCCGCATCCCGTTCTCCCCTGAGCAGAACAGCCTGATCGCACGCCTCCTGGGCTGCGGTGTTCACGTCATCTTTTTCTTTGACCAAGCTGGCGAATTTGGCTTTTAGTTCATTAAGCTCCTTGACCGCCGCGTCCCGCTCGGCAATGACTTTGGTATTCCGGTGGCCCATTTCCTCCACCAGGGCAACGTGTGCCTGACTCAACCTCTCCATTTCTACCTTCGCTTCGTCAGCCTTCTTAATGGCCTCAATCTCAGATTTCCGATAAGACTCGGACTCAGCAGAAAGTACTTGGATAATGCGATCCCTTTTGGCAAGCTCAGTCTCCATCTTCTCGATCTCTTTTTCCCGCTCGAAGGCCAATTTAGAAGATTTTTCGGCAGCCTTCGCCCACTCTCGATATTGGGTATAGATGTCGTGGACAAAGTCATGCATCGTGCCTTCTACCGATGATGGAATTCTCTTCAAGTGGGGAGGGAAAACATAACCACCGAAGCAAATATTAGGAAAATCCTTCTTCATTTGAGCCAACTTAAGGGCCCCTTCTCCAGTGGGATCAACGGGGACCTGCTCTGTAACCATGGAAGATGTAGTCTCGACTCTCTAGAGATGAGTCTCAGATCTGGAAGTGTGAGAAGAAGGCCTATGACGAGGAGGCTCCGGTGGATGTGAAGTTTGAACGGGAGGAGGAGATGGAAGCCTAGGAGGAGGAGAGCGTGATCTAGACCGGCGTCGGTATTCTCTATCCCTGTCACGCCCATACCTATCCTGACTAGAGTGCTCGCGATCGCGATCCCTATCAGAATCCCTCCTATGGGAATCATAATAACCAGAAGCCTTCGGGCTGAACGAAGACTGTTCAGCATTGATCCTCTTCCAGACATAGTACCTGAAAATGAGAAGCGAAGGAAGAGTTAGTAACTTCCCAAATCGGACGAAGTACAGTTATGAATCATGTAGTGTAGTAAAGTGTATGCATGTGCAATCCCCCGACCAACCGGAAATGTCGGCCGCACTCGTAGCAAGCGACCCGCTCGGTTCAAAAGAACTATCAAGCCCTTCCATCCCGGCGTCGTGTAGAGACGACGCGGAATCCGGGATCGGGATATCATCAAGCCCTGCAAACGGATTCTCCACTTGCGGGGGAGGAGCCTCTGAAATTCTAACCCCCTGGAAAGGTAAAGACACAACCACGGATTTAAGTCTCTTAGATTTAGGGCATTTGTAAGCAGCGGCCTTGCCTTTTCTTTTTCCTCCGGAATCCTGAACATCGGAAGGAGGCCCGGCCAGGAGCTCAGTATCGGTAGGCATTCTTTGTGGATCAACTTCTTCAGTGATCACAACTGCGGGCGCTTTGCGCTTCACACGTTTCTTCGGGATCACTCTATGTACCACATCCAGGTGAATGCTCTGTCTTCGTTCTATCAGCCCGACAGCCCTCAAATTCCTGTCGGTCAGAACTAAGTCTTTGTGCCTCTCTTCGCCCGGAAACACTTGAAGAATCCGAACAAGCTCTCTGAAGTACGCACCATCAGGGCGAGAGATTGCGGCTATAAGAGAGAAAGAGTACGTCAGTATTCAGAATCTGTTGCTAACATCTCAATGATTCAAGAAGCAAAGTGGCGACACTTACGTCTATCTAACCACCGCCTAGCAAATCCAGGGGGGCACCGAACGTAGAACCATTCGGATTTGTAATAACTTAGCCTCCCCCAGGAACCCAGCACAATGTGACAGCTTCTGACTGCCTCCAGGAAGGTGAAAGAGGGGCTATCTCCGCGGCTCTTGACATTGAATAAATATCTAATTTCGATCGGCTTCGGTGGTCGAAAGAGAATCTCCATAAACGGATGAAGGTACTGTTTAGCAAAGCATACCCGTTGGGGTGTAGCTGAGACGGAGCTATGCCAAGAAACGATAGCATCTCCCTTATATTGTCATTAAAGGGAGGAAGTGTCCCCGCCGTGCAAGCATGACGTTTGAAGGCAGTAAACCCTTCCGGGGGATAATGTGGCATGTCCTTCGGTCCGGGAAGTAGCACGTCATCGAGCGACAAACCATGCCTTAAGCAGATCCGGCCTAGCATATCTTCAGAGATACCCGACGGCACAGAATCTATTGGATTGAGAATAAACCGAGCCCCTTGACGCTCATCCGGAGCTATCTTAATAACTTCGGCTTCTATAACCGGTATCTCAATAGCTGAAGGAGCAGAACTTGGAAATTCCGGTTGCTGAGAACTTGAAGGATCCATAACCAACTAGCTTATTAAAAATCATTTGTTAAACTGACTAATAACACCCGTGCATCCCCCAGTGAAAAGTGTGTGAGTGTGTTGTGCAGTGCGGTACTATATATTATTTGAGAAGATCAACAGGATTGAAGGAAGCGTATGAAGAACGAGACTTCGGAATTCAGTCAGAAGGACCGTCATCGCTGACCGTCACAACCATGCCATCCAGTTATTAGCTATCACTCCAAATCGAAGTTTAGTGTTATCTTTTATAAGTTGTAGTTTCATCGACGAGCTTCGATAGGAAGTCAAATATGCAGTGAATCGGTTAAGTCCAAGTATGCCAATTTGAAGCTCGTCGGAGGCAGTTGTTCGAGTGTGTGAAAAAATTAAAAGTTTTTAATGATCAAATTTGTATGGCTCACGAGAGCCAGGTCCACATCGATAAATTATAGTCATGTGCATTTGAGTTATACTCGGTCAAAAGGATGGAGTGCAAGTTCGACTCGTTCTAGAGCCATCTCCTTCGACTCCATCCAAAAGTCACGCATTTCGACTCGGTCCAAAGAAACCAATATGACTCGCTCCGAAATCACGCATTTCGACTCGCTCCGAAATCACGCATTTCGACTCGCTCCGAAATCACGCATTTCGACTTGATCCGAAGCAACTCACTTTGACTCGCTCCGAGGTCACGCGTTTCGACTCGATCCCAAGAAGTTACTTCGACTCGACCCAAGGCCACCCACTTTGACTCGATCGAAAGCCACCATTTCGAGTCGATAAGACACAGCCCCTTCGTATCGATCAATAGAATCAAAGCATTTGACTCGATACGAAGCTCCACCATCGATCGACACGAAGGCCTCCGCCTCATCATCTCGAAATCACTACTCCAGATCGACACGAGGCTAATGCCAGGGACTCTTCGATCGATCACGAATCTGATCGATTTAATGTTAAGAATCGAGTCTCCTCGTTTACAAGATGTTTTCACTCGATGGATTACCTCAATTTGTTAATTGGTTCGAGTAATTGAAGATGTAAATCAATTTGAAAGCAAGAGTATTCTCTTCTTCTTTGCTTTCTCTAAGTCACAGAGCGATACGAAGGCAAGGAAAATAAGGATGAAAGGTAAAATAGTGAAAACGGCTAAGTGCCAGGTATTTATATGGAGTAGAAAATAAGAGGAATAACCGATTCGAATTCCAGTAGGGCCGAGCACGGCTTCGACTCCCTCTTCAATGCATCAATACAGAGCTCCTTTTCGTATCGCTCCTTCGACTCCTTACCTGTGACTAGTTCGACTCCCTCATGCAGCCATAAGAGACATCACTTCGACTCGCTCAATCAGTAAACCTCTCGAATCGCTCCTCGGCCTCCTGTGTACTTCGACTCGCTTCTCTGCGATTCGAATCCAAGACCGAGTCGAACGACCGGTTCGACTCAATCAAGGAGTCAACTTCGACTCGCTCCACCTCGACTCACTCAGTTCAATTTCGTCATCAACTCAACATGCTTACTTCGCATCCACGAATCCAATGAAAATTATCTTCGACGTTTCAATCCTTCACAACGATTTAGGAGGGGATCATTACGAAGGGACATTCAAAAACAATAAACTGACAACGACTTGAGAACGTGCAAACGTCAGCGGGAGTCAGGTTAACGTATATGCATGAATGGCGGACTAATATTCAACGTTCCAGATTCTTAAGAATCAGAAATTCATCCGGTAACGACTACAATAGCAAACGGATAACCACTGGCATACAGCAATCAGTTGCAACGATACAGGGCACAGCAGTCGACAATTAACAATTTACATTATCAAGAAGAATGGCCAAAGATTACAACTTTCGTCGGGAAGACGATAACTATTCAGAATAAAGATTGAAGCACTTCAAAGCACATCATGTTTTCACAAGACGTACTTTGGGGGGCAAATGTTATCCCACCTTTTGGCAAGGCCGTAACACCAAGGGATTGACTAGTAACCAGTGACGGTCCGTCCTAAAGATCAGTTATACAGGGGCTCACTACGGATGTCGATGAATTTTTTCCGAGTCCGGATCGAGCCAAAATTGGTAGGACATGGCAAGCTGAGCCATAGGAGCCAACGTTCAAAATCTCAAGTCAATCCGAGTTCGTATGCTCAAGTTACGAGGGATGCAAAATTGGAAGAAAATCAGACACCATTCGACTCGCTCCTTCGACTCCCTCCTTCGACTCGCTCCGGTTCCCTCAGATATCGACTTCGACTCGTTCCTGTTTGAATCGCTGCCATCTGGAATACCTATTTTGACTCGCTTCGCCCAACTACCCACTTCGACTCGCTCCCCCGGTGCTTACTTCGACTCGCTCGACCAAAGCCTGCTTCGACTCGCTCAAGCCGAGTACTTACTTCGACTCGCTCGAAACAGCATCCATCAGAGAGTCCTCTTCGACTCGCTCCACAGCCTTCACAGAACCATTGTTCGACTCCATCTGAGTCGACTCCAGCAAAGCGCCACGTCATCGAGTCGAAACATAAGCGAGTCGAAACAGGGAAGCGAGTCGAAGGAAACAGCGTGCTAAAAACTCCATTTCGTATCGATCATATCTCCCGATCTACAAGTCCAAAGGCTATGAAATTTTCACAGAAGACTATGAGCATGCTAAAGAATGTCCACGCCAAATTTTGACTCCATTGGATCAAATCTTGAGCGAGTCGAAATCAGCTTGTGTCGATCACGGATCGGACCGAAACTTCACGGGCTTGGGCGTACGGGACTGGTCACGTGCCAGAGAGGGTCTCCCGAGATCTGAGCGAAATATCAGCCTCCTACACCTATAAATAGACCCCCAAAGCCAACAGAAAAGGGGTTCTTCTTCCTCTTTGAGATCTCCAATGCCCGGACTCCGCCAGATCCAGATCTGAACTCCATTGCTGCTGCTACCAACGAATTTCACTGCTGCAAACCATTGTTATTCGTTGTAATTTGTTGAAATCAATTGAAAACATCAAAGGAAGATTAATAAAGCAAACTACTTCATAGTGGACGTAGGCTATACGCCGAACCACTCTAAATCCTTGTGTCTCCCTACATTTTAATTATTCTCATTTCTGAAACTTGGAGTTTTTGTTAGATAATTCCTCTTTTTCCATTTTATTTTCTTCACTTTACTCTTCAAAGACTTCCGAAGAGTGTTGTGCCCAATTTTGGTACAAACAACTGGTATGTTCCTGATCTGGGACATGCATTGGGATTTGGTTATACCCCGAGCACGCATCCATGAATGACAACAATTCATGCCCTATAGTTGAGTCGACTAGCTGATCAATTCTAGGAAGGGGAAAACAATCTTTAGGACACGTCTTGTTCATGTCTGAATAGTCAATGCACATTCTCCACTTCCCATTTGCCTTCTTCACCCGCATGGGATTAGATATCCATTCAAGATAGAAGGCGTCGCGAATAAACCCATTGACTTTAAGTTTATCCACCTCCTCTTTAAGAGCAACAGACCTCTCCCAATCCATGCCTCGTCTCTTCTGTTTCACCGGTACATACTTCGGGTGAATGTTGAATGCATGGCTCGCAATGGCAGGCAAGATCCCATACATGTCAGAATGAGTCCAAGCGAATTCATCCAGATTCGCTCGGAGAAAATTAGTAAGTTCTCTCATCATCGAAGGACTGAGTTGCGATCTAGTCTTCAACATCCACGATGGGTCCTTATGGATGACTATTATATCAATCGTCGGCTCAGCCGGCGCTGCCTTGGTCTCCTTAGGTTCTTCCTCATCGTCCCTCTGATCTATATCTCTATAGAACCGACCGTGGCACCCAAGCCAAGGCTTAGGCGCCATTTGTCAATCTTCAGTAACTTGGATGCAGATATACTTGTCCACACCATTTCCCTTCTCTTTACATTGAGCCTCTTTTAACTCAGCCATATAACAGGCACGTCCAGTCGCCTGATCACCATGCACAACACCTACCCTGTTATCAATCTGGAATTTCAACGTCAAACACCACGGGGCAAGGGCTGCCCGAAATTTAGCTAGGGTCAGACGACCCAGAAATACATTGTACGGTAATTCAACATCCAAAACAATGAACGGTAGGATCCGCACCCTTTTACATTCACCTTCCCCCAACTCAACCGGCAATTCGATATAACCAACTGCCTCAGTTGCCACACCGTTAAAACCATGTATTCAAGCTTTAGATGGTTTCAAATCATTGGCCTTCATTCTCATTTGATCATAAGCTTTCTTAAAGATAATGTTTATAGAACTTCCACAATCAATCAAAATTCTTCTCACCAGAGAAGGGCCAATCATGGCTGAAATGACCATCGGATCAATAGTAGGGGCCTCTACTCTATCGGCATCCCTGCTCCTGAACACTATATCATCAGTCATCGTCCGTTGTTGCTTGGTCGGAGTTCCGTCCTCCGTATTTAAACAACATTCAAAATCCACATGTCTCATTGCACTGGCATAGCACTCCATTTCCTACCAACTTCTATCCATGGGGTGCGGCCTACTAACTATCGTGTTTATTACCAATCTTCCTCCGGTCCGTGCAGGCTCCTCAGCCCTACGCGGAGCTTGCCCTCGATTGGGGTCAGATATCCCCTGTCCGCCGTCCTACAGATTTTTCACAAACTGCTGTAACTTCTTCTCTCGAATCAATTTCTCGGTAGCATCCTAGAGATGCCTGCACTCGTTCATGTTGTGCCCGTAACATTCATGGAACCGACAATACTTTCCAGTTTGCTTTTGTGTCTTTGTTGACTCCTTCAAACGCGGCTTCTTATATTGAAAAGTATTACAGGTGGATAGGTAAAAATTCTCCAGAGATGCATTAAGAGGTGTGTAGTTGTCATACATAGGAAACTTAGGCTTCGGCCTTCCGGGCTCCCTCTTTCGGTCTCAATTCCATTCACTACTTCTTTTCTATTGATTCGGCTTGTTTTGAACATTGACCAGAACCTTCCCAGAACTCTCGTCAGACTGCTTTATCACGATGTTTCTTTGCACCGCTTCCCTACTGGACCCTACATCATTGCTCTTTCTATATAGCCTGGCTTCCTCCTTCCTCATAAATTGGGCTGCCTTTGAGTAAAAACATTCCAGCGTGGCCGGTGGTTTTCCAGCTAGCCAGTCGCCGAATACGGATTCCGGGTCAACCCCTTTTGTCACAGCCATAAGCATCGCATGGTCATTTGGGTTACTGACTTCAATGGCAGCAACATGAAATCTCTGCAAGTAGTCCTTCAGTGATTCCCTCGGAGCCTGGATTACACTGGATAATGACATCACATCTTTAGGGCGAGTAGCGTGGATCCAAAACTACTCCACAAACTTTGTTGCCAGTTCATCAAATATTGAGATTGATCGCGGTGGTAATCTTGTGAACCACATCGTGGCGATCCTAGATAGAGTTATAGGAAAGCATCTACATTTGGTAGCATCATTTGCTCTTGCTGAGTCCATCAACCATTCATACCTCATGATGTGCTGCCTAGGGTCGGTTTTCCCCTCATAGGCAGGCATCATAGGCATGTTAAACCTTTTAGGATACTCCGCATGTAAAACACTGTCAGTAAATGAGGTGTGGCTCCTCGAGATTCCCCAATCAGCATTCGTCAAACCCTGGTTCTCCCTCACTTGATGTCTGACCATCATTGATAAGTCCGGTGTCTGGATAGGTGGTGCCAAGTGGTGATCACGCTCCACCTGCGTGAATGTTCCGGTCAATGTCTATAGGCCATCTCACGCCTCCTTGGCCTATCATCCTCCTGATGCGCACCATGAGTATTCATCTCGTCGTCGTTCCAAAGAGGCAGTTGGTCAGCATCCAAACATACTCCAGCATCCAAGTTTTTGCACCCCGCTCTAGCGCGGCTTCCTAATTGCACTTGAGGTACAACCCTTCTGGCTGAGGGATCGGTACTGATCCCTAGGGAGGGATCGACACCGATCCGTCTTGGCATACCATGTTGGTCTGCCAAGCATCGCTCTGATGTCCCCGTTCACGTCGCTTCAACTCTGCGGTGCCTACGTCGATGATGTTTGTCTGATGAGGCTGAACTATGCAACGCCGAGTAAGAAGCAAGATACGTTCTAGCGCTTTTGACGCTGCTGTTGAGCAATCTGATTCATCAAGTTGGCATTAGTCTGGATTTGCTCATTCACTTGCCTATGGCTCTCCATCAACTCCCTCATTAGGTTGTTGAATTCAACTCTAGTGATGGAATCAGTAGGATTCTGGACTTCAGTAGGCTCCACATTCACATTAGCAGGCTGATTACTCGGAGTTTCTTGTTGGGTACTGGCAGTTTCGTTTGCATCAATGTTTTGGGAAGTCGATCTAGTATGCCTCACCATTCTGGATTTCTTTGTCTAGATTCTGGTAAATCTGAATAGTATCTCCAAGCTTCTGAGGATGAATCTAGATCTCCTTTGGGGGATTTCCTCAATCCAATAGCAACAAAAGGGATCATAACCGACTGAGAATGAAATTCTCAATGAAAGTACCAAAATTTTTGCAACCAAATTCGCCACAAATACCCAAGAATAGGTTTAAGTAGTGAAATAAATGAAGAAATTAAATGGAAACAGAGGAAAATCATGAAATAACAAGATAAAAACAGCAGAAAGCAAAAACGACAAGATTTATAGTGGTTCGGCATTGGTTGCCTACATCCACTTTGAATATTCACTTTATTGCTTTTCAATTAACTTGAGTACAATCACAAATAGCAAGAAACATCAAGAGATAAGAAAGGAATAGGGGAAATTGATTACAATAATGGTGGGATCTAACCAACAACGTAAGAGACTCCCCAGAATGGCCCCATATGCCCTTATTTATAGATGATGAGGGCCTCTAATCTGACTGGAACTTCGACAACATGACCTTCTCGACTATATGGGCCCACCATAGGGAGGGCTAGGCCCAACACCCAATGGATAGGGATCGGTACCGATCCCTCCATATGTTGAGTTTGGGCTAGCGATCCCTATGGTAGCTTCCTTATGCTCTAACATGATGGTGCTTCAAATATCGGAGCGTTTGGATATATGGAGCTCTAATTCTTGTTGACCTTTGATTCGAATCTTAATCCGGTCAAGGGAGTGCCGATCCCTCCAAGTGATAGCGTCGACTCTCTTGGTTCCTCAACGTATACTGATCCAAGTTTCCTGAGAGATGTATGTCGATCCATCCCTCACGAGCGAGCCATGCCGATCCCTCTCTTACAAGCCATACCATGTTGATCCATCCCTTACGAACACACCATGCCGATCCCTCTCTTACAAGCCATACCATGCTGATCCATCCCTTACAAACACACCATGCCGATCTCGGCCTATCCATCTACTGCTGCTGAGCCATGTTGAATTAGACACCACGTCTTATGTCGATCCCTCTACATCCCCACCTAAGTTGACTACTTAGCCGAGTATCCATACCGATCCCCATGACCTCTTCATGTTATACCGAACCCTGTATCACCTCGTTCATGTCTACCAGCCATTATGCCGACCCCTCTATCACATAAGCCAACTCCCATCTTTCTGACATCTCGTGTTGTCCATTCATCAACTCTGTCCAATCCAGGCTCCCTATAACTGTCCATACTTTATATCTTGGTCGTGCAGCCGTTGCCTCATGATCATCCTTCTCATCAATAGTCGAGTCTGCCCTTTGCGATCAGCCTAATATAGCCGGGTCAGGGCACCGGGTAACAATATATAACCATACATAAACACAAAACAATTTCAAAAAATCAATATGTGCAAACTTGTAGTAGTAGTCAACTGAAAGTTTATTTAAAAAAAACTATATTTTTATACATACATAGATACGTACATATTATGAAAGTTAAAAAAATGTTTACATACACATATGTAATTTAATTTAAATGAAAAGTTTATTTCTAGATCAAATTGAATTTTTGACAAGTCATAATTCTAGCCTTTCCTTTTGAAGTATTGTTCTTTTATCCTTCTAGCTTAGTGTCAAAATCCCAAATATAAGCTCTAACTTATTGTTAATGGAGGTCCAGGGTTTTGTGTTTGACTGTATGTTTCAAAATGAGAATTGGTCGTTGTATTTATAACTACCAAATATCACTAATATATCCTCTTTTTCTCCTATCTTTATTCTAAATCTCTTCTCGTCAAAGAGAAAGATTTAAACCATCATACCCCCATGATATAATCGACCCCCCTTCCCATAGGAATCATTCCATAGTATTGGTCCTAATTAACATCACATATATTAATTCAATATACATTTATTATGGCCCATATATGTAACTAAATTAATGTATAACAATTATATATTACTTTAATTGATTTAAAGGCACAAAATAAATAATTAAAAGGTAATAAAAAAATTAATATACCTTTTGTACTAATTTTTCCAATTAGTTTTTGACATTTATAAATTATTTTGAACTAGATGAATCCATAAAACTGTAAACAACACTATTGTGTTGACTTCTTGGTGTAAACTCCTTACACATGGTTAAAAATTCAAATATTAAAGCCCATCAAACTTTGTTGAAGTATAAAATCAGGCAAATATTTAGTCGTTTACAAATCATTTAGGTGAAATCTAGTTTTCAATCTTTATTAAGATACACCCTAAGTAACTATATTTTGCGTACGTTTGCATTTCATCATCATTATAATACTAAGATACCTAAGGATTGATTAATGGTCAAAAACTCCAATAATATCTATAATTAGTCGCGTAGTGCAACTTTATATCCCTTGCCTCACTCCGATAACATTTATCAAGTAACCTATTTATTCTGGCTAGAGATTTTGACTTTAAATTGACTATCACTTATGGTGGTACTAACCTTCTACAATGAAGGGGACGAATCCTCTCTTGAGTAGTTTTTCACTTCAAGTAGTTTATTGTGTACCTTAACAATGGTCGTAAATTAATCTAAAAGTTATATGATTGACCATAACTAAAGTATAGCCTATATACTTAAGATCAATGGTACTCTTAAGTTCTAAGACTACTACACATCGTTACATACTCGTTGAGTCATTCTTTGATTTTTTTTCCAAACAACCATGAGTATGTAATCCCTTGATGTCCACAACAGTCGTGATTAATTCACCATATGTTTGTCCAAAAATGTGGCACCAACACACAAAGGATTAAGTAGAGAATAAAAGTGATGAAAAGTAAATGAAAATGAGCAAAAATAGAACGACACACATTTATAGTGGTTTGGCTAATCGTGGCCTATGTCCACTTGAGATTTTTATTAATGATACTGTTGTTTTACAAGTGTTGTTCTTATGGTTCGGTACCACTCTATAGGCAATTACAAGAGACTATGTAAAAATTGTAAGATAGCAAAAAGATCCTCGAAATGATGCCCCTTATGCATATTTATATATGTAGATCATTGGGAAAAGCTCCGGAACATCTTCTTCCACGTTCTCCATGATCTAGGAGCAATTTATCTTGAGAAAACATGGCCTTGTTAGCAAACAACTATAGATCAGTACCGATCCATAGGCGTTGATTGACACCAATCCATAAGACCTTCTTATGGATCCTTCTAACCACTTTGATATGAAACAATATATCATCTGCCTTTTGTTTTCCCAACTTGTTTGCATGGTTATGAGCTTGTTTCTAAGTCCAAATGATGGATCGATGAAGGAGTATAGTTGCTGATTTATAGTGCTTGAGATGTTTGATAGCAAATGATAGGCGATCGATCTATGGAGCTTGGAATAGGCTTTTAGCATCAAGACTAAGTAGTAGGAGGAAAACGTAGTAGTTCTGAGGAGATCCTATGGATTGGTTCCGATCCATAACCATGGATCGGTACCGATCCATTAGATTGATGGATCGAGTCTTGGAACTTTTAGAATTGTCTTGTTTTTGTCTCGTGACCTTGGTTGTACTTAGTTTCTATACTTTATGGCTATCTCTCTAGGCCTCTTGCCATGATAACTCTCAAGTTCGATTCGTCGAGTCTGTCTAGATACTGCCTGGTCAAAAGGCCAAATAACACTTTCCTCTAAATTGCATCTTATTGTGGACATGATGTGCTTGGAAAAGAGACAAATTGGGATTGCCAAATTAGACCCTAATCCATGCTCCGAATAGTTGTTATATTTTTTGGACCATTTTGGCGAAATGTTGTGCCTTTAGCCACTCGGTATGATGCTTCGCTAGCATCTAAGAGTATCGAAATGCAGCGTGCTCGAATGATTTGTCATTCCAAGATTGTTAACTTCAAACTAGTTACTTTTCTGGATTTTTCAGGTTTGAATCTAATTTTCTCTGGTTTCAATTATTAAATGCTAAGTATGTAGAAGCACAAGTGCTTTGATTCTCCATCGTGCCTTGGTTCCATGTACAAATCAACTTCTATGAAACACTAGATATATATATATATAACATATATTTTTTATACATATTTTTTCGTATTTCTTTTTTTATATGCTGATCATTCGGTACTAATCAATGGCCTTAGAGTGAGGCGGATCTGTTGCCTATTATTTGGATCGATGGACTATATACTCGAGTCGTTCCCTTACTTCCTTCACTTTATTTTCTTATGCAAGATTAAGCTTCTCTTCTGCTATTGATAAACTTTTGTCCACAAGTTGAACTATGATGTCGCTAACTTTGTGCCGCCACCATCAGCTGTTAAGGCTTCCTAACTCCGACCGTCATAAAACCTTGCCCAGACACGGTCGTTCCCAATCCATAGTTCCTCGCTTGATTCTATTCTCAAACTCAAATTGGGATACAAATCATTCATCTTCTTGTGCTTTTCCATTCAAAGGTAGGTGATGGACATGAAGATGAGCACCATTGAACCCCATGCCAATGGTCGTGCCTTAGATCAGAGGAGTAAAGAGGAAAAGGAACGAAGGTCCACACAAAGGTATGGATCGGTACTGATCCTACCCTTGATGGATTTTCATTTTTCAAAAACTATCTTGTGAAACTTGCATTGTCAAACGATGCTCAGATTTTTCCAAACACTATCCCTCGAATTTTGAAGCATCTCTAAGGCATGGTCAACGATGTGAAGGCCCGTTGGGACGGTCAGCGATGACGATCACTCCGGATGAACTCCAAACTTTTGAACAAATTGTAGCATAATATCGGAAATCGGGACTGCAAGGTATTGCACAACAATGGCCTAGGCTTTCACATTAGCATGGGGCACGATTTTTAATCAATCTGATACCAATTATACATTGATTTTTGATAGCTACAGGTCATATTCGTTCTGAGCATCTCTCTGCTCAAGTTGTAGACTCATCAACTTCTAGATATGCTGAATCAGACATAAAGTCAAGCTCGACTATGGTTCCATCCTTATGACAAACTCCGGTGCATCCTACACTCCAAGCTAAAAATCCGAGTAGAATAACCTATTCCAGAATTTCCAATTGAGCCCGTAGAAGGTCCAGAAGTCGAACCTGCCCCTGACACTCTTGATGATGCAGTTATACTAGATTATCCAGTTGATTCCGTTGCTTCAAAGATCGAGGGAGTATCTCTTAGGAGAATTTGCAATAAGCACGATATTCCATTCAAAGACGTATTAGTTTCCATAGGCCATCAGAGAGCACATCATCCGCCATATGGATATACTACATGCAATAAGTATATGTGCTTGGCAGGATGCATCCCATCATTTAATCGGTTCATCCAACGAGTTTTACATTTTATAAGACTGGCTCCAGCTTAACTTAATCTGAACAGTTATGCGTTTCTTCATAGCCTATTCATTATATTCTCTCGTCACTTTGATTGAGTCCTCGGTAATCAAGAGATCCGATATCTATTGAATTTCAAGCATCGTAAGGGAAATCCCTCTCTCATTTTATTAGAACCATTTAAAGGTTACCAAATCGTGATTGGCACCTGTATTAAATTGAGTTATTTCAAGGATGAATTCTTCTTCGTTCATTGTCCCCTTGGATTTACAAAGCAATGGCCGTCTACCCGTAAGTTCTGTTCATGTTCTTTTCGTACGAGCTCAGGTTCATAGTTTTGTGATTATTGAACGTTTTTTTTGTTCTTTGTAGATCTATCGCATAGGTCTGGAAATGCGACCTTGGCAAAAACTGTCTAACAACTTCATCAGATTTTAGAGGGAGAGAGAGGCTAAGATGCTTCCAACCAATGAAAACTTGCGAGCCTATAACATGTTAAACCCCGATTGTAGTGTCGGTCTTACTCTAGAAGCTTCTAATAGTGAAGAGGATGATTCCTCATCTAGAAATAATAGAGACCACTCACTAGTGCCCCCAGTCCAAAGTCCAGTAGTTGAGACTGGCGATACACAAGAGCACATGGAAGAAGGTGAAATCAGAGGTGGTGTTGAGAGAGAAGGAGTAGGCCATGCGGGTAATGACAAAGGCCGTGATCCATCTGATGACAAAGACAGCGAAGATAAACAATCTCACTAGAGAAGAAGTCTTAAGGTTAAAATTAGCAAAAAGAAGACTCCGATTCTGCCTCGATCGGTCACTACTGCATTTGAAACTCCCATACAAGCTTTGGAGGATCCTTTTGCCGGTCTCGGACCAATCCCGGATGTAATTGACTCATTTAGCCTTGCCAATATGAGCATCGAGGATGTTGGGTCCTCCATTCATTTCCAGGAAGACATGCCTTATACCAAAGCAGAGGAGATTACCTTTGTTAGCAAAATTCAAACCCACGGTCCGTCAGAGGGACACTTACACGCACACATGCATGCATCGCACACCGCACAACTTATCTTGTGCTTCTGTCTTTTCAAAGCTGATATATCTTCATTTTGTTTGTAGGTTCCATGGAACGACATGGATTGTATAAGGAAGATATCAACCGAAGCACAAACCAATCACGCGACCCCACAAGCCCAGTCATGATTCCAATTCCAGCCGGCGCTCAAGCCGTGATCGTGGGAGCAGAGTGAAAGACTATAGGTTATCTAACCATTGATCTAGATCTAGGTCACCCCTATCCAAAGGTTTGGAAAAGCACTCTAGTCACCATGGCGACGTCATTCACGATGGACCCTCTCGTGCATCCCTCTCTACCAAGCATCCAAAGCCATCCCACACTTCTCATCACTCCCACCATCCATCGAAATCCACTGCCTCTGATTCTTCTCGACATACAGCTGATAAGGCGTCTATCGAGCAACCCGTTGTCAAAACAAAGCAGCCAATCTCGTTAAATCCTCAAATAGCTGAACTACAATGTTGCTTTCCGAAAATTATTTTCAAAGGTATCAAGTTTGTTCCAAATCTAAAAGATATTCCTCCATACGTCAAGGATCAAATGGTATTGTATTTTGGTGATGTATACGGTCAGTACTTTATCTAGAGAAGGTTGGCTAAGTAGATCTCAGAATATGCTGAGAGTTTAGAGACTGAGATTGTCGGACTTCAATTGACAACAAATCAGAATGATGAGACTATCGGTCATCTTGATGCAAAAGTCACTGGGCTGAAGAAGGCACAGGAAGTCATCGATCAAAAAGTCAAGGACTTAAATGCGATGATTGTTCAAGAAAGGAAGAATAACATAAGTCACTTGAGTTCGCTCACCACAAAAATCATGAATTAGCCGAAGAGGTGAAGGAGATGAAGGAACAACTTGAAAAAGAATAGAAGAAGAAAGATGAGACCCTCCAAACAGCTTAAAAATACTACAAAGAAACCGTTGAGGCTTGTAAGCAGAGAGACGACATGTTGGAAAAAGCTAAGAAGGTGGATGAGTTGGTACTAGCTACAGAGAGGTGAATTAAAGATAGTTTCGATTCGCTCATCACCAACTATAATGCTAACGTTCTTAAGTTTCCAGACTTAGCATTACTTAGCAAAAGTTATTCCCATGCCTTAGAGATGGCATGGGAGAAAATTGTGTAGGAAGAGCAATAACATTCAGAAAAAGGCAAAGTGGACTTAGCAGAATTGGAGAAAGAGATTATGAGTTCTGAGGAAATTGAGGCACTCAAAGCAGGTGAGCTCACTTTACATTTGGAGTTGGCTGCTACAGTTCAAAAAGATCAAGCCGAAGGTTCCAGCACTACTCCTCAGGATATTGATACCGGTCTCACCTTTGGGCCCTTTGCTGCCTCTATCACTCCTTTAGATTCCGAGTACAATCCAGATGTGCCGCAACTCCACAAAACAAGCATGCTATCTTCTATTCAGGAGGGAACTCAGATGGTATGCATGCCCACACTAAGCCTTAATCTGATGGAAGTATATCATTGTCCTCACCTATATTTGAGAGAGCCTACATAACGTTGGTCGATGTAGTTAATCTCTCATTTCATGTTTCTCAAATTTCAGGTTAGCCTACAATTTCTAATTTCTCGTAGGAGGGCTCCCAACCTAGACAATAAGCGACAACGATTGATTCAACAGTTGTGATTATTTCAAGGATGACCCCAAGCATTCTAGTTGGCAATGCTTCGGGCCTTGGTGTGCAAATGATTCATGCTTTGTAAGAAGAGGGGTCTGATCATCTCCAGGGTATGTGAGCTAATGATGATATCCATATCACAAGGTCGATTGATCCTGCTCAAGGGCTTTTAATTAGCGAACTTCTTGAACGATGGTTCAAGTCCACTGTAGAAATTAAGCAAGAGAAAACTGACTTTTTCCTTCTCCTCTGTCAATAGCTTTTCCCAACGAGACCATTTTCGCTTCCGTCATGCTACCCACGACCGGGAGCACTCAAAACACGTATGCCACCATGTTACTTAGCTCGCCTTCGAAGGGCAAAGGTATTAGTGGAAGAATAAGGAAGAAATCAGAGGAATCTGGTGAGCCATCTTCCACAGAGAAGAAAGAAAAAAGGAAGAGGACCAAGAAATGATCATCCACCTCCTTTGTGCTTTTGGTTGTATAGTGTTAGGAAC
Source organism: Allium fistulosum (assembly GCA_030737815.1). Taxonomy (NCBI): domain Eukaryota; kingdom Viridiplantae; phylum Streptophyta; class Magnoliopsida; order Asparagales; family Amaryllidaceae; genus Allium; species Allium fistulosum. Next base: position 210,893,413 of record CM060907.1, read on the forward strand.
CAGCTTTTGTTTTGAGGCCTATTTTGTTTGGGTTCGGCCATCGCTTTTGCTTTCAGTCTACTTGTCAATAACACTTGTACTATTTCTTCTAAGTTTTATTTTGCTTGTGAATAATAAAGACTTTTTATTTCATTCAAGTCTTGTGTGAATTTGTCTAAGTGTTCAAGAAATGCACATTACATTCAATGTATTTGCGGTCCGCTTCTCGTTATCATCATCGGACTAAGTTACTAGTCTATTCCATCTCTTATGAGTGAAGAATGATCTCCAGGGCGTATATTGTTATACGACCATGTTCGACTCCATAACTTGCTCGAATCCCAATCGCATTGAAGGCTAATTCAATATCCATTTCAAGGGTGTTCCAAGTGTGATCGTGCCTATCTTCGGGCATCAATCGAAGTAACTCATCTTCGGGTGTCTCTTTGGACATCCTTCTCCAAGAATACCTACTTTGACCATGCCAAACATTAGGCATCGGTTGGAGCCAACCGCTTAAGGCAACGGTTTAAACATTCTTATCTAGGACGTTTGTCTTTGATCATGCCTAACTCTTGGCATTGATCGATGTAAGTAAGATCCCGCCTATCTTCGGGTGCAGATCATTTTTCCTACCTACTCTAGGCAAGGTATGGATGCTCTGTCAAACTCTGGGCACGAGCAATAGAGGCGAACTGTCTCGTTCAGTTTTTGAATGTTTGTACTCCTACCCCTAAGGTCGCGGGTTAGAGGAGTTATTTGGCATCTCTTCAGACGCCAAGTTTGGTTGAGCTTTGTGCCTCCGATCATGGACTGTGGAAGCTTGGTTGGAACCTATCTCTAGGTACCTGCATACCTGCATTTTGCACATGCAAGTTCTTTTAAGTATATGTCGCTGATCCCAATGTAAAGTCAAACATAGGCAATATCATAAGCTTCGAATTCATTTCTTTTATAAATACAAGAAATGACAGATTTTGTCTAGTTACACAACTTTGATTAGATATGTACAAATTTACATTCAAGTGAAATAGCGTTGTAAGTGTTCTCAATTCCATGCCCACGGAAGTGAGAACCTGTCCACCATTGCCAGCTTGAATGTCCCATCTCCAAGCTTCTGTTCAATTGCATACGGGCCTTCTCATGTCGGGCCCAAGCTCTCAGGATCGGGGAAGGTTCATTTGAGAACGAGATCTCCAATTTCGAAGGTCCGGGTCCTGACCTTGATTGTAGTATCGGGCGACTCGGTTCTGATGCACGTTTGCTCTCACGTCAGCTTCATCACGCTTCTCATCGATCATATCGAGAGGCTCCAGCAGGAGTTCCTCATTTATCCATGGATTATATTGAGTCACTCGATGAGATGGTACTCCAAGTTCAACCGGGATTTTAGCCTTTGATCTGTAAGCTAGGGTGAAAGGAGAGTGGCCAGTCGCTGACTTGCGGGTCGTTCGATAAGCCCAAAGTGCCAATGGAAGTTCATCGACCCACTTGCCCTTAGCCTTCTCCAATCGCTTCTTGAGTATGGACTTGATGATCTTGTTAACTGATTTGACCAATCTATTCGTCCCGGGGTGTGCCATTGTAGCAAATCTTTTTTCGATACCGTGCCTGTGGTAGAAATCTTTAAACTCGGCACTGTCGAATTGGGTCCCGTTATCGAAGACAATCATTTGTGGAACCTCAAAATGACAGATGATGTTTCAAGTTGATTACTTTTTTGTGGTGATCATGGCTAACGGCTCTACCTCAGCCCATTTGGTGATGTAATCAACTGCAATGATGGCATATTTTGCACCACCTTTAGATATTGTCAACACACCAATGATATCGATTCCTGAGACTGCAATGGCCATGGACTTACCATTTGAGTAATCTCCGTCGGTGGGGCTTTTAGTATCTTGGTGAATATCTGGCACTTGTCACACTTTCGGGTGTAATCAACTGCGTCTCAATTAATAGTTGGCCAGAAATACCCATAACGAAGGATATTCCTCGCTAGAGGTTGCCCTATTGTGGTCGCCACATGCTCCTTCATGAACTTCTCTAAAGAGTTTCATGGCCTTATTATTGACAACACATCAAAGCATAAGAACTGATAATCCTTTTCTATAAAGTACCCCTGCTTGCATGATGAATCTTGCCGCTTTATGAAGGAGCTGACATCATTTGCTCTTCTTATCAGGAAGGATTACTTTTGTAGATAGTTCTTTATCAGAGTCATCCATGACTCCTTCTTAGATTCAGCTTCTAAAATCCGATCGACATCTATCTAGTCGATGTTTAGAGCTAACGGTACTTCCACTGGAACTAGGCCCATGAACTGTGCATCTCTGGAAATGTCCAACTTAGCTAGCTAGTCAGCCTTCGCATTTTCCTCTCTCGTAATATGCATTATCGTTTAATATTCGATATCACTTAGCAGTTCAAGGGATTGGTTTAAATAAGGAGCTAGTCTCGCCCCTTTTGCCTGAAACTCTTTTCGCACTTGATATACCGCCAGCTGGGAATCTTAGAAGATATGCAAAGTCTTAACTCCTAGCTCCTTGGCTATCTTGAGTCCTACAATCAAGACCTTGTATTCTACTTCATTTTTTGTTGCAGGAAAATCGAGTTTCAAGAAGTAACAAATTAGATGTTCTTCAGGAGTCAACAACAAGACCATAACACCAGAAAAATGTTCGTTAGACGCACCGTTCGTATACATCTTCCACCTGGCATTTTGCTCTCCACTGTTCTCTGGAGTATCATCTCGTGCAATGTATTCAGCAATAAAATTCTCCAAAGCTTGACCCTAGATCGATCTCCGAGGATGATAGGTTATGTCATACTGGCTCAATTCAATGTTCCATTTCAACCGCCTTCCAGAAGTCTCAGGTCATTGCAGGACTTTTTTCAAAGGCTGGTCGGTTAGGATTTTGATTGGATGAACCTGAAAGTAGGGGCAGAGTTTCCTTAAAGCGATTAACAGGTAGTATGCAAGCTTTTCCAACTTCGAGTAATTTCTTTCTGCTTTTGTTAACTACTTACTTATGTAGTACACTAGTCTTTGAATTTGGGACTCCTCATGTATGAGTGCGGTGCTCAAAGCCTGGACCGACACTGCTAGATAAATAAACAAGTCCTCATCATCTAGTGGCTTTGACAGAATGGGTGGTCTCTCCAAGTGATCCACCAAAGCCTGTTATTCGTCTATACATTCTTGCATCCAAGAAAAATTCATCTTCCCCATTTTGATCACATCAAAGAAAGGGATGCATTTGTCAGCGGCTCTGGAGATGAATCGACTCAGGGCGGTGACCTTTGCATTCAAGCTCTGAACATCTTTAATTGTTTCTGAGGCTTTGATGTTCCTTGGTGCTTCGATCTTCTCGGACTGGCTTTGATTCCACGGAAGTTCACGATGAAGCCTAAGAGTTTCCCTGACACAACTTGAATGAGCATTTCAAAGGGTTATGCTTCATCTCGTACTTTCGGAGAATGCTGAACATCTCTACCAAATCATCAATGTGGTCCCTCGATCACCGTGACTTCATAAACATATCATCCACATAGACCTCCATTGAGCATCCGATCTGATCTTTAAACATCTTGTTCACTAATCTCTGGTAAGTCGCTTCAGCGTTCTTTAATTGAAAGGCATAAGGAGATAGCAGTAGAGCCCTAGATCAGTTATAAAACCAGAGTGTTCCTGGTCTAGTATGTGCATCGATATCTGATTGTATCTTGAGTATGCATCCATGAACGATAACAGTTCATATTCGGTTGTCGAGTCCACAGCTGATCAATCCTCGAGAGTGGGAAGCTGTCCTTTGGGCACGCATTATTCCGGACAGAATAGTCGACACATGTCCTCCACTTTCTATTTGACTTCTTCAGCAAGACTGGATTTAATACCCGCTCCAGGTACCGGGGGTCGTGGATGAAACTGTTATCTTTCAACTTCTCCACTTCTTCTTTGAGTGTAGCAGATCTCTCCAAACTTAGGTCGTGATGTTTCTGTTTCACAAGAATGCATTTAGGATTTACATTTAATGCATGGCTTGCTATCTCCGGCGCTATTCCATACATATTTGAGTGAGTCCAGGAAAGCACATCCAGGTTCGCCCAGAGAAAACCAACTAACTCTTTCATCATTTTCACTCTAAACTATAATCTAACTTTTAGGACCCATGTAGGGTCGATGTTGATTGTCAACTCGACTAGAGCTGCCCTTCCATCCACCGGCTCTTTCCACGGATCCATATCCTAATGAAATCGACTGTGCCACCCAAGTCAAGGCTTAGGAGGTGGTTGTTATACATCCAGAGCCTTGATGTAAAGAGTCCCATGTACACCCTTTCCTTTCTTCCTTCGCCTCGCCTCTTTTAGGTAGGCGACATAACACTCGCGGCCGAGCCACTGATCTCCTTGAACAATTCCTATACTATTCTAGGTCGGGAACTTCATTGTTAAACACCACGAAGTGATGGTCGCTCTAAATTCAGCAAGGGCAGGCCGGCCTAAAATAGAATTGCAGGGAGAATATATGTCCAACACAACAAAAGGCATGACTCGCACTCTTGTACGGTTGCCCTCTCCAAGTACCATTAGTAGATCCACACATCCCATAGGCTGAGTAGCAGTCTCATTAAATCCCTGGATCCGAGAATTACAAGGCTTTATGTCCTTCTGCTCTAGAAGCATCTGGTCGTAGGCTTTCTTGAACAGAATGTTGACTAAACTCCCATAGTCAACCAACAATTTCCTCACAACAGCAGAGCCAATCATGGCCGATATCACAAGCAGCTTAATCGTCGAGTTTTCTACCCCATTAGCATCTCTATTTTGAAACATGATATCATCTGTCATAATTCTGAGTTGCTTTTCCGAAACATCATCCTCGATGGAAAAACAGCTCTTATTCACTGCGTGTTTCAATGCTCCCACATACCATTCCATCTCATTCCAACTTTTATCAGCTAGATGCGGTCCACTAATAATATTATTTATCACAAGGCATTTCTAAAGCTACCTAGGCTCACCAACACCAAGCCCGACTTGCCTCTGCTGGGGGTTTGAAGTTCCTTGCCTTCCATCCTCCAGGGCTTGCACAAACTGTTGTAATTTCTTTTTGTGAATCAACTCTTCAATCACATCATGCAAATGTATGCATTCATTGGTGTTGTAACCATGCATTTTGTGAAATCTGCAAAACTTGCCAGACTTGTTCTCATTTTTAGCCGACTCCCTAGGAGTCGGCTTCCTGTACTGCTCTTTACACTAGGTAGCTAAATATATATTCTCAATCAAGTTATTCAATGGAGTATAACTATCAAACTTTGGAATTCTCGGATGCCTCCTTGAATCTGACTTCTTATCTTTAGCCCCATCATCGTTTTTGCTTTATCTACTACTTTGATTCTCCACGTTAACATCAACATTACTAGAATTCCCTCCGAACTGTTTCACTACAACATTACTTTGTATTACATCTGCCGACTGTCCGGTACTGGTTTTCCTATCGCTAGCACTTGTCTCTTCCAAGCACAAGATCACTGATTTTCCTTTCTATAAAATACATTCATTGTCGGTGGGGTTTCATTTTCAACCATCTCCTGAAGTTAGTCTCGAGATGGATCCTTCTAATCAGCATCATCAACATAATATCCTCATGTGCATTGCTAACTTCGGTCACCGCGGTATAAAACCTGTGCAAGAAATCTTTCAAAGACTCTCCAGCTCCCTAAAAGAGGTTGGAAAGTGACATGACGTACTTTGGACGGGTTGTGTGCATATGGAATTGCTCAATGAATTTTCACACCAATTGCTCGAAATATGATATGGATCTCGATGGCAGTCGGGTGAACCATATCATTGCCACTCCATCTAGGAAAATCGGGAAACAATGACATCATATAGCATCGGTAGATCTGGCAGAATCCATGTGCTGATCGTACTTCATCAAGTGTTGCTTCGGATCCGTCTTCCCGTTATATGATGAGATCATCGGCATTATAAACCTCCTTGGGTATTACTGGCATAAGATGTCTTCGATGAACGGGTTCTTGCACGGAGAGGAAGCCCACTCATAATTAGTCTGATGCTGGATCTTTCTTATAAGTCTCGTGACCATTTCAGTCAAATCTGGCTCAGGCGGATCTACTGAATGGAAAAAATCACGATCCGACCTAAGTGTTTGACCCAGCAAACACTATTTTTTTGTTTCAAGATACCTGGGTTCTCCAAAATTTGGGAGAACTGTTCATTCAGCAGTTTCCTGCATATAATCTCTCTACAGCAGATCTGCAGTACCCGCCTGATCTCCAACATTATGGCCGTATACTGGACGTCCCAAAGACAAAACAGCACCATCACCCGAAAGTCGACCATCTAAACCATGATTATATGGTTCGATACGATCCCTCTGGATGGATCGATACAGATCCATAGGTCTTGGCCGTGGTTCGATCCCTTTTTCTGTTTCGACCTTCCGGTGCCATTTTGAGCCATCTTTTATTTCTTGTTCCTTGCCTTTGATCCAACAATGAGGAACTATCATATTCTGAACCAGAAGATGTTTTATCCTTATAATATAGTTGTTTGTCAGTTGATTCAACAAATTCAAGCTCTACTTCATTTACTGATTCGGTTCATTGGGTTTTCCAGGAGCTTGTCTTCCATTTGCTTCATCATACGAACCATTTCAACCCGAGTAATCACATCTGTTGGGTTCTAACCTTCGTTAGTAGTTTGCTATGCAACCTCCTCAACATGTTGGGAACTAGCATTGTCAACATTCTCGGTAGCACGTGAATTAGTGGATCAATCTCTTCTAGAAGCCATTGTAGAAAGCACTTGTGTGGATTTATAAAATTCTGAGTAGTTAAAAATTCTAAAAATGAAGAAAACTAGATCTATCTCTTGGATTTAGGCAGTCCAATAGTAGATGATGGATCCAAATAGATTGAGAATCATTTTCTAAATAGAAAATGAAAGTACAAAAATGTGGCAACAACACCCAAAGGATTAAGTAGTGAATAAAAGTGATTAAAAGTAAATGAAAATGAGCAAAAATAGAACAACACATGTTTATAGTGGTTCAACTAATCATTGTCTGCATCATGTTTTGTTTTTATGGTTTGGTACCACTCCACGGGCAATTACAAGAGATTATGTAAAAATTGCAAGAGAGCAAAACGATTCCTGAAATGATGCGCTCACATGCCTATTTATAGCTGTAGGTCGTCGGGAAAAGCTCCAGCACATCCTCCTTCACATTCTCCATGATCTAGGAGAGGTTTATCTCGAGAAAACGTAGCCTTGTCAGCAAACAGCTATGGATCGGTAGCGATCGATAGGCATAGATTAGTACCGATCTATAAGACGTTCTTATGGATCCTTCTAACCACTTTTATATGAAGCGATATATTGTTTTCTTTTTATTTCCCAGCTCGTATGGTCTTAGTCCAAATGTTGGATCAATGGAGGAGTAGAGTTGTTGATTTCTAGTGTTTGACACGTTTTATAGCAAATAATAGGTGATCGATCTATGGAGCTTAGAATAGACTTCGAGCATCAAGACTAACTGTAGGAGGAAAACAGAGTGGTTCCGAGGAGATCCTACAGATCGATACCGATCCATAGCCATGGGTCGGTACCGATTCATTAGATTAATGGATCGAGTCTTAGAACTTTGGAATGGTCTTGTTTTTACCTCGTAACCATGGATGTACCTAGTTTCTAGACTTTACGGTTATTTCTTCGCGCCTCTTGCCTTGATAGTGTTCAAATTCGATTCGTCCAGTCTATCTAGATACTGCTTGGTCAAAAGGATGGATAACACTATCAATTGTATCATGCGAATTATGTGCACTGGTCTTAAAAGATGTATTAATATCCTTTTATCGATACATTTTGACCAAGAACAATTTAAGGATAAGCATTATAAATGTTCAATTCAAAACTAGTGGTTACAAATACATTCGCAACTATAATCGATTAAATATTTTTCTTAAGGATTTTCTACTTTAATATATTTAATTTGTCTATAACGCTACTTACATCACTATATAACAATACATACGATGGACAACAAATCAAAACACATACATTATTTTAAATAAGATTCTCATACAAGAGTTAAATTATATAACAAATGACATAATTGTCCCTAGGACACGCCCTTAACTCTATCAATCTTAGTTATAAATTTAGATGGTATATATAAAATTCAAAATATATGCCATGGTTTGAAGCGCATATCCCTAAAAGAAAAGACATGACTTAGTATCACTCATCATTGATCAAATCATGTCTAACAGAGTTCGGTTTTCACCAAATATATCTAATATATATTTAAGATATAGTGTTTTCCAACAAATTCAGTGTATATATAATTAAAACATAACCTTTTCAACAAATATTTTACCTTAATATAAGTTATTTGGTTTTGAACAAATTTAATAGTTTTCGATAAAATTACTGAAGATCGTTAATTATGTCCAAATGACACGATATCATTATTTTAAACTTTTTAGAGATGTTATATCTATTAATGAGGTCATCTATGCAAAAGTTTGATTGTTTCAAAACTTTTACCTAGTTCAGAATAGCAAATTAATACGAAGTTTCAGAAATATAACCATTGTTTTAAAAATTGTTAGAACCGGGCCAGTCTAAAGCGGGTGAAATAGGTAAATTTCAAAAAAATTCCTATTTAGATCTATTGAGCCTATGCAGTCTAAAGAGATTATGGACCCAATCTAAAAGGTGTTTTAAATAAAATCCTTTATTTTATTTATTTAGATTGAAAGAGTTTGAATTTGATACAAATTTAATTTTTGAGTGTATCAAATACACCCATTAGTGTAACAATTACTCGTTAAAGTTAATTTGAGAAGTAAACCTTTCGTTTCCTTCTCTAAAACCTATGTAATCAATTAAGAGAATACATAGCTTTAACCAAAGAGAGAAACCTTGCATTTCTCTCTCTCTAATTAGATTAATGATTCATTAAAGGTCATTAATGATCAATTTAAACATAAAATGAACTGTAAGTATATCCAAGTATACCTACAGTGTATATTGTGCAAGAGAAAAAATAAGAAGTGTGCATATTTAATGATTCTCTTATATATGCCCTTGTGGTAAAAAAAATTATTTTAAATAAAACAACATTTGTTATATATATAAACACACATAATACATACATACATACATACATACATACATACATACATATATTCGTGTTTACATTCAAGTTGATTTAGGTTGTTTGACATGTTTAAAAGTAAATCAAACAATTTAAAACTAGTTTTAATTAACAGATAGTTTTAAGGGTACTTTTGGCACAGGTCCCTGGTAGGTTTCAAAATACACGAAAAGTCCCTGTCTTAAAACTTTATAAATTAGATCCCTGTTTTTCAAAAATCAACAAAAAAACAACATAAAACATCGTAAAAAATTGCCAAACTTCAAAACTTATTTTAACATATAATCATCTTCATATCAATGCAAGAAAAACACAAAAAAATTCATCAAAACCCAAAAACACAACAAAATTCGCACTTTAGGAAATTCTGCAATTTTTCTTGAAATTGCCGATATTTCAGCAACTTTAGTAAAAAAATTGCATTGTTTCATGCAATTTTTTCTGTTTAGTTCAATCTTCAAAATTTACTATCTACATTTATTCAAACAACACATTATTGCACAATAATCAAGGAAAAAATGATGAAATTGCGTATAATTGAAAAATAATCAATATTGCATAGAACACACAGCTTATTCCCAATAATTGCAGCGAAAAAAGCAATAATTCATAAAAGTTGCATACAAATCAGCAATAATAAACCAAAAGTACCTTATTTTATGGAATAGCTGCGCACATATCAGCAACAATGTAGAATAATTTCACATATTGTTGCACTAATATAAATTTTAGTTGATATATAATTATTCAGCAACAATTGCATGATTATCAGTAATAATATTCAATTGTTGCTGACATTTCAGCAACAATATTTACTATCAGCAAGTATTCCTGAATAGTTGCTGAAATGTTAGCAATTATTCTGCAGCAAAAACAGGGACCCCCTTTATAATGAAACTTACACAGGGACCCGCTTTGCAATATTCTTTCGTTTTAAGGATGCGATCTAAATTTCCACTAGTTTTAAACCAAAATTGTAGTCTTCATGAAAGTACATTTTGTAAAACTTGAATTAAGAACACATACATATATGTATATTCACACACACACACACAGATATATATATATATATACACACACAATATATATGCACATATATGTATACAATAATATAATCGATGTTTTAAATTTAAAGTACAATATATATATATATATTCAATTAATTTGTAGTTTAAAAAATATGTACATTCAATCAAAATAAAAATCTTAGAACTAATTGTTAACTTAAAATAAAAGTTTTAAGATTTAACAGAAAAGTCCATATGTGAATCTTCAAATGAATTAACTTTTATTCTAATTTAAATAATGATCAAAGTTATTTCAAAATAAATTGTAATAGTGTATTCAATTCCCAAACTTGTAACAAAAAAATTTAAATCAATTAATCAAACCGTTTCAAAACAAATATTGTTCAAACGGTAATTTCTAAAATAGAAAAGAATTAGACAACCAAGGAACATAAAAATTCATGATAATAGAATTCAAGTCTAAACTAAACGTACAGTATGAACAAAAGAACAAAAGGGCGATGGATCTATTAAGATTAACATAAATGACATAAACTATTAGGGAATGAAGAACATGTGTAGATCTTAGATGAATCAAAATAATAGACATGGCTTTTAAATTAATTGAGATAAAGGGGTTTGGATTCACATATTTAAAATTAATCAATTAAACACATAATGAATCATTCAAATCCAACCATATGAATGATAAAACATATAAATAAACAAATTAGAAAATCACCTTAGGATATTGCCTATAAAATCACATCTTAAATTATGATATCTCCTCAGATCTTCAAGATACACACCCAGTTCTTGCAAGAGATGAATGAACCACTTGTGTTTTATTTTATTTGATGTTTTTTATGATTTTAAGTTGGAATTTTTTGGAAATATTCATTTTTTTCCATGCAAGGTTAGGAGGAGAGAAGAGAAAAAATGAATGAGAAAGAATGAACTGTCTGTAGGAAATGGATTAGTGGATTTGTTTTAATTAAAAGAATGCAACCTTTCATATTCTCTAATTAAAAATTCCTTAATTAATTCATTTGATTATCTCTCTCTCCACTCCTCTCTCTTTATATGGTATGGTTGAAATTATATGCCATCAAGTAACATAAAATTTGTATAAATCACTTCATGCAATTAACTTTTATTTAAAACTATTTAAAACTACATCAATATCGTATATCGATGCGCACAAATGTAACTTTTATAAATGCATACAAATAATTACAAACAACTCCCAAACATCAACTAAATTAAATAATAATTAATATTTCTTAAATAGTAATTAATCAATTTACAAAATTTTATAAATTACTTAAATCATATGGTTTTTCGGAGAATTCGTCATTACTGTTATATGACTCAAAGCTGTAAATTCAGTAAGCGATTAATATCGAACAATTCGAATATTAACGTTCACACATCACCTTAGCTAGTGGTACCAGGTAGTAACAATTATATACACCAATTCTCTTCGTGAAAACTATATAACATTAGGACTTATGCAATTTGGTTTTGGTCAAAAATCCAACATCGTCCACGTTCAACTTTGCAATTCCAAACAAAAAATACTTGGTTCAATAATAACAATTATTAATAACCGTACTGCTCTATCTAGATACTTTGATTTTGAGTTGACTATAGTTGATCGTGATACTAACTTTGTATGACCAAGGAGATGATTCTTTATTGAATCGTGTTTCACTTCCAACGCTTCAACTCAGACTCAACTATAGTTGTTCGATGGACATCATGCTAGATTTAACTATAACCAAAGTGGAGTGTTCATATTAAAGTTCCACGGCATTCTCAAGTTGAGGGAATAGTGTAACATGGTCACTTCGAGATTGCCCGTTTGACCTTAGTTATATTAACCAATAGAGAACTCTTGAGTAATTCATTCCATAGTTATCCAATGACTATCAATACGTAACCCCTTGGTTCCCTCAGCATCCATGAGAAATACACTCCCAACATTTGAAGAGCGTTATGTACTTTAATCTCAACGGATGAATCTGTATCCTTTCTCGAAATATCTTGACTAGGAATATTTAAAATAATATGTTATTTTCACTATGATAAACTCTCATGATTACAGTACTTTGTAATTACTATCACAAAACATATCATTTAAGGATTTTCCATCTATATACTTTAAATTATTTACTTAATTATTTATATCATTATATAACAAGTATATGATAGAAAGAAAATCACTTTTTATTTTGAACAAAATTGGTCATAAAGTTAGATATATGCAACAAATTACATAATTTCCCCTAGGGTATACCTTTACTTTATCAATCACCCACTTGCACTTGGGTCAATTATGGAACCAAATTCCAACTTCTTCAATCAATTTTCTCAAAAACCAATCATGTCATTCCTTTAGTGAATGGGATGCTATTTTGCTTTAATCATCTACTATGTCAATTAACTCTCTTCGACGTTACTAAACTGCCTTTATCATGTGGAGCTATTCGGAGTACGTCCCTTAACTTTAAATGAGCTCCAGGTTCTTTTACGAAACATATCACGACATTGTTATCATATAACAATACCATGGGATTATCAACATTTGGAATCACCCCTATCTCAGTTATAAATTTATGCATTTACTTATACTTCTTACATTGCAGTAGTTATTGGTTGAATTAACCACTACTTATTGTTTGGAACGATTCCAACTTAAAGTTCTTAACTTAAGTTTGAACATGAATATAGGATTGACATACTATACTCGATATCATTAATAAAGTTCGAGTCCACACATTCCTTCATAAGGAGTTCATTTTTCTATAAACAATTCTATAGTATTTCATAAATATTCGAGAACAATCTAAATTTTCATTAAGTCATCTTAATTTGGATTTGTTACTTGCTCCATGTATCAAATACATGAGTGAAGTGTGATATTGTAAACAACACAACATGTATGATAATTCATATTGCCAATGCATAAGGAACCCATCTTATATGCTCCATATTAAACAATTTTAATACTGTGTCTGCATATATCATTTGGGATAATCCCATCATCCTTTTATACAAAATTATAAAAGATGTAATTTACAAATCCAATATCAAGTACTAAACACCCAAATTAGAACTGATTTTAACATAAGTACATCATTAACAATCGGTAGTATGTTCACTTATAACTAAGAAATATCCACATACCATTTAATGTTCTTTCTTGTAGACACACGCTTTCTCTACATTTTGACTGAAAATCAAACAGTTTGGTATTTCCATTAAAATACTTGTTAAACTTTGATGCTTGTCGAATGATACTTTCGTATCAATTCTTGGATGATATTCGAAAACTCACAAACTCAATATCGCTCCCACCGACTTTGAGACATTTTCGTTCTTATCTGCAAATGGTCTATTCTAAATCATTATTTAGAATTTTCTATTTCAAAACGTATATAACAAAAAAAGTCATATTAGGCGATAATGTTGTGAGTAAAGTTCGAATTAACTAGAGTATATTGAATGATGAATCTATTACACTAATTTCGACAACTAAAATTTATGATATTATTCTCATCAATGTGACTCACTTTATTCTAACTTCATTTGTCTTCTTCTTGATCGATGGATCATATTCTTTCGAGGACCAACATCAAAATCATATTTTGATAATGTACTCGGAATCCATTTCTTATTTGTGCATCATACTATATTGTAGAGTCAATATGCTTAATGGTTTGATTGACAATTGAGGATTATCTATTCTTAACATTAATAAAAAAAACTCACCGTTTCTCTTCAATACACAAAAATACATATTCTAATGCATTGTGTTCATTTTAGGTTTTGTTAATTTCATTTCATCCCTTATAATTAGTTTTATCCTTGGATCGTACCCAAATGCATTTTACTAGTTTCTGAAAGAAATTTTTCGCCATGAAGTTGGTATTTCTTAAAACAACAATTATTTGTCAGTGCATTGGAATAGATATTCATAAACACTTTATGAATTGTCTTATATATATATAACTAATTAAGAATACAATACTTATGTTCAAGACATAAATTAGTCATCCAATAACAGTCGTTCCTAAAGTCCTTTTGAGGCGATTCATACAAGATCCTTTATGAGCAATTATTACGTGTAGTCTTTCGACTCACACAACCTACCAATTTCTTAGCCTAGGATATGTTGGGGTTTCTCAAAAACCCTTATCTTGTATGATTTTTTAAATTATCATTTAGAAGAAATTAATTTTAACCTTATGTACTACTCTTAAGGACACGACCTTATAGAAAGAAGTTAACTCAACTTCACTCACAATTAATTGTACTTTGTTAAATAAAGTTCGATTACTCCATGTTGATGCATCATTATGTATTATAGGGAGGAGTGACTCTTGAGATTGGATCTATATTCTCTTTAGGTACATTATGAACTATTTCCAATATACTTACTCATTTGATCAAATCGAATCATTTTGTTATATGTTATTTTATTTACTTCTATTTTATATTCTATGAACTTATCATAGACATGCTCCATATGTATCAAATACATATATTCATGCTTGTGATATTTCAACGATGAAAACAACAAAGTGCATGAAATTGTTTTGGTATTAATAGACTTATTTGCATACATCTATATGTATCAATCCGAAGAGATCATAACTCTTTTGACGCTCCTATTGAAGGGTGCTTTTCCCTTAATTATCTGAGATATAATTAACCCATATCATATAATTCATAATCATATAAGAAAAGTTATTTCTCAAAACTACAGCTTAGTCTATAATTTTGAAATAATTCTAAATTATCTTTGATACTTTAGAATTTTTCACCATATCACTTTGTTTATGAAAACAAATACCACATTATAGTTTTATTTCATAATGAATATTCATAATATTCACATTGAAATAAAACCATGATTATTTTCAGTCGTCACCAAAAAAACAGTAATTATTTCATAAATAATGTTCGGTATCTTTTACGAAAACAATTTTTGCAACTTGGTGTAATCAATAAGTGTTATATGGTTATTTCCGCCATTACTATAATAGCTATCAAATACGAAGCTCCATTCAACCACTTAATATATGATATTTAATTCATTTACTATAACTGATTTACAATCGAGAATTTTTAGATCAAATATCCTAATTGAAAGAAATATCATAGAAAACAATTTTGTATGTGAAAATACTTTCAAAACAAAAACCATATTTTTCATTCCAATGTTAAGTATCTATTGTTAATTTACAATTCTTATATCTGAATTTCTTTATGAAGCAGAAATGACCATTCACCCTCTTCATCCCAACCGTGACTTAGGTTATATCCACTCTCATACAGTCAGTTTTTTTCTAAATGGTCTAACCATTCAAAGGAAACCCATACTACAATATCATAATGAACTCTTTACAAAAAGTGCATTTAGTCATTCTTAACTTTTAAGGACATCAAATAAATTGCACTTTACGTAAACTGGTCAAACTGATATTTCAGTGATCGAATTCTTAGATCTACCTTGTAACCATTACTCCACTGTTATATTTAGCACAACAAGATCATTAGTCTAACTAATCATATTGAATATAATATCTCACACTACATTTTACATGCTTATTTCCATGAATTCATTTCATCGAGGTTTCGTACATTGTGAATCGTGATCCTTCACCATATAACATTTATATATGATTGTAAATGAATCAAATATTCATATCCTTGCAATATTTCTTTTATAGTTCGAAACTCATTGAAGATAATACAAGGTCTTTGGTAAGTAAACACGTAAGTAACTCGGTTAGGAATGTATTTAGTAGTTGTCTAATTAAGCGCTTACATGGGTCAACATGCAAAAAAATAATATTAGTAAGTATATTTTATATTTCTATCAATTTTAATTTAGTTCATTTGTATATTTTAATTGATAAACATTTTATCAATTATATTAATAGCACAAATTTATCAATATAGATTATGTCAACTTTATATAGTATGTTTTCTTATAATATTAGAAAGGTTAAATGTTACCTATTTCATTTTTCTAATAAGCCTTCCACTAGATATTTATGTTTATCAAAACCCTAATAAAAACATAGAGATCATTTGATTTCTCTAATGGGTGTTAGGACTCGCTTGCCTTGGAGTTCTAACTTTGAGGAATATCAACAAACCATAGGTTCGCAAGCGATGGATAACACTTTACGGGTTGTATAAAATAAAACACCTAGTCCATGGTTTTTATCCTAATCCCATCTTGATCTTGAGGAATATCAACAAATCAAAAGCGATTATTCAATCATACCCACCATTTCACGACGGCCAAAGTATAATGCATATACTTTAAGGAATACTAACAAATACATGTATGTATCTTACATCGTCTAGTCAATATACTAATAGTGCTACACATAACATCTCTAGCTTGAGGAATATTAACACTAGAGAGTATGCAAGCAATCTATTAATATATAAATGGTGGAGTACAGTCTTATATTAAAGATTCATAATCTTTAATATATTATATTGAGTGATATTGACTTATGGAATAATGTACTTTTGTGAAATACCCTTGTGATTCAAGTGTCGGACACATAAAAAATCATGGTATACATATATTTGCGTATGTATTTATTCCTTAAGTCTATTTAGGTTTCTTTAATGTTCCACCTTTGGTTTATACATTCATATTATATTGTAACAACCCTAGATTTTGGCCTATATTTTAAATTTTGACTTTATTTTATTTTGAAACTATTTTAAACTTGTTTGATTTCAAACATTTCATTTTTAAAAATAAATGTTGATTAGTATGTGAGTTATAGTTTCAAACTGATATAAATTGAATATTTTACTAAAAAGTGAAATTCTGGTCAAACTGTTCAATCTTTGACTTTTAAACTTCAAATTTAAATTATATAAAATCTTAAATTTTATCTTTTATTATGAAAATAGATTTAATTCCATGAATACTGCTTTTTGTTTCGTTGAAAACGGACTTATTTTGTAGAAGTTATGTGTATTTCAATATTGTGTGTAAACTGATGTATTTAGCAATATTGTCTATTTTAAATTATATTTTTCTTTGTCATATTTTATTTTAATATGTGATAATATGTTATTTTATGTATATTTTTATCTTTTAATAATTTTAAAGTGATAGTATAATTTTTCTAAAGTTTATTGAATTTATTTTCTAATTTTAAAACCTAGTTTCCATTTCTTTGCTATTTTCTTAATTTAGTTATATAATTAAAATTTAACTATTTATTCACTTCGAAAATGTTTTAAAAGTCATTTTTATTTCAAATTTTTTCTTATAATATTTTTTAAAATGGAGTAAATAATTTTCCAAAGCCATTGGTATTTTTCTTGTAATTTTTATGTCCTGTTTGCTATTTTTAAACAATTTCTTTATTCCTTTTTCTATTTTTCTCTAATTTAATTATTTATTTTATTTTGGAAATGATAAATAAATTATTTTATTTCAAATTTTCACTTCGTAATATTTTTAAAATGAAGTGGATATTTTTCCAAGACTAGTAGTGATTTATTTGTAATTTCCGGACACTGTTTTGTATTTTTAAGTAATTTCTTTCATTCTTTTTATATTTTCCTTAAAATTAATTATTTATTTTCTTATATTTTTACTTAGTTTCGGTTGGTAAAGCATATTTCTAAGTTTATTTTGTTTATATAAAATTAAAAAGAAAAGGAAATGCCAAAGGTTTAAAAAGTTACAAAACTTAAGGCTTTTCACCTTCAAAACTCTTCATTTTCTCAACTCCTCATTTATGTGCATTTTTGGCCGTACAATATTTTTCTTAGCTGTGTATTTTCATTATCTTTCATGTGAAAAATACCTCAGTTCCTCATTTTTCATGGCTTCAAGAGATTGGGTAAAATTCTTCCTTCCTTTTTCTTGTTTTCTATGTTTTCTAAAATTGTTTTACATATGCTCTCTACCTCATAGCTTGGCTCCTCCTCAACCAGATCTGACCCAACCACCACCACCACTTTTCTCTGACCATCACACAGCCTAACACTTCCCCTCCTCAGGCCAAGCCAAGCCATGGTGAAGATCATCACAAAAATCCACCTAAACTAGCACTAACCATCACATGTGCCAAACCTAGTCTAGAATTGCCATCTCCTTCTTCTTCCACCTTTTGCCACCACTTCCTCCACCACCACCACCTCTGACCTAACCTCCACCCTCTGCCACATCAACCACCACCACCTGAACACCAGGCCAAGCCCACATAGCCTCCGGATGAACCCTATTGTGGCCTAGAGGTGTTGTAATTTGCCTTGTATATGTTGCCTTGTAGTTGAATTGATGCACCTATATTCATCACCTTCAAGTCCATGTTTGGCCAACCCTTACCAACACAAAACCAGATCCAAACCCACTCCTTAGCCATGCATTTCAGATCTGGAGCTGAAGCATAGATGGTAGAAAGCATGTGCAATCACTTTGGCTTTGGTTCATGCATTCATTTCTAACATTGTTTTATTGAATTTTGGGTTGAAAACTCATGTTGTCTATATTTGTTTTGTTTGAATGTGACAAGGAATTAATCTTTGGCTCTCCCATCTCAAATCATATTCGTGTTGTCGTGCCTCTGGACATCTTTGTTGTGTGTTTGTGGTCGTCATCTCCAGCTTAAACAAGTGAGTAATTCTCACCAGACGATGTGTACTTATATAACTAGTAAACTGACACCATTTGAATCTGTAAAATTATATCATCCTGTTATAACTGTTATATTATGATCATATAATGTTTACCCTGTTATTACATATGTTATATCATCTATTACTGTTATATGATGTTATTCTGTTCATTTTATCAGTTTATCACACTGCAAGTTCCCTGTAGATTAGGTTCACTATGGGTTGAAATGATACATACCCGAACGGACTTTAGAATAGGGAAAGATCGTTATGGGCTGAAATGATAAGTCTGAGCGACTTTTTATTTATTTTATTTAACTTGGGATTGCGGGTTTGAAATGATAGAACCCGGTTTTTCTTTGTAAACTGCGGATTGAAATGATACATATCCGTATCACTTGACCTAGGCTAGAAAATTATATACAGACCCGTGGTTTATATATTTTTCTAAAATTTTAAAAATATTTTAAAATGTAAATATTATGATATTTTGATTTAAACTTTATTAAAATGATTTCTATATAATATTTGTGATTTTCTACAAATTAAATAAGTGAATTAAGTAAATGGTGAAGTAGAATTTGGAATATAAGTAAATTTTGGAATTTATGATTTTGTTTTTAATGGAATTTATGTAAGTAAGAATATATGACAAATTTGATTTTAAAAGATGAATTTAATGATTTTATCAAGTAATAATAATTTTTAAAAGTGTTAATGATTTTGTATAAATTAAAATATGAATTAAATGAACATTTAAGCTGAATTTGGAAATATAACTTAAATTGAATTTTTGTGAAATTTGTTTAAAAGTGAATTTTTAATTTAGTAAAATAAATGGAAATAAGTTATATTTTGGAAATTTAAACTAAGTGGTTAAGTTAAGAATTTAATTAAAGAAATGAAAATTTAATTGTTATTTAATTTGATTTCTGTATGGAAATTGGACTTTATAAAACCATAGAAATAAAGGTATTTAAATGATTGTTTTTAAAAGTGAAAATATATGATTTTATAAGTTAAAATGATTTATATTAAAAGTTAATTATGTGTGAAATTGTAAATAAAACTCTGAATTTGATTTGACATCATTTTTGAAATATAATGTAAAGATATTACAGAATTAGAAAATGCTGTAGTTGTTTTAAATGAACCAAATAGCAAATTTAAACTAAGAGTTATTATAGCACTTTGTTAGTACTATAGTTGTTAAATTTAACTAAAATTTTAGTTGAAACTAAATTAATATATTACAGCATTTTAAATGTTGTCTTTCGTTAATGAACTGTTTTAAAACATAACATTTCGTAGCATTTCCTAAGTGCTGCGAATGTTGAATTTTCATTGTTTTAATAAACTTAAATGAATAAATGATCTTTGAAAAAGATTAAATTTTGGAAGTTAAATATTTAATTATAAAATATAATGAATTGACTTTAAATGATTTAAATGGGATAGTTGATTTGGGAAATACAACTATTTTGAAATGTGATTAAATGGTATTTAAATTTAAATTAAATAAATGATGTTTTGAAATGAAGTTTTGAAATGAATTTGAAATGATATTAAATCTTGGAATAAATAATTGAAGTTTATATTAGTATGAAAAATAATTGGTTTACTTGTAATTTGAATCTATATAAAAATATATTGGACTTATGAAATATAGGATAATAAAGCTTTGGAATTTATTTTATAATTTGAATAGTTATTTTGTGGATTAAATCTATATTTGAAATTTATAAGATTTGAAATGGTCTATGGAAATTTATTTGAAATAAATGATTGAATTGAATTGAAACTTTGGAAATTGAATACTTGATTTGAATATAATACTTACACTTTTAAATGAATTTAAATGAATTAATTTGTTGGAATATAAATTATTTAAAGTTGACTTGAAATGATAATAAATGAATGATATCTTGAATTTAAAAAGGTATTTAAAATTGAATATTTGGATTTGAACTCAAATGATGATTTGAAATGAAGGTTTGGAAAGATATGATATTTTAATATATTAAAATGATTTGAAATGAAGTTTTGGAAAGATATGATATTTTGATATATTGAAATGATTTGAAATGAAGTTTTGAAATGATATGATATTTTAAGCATATTGAAATGGTTTGGAATTGATTTAATCTTTATTTTGATAAAGATTTGGATTTGAAATGATATTCTATTTTGAAGTATAAACTGTTTTTAAATTATAACCACGGGTTATAATAACGATTGGTTGTTAAAGAGACCGGGATCGGATATGGACATACTCTCTGTCGATACCGAAAACCACTTTGACAACTGTGTACGCGGTGGAGTTCCAAAATGAAGTAGGATGGTGGCGACGATCCTAAGGTATATACGTGGACCCAACTCCCATGAGTTGGCATAAGGTGGCTAAAACAGGAGCGATTGACGGACCAATGAGGTAGCACCTCTGATCGGACACACTTCTTCGATACCATTCTATTATTTGTGATTGATTTGGTGCGCACCCTTGATTTGGGAGTGTTGTTCGAGGTGGGCGGTAGTGGCTGCTATGCGTCACCACCAATCCGGATGCGTAATTGGTATATCTACCCTGGCATTGCCTAGTGTGCCGTGTCACCTACCATACCGAGCCCACTACGATTTTGGTTTAAAGATCCGACCACGTTAAGGTTCACCATCCCCTTAACGCTATTTTCTATATGATTATAATTTACTAATTAGACATTATTGTATATAGCGTATATTACTACATAGTAAATAGTTTAACGGATCCTTAAAGAATGGGCGATCCCAAGCATTCTTTAAGTTACTTGTACCTTATTACAGTTCACTTGAGTTGGTTTACATTATATAAGTATATATTGTCCTGACTCGAGTGTTTGTATTTTTATTTACGCTCGGGTCAGCCTGAGTATTCACAGATTTGGATTCCACTTTCTGGAGATTGGAATCGCTGGAGATTATCTTCTTATCTAGTTTTATCTATCTCAGTTCTGTTGTTCTATTCAGCTTGTACTTGGTTATCATATTGAGACTTCTGTTGTACTTTATTTCTTCTGTTGTATCTTATTTAACTCTGATATATTTACATAGTAGCTTCATGAACTACTATTTCTTTTACTTCCGCTGCATTATTTTACTCTGTGTCTGTGATATGTGATTATATTTATTTACTGTATATTCTGAGATTTGCCAAATTTTATTTACAACGCGGTATTTTCAGCAATTCAATTCCGGCATGAGTGTCTACCTATACACTTATAATGGATGCGAATGGTTGAATATATCGGGTTGTTACAGTTGGTATCAGAGCTCTGGTTTTAGGCAAACTCAGCATATAGAGTAAATTTAATTACAGAATCACTTTCGTTCGAACTTGAATTCCTTCTTCTTCAATTCGGTTTCCTTTGAATTTTGGAACGTTCCCTTCGGTTCCAAAATCCATTCTTGTCCCTCACTATTCATCTTCTTTTGATTTTGGAGTACCACATAACTCCACTTCGAATGATCTTCATAGTGAATTGGCGGTCTCGCCAATATTCTAATTTTCTTGTAAAGGGGTGAAACTCCTTTACAATTAGCATCGATTCACCAGAGATTTATATCTATCCTTGGTTTAGATGCTAATACCTTTTGTTATTCCAAACTCTATCTTTTAAGATCGGACGTAGATTTACCCTAGAAAAATCCACACTTGATCTTATTCATTAAGTCACGGTTGACCCGGTTAAGGTTGTCATCGATTTATTTAAGCTTATCCATCTTCCTCTTTTATTATTTAATCATCTTGTCTTTTGTTTCCAACCTATCTCCAAACATTTTGAATTGTACTTGTAAATCTATGTCTGTTTTATATATTGTGTTGTTTGAGTTGTTGATGTTGATTTGGGCTTCCGATTGATTCGTCTGATCAACGCTATCGATAGGATTTCTAAAACACTTTGACAGAACAAACTGACACAATATTATTTTAAAATTTGGTTAATGAAATAAATTTTGATATAAGTAAATATTTTGGAACTGAATAAATTGATTTAAGTTGATTATTTGAAATGATAATACTTGATTTATCATTCTATAAATGAATTTATAAATAGTTGTTTATAAATTTGATTTGGGAACTGAAATGAATTTAAATCAAGAATTTGAGAATTTAATTTCCGATGGTTTCAAACCTTGTGTTTAAAATTTTAAAAGGATATATTATTTAAAGTATTTTTAAATAGAAATTTGTTTCCAAAGAATTTTAAAGTTTAAAAATCAGTGCTCATCTCTTTGTCGCTGGAAAATAATTTCGATGATGACTGCAGCATCATCGACGTTCATTTTCGAGTTTCGAAGAGAAGAAACCATTATGTAGTTTTGCTACAGCTTTGTTTGGGAAACTTGATTGATATGAATTTCTAAAATATGATTTGATTTAGAAAATATATAGATATATGATTTAAATTTGATTTGACAAATTATGTACATACATTTATTTATCTCTAAATGGTTTGAAAGGAATCGGAAATTTTATTCTTAAATTCTATCTTAAATAATAACTTCCAATATAAAAAGAAAATCAAAATTTTGAATAAATATTCAAGCTTGAAATGATTGAATTATAATGTTTATATTGTATATTAATTTTAGAAAGTTTTATTTCTATAATTCTCAATTGCATTCCAATATAACTTACCTTAATTCTTAGAAGTTAACAATGTAATTGGATAATATACAATATAAAAAGATTTTTATAAATAAAATTTGAGTGGTTATAATAAATATTATACACTTGAATTTTAGTTATAAAAAGATTAACATAGGTAAATTGAATAAAAAGGTTAATTGAATAATTTACAATATAAATGATGTTAAGGGAATTAGGATAAAATTAAAACAGTTATAATAAGTGTAAGTATATTTAACATAGATGATAAAATATATTGAGAGGAATAAATTTAACTTTAATTAGGAGTAAAGAGGAATTAAATTTATTAAGTACATTATGAGTATAATAATGATTTTTCCAATCCATGATTTCTAAAAAATTTAGTTTAAGAAAATGGGATGATAAGATAATGTAATTAGAGGTAGTTAAGGTTTATTTAACTTGTGTAAAAATTAATTATCAATTTAAGCTGAAACCATGGAAATTTCAAACCTATTATCTTATTTTGTTTTCCAAACTATCTTTGGGTGTCCTTATTTTCCTTATCGTGCTACAGACTGGTATAGGCATCTATCTATAATCTTTTTGCTTAGAAATCTTTCTATAATCTTTATAATCTTTGGTACTCATTTTAAATCTGAGCACTGCTTTCCACCCACAGACTGTCGGTCAAGCGGAAAGAGTAAATCAGATTCTAGAAGATCTTTTCGTGCTTGTGTTCCTGATTCTGGAGGATCTTGGGAAGATCATCTCCACCTTATTAAACTTACTTATAACAATAGTTATCAGGTATAATTTCAATCTCCTTGTCATCTTGTCATAATCTTATTTCACTCTATCTTTCCTGTGTTTTCCCGTAGCTCATTCCTTTTTGGGGACGAAAAGTTTTGAGTGGGGGAGAGTGTAACAATCCTAGATTTTGGCCTATATTTTAAAATTTGACTTTATTTTATTTTGAAACTATTTTAAACTTTTTTGATTTCAAACATTTCATTTTTAAAAATAAATGTTGATTATTATGTGAGTTATAGTTTCAAACTGATATAAATTGAATATTTTACTAAAAAGTGAAATTCTGGTCAAACTGTTCAATCTTTGACTTTTAAACTTCAAATTTAAATTATATAAAATCTTAAATTTTATCTTTTATTATGAAAATAGATTTAATTCCATGAATACTGCTTTTCGTTTCGTTGAAAACAGACTTATTTTGTAGAAGTTATGTGTATTTCAATATTGTGTGTAAACTGATGTATTTAGCAATATTGTCTATTTTAAATTATATTTTTCTTTGTCATATTTTATTTTAATATGTGTTAATATGTTATTTTATGTATATTTTTATCTTTTAATAATTTTAAAGTGATAGTATAATTTTTCTAAAGTTTATTGAATTTATTTTCTAATTTTAAAACCTAGTTTCCATTTCTTTGCTATTTTCTTAATTTAGTTATATAATTAAAATTTAATTAATTATTCACTTTGAAAATGTTTTAAAAGTCATTTTTATTTCAAATTTTGTCTTATAATATTTTTAAAATGGAGTAAATAATTTTCCAAAGCCATTGGTAATTTTCTTGTAATTTTATGTCCTGTTTGCTATTTTTAAACAATTTCTTTATTCCTTTTTCTATTTTTCTCCAATTTAATTATTTATTTTATTTTGGAAATGATAAATAAATTATTTTATTTCAAATTTTCACTTCATAATATTTTTAAAATGAAGTGGATATTTTTCCAAGACTAGTAGTGATTTATTTGTAATTTCCGGACACTGTTTTGTATTTTTAAGTAATTTCTTTCATTCTTTTTATATTTTCCTTAAAATTAATTATTTATTTTCTTATATTTTTACTTAGTTTCGGTTGGTAAAGCATATTTCTGAGTTTATTTTGTTTATATAAAATTAAAAAGAAAAGGAAATGCCAAAGGTTTAAAAAGTTACAAAACTTAAGGCTTTTCACCTTCAAAACTCTTCATTTTCTCAACTCCTCATTTATGTGCATTTTTGGCCGTACAATATTTTTCTTAGCTGTGTATTTTCATTATCTTTCACGTGAAAAATACCTCAGCTCCTCATTTTTCATGGCTTCAAGAGATTGGGTAAAATTCTTCCTTCCTTTTTCTTGTTTTCTATGTTTTCTACCATTGTTTTACATATGCTCTCTACCTCATAGCTTGGCTCCTACTCAACCAGATCTGACCCGACCACCACCACCACTTTTCTCTGACCATCACACAGCCTAACACCTCCCCTCCTCAGGCCAAGCCAAGCCATGGTGAAGATCATCACAAAAATGCAACTAAACTAGCACTAACCATCACATGTGCCAAACCTAGTCTAGAATTGCCATCTCCTTCTTCTTCCACCTTTTGCCACCACTTCCTCCACCACCACCACCTCTGACCTGACCTCCACCCTCTGCCACATCAACCACCACCACCTGAACACCAGGCCAAGCCCACATAGCCTCTGGCCGAACCCTATTGTGGCCTAGAGGTGTTGTAATTTGCCTTGTATATGTTGCCTTGTAGTTGAATTGATGCACCTATATTCATCACCTTCAAGTCCATGTTTGGCCAACCCTTACCAACACAAAACCAGATCCAAACCCACTCCTTAGCCTTGCATTTCAGATCTGGAGCTGAAGCATAGATGGTAGAAAGCATGTGCAATCACTTTGGCTTTGGTTCATGCATTCATTTCTAACATTGTTTTATTGAATTTTGGGTTGAAAACTCATGTTGTCTATATTTGTTTTGTTTGAATGTGACAAGGAATTAATCTTTGGCTCTCCCATCTCAAATCATATTCATGTTGTCGTGCTTTCGTGCCTCTGGTCATCTTTGTTGTGTGTTTGTGGTCGTCATCTCCAGCTTAAACAAGTGAGTAATTCTCACCAGACGATGTGTACTTATATAACTAGTAAACTGACACCATTTGAATCTGTAAAATTATATCATCCTGTTATAACTGTTATATTATGATCATATAATGTTTACCCTGTTATTACATATGTTATATCATCTATTACTGTTATATGATGTTATTCTGTTCATTTTATCAGTTTATCACACTGCAAGTTCCCTGTAGATTAGGTTCACTATGGGTTGAAATGATACATACCCGAACGGACTTTAGAATAGGGAAAGATCGTTATGGGCTGAAATGATAAGCCTGAGCGACTTTTTATTTATTTTATTTAACTTGGGATTGCGGGTTTGAAATGATAGAACCCGGTTTTTCTTTGTAAACTGCGGATTGAAATGATACATATCCGTATCACTTGACCTAGGCTAGAAAATTATATACAGACCCGTGGTTTATATATTTTTCTAAAATTTTAAAAATATTTTAAAATGTAAATATTATGATATTTTGATTTAAACTTTATTAAAATGATTCTATATAATATTTGTGATTTTCTACAAATTAAATAAGTGAATTAAGTAAATGGTGAAGTAGAATTTGGAATATAAGTAAATTTTGGAATTTATGATTTTGTTTTTAATGGAATTTATGTAAGTAAGAATATATGACAAATTTGATTTTAAAAGATGAATTTAATGATTTTATCAAGTAATATTAATTTTTAAAAGTGTTAATGATTTTGTATAAATTAAAATATGAATTAAATGAACATTTAAGCTGAATTTGGAAATATAACTTAAATTGAATTTTTGTGAAATTTGTTTAAAAGTGAATTTTTAATTTAGTAAAATAAATGGAAATAAATTATATTTTGGAAATTTAAACTTAGTGGTTAAGTTAAAAATTTAATTAAAGAAATGAAAATTTAATTGTTATTTAATTTGATTTCTGTATGGAAATTGGACTTTATAAAACCATAGAAATAAAGGTATTTAAATGATTGTTTTTAAAAGTGAAAATATATGATTTATAAGTTAAAATGATTTATATTAAAAGTTAATTATGTGTGAAATTGTAAATAAAACTCTGAATTTGATTTGACATCATTTTTGAAATATAATGTAAAGATATTACAGCATTGGAAAATGCTATAGTTGTTTTAAATGAACCAAATAGCAAATTTGAACTAAGGGTTATTATAGCACTTTGTTAGTACTATAGTTGTTAAATTTAACTAAAATTTTAGTTGAAACTAAATTAAGATATTACAGCATTTTAAATGTTGTCTTTCGTTAATGAACTGTTTTAAAACATAACATTTCGTAGCATTTCCTAAGTGCTGCGAATGTTGAATTTTCATTGTTTTAATAAACTTAAATGAATAAATGATCTTTGAAAAAAATTAAATTTTGGAAGTTAAATATTTAATTATAAAATATAATGAATTGACTTTAAATGATTTAAATGGGATAGTTGATTTGGGAAATACAACTATTTTGAAATGTGATTAAATGGTATTTAAATTTAAATTAAATAAATGATGTTTTGAAATGATGTTTTGAAATGAAGTTTTGAAATGAATTTGAAATGATATTAAATCTTGGAATAAATAATTGAAGTTTATATTAGTATGAAAAATAATTGGTTTACTTGTAATTTGAATCTATATAAAAAGATATTGGACTTATGAAATATAGGATAATAAAGCTTTGGAATTTATTTTATAATTTGAATAGTTATTTTGTGGATTAAATCTATATTTGAAATTTATAAGATTTGAAATGGTCTATGGAAATTTATTTGAAATAAATGATTGAATTGAATTGAAACTTTGGAAATTGAATACTTGATTTGAATATAATACTTACACTTTTAAATGAATTTAAATGAATTAATTTGTTGGAATATAAATTATTTAAAGTTGACTTGAAATGATAATAAATGAATGATATCTTGAATTTAAAAAGGTATTTAAAATTGAATATTTGGATTTGAACTCAAATGATGATTTGAAATGAAGGTTTGGAAAGATATGATATTTTAATATATTAAAATGATTTGAAATGAAGTTTTGGAAAGATATGATATTTTGATATATTGAAATGATTTGAAATGAAGTTTTGAAATGATATGATATTTTAAGCATATTGAAATGGTTTGGAATTGATTTAATCTTTATTTTGATAAAGATTTGGATTTGAAATGATATTCTATTTTGAAGTATAAACTGTTTTTAAATTATAACCACGGGTTATAATAACGATTGGTTGTTAAAGAGACCGGGATCGGATATGGACATACTCTCTGTCGATACCGAAAACCACTTTGACAACTGTGTACGCGGTGGAGTTCCAGAATGAAGTAGGATGGTGGCGATGATCCTAAGGTATATACGTGGACCCAACTCCCGTGAGTTGGCATAAGGTGGCTAAAACAGGAGCGATTGACGGACCAATGAGGTAGCACCTCTGATCGGACACACTTCTTCGATACCATTCTATTATTTGTGATTGATTTGGTGCGCACCCTTGATTTGGGAGTGTTGTTCGAGGTGGGCGGTAGTGGCTGCTATGCGTCACCACCAGTCCGGATGCGTAATTGGTATATCTACCCTGGCATTGCCTAGTGTGCCGTGTCACCTACCATATCGAGCCCACTATGATTTTGGTTTAAAGATCCGACTGCGTTAAGGTTCACCATCCCCTTAACGCTATTTTCTATATGATTATACTTTACTAATTAGACATTACTGTATATAGCGTATATTACTACATAGTAAATAGTTTAATGGATCCTTAAAGAATGGGCGATCCCAAGCATTCTTTAAGTTACTTGTACCTTATTACAGTTCACTTGAGTTGGTTTACATTATATAAGTATATATTTTCCTGACTCGAGTGTTAGTATTTTTATTTACGCTCGGGTCAGCCTGAGTATTCACAGATTTGGATTCCACTGTCTGGAGATTGGAATCGCTGGAGATTATCTGCTTATCTAGTTTTATCTATCTCAGTTCTGTTGTTCTATTCAGCTTGTACTTGGTTATCATATTGAGACTTCTGTTGTACTTTATTTCTTCTGTTGTATCTTATTTAACTCTGATATATTTACATAGTAGCTTCATGAACTACTATTTCTTTTACTTCCGCTGCATTATTTTACTCTGTGTCTGTGATCTATGATTATATTTATTTACTGTATATTCTGAGATTTGCCAAATTTTATTTACAACGCGGTATTTTGAGCAATTCAATTCCGGCATGAGTGTCTACCTATACACTTATAATGGATGCGAATGGTTGAAAATTTCTTCTATTGTATCTTATTTAACTAATTTTAATTAATTGACTCTTTAGTTAATTTTATATTATTATTCTAATATAACTTTTATATTGGATATGTATACTATAACCTTATAGTAATACATACATACATACATACATATATATATATATATATATATATATATTTATCATATATATATGTATCTTTAATTTAATTAATTAACCTTAATTTATTTATTTAACTAAACATTTTTAATTAAATTACATCGATTTCCAAAGTCGTTTTATATATACATACAAGTATATTTATACTATACTATAATAAACATTTTAAGATAATATAACATATATCGATATATATAATACATGCATGTGTGTGTGTGTGTATAATTAACTTATTTGATTTATTTATTTTATTAATCTTATTAATTAATTAGTTTTCAAAATTAATGTTTAAATTTTAAATATTAAAACAGTTTGAAAATTTTGTTATCTTTTCAAACATTTTGATAACCTATGTTATATTATAACTTTTATAATAAACATATTTCATCTTAAATTTAGCTTTTAAATTTAAAATCTTTACTTTAATTTTCAAAAAAAATTGAAAATTTGCCCAAGGCCTAATTTAAATTAGGCCTTTTCGATTAAGGGCAAATTTTGAGCTCACTTCACCTTTCAAGCTAGACCGGTAACCAGGTAGGACAAAGTACTTAGTTAACCAATTCCAGTCCTAGACACCACCTTTCTAGATACCATACTAAGTGGACAAGCTTAATTAGTTAGCCCTAACATGACTAATTTAGACCACATATAATATTGGGATCTGATACCATTGTTACTCTGGCCTAAACTCATTTGGGGTGGGTGAGTTTTACATGCAGCCTTTTGACTAGCAAACCATCATAGGACATGTAGGGGTAAGAGGCACTGCTTCATCATAGATCATAATGTGAGGACCCTCTATCATGCTAGTTGCAGGGATTGAACCTAGGACATCCAATTACCAAGTGATGCCTCAAACAACCTCGCTCTGATACCGTTATAGAACCGAGCCAGTCAGAGTGGGTTAAATAGGTAGATTTGAACAAAATTCCTATTGGGCCTATGAAGTCTAAAGAGATTTTCGATCCAACTAATAGTTGTTTTAAATAAAATTCTTTACTTTGTTTAATTAGATTGAAAGAGTTTGAATTTGACATAAATATAAATGTATGAGTGTATCAAATACACTCATTTGTGTAATAGTTATTCATTAAAGTTAATTTGAGACGTAAACGTTTTGTTTCCTTCTCTAAAGCCTGTACAATCAACTAAGGAACTAAATAGCTTTATTTGGAGAGCGAAACCTTTCATTTTTTTCTCCCTGATTAAATTAACGATTCATTAAATGTCATTGATGATCAATTTAAAAATAGCATGAAATGTAAGTATATCAAAATATACTCACAGTGTATATTATGCATGTGCAATATATAAGAAGTATGCATAGTTAACGATTCCCTTTATATGCTTTTGTTGTCCAAATTTTTTTTAAACAAAACAACATTTGTTATATATATAAACAAACATAATATATATATATATATATATATTCTTGTTTAGACTGATATTGATTTTGGTTGTTTGACATGTTTTAAAGTAAAGCAAACTATTTAAGACTAGTTTTAATTAACGGATAGTTTTAAATAAAAATTGTAATTTTCATAAAAGTCCATTTTGTAAAATTTGAATTAAGAACACATACGTATATGTATATTCATACATACATACATACATACATATATATATGCACATATATGTATACAATAACTCAATCAATGATTTAAATTCAAAACAAAGTATAATATATGTATTCAATTAATTTATATTTTAAAATATATATACATTCAATCAAAATAAATCTTAAATCTAATTGTTGACTTAAAGTAAAAAGTTTTAGGATTTAACAGAAAAGTTTATATGTAAATCTTAAAATGAATTAACTTTTATTCTAATGTAAATAATAACCAAAGTTGTTTCAAAATAACTTGTAATAGTGTATTTATTTCCCAAACTTGTAGCATAAAATTTAAATCAATTAATCAAAACATTTCAAAACAAAATATTGATTAAAAAATAATTTCTAAAATTGAAAATAATCAGACAGTTAAGGCACATATAAATTGATGGTGATAGAATTCAAATCTAAACTAAACATACAATATGAACAATAGAACAAAAGGAGGGTGGATCTATTTATATTAACATAAATAACATAAACTATTAGGGAATGAAGAGCATGTACAGATATAAGATGAATCAAAATAATAGACATGCTCTTAATTGATATAAAGGGGTTTTGATTCATATGTTTAAAATTAATCAATTAAACATACAATGAATCATTCAAATCCAAACATATGAATGGTAAAACATATAAATAAATAAATTAGAGAATCACCTTCGGATGTTGCTTATAAGTCACATCTTAAACGATGATATCTCCTCAGTTTTTCAAGATCCATACCCAATCCTTGCAGGAGATGGATAAACCACTTGTGTTTCATTTTATTTGATGTTATTTGTGATTTGAAGTTGAAAGATTTTTGGAAATATTTATTTTTTGTTTTCAACCATGGATGGTTAGGAGGAAAGAAGAGAATAAAATGAATGATAAAGAATGAATTTTTTGTAGGAAATGAATTAGTGGATTTATTTTAATTAAAAGAATTAAACATTTCTCATTCTTTAACTAAAACTTCCTTGATTAATTCCTTTGATTATCTCTCTCCCCACTCCTCTCCCTTCAAATGGTATGGCTGGAATTATATGCCATCAAATGACATAAAATTTTCATAAATCATTTCATGCAATTATCTTTTATTTAAACTTGTTTAAAATTACATCGATATCGTATATCGATGCGAAAAATATAACTTTTATAAATGCATTACAATATTACAAACAACTCTCAAACTTCAACTAAATTAAATAATAATTAATATTTCTTAAATATTAATTAATAATTAATTTATAATATTTTATAAATCAATTAAATCATGTGATTTTTTTGGAGAATTCATCATTATAGTTGTGTGGCTCAAATGTGTAAATTCAGTCAGTAATTAATATCCAATAATTCGAATATTAACATTCACACGTCACCTTAGCTAATGGTGTGACATTTTGGTTGAATTTATCGCTCATGCATCTTTTGATAAAATCAAATTTTACTTATTATAATCGGTATAAGGTAGTAATGATTATTTACATAAATTCTCTTAGTCAAAACTATATCACATTAGGCCTTATGGAATTTGGTTTTGTTCAAAACTCCAACATCGTCTACATTCAACTTTATAATTCCAAACACAAAATCCTTGGTTCATGAATGACAACTATTAGTAACCATACTGCTCTAGCCATAGACTTTGATTTTAATTAACTATAGTTAACCATGAGACTAACCTCATATAACCGAGGAGACAAATTCTCTATTGAATGGTGTTCCACTTCCACCGCTTCAACTCAGACCCAAATATAGTCATTCGTTGAATGTCTTGCCATGATTTAACTATAATCAAAATGGAGTGTCCATATTGAAGTTCTACTATATTCTCAAATCGAGGGAATTGTGTAACATCATCATTTCGAGATTGTTTGTTTGACCTTAGTTACATTAACCAACAGAGAACTCTCGAGTGAGTCATTCTATGGTTATCCAATAACTATCAATACGTAATCCCTTGGTGCCTACAGTAGCCATGAGAAATACACTGCCCAATATTTGGAGAGACTTTAGTCTCAACGGATGAATCGATATCCTTTCTTGAAACATCTTGATTGAGAATATTTAAAACAATATGTTGTTTTCATAGTGATAAAATTCTCACGAGTATAACACTTTGTAATTACTATCACATAATATATCATTTAAGGATTTTCCATCTAGATACTTTAAATTAATTACTTGATTATTTATACCACTTTATAATAAGTATATGGTAGAAAGAAAAACACATTTTATTTTGAACAAGATTGGTCACAAAATTAGATATATGTAACAAATTACATAATTGCCCCTAGGACATACCCCTAACTCTATCAAAAATAGCTTTGAGTGTGTCGCATAAATTGAATCTCAAGGATGGTCAATTTCACATACAATAAACAGTTTGATTGAATCTCAAAAATATTATATGTTTTTACTGTTATTGTTGTTGTTGTTACTTAAATTGCATAAAATAAAATGTAGAAATAACCGTCTAAAGTTGGGCTAAGAGTCATTGTATTTTAATCGACATTTTAATCAAGGAACAACCATATATACACCGAGAAGATAGAAACAACATCTTAATCAAGCTAATGTATTTTAAACGATGGCATCTTAATCAAGAAATAAACAGAGGAATTACGATTGACAAGTGTAAAGTAAAAATTGTACATGCACATTTGATCAATTTGTGTATATAAACTTTAATTTTAAAATTGCACATTACTGAATGCACGGTATTTTTCAAATTAGTTTTAGATGATGTCTTTTATAATAACTCGTATTTTATGTATCGGAGGGCCGTAAAATATTATTTTTAAATCCGTGTTGGGTCGGATTTGGATGTAATTTTGAGTAATATTGAGTAGTGACATTTTTGACCCCTATAAATTTTATTCGACGATTTTGACCCTAAAACTTGTAAGGCATACAAATTTGATAAGAGCGCAATAAGGGTCTAAAACCACTTTCAAATGAAAGATATTATTGATTTTCTTTCCGTAGAGCGGTCAAAATAGCACTTATCGTTTAAGATATATGGTTGTTTTAAGTTTAGATAGTTTTTGGACAACTTGGTGTGTATAGTGAGATATGGGTTGAGCCCAATAGTCCTTTCGGGGTTAGAGCCAAGTGAGGTTGATGGGATTTTCCACAATCATTATTCCACTTCCAAAAACATTCTAAAATCCATTACTCTTCTCTTTATAGCAAAAAAAGGACCATTAAACCTTACTTTAATTAGCCAGATCTTGTCACTTGAGGGTAATTAGCAAGGGGATTAGTTTATTTATAGATTTAGGGAGCACTAGGATTCGTGAATCACTGTTCATTTCTGATTTTCATTGGTACATGTGCTTGGGCTGATCTAAGTGAGCGATTTTGCATATCTCGCTATTTTATGTTAGTTAATATAGTTAAAATGAGGTTTCTAAGATAGTTTAAATGTTAAAACATTTTCAAACTTAGATCTAACCTTGATAACACTTTCAAAATGGTTTTAAAAAGGTAAATGTGTGTTTTTGGTTCGTTTTTGACTATTTTGTCAAACCACTCGCCATTTTGTGTATGGCTAGATCTAGAACAAGATAAATATTTGAATCGTGTTTGGATTACTTGTATAGATGTTTGGATTCTTTGTCATGTTTCTATGAAATCGTTTGCTCCTAGTTTGGGTGTAATTTGAGAGTGGTCGTCACTTGAGTGATTCGACGAGCAAAAGTGTTCGTGATATGATGAAATTTGTGTGAACTATTTGTGAAAGCCTATGAAGGTTATAGTTTTGGTCGCATGGTGTTTAGAGTAGAGACGAAGGAGTTTTGGGTTATTTTAAATCAGGCCGGTGGTGGTCAAAAATCAAGTCGTTGGTGAAGACTACTTCAGGGAATGGAGGAGTGAATTTTGGTCATACACGTGTTGACCTTGGGGTTTTAGCATTGGAGCTTCAGGCCATGGGGTGCCACCTTGAGATTTGGACTTAGTGGTAAAAAGTGTTGGCACCAAGAGGTTTTAGAGTGGCGGCAATGTTACTTTGAGAATTAGGCTGCATTAATCCGGGATGGTGAAGGTTGGACTTCAGGGTAAGAGGTGACGACGAGAGGTCTATCCCTAAGAGGTTTGCCATCGACTAGTTTCTAGGCGTTGAGTTCTGGTTTTGGGTTGGGTGATTAAAGGCTTTGGCTCTATTAGACTTTGCTTTGGGGAAATAGTGAGGTGTCGAGAGGATTTGAGATGATGGAACTTAGCCCATATTTGGCTAAGTAAATAGGTCGGTGACAACCTGATTATGGTTGGTGATGACCATATGATAAGTGAAGGGAACCGAGGCGTATACTTTGGGGTTCATATCATGTTCGTTCGTTTGTTTATTTGACACTTCGTTTTGACATTTTAGCTTCACAACGAGCTATTTTTGATGGTGAAGCGATGCCGCGATGATTCAATGTGATGACTTTGAAACTTCGATGAGAAGACTCTACGACTAGTGACAGACATCTAGGGATGTTCCAGAATTTGACATATTGATGGGTGAATCATCTTGGTTGAGTAATTCGGATGAGAATTGTACAACCCATCCTAGTTGAGTACTTTGGGTGGGAAGTGTATTTGGGCTTGGTGATAGTCCGTAGAGACACGTATGACGGGTGTTCTAGTATCAAATCATGTGCAGAAAATATAGATGATCATTATATATATATAAAGCATGTTTCATGAGGCTAGGGTATGTAAGGACGCTCATCTGTGTACCCTGGACCTTGGTGATGGTCTAGACTGCCTTGATGATAGCAGTACCTTGGTGATGGAATGTGAATGAATACCAATTCCAGTAGCGACATGGTGTGTCGTGGACCTTCGTGACGGTCGTAAGAATAATTAGAGATTAGAAGGCATCCTTGTAGTTATGCGAGACCTTGGTGGTGGTTGGGTGATATGAGACCTTAGTGATGATATGACCGAAGTGAGACCTTAGTGACAGTTGTCGTTGCGTGTTTGCTGTTTGTTTTCCTTGGCTGCTATGATTGGTGTTATTGTTATGTGTCTATTATGGATGTCTCATGAACACCTATATTATACTTAGTGTAGTATGCCCACATGAAGATGATAGTATAACATATATGGTGTTATGTGCTAACTTGTTGGGTGCAGGGACAATGTCAGGTATGATTCTTCATACTCGATGTCTCTATTTTACGATATCGACTTTTATAGTATGTGGAGATTGTTTATCGCTCACACTAGACTTTTGTCTGACTCGAATTTTTATGCTTTACTTATTATTACTAAATAGTAGGTCTATGATAGCGCATGGGTATGTTCATTGGACTAGTAGCAGGCTGGCGCTTATTTGTATTATACTTTGGAACCTACTAATTACTATTTTTGTTGTGCAATACGGTGGAGTTTAATCAGTGCTTGTTTATTACAGAGACATATTTTAAAGTTTATTTATCGCTTGTATATACTCTATTACTATTTTGTATAACTGTATCGAAGCCGTCCTCTGATTTGCGATGGTTCGTGCAGTTATATTTCTGCCTTTCATGTTTTATATTCGTTTGATTATTATATTTTACCTTTGCGTTGTGAAATATACGACAGATTATCTATTGGAGTTTGATTGTTTTTAGCCTTGACAATCGTCCTACATCGGATGGATACTGCTACAATGCACCATATGCATATATTAGGTAGCGGATGTGTAGGACGGCCGTAGCATCTTTTCTTGGGTCTGCTACTGTGTTCTAAAATAGCCTTTTGCGTGACAACTTATAAAAGAGGACTGAATTAGTTTTGTATTTTTTTTCTCTTTTCGTTATTTTTCTTCTTTTAATATTATTTTTATTTTAGGAAAAAAAACGAAAAAACGAGTGCCAGAAGTTTAAAAAATAGGAAAACTACGACCCTGGAGTTGACTGAACAAATTTTTAAATAACAGAGGCGACATGTTTCATCATAGCATACGTCTATTGTAGCCGGTTCCGAATGAAAGAGTCAAATATCTATGGTTACGTACAGCCCATAATTATGCCATGAGCTAAGCAACTCTTCCTTACTCGATACAATAAATAATCTAACAGGAAACAAATATAGAACGTGGAGAGCGGAAGCTTTGCGTTGAAGTTGGAGAATAATAAAAGAGGTCAGTAGAGCAGGTGCTTCTGCCCCAACTATCCATTCCTTCGGAAACAGCGTATTTTTCACTATAATTATTCCTTTTTAACATGTTTCCTTTTATGTCTTCCTATGAAACAAAGTAGGTAGGTAGTATTGTCGAGAAAAATAATCTTATGGTACAACTCGTAGTTTGCTTCGTCAATGAGATATTATTATTATTATTATTTCGTTCATATTAATATTTTGGCTATTTTCCTATTCACTTAATGCATTGCCGACTTGTATGTGGAAAGCATTGTTTTATTTGAAAGTCTCATGCCCAAACTACCTACGAATGTGGTTTAGAATATATATCTAAATTATTGATAAAAAAATAATTTCACCTACTACAAAATTTAAATGGTAGGAAGGAAAAAATAAATTGTTTTGAATAAGTGACCGGTTAAATTTTACTCAATCAAATTTGAATAAGTATTGGATGATATGAAAGTATTGACTAATAAGTTAAGCAATCTCGGAATTAGATTAATGCATTGTGTAAGCAAATGTTACTTTCTAATCGCCAGGTTTAAAAATGTAAAATAAGAAAGAAAGTAAATTTAAATAAATGACACAAAGATGTAGAGTGGTTCGTAAGTTTGCATATGTCCACTATAAAGATCTCTTACTAAGTTTTTTTCTTACAGTTAAAATGAATCATAGAAGAATAATAAGAAATAAAACAATTAAGACTAAAAAATTGCTAATTTTGAGTGTTTAGGGCTTTGATTTGCCGTGTGAGGAGAGACTGAATAGTGTATAATAACTAGATTTCAGCCAATTTCCAACCCCTTTGAAGTAGCATTGCATAGGATATTCATAGTGGTTGTAATGAATGATGGATGACTGAGATTGCAAAGTAAAATAGGCAGGAAGCATGTCTGACCGTCGATCTGATCGCATGGGCTAATGGAAGACGGCTGTAAACGTAGAAAGGAATATATGGCTGAGAAGCATGCTAATTGTTCCTGTGTACTAGGCCCAGACATTGCATTTAATGCGCATTAAATGCCGATGGCGTGCTACAGGAGCGGGTATGTTGTTGGTCACTTTGCTATAATACCTAGTACAACTAACTATATGACTTGTCGTTTACTTTTGCATGCCTATGTGGCAATGCGAATGCACGGATGTCTCCAGACTAGGCTGGTCGGCTGTTAATGTCACTTGAAGAATGCTGAATATTGATAATGACCAAGTTGCACGAAAGGTGCGGGTCGGATATGAGATGACGGGGCAGGCTGCTTGGCGACCGATCAAAGATGGCTATGATGAAGCCGATCTAAAGATGAGTCATGGTTGGACTGTTCCAGTTTATTGAGATGGTTGTTGACGCCGCGTTAAGTTATATTGACCAACAATGGAATTAGATGTAGGCCGTCATGAATGGCCCAGTCGTAGATATGCTGGGTCAGCTTTGATTACGTTGCACTATGCCTTAACTGGCTTGCAAACCACACTTGGGAGAATTTGAGCAATATTTTTTCTCCAAACCCGTTTCTGTGACTAGGAGCACGTTTATCATATGCTTAGGGTAATATTTATATGCTTAGGGTAATATTTTACTATTTTTATATGCTTAGGGTAATATTTTACTCATATCAGACTTCATATTTGACCCATGTTTATTCTTATTCCCCTATAAACTCACAGGTACTCATTCGAGTAGGTTGAGTTTATGGGCCTAGATAGATAGGTTTTGGGAAAGGCCGAACAATGCAAGTTGAAGATGAAATAGGAGGCTCTAGTCTTATGTTTATGGTGTTTTGATTTGGCCGTATTTAGTGTTTGTGATTGCATCTTCATATGTGGTGCATGATATTAATAGCTACGTTGACCTCGCATGTGCATCACTTTGGGATGTAAATATTATTGAACTAAATTTGTAATATGTGCTCGTTCTAGTTATATATGATATATTTACGTAAGACTGCATTATATAACTGAACCCATCTCTCTCATTGAAATATAATTCCAATGTGACAGATGCTATTGGGGTACCATCTTTACGTTTCAGAATGAGGGATGTTACATTAACTCTGCTGAGCTACTTGGTTAGTCGCCTCCAAGGAATGTATCTCTCTTCCAGCAGCTTGATGGTTTTAATGGAGGCAACTACAGATTCATCCAGATTAGTTCTAGGTGGTAGTTGAATATAATCCTAGAGATGTTTTGGTTCGAAGAATGTGACTAAGTGGCTAGAGTGGGAGCAGAAGAGAGAGTAGCAGTAGAAGTGAGAACAAACCCATGGCCTGGGGACTCGCGATGTGAATTGGCTGTAGAGGTGTAAATTTTATACAAGTGTCCGACATCCAACTTGGCCTGAGGTTACAAAGTGTTTGGTCCATGTCTATTGGATTGTAATTTAGGATAAGAAAAATGTACAAAAATATGTTCGTCCGAAATTGTTCGATATTTTTCTATTGTCCAAACATTGTCCATCCGTTGTCTGGCTTGTACGAATAATGTCCAAACTTAAACCCTATCTGTTCTGTGTCCATTCGAATCTCTTATAGGACAAGACACGAACACATGTATGTCTGGTTTAATCCGAACCGTTTATACCACTAATTGGTTGTAGATTTTGAGAATGAGGCCATTATTTTCTTAGCTTGGTGTTGAGCAAGAGGTGAAGTTGTATGGCCTTTGCCATGGATTTCCAAAGAAACGACAGGCTAAGCATCCAAATTGGACTCCAATCCTTGGAGAAGAGTTGTTTGAAGCTAAA
Source organism: Allium fistulosum (assembly GCA_030737815.1). Taxonomy (NCBI): domain Eukaryota; kingdom Viridiplantae; phylum Streptophyta; class Magnoliopsida; order Asparagales; family Amaryllidaceae; genus Allium; species Allium fistulosum. The sequence continues at coordinate 210,933,703 of CM060907.1, forward strand.
CTAGCCGAGGCTTTGTACGGAGTGCTCGTGCGAGCTATATGGTAGAAGGAGACTGATAGTTGGGAGAAGCAGAGCGAGTTCTGCAATGCTAAGATACATAGCCAGTTATAGAACGGTGAATAAGGGAGTAGGTTTGAAAAGAGGAATCTCGGCAATCAGTTAGTCATAAGCACAAGGGGTACCTCTAGATGGAGGCGAAGATGGAGACTGTTGGGGTGTCTCGCATTGTATGGTAATGAGCGCGGAATGGAAATAATCTTCTTGCATCGTGAAAAATAAAAGAGGCCGAGTGTATATATATAAATTTAGTCACACGTAATAACAAGAGATTCCTTTTGTTAAAAATGTTGACCAAACTGTATCTGATCGCCATGGAGGGATGTGCGGATGGATCCTCAAACTTCAACATAGTATCTGAGCCGATGATTATGCCTAGGACAATAGAAAATGCACAAGAGATCTGCAAATCATGATGGTTAGCAGTGTAGGCTTAAGTATGTTGACTTAAGGTGAAGCTAAACCATGGTACGTTGTGTCTGATAGAATGACACATGAACAAAGTCATGATATGGTGCATGCATCAAAGTTGGCATAGTGGAAGAGGCATGAATGAATGCGAACCAAGGTGGAGATTCTTTAGGGTGTCTTGTATCGTATGGGTAATGGATGCGGAGTGGAAATAATAGTCTCACATCATGAAAAATAATAGAGGTGGAGTGGTATATATATAAGTTTGGTCATATGTAACAACAAGGGGTTCTTTTTATTGAAAGATATTGACCAAACCCTATGTGACCGTTATGGAGGGAGGTGTGGGTGGATCCTTGAACTTCAACAACTATAATTTGCAATACATGGAAGGCGTTATGCATATCCAATATGTTTTTAGGTAAGTCAATGTGATGTGCATGTAAATGTGCATACCTTTACCACCATATTTAATCTATTTAAATTAGATAAATGATCATATTGGGTATTTAACTTGTTTAAACCAAAATTCAAATTATTTCAAATCGTCACATATTCATCTTCATCCAAGGGCAAAATGGTCATTTTTGTGCATATATTAATTTTCTAAAATTTAATTGAAAATTTCTATATTATTTTGTAGGAATTTAAATTCATATACAAGTGGTTTTATGAAGATATATGCATGCACAAGAGTGAAGATAAAGAAATGAAGATGGAAATAATTCAAAGGCATGATAATGGAGGACCCCACCTACCCACATACCTTCATGTACAAATTAGAGGCTAATACACATACTAATAGAGTTTAAAAGCTTCATGCACATCTAAATGAGGATTATTTGAAGCTAATAATTACTTGGCCTCCACACTTCCTAAGAGGGTATTTTGGGCATTCCCCAAAAATATGAATTAGGGTTTAACACATGTATAAAATCCCTTATGTTTCATGTAACCCTCCTCTCCTTCTTAGTTCCTCTTAGTTTAGTTTAGGCTCACAAATAAACAAGCTCTTCTCTTTCTCTTTTCATGGCTACTTAGCCATTTTTATTTTCATGTAATTTTTTTTATGCAATTTAATATATGATCTTTTCTTTTCTTGTTTATTTCCTTTCATGTTGTAGTGTAGATTTACATTCAAGCAAAGTAGAATAGTTTTAATTCTTGTTAATTAGCTTCTCTTTTCCATTAGCTTTCATTTTCCTTTCCTTTTGCTTTCAAGTTGCTAGCTACATTTGTTAATCAAATGACAAATATGAGAAGCTAAACCCTTTCAATTTAGGGGTAATGAAGCTCTCTAATTATGTAGCTTCAACTATTTGTTAATTCATGCTCTCTTTTTATGCTTAATGATGATCATTGAAGTGTTTTATTTGTTGTTATTGCTTTGAATTTGATAGCCTATATTGTTAACACCAAATAGGCTATGCTTAAACAATCACTAACACAAATGCCTCTTCATCAAAATATGATTATGGCATAAGAAAGTGATTTGAAATTAAAATTTGATGGTCTATATTTCTAATCAATAGTTAATAGGCCATACTTAAAATAGATTTCATTTTCATTTTCATTGTCAAGTTTCATTAAAGTTAGTAAGTGGTTTAAGGGGTGTGTTAAAGTTTGATGGCTTATGTTGGCTAATCAATAGCACAAATATGCCATACTTATGATAAGCACATCAATTAAAGCACTAATGACCATAAAAGAGAGATCATGATTTCATATGTGTTGAACTATGTGATCTAGAGAGTGGATTTATTCTCTAAATTGTCACTTAACTCTTATTTTTGCTTCTCTTTTCTTTTAGTTAGTTAGTTAGTTAATTCTATAATTCTCTAGCTTAACTTTCACTCGAATTTGGTTTGATTTGATTGAATAGATTTTTAAAATCATCAATTCCCTACGGATCGACCCGTATTCGCCACGTACTACAAGTGTACACCGTGCGCTTGCGGTTAAATTTTAATTTGAAATTTTTCGACGGTTTTCTAACTCGATAGAAATTCCGTCGATTAACAAGTTTTTGAGACAAATAAATTTTCAAATATGTTTTTAGGTAAGTCAATGCAATAAGCAAAGTTACCAATCCTTTCAATCATAGTAAATGCCCAATAAATCTCGTGCCAACTTTTCCGTTCTTCGAATCCGACTATATTTTTCTAAGGAGAAACTTTAACATATATTATATATCCAATAGAGACCTCTAAGTCATTGTATTTTCCATCAATGTAACTATTTTGACGAACTTGAGTTATTTCCAAATGATATCTTGCTTTTTCAGTATCTATATATTATGTCTGGTCCAATTATCAATCACTTCCAACATGATGATGTCGTTGCATATAGATCTTCGAAGAATGCCATGTCAATGCTTGATTGATAACTATTGTTATATGTGAACCCTATACAAAATGTAAGTGATCCTCCTACGAGCTTTCAAAGTCAAGAATGCACACTCAAAATATATCCTCAAGCACTCAATTTACCCTCTTTATCTAATCATCGATTTAGAGTAGATTTGGTGTACTCAAGCTCAGCTTTATACCAAGTTCCCTCAATAAACTTTAAAAAAGTCTCTATTAAATAAAGGATCCTATCTCTAACAATACCCTTCAAAATTCCATGCAGTCTTACCACTTCACGCATATATAACTCAACCAACTTGGTTATCATTCTAGTTGACTCAAAAAAATGAAATGAGCACTCTTCGTTAATCGATCTATTTTCGAGAGTGTAAATATAATGTACCATACTGAACATAGGTGTGTTCATGTTCTATTCGACAAAAATTTCAAACAAACACAGACCGAACGCGACTTAAGCACTAACACTTTTTGTATAAACCTGATAACAGACGGACGATGTACGAATAGTAGATAATTCAAACAATTCACACGAACGCAGTGCCATATAAATTTTCCTGTTCTATTTTGTGTTCAAAATGAGAAATGCACGAACATGAATGGACATTTTTCGATTTTAAACCAAGCCGAACAGCGGACACTTGTACAAAATTAACATAACTCATGTGTATTTTTCTGTTTCTTTTCTACTCCTTGACAATCGATCTATATCCATATAATTCTACTCTCACTTCTATTTGGGAACTTTCAGTGGTTGAAACAATCCATTTGGCTTCAGATGCTCAGCTTTAACTTGTTGATAATTCATGTATTTAGCTACAAATATTCTTTCCCAACAAAATATTCACTTTATATCACTATGCATCTTATTTCATATGGTATGGATAGTCAATCTAGAATGATGACATCTCTTAACATTTGGTCTGTGAGTCCATCTACAATAGAGACATATGATTTATCATCCTCCTAAAGCCAATTGTCTTTATCAAACCAATCCTTTTTAGTAACAAGGATTTTCTCTCATATCTAAGTGATCCAAAACCTTTACAGCTTTGCATCACGTCATTGACTAGACCTTCTACACTCCAATAAAGTAGGATTTACCGCTAAACTCGTTAATATTTTCAGTTCAAGCCGATCTTTTGGTTGAAAATTATATCCAACTATATACTCTAACTGTTACTAGTTTAGAAATATGGAATCCAATGTCACAATCTCCAACTGAGTGCATTAGCCATAACATTTCCTTCTACAAACATATTGAAAATATCCAAATCATAAAAAGCAAGAAACTCTAACCTCGTTGTTGCCTTAGGTTAAGATCCTTCTAAAATAAATCCACTTCAATGATTTTAGGTTAAGATCCTTCTAAAAGAAATCTACTTCAATGATTTTAGGTTAAGATCCTTCTAAAAGAAATCTACTTCAATGATTTTAAAATCAAACCTTTAACCTAGTAGATAATGCCTCTGCATCTTCAATGAAAAATACTTTGGCTACTTTTTTTTGGAATCTTAAATGAACATTCTTTAATACAAAGCCAATATTTTATGAGTTTCACTTGGCTTCCCTAGTGAAAGGCCGATCTTTCTTTGTAACTTCACTTAATACTAAAGGATAATTGGATATGGTAAGGAACCGCAACTCAACCGAGTCCATGTGAATACCATTATATATTGATTTAAACTTCAATCTATCTGAGAAACATTTCAAAATCCATTATCTACTCCTTCGTAAACCCTAATAAAAGGATGTTCACATTGTAGCTCATGATGGTACCATAGTAGGCTCTTCATTAATAAATTATAATGAAGGCACGCGTAGTTAACCCAACCAAATTTAACATCTTTATCGATCCCATATAAATGGGCCTTACAAACAACTAGTGTTAAAAGTGTTTGACTTATGATCAAGACCCATATGTGTTTAGTAGTTTATCTATCCCAAACTTGGTTTAAATCAAGACATGAGAAATTTATAGTTGACAAATTGCGTATTTTATGATGGATATTAGATAATATAACATCTAAGTGTGATATGAATGATAAGTCTTACTTATCCACACACGTATGTTGAGCGGTATTCATATGGATGACTCTTTAAATTTTTTTCTTAGAAGCTTACATGAATGAGACTAATGTTACTTATTTAAGTAATATGAATTAAATAGTTAAATTTAAAAACATTAAATCATAAATTTGTATTATTATAATATGAATTATATGTGTCATTATTTCCATTATGTAAAGTGATCCCATAGTTATATTTTCTTAATTCTATAATGCTATGCCTAGTTTGTGACATGATACACTATATACTAGGATTGGTAAGGTAATGGTTACTGTTACCGAAATGGAAAATTATTACCATATTGATTCTACTAGTAAAGAAAAACATAATAACATTACTGTTACCGGTACACAAGTACACCGATGGTTGGTATATCGAAAAATAACTTACCGTTGATCAGTAATGGTAAATTTACCGTTAAGTTAGAGAAACAAATGTCAATATAAAGAAATATGTATTGGTAGATATCGCATTAATTAACATAAATACATCGTAATTTCAGGGAAAAGAGTAATTTTCAAAGAAAATGAAAGACAAGAAGATCAAAGAATCATAAAATTAGTCAACTATTATCCTAAAATATGTGTTAGTTGTAAAGTACAAAATTGATTAAGGTTAATAATATACAAATACATGATAATTGGTATATTTACCATCACGGCTACTTTGGATATTTTGTTACCATTAATTTACCAATGATGTTGATAAATTTACCATTATCATATCAATTGTATTAACATACCAAATTTTATATTATTAATTACCCATGGTGTAATGGTTAAATTACCATTATCGTATCAGCCTTATGTTAGCCGCATAATTGGTCTTACACTCCTGTAGAAGCATAGAAGAACCAACGATCCAATATGTAATTGTTGATTGATGTTTGTATGAGGATTTTGCTTCTATTTTTCTTCTTCTTATTATGAGTTATTCTTGTAGGATATCAAATCAAGATACGACAACACACACACACACACATATATAATGCAAAAGGAGAGCAAGGAAAAGAAAATTAAAGTTTTATAGTGGTTCGGCTTTGCCCAGATTTACTTTAATTAATTGTTACTACAGATTATCACTAATTGTGAGTTTTACAACAACGAACTTGAAATCTAGCATAGATGTGAGTTAGAATTCTAGTGTCTCCCCTTAGTGAAAATATTTTGATCCTCTTCTATGATGATGCTCCTCTATATTTATAGGCGTAAGAAAGATGTTCAAGGCCTGAAATCGCTCTAGATCCATATATCAACTTGGCCAAGAAATATTTGCTTCAAATCCACTAAAATAAGAGAAAGAATAATTTTACTTTAACGTTACTTATATTTATATATCCTGTTAATCAGCACATCAATGGCTGAAACAATAGTACTAATCGATAAACTTGTGTAAACTTTTGTTTTGTAGCAAATTATTATATCTTGTCTACCAATCCATTATTGTAACTTCATGCCTTGGATTCAAACCATGTATTAAGATCAAATCCATCAACTGTTCGGTTAAAATACATCATTGGTACTTAGCTAAAATCTTGAGTCTCTTCTCTTATATGTTGTTATTCTTTGCATTAGATCATCTATGAGCTTTTCATCCATCCCTTCATCATTCTAAAGTACAGTATCATCGAATTATTGAGTGAGAAAAATCATTGATAACACTTGCCTCTAAAGTGTGCTTTTGTTAATACAAAGCATGCTTTGTTTAAAAACAAACACTCAGTCTCAAATCCATTTGAGATATTTGTTACTTAGACCATTGCCCCATCTTTCAAAGAATGTTTTTTAATTCCATTAGTCTTTGATTCACATATATCCAATCGGTATAAGTACTATATCTTTTGCAGTAGATGAATTTGTATTTTCAAGCATGAATTCCATCCATCCTTGAATAACTCATAGTTCACGAGTTACTAAAATGAAGTTGCTAAATCCACAAGACTAAGTTACTTTAGGACAATTACGCAAGCATTAATTATTTGATTGATCGGTACTAATCCATATGGCATCAATTGATGTTGATCAATAGGTCTTATATAAGTCAACACTTAGCCATATTCTCTCCACTTCTCTACTTTCCATTTCCATCGCCTTAGTTCAAGCATTTTTCATCGATCCAAACTATTTTAATTCATCCCCAATCTTCTCCACTTCAAAAACAATCAGGTAGTCAACCATCATTCATTTCCATGCAGTTTTACATCAGTTCCATATCAATTTCACATCAATTCGATGATCATTATGCAAGATCATTCAGTAAAAAAAATACAAAAATCTTGCAAACTAAAAATGACCGGTTGATGTTTTGAGGCTACATAACCCTCAACAATTACCTAACAACTATTTCCTTGCTGATTTCCATGGATTTTGATTGACCTCCTAAACTCTAACTTTTGGGTACCAACCGATAAGGGCTAAACTCAACAATTTTGGATACTTCACTAGTTTTAATTGTTGGATACTCGAAGAATACGCATTCCATCACAACTCATTACTGGCAATCCTGGAATCTAAATAACCTGAAATACAATCCCTCTTGAAAAAAATCGGATCAAGAACACAAAAGCACTTGCCTACACGAGTTATGTAATGCCCCTGAATTTTAATTAACATTATTCGGGATATTTAATTGGATAAATTAAATAGAATAAAGTGAATAATTAGGGAGATGAGATTAATAAATCCAATGGCCATGTTTTAATGAATGAACTAAAATAATACTTAACTAAATTTTGGAGGAAGAATTTCCTAAGGCGTAAACTTGGATATGGGGCTACATTTCTTATTATAAATCTCTTCCTCCACCTTAATAAATTTTTACCTTCTCATTCATAACTCCTCACCTACTTTCGGTCGACCATTAAAAGCTCCAGGAAGAGCATAAATTGAAGAAAAAGCTAAAGAATTAAAGCTAGGAAATTATCTCATTCTCCAATTAACTAATCAAGGTGAATAATCATGTTTATCAGCTCATTTTCTCTGTTTGGATCGGCTATGGGTTATACCCGATTCATGTTTGTGTTTTGGTTAGGATATAACCATTTAAACCTTTGTTTAGATAAGACATAGGTGTTTTAAATGTTAATGGGCTACTTAACACGTTTTTATTTGGTTCTGGCTAAATTTCAAGTTGTTTTGATATTCATATGCTTTGAAATTTTAATATGTTGAAGAGAACATATTAATTGATTTTTTGGAAGTTTTCCAGAATTTTTCAAGATGTTTTAATAGTTATATAAAATTATTTAAGGTACAGGACTTAAAGGTTTTGTATAATTATAAAGGAGAAAGGGGCTTTTTCAAATTAATTTAAATTTCCAAATATGGAAAGTCAGTAGTAATTTTAAATATAAAATTCTGGCAACCAATCAGATTTAGACAAACAAGGCAGGTGGGATACATAACTATTTTAGATAGTATTTTCACTGTTTTAACTCTTTCGGCAAGACCTTCCGCCTCTATTCCAAACCTTTTGACAAGGTCGAAAGATATCAAATCTTCCGACTAGGTCAAAATCAATGCATATGGTATCAGGCGACTGGTACGTAGTGAATTGAAAGGGGTCGAAAGGTTAGAGATTTCGAAAGAGATGAAACCTTGTTTTGGTTTTAAAGAAAATACACCTGCTAGCTTTCGACAAAGAGCTCTCGATATTGTCAAATGGTTTAAAAGAAAATGGTTTCGATTGGTTTGCTTTCTTGTTTTAAATGAAACATTTCGACAAAGTCGAAAGGTTAGCTTTTGACAGGGTCGGAAGCATAGTTGCTGCTTTCAAACCTTTCGACCCATATTGAGTCAAAGGTCATCTTTTGTTTTATAAAACTCGTCGCCTCTCTCCATTGATTTCGAAGGGTTGGTTCCAACACCAACACTTCACTGTTTTTGAATGGTTCGAAGGGTTTTGACTTCGAAAGGTTTTGATTTCGAAAGGTTTCGGTTTCGAAAGGTTTTGGTTTCAAAAGGTTTTGATTTCAAAAGCTTTAATTTCGAAAGGTTTCGAAGGGGTTACCTTCAATGATTTCGAAAGGTTTTGAGTTTCAATGATTTCGAAAAGTTTTGAGTCTCAATGATTTTGAAAGGTTTTGAGTTTCATTACTTTGGAAAAGTTCATAATTGGTTTTATAGGGGGATACCCCAAGCTTTTGACAAGGTCGAAAAGAAACCTTCCGACAAGGTCGAAAGGTAGGACCTTTCGACAAGGTCAAAAGGTATGATTTTGTGATGCTTTCAAAAGGAAGGCTTCTGAACGGGCTAACTTTGGATGTTTATTTGCTTTCGAATGGGGCTTCATTCAAAGGGGTTTAAAGGGCTGTTTTAGCCATTTTTCCTTAAGTAAAATTTTGCTAATTTGAAGGGGTTACTTCGAAGGGTTATAGCATAAAATACTTATCTTTGTTTAAATATGTAAGGGGGATCCTTATATAAATTGGATGTAAATAAATCTTGGGGACACCGGGGTGGGTTTAATATTTTCGATACATAGTTTGGGGTTACAAATAGAAATATGCTTTCAAAAATATACATTGGGGCTATCAATGTGTTTTATTTAATTTAACCTAATTGGGGCTACCATTGGAAATAGGTTAAACATGTGGTATACCTAGGGAAAATAAATAATCATGGGGATCATGAATTTTAATAAATAATTAAAGGGATCATGATATTTTAATGGCCAAGCGTTGGGTTCTTGGTTAACTTAGGAAAACCATGGAATGTGCGGTGGATAGCCCACATCAAATTTCTAAAGTAAAGAATGTTTTGCCAGAGGTGGTTAGCCTCGGGATTTAGCACCCAAGGTTCATAGTCATCCTAGGAAAACTATGGAGTGTGCGGTGGATAGCCCACACCAATTTTTATAAAACAATGTACGATGGATAATCTGCATTTATTTTGATGAATTTGGTACGGATAGTCCTATTAAAGTTTTGAAGGATAGTCATTTTAAAGATTTTAGAGGGGAACTCTAATAAATTTCTTTTAGATGGGATATCTAATAAATGGGTGGATGGGATATTCAATATATACGATTTATGGTTTTATTTCATATTATGTTAAGACTAATCATTTTGGGTGCAGGGGCATAATAAATGATTTGCATGTTTTGTTTTGGATACTAGTGAGGGGAAAACCCATTCCGCTAAGCGGCGTGGTCTCACTAGCTATTATTTATGATAAGAGATGATAGAGGATTATTCATACTAGACTTATTGTCTGACTCGAAATTTGTGTTTCTCCACAAACTCTCGGGTACTCAAAATTAATTTGAGTAGTCTGAGAGTGGGAGACTTTCAGTTTTTGGACGAATAGGCTTCCGGAGACGTGCAGGAGGCAGTGTTAGCTATATAGGAGCTATTTTTTGTTTTCCGCTGTGATGTACTAAAAACTATAAAGTTCATATTTATTAGTTCTCTGATCATCATAAGGTGACATTTTCATATGTCGCTCTTATCGTATTTTGTACATGTATATGTGATCTGAACGTGTTTAACGTCTGGGATTATGTAATTAAATCTTAAATTGTAATTTGCATGAAATGGGAAATTCTATTTATTGCATGTGTTCTAGTATATCAATATTAACTATGCCGCATTTAGTCGCCAAGAAATAACAACTACAGATGACTACAGCATCAGTAGCGGTTAGTTTTGGGCCTCAGAAGGCGGGATGTCACAAGTTGGTATCAGAGCATGGTTTATGTACTTAAAAGGAATTTAAAACTTGAAAGATTTTTAAAAGCATAATCTAATGAATCTAAAATATGGTTGGGCTTGGGTAAGCGTTATAGTAACATATGTGTACTTTGCTATAAATACCTAAGTATGTATTCCCCACTTTCTTAGACCGTTCTTCTGTATCTTACAATGATTGGCTTTTAGGTAGTAGAGAAGTAAGATATGGAGGTAGGAAACCGAAGAGTGAATCAAGGTGGGAGACGCACCAAAACAAGTGGAAATGTTCGGCCCAATACTAGGAGCAATCAGGGTCGAAAGGCAAATGCAAACACAAATGCAAATGCTAATGTTGGTGCCGAGATTCCACCGATCGATATGGGGATAATGTATCAGTTCTTCATGAATATGATGCAAGCTGGACCAGCTGCAGGAGTGGCTGTAGGGAATGCTGGAGGAGCTAATTCGGTGGCCTCAGTTGGCAATAGCTATGACAAGCTAAGAAGGGATTACGCTAGCCTTGAAGGGAAGCCTTTTCTGGGAACCAAGGATGCAGTAGGAGTAAAGAACTGGCTATTGCATTGTGAAAGGATATTTGCAGATCTCGGCTTGACGGATATGCAGAAGAGAAGACTTGCTTCAAGGCAATTGCAGGGAGAAGCATTGTTTTGGTGGAACAGAGTTACCGTAGGAGAGCCAGAGGAAGACCTGACTTGGGCTGAATTTCGAAGGAGGTTCGAAGAAAGATTTCTATCTGAGGTTGACAAGTCGGCATTGCTAAGGAAGTTTGCAGATTTAGCCTAGGGGGATAAATTGGTGATTGAGTATGCTACGGATTTTGATGAGCTATCCCGTTACAGATATGCTACTATGGATACAGTCATTCAGAGGAATGATAAGTTTATCAGGGGGTTACATCCTGAGATTGCCCGAGCAACCATGCCAAACCTTCGGGATCCGTGTCATATAGTTGTTGGGATGGCTATTTGGAATGAAGAGATGCTTTCTACTTTTGGAAAGGGGAAACCGGTTGAGGTTCAGAATTTTCATGGGAGGAAGCAGAAGTTCTTCAAGAAGAAAGGTGCCCAGTCGCGGGTAGCAGCTAAGAAGAGCAAGGCTGATATTGTTTGTTACAAGTGTGACAAGAAGGGGCACTATGCTAATTAGTGTCACTCGGGTAATGGAAGAGCAGTTGCAGTGAGGCCTAATGTGAAGTGCTACAACTGTGGACAGATAGGGCATTACAAGGACAAGTGTCCCGAGGCTGTTAAGGCTGGAAAGGTCTTTGTGTTGGAACCACCATCCTCTAGACCAATGGCTGCTGAGAAAGGAAAAGCTGTGATGGAGGGTATGCTTATGATTCATAGTACTACAGTTAGGATACTATTTGATACTGGTGCATCGTACTCATTTATATCTCAGTATTTGGTAGATTGTTTATGTTTGGAACCTTTATACCTTATTACTCCTTTAAGGGTTGCGAATCCTATAAGAGGGTATGCAACTATGGGAATGAGATATGACCAGTTAGAAATTGATTTGTTAGGTCATATGTTTGCATGCAGTTTATATGTTTTTGATTTCGTGGGTTTCGGGATCATATTGGGTATGGATTGGTTAGATGGATATGATGCTAGGATATTTTTCCAGGAGGGGGAAATATCATTGAAGCACCCTAATAGCCGTAACCGAGTTATTTACTCGATAAGGAGTTCAGACGGAAATGCTTATGTGTTGTTGGGTGCCATGGGAACAGAAGCAGAGTTGAAGCAGATTTATGTTGCAAGAGAGTTTGTCGACGTGTTTGAACCAGTTTCGGGCTTGCCGCCAAAAAGAGCAATTGAGTTTCGGATAGATCTCATGCCATGAGATGAACCCGTAAGTAGACTACCTAGCAGGATGTCACCAACCGAGATGAAGGAATTGAAGGTGCAGCTAGTAGAATTGTAAGGAAAGAATTTCATCCGGCCAAGCAGTTCGCCTTGGGGAATGGCCGCGGTATTCGTAAAGAAGCCAGATGAGTCATTAAGGATGTGTATCGAGTATCATACGCTGAATGAGAGAACGCTCAAGAATAGGTATCCTTTGCGGAGAATCGACGACTTATTCGATCAGTTGAGTGGAGCCAGAGTGTTTTCCCAGCTAGATTTAGCGACAGGTTTCCATCAGCTAAGAGTGGCAAAGGATAGTATTCCTTTGACGGCGTTTAGGACTAGATATGGGTCTTACGAATGGTTGGTTATATCATTCGAGCTTACTAATGCGCCAGCTTTCTTCATGGATTTGATGAACCGGGTTTTCTGAGAGTACTTGGATATGTTCGTTTTGGTTTTTATTGATGACATTTTGGTATATTCTAAAAATGAGAAGGATCATGCAGATCATCTTAGAATAGTGTTGGAGATGCTAAGGCAACATCAGCTGAAAGTGAAGTTCTCAAAGTGTCATTTCTGGAAGAGGGAAGTGAAGTTCCTTGGTCATTTAGTTTCCGAGAAAGGTTTAGCAGTTGATCCAGATAAGATCGAAGCTGTCAATAATTGGAAGAGACCAGAAACGGTAAATGAGATTAGAAGTTTTCTTGGACTTGCAGGATACTACCAAAGGTTCATTAAGGATTTCTCGCGGATAGCGGCATCCTTGACTATGCTAACCAGGAAGGACATGAAGTTTGTTTGTTTTGACAAATGCAAGGAAGCATTCCTTAAGTTGAAACATTTGTTAACCAATGCGCCTGTGTTAGTAGTCCTAGATGGGAATCAGGGATTTGTAGTTTACACCGATGCATGTGGTATTGGGTTAGGTGTTGTGCTAATGCAGAATGGAAAGGTTATTGCCTATGCTTCTAGACAGCTTAGACCGCATGAAGTGAGATACCCTACTCATGATTTAGAGTTGGCAACGGTAATTTTCGCATTGAAGGTGTGGAGACATTATCTTTTGGGAGAAAGGTTTGAGCTATTTATGGATCATAAGTCTCTACGGTATTTATTCTCTCTGAAGGAGCTGAATATGAAACAGTTGAGATGGCTGGAGTTTGTTGCAGCTTATGATTTTAGCATCGAGTATACACCGAGAAAAGGAAATAAGGTGGCAGATGCGCTTAGCAGGAACATCAGAATGTGGTGTTAGCTATGTTGGCGGAATGGAAAGACTTTGAAGCACTGGCTACTTGTAGTGTGCAGTTGAGGTCGACTACTGGATCTAGTCAGAATATTGCCATGATGTCTTGTTTGGAAGTTCGACCAGTTCTGATCGAACGGATTGCTTCTAGGCAGAAAGAGGATCCATTGTTATCCGAGAGGATTAGAAGGTTAGAAGTTGGAACCGAGATTGATGATTTAAAGGATTTTATTCTTGACCATAGGGGTTGGTTGAGAAAGAAGGAACAGTTATGTGTTTCGGACATTGGAGACCTTAGGAAGGAAGTTCTTAGGGAATTTCATCGATCGAAGTTTACGATTCATCCTGGTGAAAGCAAGATGTATCAGGATATGAAGAGAAGTTTCTTCTGGGAAGAAATGAAGAGGGATGTTGGCTTATGGGTAAAATAGTGTTTGAACTGTCAGCAAGTAAAAGCCGAACATTAGAAGCCTAGTGGGTTGCTTCAGCCTTTGGATGTTCCAGTTCGGAAGTGGGACTCGATATCCATGGATTTTATTGACGGTTTTCCAAGGTCAAACCAGGGTAATGAAAGTATATGGGTCATAGTGGACAGATTGACCAAGAGTGCCCATTTCATTCCGGCAAGGTCAACCAGGACGGCACCTGTTTTGGCTAAGTTATTCATAAAGAACATCGTTAGACTGCATGGAATTCCTAGTAGTATCGTCAGTGATAGAGATGCTTTGTTTACTAGCGAGTTCTGGAAGAGCCTGTAGAGTGTATTAGGCACTAAGCTCAAGATGAGTACCGCATATCATCCTCAGTCGGATAGGCAGACAGAGAGAGTCAACAAGGTACTATAAGATCTGTTGAGAGCTTATATGTTGGATTTTAGCGGTTCTTGGGAAGATCACTTGCAATTAGTGGAGTTTTCCTATAATAATAGTTATCAGACTGCTATAGGAATGACGCCTTTTGAAGCTTTGTATGGAAGGCCATGCAAATCACCAACATGTTGTTTGGAGACTGGAGACAGATTGGTCCTTGGTCCAGATTTGGTGAGAGAGGCGATGGAAAAGATCGAGTTGATACGGGAAAGAATGAAGGAAGCTCAGTCCAGGCAGAAGAGTTACACAGACAAGAGGCGTAAGGACCTAGAGTTCTCAGTTGGAGATAGAGTTTTCATTAAGGTATCATAGATGAAAGGTGTGGTTTGGTTTGGGAAGACCGGTAAGCTCGCACCGAGATATGTTGGACCATTTCTTATATCAGAGAGGATTGAGAGACTCGCATACCAAGTAGATTTACCAAGCAGTTTGGTCGGGGTCCACAATGTGTTTCATATTTCTCATCTTAGGAAGTATGTTTATGATCCAGAAACTACTATCGCTCTGATGGCACTGGAGGACTTAGTGGTGGAACCGAATATGACTTTTGTGAGGCAATCAGTTCTTGTTGTGGCAAAAGATGAGAAAAGGCTAAGGAACAAGACGGTCAACTTGGTGAAAGTTCAGTGGAGCGACAACATCAAGGACTGTTCTTGGGAGATATAAGACATGATTAGGGCTACTTTTCCTGAGCTGTTTTAGATGGTATGTTCTACATAGGTTTTATATAGAATTTGGCTGGCAAGTTATACTAGCTTTGCTTGCATGGGCTATATGCTTGTTGTTGTGTCCTTACTGAAATTTCGAGGACAAAATTCTTTAAGGGGGGAGTCTGTAATGCCTCTGAATTTTAATTAACATTATTCAGGATATTTAATTGGATAAATTAAATAGAATAGTGTGAATAATTAGGAAGATGAGATTAATAAATCCAATAGTCGTGCCTTAATGAATGAACTAAAATAAGACAACTAAATTTAGGAGGAGGAATTTCCTAAGGGATAAACTTGGAAATGGGGCTACATTTCTTAGTATAAATCTCTTTCCTTCACTTTAATAATTTTTTACCTTCTCATTCATAACCCCTCACCTAATTTCGACAGGCCATTAAAAGCTCCAGGAAAAGCATAAATTGAAGAAAAATCTAAAGAATTAAAGCTAGGAAATTACCTCATTCTCCAATTAACTAATCAAGGGAATAATCATGTTTATCATCTCATTTTCTCTGTTTGGATCGACTATGGGTTATACCCGAGTCATGTTTGCATTTTGGTTATGATATAATCATTTAAACCTTTATTTGGATAAGACATAGGTGTTTTAAATGTTAATGGGCTAATTAACACGTTTTTATTCGGTTTTGGGTAAATTCCGAGTTGTTTTAATCTTCATATGCTTTGAAATTTTAATATGTTGAAGAGAACATATTAATTGATTTTCTGAAATTTTTCTAGAATTTTTCAAGATGTTTTAATAGTTATATAAAATTATTTAAGGTATGTGACTTAAATGTTTTGTATAATTATAAAGGAGAAATGGGCCTTTTCAAATTTATTTAAATTTCCAAATAAAAAAGTTGGCAGTAATTTTGAATATAAAATTATGGAAACCAATCAGATTTAGACAAACAAGGCAGGTGGGATACATAAGAACTATTTTAAACAGTATTTTCACTATTTTAACTCTTTCGGCAAGACCTTCCGCCTCCATTCTAAACCTTCCGACAAGGTTGAAAAGTATCAAACCTTCCGACTAGGTCAAAAATCAATGCACATGGTATCAGGCGATTAGTACGTAGTGAATTGAAAGGGGTCGAAAGGTTTAGGGACGAAAGGTTAGAGCTTTCGAAGGAAATGGAACCTTGTTTTGGTTTTAAGGAAAATACATCCGCAAGCTTTCGACAAAGAGCTTTCGACGTTGTCAAATGGTTTAAAAGAAAAAGGTTTCGATTGGTTTGCTTTCTTGTTTTAAATGAAACCTTTCGACAAATTCGAAAGGTTAGCTTTTGACAGGGACGGAATCATAGTTGCTGCTTCCAAACCTTTCGATCCAGATGGAGTCAAAGGTATTCTTTTGTTTTATAAAACTTGCCGCCTCTCTCCATTGATTTCGAAAGGTTGGTTCCAACACCAACACTTAACTGTTTTTGAATGGTTTCGAAGGGTTTTGACTTCGAAAGGTTTTGACTTCGAAAGGTTTTGGTTTCGAAAGGTTTTGGTTTCGAAAGGTTTTGGTTTCGAAAGGTTTGATTTCGAAAGGTTTCGAAGGGGTTACCTTCAATGATTTCGAAAGGTTTTGAGTCTCAGTGATTTTGAAAGTTTTTGAGTTTCATTGCTTTCGAAAAGTTTATAAATGGTTTTATAGGGAGGATACCCCAGGCTTTCGACAAAGTCGAAAGGTGGGACCTTTCGACTAGGTCGAAAAGAAACCTTCCGACAAAGTCGAAAGGTAGGACCTTTCGACAAGGTCGATAGGTATGATTTTGTGATGCTTTCAAAAGGAAGGCTTCCGAAGGGGCTAACTTTGGATGTTTATTTGCTTTCGAATGGGGCTTCATTCGAAGAGGTTTAAAGGGCTGTATTAGCCATTTTTCCTTAAGTAAAATTTTGCTAATTTGAAGGGGTTACTTCGAAGGGTTATAGCATAAAATACTTATCTTTGTTTGAATACGTAAGGGGGATCCTTATATAAATTGGATGCAAATAAACCTTGGGGTCACCGAGGTGGGTTTAATGTTTTCGATACATAGTTTGGGGTTACAAATAGAAATATGTTTCCGAAAATATACGTTGGGGCTATCAATGTATTTTTATTTAATTTAACCTAATTGGGGCTACCAATGGGAATAGGTTAAATAGGTGGTATACTTGGGGAAAATAAATAATCACGGCGATCATGAATTTTAACAAATAATCATAGGGATCATGGTATTTTAATTGGCCAAGCGTTGGGTTCTTGGTTAACCTAGGAAAACCATGGAATGTGCGGTGGATAGCCCACATCAAATTTCTAAAGTAAAGAATGTTTTGCCAGAGGTGGTTAGCCTCGGGATTTGGCACCCATGGGTTCATAGTCATCCTAGGAAAACTATGGAGTGTGCGGTGGATAGCCTACACCAACTTTTATAAAACAATGTACGATGGATAATCTGCATTTATTTTGATGAATTTGGGACAGATAGTCTTATTAAAGTTTTGATGGATAGTCATTTTAAAGATTTTAGAGGGGAACTCTAATAAATTGTTTTTAGATGGGATATCTAATAAATGGGTGGATGGGATATTCAATATATATGATTTATGGTTTCATTTCATATTATGTTAAGACTAATCATTTTGGGTGCAGGGGCATAATAAATGATTTGCATGTTTTGTTTGGATACTAGTGAGGGGAAAACCCGTTCCGCTAAGCGGCGTGGTCTCACTAGCTATCTATTTATGATAAGAGATGATAGGGGATTATTTATACCAGACTTATTGTCTGACTCGAAGTTTGTGTTTCTCTACAAACTCTCGGGTACTCAAAATTAATTTGAGTAGTCTGAGAGTGGGAGACTTTCAGGTTTTTGGACGAATAAGCTTCCAGAGACGTGCAAGAGGCAGTGTTAGATATATAGGAGCTATTTTGTGTTTTCCGCTGTGATGTACTAAGAACTGTAAAGTTCATATTTATTAGTTCTCTAGTCATCATAAGGGGACATCTTCATATATCGATCTTATCATATTTTGTACATGTATATGTGATCTGAACGTGGTTAACGTCTGGGACTATGTAATTAAATCTTAAATTGTAATTTGCATGAAATGGGAAATTCTATTTATTGGAAGTTTAAAAGTTTTCATATTCATGTGTTCCAGTATATCAATATTAACTATGCCGCATTCGGTCTCCAAGAAATAACAACTACGGATGACTGCAACATCAGTAGCAGTTAGTTTTAGGCCTCAAAAGGCGGGATGTTACAAGTTAGTTTGGGATTATTAACTTAATTCCTACGTTAATAACTAAATTACATACATAGTTCCATTATGTGTAAGGAGTGTGTGTTTATCCACACTCGTTATTGGTTTTCAGGCACAAATTAGCATTCACCTTATATATCGCACTAGCGCATGTCATATAACACATATGATATACATGCACATTTAGGACCTTACATATCCTTGCTCAACATATGATATTCGAAAGGTTGACATACATTAAATCTATTGAACATTGTACATCGGTTCCACCAAGGAAAGCAATTCACAACAATCATATGAAATATATAGAAATTATAATATAAATCGTTCTTTTATATGATGTCCACCTTCGTTTTTCATCTTTTAGATATCAAACATGGATAGATGATGATCCAGTATAATTACCGCTATGGCTACTGCATCACATTCAACATCTCCCATAGATATTACTATTTTCGCACTAGTTTCCAAATTTATGGCTTTTACCGATCCATTTCTATCTCCAACGCATATGTTGTTGCTGCTCTTGCCATCATAGTTATCCCTCTTTCGTATGGGTTACCAGCACCAAGGGATTACATGGCTTATGCATTCGCTCTGGACAACCATTCGAGTTCTTCACCCTCCATAGACCTCTGACATGTCTATCAATGACATGAACCAACAATAAGTAAAGTCAGGCTTCCAGAATCTGGTGAATGAGCTCACAATCAACATGAGGGTTACGCCAGCCAGTTCATGTGCCTTGCGGGCTTTATTCCACCTTAATTTTTTCCATTTATCTATAAAATCCTTTCTACTTTGTGTATCGCTCCATTACAGCTGCACACAGTCTCATATTTAGTGTTTTTATGCCTTTACATGGTCTATAGGCACCAGTTCAATTGTGCAACCAACTTAACAAAGATCTGTTACCTTTACCATGTCATGTGCGGAGCATAAAATTCTTGTTTTATTTTTCAATAAGCACACTGCACATACTAGAATGCCTCGGACATCCATAATAAGTGCAACGATTCAAGGATTACTATTTATTCATTACAGACCAATCATGTTGTGTCCATAACTGGCTATCCAGACATAAATTCTTAATTACACACTTCAGACCATCAAAGCTAATCGTCTATTGTTTTTCCTTTCTAAGGTATTTCCTTGCTTCACAAGCATTCCCACTAGAGAAGAAAAATGACATGCGACTAATGGCTTCCCACTTGATGGCTATCTTAAAGTCGAATGCTGGGTTTCGTATCTTCTTACATACACATGGATTGCCTTATCCAAGGTTACTAATCTTTCCACTATGAACGTCCTGCTCCTAAGGTTAAGAGAGGATCTGCTCCACTAATTGTACACGAACGAGTGCCACCTAAGGTCTTAGAGGAAGAGAAGGAAGAAGGAGATGATGATGATGACATAGAGGAAGAACGAGGATAAGAAGAGGAGGAAACCCCAACACTGAGTCCATCGGCGGCAACGTGGAGGTAAGGATTATGACTTTGAAATCCATATTCCTTGGTTCAAGTGTCTTAGTAAATGCACAGAAGATATTGATCCTGGCCCATCCTCAAGTCAAACCAAAAGTGACCACCGTATGACTCATAAAGGTGAATAAGCCATGGACCCTTCAAGCCATGTTCTTCCGAAATATTTATTATGCTTAAATTTTGACTTCTCAAACCTCACTACATGCGAGGATCTCCTTGAGGAAGCTAATCCCACAAAACCCCACATATCTGAGAGGGTGATGCTATTCTCTAGAGCATACCACATCTGATGGTCCATAGTACACATACAACTGCATCACACAACACATAGATCTACATCCACTCGCTTGTAAACATGCATCTTGCACCTTTTACAATCTATGTAACTATTATAATATTGTTTCTTATTTGAAATTAAAGTGCAATGTTTCACTTCATGTATGAACAAGACCTAAGATATTACATGCGAGATATTCGAAGGTCTTTGTTGAATTTCCAGATTTGTCCGCACATCTCTCCGTGGGGGCAACATATGATTTGGACAACATCTTTTAATAAAAAATCCATTGTTGTTACACGCAATCAAACTCATATATATACCACTCTACCTCCGTTATTTTTCACGATGTGGGACTTTTTTGCAATTCCGGTGTCCATTACCCACATACAATGCGAGACACCTAAACAAATCTCCACCTTGGCTCGCATCCATTCATGCGTCTTCCGCTACGTCAACTTTGATGCCTACACTATATTAAGACTTTATTCATATGCTATTCTACCAAACCTACGTATCATGGGCTTTGATACCATGTTGAATTTCCAGATCCGTCCGCACTTCTCTCCACACTACTAGAAACACTATTTATTGCGACACCAATTTCCAATGGCCGCCGACGGCTCGTCGTTTTTTTACGATGGCTTCCGATGGCAAGTAATTGCTGTGGCATTACTGAAAATAAAATAAACTAGCCGTTGGAAGCCGTCGCAAATATAGCTGTCGGTGGTCGTTGCAAGCCATCGAAAAGTCACGAATAACCTAGCCCAGGCCGACAGTTCTCTTTCATTATTTACCTTCCCAAATCTCTCCTCCACCACCTCCTTCAACTCCTCCACGCCATCAGCAAGCCTTCATGCCTCCAAGACTATCTCCATCTTCAATTTTCAAGTCTCTCCATTACCTATTGCTCTTCAAGAAGGTTTAATTTATAAACCCTATTTAATTTTGATTTGGTAAATTAGGGTTAATTTGCTATTATAGTTGTTTATAATACCGCATTGATTGTTTGTTATACACTATTGAATGCTAATTAGATTGTTATTATAATTGTTTATAATTAAAATGTTGAGAAAAATAATTTTTTTAGTGTATGTGTGTGTTAATTAGTGTATATGTGTTGATTAATTAGTGCATACGCCCATTAGGGCTAGTTTGGATTAATTAGAGTCGATGCTCAGGATTTAGTGTATGCATTTTTAAGATGACGAAAACGACGATTTAGTGTATTATTAAATAACGCATCTAAAATTATTTACTTGAATAATACATGTGTGTATTAATTATAATGCAATATATTATCTATATATGCAGTATTTACGAATCATAGCATCCAAGCGGCGATATCAGCAAAAAATTTGCTACTTAGTTTTTGAACTTTGTATATGATCTGGTAAATTGTGTAGTCGACGAAGGATTGAAACATCTTGCGATGGAACCAAAAAGAAAAGTCAAGAAATATCCATATTCTTTGTCAATGGATACAAATTCAACACCAAAGAATATGAGGCTGAAAAATTAACTAACAATACCGGTGTATATGTTAAAGGTAGTGATGATCCAAATGATCACATAAATGATTTTTATGGCGTGTTAACTCAGGTTTTGCAATCAACATATTTCACGAGACCTGCGGAAGAAGTTTATTTATTTAGATGCAACTGGTTCAGTAATGTTCCAGGTTTTGGAATCAACATGCACAAAAAATATAATATTATTGAAATAAAGCATACACCACGTTATCATAAGTACGATCCGTTTATACTAGCAAAACAAGCCCTATAAGTTTATTATGCTCCTTATCCATCTGTAAAAAGAGATAAAGCAGACCGGTCGGTAGTTTTTAAAACGAAGGCAAGATTTATGTTTGATGGAAAGAATATTCCAGACGAACAAGCGTACCAAGCAGATATCGAGGAAAATGACGAAATTACAATAACATATGATCAAACCGATTTTGGATCTCTAAATGATGAATCAAATGTATTGGTAGAAGCATTTGAGACCACAGAGGAAAAAATATAGAGTACGTGACCGAGTCTAAATCAGAAAACGACGATGACTAATTAATAGTATACATGTTGAAAAAAGGTAATTTATGGGAGTATTGATATTACTTTTTTTTGTATGTTATATGAGATTATTGATGTTAAATCTTGATAAGTTTACTCATAATTGAATGATATGTTCTGCCATACTAAAATAATATGTATATGACATGTATTATACATGTCTTTCTTCAAGCGTCGGAGTTCTTCGCAGCCCGGTTCCCTCTCTTCGTCTCAGAGAGGAACCATCCACCGTGGAGGTGATGGAAGCGGCCCGTCGAAAGAGGCGCCACATACCGTGGTTGCTACCGAAGACAGGTGGCTCGAAAGTATTAAATTTACTTCAGCATTATAAATATTTTGTATGATATATTAGTCATGATTTGTCTGTATCATATTTAATGTAGGGGTTTTGAGCTTGAGCCTTCAAATATAGTTCTCAGCATTTCTAAGTAGGCATACATGAGCCGTATGACTGCGTGCTAGTCCAAATAAAGTAGGATCCCAAAGCACGTACGGGAGAGCATCTGGCAGGACTTCCTGGTAAGTGTAAATTTATATATCATTATATATAATCACTTTACAATTTGCTGACTAAGTATAAATGTATAACTTATATTTTTTCAATATATATAGGAGGCGGTAGACCTACAAGAAGAGGACGTTTCAGTTTTCCAATGCCACTGGAACTCTAAAATTGCAAAGAATTACCGTGATACGATGTCTACCATCAGAAAATCTAGGAAGAAGCCAAGCTGGATGGGTGCCAACATATGGAATGCTTGTGTCACATGGTGGAGAAGCGATGAATTCAGGGTAAGTCTATCAGATATCACCTTAATTTGTTCAGTAGAGAATACATAATTTATACTTGTAAAATATAATCTTAATTTTTAATTTGTAGGCGGAGTCAGACAGGAACTCGGCGAACAGGCAGAAAAATCCAATCACACACCGTGGTGGCTCGAAATCATTTCAGCATCATCGCGAGGACCTAGTAAATTGACTAATTGCAATTACGAACAGCTATTACATTTTTTGTATAAATTGGTATGAACAACAATAATATATACCAATTATTGCAGGAAAGAGCGCGTGGGGTTCCTATCTCGTATATGGACGTATTTGCACATACCCATGTCGTTAGGAAGACCGACGACGAGGGATTAATGACGTATGCCTGACATGAGGATGATAAAGCATACGCCGCACATGTAAGTATATTTTAAGTTATAAGTTATTAATAATGATCATTTTAATTAATTAGTTATAAAATATTATAATAATGTAATGTAAGTTTTAATTGTATTTAATTTTGTGTTGTAGAAAAGATTTATGCAAGCACGTGCGCAGATTGTCGAGCAATCGGGACGGGAGCAATTGACCACTGATGAGGAGGACGCTATCTTCGACTCCGTTATGGACCAGACACATTGAAATAGGCGCTATGGCTACGCAATCAAGCGGTAATTTATAAAAATTAACTAAGTTGTAAAAATTGCTTAATTTTTATAAAAGTTACGTAATAACTTAAACATATTTCGACTTGTTTTGTAGGCTCGGGCCTCACAAAAGGCTTATCAAAAGGCTCAGGACAATACTGAGATTAATGAGCTTCGACAGCAGATTGCACAGCTGTAGGAGCAGGACCGCCTCCGAGCATCGTAACTGGAGCAACTGAACCAGCGTTTGGTCGAGTACGTGGAGCGTCATGGAGTATTCCCTTCGTCTGGTGGTTACAGAGCCGACGACGAGTTATGAGGTATGTTTTGCAGTTTTTGTTTTTGAAACTTGTGTATATACACAATGAGAGATGGTGAGATTGATTTGTGGACATGTGGTGTTTTATGTTGATTTGTAGGGTTGATTTGTTGGACGGATGTGTTTGGTTGACATTTTAGACGTTGTATATGTTGTACATTGTTGTTGGATGTACATATTGCAGTTAGGTGTGTGAGACTGATGATGGATGGTTTGTTTTGCATTGATGGTAATGTTTGAGTTTGAGATTGAGATGGTAATGTTTGAGTATTATATTGATATTGA
Organism: Allium fistulosum; assembly: GCA_030737815.1. Classification (NCBI taxonomy): domain Eukaryota; kingdom Viridiplantae; phylum Streptophyta; class Magnoliopsida; order Asparagales; family Amaryllidaceae; genus Allium; species Allium fistulosum. The sequence continues at coordinate 210,958,081 of CM060907.1, forward strand.
TATTGATATTGATATTGATTTAGCTTATATATCTGATATATATTGGTTTTAATGTGTTGTGATATATATTGATATCGATGTGCTGTTTGGCTGCTGAAATAAATAAAAAATTTCACCCAGATTTCTGACGGCTCCCGATGGCCTATCGACTGAAATTCAGCGACGATTTTCGACGGCTCACGATGGTCTACCGATCGAATATCAACGACGACTTCCGACGGTTTTCCTGCGATTTTTCAAGTCACGTGGACCTCTAAACCGTTGGAGCTGTCGTCGAAACGACGTCGTCGTTTCCGTCGGAAATAGACGAAATTCGTGCTTTATATACCGATGGGATTTCCGTCGGCTCCCGACGGCCGCCGAAGGCTTGGAGCTGTCGAAAATCACTGTATTCCTTGTAGTGCCGAAGGGGCAACATATGGTTTGGTCGACATCTTTTAACAAAATGAATCTCTTGTTGTTACTTACGACCAAACTCATATATATACTATTCCACTTCTATTATTTTTCATGATGCAGGACTATCATTTGCAATATGCGTCAATTACCTACATACAATGCCAGACACATCAACAATAGTGTGTGCACAACATGGGCAAAACAAATGAACAGATCGGCGATCCGCTAACAGACGTGGAAGTTGAAATATAAATAGCAAAAGAATATGTTTGTATAATTGGTGAAGAGGCGCTTAGATGAAAGGTTTGGAAGCTGATTAAGTTTCAATGCACTGAGGACGTCAATGATTGTGCTTGGGAACAAAAGAGAGCATTCTAACTCCTTATTTAAAGCTTTTTTTTACAAGAGTTGTACAAAAGAAAAATGTTCTTATTTAGAACCGGAAAGGTTTTGTTTGGACGAAGAAGAATAAGGAAAAGGAAAGATAATTATGGTATAAATAAAACTAGTAATTATGGAATATGGAATATAGTTTTTATAAGAAAAATGATTCGAATCTTGATTGGACAAAAAATTTAACTAAATTTCTTCTTTAATTTAATCCATACCCATTATAACTTCTTTTTAACAATTCCTTTGATAATATTCAAATATGTTTACTTTGAATGGATGTGTGTTTTAAGTGCAAATGTTTTCGTAGTCACAGCACATTTCAAGTTGTTTTGTTCGTGATATCGATGACAAATTGATAGTAAAATTTCGTTGGTGGATAGACGGAAAGTGTGGTGGAATTCCATTAACGAATGAGAGTAATTTTGGAATTTCAAAAAGACACCTTGTAAATCATGTTGATTGAATGTTGTTTATTAATAGTAGAGATAATTAGCATGAGACAAATAGATAAGAAACTTAATGTTGTTTTCCTTCACCTTTTAACAATAAAAAAAATCAGGGCATCGCTTACGTTTGTTTACATGACATTAAAGAATTTCAACTAACCATGCAGCCAAAATTCAAAATTTAACCATGATTATTAGTTACATGGAGCAAAATTTTAATTCAAATATTCTAACATAACCTTCATTATACTATTATTTTCCTGCAGCTAGCACACGTATGTGAGCTGCATGGAACTTTACCATGGAATATTCCAATTAATGTTCTTACCTTGATCATTAGGAAAAGAAAGTTACGAACAATTCCAGGTATAAAGCTACTTGGTCAGCATAGCCTACTCATTTCTTAATCATCCAATAATTTATGCGTGGAATGATTCATTTAAGTGTTTAGGTAGTACTTACTCTACATCCTAGTGGAGTAGTAGAGATTATGCCAAGATTTTCTACCAAGTCTCCTATTGTAATTTATCCTATATCGTATCTATAAATACCCACATATGTTTCAGCAACCAATCACAACATTCTTAACACTTAATTTGAATATAATGGCTCTTCTTTTCAATTTGCTTACCATTTTCACTCTTTCTCTTGTCCCACTTTGCTTTGGGGATTACTATGGAAGCCCTAGTCCTCCAACCACTGGCCCTCTTTTTCCTCAGTACTACTCCCACTCCTGCCCTCAAGCACAAAAAATAGTGCAAAGTGTAGTTGCAAACGCAGTTGAAAAGGAAACTAGGATGGCCGCTTCTTTGCTGAGGCTGCATTTTCATGATTGTTTTGTGAAGGTACTGTAGATAACATAAGCATCTCTATGAAACATAATAGTTATACTATTTTTGTTAAATCCAAAATTAATCTTTTTTTTTTCTCTAGGGTTGTGATGGCTCAAATCTACTTGATAGTTCTGGAAAATTTCTAAGTGAGAAGAGGTCAAACCCAAACCTAAACTCTGCTAGAGGATTTGAGGTAGTTGATGAGATAAAAGCAGCATTGGAGGAAGCATGCCCAGGAACTGTTTCTTGTGCAGATATATTGGCACTTGCTGCAAGAGATTCCACAGTTCTTGTAAGACCATCTAACATTCAAACTAAAAATTTATTTGATTCACATCTACATTATATTCAAATGCTTAATGTTCACAAAAAGGTAATGATAATGATAATTGAAAAATAACAATAAAGGCATTAATAATGCATATGTTTTCATTAAGATTATAGTTGTAAATGAACGTATAAGTAAAATAAGTGGGAAGACCGTCAATATTTACGACTGATTCATATAGACCAAGTACAATCATTATTGGTTCTATAGACAGGTGGACCATACTGGGAAGTTCCTCTAGGAAGAAGAGATTCACTAGCTGCAAGCTTAAGTGGATCAAACAATAACATTCCAGCACCAAACAATACACTACCTACCATCATCACAAAATTCAAGCTTAAAGGCCTTGATATCATCGATCTGGTTGCCCTTTCAGGTATACTTCTTCATGAAACTAATCATATTATGTGAAGCACTATATATTGTGCTCATTTTGGTAACTGTATGCATAATGCAGGTAGCCATACCATTGGAGATGCACGATGCACGAGCTTTAGACAAAGGCTGTACAACCAAACTGGAAATGGGCTTCCTGATTCAACACTAGACCCGTACTATGCAGCTCTTTTGAAAAAGAACTGTCCTAAGTCTGGAGGTGATCAGAATCTCTTTGTTTTGGATTTTGTTAGCCCAACGAAATTCGACAACTTCTACTTCAAGAACATTATTGCAAGAAAAGGACTTTTGAGCTCGGACGAGATATTGTTTACAAAGAGCAGTGTTACCATGGAGTTGGTTAAGAAATATGCTGAGAGCAATGAATTGTTCTTTGAACAGTTTGCCAAGTCTATGATTAAGATGGGTAACGTTGCTCCACTCACGGGAATGAAGGGTGAAGTTAGAAAGAATTGCAGGAGGGTTAACCACTGATTTGTTTGCAGTACTTGTTTTAGTTACGTTTCTTGTGAGGAAATAATTGTTGTGCTTTGGTTTAAGGTTGTGCTGCGGTATGTATTGAGATGTTTTGTTGTTTGTTTTGCCCGAAGGCTTTAAGTAATTTGTTTTTTGTATTTTAATATCATAAATAATGTTGGTGAAAAGTGTAAGATCTTAAAAAAAAAAAATTGTGTAGACGTTTTTTAGTTTAATTAAGCTGAAGGAAACAAAGCAGCTAAATTCGTCTATCCTCAAAGCTCACGTGCTCACGTCCTCATTCAATCTCCACCATATATATTGTTGACTAATTAATTTGACAAATTTTCAAACCAGACTTGTTTTCAAAACTATTTGCATCAATAGGCTGGTTTCAAAACAATTTGCACTTATAGGCTACATTTTGCCAACTCAGCGATAAGCTGGCTTTTTTTTTAAAATAATAATACGGGGCGCATTTCAGAAATGCGCCCCTTATAATTTATATTGGCGCATCCGCCAAATGCGCCAGTGTAAATCTTAGGTCCAAACCTGGACTGCAAGCTTCACCAAACAATTCAAATTCAAATACACAAAATCCAAATCCAAATGCACAATCTTAAATGATAGCAAACGTTTATCTACATTAAAGGCAACAAATAAAACTACCATTAATTAAATTCTAGCATAACATAATTAAAAGTCGATTACATTCGAATTAAAGTAGAAGTTATAGTTAGATTACAGAAGCGAACTAATAGTAAACTAAAAATAGGAATATTCATGGTTGAGTCGGATCGTCTTGAGTAGGTGGGGGTTGAGAAGGTCCAGCGGGTTGCGATTGGTGTGTATCTTGCCTTCTTTTAGTTCTTCGCTCTCTAGTCCGCATAGCTTGTTCGGAAGAGCTTGGCCGTGTTAATCGATTTCTAAAAAGGAGTGTGTCAATAAGTTTCTTCAAATCAAGACACCGTGGTTGGACTTCTCGTTTGGGTACTCTACCATGCCCGATATCGTCCAACCCTCTTCCTACCGTCTCTAGTACATCGACCTACAAGTTGTAGTTATTTATTCAACATTAGAAACATAATTCAAGTGAACGAACTAAAAATATCACGATAATCTGAAGATTTACCACATCTCGCTCAAGCGGTGCACGAGCGGTGTATGCTCGTTCGTGAGAAGTCCGATTTGCAACAATGAATCTTCGAGTAATCGAAAAGTACCAAGTCATGTATCTCGAAATAGGAATGGTAGGAAACTGTTGGTGTACGATACGGTTATGTCTATCGTTCCACTGGACGATAGCAAACTCCAAATCCGGCTTTGGTTCGCATGGATTAGGTATGTGTTGTTGAAGACCAAACTGTCGCATCACTCGATCAGGATTATACATTTCTACATCTTGCATGCATATGATAGGTGTCTTACAAAGCCAACTGTGCATCCCACTTAGACATATCTGCAGAAGATCGACTAGCACATCATGTGTGTACGGATTCCATATAACAGCTTCATCTGTTAACATATCGTGCTGGTCGCGATAATAAGTGGCCACCTGCTTTGGAGACTCAACCCAACTCCTTGAACCAAACCATCTATATAAATAGTTATACAATTAGAGTTTTATTAGTACAAGAATACACACATGTAAATGTAGTTGGAAATTAACTACCTTGCACTATAAGGCAATGTTCTATCAATCTGCATGGATGAAGTCACGTTTGGACGACCAATGGGAAGATGTGTCCATGCCCAAAGCTGTAAAATAAAAAAAAAATTTGAATACATTAGAATTAATTATTACATATGAGTTTATAACAAATATATCTATGCATATTGTACCTGTAAAAGCGGAAGACAACCAGCTATCGATTTGGATTTCATGAGTGCAACATTTGTTAACTCATTATATAATGTTGCCAATATAGCACTGCCCCAAGAATATCGTGCACACTCATCCAAATTTCGCAAAAACAATAATAAAAAAATATTTAGTCGTCCTTTAGAATGATCAGAAAATAGACGACAAGATATCAAATGTAGAATAACAGCTCTCGCATGATATTCAATTTCTACATCTTAAGCATCTGGTGATGGCTCATCTGCAAACATATCGCGAAGCCATGTCAACTTAACTGTTGAACCTCTTATCTCACTTCGAGGTGGAATCACACCTAAACACTGTTGACAAATATCTTCGTAATTACTTAGCTGTCTAATAGTAACAGGATTTTCTTTTACTGTAACACCTAGAAGACAACTAACATCTGCTAATGTGATGGTAATTTCACCAGTAGGAAAATGGAATGTTGAAGTCTCGGGTCTCCATCTATCTACCAATGAAGTAACTAGCGCATGATCTATTTTGAAAAAGCCCAATCTAGATATTTCTCTGAATCCCGCTCTTTGTAATGCAAGTTGAACTCTTGGAGTATTAGACTTGATGAATTTTAATTTGCTTGAATGATCATGAAACTCAAGTGGCTCATCACTCTACACATTCGTAAACGAACAAAAGGTAAAAAAGTCACTGCAAACATGGAAATTTTTGCAAACATGGCAATTCGCTCCTCCAATGGTTCGAGCACAAGCGGCCATCACATGCAAACATGGCAATTTTTGCAATAAAGGTATGTTGCAAGTGCAACTACATATATTATCTTGTAATGTCACTGTAAACGCTTTTCCAAATTGATCATTCACTTGCCATTCGGTTTGATTGAATTTAACAATTCCACAATATCTTGCTTGTTTTGCTCTTTTGCCTAAAAGAGTTTCAACTTTTGGACTCATTTGCGTTTCAAATCCCTCGGCATCGGAACGACGTTTCATGAAATAGTCATTTAAACGATAAAACGTTCTTGCTACTAACGATTTAACTGGCAAAGCACGAGCACCTCTTAGAACTCCCATTAAAACTTTCGGACACATTTGTTGTCATCATCATAAATCTTCCACCATTATCCTTGCATAGAGCCCAATTTTCCTCTACACCTCGTAAACTCCTTTCAATCCAAGCATGTGCATCTAGAGCAATAGTTTTCAAGTGTCCCCTTAACTCTTTGTACTGAAAATCATCTGTAGCACTAGCACATGAATAAAACAAGTCTATCAATTTTTTTTTGAGTAAATCCAGCAACTTGAAAGTTAGCTTTGAGATGTCTAGCACAAAAGCAGTGATGGTGTTCTTGTGGCCAATTATCTAATGCTCTCGGAATACCTTTCATTCGATCGGATATAAAAGTTAAACACCTATTGCGAACACTATGTATATAATAGTACATGCATCTAAAAAACCAATCCCAACTATCTTTTGATTTAGAGTCTACGATTTCATATGCTAATGGAAATATACCATCATTTGCATCTACTCCAGTCGCGACTAGCAACGTACCTTGATATTTACCGTATAGATGAGTGCCATCAATGCAAATCAATGGTCGACAATGTGCAAAACCCTCAATAGATGCACCGAATGCCCAAAACGCACTCTTAAAAAGAACTTTATCATTGGTGATTCTTTCGACATCAACTTTGAAAACTGTTCCCGGATTATGTTTTTTAATGGTAGCTAAATATTGTGGTAACTCAGCATATGATGTTTCCCAATCTCCAAAAACTCTCTCAAGTGCATTACGCAATGCTCTATATGCCTTGAAGTAACTGATTTTGATAAAAAAAAGTTTCAGACATTAGCACTTGAATCACAGAAGGAGTGGTATTCAAATCCGATTTCACAAAAGGAAGTATTTTATTAGCAATAAATCTGCTTGTAGCTTGTTTATGATTTGAATTAATAATCGGATTAACACAAGTATGATTGCCATCATATTTTCTAATTTCCCACCACCCCATCAATGATTTTTTAGGGACAATTGCATGTATTCTCCAATGGCAATTTTTATCAACACTACAAATCGCGGTGTATTCTGTTTTGCGGGATTTTATGGGTTTAAAAGAAACAGAATTCTTGATGGACCGCTCACTTAACTACTGAATAAGTATTTCCTTTGTTTGAAATTGCATTCCCACTTGAAAACCAAAATCAACACATTCTGAGGTAAAAACATCTCTAATAGGAGTTACATTTTCAATCAATGATGCCACCATAATTTTCGCACTACATAAATCATCCGTCAAAGGCACCTCAAATTCCATATGTTCATCGTTATCATCATCTTCTTCTTCTTCCACCAAAGATGCTTCATTATTTTTATTTTCTTTCTCATGATTAATTTCAAACTCTAGCGCTTCATTATTAACTTCCATATTTTCCATCCATGACATATCATTATCCATTGAAGCAATTTGCATACTATCTATATGCGGTGAACTACGGCCTCCATCATCATTGTTAACCTCTCTAGCATTTGAAGGAACGGAGTGTAAAAATTGATCATTTTCCAATCTAGAGCTTGAACCACCCGGATGCACCGTAGAACTGTGAAAAAAAGAGTATGAGATCAAAACACTATAAATTTCAAAAACAAATTACTTACTTTGTATTCACACTAGTAGGAAATACTGGACTTGGATTGCTCTGATAAGGATAACTCGGAATAGTACCAAGAATTTGAGTAGAATGTTGGTTTAAATTAGTGGTAATTGCCTCTTCAAAATGTCTCAACTCCTCTTTTATTACAAATAATTCGATCACTTTCATATTAACGGAAAGCATAGCATCGACATCTTCATCATCATTTACGTCGATAGCAGAAGACCCAGAATCCATTACCCACTTGCTTACTAGTTTTACATCATACTCTTGTGAATTAATTTTTGTAACCCTATACACCGTTTCTTTTTGTTCATGATATGAGCAAAAATTTTTAACCTTTGAACCTTTTTGTTTACCACCAACATATACCGGTGTATTGTTTTCTTTCATAGTCAATTTTCCATCAAAGTAGCAAATAATTGGGATGAAATCCGACATACTTCTACAAAGGAAAACATTATTAATTTTACAAAAATCCCAAACGTAATCCCAGGCATTGATTAAATATAATTTACAACAATACGCCAAGAGCAACATATGAAGATGCCCCCTGCTCGTCTTCAGATGCTTTATTCGCCAAAATCTGCTAAAACCTGAAAATCTAAACCCTCATCCTACTCAAATCAATTTTTGAGCACCCGAGAGTTTAAGGGGAAACAAAAAAACTTCAAGTCGGACTTTAAGCCTGGTATGAATAATTTATATTACATCTCAGTTTACTGATAAATAGTGAGACCACGCCACTTAGCGGAACGGGTTTCCCTTCACTAATATCTCTTTTCAAAACATATATTTTGCAAATCCTTTCCTGCAACCAAACTGGTTAATCAACTGATTATAATAATAATAATATAGCAATATCCATTATGCTAAAATAGGAAATGGAAGAGACTATCTGTCTAAAATTTGAACTATCTGTTCTAAATTCTGAGCTATCTGCTCTTTTCTGAACTATCTGTCCTAAAATCGATTATAGCAATATATTTTATGATAGATAATGGGGTATCTGCCCAAAACAGGTAAAAAGGGTGGACTAATTGTCCTTAAAATTTTAGTAAGGTCCGTTATGCTAATAAATGAACCATCTGTTCATATCAGAGCTAACTGTTCTTTCTAGACTAACTGTCCTCTGGGCTGACTGCCTTCAAAATGGACTGACTGTCCGAATTTAAAATGATATGACTGCCCGAATTTTCTTTTGGGTTAACTACCTTTTAAATATATGAGCTAACTTCTCTACAAAATATCTGAGCTAACTGCTTTTTAAATTTTCCTTGAAACCTTTTCAGAATGATTTAATCCATCAAATCATATATATACAAGGAAAATATATCTTTAGCTTTACTCTAAGCTATTTTTTCCATGTTATATATACTTTACTCAAAATAATGTTCATGATGTTCAATAAGGATCGTCTATCCTTTATTATAAGTTAATGTTCTTTATAACTTAAAACACTTAGGCTATCTGCCTAGTTCTTATATTCGAAACCCTTGTCTAAAACCTTTAAAAAACCTTTCGAAAACATAGAAGGTAACTCCTTCAAAACCATTTACAAAACCCTTCGAAAGTGTTGAAGGTAACTCCTTCATATCCTTTAATAAACCTTTCGAAATCATTGAGGGTAACTCCTTCTAAACCTTTTAAAAGTTTCCCTTTTTCAAGCTTTAAAACATATGAAGATCAAAACCACTCGGAATTTAACCAAAACCGAATAAAAACATGTTAATTAATCCATTAACATTTAAAACACCCATGTCTTATCCAAACAAAGGTTTAAATGGTTATATCCTAACCAAGACACAAACATGAATCGGGTATAACTCATAGCCGATCCAAACAGAGAAAAATGAGATGATAAACATGATTATTCACCTTGATTAGTTGATTGGAGAATGAGATAATTTCCTAGCTTTAATTCCTTAGCTTTTTCTTCAATTTATGCTTTTCCTGGAGCTTTTAATGGTCGGTCGAAAGTAGGTGAGGAGTTAATGAATGAGAAAGTGAAAATTTATTAAGGTAGAGGAAGAGATTTATACTAAGAAATGTAGCCCCATTTCCAAGTTTACCCCTTAGGAAAATTCCTCCTTCTAAATTTAGTTAAGTCTTATTTTAGTTCATTCATTAAGACACGATCATTTGATTTATTAATCTCATCTCCCTAATTATGCACATTATTCTATTTAATTTATCCAATTAAATATCTCGAATAATGTTAATTAAAATTCAGGGGCATTGCAAACATACTGAAACTGTATATAAACGCTATAAATCACATATCAATATATATATAATATTCCATGCATCTCCCAATACCCAAAGTCAGATATACTGAAACTATATTTATACATATAGATAGATGTTATATAAATCACATAAACTATATACAAGTGTGTGTGTGTGTGTCTAACCAGTCAAACTATATGAAACTAATAAACACATATCATGCACATTTACATACAAAAAGGCAATATATGACCAAAGTAACAAATCTATCATCTCAATGTCAATAACAATTCACATATACAATCATATAAATAATTCAACAAAAATGCATCTTACTTAAGTCGCCAATTTAATAATATCTTCTTCGTATTATTTTATAGAGGTCTCACACTTATTTTATAAAATAATGCACATGCCTTTCAATCATACTATAGATTATTTTCACTTAATTCTTCTATGTAAATCAAGTTTTTCTATCTATAAGGCCTCAAAATATTATATAGCTCATGTATATAATATTTATATCCATGAATAAACATATATCTCAAACTATTTCTTAGGATTTAAAGTTAATAAATCGGTTTCTACAATATCTGGGATTTTATAACCTTAATCAAACTCTATTAAATAATATAATACTTCTTTGTAATTTCTAACTTTCCAAACCACCATTATAGAAATTCACTAGTTAGTTAATTATTTTTTACACTATAGTAAACCAATATCAGGGCCAAATAAACTTCAAAGCTATTTTAATACAAGTTAAAATTGCCTAAATCATTATTTTAGCCTTATAGCTTATTTTAAAGGTCATACTTCTAATTTTTCATTAGTAATAAAATATATAATAATATTTCTATCACTAATATAACTATAAATTAGAGCTCTAATTAATTTATAACCATATTATAAATCAATATCAACTCCAACTAATCCTATATATATATATATATATATGGGATCTTAATCAATTATCCTGAATATCTACTTAAACAAATCCAATCAAATGGGGAAAATAATCGCTTATATATATTATTTACTCTCCTTGGTTATATTTTCCATTATATAAATTATGGGAATTTATACTAAAATTTAAATTCAGAATTATAATTCCACTCACCTAAGTTTTAAATTCCCAAGTGTCTGGATATAGTCCAAACCTTTATCATGTCGTAGATAATTTCACTATGAGTGGAATGGCTAAGAACGTGTTTCGATTGGATCTCATATGCAAAAGATATGAATTAAATACGAAACTAGATTAATTGAAAATAATTAGTCATACCTCATTTAACCAAAATTACTTCTTCACTAATTCAAAAAACTCGCTCCAATAACCCATGCCGACACCTTGCCGCCACTGCCTATGCCAGAGGCCACTAGAGCATGGTCGCCCTCCTCCATCACGCTCTGCATGCTACCCCAAGTCTAATGCACCCAACGACGAAACCTCTGGGCCCCTCAAGTAAATCGTGAACCCAAACCATTGACCCATGTTTGAACACTAGCCCTCTTTGCCTCAGCCACCTTTGGCCATCATGCTCATTACCGAGCTCTTCTCCTGGCCGATACACACACAGTCATGGCTTTTGCTTCCCCACCAGTTCACCATACCCGACTTGCTCCTCCTCTGTAAAAACCTATTGCGTTGCCACCTTTGCCAAGCTTCAGACTTCTTGCTGTGAACGATAGGGAGAGCACATAATTATAGAGGACTGGAGGTCGACATTGATTCTTGAAGGGGGTTTGTAGAAATTAAAGAGATGTGGGGAGGATATTATGAGGGGGAGAGAAATAAAAGTCTCACCAAAAAAGTCTTATGTGAGTTTATGCTTGTATATATTATTTAAAATTCTTAAATAAAATTGACACACATTTTGAGCTCGTACGATCACATGGCACACCAGATCGTCCCAAAACTCGTCAGTACACATTACCTCATTTTTTAGTCTCGATGGTATAAATTTCATTACCATCCGAGATGGCACTTCGGGATGGTAATTTCATGCATTTCAAGGTCATTTTGACCATCTGATCGCCCAATTTCAAAAATTCTTCAACCGTACATCTCAAGATGAAGTCCCCATCCCATAATCATAAGTCGTCAAAAAAGATCCCACTGGACTCAACTACTCATGTATTTTTATAAATACATATAACAATACATAAATCGTAAAAATACCATGAATCCAAATATAGAGATATTTATACTCGTTTTAATTCGCAATGTCGATCCTGACTCAATAGAAGTGGCATCGAGTCCTAATTTGCCCATATGCAAAAAATCAAAATTTGGACCTTCAACTATTTAACGATTTAATATTTAAATTAATTATTTAAATATCTAGCTGTTAAAATGCTGGTCGTTACAAGAATCTTACCATATTCCTAACATGCATGGGTGGTTCCACATTAACACAAGGAAGGTAAATTGCACTCCCTTGTTTTCTTAATGTGATAAACTATTACAAACTTTACATTTTGGTAGAATTATAACTTCAATAATATAGGATAAATTTTTGATTTAAACTACCTAAATATTATTTAGCAAAATATGATGGTTCAAATAAAATTCCAAAATATACTAGTTTTAGGAACATCAGCAGCCAGTTAATCAGTGCTGTAACTATCTTGGAAAAGGCGCAAGTATGAATTGTCTATTTCGATGCTTAAAAGAGCGTAAATTTTATTTCTACCTAGGTATCTAGAACATACTTACCATTTTTCTATATTAGTGTAATTTCAAGTTGTTTAAATATACTAATGGTTTGAAGCTGCAACTATAAATTATGCAAGAGTATATCATCCAAATGCATAACTGCAAATTGTGCAAACGTACATCATTCGAAATGCACAACTACAAATTATGAAATGTGTATCATTAAATAAAAAGCAACACTATAAGTTGCTCGGATCAATATTTTTGTTATTACAAATATGGAGTATCGTTCAACCATCGTTTACATACAATACATTAATACATACTATATAGCATATTACACAACAACTTTACATAATTCATATCATAGCACAATAACACATCAATATTGAAATAAAATTTAATAGTAACTAAGCACAAGTTTTAGAAGATTTTTAGATTTCATAAAGCTAAAGTGAAGTAGATGTATCATTGAGTGCTTACACAACTATGAATAACAAGTCAACTATTTATTAAATTATCAATTTAGGTAGTAATTGTATTACTGAATGCTTATATGAGTAAAAGGTTGTGCAGTTAAAACACATAGCAGTTTCATAGTGGTGGAGGTGCAAAATGTTATAGTGGGGATAAAACGGGGATATAACAGAAAATAGCGGAGGTGCAAAAAGCTTCATTAGATATAGCAATAAATATTTAAAGTTAATTTATTCTCATTCTCACATCTTTTGTGTAGGAAAAGGAAACATTGTTTAATTATATATAACAAAACTGAATAATATCATGATTTATGCAGTCCACATTAGTGACTACAATAGATTTTTAACTTATATTGAGCATTCATGCCTTAAAATTAGATCTTTACCCTAAATTTGTTGATTTGATTAATAAGAGAATTAGTCAGATCAACCCTTTTATATTAATTTTGCTAAAGCGGGTGCTAATAAGCCTTGATTTAGCGGATGGAAATTAGCGGGGCTTAAAGCAGATCTATTGTTTAATAGCGTAGCGGTTGAAGAGCGCTGTGGTCTATAGCGGGGATTTTGTGGGGCTTCAGCGGGGCTTTAACTGCATAGCAAGAGGATGTCGACTAACTATTAGTAAAATGCCTTAGTGATTTTAGTCTAAGTTTTAAAACAAGTCAAAGCATAAAAACATATATTGTAGCAAAAAAGTAAAGGACGTAGAAATTTATGTGGTTATAATGTTAAGCAATCCTACGTCCACGGGTCAATCGATCTTTTCTCTTTTATATTATTTATGAGTACAAGAACTGAATTTAATGGAGACTGTTTATATATATTTTTCACTAATAATTCTTTGACTTCCAAAAATTTTATCGTTCTGCTACAGTAATCATTTATTTTTGTAGAGGAATGATATCATGTGGATTGATGATATCATTCTCATACCCATTTGTTATCATTAGAAATTGCCACGTGTCCCTCATGGGCTTGCCTAAGATTGGGTGTCACGGATTACAATTTTTATGTAGGTGGGATAATTTGGTTTTTACAGGATAATTTAATTTTGAAACATTGGAATTGGCACAATCTTGTTGGATTTTGCCACCTGTTTAAGAGTTATGTTGTGCGTTGTCATGTTTTGACTTGACCTTGTTTCAATGAAGTGAACTATAGTGCAACTTTGCATTTGGCAATGATCTGTTGATCTACATCACCATGATGGAGTGAGGTTCTTGGCATAGTTTTCCTTGACGACCTGTTCCTTACGCTTGCTTCGTAAAGACTTATTCCTTGGATTTGCTTCGATATTCTACCTCCATATGTGTTGCGTAGTTGAATGGTGTACGGCGCTAGTGGTTGATTTGTAGCCTTTTGGTGTGTGATAACATGACACAAGTTTCATAGCCTATCTGAAACGTGTGCAGTTCTTGGCTAATGTATCTTAAAACCTCATCTTTTTAGTACTGCATAGGTCTCACATATTGAATTCTTTGTGTACTTACTATTTTGGACAAGAAAATGGATGCAATACTTGACCCCAAGTATAAGCCAATGTATATTAAGGAAGTTTTGTAATTCTACCCATCTTTTTCGTGGTCTCATCAACCGTTTTTGCATTAAATGCCCTTACACGTGTCGTGTTTCCATTGGTTCTCATGTCTTTTCATTATCAGCTTATACTAATTCATATTCCAAGGATTTCTCTTCGTATTCCGAGAATCCTTTTTGACATCATTTTTTCTGTTAAAGCAAACAAGGTTGACTAGGCCCTTACTAGATTTATTTGAAATGAAAACAAGTTTAGATAATAGAAGGATATGAAATAAAATAAACATAAAACACATGCAAAAATAAAATACTAAAAAAATAGGCTAAAATTAAGCCCGACATGAAGACCCAAAATAGCAAAGTAATGCCACAACACAGGGGTATTATTCTTGTTATATAGCATCCATTTTCCAGCTTCAAATTAGTCTTTTCCTTGATTGATTTCATCAATACAAGAAAGGAGAGCTAGGAGTGATTGAAAATGCAATTATTTCTCTCCATCCACGTGCTTTGAACCGTTTTCTTTGAAAGAGTAAGAAGTGTTTGTGATTTGGGTTGCACCATCTAGTTGCTTTGAACAGCCTATGTCATTCTTCCTTCGAGTTAAGTTTGGGAGGATCATAGTTAGCATAGAATGGAGCCTTTCCAGGTGGTGAATGTGTAGTTACATTAAAAAAAATGTCTATTTGTTTCCTGTTCAATTCCACAGAGAACAAAAAGATCGTTTTCTATCGTCCTAGTCGTTTTGAGTTTTTTTAAGGTGTGTATAGAGTTAGACATGGCTTTCCATGGCATCATGTTGTCTCTTTGGAGTCAAGTGCATTCCAAACCCTTTTAAACCAAGGATAAATAGGTGTTTGATCAAATTCCTTTAACAATTTGTATACACCAGAGATGGTGTGTGTTTTACTAGGAAGCTTCCAGTGCATGTTGGAGGATGATTCAGGGATAGAAATGGTTTCAAGCATGTTCCAGAGAGATCTTATAGAGGAGGAGCTAGTTTGTTACAGTTCTCTTCAATGTGAAACTTCACATGTTACTTCACCTTCTTTTGAGACCATTATTTTCCAACAGTTATGATTTGTGTATCATTTAAATTTTCATGGCTTAGATCTATTCCCCTATTCTATATATATTTGTCTTCCTCCTTCATTTCCCCTTTAATGCTCTAATTACTTACAAAGATAATTTCTTCTTCTTAAATTTTCTACAATTACCTTTACTACTACGACTTTAAATTCTGTAATTGTCTCCTTTTCTTATAATGTAAATGCCTTGATGAATTTTCTTCTTCCCATCTTTTTTATGTATATGTGTAACCACCAATGACTTTATCTTGAGATTTCTTTTCCAATTTGCTATTGCCTTTCTCATATTTGATCAAAGGCTTAGATTGACATTTTCTGGCATATGTTTGATCAAATGTTTGATTCGATATTGCTTGCCATATGTATGATCTAATATTTGATTTGATATTGTCTACCATGTGTTTGATCTAATGTCTTTAATAGAATCTCCCCTTCTTATCGTTGTGTTCCTTACATACATATTTCCTCTTCGTGCTTTTTGATGTTTTCTTCCTTTAAACATGTTGGAACCGGGCCAACCCGCATCAGAAGTTATGGATGAATGTTAATTTTTTTTACCCTATTGGATTTTTATTGGGCCTACGAAGTCTAATTTATTTAGAATATTTTCTAAATTTAATTTATATAAAACCGTATATTTCATTTAAATTTATAAATTGTTAATAGAAATTTATTTAATTTATTCCAATTTATATATAAGTATACATATGTATCATTTACATATGTGTATGTGTGTGCATGTGTAACATGATATTCCATGCAAGGTATAACATGCCTGAATATAGTTGTTGAAATTTACATCGCAAGGGACATGTTAGCTCATCCTATATATATTGTATGTTCTCCAAATATGTGTATATATTTATACAAATTATATATAAAAACCCAAGTGTGTGTGTATTATGAGAAAATATTATAGATATATTTATACGTGAAATATTATAGTGTTAAGTATTAAATAAACATATATATATATGCAAGATATAAGTTTTTTAATAAATATATGTATATGTATGTATTAAAGTAACATAGTTACATATATATGACAATATTTATATATAAATATATAAATATAATAATTAATGTAAGTATACGTTAACATATTTATTTAAACATATAAATTACAAAATCAATTTTTTTTTGAAACATTCCAGATCGAATAAACAGCAGATCCAAATTTAATTATAATTGTATTATATCACAATATATATATATATATATATGTATGTATGTATTATGAATTAATTTGTTAAACAATAATAAGTAAATAGTAGAAAATATTTATATATTAACTATTTCAAATTTTAAAATTTTAGAAAATTTGGAATGATATTTTATAGCCAAAGAAATTTTTTTAGATATTCCTAAGTCAAATTTTTTATTTTTACGTAATTAAATTCTTTCGATCGAATTTAAAATGATTTTTTAAAAATATAAAAATGGTTTAAAAAATAGGATTTTTTGATCGAGAGCTTCTATGATGACAAATTAAGTTTAGAAAATTTAAAATCGAATTCAGAAAACATTATTTAATATATATCAATTTATTAATTCATACAATGATTAAATTATAATAAAAAATATAAATAATTACCAAAAAAAATTATTTTTGTTCACTAAAAATCATAATTGATGTAAATATACATTTGAGAAATATATTTCAAATATTTATGTGAATAGGTATATAGTTTAATACAAATCATATAAATAAATTAGTTAACATATTAATATATGTATATATTATTTAATAAATGTTAATAAATCAAATATAATGGTTTCAGCTGTGTGTATCAGATCTTTAATGAAAATTTTGATTTATTATTTGATAAGTACATACACATCGCCAATCAATATGCGACAACATCAATATCTATAGGAATCTCATCTAACTAACAATACAATAATTACAATATACATACATATACACACACATATATATATATATATATATAAACAATATATAGTTAGACAGAGGTTATGCATCATATATAAAACTAAACATTTACCTAAAACTAATGCCCTTAAGTCTACCTTGTAACGATAAGTTCTCCTCTTTTTGAAACCTTCTCGATTCGACAAATTGCTAGTCCTTGAAACGCAGACCCTTTGCTATCAAATAGATGGTTAATTTAATTGATTTGATCTGAGTTCTGTTGGAGATTTAGGAGGTGAAGTTTGGCCAAAATGATGGAGATAGAAGACAGCAAAAGTCCTTCCAAAGTTATGTTTAGGATTCCTTTTATAATAGTTGAATCAGAGAGAAAAGTCGATCACATCACTTCCATTTTCTCACCTAATCTTAATCATCCATCACATACCCTTTTACCCTATTTTTGGCCGACCCTTGCACCATATTCTTGCTATGAAAATATGCCTCTAACATCATGTGCTAATAGCCCATTTAAGCCCAATTAAATATATTAGATTAAATCCAATTTAATTCCTTATCGATATCTCATATCGATCGATATATTTACAACTATTATAAATATATACAACGATATTTATTCCTTCAATCATATTCATATTTTGTAATTAATATTTCATAAATATTAATTAATTTAATTAATTTATAATAATTATAAATTAATTAAATCATTTGGTCTAAAGAGAATTCATTATTTCGGTTATGCAACTCGTGGGTGTAAATTCGGTTAGGGATTAACATCAAACTATTCGAATGTAACATTCACACATCACTTAGCAGGTGGTGTAACATTTTGGCCAAATTTATTGCTTACTTATTTTCGGTAAAATCCAATTTCACTTTATTAAGCGTTACTAGGTTGTGACATTCATTTACATCAATTATGTTTGTCAAAACTATATCACTTTGGACTTATGGAATTTAGTAATGATCAAAATTCCAATATCATCCATATTCAACTCTATAGTTCAAACACAAAGTCCTTGGTTCAATAATAACAATTATTATTAATCTAAATGCTCTAGCCAGAGACTTTGACTTTGAGTTGATTTGAGTTGACCGTGATACTAACCCCATATAACTGAGGAGTCAATCCTCTCTTGAATAGTGCTTCACTTCCAATACTTCTACTCGGCCCAACTATAATCACTCGATGGGCGCCATGCCATGATTTGACAATAATCAAAGCTGAGGTTTCAAATTGAAGATCCACAGTATTCTCAAGTCAAGAGAACGGTGTAGTTCAGCCACATCGATATTTCCTGTTTGACCTTAGTTATATTAACCAACAAAAAACTATCGATTGAGTCATTCCATATTTATCCAGTAGATATCAGTACGTAACCTCGAGGTGCCCCCAGTAGTTATGAGTAATACACTGCCCAACATTTAGAGAGTGTTACATACTCTAGTCTCAACGGATACATCAATATCCAGTCTCGATGCATCTTGACTAGGAACATTTAAGATGGTATATTTGTTTTCATTGTGATAAATTACTCACAGTTACAACACTTTGTAACTACTATCACAAAACATACCATTTATGGATTTTCTATTAAATATACTTTTAATTAAATTAATTAATTAATATAACACATTATATCAAGTATATAATAGAAAGAAAACACTTTTTATTTCAAACAAGATTGATTATCGAGTTAGATATGTGTAACAAATTACATAATTACCTTAGAGCATACCCCTAACTTTGTCAATCTCCCACTTGCACTTGGAGTCAGTTATGATTTCTTATTCCAACTTCTCTAATCGATTTCCTCAAAGCCGGTCGGGTCAGTCTCTCAGTGAGCTGGTATGCTATAATTTTCAATTATCTACTTTGTTAATCAACTCTCTCTGACGCTGATAAACTATCTATATCATGTGGAATGATTCAGAGTATGTCTCTCAACTTCCTATGATCTCTAAGTTCTATTATGAAATATATTCTGACATTGTTATCATATAATAATTTTATGGGATTCTCAACATTTAGAATCACCCTCGGCTCAGTTATAAATTTGTGCATTTATATTTATATACATTTCTTTATTGTTATTCTATCCAAGGCGATGTACTTAGCCTTTTTCATTGAATTAGCTACAATCTTTCATTTGAAACATTTCCAACTAAAAGATTCTTAACTTGAGTTTATTGTTGACATATTATACTCAATATCACTTGTGATGTTTGAGTCCGAACACTCCTTCATAAAGAGTTCATTGTTTCTGTAAACAATTCTTTAGTATTTCATAAATACATAATATCAATCCAAATTACCAATAGTGATATCAATTTGGATTTGATATTTTCTTCATGTATCAAATACATGAATAAATGATATCGTAGACAACATAACATGTATGATAATTCCTATTGCCATGATAAGGAATTCATCTCACATGTTCTGTATTAAACAATTTAATAAGATGTCTTTGCATATCGATTTCGGACATTCCCAATATCTTTATACTCACTATAAAAGGTACCATTTACACACCTAATGTCAAGTATTAAAACAACAAAGATTGATTTTAATACAAGTACATCGTTAAAATCAACAATGTATTGTTTACTTACAGTTTAGAAATATCAATGTACATTTTAACGTTCTTTCTTATGAACACACGCTTCCTCTGCATTTTGATGTATAATCAAACTATTTGATATTTCTATCAAAATATTTTTCCAATTCCGATGCTTATAAAATGATACATTCTATCATTTCTTGGATCATCTCCAAAGACTCACAAACTCAATATCGCTCCCACTGACTTCAAGATATTTTGGTTGTTATGTGTAAACAGCTTACTCTAAATCATTATTTAAAATTTTCTATTTCAATACATACGTACCAAACATAAAGTCATATTAATCAAATTAAGTGATAATTTTGCTAGTAAATCCGAAATTAACTTGAGCTTGTTGAATATGGAATCTATTATGCTAATTTCAACAATTGAAATTTGTGATATTATTCTTATCAATGCTGCTCATTATATTCACTGCATTAGTCTTGCTCTCAAAGACACATTCATGGCCGATGGATCATATCCTTTTCGGATACATCTACCAAAATCATTTTTGATAATGTACTTGAAATCTATTTCAGATTTGCACATTATACCATATCATATAGTCAACACTCTTAATGGTTTAATTAAACAACTGATGATTTTATATTTTCGACATTGATAAGAAACTCATAGTTTCTCTTCAATGTGCGAGAATACTTATTAGACACTCTAATGCGATGTGTTTGTTTAGGTTAGTTAATTTCATTTCATCTTATGTAATCAGTTTTATCTTTGGATCGTATCTAAATCCATTTTACTACAAATAATTTCTCAAAGAAATTCTTTCACTATGAAGTTGGAACTTCTTGAAACAACATTTTTTCTCAGTGCAACGTAATAGGTATTCATAAACATTTTATGAATTTCCTTATTTATAATACTAATTTGGCCTTAGTTTACAAAATTTATGTCCAAAACATAAATATAACATATAATGACAGTCTTTCCCAAGCTCCTTTTGGGGAGATTCATACATGATCCCTCACGAATAATTATTACGTGTAGACTTACACTTCGCACAACCTACCAACTTCTTGGCTTAGGATATGTTGGGGTTTCTTATAAACTCTTATTTTGTATGATTTTTAAACTATTATTTAGACGAAATAATATTAACCTTGTGTACTATTCTTAAGTATATCACCTTATAAAAAGAAGTTAACTAAACTTCACTCACAATTAATCGTACATTGTTCATCCCAGTTCGATTACTCCTTATCGATATATCACTATATACCACAATGAGGAGTGACTTTTGAGATTGAATCTTTATTCATTTTTAGGTACGTTCAGAACTCTTTCCAATATACTCACCTATTTGATCAAATTGAATCATTTTATTTTACTGCACGTTATTTTTTATTTACTTTTGGTTTATACTCTATGATCTTATCATAAACATACTAAATGTGTACAAATACGCAAGTCCATGTTGGTGATAAATCATCCATGAATATAAGCAAGTACGTGGAACTGATTTAGTATCAATAGACTTACGATTGTATACATCAATACGTATCAATCCAAAGAGTTCATCAACTCTTATGACGCACCCACTAAATGGATGCACAGCCCTTAATTATTTGAGATATAATTAACCAGTATCATATGATTCATAATCACATAATAAAAAATTATTTCTCAAAACTGCGGCTTAGTCTATAGTTCCAAAATAATTATAAATAACTTTAGATGCTTCAGTATTTTCCAAATGCATCACTTTTGTTGTGAAAACAAATATTATATTGTAGTTTTATTTCACTATGAATATTCATAATATTCACATTGAAATATAACTATATCTATTTTCCAGTCGGCACCAATAAATAGTCATTATTTCATAAATAATATTCAATATGTTTTACGAAAACACTCGTAATTTGATGCGATCAATCAGTGCTATATGGCATGGTCACACTATTTTCGCCATTACTATAATAGCGTACTAAATTCAGAGGTCCATCATTCACTTAATATAGATTATTTATTTCATATACTATAACTATATTTCAATGGAGAGTTCTTTGATCAAATATCTTGAACTCAAAGAAACAAATCTCATAGAAAACAATTTTCTGTATGAAAGTACATTTTGGAATAGAAATCATATTTCTTATTCCAATATTAAGTATCAATTATTATTACAATTCTCATTTTCGCTTCTTCTTTATGAAGCAGAAGTGATCATTCACTCTCTTCATCCCAACTGTAACTTAAATCAAATCTACTCTTGTACATTCATTATTCTTTTTAAATGGTCGAACCATTCAAAAGAATGTCCTCGCTACAGTATTATAATGAACTCTTTACAAAAGCACACTCGATTATTCTTAACATTTAAGGACATCAAATATGTTGCACTTTGTGTAAATTGATCAAAACTGACATTTCAGCGATCAAATTCTTAGGTTTATATTATAGTTTTGGTCTAGTATTACATTTAACACAATACAATCCTTTTGTAATCAATCAAATTAAATACTCGATCTCGCACTATGGTTTATTTGGTTTTTCGGATGAACTAATTTCATCAAAATATTGTACATTAAAAAATTTGATCATTCACCATATAACATTTGTATGCAATTGTATGTGGATCAAATATCTGTAGTCTTGTATTGCTTTTAGAGTTCGAAAATAATAGAATGCTATACATGGTCTCAACCAAATAAACGAGTAAATGACCAAATTACGAATGTATTTAGTAGTTGTAAAATCAAGTGCTTGCATGGTATTGAAACATTAACATGCAAGAAGCATTTATTAGTAAGTATATGTCATATTTCTATTTGTCAATCTTTGATTCTAATCATTTGTGTATCTTAATTGATAAACGTTTTATTAATCATATTAAATGCAAAATTTATTGTCGTAGAATATTATAACATTGTATAGCATATGTTCTTTCAATATTAGAAAGGTTAAATGTTATCATTTCATTTTCTAATAAAGCTCCAACTAGTCTTATATGTTTCACCAAACCCTAGCGAAACATAGAAGTCTTTCGACTTCGCTAGTGGGTGTTAGGGCTCGTTTGTATTGGGATTCTAACCTTGAGTCTGCTCAACTAATCCTAGCCCCACAAGCGATGGATAACTCTTTATCGGTTGTATCACATACAACTTCTAACCCTTTAGTACCTTATCCTAATTTCGCTTCGACTTTGAGTCTGCTCAACAAATTGAAATGAAATTATTTGCTCTTACCTACCATATCGTGACGGCCTAGGTATATGTACCTTGAGTCTGCTCAACAAATACATATAGTTATCTTACATCGTCTATTTAATATATTAATAATACTACACATAACATTCCCAGCTTGTGTCTACTCAACAATTAAGGAGTATGCAAGTAAGTTATTAATATATGTATGGTAGATGACAACATTATATTGAAGATTCATAATCTTTAAAATATTATATTGAATGATATAGACTTATGGAATAATGTATTTCTTTTGAAACACCCTCGTGATTCAAGTGTCGGACACATCTGAAATCATGGTATATATACATTTACATATGTATTTATTCCATAAGTATCTTTGGGTTTCTTTAATGTTCCATCTTTAGTTTATACATTCATATTATATAAGTTTTATTATTATATAACTTCTATATTTCATACTACTTATATAATGGTCTTAGGTATAATATTATATTAATTAAATCTTATTTAATTAATTAACATTTTAATTAATTTTATATTATTTTAATATAACATTTTTATTAAATATTTATTATATACTATAGCCTTTATAGTTTAACACATATATCATATATATGTGTATGTTATTAATTAATTAACCTTTAATTAATTTATTTAATTAAAAATTTAATTAAATTTAAATTAATTTCGAAATTCATTTATATACATACATGTATACTTATGTTATTTTAAACTTTTTAAAACAACATAACTTATATCATAATATGTAATACATGCATATATTTATTAATTAATTAACTTATTTAATTAATTTATTCTATTAATTTTATTAGTAAATTTTAAATTTTCAAAATTAATATTTATTTTCAAACATTTTGAAAACTTTATTATATTAAAACTTTTATAATATTTGTATATCTTATTTTAAATTTAACTTCTAAATTTAAAATCTTATATTTTAATGTTCAAACAATTTTGAAAATTTATATTATAACATTTTTAATATTTTTCTTATTTCAAATTTGACTTTTAAATTTACAGCTTTTATTGTTAATTACAAAACAATTTTGAAATCAGCCCAAGGCCTAATACAAATTAGGCCTTTTCTATTAGGGATAACATTTTAGGCTTCCCACACTATTTCGGGCCAGACTAGAAGCTAGGTAGGGCAGAGTACTTGATTACCTAAACCCAACTCTAAACAATACTTTTCTAGACACCCTAGCATACGGGTAGGCTTTAATTAGTTAACCCCAATATGACTAATTTAGATCATATAAGCAACTGGGCTCCGATACCATTGTTGTGACTGAGCCAACCCACAGCGGAAGTAATGGGTGAATTTCAAATTTTTTTACTCTATTGGATCTTTATTGGACCTACGAAGTCTAATTTACTTAGAACATTTCTAAATTTAATTTAAATAATATTATATATTTCACTTAAATTTATAAATTATTGATAGAATTTTATTTAATTTATTTTCAATTTATATATAAGTATACATATGTATCATATACATATGTGTATGTGTGTGCATGTGTAACATGATATTTCGTTACAAGGTATAACATGTTCGTATATAGATGTTGAGATTTATATCGTAACGGACATGTTAACTTATCCTATATGTATTATATGTTGTCCAAATATGTGTATATATTTATACTAATTATATACAAAAACCCAGGTATGTGTGTGTGTGTGTTATGGGAAAATATTATAAATATATTTGTACGTGAAATATTATAGTGTTAAGTATTAAATAAACAATATATGTATACATGTGTGTGTGCATGTGGCGCACGTGCAAGATATAAGTTTATTTTTTAAAATTTTTTATATATATATCTATGTGTGTGTGTGTATTAAAGTAACATAATTACATATCTATGACAATATGTATATATAAATATAAATATAATAATTAATGTAAATATGAGCTAGTATAGTTTATATAAATATATAACTTACAAAAATTTAAAAAAAATTAAAACATTTCAAACCGAATACACAATGGATCCAAATTTAATTATAATTTTATTATATTAATATATACACACACATATTTATTATATTCATATATATATATATAACACACACATATATATATATTATATTAATTAGTTAAAAAACAATAAATAAATGATATAAAATATTTATATATCAAATATTTTGAATTTTTAAAATTTTAAAAGTTAGGAATGATATTTTACTACCTAAAAAAACTCATATTTTTCTAAGTCAAATTTTTATTTATTAAATACTTTCGTCGAATTTAAAATGATTTTTCAAAATTATAAATAATGGCTTAAAAAATATGATTTTTGATCGAGAGCTTCTATGATGACAAATTAATTTTAGAAAATTTAAAATCAAATTTTCAAAATATAATTTATTTTATATCAATTTATTAATTCATACAATGATTAAATATAATAAAAATAATTAATAAATAATTACCAAACAATTTATTTTTCGTCACCAAAAATCATAATTGATGTAAATAAACATTTGAAAAATATTAGTTCAAAAATTTATGTGATATAGTTATATAGTTTAACACAAATCATATAAATAAATTATCTAACATATTAATATATGTATATATTAATAAATAAAATATAATTGTTTCGGTTGTGTGTATCAGATCCTTAATGAAAACTTTTTTTTATTTAGTAAACATATACATATAACCAATTAATATGTGACAACATCAATACCTATAAAATCTCTCCGAACTAACAATTCAATAATCATAATATATATATATATATATATAAACAATATACAGTTATACAAAGGTCATGCATCATATATTAAACTAAACATTTACATAAAACTAATGACCTTAAGTCCACCTTGTAACGATGAGTTCTCCTCTCTTTGAAACCTTCTCAACAGATTGCTAGTCCTTGAACCGCAGACCCTTTGCTATCAAAAACTATTAATTTGAACTGATTTGACTTGAGTTTTTTTGGAGCTTTAGGAGGTGTAGTTTGGCTAAAATGATGGAGATAGAAGGCAGCGAAAGTCCTTCTAAAGTTATGTTTAGGGTTCCTTTTATAATGGTTGAATCGGAGAGAAAAGTGGATCACATCACTTACCTTTTCTCACCAAATCTTAAACATCCATCACACGCCCTTTTACCTTATTTTTGGTCGCCCCCTACACCATATGTTTGGTACTAAAATATGCCTCTAACATCATTGGCTAATAGCCCATTTAAGACCAAGTAAATATATTCACTTAAATCCAATTTAATTCCTTAACGATATCTCATATCGATCGATATATTTATAACTATTATAAATATATACAACAATATTTATTCCTCAAGTCATATTGAAATTTTATAATTAATATTTCATAAATATTAATTAACTTATAACAACTACTAGCTAATTAAATCGTTTGGTCTAAAGAGAATTCATCGTTTCGGTTGTGTCACTCGTGGATGTAAATTTGATCAGCGATTAACATCAAACTATTCGAATATTAACGTTCTCCCATTCGCTCATCACTTAGTAGGTTGTGTGACATTTTTTCCAAATTTATCTCTTACTTAGTTTCAGTAAAATCCAATTTTACTTTATTAAGCGTTACCCGGTTGTGACATTTATTTACCCCAATTCTCTTCGTCAAAACTATATCACTTTGAACTTATGGAATTTGGTAATGGTCAAAATTCCAATATCATCCATATTCATTTCTATAGTCCAAACACAAAGTCCTTCATTCAATAATAACAATTATTATTAACCGAAATACTTCAGCCATAAACTTTGACTTTGAGTTGACCGTGATACCAACCCCATATACACTACACCATTATAAGCTATTAACAACGGGTAAAAACCATTGTTAAGTCCAAAAGCAACGGGTAAAAACCGTCTTCAACACAGGAGTGGTTGAATTTAGCGACGGGAGAAAACCGTTGCTTTATGTCCAAAAGGCAACGGGTATAAATCGTTGCAAATTGGGACAAAGGCAACGGGTATAAACCGTTTCAAACTGGGCCAAAGACAACGGGTATTAACCGTTGCAAATTGGTCCAAAGGCAACGGGTATATACCATTGCAAATTGGGCCAAAGGCAACGGGTATAAACTGTTGCTTTATGGACAATAGGCAACGGGTATAAACCGTTGCTTAATGTACAAAAGGCAACGGTTATGAACCGTTGCTTAATGGGCAAAAAATCAACGGACATAAACCGTTGCTTTCTGTCCAAAAAGCAACGGGTGCAAGCGTTGCTTTATGGCCAAAAAACGTTGCTTTATGTCCAGTAAAAAACGGTTAAAAACCGTTGCTTTATGCCCAAAGTCACACATAAAGCAACGGTTAACACCCGTTGCACATAGTGTTTGCTCCTGCTCCTACAAAATCACATCTGTAACTCACTACTGTGTTACACGCATATCTCAGTATATATACCAGAATATCAATATATATCAAAATATGCCAGAATATCAAAATATTGGTACACAAGCACTATAAACATATCGCACATATACCATACATATAAAATTATCAAACTTATAATTACACTATTGTTTTGCAAACAGAATGCTACCGTGCCGGAATATCATACTTATTACACTGCATTGTTTATTACACTACACTACAAAGATTTCATTAATTACACTACATTGTTTTGCAAGCAGTGAAGTCTACATATAATAAACACATTAAAAGGATGCTGAGCAGGTTAGCCGAAGCTGATATTTCTTTGGCTCATGCTGTGGTGCATACAGTATTCTATCCAATTCCTGCGCAAAAGTAAAAACAGGTTTTAAACTCAAATCATACAGTGAATTTTAGCTTGGTCAAGTTCAGTTAATAGAGCAACGGAATTCCTGTGTAAGCAATAATAATGCACAAGTAAAAGTGGCAGCAAACATTTAAACAACTATAACAACACTAACAAAAAAAACTGCCTTTCAACTTCATCCCATCCCCTCTGCTATACACTTCCACTCACAACCACACTCCTACACACTACAGCACTTCCTCATTTTCTCTGTTTTCATCTCATCCACACTTAAGTACTACATTCTGCAATGCACTCCAGCATTACAAACTGCCTCCCACTTCCTATTCACCAACTCTACCACAAACCACCAGTATCAACTACTCCAACCACCAGTAAACACTCCAGTAACCACTCCAATTCCCTACCAAACATTCCAGTCCCCTACCATTTCAGTCCCCTCCCCTACATCATAACCAAATTATTTTACCACCCATTAAACCCAATTAGTACGATACACACATAAATTTTTTTAGCTAATCAATTTTTAGTTTATTGGACCTCCATTCATCGTTCATGTACATCTAAGTTCATGTTTTTTGTTTTTTGATTTTGTCCTTGAATTTTGACTTTATTTCCTAGTATTTGATAAATTGTCGATTATCTTGTAAACAAGACAGACCAGGACAAAATACACATGCATTTGCATATGCAAATTTCATATACAGCAAACAAAAGAAAATCAGCAATATATGCAAAGAACAAGTCAGAAATATCAATACCTCCGACTAAAGATATCTTATCAAACCCTTTTGATGGCTCACATAACCTCCGGCTCCAACATCCCCAAAGGTCTCGGTAAATTGTCGACATATTTTGGCGGTTAGCTCATCCGGCAATAAAATTTTGTCCAACAACACTTTTTCATATGTGGGTGGTACTGGTTTTCCATGAATTACTAATGCTGTGGAATCTCGGCATATAGTACCTGTTATATAAGCATTTCTGGAGTGAATATATGGAATCACATTTACAGAACTAAAAAGCTCCCAAACATTTAAGACCATTGTGCAGAGCTACACAAGTCCTAGACCCATTGTGTATGCGATATTCGATCTTTAAAATCATGCAAGATTGGAATGGAAGGTGTAAACTTTTATGATCTTTCTATATCCTTTTTTGTTTTGGAGTTTACTGATTTATTTTTGGACATAATGGCTATTGTGAGTGTCAATGAAAATTGAAACCAAAACAGATATTAGATAAAGACTACGATGAGTATAAGTATACAAACTAGATCGCTATTGACAATGAATTCCTTCTCATCTCTGTCATTCATTCGCTGTCTCAAACTCCAGCTCTGCAATAGCATTTTGAACTTTTACGTGATTCTTCATCATTTCTTGCTATCTCTCACTGTTTCTCAAATCTAATCATGAACACAACCTTTTTTTAAATAACACTGTACTTTCAGCCAAGCAAGAATTTAGTGAAGGTTGTGCCCACCAGAACTTATCCATGTGATCATTGTTATTGATTTGCTAAAACTACTTAAAACTGCTTAATTTGCTCTATCCTATGGTTATAGCATTATAAATATTGCTAAATATTCTCTTATATCTTATGATTATGTTAATTTGGATTTGAAAATGTCATATATACCTTTTGTGAACCTAATTATGACGTACATGTCAAACGTGAACCTTTGTTGCCTAACCTCTTTTTCTATAACAAAAGATAATTTGGAATCTATAAATACACATGCACTAATGCTCATTAATTTGTTTATATGCACAATAACAGAGAGCAGTAAACTCGGTTGAAGCACAAAAAGACTGATTGGTCGATTAAAATAGTACCTGTTGCAATTACTTCGTCCTCGAAGTTCAGGATTTCACATCTTTGGTCGATTAACTGATTGTTCGGAGTGGCAAACTGAGAAGATGCGATTTCACTGCCTACTTGACGATTATCTTGGGCTATGCTGAGAAGACGCTCCAGTTTATCATCCATATTGTCCAGCTTCATCAATTTTTGCTCCACATTTTGCAGTCGCTGCTCATATACTCCTTGGGCCTATTTGAGCCGTTTGCATGGAATGGCAGCACTCTTAACTTGGCTAGGAGCTATATTGGTCCCAATACTTCGGCTCCTGCCCTTTACATCTTTACCAAACACTGATATAAAGACGGCTTCATCACCACCACTCGTCGTTTCCTTTTCTTTTTCAATTTTGTCCTAAAAAGTAAATACATATATATAAATAATGAAAATTTAATTTAGAGGCGTTATTATTTGTTTAACTTACAAAGTAGGAAGATGTCGCATCTGACGTGCTTCCATCTTTTTTCTTATGCGTTTTCTCCCATACTTGAAGACGTGATACTTTTGTTCCCGGACTACTTGAATCGACCTGCATACAATGACCTAAAATTATATTTGGAACTAATGGTATATGCAATGTGATGCACCAATTCAATGACACATACCATTTCTTGAGTAATCATAGCGTGACTCTTACGTCCCGAATGATGACCATATTCGAGCATTGATCTATTTTGTTTGCCTCGCTTCCTTTTTTATTTCGCCTCGGGTTTTGATTCGTTTCTTATGAACTCATCCCAATCATCTTGAGCAATTTTCGGTGGACAATTTCTCATTCTTTCTTCGTCAGTGATGAAATGGTCATAATGATTTTTGCGCAAATCATTCTTGTGTCTCCTAAAAGCCTCGGACATTTTTTTCATAATAAGGTCCTTTGATAGAGGATCGAGCTCATAATATTTCTGCATTACAAAAAATGCATGTAAACCATTTTTTATTTATGTATTGAAAGCATTATAAATGAATTTAAACCATCTAAGTTCATGTACACAGTTTACATTTCAAAGTATATGGTCTCATATGAACCCTCGCTCATTCAGGCCTATTTTACAATCAGAAACAGAAACAGTACAGAAACAGAAACAATACATAAAAAGGGTGCATATTACAATCAGACGACTATATTTTACAAACAGAAACAGTACATAAAAATGGTTATGAGATTGGAGAACTTACCTCCAATTGATTCCACACGTCTTCCTTGTAATTTGGCGGAACTTTTTTCCAACTTGGATATGAGATTGGCACATGATTTCTTACTAGTTTACCAATCTTCGTAGCGACCTTTGAACCATTTTTTCCGACTGGAGAACCGTAGTTGTCTATATCAATCTTTTCCCGTTTTAAAGTGGATGATTGTGAAGTTGTATCATTTGACGGTGGTGTGGCATCTTGTGACATTTTGTCCTGCAAAGTCTAAAATCCTAAAATAATCCCAACAACATTATGACGTACATTTCATCCCTTTCCAGCCCATCCCTGTGATGCCCGATTACTGTCGGCCAAATTATTGCACGGAGTCCCCTCCATAACGTCCCCTTATTGTTGCTGTACATCTGATATATGAACCAACATCCCCTTTTGATTTGTCCGATCCCACCAGTTTCTCACCACATTACGATTTTTGTCAGTCCAACTGACAATAATCGGACTGACATAAATCGTAATGTGATGAGAAACTGGTGGGACCAGACAAATCAGAAGGGGACGTTGTTTACTATATCAGATGTATAGCAGCTTACCAATAATCGCTTGGAGCAATTTTATTAAGTCATATAATGCGTTTGATCTTGTTATGGAGGGGAATCCGTGCAATAATTTGGCTAACAGCAATCGGGCATCACAGGGATGGGCGGGAAGGGGAACATTCACTTTTATGCGGCAGTGATAAAGTCTTCCTGCATCACCAGAATTTTAAACTTAAGCAGATTCAAAACAATATCTAAAATACTGACTGAAATAAAGGAGGCAAATACAAAAATATATTACCTTAGCACTACTGAACTAAAGGGTGCAAATACAATATCTTGAACTGCCTGTCTACCTACAAACACAAAGAAAGAAAGAATAGTCAAGCTGATCATATGTATGTATGTGTACATGTGTG
The DNA here is from genome assembly GCA_030737815.1 of Allium fistulosum. NCBI lineage: Eukaryota > Viridiplantae > Streptophyta > Magnoliopsida > Asparagales > Amaryllidaceae > Allium > Allium fistulosum. The sequence continues at coordinate 210,990,234 of CM060907.1, forward strand.
TATGTATGTGATCATATGTAAGTACCTACAACTACAAACACAAAATGAACTCTTGCAATATATCCATCCTTATGGATCCATCAGGATATTATAATGGCACTAATAAAAAATATAATGCATCTATTACTATCATATAACACACCATTTTACATTTTACACCATTTTAAATAAATATTTTGTTAAGGTACAATAACTGCTCTGAAACACAAAGTTAACATATGCATTTGATAAGATCTTCTAATTTTTCATTGTCTTCAAAAGCTGATTGATAAACAGTGGGAAACTCAGTGTCATCCACATTTATGGTCAACCATTTTGGTGTATGCAAAACCACAAACCATCCGTTATTTTTAAATCTTTTGAGTAGAACACTTGACTCGCTTCCGATGCAAGAATAAATGGCTCATCATTCACGCTATCTTTATTCTTCAATTTTCCCAAGTTAACTGTGATCAAGCTTGAAACAGAATCTATTTTACAACCATTGATCTTATCTTCGACCTTTACCCAATCACAATAAAAAACTATTTGTTTGAAGTCAATGTAATCCAACTCAATTATCTGTTGAATGACTCCGTAATAAGTTGTTTCTGCTTCCTTAAAATTTTTATCCTTCCCACTCGCTCTAAATTGTGTAATTGCTCTCATGCATACACCACTATCCTGTGTTAGCTTTCGCTCTTCATAACTCTTCGGAGAAAATAAAAACCCATTCACTTGGTACTTCATATAACTACGGGCATCAAACTTCGGCCCGTTAACTAACCGCCAAAGAGTTGAGTCAACATCGATGGTCTTCAACAACTACAACAAACACAATAAGTAAAAAAACATTGTCAAGGAGGTGTATGGTCAACTTGAAAATATGTTAAATATTCAATACATATACCTCCTCACGTAACCAAAAAGTGAAATTTTTAATAGCTTCCCTAGATGTACCCCCGCCTCGAGTTTGAGATTTGGTGCTTTGAACATAGGAGTTATACCTCCTACGAAAAACACACAATAAATACTATATATATGAATTGATTTACAATAATAAGAATTCAGAACAAATTCATGAATTTACTTCTTCCATTCATCCAATCCGTCGTACTTATCAAGGACCCATTTATGCACTTGTTGAAATTGCACTTGAGTTAACGTTATATCTTTACCATTATCTAGTGCTATTTCATCAGCAAACCCATCATCCTCGTCTAAAAATGATTCACGGGTATGTTTATGAGTGCCAGCACCTCCTTTTGGCATATACTCCATGCAGTAAAGACTAGCTTCTTGTACAATATATCCTTCTGCAATACACCCTTCAATATATCTTTTGTTGCGCACATATCCTTTATATGTTTTCATCAACCTATGAAGATGAATAATTATAAAATGTAGACATCAATGCTATTTAAATCGAATAATTATGTACATAACTAAAATTAGTAATTTACCGTTCAAATGGGTACATCCACCTATATCTAACAGGACCAGAAATCAATGCTTCATCGGCTAAATGAACCATAAGGTGAATACCGATATCAAAAAATGCAGGCGAAAAATGTTTTTCAATAACACACATTGCTTCTACTAAACTAGCCTTTGCTTTTAGAAGATGTTCCCTGTTGATCACCTTTGAGCACAAAATGTTATAAAAGAGACTAATGCGGTGAATAGCATTCCGTAGATCCTTATGTTGTGGAAAACAATGCTGAAGCAATACAGGAAGTAAATGTTGCATTATGACGTGGTAATCATGTGACTTCATATTTTTTAGTTCAGGAGGGTTGATGCTTACATTGTTATGGAAGTTCGAAGAGAATTTGCTCGGCACTTTCAAATTTTTCAAAACGGTGCAAAACTGTATCTTTTCTTCTTTGCTCAAAGTGAAAGTCGCATTTGGTATGGTTACTTTACTTGTTTCAGGATCTTCTATCACCCACAACTTTTGTTTTATACCCATGATTTTCAAATCCTTCCGTGCATTGATCCCATCTTTTGACATGTCTTTATGGTTCATAATTGTGTTGATCAAATGTTTCGTGACATTCATCTCCGTATGCATAACATCAATATTATGTCGGGTCAAATTTGTTTTCCAATATGGAAAATCAAAGAACTTCGACCTCCTATACCATGCAGGAACTTCTTCATCGATTGTCTTTTTCCGTTTTCGACCAATTTCCGGTATGTTTTTACCAACTTTCAATTTTATATTCGCTACCTTTTTTCAACTTGATAACCAGTCAGTGGTTTTGGAGGATGCTTAAGTTCTTGCTCGTTGTTGAAATTTGTCTTATCGTATCGAAACTTGTGTCTGGACGGAAGAAATCTACGATGTCCCATGTAACAAATCTTCTTACTTTCAGGGAGATAAACAGATGTAGTTTCTTCTCCACAAATAGGACATGCAAAGTAGCCGTGAGTTGTACATCCCGATAAAGTCCCAAGAGCGGGATGATCATGGATTGCCCACAACACTCTAGCTCTCATTATGAACTCAGATTTCTTAAATGAATCAAATGTAACGACTTCTTCCCATAACTGCTTTAACTCGTCTATCAAAGGTTCTAAATAAACATCAATATCCTTACCCGGTTGTTTTGGCCCAGAAATCAATAGTGTTAACATTGAGAACTCTCTTTTCATGCACAAAGACGGAGGAAGGTTATATGGTACTACAATTACTAGCCAACAGCTGTAAGGGTTAGTTAAAGAAGCATTCAGACAGAAACCATCTGTTGCTATTCCAAGCGTGATATTTCGTGGTTCAGCAGCAAATGAAGAATCAAAAGAATCTGTAGTTTACCATTGAGAAGTATCACGCGGATGGCGCATTACGGTTGTACCGGACTTGGCACGACCATGCCAGGTCATCGCTTCTGCTATCCATGGTACAGTATACAGTCTTCTCAATCTAGAAATTAAAGGAAAATGTATTAAGGTCTTTTGAGGTACTGTGGTAGCTTTTCTCTCTTCGTCGAATGATGTCTTATATCTTGGTGCGTTGCAATTTGTACATGAAACTTTGTTCGCATTATCTTTCCAGTACAAGATGCAGTCATTAATGCATGCATCATAAGTTATGTAATTCATCCCAACTTGCTTAATGATCTTCTTCACGTCGGGGTACTTTGACGGTAGCGTGTTACCTTCGGGGAGTAACTCCTTTATGAATTCGAGTAGTGCAGTCACACCATTGTCTGAAAAGCCGTATTGGGTCTTCAAGCTATTCAGTTTCACAATGGCATACAACTTTGTAATCTCTTTTGGACAAGAAGGATACAATGGCTCTGTTGCAGTTGCACTATCAAAAAATGATTTATCCGTAAACTACTCACCAATATTAGCATTATCATGCAACTGACTTGTAGGTTGAAAATGATGGAATCTATCTGCATCATTGATCAAATCCTCCATCCTAATATGTTCGGACTCATCAGTATTTGTGGCATGACTAACCGGTTGTTGTTTTGGCTTCTCCGATATTCTTTCCCCGTGAAAACACCATACGGTATATGATTGAACAATACCATATCTAAGCAAATGAAAATGAATGTCATTTAATTTGAATGTATCTTCATTTTTGCACCGCGTGCAAGGGCACGAATACTTTTCCTTATTTCCACCGTTTTCAGCAACAAATTTAACGAAATTTCTCACACCTTCCACATATTCTGTATTTCTTCGATTAGATTGATTCATCCATTGTTTGTCTATACTAAAAGATATACTAAAAGAAAATAACAAGATCTAATAAGAAATCATGGGTAACAATATCTTATGGCTTTCCACCAAGTTCAACTCTGATATTAACTAAACAGATGTATATTCTTCTGATTTCACTTGAAATTTAACATTAGCATCAAACTGTTTCCGAAAAATTTGCCATTACAACGGCGCCATTTTGTAGCACCAGAGCAATGTCTATGCATTACCCCTCTCCTGATACTTGGCTTGCGCCATTAACAACAATTTTATCCACTTACTAAATATGGTCTCATATTTAGTAAAACAAAATTCATTGCATCAACTTATACCCTAGCAGTCACTATAAGCAGCTATGTCTAACTAGCATGCAGTACAGTACAACATTTAGGCTTTAGTAAATATGAGAATGCACACTACAACACTACTTCTCTTCAATGTTGCAATGTTTGGCTGATGATACACCACACGTATGGGGACGTGTTAGATTATCTCACATTGTACAATTTGTAAAACAAATCATCTATAAATGTAAAAAGATCATCCTTTGCATAACCAATTGTTTCTTGGTTCTCTAACACTGTACACTTAAAACATCAAATATGTATTCTGATGGTTCAGATTAGAAGGTGAATCTCTACTTTGGCAAACTGTTAAAGAGTAGTAGATATTGACTATAATCAATCCCAAAAAACTTAATGAAACATCAATCCTAAAAGATGAAGATAATGATGGAACTCAAATGACAGCTTATATGGTAACACTAAACAAACCCATAAGCAAGCATTATAGGGAATAAACGGTTCCTTAACTTGTGTTGCATCCCTTTCTTTATTATTCTAAACTACAAATATAAGCATGTAATCTTTTCCTATTATTAAACCATAGAAACGAATGGATTCACCGTGTACAGACAGCTAGTCGTCGATAATACATATAAAGCACTGAGTAGAAACACACATGCTTGTTTTCCAAATAATTTACTGATTTCTATTAATCATGTGTGGATTACAGATTAATTTGTTATCATTGCATTTGACAATCTTTTAACTAAGTTGTGATAAGTCAATTTTCACAAATTGCAGATAAATATAGTGTTCAGAAATCAAATACATCTTCTGTAGTTTCTTACACTCTGAACAAAAAATAGTCATGTCAGCTGGCAGCAACAGCAGAAGGCACAACACTAGCCTGTTGTATGCCTTCTGCTTCAGAAGTGTTGTTGACATTCTTCATTTTAAACTACATCGTTTTCTTTGCATTTTGAACACTGGCTTGTAGTAGTTTTGCAAAACTCAAACAATCATATGACTTGTTTATATAATTGCAAAACAATAAAAGCTGCAAAGTCAAACTGCATAAAATTGCAAAACTGCAAAACATGGCTTGTATCCTGCTTCTAGCGATTTTATTATGAAATCAATTCACGGTTAATCCTAAGATCATCAATCAACCAAAATTAAAAAATTTAAAACATACCAGCAAACTCAAAGAGCAGCCGTGTAGTGCGACCAGTGAACAATCAGCGTTTGTTGATGGTGATAGGCAGAGCCGGCTTGTGCTTGTGCTGGCGCCGATTCTAGGGTTTGTTCTTCTTTTCGTTTTTGTTTTTCATGCGTTTCTGAATCGCTGAATCGCGATTAATTTCTTTCTGAGTCGCGAATTTTGAAGTAGGGTTTTTTTTTGTGGGGGGTTGCTCGTCTAATGGGGGTTGCCCCAGGCCAGCGTCTGATGGGCCTAGCCCATGAGCCGGCTCTGTTTGAGAGGGACACTGATTGGCGTTGAATGAAGGAAGAACTGGTGCGGCTGGAAGGAAGATGGGTTCGCAGCTGGACACGATTAGGTGGAAAGATGGGTTCGCGGTTGGATGGAAGATGATTTCACGATTAGATGGAAAGATGAGCGGGTTGAAGCAAATCGAATTGGTGGAATTGGGGTTTTTTTTATTTAGGTTTTCTTTTCGTTGAAAGAGGACGAAACGAATATCAAAGGAAAGGAGGGAAGGAAAAGTGACGGGCCAATTCTTTTTGGCTCCCAGTGAATATTTGGCACAAAATTAGTGCCATTATATGCCACAACATTTACGACAGTTACAAACCGTTGCTAATTAGCCACGGTTGAAAACCGTTGCTAGTTGGAACGAAGCGCGCCAAAAATTATGGCGCGAAAGGATGAAATTCACCGCCATCATTTGTCTCCAAAGAAGCTACGGTTAATAACCGTTCCCAATTAGCAACGATAAAAAACCGTTGCTAACTGAACCAAGACGGTGATTAACCGTTTCTAAATGGAAACGGTTAATAACCGTTGCCAAATGCGCGGATGGTTAGTTGCAAATCTCAGTATTTGGTGTAGTGATAACTAAGAAGACGAATCCTCTCTTGAATAGTGCTTCACTTCCAATACTTCCACTCGACCCAACTATAGTCACTCAATGGATGCTATGCCACGATTTGATTATAATCAAAGCAGAGTTTTCATATTGAAGATCCATGGTATTCTCAAGTCAAGAGAACTATGTAAATCAGTCACATCGATATTTTCTATTTGACCTTAGTTATGTTAACCAACAGAAAACTATCGAGTGAGTCATTCCATAGTTATCCAATAATTATCAGTACGTAAACTCTAGGTGCCCCCAGCAGTTATGAGTAATACATTGTCCAGCATTTGAAGAGCATTACATACTATAGTCTCAATGGATACATCGATATCCAGTTTCGATGCATCTTGACTAGGAACATTTAAAATGGAATATTTTTTTTCATCGTGATAAATTACTCACTATTATAGTACTTTGTAACTACTATCACAAAACATATCATTTATAGATTTTCTATTAAATATTCTTTTAATTAAATAAGATAATTAATATAACACATTATATCAAGTACATAATAGAAAGAAAACACCTTTGATTTTGAACAAGATTGATTATCGAGTTAGATATATGTAACAAATTACATAGTTGCCCCTAGGGCATACCCTAACTCTATCACATGTGTCATCTTGTTGTTTCTTGTCATCATATGTTGCTTTACCTCCTTTGAAACTTGCTTATAAAGAATTTGCGTTAAACTAGTGAAGTAATTCTCCTATACAAGGCAGGGACTTTGCCTTTGGTACTCGATAGCTAGTGCCAATGTGTCGTTGTGTAGATCCACTTAGGTGAAGGAAACTGCATCATTTGTCATATTTCATGTACGATTTGCCCAAGGTTTAGGTTAGAACACTATTGGCTTTTGGAAAGTGAAGGAATTTACTTTCTTTTAGATTGTGACTGCTAGTCTTAAGGTCGTGGCATTAGCAACGCTTAGCTCATTTCCTTTTTTGTAACGTGCTTCCTGAACTTTGTCATAGGCAATTAGGTCACTAGCCGCCGTCTTTGGCAAGCTGGTTTTTTCTTTTAATTGTGTGCATTAACATGGGCCTGCACTTCTTTATGCATACTACTTTTGTATTTTTGCTGAAAAACTAAATCGTGTGTTTACAACACTATTATATTATATGGTTCATTCACAAATAAGAATGGAGATGCATGATATTTTTATACTAGTTTAGGCCGTTATATATCCCTACATTCAATTTATCATCATATTAATTTTCATTTTTACAATGGTACATCAACTTTTCTTTTGCGATTTCTTAAATAAAATATGGCTTGAGATGCTTTAATCTTGGGATGAGTTAATGTGATGTTAATCTTGGGATACTAGAATACTTAGCATTGATCACACCTATGGACAAAGTCTTGTGCATCTTGATGTGTTGCTGGCTAAAACTAGCCTTGCCTTAGTACTTTTTTTCCAAATTTAAGCCTTTCAGAATGATCTCCACAGTATCCCTTGTGAACTTCCTTCAGTATTCCTTTTCTATCTTCTCTAGTGGCACATCTAAGGTATTGGTTGAGTATCCTCTTTTATATAATACTCCGTTAAAGAAGGAAAAGTAGGAAGCTTGATACTATTAGCCAAAAACTTGGTATAACACCCCCACTCACCTGATTTTATGCAGATAACAATTCTTGTATCCAATAGAACTAGATTAATAAAAAAATACAAAAAATGAAAATGAATAATAAAAAAGAAAGAGATGCAGTAATTATAGTCGTTCGATGATGCTTACATCCACTTTATAGATTCCTTTATTGCTATTTTACTCTAGATCCAGAGGAATTATAATTACAACTCGAATTTCTAGCTTAAAATTGATAATGGTAGTAGTCCCTTCCATAAAAAATATAATAGTAAATAGCCAAGGGTCAAAAGGCCAAAGTCCTTTTTTTGTTGCAAGAATCCCTCTATTCATAGCTAAAGTTGGCTGCAATTGGGCTTCTGGTTCGTTAGATGGTAATAAAAATTTTCAAATAGTCAAATCTAAAAAGACAGGAAAAAGACGAATTATTCCCCAAATATCGGTGGATCGGTAGCAACCATACGTGGATCGATATCGATCGATAACCTTTATGATTTCCTTAAGCCTCTACCCATTTTCCTTGAGTCTTGATGCTTCACTCTATTAATTGATCTTCCCTTTGTGCTTTTAAGATTGTCCATCCATGTATGCACTGAAAAAATTGGCTTTATCGAGGGAACCAATGGATCGATACCAATCCATAGATTAAGCGAAATTTCTCTACTTTCTTCCTTGCCATACTTCCTCTTTTTATTAAGAATTGCAGGGAAGTATTGTCAATTTATGGATGATACCGATCCATCTATGGATTTCCATCGATCCTTGGACTTAACCATTTTCCCCACTTTTCCTCAGTTTCTTTTTAGGCTTGCTCGTCACTAAGCTAGCATCCATTCCTTTATCATTTTTTAGTCCAATATCATTGAAATATTTCTAGTGAAAAACATTGAATAGCACTAGCCCCCAAAGTACTTCGAATACAAATATGCTTTGATCGAAGATAACTAACCAATCTTGATCTGCATAGATGCTTCCTTTACTTGAACCGCTTCCATGGAACGTTGCCTTTTCAGAACACACTTCATTGCTACACAATTATCGAGTCATATTTTTCGGCAGATATAAATATTACAACTATGCACTTTAGAAACCTTGTTCAATTTGCTTGCCATTAAGAATTGCTCTGATCCATGGTCAGGTAGATTATACATTCATTCCACTTATCCTTTTTAAGGTAACTATATGGATCGGTACTGATCTATATATGGATTGGTACCGATTGATCCGTCCTCTAATAAAACCAACACTTCAATTTTTTTAAATTACTTTCTCACTTTGTAATCGACTTCTCTTCTTCTAGCGCTAGCATTTTCAATTAGTTTTTCAAGCAACTCACGAGTTCAAGCATAAATCATCTTCTATCTGAAAGTGACTGTGCTATATGATCGTGTAATATGGATAAACTACTTGTGTGGAATAATGACAAAATAAGTAAATAATTAAAGCAGTAAAGTAAATGGCGTCAGAGATTTTTATACTGGTTTGAACTCCCATTCTACGTCCAGTCCCAGACTCCTTTTGGAATTCAACTAGCAACCCTCACTTAACCCGAAGGAATAGGTTTACACCGCCTGAGCAACCGAACAGGACTTCTACCGCCTAAGCAACCGAATAGGACTTTTACCGCCTGATCAACTGAACATGACTTCTTTACAAATAAACAAAAGTATATAACTGTAGTATGCTCTTTAAATAGCACTGATAAGTCAATTAAGTACAATCTTCCTATAATCTTCTCCTTTATGATATATAGTGTAATGTGCTTGAGAAGTGTGGAAGATAGAGTGATCAACGATCATAGATTATATGCAGTTTGAGTGCGTATTGAAAATAGAGAATACGAGATAAGAATTCAAGAATACTAAAATCAGTTCGGTGAATTGTTTGTTGAATTCTAAAATCTATTTATAGAGATTAAAAAGTTGCAATCATTCATGAAAGATAACATTGAAAAGAAACAAGTGCAACTATTGATTTGAAGATGTTTCTCTTTGCTGAAGAGAAGTGTCTTTTCATAAAAAAAATAGCCGTTATAAATATTCAGTCGGCTGAAATAATAATTCAGCCCTCTGAATTTGTTAATTTCGAAAAAATAGCAAAGAAATAGGCATTTTCAGGTTTAATTCAGCCGGCTGAATGAAACCATTCAGCCGGCTGAAACTTCATATCACTTTATGAAATGTTTCATCATTCAGCCGTCTGAATCGTATTATTCAGCCAGTTGAATTCTGTTGATAAACAAAAGTTATCATAGCTCATTTGGTTAGAGCACTTGCCTTCTAAACTAGTGACCCGGGTTTGAGCCTTGCTCCGTGCAATTTTTTGAAAACTTGATTTTTCATTTAAAATATAAATGTATATGTGTGTATACCATTTTGAGAAGATTTTAACATTTTTAAACTCTAGACACAACACTCTATGACTAATAATACTTTGTTTGTCACCTTCGTCTTGTCTCTATCGTGTATCTCTTTTTGTATCTCAATATACATACTTTCATCCTTTTTTTGTACTGTGTATCTTCATTTTGAACGTATTTGTTTGTCTCTTCTTTATTCTCATGTACCTGCAAATTAGCTTAGAGATTCTTTGGCATAATTGTATAGTTGTTGTCATTAAAATCCAACAATAGAGGTTCTAACATTCTCCCCCTTTTTGATGATGGCAACTGTACAATTTTTAAAAAATATTCATTCTATATATAAAATAATATTAATATGTTTAAATCTCCCCCTAAGTATAACATCTCCCCTTAAGTATAATATCTCCCTCTATTAATATGCATATGAATTTCTCCCCCTTTGTCATTAGCAAAATGAATGAGGGAATATAATAAATTTTATAAAATATCTTGTGAATAGTGGGATAAACTCAATATTAATTATGGAGAAAAAATAAAATAGATTTTTCCATGTTGCTAAAGTCCATATTTCATTGTAAGCACGTAATTCTATTAAACGTATGGAACATCCTTTAAAATTCCAAAATCTATCATTTTCCTTTTGTTTCTCCGAGTATCTGTAATAAATAATAATCGTTTTTTGTACCCACTTACTATGTTAGGGTCTAGGGGGTTAGGTCTTGGGAAACCATACCCATTTGGGTGTGGTTGAAACTTTATAAATATAAGTTTCATTATTAACTACCATATCAAAATAATAATTAATGTATTTTTCTCTATTTTTCAAATTAACAAGAACCCAAATACTTCGATAATTTTTATTCATATTTCCTGTCAATGATTTTGTACTTCTAGAAGAATTATAAACATTATTGGTCATAGCGGTATTAGAATTTCCATAAAAATTGGATTTAGACTTTACTCGAGATTTAGTACTAGCACTAACATTTTTACTATACATGAAAGCGTATCTAGTGCTATTTCTATGATCAGTTTTATTATATCCTAAACCAGTTTTATCATGTAAAAGACTAGAACTAGATAAAATCATGTTTAAATCGTTTTGACCTTTATTAAATTTTGTGACTTCAGTGTTAAGTTTATCAAGTTTAGCTTTAAAGTCACAATTATTATTTTCAAAAGAAATATTACTATTTTTCAAAATATTAATTTGCTTATTTAATTCAGAATTCTCCTTTTTTAACGTACAGTCCTCATTTTCGAGAAGAAAAATTGGAGATTCTGAATTATCTAAAGATGATTGTAATAAATCATTTTGTCTTTTCAAATCCGTAATTTCTTTTGAAAAAATTTCTTTTTCTTTTTTAAACAAAGTATTTTGTTCATCTAGAAAATCTTTAAAAGCCTCAAAATTATTTTTCAAAACACCATGTTGATTTTCTAAAACTAATTTCTCTTTTTTTAATTTCTCATTTTCAATTTTGATTGATTTCATCTTTTCTAAAATAAGAAAGTTATGCTTTGAGATTTTATCGCATATACTAACTAATTCGTTATTACCATTTATAGAAATTTGTAAATCAGAAAGTACCTTTTTGTAGTCCTCATCGGTGGCTTTGACAGGGATTTTGCTTGTTATATTTCGATTGGATCTTTCTCTGACCATTATTCTATGATGTTGTGATGATCGATAGAATTCCAGGCTCAGATACCAAATGAAAGTGACTATGCTATATGATCGTGTCATATGGATAAACTACTTGTGCGGAATAATGACAAAATAAGTAAATAATTAAAGCAAAAAAGTAAATGACGCCAGAGATTTTTATACTGGTTCGAACTCCCGTTCTACGTCCAGCCCCAGACTCCTTCTGGAATTAAACTAGCAACCCTCACTTAACCCGGAGGAATAGGTTTACACCGCCTGAGCAACCGAACAGGACTTCTACTACCTAAGCAACCGAATAGGACTTTTACCGCCTGAGCAACTGAACAGGACTTCTTTACAAATAAACAAAAGTATCTGACTGTAGTATGTCTTTAAATAGCACCGATAAGTCAATTAAGTACAATCTTCCTATAATCTTCTCCTTTATGATATATAGTGTAATGTGCTTGAGAAGTGTGGAAGATAGAGTGATCAACGATCATAGATTATATGCAGTTTGAGTGCGTATTGAAAATAGAGAATAAGAGATAAGAACTCAAAAATACTAAAATTAGTTCGGTGAACTGTTTGTTTCTAAAGTCTATTTATAGAGATTAAAAAGTTGTAATCATTCATGAAAGATAACATTGAAAAGAAACAGGTGCAACTATTGATTTGAAGATGTTTCTCTTCGATGAAGAGAGGTGTCTTTTCATAAAAAAATAGCCGTTATAAATATTCAGCCGGTTGAAATAATAATTCAGCCTTCTGAATTTGTTAATTTCGAAAATAGCAAAGAAATAGGCATTTTCATACCTAATTTAGCCGGCTGAATGAAACCATTCAGCCGGCTGAAACTTCATATAAATTTATGAAATGTTTCAGCATTCAGCCGTCTGAATCATATTATTCAACCGACTGAATTCTATTGATAAACAAAAGTTACCATAGCTCATTTGGTTAGAGCACTTTCCTTCTAAACTAGTGACCTGAGTTCGAGCCCTGCTCCATGCAATTTTTTGGAAACTTGTTTTTTCATTTAAAATATGTATGTATATGTGTGTATACCATTTTGAGAAGATTTTAACATTTGTAAACTCTAGACACAACACTCTATGACTAATAATACTTTGTTTGTCACCTTCGTCTTGTCTCTATCGTGTATCTCTTCTTGTATCTCAATATACATACTTTCATCCTTTTTTTGTACTGTGTGTCTTCATTTTGAACGTATTTGTTTGTCTTTTTTTGATGCTCATGTACCTGCAAATTAGCTTAGAGATTCTTTGGCATAATTGTATAGTTATTGTCATTAAAATCCAACAATAGAGGTTCTAACACTATCTCTCTTAACTTTCGATCCAAGGTAGCTCCATTACCTCCATGCTATGCGTTTCCATCTCAGTCAAGTCATCTCGTTGCCATATCTCCGTCATTGCTAGCCATCTTCTTTGCCTTGTTGTCGTTCGTCCTTTGCTAATCTATGGTGATATTGAGGTAATGGAGAAGAAGATTGGTTCGATTTTTAGGCGAGGGTGAAAATGAATTTTGCATGAGATGAAGTTTTTCTTTGAATTGGATTGATTTCAATCCAAGTTCACAAAATTGGAGCGCCTTCCATAGATTCCATGTTTTCGATATGGATACTCTACTGAATTTGACCGTTGATCTAACGATCCATATTTTACATATAGGAGGATCATAAAATATTAATATTATTTTTATAGTCGTATGATTCTATAACTTTGGGGAATCTCAATTAGTGATATTTCTTATCTATAGAATTTTTATCGAATTTTTTTTACCCTAAAAAATCTGGTAAAGCCTATAACTTTTTATAAGAGCCAAATTGGGGTTTGAAACCCCTTCTATTAGATCAGGATGATGATTTCCTTTTTTATAGAGTGGTCATAATAGGAAAGTGGACTTACCATTTGGGAGATATTGTTGTTTGAACTTTCCATTGATTTTGGACAGCTCAGTGGATAATTAGGGGACTAGTAGTTAAGCCCAAAGGCCTATTTCGAGATTAGAGCCAAGAGGGGCTGATGGGACACTCCCTAATAATTTCGCACTTCCTGAAATAGTTAAAGAAGCTACCACTAACCTTGACCAACCATAAACCACTCTAAAACCTTACTTTAATTAGCCAAATATTATCATTAAAAGGGATATTAGTAGGATTATCACTTGGTTTTGAAGATTTGTTGTTTGGGACTCTTTGGATTTTGGATCATTACTGTTCATCTTGGATTTCATTCAATTTTTGGGGTGCTTTGGATTTAATTGAGTGCTTGGAACCTCTCACTTACTAATTAGTCATTATATACATGAAATAATATTTTTAAAATGGTTTTTTGACATTAAAATCCATTTAAAATCATATCTAAACGCCAATATCATTTACGAATGATTTCATATGGTTTTGTGTAAATGTGTTCTTATGGATCTTCTATGTTCTAATGGTTCTTCCATCTCTTTCGCATCTTGAACTAGATTATCATATGATGAATGTATATGTTTTCTTTATTTGGATGTATTATATACGTCGAATTCTTGTATGTATATTGTTCGTTTAGATGAAAATGCCGATCGAATGGTGACTTAGAAATAGCATCGACCATGTATAAGTTGTCACTGACTTGAGAAGAGTGCAGCCAAATTGGATGCGATTGAAGGGGGACAATAGGGAAAACCTCACGAAGCCACGTTTCAAATTTTAAGTCATTTGGTTTTCATTTTCTCAAGTTATGGATGTAGAAAGTTTGTATCGACAGTAGCATTAAGTGTTGGATCGATGTTCTTTTGCTTCGGGCTTTACATGCGAAGGCTTCAGATCGTGAAGGGGTTCACTTCGATCTACTCGGAAAAAATAGCTTGAATCGGGTAAGGTAAAGTCTTGGATCGATGCTCTTGGACCAATGCCAAGTTATGAGGATGCAAGCTATAAAGGCATTAGAAGTCTTGGAGTTGGACTTGGTTCATGCATCGAAGCAGCTTAAAGATTGAATTGGGGAAAGGGGGGAACTCAACACCGACTTAAGTATAGCCAAAATTTGGAAAAATGTTGGTCTAATTGGATCGGTACCGAGTCATGCAGGATGCGGGTACCAAGTTGTGATCCATGAAGGATGACAACTTAAGGGGATGGCTTCAATGATGGACAGTTGTACTTTGAGACTTAAGGCATAGGGCTTGGGCCAGACTCATGACTCGAGTACTAAGTTGTGATCCGTGAAGGATGATGACTTGAGGTGATGACTTCAGTGATGGATGGCTATACTTCGAGACTTAGAGCATAGGGCTTCGGGTCAGACTCAAAGGACTACTAGAGGATGCTTTAGGATAACATAATGGTACTACGACTAGTGATGGTTATCTTGACTTGTTCCAGACTTGACGACTTGAGGAAGAGAGTCGAATGGTAATCCATAAGGACAAGTTTAAGGATAGGAACTTGTAAACTGGAGCGAGGATGGGCTTCGCTTTGGTTTAGACGCATGCAAAGGGATCTTTGATTCTCGAAGGTTGGTGTACTCGTAAAGCAGGGGTATGTGAGGATGCTTACTGGGGCAAGGATGAGCCCCAGATCTTCAAATACCCAAATCTTCAAATGGGAGATCTATCTTACCCTGGACTATAAGGATGGGCAGTCTAGTTCCTGGCTAACCGAATGGCATGAATTCAAATACTGAGAAATTGAGAAATTATGATGTCCTTGATTGAGGACGGAGTCTTACGTGTTATCATATATTCAACGTACTGTGTGAGTGATGTGAGGATAATTGATGGATGCCATGTTTTTTTTGCTTGATTAGGGATGTCGTATGATGTAGATAGCTAGACTCCCAATATGCACTCTGATATACAGTGACTTGAGCTGGCTCAGCGATTATCCAACTCACTTACATAGTGTCTGGCGCCGTTTTTTGGATGATGAGAAGGCAGAGCATCATATCGAATCCCTCGATGAATTCAAACTGGAAAACCGAGTGTTGAATGAGGAAGAGAGGAGAGTTCTTCATGACGCCACTGTAGCATTTAAGAAAGAGAAGCTTGCTACTCAGCACTTGGAGGTTGGAGAGGGCTCTGGTGTTGAGCATCATGATACAGGCACTGAGATCCCTGTGCCAACCCAGCCTGAATCCACTCCTGCAGTTGATCATCTACCTGTGTCGGCCTATGATCTGGATCAACCACAGCTATCTTTGGCCCACGAGTACGTGTCCAGAGGAACCCCGGCTCCTGCCGTGAGCCAACCTGAGGAAGGTATTCTGAACACTTCTCGAACTCATTCAAAATCTGGAGTACTATCAAAGGAAATTTCTAATATTTTCTCTTATCTCCATTCAGTTATAGAAGCAGCACCAACTATGCCCCCTACAACCCGAGAACAATACCAAGAGCAAGAGGCTATCATAACAAAGGCGAAGATGACCACCTCTACTGCTACGGCCGAGCAAGTTGATGCGAGTGCTTTCACTTTTAATGAGCAAATGATGGATGAGCTCCTAGGCACCCACATCGATCCACTTTCTGACTTGCCATTTGTTATGAGTGGAAGTGCGTTCGCGGCCAGCTCTTTGGCTTCGGCCACCAGCGTCTCGCTTGATACTCAAGAGCTCATGACAATGCAATAATGGTGGAAATTAGCACTGAGATGGCGGGCGCAACAATGGGTAGCACCACAGGAGGTGGAATGGTAGGACCTGGCCCGACCCCTTTACTAATGATCTCTCCGGGTGGCACGATTATCGTTACTGGGGTTCCCCCCGTATCCTCTCACATGGAAAGTGCCCTCGTCCCTCCGACCACGCACTCTGAAAGCATCCTGATTCTGGTGAGTTTGGAAGAGGAGACCACGATACTTCCCCCGGTCAGTTACAAGCCTAGTAAAGGCAAAAGCTCGAAGCAGCATCATAGTGGCAGCTCCAATGGGTCGACGCCAAAGGAGAAGAAGCACAAGAAGAAGCCCAAGGAGTAGGCATGTATCTTGGCATCCCTTTTTTGGCAGATAGTTAGGAGCTTTCTTTTCGTTCTTGTAGGCCGTGTATAGATGCGGGTTCGGCCCCTGCTAGTAGGATTTTTGGCATAGACTCCTTGTATCTATTTTGCTTTTAAAGGATAAATGAAATATAATTTCATTTTGTTCTTTGTACAACTCCGAGTTTATTTGTTTAAGTGTTGCATCACTCAAGTTTTCTTCCGACACACTTGCGAAACATCAGTCTCTGGATCAGATTTGTGTTCGGTTGTTAAGTCCTGGAGTCATCGCTTCGGGTCATAACCAAACGTCAAGTCAATCCTCAACATTATACTGTCTCGATTAGTAGTTGGTGCTGGAGTCATGCCCCCGGTCCTGGGGATGAGTCGAAGTGGTCGGACGGTGGTTGCTTTTCACCTTCGACATTTTTAACTTCACTCGGTCGGAACTAAGTGGTAGAGAGATGAGTTCGAGTGGTCGGGTTACACTCGCTCACTTATTGACAATCGCATCCATACTCTGGGGATTGAACTCGTATGTAGGCGGTCGATCACGCCTGGTTAATGTTTAAAGTTACATCCACACTCTGGGGACTTAAGTTGTTTTTTGGGTGGTCAATCACACCCGCTTTAATGATCAGGTCCGTGTCCACACTCTAGGGACTTAGGTTGATTTGTGGGCGGTCAGTCACACCCAGTTGAAGTTTATATTCTAGTCCGAGCTCTGGGGACTTAGAGTTAGTTGTGGGTGGTCAGTCACACCCAGTTGAAGTTTATACTCCAGTCCGCGCTCTGGGGACTTAGAGTTAGTTGTGGGTGGTCAGTTACACCCGGTTGATGTTTATACTCCAGTCCGCGCTCTGGGGACTTAGAGTTAGTTAACAGATGGTCGATCACATCTGTTTTGAGTTTTAGGATTCTGTTCGCACTCTGGGAACGATAGATTTATCAGGATCGTGGATGATCGGGTCACATCCACTCTGAGTTAACAAGCGAGGTCATTAGGTGGACGGATCCACCCTCCTCGAGCTTGCATTGAACACGGGCGAAGTCGTTAGGTGGACGGATCCACCCTCTTCGAGCCCACATTTGTATGTTTATACTCCAGCTCGCACTCTGGGAGCCGAAGTTAGTTAGAGGATTGGCGTGTATCAATCTTTTTTGTCTTCAATGTGACAACTTGCCCCCGAGCTCGGGTTTCACTTAGCGAGTGACCAGTCGTATCACAATCACTCCCCATTTGAATAAGTCCCACCGTAGGGTGGAACTTAGCTCTCCTTGCATTGTGATGGTCGCATGACGCATTTTAAAAATCACTGCTCTGGCTCGAATAGATTGCATTTTATTGCTGAAATAAGAAAGTATGGCAAAGTCAGTTGTCTTATTACAAGTTCAAATTTTGAAATGCATAAACAAATTGCAAATGAAAAGCAGACTAAATGAATAAACAGAGCCTGTTATGTGTAGTAGCGAAGAAGACTTTCGCTGTTCCAATCTCTCGGCAAAGTGAGACCATCGACGGTTGATAATTTGAATGTCCCGTCTCTGAGTCTTCGTTCAATAACATACGGTCCTTCCCACGTTCAATAACATACGGTCTCTTGAGCACGAGATCGCCAAGTCAAAGGTTCGGGGTCAGACCTTTGCATTGTACAATTGGGCAACTCGACTTCGGTGCACGGCTGCCCTCAAATCAGCCTCTTCACGCTTCTCATCTAGTAAGTCCAGAGATTCGGCAAGCAATATAGCATTTGTCTTCATATCATAGTAAGTTACACGATGAGAAGTACTTCCAATTCGACCAAAATGACGGCTTCCGAGCCGTAAGAAAGTGAAAATGGAGTGTGGCCGGTCGCGGACTTTTGGGTAGTTCGATATGCCCATAGGGCCATAGGAAGTTCATCGACCCATTTTCCCTCGGCTTTTTCCAATCGTTTCTTCAAAATGGACTTTATGACTTTGTTAATAGCTTCGACCTGTCCATTCGCTTGAGGGTGTTCAACTACAGAGAACTTCTTTTGGATATGGAATCGCTGACAGAAATTCTTGAACTCGACACTATCGAATTGGGCTTCATTGTCAGTGATGATGGTATGTGGGAGACCAAACCGACAGATAATGTTGCATACCACAAAGTTGATCACTTTCTTCGTCAGGATAGTAGCAAGGGACTCGGCTTCCGCCCATTTGGTAAAGTAATCAACTACAATGATGATGTACTTCACGCCACCTTTAGCCAGAGGAGAGATTAAATAATATCGATGCCCCATATAGCAAACGGCCACGGACTGACCATTTGAGTTATTTTGGTAGGCGGGGCTCTTGGAATCCGAGAATGCTTCTAACATCTGTCATATTTCCTGGCATAATCTGATGCGTCGCGATTTACAGTTGGCCAATAATAACCGTATCGAAGCACTTTCTTAGCAAGAGCTTGCCCCCGGTGTGATTGCCACATTCTCCTTCGTGCACATCATGTAATACTCGTTTGATTTCATCGTGGACGATACACCGGAGTAAAGGAATAGAGTATCCCCTTCTATACATGACTCCATTCTGAATGGTGAATCGTGAAGCCTTCTGGAGAACTTGTCTTTTCTCACTTCTGCGCTCTGGCAGGGTCCCATGCTCGAGATAGTTCCTGAATGGAGTCATCCATGATTCCTTATCGGGTATGATTTCATGTACCCAGTCGGTCTCCATTTGATCAATACTCGGGGAAGATAGTGTCTCAATGGGAACGAGTCCCATTTCCTATGCCTCACCGGTGTTGGCTAATTTTGCCAAAGAATCGGCCTTCTGATTGTGTTCTCGGGGTATGCAATAAATGGCATAATAATCGAACTGATTTAATATTTCCTAGACCCGAGCAAGATAAGCAGCCAGTCTCCGGTCTCTGACCTAGTATTCCTCCCGAACTTGGCACACGACCAATTGTGAATCACAGTAAATCTCCACAGCAATAATTCTTAAATTTCTGGCAAGCCTAAGTCTGGTGAGCAGGGATTCGTATTCAGCCTCGTTGTTGGTCGCACAGAAATTAAACTTCAAAGCATAGCATATTGATCGGCCTTCAGGAGTTTCAAGCACAATTCCAGCGCCTGAGCAGCGGTCATTTGATGCGCCATCAGTATGCAGCTTCCAGACATATTTGGGAGATTCATTGGCTTCGGGCAAGTCCTCTAGGATAGTGAATTCGGCGATGAAGTCCACTAGGACTTGTCCTTGAATAGCTCGCCTCGGTGTGTAAGTGATGTCAAACTGACTCGACTCAATATTTCACTTGAGTAACCTACCAGACGTCTCAAGCCGCGTAAGGACCAATCATAATGGCTGGTCGGTGTAGATAGTGATAGGATGAGCTAGAAAATATAGGCGAAGCTTCCTCAAGGCAATGACAAGACAGTAAGCTAACTTCTCCAACTTCGGATAATTTCTCTCTGCTCTGGTCAGTCGTTTGCTGATGTAATAGACTGGCCGTTGTATCCGATCCTCCTCTCGAATTAAAGCAACACTAATTGTGTTTTCTGACACCGCCAAGTAGATGTACAATCTTTTGTGATCAATAGGCTTTGACAGAATATGTGGTGTGGATAGGTGTTGAACCAGTGCTCGGAATGCACCTTCACACTTTGTAGTCCATTCAAAGTTCTATTTCCCTTGCCTGATTAGGTCGAAGAAGGGAATGCATTTGTCGGTGGATTTTCAGATGAACCTGCTCAGCGCTGCTACCTTCCCGTTGAGGCTCTGAACTTGCTTTATGGTCCTTGGAGTCTCAAGATTCCTAATTGCCCAGATCTTCTCAGGATTGGTTTGGATTCCCCGAGCATTAACGATGAATCCAAGGAACTTTCCATACGTGACCCCAAATTGACATTTCAACAACTTGAGCTTCATTCTATACTCTCGAAGGATGTTGAACTTCGTTTCTGGGTCTTTGATATGACTGGTGGAGAATCATGACTTTACAAGCATGTCGTCCACATATACCTCCATAGTTTTTCCGATCTAGTTAGCAAACATTCGATTAACTAGCCGTTGATAAGTTGCTCCAGCTTTCTTGAGTCCAAATGGCATGACTTTTTAGCAGTAAAGTCCCAGATCGGTGACAAAGCTGGTGTGCTCCTGATCGGGCAGGTGCATGGTAATCTGATTGTAACCGGAATATGCATCCATGAAAGATAAGAGCTCGTGTCCGGCTGTTGAGTCCATAAGTTGATCAATCCGGGGAAGTGGAAAGCTGTCTTTAGGGCAAGCTTTATTTAAGTTTGAGTAGTCGACGCAAGTTCTCCATTTCCCGTTAGGTTTCCTGACAAGTACAGGGTTGGACACTTATTCTGGATATAGTGCATCTCGGATAAACCCATTCGCCTTGAGTTTATCTACCTCTTCCTTTAGGGCGACAGATCTCTCTGGATCCATACCATGCCTTTTTTGCTTGACCGGGACATGCCGCGGGTCAATATTCAATGTGTGGCTCACGATGTCTGGCAAGATCTCACACATGTCAAAGTGCGTCCAGGCAAACACGTCGAGGTTCACCTGGAGAAATTCAACCAATTCCTCCTTCATCTGTTGGCTTAGCTGAGATCCAATCTTTATCATTCTAGAATTGTCATCATTATCGATCGGAACATCGATCGTCAGCTCTGCCGGAGAAGCCTGACTGTCTTTGACTTCGTCCTTGCTTTAATTATCTCTTGGGTCAAGATCTCTTGGGAATTGGTTGTGGTGCCCGGGCCTAGGCCTAAGCATTATGTCAATATCTGCAAAGCAGATGCAGAGAGATTCCTCTACGTCCTTTCCCTTCTCTTTTCGCTGCGCCTTCCGCAGCTCAACAACATAACAGGCCCATCCAGCAGCCTGGTCTCCCTGAACAACTCCGACTTCATTGTCGGTAGGGAATTTCAAAGTCAGACACCAAGTGGCGATAGCAGCCCTGAACTCAGCTAGGGCCGGTCGGCCCAAGAAAGCGTTGTACGGTGAATCAATATCCAATACAATAAACTGCAACATCCGGACTCTCCGGCGTTCTCCAACTCCCAATTCCACTGGTAACTCCACCATCCCAGTGGGTATAGTTGCACTTCCATTGAATCCATGAACACGAGATTGGCAAGGCTTCAAATCCTTCGCTTCCATCTTCATTTGATCATAGGCTCGCTTAAAGAGTATGTTCACTGAACTTCCACTATCCACTAAAATCCTCTTCATCCAAGAAGGACCTATCTGAGCTGAAATGAGTAGTGGATCAATGGTAAGGGCTTCGATTCTGTCGGCATCCCTGTCTCGAAAAACGATATCATCTATCATCGTCGTATGTTGTTTGGCCGGAGCCCCGTCTTCTAAGTTACTGCAACATTCGAAGCTCGCATGCCTAATAGAGCTGGCATACGACTCCATTTCCCTCCAGCTCCGATCCGCTGGATAAGGACCACCACTAACCGTGTTAATCACTAACCTCCCACTAGTACGCATGGGTTCCTCCAGTCTAACCTGATTAGGTATTTGATTTTGATTCGATGGGCCTGCACCTCCAGCCTGTAGTGCCCAAACGAACTGCTCCAACTTTCTTTCTTGGATCAACTTCTTGATAATATTATGTAGATGACGACACTCGTTCATGCTGTGGCCATAACTATCGTGAAATCTACAAAACTTCCCAATTTGAATCTGTCTCTCTGACGATTGCTTCGGAGCAGGTTTCCTATATTGGATAGTATTACAAGTTTGCAAGTACACATTCTCCAGGGATGTATTTAAAGGAGTATAGGTGTTAAACATGGGAGCTCTACATCGTGGTCCACGATTCTGATCCCGCTTCTTACCTTAATTTCCATCGCCTTTCTGTTGATTCTGCATATTCTATATATTTAACTGCACCTTTCTGAAACTCTCCCCGGTTTGTCTCACAACAACATTGCTCTGGATTCCTTCCACACTGGTCCCTGTGTCATCCTTTTTCCTATAGTGTTTCGCATCCTCTCTTCTCAAGAACTGAGCTACCTTGGAATAGAAATGGTCCAATGACGTAGGGGGTTTCCCAGCCAACCAGTTGCCAAATTCGAAATCAGGATCGATTCCCTTAGTCAGTGCCATCAATATGGAATTATCATTCGGGTTACTAATCTCTGCGCAAGCGGCATGAAATGGTTCTAGGTAACGTCTAAGTGTCTCTCCTGGAGCTTGAGTGACACTGGACAAGGTATTAACATCTTTGGACCTTGTGACATGCATGCGAAACTGCTCGACAAACTTCGTAGCCAACTGGTCGAAACATGAAATAGATCGGGGTGGCAGGCGAGTAAACCACATAGTCGCGATGCCCCCTAGGGAAATAGAGAAACTTCGGCACTTGACCGCATCATCAGCCCGCGCGGCATTCATCAACCATCCGTACTTCAAAATGTGCGGGTTTGGGTTAGAGCTTCCTTCATAAACAGGCAGAGTTAGCATTCTAAATCGCCGAGGTGGTTCAGCGTAGAGGATGTCATCGGTGAAAGGGGAATGACTTTGGGAGATTCCCCAGTCGTCGTTGGTGAGGCCTTGTCTCTCGCGGTTCATCAAGCGGATCATAGTCGGGATATCTGGCATTTGTACATCCTGGGCATGCTGGGCCAAGGTGTGTCGGGTTCCACAATGCGAGGACGGTCCGGGCACGGTCGATGGTCCATACCTCGCCTCCTTGGCTCCAGGTCTTCGGGCATATAGGGTTTAGGAGTGTGGTCGTGTTGACAAAGGGTTGGATCCGTTTGGTTCCGAGTGTCAGCTTCCAAGTCGGTGGCAGCGGCAGCAGTGCGGTTGTTAGTAGCATGATAGTGAACCATTCCTCCTCGGGAGGAGGGTCCGGTGTCTGGTGGCTGGTTGATGGACCAACTCTCGCTTGTCCAAGATTCAAAGTGCACTGATTCTCGATGGCCTGTGCATAGCTTCTATCCAGCCGTGGGCGCGTGGATCTGTGATTGTAATCAGAGGAAGCTGAACTTTCAGTAGATGAATAGGAAGCCTGTTCCCATCTAGATCTCCTTCGTCTTTCTCAGTTCAGCCGATTAGTTAACTCCGTGTTGGTACAGAGCTGCAGGGTAAGCTGCTGGTGGCTTTGGGTCAGCTCTTGCATAAGTAGCTGGAACCCCTCCCTGGTGACAGGGCCTTGTGGATCTGAAGGTCCAGCAACGTTCTGGTCCGCAGAAGGAAGTTGTGCGGGGTTCTGCCTATCCCGTCCTTCTGGATCTGTAGCGGTTGAGGTAGTCCTAGTAGCGACCATGGTGAATAGCGAAGTTCTCTCCTAGACTTGATGCAAATCTAAATAGGATGGAAGAACTTCTAGGCTTGAGATCTGGATCTTCTCCTTAGATTCTTGCAATTCGATATCGCCAGCAGATCCAATGAGCAGGAGAAAAGCTGGGTTTTCTCAGTGAAAGCACCAAAGTGTTTGTACCAAAATTGAGCACAACACTCTTCGGATGTGTTTGAAGACATAAAATGAAGAAAGTAAATGTAAAATGAGGAAGATCTAACAAACACACCAATCAACAGATAAGAAAAGGTACAGAAACACACAAATTTAGAGTGGTTTGGCATATGGCCTACGTCCACTATGGAATGATTGATGTTTATTAGTTATAACTCACGGGTTACAAGTGGATTACAACAGCACAATCAAAGTAAAATAACAATTTCGGCAGAGTATCGACGTAGAGAAGCCAAAAGACCATTTTTTGTAGGTCTAGGGTCACTATTTATAGGCGTAGGCAGCAAATATCTCACCCAGATCTCAGAGAACTTCTTCTCTCACGTGGGTGGGCCCACGGGATCGAGTCCAGGTGATTTCGACTCAATATCGAAGCGATGCGAATGGAATTCGTATCGATCAAGAATTGATCATTTTGGTTCGAGATCGATCAGGTACATTCTAGAGGTTGTACACAAGCTCCTGTGAAAATTTGGTAGCATTTGGACTTGTAGATTTTGAGTTATGATCGATGCAAGTTTGGACTTGTTGTAAGCTGTTTGAACTTGTATCGATACATTCGTATCGATCCCATTCGTATCACTTATAGGCATGTGCTTACTAGGTGACGTGGCGCTATCTTTCTGGGAACGATCCACTTTTCATGCCGAGTGACCGAGTCTTCCTTCCTTGTAGGTCTTGTTCATATCCATTGCTTTGATTTCGTTCGTGTCCATCCATCACATCCCAGTTCGTATCCGTTACTAATGGATGCTTTGTATCGATTACGTCCACCCTCCTTTCGTATCGATCTGATACAATCCCTTTCGTATTGTTCCAGACCATTGCCTTCGTATCGACCTCTTACAGCTGCTTCCTATTGGTATGAATATGTCCTACGTGTCGATAGCTCAGAGACCATCTCGTATCGCTTATTGGTTGGCTTCTTCCACCGTATCGATCGAGTGACTGATCGATACAAGTCTGGGTACTTTCATCTGATGGATTCGAATGAGGTGGATACAAAGGAGATGGATACGAACTGGTCATGCTTTGCCTGAGATTCGATGGCAACGAACTTCTTATGGACACGAACGTGGTTTTTTCCCTTGGAATTTGATGGATACGCACTGGAGGGATACGAAATAAGAACTTTTCTTATGAAACTTGATCGATCAATATTTTGAACATACGAGCTCTGATTGACTTCAAATTTGGAACGTTGGCTTTCATAGCTTTGTTTGTCATACCACAACGATTGTGGCTCGATCCTGACTCGGGTAAAATTTTCTAGTATCCATAGTGAACTTGTGTGTAACCGATCTTCAGAACAGACTGTCCTTGGTTTCTAGTCAAGTTCTAGGTGTCACGGCCTTGCCAAACGGCGGAATAATAGTTCCACAATAGTTTCAAAAGGTTTAAAAGGAAGGTTTCTAATGTTTTTGAAAGGTAATGTTAACTGTTTTAAAGGTATGATGTCTAAGGTTTTAAAGCTTTCAAAGGTGATGTTTTTCAATGGTTTCCAAAGGTTTGTTATGAAGGGTTTCTAAAGGGTATGTTTTGGCCTTCGACCTAAGGTTTTACTTTTATCGAAAGGGGCACTTTCAACGGGTTCGAAAGGGATACTTTCAGGGGTTTAAATGTTTCCATCAACAAGGTTCTGTGTAAATTATATATAACATGGCAAGGTGATTTGAGTAAAGCATAGAGAATATTTTCCTTGTTTAAAGAATGATTTAAAGGTTTAAATAAATTTGAGAGAAAATGTTTTCAAAGAAAATTTTATAGGTAGTTAAACCTAAGTAAAATGACTCAGATGTTAGAATACCAGATGAGACTAGTATAAGGTCGCGCCCTATACATTAAATATTAGCCCCTAGCTAATTTAGTCCAAAATTCCAATGTGTAGGGCTTTGTCACAAGTAAGACTAAAATGATGTTACATACAGAAAGGAATATACAGAGAGAAAATAGGTTATTGGTGAGCTCGCAAAACCATTAGGATCAGTTGACTCTGGAGAAGTAAGCTAGGGACAGACAGTCCAGAAGAGGAGTATCTAACAGAAGCTAGATTATTTGTTTATTTTGTTTGGTAGGCCTGAGTCAGCCAAATGTTAGTAGTTAGCTAAACAAAACTATATTGTTTGGATAGATAGTCCATTTGTTACCTGATTTATATGCTTTCATGATACTGATATTATTGTTCTAACCAATTTTGGTTGCAGGATTATGATTTGCAAAAGATATGTTTTAGAAGGATATTTGTGAGGGGAAACCCTATCCGCTAAGGGGCGTGGTCTCACTTAATATCAAATAACCGAGATGTATAGTATTATTCACTCCAGGCTTTATGCCTGACTCATAGTTTATGTTTTTCCCCTTAAACTCTCGGGTGCTAAAAATTGATTTGAGTAGGCTGAGGATTGAAGATTTTCAGGTTTTAGAAGGTGGACAAATAAAGCTTCCGAAGACGAGCAGGAGGCTGAAGTTAGCTATGTTGGAGTTGTTATGTTTGTTTTGTTTCCGCTGTGTTGTATTAAGTCTGTTATGACTATTTAATACTCTGGTTAACTAAGGGGACATCTTCATATGTCGCTCTTGGCGTATTTTGCAACAATTATATTTGATCTAAATCTGGGAAACGTTTGGGTTATGTAACTTGGCTATGAAATGTTGTTTTTAAATGTAATCGGAAAAATGTTTTACTCTATGATGATTTTATTTCATATTCAAGTGCTTTATATATTATGGATACCATTAACATTACCGTATTTGGTCATCGGAAGTTAATACTATGGATGACTGCAACATCTGTAGCGCTTTGCTTCAGACCTCCAAATAGGGGATGATACAACTTGGTACCAGAGCCAGGTTTATGAAAAAGTTTAAACTAAAATGATTTTTGAATACATAATCCTAAGAAATTAGAGATAAGATCGGGGTATGGGATAATGCTATAGTAACGTACTTGTATTTGCTATATATAAGTATACGCTATATCTTTATTCTCCTATCTCTCTTAGGCTATTCTTTTGTATCTTACGAGGCTTGAATACAGATATGGATGCTAGAAGTGGAAGAGTTAACCTTGAGGGGAGCACCACAATAAATGGAAATGCCAGACCAAATACCAGGAGAAACCCAGGTTAGGCACAAGCTGGAAATGTAGGTGCTGGAGTCCCACAAGTTGACATGGGAGCAATGTATCAGTTCTTTTTCAACATGATGCAGGCGGGTGTTGCTGTTGGAGTAGTTGGAGAAGGAGTATAGGAAGCTGCAGTGGTCAATAACTATGCTATTCAGAGTAGAGATTATGCTCGGTTGGGAGGAAAGCCATTTACTGGTACTGAAGACGCAATCGAAGTAGAGAATTGGCTGCTTCATTGTGAGAGAATTTTCGCTAATTTGGGGCTCAATGACGAGCAAAAGAGAAGACTCTCTTCGAGACAGTTACAAGGAGTAGCGCTGTACTAGTGGAACAACGTTATAGTTGGAGTTAATGAAGAGACGACGACATGGGCTGAGTTCAAAAGGAGATTTAAGGAAAGGTTTATGTCCGAGATTACGAAGTCCACTCTACTCTGGAAGTTTGCTGAATTGGAGTAGAGAGACATGACTGTGCTTGAGTATGCGAGGAGGTTCGAGGAGCTAGTAAGATATGGCTATGCTATGGTTGATACTAATATTAAGGGGAACAAGAAGTTCATCAGGGGGTTGAAGCCCGAGCTTGCTAGGGCTATGTTATCACACATTAGGGATCAATGTGATGTTGTTGTTGAGATGGCATTGAGACACGAAGAGATTCTTGCTTTTCTGAGGAGAAACAAGGCAAAGGAAGTCCAAGCAGAGTCAGAAAAGAAAGTTTTTCCATAAGAAAGGAGCTCAGTAGGGTGGAGCTGCTAAAAAGGGAAAGGCAGAAGTAGTTTGTTACAAGTGTGACAAGAAGAGACACTATGCCCATGAGCGCCGGACAGACAAAGGAAAGAAAGCCGCGGAGAAGAAAGAGGTAAGGTGTTTCAATTGCGATCAAGTTGGCCACTATAAGAACCAGTGCAAGGAGCCTGCCAATGATGGGAAACGCAAAGTGTTTGCATTTGAACCAGCTACTTGGAGACCAACAGTAGAGGAAAAAAGGAAAAGCAGTGTTGGGAGGTACGCCTCTGATTCATGGAATGTTAGTTAGTGTTCTGTTTGTTACTAGTGCATCACATTCTTTTGTATCTTGTTGTTTGGTAGATAAGCTTAACCTAAAACCCTCATATTTAGTTACTTCCTTAAGGGTTGCAAATCCGATAGGAGGGTATGCGACACTTGGGATGAAGTGTGACCACCTAGAGTTTGATTTGTTAGGTCATACCTTTGTTTGCAGTTTGCATGTGTTTGATTTCATAGGGTTTAGAATTATTTTGGGTATGGATAGGTTAAGTAAATACGATGCTAGGATATTTTACCATGATAGGAAAATATCGCTTAGACACCTTGACTGTAGTGATCAGATTATATATATTATAAAAAAACCTAGTTGAGAGGTAAATGCTTTGTTGGGTGTTGTAGAGGTAGAAGACGAGTTAAATAGAGTTTTTGTGGTTAGAGAATTCACGGATGTTTTTGAACCTGTAGTAGGGTTGCCACCGAAACGAGCCATTGAGTTTCGGATAGATTTAGAACCTAGAGCAGAACCAGTGAGTAGACCGTCAAGCAGGATGACAGCTACCGAGATGAGGGAGCTGAAGGTGCAGTTGGTGGATTTGGAAGGCAAGAATTTTATTAGGCCAAGTAGTTCTCCTAGGGAAGTAGCCGCAGTGTTTGCCAAGAAGCTGGACGGATCGTTGAGATTATGTATCGATTATCGTAAGTTGAATGAGAAGACGATAAAGAATCGATATTTGTTGCCTAGAATTGACGATTTGTTCGACCAGTTGAGTGGAGCCTAGATATTTTCCTAGTTGGATTTAGCAACGGGGTTCCATCAGCCTAGAGTGGCAGAGAATAGTATTCCTTTGACGACGTTTAGAACTAGATATAATGATCGTACGAATGGTTAGTGATGTCATTCAGACTGACTAATGCGCCAGTATTCTTTGTAGATTTGATGAACCGAGTTTTTCGAGAGCACTTGGATAGGTTCATGCTAGTATTCATTGATGATATTTTGATATACTCTAGAGATGAAAGAGAGCATGAAGTTCTTCTTAGAGTGGTACTTGAGATGCTGAGGTAGCATCAGCTAAAAGCGAAGTTTTTGAAGTGTCATTTCTGGAAGAAAGAAGTGAAGTTTCTTGGTCACGTAGTCTCAGAGAAAGGGTTATCTGTAGATCCGACAAAGATTAAAGCGGTGAATAATTGGAAGAGACCCAAAACAGTGACTGAGATAAAGAGTTTTCTTGGATTAGCTGGGTACAATTGGAGGTTCATAAAGGATTTTTCGCGGGTAGCAGCACCGATGACTAAGCTAACGCGAAAGGATGTGAAGTTTGTTTGGACTGATAAGTGTGAGGAATCATTCCAGAGCTTGAAACACTTATTGACTCATGCACCTGTACTAGTTGTTCCAAAAGGGAATCGGGATTTGGTAGTTTATACAAATGTATGTGGAATTGGATTAGGAGCGTTGTTAATGCAAAGAGGTAAAGTGATTGCCTACGCATCTCGGTAGCTTAGACCGCATGAGGTTAGGTATCCAACGCACGATTTGGAATTAGCTGCGGTAACTTTTGCGTTGAAAGTGTGGAGACATTATCTTTTGGGAGAAAGATTTAAGCTGTACACGGACCATAAGTCGCTGAAGTATTTATTCTCTCAAAAGGAGTTGAATATGAGACAGCAGAGGCGGTTAGAGTTTTTAGCCACTTATGACTTTGGTATTGAGTACACACCGGGAAAGGCAATAAGGTTGCAGACGCACTTAGTAGAAAACATCAGAATGCAGTGTTAGCGATGATAGCCGGGTGGAAAGATTTGGAAGCGTTGACGATATGTAGAGTACAGTGGAGATCTGAAGCTAGATCTAGTAAGGAAATTGCTATGTTGTCATGTTTAGAAGTTCGACCAGTTGTGATTGAAAGAGTTGCATCTAAGCAAGGAGATGATCCAGTATTAGTTGAACGGATCAAGAAGATAAGGGATGGAACGGAGAGCGATGACTTGAAGGATTTCAGTCTTGGCCTAAATGGGTGGTTAAGAAAGAAATGAAGATTTTGTGTTCCGAATTTGGGAGACATTAAGAAGGAAGTTTTGGAAGAATGCCATCGTTCGAAGTTCACTATTCCGGGAGGAACTAAGATGTATCAGGACATGAAGAGGAGTTTCTTTTGGGAAGGTATGAAGAGGGATGTAGACTTATAGGTGAAGCAGTGTCTGAACTGCCAACAGGTAAAGGCCGAACATCAGAAGCCAAGTGGGTTACTTCAGCCCTTAGATATTCCGGTATGGAAGTGGGATTCTATTTTTCTGAATTTTATGGACGGGTTGCCAAGATCGAATAGAGGAAATGAAAGTATATGGGTTGTAGTGGACAGGTTAACTAAGAGTGCCCATTTCATTCCAGTTAAGTCAACTAGGATGGCACTTGTTTTGGCTAAGTTATTTATGAAGAATGTGGTTAGACTACATGGAATTCCTAGTAGCATAGTAAGTGGTAGAGATTCCTTGTTCACTAGCGAGTTCTGGAGAAGTCTGTTGGAGAATTTAGGAACCAAGCTCAAAATGAGTACCACTTACCATCCACAGACCGATGGGCAAACGAAAAGAGTTAACAAAGTCTTGGAGGATTTGTTACAAGCTTGTGTGTTAGATTTCAGAGCATCATCGGAAGACCATCTACACTTAGTCGAGTTTTCGTATAACAACAGTTATCAGGCTAGTATAAGGATGGCACCGTTTGAAGCCTTGTATGGAAGACTATGTAAATCTCCAGTTTGTTGGTTAGAGACCGGGGTAGGTTGGTTCTTGGTCCGAATTTAGTTAGAGAAGTTGTAGAAATGATTGAGTTAATCCAGGATAGGATGAAGGAAGCTCAATCTAGGCAAAAGAGTTATGCAGATGGAAGATGGAAAGACTTAGAGTTCTCTATTAGAGATCATGTTTTCATTAAGGTGCCACCAATGAAGGGTGTGATTTGATTTGAAAGGTCAGGGAAATTGGCACCAAGATTTGTTGGACCATTTCCTATTATAAAGAGGATCGGGAAACTCGCATATAGAGTAGAGTTACCGAATAGTTTGGCAGGAATCCACGATGTTTTCCATGTTTATCATCTAAGGAAGTGTGTTAAAGATCCAGAGACTATTATAGCACTGAATGTGTTAGAGGACTTAGTAGTAGAGCCGAATTTGACTATAGTTAGAAAGCCAGTTCGTATAGTTGCGAGAGATGAGAAAAGGCTAAGGAAAAAGATAGTCGGATTAGTTAAAGTCCAGTGGAGCGACGATGAAGAGACTATACTTGGGAGACTGAGAGTAGGATTTGAGACGCTTATCCTAATTTGTTTGATGGTATGTTTTACCTTTTTGATTTATTTGTTGTGTACCTTATCGTAATTTCAAGGAGGAAATTCTTTAAGCTAGAGAGTCTGTAATGACCCTAATTTTAAGTAACATTATTTAGAATATTTTATTAGTTAAATTAAATAAAATAATGTAATGGTTAGGGGATTGAGATTTGTGATTAATAGAAGGGTAGCCATGCCCATTAAACAAATAAACTAAGGGAATTAGAATGAATCAAGTTAGGGTAAGTAGACAAGGGCAATATAGGAATAAGTATATTCTTATACCCTAAACCCTTAAACCACATTCATTTTACATGTTCATAAACATAAATCAAACA
The DNA here is from genome assembly GCA_030737815.1 of Allium fistulosum. NCBI lineage: Eukaryota > Viridiplantae > Streptophyta > Magnoliopsida > Asparagales > Amaryllidaceae > Allium > Allium fistulosum. The sequence goes on from CM060907.1 coordinate 211,022,175, forward strand.
CTATAGAGGCCGGCCACAATTAGGAAAGCAAGAAGAAGATAAAGCAAAAATCAAAGGGAAGAAGTTAGTCAACTTAATCTAAGATCAAATCTCAACTCCTTAATCTCAAAGTTAAGGTGGATAATCTACATCTCATGTTTTCTATAGTTTTGGTTTTAAGTTGAATCCAAACTATTTTCCAAGGTTTTTCCATGATTTTGAATGTTGAAATGATTATATATGCTTGTTGATGATTTATGATAATTCATATAGATTTTATGATATGTTTTAAATGTGAAAACCCTATTAAATGACATCCAATGCCTTGCAATTATAGATTTAGATCAGAACTGATATTTTAGAGATGAATTTCAATTTTTATAATTTTCTTAATTAATGTGGATTTTATATTAATTTTCTAGTGAGGAAAATGGATATTTGGGTTTAAAATAATTTAAGGCTAAATTATATATGTTTTGGGTCTGAAATTTATATATGTTAGAAAACATATTAAAAATGATTTATAAGAATTTTTGTAGAATTTTCCTAAGTGTTTTAATAGATATATAAAATTATTTAAGGTATGTGACTTAAATGGTTTATATATTTATAAAAGGAAAAGAGGTATTTTGTAAATAAATTAAATTGTTTATTTTTTAAATTTCGCTAGAACTTTTAGAAAAGAAAATTAGCAACCAATAATACTTTGACAAACAAGGCAGGTTAGTTGAAAAGATTACTTTAAAAAGCTAAAAATCATATTTTACATGCTTTTATACATGTTTCACCACTTTCGGCACCTAGGTTCCGACTGGGTACTTCCGCCTCCATCACCATAGAAACCAATGCACATAGTATCAACGATTTGGTACATAGTGAATTGGATATAGGCGGAAGGTATTGAGTCGAAACAAGGGGTTCCGATGGGGTCGAAGCGCTATTTTGCTTTCAAACAGAAATGCGCCTGCTTTGCTTTCGAAAAGAATGCTTTCGACTTGGTTGGATTTCAACTGAGTAAAATTGATTGAAGGAATGGTTTCAAATGAGGTTGCGCCTTTTGCTTGAAACATTTTCGAAGGGGTCGAAACCCCTTTGCTGCCACTTTCTACCTTTCGAAACAAATGGTTTCAAAAGGATACTTTGTTTTTGAAAACCTAGCCACTTCTCCAATTCTTTCGAAGGGTTGGTTTCGACACCATCACTTCTTTACTTAGGAATTGCTTTCGAAAGAGTACTTTCGACTTAGTTGTTTTATGACCCTTTTGTTCTGTTGAAGGTAGAACCCAAAGGTTTCGAAAGGAAAGGTTTTTAAATGGTTTCGAAAGGTTTTCCCATGTTTTATTTGAACCCAAATGCTTTTGAAAGGTTTGATGTTTACAAAGGATTTTAATGCTTTCGAAAGGTATAAATGTAGGTTTCGAAGGGGTGGTTCCCCAATGGTTTCGAAATGTTTAAAAGGAAGGTTTCTAATGTTTTCTAAAGGCAATGTTAAATGTTTTAAAGATAGGATGTCTAAGGTTTTAAAGCTTTCGAAGGTGATGTTTTTCAATGGTTTCAAAAGGTTTGTTATGAAGGGTTTCGAAAGGGTATGTTTTGACCTTCGGCTTAAGGTTTTTATTTGTATCGAAAGGGGTACTTTCAATGGATTCAAAAGGGGTACTTTCAAAGGTTTAAATGTTTTCATCAACAAAGGTTTTGTGTAAAGTATATATAACATGGCAAGGTGATTTGAGTAAAGCATAGAGTATATTTTCCTTGTTTAAAGAATGATTTTAAGGTTTAAATCAATTTGAGAGAAAATGTTTTCAAGGAAAATTTTATAAGTAGTTAACTCTAAGTAAAATGACTCAGATGTTAGAATACCAGATGGGACCGGTATAGGGTCATGCCCTATACATTAGCTATTAGCCATTAGCTAATTTAGTCCAAAATTCTGATGTGTAGGGCTTTGTCATAGGTAAGACTAAAATGATGTTACACACAGAAAGGAATGTACAGAGAGAAAATAGGTTATTGGTGAGCCCGCAAAACCATTAGGATCAGTTGACCATGGAGAAGTAAGTTAGGGATAGACCGTCCAGAAGAGGAGTATCTAACTGAAGTTAGATTATTTGTTTATTTTATCTGGTAGGCTCGAGTCAGCCAAAAGTTAGTAGTTAGCCAAACAAAACTATATTGTTTGGACAAATAGTCCATTTGTTACATGATTTATAAGCTTTCATAATACTGATATTATTTTTTTAACCAGTTTTGGTTGCAAGATTATGATTTGCAAAGATATGTTTTAAAAGGATATCAGTGAGAGGAAACCCATTCCTTAAGCGGCGTGGTCTCACTTAATATCAAATAACTGAGATGTATAGTATTATTCACATCAGGCTTATGTCTGACTCGTAGTTTATGTTTTCCCCTTAAACTCTCAGGTGCTCAAAATTGATTTGAGTAGGTGGAGGGTTGAGGATTTTCAGGTTTTAGTAGGTGGACGAATAAAACTTCCGAAGATGAGCAGGAGGCTGAAGTTAGCTATGTATGAGTTGTTTTGTTTGTTTTATTTCCACTGTGTTGTATTAAGTCTGTTATGACTATTTTGTACTCTGGTCAACCAAGGGGACATCTTCATATGTCGCTCTTAGCATATTTTGCAATAATTATTTTTGATATAAACCTGGGAAACGTTTGGGATTATGTAACTTGGTTATGAAATGTTGTTTTGAAATGTAATCAGAAAAATGTTTTGATCTGTGATGATTTTATTTCATATTCAAGTGCTTTTGATATTATAGATACCATTAACATTACTGTATTTGGTCATCGGAAGTAAATACTATGGATGACTACAACATCTGTAGCGCTTAGCTTCGGGCCTCCAGATAGGGGATGTTACAACTTGGTAACAAAGCCAAGTTTATGAAAAACTTTAACTAAAATGATTTTTGAATACATAATCCTAAGGAATTAGAGATATGATCGGGTATGGGATAACGCTATAGTAACGTACTTGTATTTGCTATATATAAGTATAAGCTATATCTCTATTCTCCTATCTCTTTTAGGCTATTCTTCTGTATCTTACGAGGCTTGAATACAGATATGGATGCTAGAAGTGGAAGAGTTAACCTTGGAGGAAGCATCACAACAAGTGGAAATTCCAGACCAAATACTAGGAGAAACCCAGGTCAGGCACAAGGTGGAAATTGGGTGCTGGAGTCTCGTAAGTTGACATGGGAGCAATGTATCGGTTCTTTGTCAATATGATGCAGGCGGGTGTTGCTGCTGGAGTAGTTGGAGGAGGAGTTCAGGAAGCTCCAGTGGTCAACAACTATGCTATTCTGAGCAGAGATTATGCTCGGTTGGGAGGAAAGCCATTTATTAGTACTGAAGATGCAATTGAAGTAGAGAATTGGCTACTTCATTGCAAGAGGATTTTCACTGATTTGGGGCTCAATGATGAGCAGAAGAGAAGACTTTCTTCAAGATAGTTACAAGGAGCAATGATGTAATGGTGGAACAGCGTTACAGTTGGAGTTAATGAAGAGACGACGAAATGGGTTGAGTTCAAAAGGAGATTTGAGGAAAGGCTTATGTCCGAGATTGCGAAGTCCACTATGCTCAGGAAGTTTGCCGAATTGGAGCAGGGAGACATGACTGTGCTTGAGTATGCGAGGAGGTTCAAGGAGCTAGCAAGATTTGGCTATGTTATGGTTAATACTAATATTAAGAGAAACGAAAAGTTCATCAGGGGGTTGAAGCCTGAGCTTGCTAGGGCTTTGTTTTCACACATTAGGGATCCATGTGATGTTGTTGTTGTTGAGATGGAATTGAGACACGAAGAGATGCTTGCTTTTCTGGAGAGAAACATGGCAAAGGAAGTCCAGTTGGGGCAGAGTCGGAAAAGAAATTTTTTCCATAAGAAAGAAGCTCAGAAGGGTGTAGCTGCTAAGAAGGGAAAGGCAGAAGTAGTCTATTACAAGTGTGAGAAGAAGGGACACTATGCCCATGAGTGCCAGACATGCAAAGGAAAGAAAGCCACGGAGAAGAAAGAGGTGTGGTGTTTCAAATGCGATCAAGTTGGGCACTATAAGAACCAGTGCAAGGAGCCTGCCAAGGATGGGAAAGGAAAAATGTTTGCATTGGAACCAGCTACTTCGAGACCAACAGTAGTGGAAAAAGGAAAAGTTGTGTTGGGAGGTGCGCTTCTGATCATGGTATGTCAGTTAGCATTCTGTTTGATACTGGTGCATCGCATTCTTTTGTATCTTGTTGTTTGGTCGATAAACTTAACCTAGAACCCTTATATTTAGTTACTTCCTTAAGTGTTGCAAATCTGGTAGGAGGGTATGCGACACTTGGGATGAAGTGTGACCACCTAGAGTTTGATTTGTTAGGTCATACCTTTATTTGCAGTTTGCATGTGTTTGATTTCGTAGGGTTCGGAATTATTTTGGGTATGGATTAGTTAAGTAAATACGATGCTAGGATATTTTTCCATGATAGGAAAATATCGCTTAGACACCCTGACTGTAGTGATCGATATATACCAATGACAATGCAACTTAATTAAGAGTGCAAAATTTTGCGAATTCTACGCTCAACATCGAACTTAGAAGAGTTTCTCAACAATACCACATCCACGGGTGAAAGGACATGTGAAGGTGGTGAACAAGATAATCAAATCCACCATAAAGTAGCATTTGAAATGAGCAAAGGAAATTGGTTTGATGATTTACCACTTGCATTGTGATCCTATCGGACGACTCAAAAATCCACAACTGGACACATTTTGTTTATACTGACATATGGAACTGAAATGATAATTCCAGTTGAAGAAAAGATCCCTTCCCATCAGATGATGCACTATGACCACAAGATGATCAAGGAGCTATTATTAGAATCTCTTAACATTTTGGAGGAAAAACAAGAAGAGGCGAACTTGAGGCATCTGCTCACTAGTAATGAGTGGCACGACAGTTGGATGCCAAAGTCTGAAACCATACATTCGAGATTGGAGACCTTATTTTCAAATGGATCTTTTTGAATAACGTGGCACTTGGTTCACATTGGGTAGAATCCTATGTGATAAGGCGGAAGCTTGGAGAAATCCCTTTCAAGCTATCAACAATCGATGGAGACCCAATCCTGTGAGCATGGAATAGTGAGAATTTGCACTGTTATTTCACATGATTCTTTGTAATTAGGCGCTTTTCATTTTGACATTCATTGGATTTAATTCAATGTAATAAAGTATTATTTACTATAATGATTTTAATAAAAATTTCTTTTTGAATCAATAGAATCGTATTCATTAAGTAAAACTTCGTGTTACCAGATTAGTAGCACAAATATCACATGTTTTGAAAACCATATGTTTAGATACCGAAGGATAAGTATCGATGGACTCCTCTAAATCATGATCAATTCCTTGGAGTGTTATTCAACCAAGGGTAAATCGGATAATTCTCCCCCAAATATATAATATTCAACAAATGCCCAGAGATAAATGATGTCGGTGATGATGCCCGTAGATAGGCATCAACGGACACAGACGTTCGTAAATAAGTGTCATTGTATAATCAAATTTATGCATGTACATTTAATAGGAATTACATCTGTGCTTGTATAGATAAAGTGGAAAGCCATGTAATTTTTTCCCACATATTATAGTTTTATATATGGTTGAATATAATAAGTTTAATTGGAAGTAAATAAAACGAAGTAAAGTGAAAACACTGTGCAATAGCAGAAATATTTTGTGTGAGATACAATAAGTAAATGCATTACGCATATCCATACATACGAGAAAGTGTAGTGTAAAGGTAAGTCATTGCTAGCATTTATATATGAATATTTATTGGAACTGTAAATAAATTTATTAGCTTTCGTATGTGAGCCGGTTCTAACAAACACAGATCTTTATCCATCCTTTGCTCTAGCATCTCAGCCATTCATCTGGAGGCTATCCAACGGCTGCTATTCTTTTATTACTTTGGTTCAGATTGCCAGCTTGTACTTGGGCTGCTCTTGTATTTAGCCCAAACTGCTTTGTTTAATATAAATACTGCTACTCTTGTATTTGTAAGTAGAATACAATTTGTAATAATATTATACAGATCAAAATACAAAAGTTATCTTTTCACTCTTCAATTCAAACTTTAACATGGTATCAGAGCAGTTCTAAAGCTTAACAGCTATTCAATTCATTTCTCAATTCACATCAACTGTTTTCAAGAATCACCATCCACTGTCACAGTGTCATTTGGTGCTCTGTTCCCCATCAGATTCAGTTTCATCATTTGGGGTTTTATATAGTTTATATCAAGAAATCAAGTGCCATCCTAAAAGAATAAGTTCTTGGTTGCATCAAAGACTTCTTGAAAGAAACTATATTGAGAAAATTATACATAACAAGTATTCTCTTCTCTAATCAAGAAATCAGAAATTAGCCAGTGCCATACCTGAATTTTAAAGAAAATTATCTTTAAAATTGGTTGCATCTGGTCTTGAAATTGGTGATTCATCACATTTCTTGATTAGTTAAAGATTCATACCTGCCAGTACAATCCCTCTTCACTGTCTCACCTTCCAACCTTTTCATCAATCCATCATGTCTGATGACAGCAATTCAGAAGTTGGTAATGTTGGTAACACTGTTCTTCCAGATCTGACCACAGAAGCAAGTAACCTGATCAAGACCATCATCAGCCCTCAAAGCCAATTGATTACTATTCAGCTAGATGAAGACAATTATCTTCTCTGGCGAGTACAAGTTGAAACAGCCATAAAAGGCTATGGCTTGGAAGGACACATTCTTGGTACTTTAACCATCCCTCCTAAATTCATCACTGTCGAAAATAAGGTAGTCAGCAATAATGAATACACAAAGTATCATAGGCAAGATAGATTGATAAGTTCATGGCTCATGGCATCTATCACTCCCAAGCTACTACCTCAAATAATAAGTTGCAAAACTGCAAATGAAATTTGGCTCACTACTGAAAGGGTGTTCAACACACAATCAGGTGCAAAACTAATGCATTATAAAGAGAACTCCAAAGCATTAGAAAACAAGATGAACCCATGAGAGAATATATAGCCAAGATCAAAAGGCTATATGACCTTCTTGAAGCTGCAGGACGAAAAGTTCCTGAAGATGAACAAGTCTTGACTGTTTTAAATGGATTAAGTACAGATTATGAATCTGTTATAGCAGTTCTTACTACTCAAAGAACTATTCCTGACATGCAGTTTGTTGAGTCTACTCTTCTTGCACATGAGGCAAGAATTGATCACAAAAGGACTACAGATTCTGAAATATCAATAAACTACACTACCAAAAGTAAGAACTTCAATCAAAATAAAGGTGATCAACACAATCAGAGAGGAGGCCTTACCAACAGATCTAGAGGCAGGGGGAGATGGAATAACAACACTAGACCCAAGTGTCAAATTTGTGAGAAAATGGGTCATACTGCTGCAAAATGCTATTTCAGATTTAATCAGAACTACATGCCTGGACAGAATTCAAACAATCAAAGGAACAACAACAATGGTAGTGCTAATCTAGTCCAAGCTCAAGGTAATTCTGATTCAAATGATGTCAAAAGCTGTCAGCTAAGTGAAGGCACTAAGACTGATCAGACCCAGGATGATGCATGGTACCCAGATACTGGTGCTACCAATCACATAACCAACAGCCTGGATAACCTTAATGCAGGCAACAGGGAATATAGAGGTACTCAATTAATTTCTTTAGGTAATGGTGATTGTATAAATATCACACACATAGGGGATGCACACATTAAAGGAATAAAGAATGATGTATTTGAATAATCTCCTAAGAGTACCCAAAATAAAAAAGAATCTCATTAGTGTGTCCCAATTCGCTAGAGATAATAATGTGTTCTTTGAATTTTATCCCAAACATTGCTTAATCAAAGATATGCTAACTAGGGAAATTATATTGCAGGGTGAAGCTGATAGAGGATTATACAAGTTTAATTCTGTAAACTGTAAAAAGCCTATAGCTGAAAATTCTTGTAATGTCACAATGTTGAGCAAAACTGATGGACATATTGATGTAAAATCCTGTCAAAATAAATCAGTTTCTGAAGATAATGTTTGCAATAACTCTATGATATCTAAAAGTAGTATTAACACATTTGAGCTATGGCACTACAAATTAGGACACCCTAATGAGAAAATAGTTAGGAAAATACTCTTAGAAAATAAAATTTCCTTTAATGAGTATGCATCACCTTATGTATGCACTCATTGCCAACTTGGCAAGAGTCATAAACTGCCATTTGCAAACTCAGAAACTGAGTATAAGCAACCTCTTGATCTGATTGCTTCAGATCTATGGGGTCCAGCACCCTATAGTTCTGACTATGGGTACAATTACTATATTTCTTTTGTTGACTCCTACTCTAGATACACTTGGATTTACTTTCTTAAAGCTAAGTCTGACACTTATAATGCTGTTGTTCAATTCATAACTATGGCTGAAAAACAAACAAACTGTCAGCTAAAAACTTTTCAAACTGATGGTGGTAGTGAATACAAACCACTTGATGATTTCTTTAAAAGAAAAGGTATAATTCATAGAACTACTTGTCCTTACACTTTTGAACAAAATGGGTTAGCAGAAAGAAAACACAGACACGTTGTAGAGTCTGGCTTATCACTTCTTGCACATGCTTCAATACCTCTTAAGTTTTGGCCTGAAGCTTTTAGTACAGCTGTTTATCTAATTAACAGGCTTCCAACTAAAGTATTGAATTACATGTGTCCTATAGAGAAATTACTCAAAACTAAACCAGACTATAAAATGTTAAAAACCTTTGGTTGTTTGTGCTTTCCATGTCTTAGACCCTACAATAAGCACAAGCTAAACTTCAGATCAAAGTCTTGTACCTTTCTTGGATACTGTACAAACCAAAAAGGGTACAAGTGCCTGGATGAAAATGGAAAAATTATCATAAGCAGACATGTAGTATTTAATGAATTTGTGTTTCCTTTTAGTAAGACAAATATAAAGACTACTGCAAAGGTTTACAATCCAAGTAAATCTATCCCACATTTACCTTTATATACTGACATCCAAGAGGATGTCAATGATGATGCCAACGAAGGTGCTTCAAATCCACAACACACTGTACCATCTAGGTCAAGTTGTGAACTGCAAGGCCCTTCAAGTCAGCACAGATCTGTCACAACAGAAAGCAATAACAGTCAAAGTGAGGATCAAAACTTAGCTGAAGAAATTAGCAGTTATGATAACAACATACAACAAACTAATCAAGCTGAGTCACCACCCATGATAAGTCAACCAACTGCAGGTCATCCCATGATTACAAGAGCCAAAAGTGGCATCTTCAAACCAAAGGTCTACACTATAACATCTTCCTTTGACAAAGAGCCTGAAAACTTCATTCAAGCTGCTAGTAATAAAAATTGGAAAGCAGCCATGGATGAAGAATTCAATGCCCTTATCAAAAACAAAACCTGGAATTTGGTCACACCCCCAGGTAATAAAAACATTATTAACTGTAAGTGGACCTACAGGTTAAAGAAAAATCCTGATGGTACGATAAGCAAGCACAAGGCTAGACTTGTTGCAAAGGGGTATACACAGGAGTATGGTTTTGATTTTTGTGAAACTTTTTCACCTGTGGTAAAACCCTCTACCATTAGACTTGTACTTACTATTGCCTTACATAGAAACTGGTACTTAAGGCAACTAGATGTGAATAATGCCTTTTTAAATGGTGTCTTGCAAGAGGACATCTATATGAGACAGCCACAAGGCTACATACAAGACAATAGTCTTGTATGCAAACTCAACAAGGCTATATATGGCCTCAAGCAAGCACCTAGAGTATGGTTTGACAAACTGAAAACCACTCTAACCAATAAGGGATTTCAATTCACCAAATCTGACAACTCACTTTTTATCAAAATCATAAATGAATCATCTATATATATACTAATATATGTAGATGACTTGATTATAACAGGTGATAACATTGATGAAATTAATGAGTTAATCAAGTATCTTCACATGCAATTTTCCATCAAAGATTTAGGTGAACTGAATTACTTCTTAGGTATAGAGGTCTTAAAATCATCCTCTACAGATATATTTCTCAGTCAAAAGAAATACATTTTAGATATCTTAAACAAAACCAAAATGGATGATGCAAAACCTCAATCAACACCTATGATCAGTAACCAAAGATACTCCAAAAATCAAGGTGAATCTATATTAAATGTCAAACAATATAGGAGTATCATTGGTGCACTGCAATATGTTACTATAACTAGGCCTGATATTGCCTTTAGTGTTAACAAATTATCTCAGTTTATGCAGAATCCACTGGATAATCACTGGAAAGGGATCAAAAGAGTGCTCAGATATCTTAAAGGCACTATTAATTTTGGGCTTCATTTTAAAAAAGGCAGGGATCTAAACCTAGTGGGTTATAGTGATGCAGACTGGGCTGGAGACTTAGATGATAGAAAGTCCATTACTGGTTACTGCATATATCTTGGTGGCAACTTAATCTCATGGAGTTCAAAGAAACAATCTACCATTTCTAAGTCCAGCAGTGAAGCAGAATACAGAAGTGTAGCTAGTGCTACAGCTGAAATTATGTGGCTACAATCACTCTTATCCGAACTTAAAGTCAGCAATAATGAGAAAGCAACTTTATGGTGTGATAATCAAAGTACAATCTATATGTCAGTCAATCCAATTCAGCATTCCAGAACTAAACACATAGAAATCGATCTACATTTTGTTCGGGAACAGGTAACCAAAGGAAAGCTACAAGTATGTCATGTTCCTACATATTATCAAAAAGCAGACATACTCACCAAAGCTTTATCGAAGTCAAGCTTTCACAGGCTAAGAGAAGATTTAAAGGTCAAAGAAATCAAACCAGAAAAAGATGCAGAAGTCTTAGCTGAGTTCAGATCTAACAAATCCTCTGATCTGAACAAAAAGATTTCACCTTGTCGCTGAATCGCCTCGTCGCCATGGCTCAAGACCTAACCCTAGTTTGAATTGAGGGGGAGTATTAGCTTTCGTATGTGAGCCGGTTCTAACAAACACAGATCTTTATCCATTCTTTGCTCTAGCATCTCAGCCATTCATCTGGAGGCTATCCAACGGCTGCTATTCTTTTATTACTTTGGTTCAGATTGCCAGCTTGTACTTGGGCTGCTCTTGTATTTAGCCCAAACTGCTTTGTTTAATATAAATACTGCTACTCTTGTATTTGTAAGTAGAATACAATTTGTAATAATACTATACAGATCGAAATACAAAAGTTATCTTTCCACTCTTCAATTCAAACTTTAACAAAATCAAACCCAAGAAAGTAAAGTATACGAAAGTAAATATATGATTGAATAGAAGAAAACTTTATTGCTATTTCATTTCTTTTTTCCGTACAAAAATTGGGAGCTACAGCTGTACAATATAGTGGACTGTATAAAAGGAATAAAAAAATAAAAAGGAAGAAAACAAGAAGCCAAAAGCGTCATCTTGGGACTTCGTTGAATAGTGATATTCTTGTGTGGCTTCTTCGGAGTGTTGTTGCCCTTGGAGGAGTGTCTTCATCAAAGAGGGAAGGTTCGTTGGTAGAAATGATATGTTGTTTCCTTTTCTTATTCTCAGATCCCTCGTGGTAGTAGGATTAGCAGAAGTCGAGGGTAGTATAGGAATTTAAGAAGTAGCAGGAGGAACAATAAATTACTTTGAAGGGACATCATTTAGCTTTTCTATCTTCTCCTTCTTAAGTGTGACCTTTTGGGCTTTGATGATTCCGAATAAAGCAAGTTCGACTCCAGTGGTATGGGTCTTCTCTTCTAAATCAACTTTTGGCTTGTCGCCCTCAAGCAATTCGCCAATCATTTTTGCATATGGACCGGGCTCGGACCCAAAAGTAGTAGTGACAATAGCCTCGATAGTAATAACCTCGATAGAAGAACTCATTGGAAGTTGAATGATGGGTAGAGGCAAAGCAAGTACTGAAACATGAAACACAGAGTGCTATAAGATCAAAATTTCAAGTAGAGATATCTAGTGCTTTTGAAGTAGAGAATGTAGTGATACACCTTCTACCGAGGGCGGGTTCGAACCTGCAAGAGTGCTTATTCTGGAGATGGATCTTCGAAAGATGGCATCTGCCCCTTCTTAGAGATTAGTGATAGAGAATGGTTGGGAGAGAATCAAAATTGATAGGTGGCATGTATTCTTCGATGATTTGTGGGGATAAGGCCATAGTTGGTAGAGGAGGCAGTGACGGAATATCAATGACCACAGTGTTGGCCATCGAAATGGTGGATACAGCCGGGGAGGAGTCTTCATGAGTTGATCGATCAAAGCTTCAATCGACTCTTATAATGGAGATTGGTGAGGACCCCATTGGCAATATACTGTGCTTCCTCAGCAACATGTTGACTACGGCGCACCTCCAAAGCAGTGATGTCTTCGAGGTAAAAAAGTTCATCAAGTACCTTTGACTCCACAAATGGAAGGCTTTTTCTTGGCCCTTGCCTTTTCGTCCTTCATTATTTTATCATGGAGTTCTACAAGGAGCAAGGGCATTCTTTCTCTAACCATCTCGTAAAATCGAAAGATGGTTGTTTCAACCTCTTTAGCGGTAGTTTCTTTCTCGACTTAGGCTTGAGCTTGTTTGTTCTGGAGGTCGAAGATGGTGGCCTTTAACTTTTCAACTTCAGAAATCTCTTGGCCATTGGTTTTGATTTATCGAGTTCAGATTTGAGCTGGGCTATTTCCCCCTTTAAAAAATGAGTTAGGCTTCCATTTGGGCTGTGCTAGCTTTAAGTTGGTTTTAATTATTATTTTAAATCATCGATTCATGCTTGCCAAATTTGTGTCTTCATCACTTTCATCCGAACATTGCTATCCAGGATAGCAAACTGGTTATTTATTTATCCCAAGCCATTTCGCCCTTCTCTAACTTCCTTTTCAATTGAGTAATATCTTTATATAAGGAGGCATATATCATTTGATCTTTCTACAGTCCTTCTTTTCCTCTATCAATATGTTTCATGGCATTTATCTAGCTTAAATGCTTCACAACCCTCATATAAGTTTCATAACGATCATTAAACGTGTTTATGGTTTTGCGAGTTTTTTCACCTTGTCCACTAGAATCTAATCTAGGTTATACAAGAATTTTAGACCAGTAAGGTTTAAATCAAGAGAGTGAATTTATCTAGAAGAGATGGTGGAAGTAGCAGACAAGGAAAAACAATGGAGGAATTGGGGAGAGCTACCACTTTATCCAAGTGACGATATTGATCGGTAAAAGATGTAAAAGGAGGATCCATTAAAATAGTTGGTTGGAGTGGCGGCAATGAAGAAACATGAGGTAATTTGCCCGTATAATCAAGAGTAGGGGTAGAAGTGAAAAAAAGAACAAAAACAATTGAGAATGCACAGGGAGGAATGTTATGGCGTGGAGGAGTATGCCTCAGAGGGTAGGGACGAGGAGATGAATGACTCTTGTGACACTATCAGAATGTTATCCACAAGAGTGGTGCGGTAGAGATGAATGTCGGTAGTATTGGGTAATTTGACTATGAGGAGAGCCCAAACATATGTAGTAATGGTGGTCATATCAGTATCCCCCGTCTTTGCGGCTTCTCCGGTACTCATTCCAGTCCTCTCTGGAATGATCACCCTCACGACGGTGATAAGATATAGGAGAAGAGACTAAATGATGCTTATCTAATCTTTTGCTAAGGTTGCCATAGAATTTGGGAGGATCCATTTCTCTAAAAAGAAAAGGAAAGAACTATGATTAAATTTAAGGACTGTGAAGATAGACGCAATATGAGTGAGTGCAATCATAAGTGATGTGAGTGTATTATTGTCCTATCTAATGTACATATCATGCTCGGTAAATGGCATACAGATCATAAGGGCTGGGTTGCCTAAAGGGATGATAGCTCCATCACTATGGTCATTGGGGATTTTATCCTAGGTATTACTTGAAGTTGGACAATGGGCAGCTTCTAAAGCCCCTCTTTTCAGACTTCTATACCAGGGAGTAAAGGTAACATTTTCTTATAGTTCGATTATATACTATTCCTCCTCTGTCTTATTCTCTTCATCCTTATCCTTATCTTCTTCTTCCACGATAACCCACCTTTGAGCCAAGGCTTGTCTTAGCTGATTAACACTGGCTTGTGCTTTCCTAAGGAGTTGATCCCTAACTTGATGGGTTCCTAGTTTTGTATGTTTGAAAAAATTGAACGATTGTTGTAGAATAGGTGGAATTGGTGAAGATGCATATTGGTCAAGCTATAAGAAGTCCGATGCTCAAGCTTCAAAATGACTTGAACAATGGCGATTTTATGTTTTAGGCTATCATTATCCACTTATTCTCCACCCTCGATGGTATATCTACAAATAAAGGAATATTTGTAAGAGATCCGAGTGGGCTGAAATGAAATCAGGTGCAGAATTTGATGTTTAGAACTCACATCCAAAGAGCCACTGTAGGGAGAAACTAGTAGAGTATTTGACAAAGAAACATTGTTCCTTAAGATAACTTCACTTATCTTGAAGTTGAATAGAATGTGAATCTTAGCGATCCTTGGCTCTCTTCAAGCATGGTGGACAAAGACCTTGTATAGGATAAGAAGCATGTTGTAAGGGTTTGGGTGCAACTGAGAAGGAGCGATCCGCGTTGATTGAAGGATAAGGTACATGAATCGATTAAAAGGAAGGATAACTCCAGAGAGACACATGTAAAGGTTATAGGAAGTGTAACAGTTACTAGAGGGTTGTGAGCCAGTTCATGCAATAATGGGAACCTCACTTCATCCTTAGAAATCCCATGCCTATCAAAGATACACCAAAGATCTTTAGCGATTAGACACGACAAAGGAAAATTAAGAGGATTACTCAGATAATGACTTCATTTAAGGCCACATCAGGAGGAATCTCATTGAGGTTCCTCAATAATCATCAATGTAGCGACGAAAGCTTGTTCTAGGCAAATATGGGATAGTCCGGCAGCTACCATGAAAGAAGAAGCCAACATAAACCTAGATGCTACTGCAGGCGATGAAGAAGCAGAGACACCCGCTGCAGTGGAAATTCTAGTGGAACATCTGGTGCTTATTAGTTACTTGGATGATGAGCATGATCAGGTAAGTACTATTTATTTCATATACTTATGTGTACATGTGTTTAGCTTTGGCATGGTCGATGTGTAGCATCTAACGAATGTTGACATCTCTTGACTCATTGGATTCTATATATCGAATGTGGGTAGTATATGTCATACATTATATGTGTATCCATTGTCTTACGCATGCTATATGGAAACATGGCTTGTAGAGTGAACTCCCGCTCATGCAAGTAAACGAGCTCCGATATGCGATGGAACTATGCGTTTGATGGAAACTGTAAACCTAACAACTATGTTAACAGTCTCGGATTGTTCTAATGTGGACATGAACTCTGACTCTAGATCGATGTTTCATGGGAAGATGGTGCGATTTTAAAAAGAATGGAGACTCTTCGATCAATAAAGCTGAGCAGTGACAGAAGATGTATTCCAGGACATGTCAATTGTAATGACCGCCCTAGACTTCTGACAGCAAAAATCACACTTCCCTCCTACAAAACTGACATTTCGAAAACTTTGCCTCCAATCGGTGTTTTTTCAGTACCTCAAGTACAATCCTCAAGTGTGTCTTATGTTCCTCTTTCATTTGTGAGAGGACAAGAATATCATCAATGAACACAGGCATTAATTCATTTAGTTGATCACAGAAAACATGGTTGATAAGATCTACAAAGTATGTCGGTGCACTGTTCATCCCAAATGGTATGACCAACCACTTATAAAAACTATACGATGTATGAAACGCGATAATCAGCACACTCTCCTTCGCTACTCTTAGCTGGTGAAATCATGTCGTGGGATTCAATTGGGAAAACACTCCAGCACCATGGAGCTGATTGCACAAGTCGTCTATACGTGGGAGTGGATACTTATTCTTTTCTGTCACTTTATTTAGCTCATGATAATCGACACATGATCTAAGGGAACCATCTTTCTTCATGAAAAATATTATGGGCACTCACTACTTAGAAATAGTCATATGAATGAACCCTTTCCTCAATAGGCATTCACTTACGCCTCGAGCACTCTTTTCTCTTTAGGCGCCATCCTCCTCAAAGGCATAACCACTAGTCTGAAAGCTTTCATCAAATCAATATGAAATTTTATCTCTCTGTATAGTGGAAGTTTGATCACCTCCTCAAATATGTCCAGATATTCCCTAGAAATAGGTATTGATGACAACTTTTTATATGGGATATCGAGCAAATATAGAAAGCTAACCATCAGCTCGTCATCTGGTAGGCAGCATAACACTACCTTCCACCCATTATCTACCCTTATCGTCACTAATGTCCTCTCACAATCCACTACTACTTCGTATTTCTGAAGCTAGTCCATACCCAAAATAATACCAAACAAAAAAAAAATCCAAAACAAAGCAATCACAACCAAAAGGACATCCATGACTCAATAAGACCAAACCACGATAAACCATAAATAGGCTAGTGGAGCCTCTAACAAGGTTTATCGCAATCAAAGACCAATCAATAATTTTGAGTTTCAATCCTACCAAGTCACTAACTATGGAGGAATGTGAAGCCCCAATATAAACATATATAACATTTAAGTCCCATACCTTAAATAATTTTATATCTTTAATAAAATACTTAGAAAAATTCTCCAAAAATTCCCATAAATCATTCTTGATATGTTTTCTAACATATTTAAATTTCTGACCCAAAACTAACATATAATAGCTGTAACTAATTTAAACCCAATTTAACCATTTTCTTTACAAGAAACTTCATAATAAATCCACATTAGTTCAAAAAATTATGAAACTTGAAACCCATCCCAAATATGTTATTTCTGACCTCGTATCAAAATCGCAACGCATTTGGATGTCATTTGATAAGTTTTTCAAATTTAAAACTTATCATAAAATCTATATAAAACAACAAATTTCATCAACAAGCATATATATCTATTTAACATTCAAAACATGGCATAATACTTTGCAAAACATATTTGGATCTGATCTAGAACTGAAAATAAAAAATATGAGATGTAATCTATTATTCATCTTAGCTTGTGATTAAGGAGTTTGAGATTTGTTCCTGAATGAATTTGATTAAGCTTATTACTTTTGATTCTTACTTATCTTCCTCTTGCTTTCTCCTAATGGAGGCCGGCCTTACTCAATTTTAATTTTTTTTATGAACGTGGAAATGAAAGTGGCAAGAGGGTTTAGGGTACAAGAATATAACTTATTCCTATTTTTCCTTTATATATTACCCTTACTTATTTCATTTTAATTCCCTTTTATTCATTGATTAATTAGGCACGACTACCCTCTAATATTCAAATCTCAATTCCCTTAACCATTTACATTATTTCATTTAATTTATCTAATTAAATGTCCTAAATAATGTTAGTCAAAATTAGGGTCATTACAACTCTCATTCCTCAAAGCTTTCTCTATTGTCTTCTCAAAGGTCTCATCAATATGACCCATGAGTCTCTCTCCTAAGTATTCATCCAAGCCGATAATAAATTTCTCATTCTTCTTTTATGGAATGTAGAGGGAAGACATCCCATATTTCGACAAAGCATCGAATTCATCAATTTATTCAGAAATAGACAAGTCTCATTGCTTCAGATCCGCAAATTTACTAAACAAGATCGACTTTTAAGCTGTAGTCATAAATTTTCCTCAAATCTGGTTTGAATTGGTCCCAAGTGAACTGATCCTTAGAAGAGGCGGTTCTAAGATTATTCCAACAATTCATTACTCTCTCCCTTGGAGTTCCTACAGGCCAACCTTCTTTTCATAACAAACCTAGATCGAAGTCATCAAAAATTCTTTCGCATGTGTCTAACCAGTCCTGCACTTCCACAGCAGACTCCATTCCTTGGAACAATTTGCCACCAAGACTAGTAAAGGCTTTATTCAGCTTAGCGAAGTCGACTCTAGGTACCTACACCGAAGCACCACCATCAACAGCCAAATTAGGAGAGGCTACTTTAGCATTTTGTAGTATATTCTCATCATAGTATTGAACATCGTCTATAAGTTGGGATTAGCATCTCCCGAGCCAGCTCCCTCCTCTACTCTTGAAATGGAGTTTCTTGCAGCACTCCTCATGTGACGACTCATCCTTCAATCTATAATAAGGATGATCAGTCTCTCTATATGGAATTCTGCATAAGTGGTACTCATGTGTACAGTCTGGCTTTATATTATATGTATATTACTATATTGTTTTGGAAACCAAAATATATAACAAGTATGCTCTCTCGTATACCCTCAATTCATTCTAAGATGATAACTACTCCTTATCTCTAATGGATCATGGTATCAACATATATCAACTACATAACCTAAGCTTTAATACCAAATGTGACAACCACCCTACACCTTTGACATCCAATATCGCCATATAGTGTGCTACTACAGTGCCTGACTGATATAGGACTATTATCAAGGCCGAAAATTTAACTAAATATCACAAACATGTCGTAGCAGTTCATCGAATAAAATATAATAGTCATCAAAGATATAAAACGAGCAAGATAGTAATAACTGAATGAACCATAGAAATCAGAGTGCACAAATCAATACAGTTATACAATATAAGTAATAGAGTTTATACAATAATAAACTCAACAGATAAACTGTCTCTAAATAATACAAGTAGACATTGTCCAAGCTCCACTGTGTCCCAAAGTGCACTAAGCAATAATGAGTCTAAATATAAGTACAAAAAAGCATTATCTCCTGCTTGTCCATTTGTACAGCTCCACATTTCACCTACAGCTGCTATTTACTCTATTCATTTAAAAGTACTCTAGATAATAAGGAGCAAGGCATAAATTCTTGAGTCAAACAATAGTCTAGTGTGAGTGGTAAAATATCTCTATACCATCCGCTCCAACTCCTTATTAGCCTCGTCAACCTTTTTTAGGGCCTCCGTTTTGGAATTCCTTAAAGTATCATTCTCTCTAGTAAGCACTGTGACGATCTGATCCTTTAGGGTGATGGTTTCTTGAAGCTCTTCAATTTTCTTGGCCCGCTCGAACGCCACAGCCGAAGCCTTTTCAGTGGTTTTCTTCCACTCTCGGTATTGGCTAAAAGCATGATAGACATGATCATGAATACTTTTTTCTACTCTAGCTGGCAGTACCATCAAATTTGGAGGGAAATGGAAGCCGTCGAAGCATATACTCGAAAACTCTCTTTTCAGTTGGGCTATCCGAGCAGCTCCCTCGCCTTTCAATTATGTAACCGCAGAGGTAGTTGCAATAGAGGTGTCCGCCCCACTCGTACGGCGCTGTTCGCTAGGTCTTGGAACCACTGGAGGCACCGGTTGGCACGAAGTCACAATAGTTTGTATCCCTGAACTGGGAGGTGGCAACGAAACCCTGGGTGGAGAAGAGCGTGATCGGGAGCAGCGTCTATCTCGCCTCTCCTTTTCTCTTTTCGTTCCCTCTCCCTTTCCTTGGCTTTCTCTCTGTCGTAATAATCCCTCTCTTGGCTGGAATGGCGACGGTCGTAATTAGAGTCGTGCCTAAGGGATCCTCTGTATGAGCTAGAGGATTGACGCGTGGTATGGAGGCTGCTAAGCATTGACGGCTGTAAAGTGAAAAAAGAAATGGAGTTAGTCATCAACAGAGATTAAACAACTTGTGGATATTAGTTATGGTGTGTCGTGAAGTGTGTGCATGCATGTGTAAACCCCCCGACCAACCAGAAGTAGCTGCCATACTCGGAGAGGTTGGCCCTCCTAAATCTAAAGCGCTTTGAAGCCCTTCCAATATGGTATCTTGTTGGAGGGACACATAGTCCGGGATTGGAATATCTACAAATCCTTCGAAGGGGTTATCCATGTGTGAGGAAGGATCCTCCAAAATTATAGCACCGACAGCTGGCAGAGACACAACTACGGATTTCCGTCTCGTAAATTTGCGAAGTTTATGAGCAACCACCTTGCCTTTCCTTATCCTTTCTGAATGTCGAGGTCTATTTGAAGGCCCGGCTATGGGTTCATCTTCGGTGGGCGTATCCTCTTCGCCACCCTGCTCAGCAATTACAATTCTGGGCGCTCTTCATCTTGCTTGACTTACTGGAGCTGCCCTGAGAGATCCTTCAAGCCCTATGCTCTGATCTCCGTCAATTAGCCCAACGGCCCACAGATTTTCATCTGTAAGCACTGCCTTAATCTTTTTAAACTTGGTTGGCACCTCCTGAAGGATCCTGACGATTTCCCTAAATTGAGCGCCTTCGGGTCGTGGAATCGAGGCTGTAGAAAGAAAAAGACATTAAGCTCAGTATCAATGGATATTAACCAGTTAGTCGCTGGAGGAATTGAAACACTTACGTCTAACTAGCCACCATCTAGCAAATCGTGGCGGGCACCGAACGTAGAACCACTTAGTTTTGAAGTAGCTAAGTTTGGTCCAAGTCCCAATCATGATTTGACAGTTTTTGACTCCCTCTAAGAATGTGAAGGAGGGATTATCTCCCCGACTCTTTACATTGAACAAGAATCTGACTTCCTCTGGAGTCGAGGACCGTAAAAGGTGCTCCATGAAGACGATGAATAGGCTATTCAGCAAAGCGTACCCGTTCGGATGCAACAGTGACGGGGCAATCCCTAAGTAAGATAACACTTCTCGAATGTATTGATTGAATAGTGGAAGTGTCCCAGCTGTACACGAGAATCTGTTAAAAGCGGTGTACCCTTTTGGAGGAGTATGTGGCATATCGTTTGGCCCTGGTAGCAGAACGTCATTCAACGATAGCCCGTGCCTTAAGCAAATCCTTCCTAACATTTCTTTAGAAATATTAGACGGAACCGAGTTTTGTGGATTCCCAATGAAAGCTGCTCCTGGTAGCTCGTCTGGAGCATGACTTATAACTTCGGCAGCAATAGCTGGCATCTCTATTATTGGAAAGGGTGGGCTCTAAACCTCTTGTTTCTGCGAACTTCCGGGTTCCATAGCTAATCAACTTAGTAAAAATCATCGTTAGATGACAATAATCCCGTGTTTCCCCGGTGTGAAGTGCATGAATGTATGGTGCAGTGTAGTGTTGTACATTACTTAAGAAATTTTACGAAGTTTAAAAAGTATTCGAACGGCGAGAATCCGGAATTCAACCGGATGACCGTCATCGCTGACCGTCACGCCCGTGCCATCCAGACTTTGGAGGTCGATCCCAGTTGAGATTCGATAAATGTTTCCAAGTTACAGTTCCAGCGACGAGCTTCGAAAGGCAGTCAAATATGCGGTGAAATGGTTAAGTCAAATTATGCAAGGAAGAAGCTTGCCGGAGTCAAGTGTTCAAATATGCAAGTAACCTTGTATCAATCAAAATTTGAACTTAGATCGATCACTGAAAGCCTAATTCGTATCGGTGAAGGAGGCTATTCATACCCATCAAATGTGCGAGTTTGGATCGGTCATCAAGAATGCGTTCGTATCAATCCTCTAACAAGCAATTCGTGTCGATCAGGTACACACGATTTCGTATCGATCACATATATCACCTTCGTATCTATCAACAGGTCCAAGCCTTCGTATCGATCATTTCGAATCGATACGGAACCCTACCATCAATCAATATGAAGATCTCCACCTAATCGATACGAAATCTCATTACCCAGATCGATTCGAGCGCTTCCAATCCAGATCGATACGACTCATCCTCCCTCCTACACCGATACGAAACAGGGACCGAGCCATTCTTCCACCAACTCCTTCGTATCCCTCCTCAATCCTTCTTCCCTAATCAACACAAGGGCTATCACCACTCTACATCAAGTTCCGGCATAACTTCGACCATCCACGGCCGCCACATCACCAAAGTCAATCACGAATGCGAATCAAATGGCTTAAGGATCTGAGTCCCATCGTTCTAAGTTGATTTTTATAGGTTAATTACCAAATTCGAGCAAATAATTCAAGGATTAACAGGTTGATTAGTTCAAGGATGAAGACAGGCTATTCTCTCTCAAACGGCTGAGCGATACGAAGGCGAGAACGAAGACAGAAAGAAAGAAAGTGAAAAAGTTGCTAAGTACCAAGCCTATATATACTAAGAGAAACGACCATTCGTCTCCCAGTTACCCCTACCGTTCAAAAAATATCATTAGGGAGATCGATACGAGTTGGTTACTTCGTGTCCATGGCTCAACCGAGATGAATTTGAAGCTGCCAATATGAAGGCTCTCTAGTACCCATCCTACACCGAGTCGCAGCAACCATTCGTAACCATCAAACGATCGAGACGAAGCAAATACACATCGAACCTTTCGTATCCCTCGGTTCATCGATACAAAATGCTCTATTCATGTCTGTCTAACACCACAGCCATTCGTATCCATCGGTCCCCATCAATACGAACTACATTAAAACAACAACCAAATTCGTGTCGATCGACATCGATACGAAAACAATTTTTCAACTTTTCACATCGATCCAAGAGAGGGTCGATACGAAGAAATACTCCAAAACAACCATCAAGCGTTGTTACAACTCGAATTTCACATCGATTCAGGAGAGGATCGATACGAAATTCGATACAAGAAAACTGACAATGACTCGTGAACATATGAACGTTAACGGGAGTCAGGTTAACATGCATTTATGTATGTGATGAATTAACATTCAATTTTTAAAATTTAAAGGAATTGAATGCTCACCTAGAGACAACCACAACGATGAACAACAGATCTCTAGCACTCAATACTCTGTTACAACGGTGCACAGTACAATCATTGGCAGTCATCAATTCAGTATTTATATTATCAAGAAACAATCGAAGGTTACATCTTTTGACGAAACGACAACAACTATTCCACAAATCTGATAGAACTTTTCAGACAAAAGGTTGCAACTTTTCAAAGCACGTCATGTTCACACAAGACGTACTTTAGGGGGCAAATGTTATCCCGCCTTTTGGCAAGGCCGCGACACCAAGAACTTGACTAGAAACCAAGGACAGTCTGTCCCGAAAATCGGTTACACACAGGTTCACTATGGATACTAGACAATTTTACACGAGTCTGTATCGAGCCACAATCAATGTGGAATGACAAGAAAAGCTATGAAAGCCAACGTTCCAAATTCCAAGTCAATTGGAGCTCGTATGTTCAAAATATTGATCGATCAAGTTTCATAAGAAAGGTGCTTATTTCACATCCCTCCGGTGTGTATCCATCAAATGCCAAGGGAAAAAACCACATTCATGTCCATAAGAAGTTCGTAACTATCCAATCCCAGGCAAAGCATGACTAGTTCGTATCCATCTCCTTTGTGTCCACCTCATTCGAATCCATCAGATGAAAGTACCCAGACTCGTATCGATCAGTCACTCGATCGATACGGTGGAAGAAGCCAACCAATAAGCGATACGAGATGGTCTCTAAGCTATTGACACGTAGGACACATATTCGTATCAATACAAAGCAGTTGTAAGAGGTCGATACGAAGGCAATGATCTGGAACGATACGAAAAGGATGTATTAGATCGATACAAGAAGAGGGTGGATGTAATCGATACGAAGCATTCATCAGTAACGGATACGAATTGGGATGTGATGGATCGACACGAACGAAATCAAAGCAATGGATACAAACAAGATCTACAAGGAAGGAAGACTTGGTCACTCGACATGAAAAGTGAATCGTTCCTAGAAGATAGTGCCACGTCACCTAGTAAGCACGTGCCTATAAGCGATACGAATGGGATCGATACGAATGTATCGATACGAGTTCAAACAGCTTACAACAAGTCCAAACTTGCATCGATCATAACTCAAAATCTACAAGTCCAAATGCTACCAAATTTTTACAAGAGCTTGTGTACAACCTCAAGAATGTACATGATCGATCTCGAACCAAAATAATCAATTCTTGATCGATACGAATTCCATTTGTATTGCTCTGATATCGAGTCAGAATAACCTGAACTCGATCCCATAGGCCCACCCACGTGAGAGAAGAAGTTCTCCGAGATCTGGGCGAGATATTTGCTGCCTACGCCTATAAATAGTGACCCTAGACCTACAGAAAATGGACTTTTGGCTTCTTTACGTCGATACTCTGCCGAAATTGTTATTGTACTTTGATTGTGCTATTGTAATCCACTTGTAACCAGCGAGTTATAACCAATAAACATCAATGATTCCATAGTGGACGTAGGCCATACGCTGAACCACTCTAAATTTGTGTGTTTTTGTACTTTTTCTTATCTGTTGTTTGGTGTGTTTGTTAGATCTGCCTCATTTTACATTTACTTTCTTTATTTTATCTCTTCAAACACATCCGAAGAGTGTTGTGCCCAATTTTGGTACAAACAGGAACCACCCCTTCGAAACCTTCATTTAGACCTTTGAAAGCTTTAAAATCCTTTGTAAACATCAAACCTTTCGAAAGCATTTGGGTTTAAGTAAAACACGTGGAAACCTTTTGAAACCATTTTAAAACCTTTCCTTTTGAAACCTTAGGGTTCTACCTTCAACAGAACAAAAGGGTCATAAAACAACTAAGTCGAAAGCACTCTTTTGAAAGCAATTCCTAAGTAAAGAAGTGATGGTGTCGAAACCAACCCTTCGAAAGCATTGGAGAAGTGGCTAGTTTTTTTTAAAAAAAGTATCCTTTCGAAACCATTTGTTTCGAAAGGTAGAAAGCGGCAGCAAGGGGTTTCGACTCCTTCGAAAACATTTACTTAAAACAAAAGGTGCAACCTCATTTGAAACCATTCGTTAAATCAATTTGACTCAGTCGGAAGCCATCCAAGTCGAAAGCATTCTTTTCGAAAGCAAAGCAGGCGCATTTCCATTTGAAAGCAAAATAGCGCTTCGACCCCATCGAAACCCCTTGTTTCGACCATATACCTTCCGCCTATATCCAATTAACTATGTACCAAATCATTGATACTATGTGCATTGGTTTCGATGGTGATGTAGATGGAAGTACCCAGTCGGAACCTAGGTACCGAAAGTGGTGAAACATGTAAAAAGCGTGTAAAATATGATTTTTAACTTTTAAAGTAATCTTTTCAACTAACCTACCTTATTTGTCAAAGTATTATTGGTTGCTAGTTTACTTTTTTAATGTTCTGCAGAAATTTCAAAAATAAACAATTTAATTTATTTACAAAATACCCCTTCTCTTTTTATAAATATATAAAACATTTAAGTCCCATACCTTAAATAATTTTATATATCTATTAAAACACTTAGGAAAATTCTACAAAAATTCCTATAAATCATTTCTAATATGTTTTCTAACATATATAAATTTCAGACCCAAAACATATAAAATTTAGCATTAAATTATTTTATACCCAAATATCCATTTTCCTCACTAGAAAATTAATATAAAATCCACATTAATTCAGAAATGATGAAAATTGAAACCCATCTCTAAAATATCATTTTTGATCTAAATCTAAAATCGCAAGGCATTTGGATGTCATTTAATGGGTTTTCACATTTAAAACATATCATAAAATCTATATGAATTATCTAAATCATCAATAAGCATATATAATCATTTCAACATTCAAAAACATGGAAAAACCTTGCAAAATAGTTCGGATTCAACTTAAAACCGAAATAGTAGAAAACATGAGATGTAGTCATTATTCACCTAAGCTTTGAGATTAAGGAGTTGAGATTTGATCTTAGATTAAGTTGATTAACTTCTTCCCCTTGATTTTTTCTTTACCTTCTTCTTTCTTTCCTAATGGTGGCCGACCTCTATAGTGTTTGATTTATGTTTATGAACGTGTAAAATGCATGTGGTTTAAGGGTTTAGGGTATAAGAATATACTTATTCCTATATTGCCCTTGTCTACTTACCCTAACTTGATTCATTTTAATTCACTTAGTTTATTTGTTTAATGGGCACGACTACCCTTTTATTAATCACAAATCTCAATCTCCTAATCATTACATTATTTTATTTTATTTAACTAATTAAATATCATAAATGATGTTACTCAAAATTAGGGTCGTTACATGGAGTTACCAATACTAACCCCGCTCTAGAATCATGGTCTTTAAATGCAATATTTATGTACAATTTCCATTGCGTAAGCTTAATGATATCTCTTTTACTTCATCATTCCATGTAGTAAATTATGTGATGATGTCTACTAATGCCTGTCCATAAATTGCCTTCCTATGATGATAAGCAATTTCACCTTGACTCATCCTAATATTCTACTTCAATAATCATCCTACAGCCTTGGGGTGGTGTAACTCTTGTCTAGGAGGTTTATCTATCACCACTCTTATTAGGTGGGTTTGGAAGTATGGTCGTAACTTCCTTGATGCTATCAGTAGGCTAGATTCTCCAGTTTAGGATAATACTTTTTCATGTTTGTAAATCGCTAGTTGATATAATATACTGGAATATAGATCTTCGCTTCTTCATGCACCAATGTGGCACTCAATATGTTAGTTTATGCTGCCAAATAGATATATAAGTCTTCCCCTTGTAATGGCTTTGACAAAATCAGTGGTTCTCAAAGATGATCCAATAGTAGTTAAAAAGAAGCTTCACACTCATATGTCCATCAAAATTCCCCTTTCCTTATTGAGGGCATCAAAAAATGCTATACACTTGTCGGTTTCCTATGAGATGAACCTACTCAAAGCGGTGACTTTGCCACTTAAGTTCTGGATTCCCTCCTTGTGCTTGGGGCTTTAACGTGTCTTAACTCTTTAATTTCCTTCAGATTAGCTTCAAAGCCCCTAGAGTTCATGAGGAACCCAGAATTTCCAAAATGAGACCTCAAAAGAATACTTCAATGGATTTAATCTCATTCCGTACTTTCGTATCACAACATTTCCAAGAAGTGGCCTATGTGGTCCGTTTTGATCAACTTTACTAGTATATCATCCACCTTAACCTCTTTTGTTTGTCCAATTTGTTCTGGGAAAATCTTATTAACCAAACGTTGGTAAGTAGCTCCAACATTCTTTAACCTAATGGAAACACTTTGTAGCACTATAGTCCAAAGTCTATGGTAAAACTATATGCGCCTGTTCAGGACATGCACTGCAATATGGTTATTACTGAAATAAGCATCCACAAAATATAGTAGTTCTTAACTTGTAGTTCCATCCACATGGATGCAGAAAGTGGTCCTTATGCCATGCTTTATTCAAGTCTAAATAATCAATGCATTTCCACCACTTTCCATTTAGCTTCCTAACCACCATAGGATTTGCTACCTAATCATGGTAGAGTGCTTCACGAATGAAGTTGTTTGCTAACAACTTATCCATTTCCTCCTTCAGCACAGTGGATCTCCCTAGCTCCATTCTATGCCTTTTCTGCTTTATAAGAATGAGCATCGGGTTGATATTAAGTATGTGGCATGCAACTTCACGCAAAATTCCACATAGACCAGAATGACTCGCAAACACATCTCACTTTTGCCTAAAAACCTAGTTAGTTGCTTCTTTATACTTAAGATGAGTTGAGAACCTTTTAAAATCTTTGCCGGATCATCTTTATCTATTTGAATCTCATCCATCAGCTCCACCAGTCTTGCCCTTGCCATGTCTAGAATTTTTCGTGGGTCCATAGCTATATACTTGTCTCTATTAGACTCGAGTTGAGGCTCGGATGGTAATTGTTATGCATCCGACGATTTGATGCAGAGATCTTTCTCTACATGCTTTCCTTTCTCTCTATGTCGTGCCTCTCGCAAATTCGTAATGTAGCATTCCCTTCTAGTGCTTTGGTCACTATAAACCACCAAAGCTCTATAATCCATAGGAAAATTTCATAATCAAGCACCTTGGAGCAAGGGCGATTCTGAAATTGGCAAGTACCATTCAGCCCAGAAATGCATTTTAAGCAAAATATCCATCCACCATAACAAACTTCTCTCCCTACACAGTTTCGAAGGGTTTATCTCTTAGACAAACTATGACGACCCACATTTCAGAAGGTTTAAATCGATAATAATCCACACATGTCCGACTTAAACAATTTCGAACGTAGATAATCCATGGGGTTAAATAAGAAAAATAAGAAGAGAAGAAGAAAACAAAACACAGAATCTCACAACGGAAATGATAAATTATAATAATCAAATAAACAATTCATGAAGCTGTTTACTATACATTTGATTATAATCTATACACATTTATCAAAGTTATATATATACCTCAGGGATAAATAATCAATACAGCAGAATAACATGATGCGAGGGATAATAATAATAGTAATATATCAAAACTCCATCTTCGTCCTCCTGAGAATAGTCTTCAATGCGCTGGAAAAAAACTCAGGACTGACCCGAGCGTAATAAAAAGACAAAACACTCGAGTCAGGACTAAAATACTCTTATGTAAATCAAATCAATATCACAAATATGAGTGCAATAACTTAAGAGATGTTATGGGATTTTCCATCTCCTAAGGATCCGTTAAACTATTTATATGTAATAGTATACGATATAATAGATAATGTCTATCAGTAAAATAAATATCAAAATAGCGTTAAGGCTTTACATTAATCCACCTTAACACATTTTTATAGGTAAACCAAAATCGTAATGGGCTCGCATAAGGATAAATATGACAAGGCACATGAGGCAATGCCTAAGGTAGGATTCTACCAGTTTACATTTTCTGGCTAGTCGTAACCCATCCATGGCCGACCGTGACAATCAATCCAACTGACAAAAGGTGCACCCATCGAATACGAAATAACAATAGTCATATGAGGGATCAACGTCGCTAGAGGTAGCTAACCTCATTGGCCATACATAGGCTCCTATTTTAGTCATTTTAATTATGACACGAGTGTCAAAGCTATCCATCATCGTTCTCTTACTTCATTCATGTAAACGTCGCCAATTCAACCACTACATTCTGGATATCATCCACCGCGTACATGGTTGGCAAAGTGGTTCCAATATTGACAGAGAGTATGCCAATAAGAGGCCCCGATCTCTTTAACAACCAAACGTCGTTTTACACACCGGTTGGTCCTTTTACATTTCGAAAACAATTCATACTTGATATCAAAATATCATATTCGTTTCAAAAATCAAATCCATTTCGAAATCATCATATTCGCTTCAAAATCAAATCCATTTCGAAATCAACATACTTTACTTCAAAATGTTAATTCAATTCGATATGTCGATTTCACTTCAAAACTTGATTCGAATTACAGTTTTGGTTATAATTCACATTAACCCAATTCGCATTTAAATCCAAAATTTAAATATAAACATTGCACCCTCTTAACTAGTTCGAATTTTTAGAAAATAGTTTAAATAGTTTTAAAATAATTAAATATTTAAAATAGTTTAATAGAAAATAGTTTGAGTATTAAAAATGGTTTATATAGTAATATAGTTTGGAAAATAAAAATAAATTGGATATTTAAAGAATATAGATTTTAAACCATTTAAACTAAAATAATCATTTAAATAGTTTCAAAGTCAAATCGGTTCACTTTCCAAATTTTCCAATTCAAATCAGTTCCAATTTCCATTCGATTCAATTTCGATTTCAAGTCGAACTCATTTTTCGATTCCAAATTAATTTTAAATCCCAATTTCAATTAAGTTTCAACTTCAAATTTCAAATCAATTTTAAATTCCAATATCAAATTAATTCCAACTCCAATTCCAAATCAATTTTAAATTCCAATTTCAAATTAATTCCAACTCCAATTCCAAATTAATTTAAATTCCAATTTCAAATTAATTCCAGTTCCAAATTAGTTTAAATTCCAATTCCAAATTAATTTAAATTCCAATTTCAAATTAATTTCAATTTCAATTCCAAATTAATTTAAATTCCAATTTCAAATTAATTTCAATTTCAATTCCAAATATCTGATTCAATGATTTATTTTCAACTCAATCCTTAAATTTAAACCATTTCGATTTATATCAAATTCGCGTTCGATTTTCAAAATATCGATTCTAAACACTTAAATCAAATTTATCTTCAATATCCAATTTAAAGTCCGAAACTTCAAATATAATTCAATTCCGAGCTCAATTTTGAAATATCGTTTTATATCACTTTTTACTTAGCAATATTCAAAGTTTGAATAAAAGTCTAATCTTTTAAACAAATCAATTTCTGAAATTCAAATCATATTTCGATTATAACTTCAAAATCTCATCTTCGATTTATTTAAAACATTCCTGTTATCAACTTAAATTTCAACACTTCGAGCTCAAGAATAGTTCGATTTCCATAAATTCTATTTTTCATTTCTTAAAATCAAATCATTTAAATAATTTCAAAACAAAAATTTTAAAATTATTTAATTTAACCAATCCGGTGTCCGTATATAATTCTCTATCCTATGGCGAAGTGATTAGTTATTTCAATTTAATTCCAAGGATGGATATATATCATTTCAATCCAAAATAAATGTCATAGGTATATATCATTTCAACCTATTTCTCAATATATTTGAAATAATCCAATTTATAGTTTTATATACTGTAAATAATATATAGGATGATAACATGATATATCAAAATAAATAAATATCCAAACCATCCAAAATATCAATCAATAGCATCCATCTCAATCAATCATCCAAACAGTCAAAATCACAACAATCAACCAATTATCAATAATCGGGGATTTACTAGCAGGTTAATATTAATTAAATTTAACTTTCAATTCAAATTCTATCAATTAATTCAGATGTCAATTTAAATGTCAATTTAATCAATAAATTTCAATCACTTCACAATATAAATTTACCTAACGTAAATTATTTCAGTCAATTGTGAGCATATAAATACTCACCTTATTATTTATTTGAAACTGAAAAATATTTTCAGCTTCAAATAAATCTCACTTCAATCCCATGCCGTAGACAACGTCGACACGATCGCATTGCGATTCGTTTCGTCCGAAACGGACCTCGCAGCAAAAGTAACCTTTTTATTAATATACGATTTTAATTAATATTAAGATTAACAAACCAAAAAAAATTACCTAAAAATATATATCCCTTACCTCACTGCTAACTCACGCGTTCCCTCCTCTCACGCGACTTCGTCTTCCTCCTCAAACCACTCGCGACCCAATGCGATCATCATTTTCAATATTATTATTTTTAGTCGCGGCAATCCTAGTCGTGCTACCACAAGGCTCGCCTACCACTTGCAGCGCCACCACGACCCCCCTCACGATCAGAGCAGAGTCGCGACCCCATACCCTAATCCCCTGTGTGCTAGCTTCGCTCCGGCCCCCGTGCCCTCGTGTCTGCCGCCTCACCTCACGTTCGAGCACTCACGACCTTCGATTTCTTTTTTTTTCTTTTTTTCTTTTGGTCGAGCTGAAATTACTCGTTGTTTTTTTCTTTCGATTTGAATATGAGAATTTGAAGAAAGGAAAGAGTACGGGGGAAAGAAAATAGGGAGGTGGCATGGTATATGGGCATGATATACGGTATGATATTTGTTATATATATTATTATAATAGGAAAAAATATCTAGCCTAAACGACCATGAAATTTCGAACTTCAAACGAAGCGTGCCGTCGGGCATTTCTAATGTTATACCCCCATTCCGAACACAATGGAACTAGTTTCGAGGCCTAATTTGATCGTATGCAGAAGATAGCATTTCGAATCGAATTATATATTTAAATTCTGAATTTAAATTTTGCGTGTTTCAGGCTCGCAAGGCTAAACGACAAGTCCAAATGCTACAAAACTTGAAATCCTACAATAATTCACTATTACGGATCCGATGAAACTGGTTTCGTCAAAATCCGAGACAGTAACCAAAATGGCTATTTTTATTCGTTAATTAAAATATAAAATTTCAAATTTTAAAATTTTCACATTTAAATCCAATTTTAAATGTTAACCATCTTCATTCATATTTTGAATAAAATTTAAATCAATTTCCGATATCATTTTCAATCATCTTAAATCCAGAATTGAATTATTCAAATAATTTCCAATATTAAATTTTAAACAATTTAATTTTCCAATAAACCAATATTAATAAATCATTAAATTTTATTTCTACCCATATTTATCCAATAATTACATTAAATTTAATAATTTAAAATAGCCAAAAATACGGGTCGTTACACAAACAGTCAGCTTAATGCATTCAATATGAGATGATGCCTCTCTTGTAATACCGCACTGACAAAATTTACAAGGAAAAAAAGGTCCTTCTGATCCTAGTGCATCCCAACAAAAAAGTGGAAAATTCACCGAGTTTTTTCTCTTAATCAACACTTAGCGAACAGTAGCTAGTCCAATCTTAGCCGTAATCACCATTGAATCGAACGTCGCATCCTCGACCCTATCAGCATCTTTGTTTTAGAACAATATATTATTTTCCGTCTACTTTGGTTACTTTATAGGAGTGCGATCATTGATCGCGAGCATGTCTTCCTTGGGACATACTTCAAGGAACTCTTACAGCATTCCATTTCTTCCAAATTTTCTCCAAAGAGTGCGGACTTCCAAAAATTGTATTAATAATCCAGTCACCATCGGGTTAACTTAGACCAACTCCACTTTCTCCTTTGCCATTACTCCGAGGTGCCTACATCGAAGGCTGATTACTTTTCTGTCTGACCTCCTACTAATTCTTCACATACTACTGTAACTGCTTCCTTCTTATCAACTCTTCTATCATATCTTTCAAGTGCTTGCATTAGTTGGTAATGTGTCCATTCCTCATATGGAAACGATAATACTTCCCAAATTAATTCTCTTGCTCCATCACTTCCCTTGGAGCAGGCTTTCGATATCCTATAGTGCCTTGGGTTACAAGGTAAATATTTTTGACGAAGTCATTCAAATCTGTATACTTGCATTTTTGCGCAAAAAGAAAGCATTTTTCAGGGTCCTCCTTATTGCACTCGGCATTATTTTTCTTTCTCTCATTACCATCATTGTTATTGTTATTATTTCTTTTGTTACCATCTTTCCTAACAACCTCTGTACTCTTCATTACACCACTTTGTTCTACTAGTCCTCCAACATTTAATAT
The DNA here is from genome assembly GCA_030737815.1 of Allium fistulosum. Taxonomy (NCBI): domain Eukaryota; kingdom Viridiplantae; phylum Streptophyta; class Magnoliopsida; order Asparagales; family Amaryllidaceae; genus Allium; species Allium fistulosum. The sequence goes on from CM060907.1 coordinate 211,055,295, forward strand.
CTTCTAAATTTTTGCCCCTTCTAAGCATAGAAACTAGTTAGCTTTCTTATAAAAAAAATTCAATGCAGTCGCCTTCTTCATAGTTAGAAAATTTCCAAAGTCTGAGACTTTACCAACTCCTTCGACCGGATCAATCAGCACAAGGTATTCCTATGGATTTCTTACCTCGTTACTACGGCTTTAAATCAATTTAAATAGTTCTTTAATGACTCTACCTACCTTTGTTGTATGTTAGCTAATGAAATTCCGCCTTCATGTTACACTGAATGAACCGTAAATTGATTCAAAAATTTATTTTCTAGTTGATTCTAAGCCCTTTTGGAACACAACTCAAGCCTAGAGAACCACATTGTTGCCAATCCTTCCAAAAATAAGGTAAAACATCTATATTTCACATGATCATCTACTCTTGCACCATCCATGTGCTAATCGTACCTATGGAAATGCTGCATAGGATCAGTCTATCCATTATATAACAGCATAGATGAAATAGTAAATTTCCTTAGGTACTTGGCCACTCTAATCTCCGTATTAAATGGATTCCGACTAGAGGCAGTGGCCCTGTCATCATCTTGACTCTCGTTTTGAACCAATTTCTTGATAGCCTCATTTATCACATCATTTGTTTTTTCATTTTGCCCTTGACGGTGGTTAGTGAGTGCATCACCATGTGCTTAGTTCTACAAGCGACCTTGGCGATCACTACCTGAGCGGTCATGGTTAATTTGTGGACGCCTAGGTTTCCCTGGCTTTAGGTTGTCCATTTGTCTTGGCCCTTCATTCGTACTATATAATCTTCTACGACCATGTGCTCTTGATTGCTTTATTTTCATCAGCATTTCTTCTAGATCTTTCATCTATAGGGCTTATTACACGACCCTCTTCTCGGCAAACATCACGATGACTGTTGTTGCCTTTTCTTACTGGATCTTTATTGATCTATAATGGATTGATAACGGTTGATCTTCCTTGAGCAGTTGTTCTAGGTAAATAATTTATTTCCTAGTTTTAGCATTGTTTCCATTTTCTCCACTTCTTTCCCGACAAGCAACTCTCCTTCTAGTAGTACTTCCTTCATCAAATCCAACTAGAGAATCTCTTCTAACACCTTTACCTATAGCGCGAGATCCATCTCCTTACAGAGAGTACCTTATCCTCTTGTTGTCGCACATCCTTTGGTTGACAGTAACCATCATTCCTTGCAACTCTTCTATAGTCACTAGATCTGGTGGAGGTTGAGTAGATCCATCACTTCCATTGCTTGTTCCAACATTCCCTCTATTAGATAACTCTCTAGCTTTCTTTCCTGTATTATTTTTAGGTCTCATCCTATAAGATTCCTTCATAGATTTTACCTAATTTCTAGTAACATTAGAGATCTAGTCTAATATTCAAATGTTCTCGGTGAAAGCACCAAAATATATCAAGGAAAATGTTGGACTAACACCCCAATCGACTAATTTTGTGGAGATAAAAATTCTTGCTATAGAATTGTATCTAGTAGTAGTATTTCAATAAGAAAAATATAAAAATAAAGATAGAAGTAATTGGGCTTCTAGGATGCTAGACCGCAATAGATCTTGTTATATAGTCAAATATGAAAAGATAGGAGAAAGATCAAATCATTCCCTAAATATTGACAAATTGATACCAATCCGTGTGTAGATCGGTGCCGATCGATAAGCATCAATATTTCTTTGAGTTTCCTTTCTTTATCATCGATTTTGGTTGCCTCACTCCATTAGTTAATCTACCGTTTATGCTTTCAAGCTTTTCCATCTACATATTCACTGAAAATATTGGCTTTAGAGAGGGAATCTATGGATCGGTACCGGTTCATATACTTAAACAAATTTGTCTATTTTCTTCCTTACCTTGATACTTCCTCTATTCACTGATAATTGTGGGAAATATTGACAGTTTATGGATCGGTACTGATAAAACCATGGATTTTTACCGATCCATAGACTTAACTAATTTTTCCCTCTTTACCTTAGTTGCTTTTTGTTAGCACTAAAATTGATCACTAACACCCGAGAGTAGATTTAAGTAGTGAAATAAATGAAGAAGTTAAATGGAAAACGAGGAGTAACACTATATACTGCATGCAAAAATAGCAAAAAGTGAATGCAACAAGATTTATAGTGGTTCGGCATTCATTGTCTACGTCCACTTTGAATGCTTTCTTTATTGCTTTATTAATTACTTGATTATAGTTAAAATTCACGAAGAATAACTTGAAGAACAGATAGAGCAAGGAAATACTGAGTACAAAAATGCAGAGTATTCCCTTAGTTGTCGAAAAAGATCCCCTGGATGGACCCTGCCCCTATATTTATAGATGGAGGTAGCATGACATCTCTAAGCTTAGATTCCCACTTGGTCACTTTGGCCCATTACATGGATAACTCAGCTCATCCCTGCTATGTTAGTAATGCCAACCCAAAAGTGCCGACCTGAGAATGTCAATCCCATAATGCCGATCGCTTCAAGTATGTCGATCGCTCCAAGTACACCATCGCTCCAAATATGCGGATCGCTCCAAATATGTCGATCGCTCCAAATGTGTCGAACTGAAAGTCTTCATACTCTATGCCGACCCAAAGTCACCAACGTCTTATGCCGACCCAATCGCTACTACGTGGCCACGTGAAGTAGTTCCAGTGCCGATCTCAAGTTGTATGCCCACTCCAGAATATCATGCCAATCGTTGAGGTGTTATGTCGATCCCTCGACTTGATGCAAACTCCAACCAAATGCTGATCCCAAGCTTCTACCAATGCCGACCTCAAGTACTTCCACCACCGACCCAAAGCAATGCCGACCTAACTCGAACATGCTGGCCCCTAGTAGCCATTCATACTGACCCGAAGCCAACCTCTTGGAAACTCGAAGTTGATGCTGAGATGGCTCAAAGTAAACACTTCCCTGACTCGAAGCAAACCTCTTAGCGACTCGAGGTAGACCCATCTCTTGACCATTCTTCCATTAATAATTAATCCTGACCTCCATAACTACCGTTGTGTAGCCGGGCTAAGGCACCGGGTAACACTTGCCCCCAAAAGTGCGTCTTGTGAATAACACAACGTGCTTTGAATTAGCGAAAAATCCATGTCTCCATGGGCAAGCTCGTTCAAGTCATTGGCTTATCGACGTTCTTCACCAACCTTTGACAAAGTCTCGTCTCGCTTGAATGTGCAAGTCTAGTCGTATAAAGTCCTCGGGATTTCCTGGTTTAACCTTTCAAAGGTTGAATTCACAGGACCCCTTTTGATCTCACAATCTTCCTACTATTTTATTTTATCACTTATCGTTTTTCATTTCTTATACCTCATCATTTTATATTAACTTTATTTTCATTTTTATTATTATACATATATATATATATCTTTTATTATTATATTATTATTTAAAGAGGGGTCGACATAGGAATGCCGATCCCTTGATTGTTCCACACAGGTTGGGGTCGGCATGCACAATGGCCGACCCCTTCAGGCACGATGGCTGGGTCTCTTGGAAGAGACCGGTTCATATTCCCTCTTCTATATAAAATCCCAGGTCTACACTTCCTCCCTCTCACTTTCACCTTTCTAAGTCTACTTCTCCTCCAAGTTCTCTTGACCGACTCCTTCGAAATCACATAAACCTTTCTCTTCCCAAATCCAAGTCACTCCGTCTTTAATTTCCGAACTGAGTGTGAATTTGGCCAATCCCCCGCACTAACTTATTGCTATTCCCCAGTCCAAGAACATTAACAACTGCTATCCAATTCAAACTCGCATAGGTATGAATTTCCTTTTAATTCATTTTGTGGCTTTGAGGATTCGTGCGGTGCGTAGTTGTATAGGCAGCTGAGTTTCAGCGAAGGGTAGGCGAGCGGAAGAAGGATCGGGAGAATAAGGAGGGAGCTGGAGGAGAGGAGTATGAGTCTGATGTGGATGAAGTAGAAGACGGGGTTGGCCGAATTAAGGGTTGGTATAGGTTAGGACGTTAAGAGGGTTCATCATAGCCGCTTAAACATGGGGTCAGTGCTCTATTTTTAGGCATTAGTACTAGGAAAAAGGAGGTTTGCATTTCCATTCTGGACATAGGACTCGGTATAGTGTTAGAGGAAGGGATCGGTGTAGAAGAAGAAAGAGAAGGGATCGGTATAGTTCAGGAAAGGAGGGATCGATATTTCTCTAGGGAAGTTGGGATCGGCATATAAGGTGTAGAGAAGGGTTCGACATAGGTGGCTGGGATCGGTGTTGACATACTTGAACCATCTTAACTTGATTCATTCAATCATCCAATTGCATACTTCACTGCCTTATCATAATATGGCCAATATTATCATGACTAGCACATATGAACTGATAGACTTGAACTTTAACCAACAAATCCATTCCACCTATCATGAGTTAAGTATAACGCTAGCCCAACATATTCAAACAATAGAACCTCATAATTCCGAATGTCAACATCCAATCTTAAAGCTTTGTCCACCGATCACCTTCCATGCCGTCCGAGACGGTCAGCGATGACGGTCTCTTCGGACGAAAACTCAAAATTTCGATGTTTTACTTTCGCTCTTCCAATCTTAAATATGTCCGCATTTATTTCAAGTTTATAGCACTAGTTTACACACAACACGGGGGGACGGATTATTATTACTTCTAATATCGATTGTCTTTTTAGTATAGCTAACACAGGTATCAAGTTATACAAAGCGTTCTCCCACAATGTCTTTGAGATCCGACAGGAAATCGAGCTCCGCTACTTTGTCCGATATGCCCGGACCAAGCAGGCAATGAGAGGTAGTTGAGATGCCAGGCCAGCACTTAGACCTTTTTTCCAGCATCCCAACTCTTCCTGCTGAGGTTATAGACCCGACTCCCGATGTTGTGGACGATGCCATTGTCTTTGATAACCCGGCCGATTCACAGGCTTCAAAAATTGGCGAAACGACACTTCATCGATTGTGCTCTATTCATGGGACTCCTTTCGAAGATGTCCTGGTTCCGTCGAGGCAAGAAAGGCCCCACTTGCCCCCAGCCGGGTAAACTACATGTAATAAGTTCATGTGTTGGGTCGGGTGCATGCCACCTTTCAATTCCTTTATTCGCGAAGTGCTGAAGTATATGGGGATCGCTCCTACTCAATTGCACCCCAATAGCTACGCCTTTATCCATGGAACTTTCTTGCTTTTCATGAGTGTTCTATTACGTCCGCCAACCCCCGAGGACATCCGGTATGTTTATAACTTCAAAAATGGAGCTGATAGCCCCTCGTACGTCTTTCTCGAACAATTGCCCAGATGTTAAGTCCTAATGGGTGCATGGAACAAGCTCTCCCTGTTCAAGTAAGAGTGGTTCTACGTGCGATGTCCTCCTGGTTTCGCGAGAAGGTGGTTGGAAGTACGTAAGCACTATTCCTGTCTCCACCCTTAATTTAGGGACTTAAACCACATCTTTCTTCTTAGTCACACGAATTCTTTCAACTCTTCTAGGTGCCCACTCTTGGCCCAAAGGAGTTAGATATTCCGGAGCAGTTGAGGCTATCTGTGCTACCCCGATGGAGGTGTAGATCTGATCAAGACTCCCTATCTTCAGAATGATGTTGTGCTAAATGATGCGCATGACGAGATGGCCATCGGTCGCAAATTGTCGGCCCTCCAATCACCAACATTTCTAGAAAAGTTCTGCTAAAGAATCTCAGGGTCAGTCATCTCATTGTCGTCCAAATCTACGCCTACTATAGATATCTCCAAAATTCCATCAAGATCATCATTTGACATCTCAATCCAAGCTCCCTTCACCTCGAACTTAATGTAGCTGTTGCCATCATCGAAATTCTACGCCATTTGTGCATCATAAAGACAAACGCAACTCAGGTAATATTGCCGCTCAAAAGTCTCGAAGCGGAGAATCGGTGCAAGTCCTGCCACGATGAAAAGCTCTTCAAGCCCGAAAGCAGAGAAATCTCTGAACTTCACTGGTCGTTCGTAAAGGAAAGTCTGCCGTTCCAAGATAGGTGGCGGTCTTCCGCTCACTCCGATCAAGCCAAGCGGCTTCTTGCGAAGTGAGGCCGGGATGACAAGAGGAAGAGCCGCCGGTACGTGACAGTGCCATAGGTTGAGAGACGGTTGGAAAAAGAGAGAAAAGGGTTTAGATCCGGAGCAGTGGTGGGGCAAGATCTGACGTGCAAGGATTTTGGCATCGGTTGGTGGAGGAAAAGAGGAGAGAGGCTTTGGTTAAGTAGAGGAAGGGGGAGATGAATTGGGTTCAGCTAAAATAATTGAAAAGGAGGAAGAAAGTGGAGGTGCGGCAGCTGAAGGTTTGGATGCGACTTATAGTCGCATCCAGGTTTGGATTCAGCCTGAATCCACCTAGCGGTCGACCGCTACTAGGTCAACCGATCGACCGCTAGCCCAGATTTGGGCATGGCCTGAACTTGGACCTAATAGGGCTGGTTAAATTAATCTATATGTTTATAACCGTTCCATACACTATCTTCAGCTTAGCCTATCCAGAAAAATTCTAGCTTCCATACGATGGTATCCACCTTACCGTATAGACCCTTCCTTGGCAAGATTGCAATAGCCTCAGAAAAACTGTTGCGACCAACAACACTTCCAAAAACTAGAAAATATTCCAGCTGCTATTTCATGCCTACTTTGCATGAAAATATTTCTTCCAATAGCTGGTGGGTTTAACAACACTTCAAACTACATACTCCAAATAAAATTGAACGTCGTTCCTATTTTGTCCGTATCTTAAAGGGGGAAAGTATAAAAAACCTCGATTTTACCCACTTCATACCAAAACTTCCCTTAAGAGTCAAACTTATATATATAAATATTTCAAGGTTTCCAAATACCTTTTTAAAACACAAATTTCCCAAATTGGAAAACTATTTTCTTGCCATAAATCAATATCAAGCCTTTACTGATATATACATATAAATATTTAAGGATTTAAAGAATTAATCTTTTACAAACCAGAACTTTCTTAACATGACCAGTCTAGTGGTATACGTGTTTCTTTGAAAATTAAAATTTCAAAAATTTACTAAAACAAAATTTCCAAAATAAGTTCTTAGGGAAAGAAATCCTTTGGAAACCCCTTTTTCAAAAATCTAAGACATTTCCAAAATATACTTTATAAAATTTCTCTCACAAGTTTTAGACTAAGGAATTGACATTAATTATTCAAATAAAAATCCGGTTTGCCATCAAAGAGGTGATCAATGAATGCACCCTAGCAAAAAATTACTTTCGGACAATTACGACATACAAAATCTAATTTTCGATCCATCTGGAATAATTATGTGTCTCCAACTAGAAGTCAAAATCTAAAATCACAAGGTAGCTAGAATCTCAACCATCAAGTTGAGCATCTCCAATCTCCGCAATTCAGCCATATGTCATACTATGCTCTTCATCAACAATTCTTTACGCATTGCTAGCACTCCGTGGGATACTTCGAAGTCGGTGTGGAAATCTTAACTCTAAGATATTTCCAACTCATGGTTGCTTTGCCCATTCCTTCGCATCAAAACTCTTAGAATCTAGCATAAAAATATAATATTACTAGATAGGAAAGTACAAAAACATTCTCTTAATTTATCCTAATTCCTATGATCTACTAACCTAGTGCTCTGATATCAAATGTAACAACCCGTGCCTTAATGGGTCCAAATTTCGACAAAAATCGAAACCCAAGTCCATCAAAGCATAGATCGTTGGATTTTGTACCTGCAAATAAGCATGAGCATTATCAGAGATTGATAAAAATCTAAACTCAGAGTGGAAGCAATAATAGGATAAGAATACTGACTATGACTACTACCTTAGAATTAATGGTATTCTTTGGATAGTAGATTGTCGCATCAACATCGAGCATGAGATAAAGAAGACTCTCCAATAAAAAAACACATCCAACTCCAGTGACATGTTCCTTTAAATCTATCATATGGGTTGTAGTGAGGAGGAGTGTCAGAACAACGTTCTGGTGACTGGAAAAATAAAAACTGTCCATAACATAAACTTATACCGATAGGTTTCCATTTAATTGTTATGTCCATCAAAGTTAGCAATTTTAATCTAACCTTGCATTTCACACACGATTACATACTTATCCCTTCCCAAGGAACAAAATATCAATGAAGCCATATCAACCACCCAATACTTCCAAATCCATTAGCCACTTAATACTTCTAGATATGAAGCGGGCTTCTATAATACTTTTAAAAGAGAAACAAGCAGACTCTGTCATTTACGACCTTAATTGAGGTAGACCCCGTCATTTTAGACCTATTCCCAAGGTGGTTTTCTAACAATGTTATCAATGGTTAGTGGGTACAAGCTACAATACCTCTAACCACTATTTAAGGCTTCTGACATTTAATGTCCAACTATTACCACATTTATCGATGATAAATCGTAGTCATATAACAAACAGTACCCAAGCCACTTAATACCTTTTTATTAGAAAATAGGCAGACTCTGGTCATTTAAGACCTTAACTAAGGCATACCCCATCATTTAAGACCTATGCCCAAGGCATGCTCCTAAATGGTACTATTATTATTTCAGCTTTAGCAATGTAAGAGACTTTACCCAAGCTACTTAATACTTCCCAGTGGAAAATAGGTAGACCTCGTCATTTAAGACCTAATTCCAGAAGCGTGCTCCTCAACGTTACTATTTAGCTGTCATTGCTTGGAAATATCATTGGGCTACTTAATACTAAGAAAGAGGAGGACTTTATAGTCACTTAAGACCCCAAACATGAAGCGAACCCTTCCCGAGATATCCACTCTCACTCTTTAATTATAAATATGGCATCTCATTAGGTTACTTCTTTCGGTGGGGAGGCGGACCCTTCAGCCACTTAAGGCGTCCACACTGAAGTAAACCCTTTTTAGAGACATCCTTATTTATTTATTTGGAATCTCACTAAGTTACTTAATACTTCCATTTAGGAGGGAGGCAGACTCTTCAGCCACTTAAGACCTCAAATCAAAAGTGAGCCCCTATGGAGATATCCGTCACCGCTCCTAATTCCAAATTTGGACCATTTAATATTTCCAATTAAGAAAGAAAGCCCAATCTCTCACGTCATCATGGGTCGTTTGATTAGTGATATCTCACATCAGTAGTAAATACACCCGATTGTTGCTAGCCTCAAAGTGAAGGGCAGTCTTCCATCGAGTGACTCTATTGACCTCGCATCACTAACCTACTAAGTACAATTAACCATTCTAAGTCCAATTAACCATCCTAAGTCTTTACTTATATTAGCTTAGGTAGACATTGGACTTAGCTTACTAATTCCCTTTTTTTTTAAGGAAATAAGATTTATCTTAAATATTTATCTACTCATAAATCCCCATTTAATGCTCATAAATGTCAATTTTTCTATAAAATCCTAACAGACATTTATGTATGATTACTAATTTCAAATTAGTAACCTTTTATATCTATTCCATTTTTATCAGTCCCATTAATCCATTTACCCTATTCATTTATTGCAACTCCCATATTTATTACCATCTATTGGAGTTACAACCTTTTAAATTCTTTTGTTATTAGTTAATTATCCTAAATGTGAATATTACGTGCAAGCGTCGTTATTAGCGTTTTATTTAATCATTATAAGCGAAGTAATTACGTACAAATATTTACTTTTATTAAATATGTTCTAGTTATATAACTTTACTAGAATTTCCATGTTAAAATGTTGGAATATATCTATAAAGATTATCCACTATAAATTAGTTCAAAAAATGATTAAACTTTAAAATATAAAAGATTACATCGTTTGAAATTACAAGGAATAATCATTGCTTTTTATTACTGAAATAGACAGTGTAAAATACAATGAATTTGTACTTTACACATCTCTTTCTCTTTCTATTTGCATCTATTCCTTATAGATCAAATGTTATATCTTTCTAAAGGGAAAGAAATCAAACTAATTTACAAATATTAAATGGATCTAAATTCCAGCAATTCCAAATATAGAAAAGTTTATATTCTAACAAGATTAGTGTAATAATCCAAATTTATTACATTCTTATACCACCTATTTCAGATTAGGTTGTATACAATGCTAAATCAATTTGTAAACAAGAATATGTAGGCGATATTTATTATATTCAGATCGTATTCAATTTGTTTCCTAAAACTCATATATAATTATCCTATTAGGCATAAAAATCACATAAACACCAACGAGATAATTTTCATATTATAACAATCTATAAAAATTCCCACTCACCTTTTAAAAGCGATCTAAATCTCCAGATTTGAAGTAGAACCTTTGATTCATCTCCAAATCCTTTTTCGTCCAAGGGATATGTATAAAAGGGAGTATACATACATTAGAATTATAGATCTGAGAAGAGATTTGGGATTAGGATAGAAAATAGATACAAATATATAAATTACCTCAAATACACATATGGTTGATTCTCTTCTCTTCTCCTTTTTATTTGACTTCTACTCTTCTCTGATTTGTACGAATATAGATACAAATATCTTATCTTTATAATTTAGACAGAAAATAGTGAAGAAGAAATTGCAGAGCTTCGCTACTGCTTTTAGAAAAATATGAGAAGAGAAGGGAGAGCTAGGCCTGAATTTATAGGCGCTAGAATCAACCAGAACCGTTAGATCGAAATATATTAAATTTGGGTCGTTGAGGCCTAGGTTTACTGGAGCCGCCAGGTTGCCACCGGTTGACCGCTTTTGGTAGCCAGTCGACCGCTAGGGGTCGATCGTCCCCAATGATGGGTCGGCTTGTGGGCTCGGGTAATTAATTTAAAAACATTAATTATTTACTATTTACTTATTATCGTTCTGAATTTGTTTTCCGTCTGTAACTTCTTCGTTTGAACTCCGACCGCAAAACTCCAAATATGAAAGTTGCTCGAAATTTTGCAATGAATGCAATGGTGTAAGTTTTGTGGTCAAATTCCATCATTTTCATAGATTCCATTATCAGAGCCTACTTAATTAACTAACTAACTAATTAAATAACTAGTGCCAAATTACGGGGTGTTACAATATATGTTAGAGTGCCAAGACTTGGGAAGTCTAACTTGATGGGAATAACTCTAATGGAGTAAGTAACATCAAATAGATGTAATTATCAAATAAAATGAATGAACTAGCAACGTGAAATGAAAGTGTTTATGGGACTAAGAGAGGCTATTGACGCTTAGTAAGGATGCTTGCTAGAATGTGTTCATGGCACTTACATTCAATCTTCTAGGGGATCTAAGGTGGCTGCCAAGGTGGATTAGTGGCTATTCACCGGTAACATTTTTCTAGAAAGAAGAATTAGCAATAAATAAACCTTTTGTGGTAATCACTAAGGAAAGTTAAATATAACTGGTAAATTAACATCTAAATAAAAATCTAGGTGATACATGTGAATGTGAATGATAATAATATGCAGGGTTCATAACTTGCAAATGATAAGTATATGTTATGCTTATGTTTTTTAATGATGATTGTATGACATGGTTCATACTATGATAATAAGCATTGGGTATACATATGACTAAAATAAGGTTAGTGTTAGCACCAAAATTGGTCACTAACACCCAAATCCAAGCGAAAGCACCAAATACCAGTCACAGCTCACATATAGAATATATGTGGTGAATCTTAATATGGAGAACGACAATAATTAAAATGAAAGCAGTAGAGAACAACAGATTTTATAGTGGTTCGGCTAACTCCGACCTACGTCCACTCCTGAAGTTTCCTTTTTATTGATGTTAGATTTGATTACAGTTACAAAATGGCAGAGTTGCCTTAGTCTTAGAAAAGAGAAAGTAAGAGAGTCGAAAGGAAGATCTCTTTTATGAAGTCCTACATATATATAGGCAAATCCCGAGTTACTGGGCTTCTTGAGTAGTCCGGGCCCATCAGGACCATAGCCGAGCCAATATCCTTCATCATGACTGACCCACACTGCCATGTCGACCGACCTATGCCGATCCACACCATACTCTAGTATGCCGATCCACACCACTAGTGACCGAGCCACACCACCACGTCGTCCACACCACCAAACCATCGAGCGGCACTTGCCGAACCAAACACGCCGAGCCACATCCCACGAAGTCGACCCGAAGCAACTACTTCTTGGACACGAGGCTACCGAACGATGTCATGCTGACCCACTTTATATACCACCGAGATACCAAGATACAACCTGAAGCGAAGGACCTTAGGACTCGAAGCAACCGAGCCCCATTCCATACCGAGCCAGTTCCTTCCATTCCTACCGAGCCACCCCGACCGAACCATAATGCTGAGCGGCAACCAAGGCTAACACATGATCTAACTAGGCCGAACCACCTTCCATGATGAGCCACCAACACGGCCGAGCCACCAATGCCAAGCCACCCATGTCGAGCCACCAATGCCGAGCCACCCATGCCGAGCCACCTAAAAGACTCGAAGAAATCATCCATACAACTCGAAGCTTGACTCCATACGACTCGAAGCAAATCCAGGGCGACTTGCGACTTATCGAAACCCAAGTTTCGAGTATCCAATAACCTTCGTCCATCGACTATGCCGAATCCCGGCTGTAGATCCATGATTATTATCCATGCTTGATCGTCCATCCATCCAGTTGACTAAATCCGTCATTAACCAACCTCGACGAACGAGTAGTCAATTTAGTTAAGTCCGCCTATCTACGGCCTTGCCAAAAGGCGGGTTAACAGTTAGTATGACTGTATTCGTAAATTGGTGTTATTGATATTACATGATATGATGTAATTATTGTTGATGAACTAGTGAGGGGATAACCTATTCCAATGGGAGGCGTGGTCTCGCTACATTATGTGTTCTATGGTATAGTATTACTCAAACCAGACTTTATGCCTAACCCGTGTGTTTGTTTTGTTTTCCCCATAAACTCGTGAGTGCTTATTTGAGTAGGCTAAGTTTATGGAATTAGCCCGGTTACCTTCTGAAGATGAGTAAAAGCTCTGAAGAAGAAGTGGGAGGCTTAGCAGTTATTAGTATTTTATTTTTATTCCACTATTGCAAAATTAGGATTCATAACTAGTTAAGTGAACAAGCTGATGTCTTCATTTCTTGGACATGTCATGTTAATCGACGGAATTTCTATCGGTTTAGAAAACCGTCGAAAAATTTCAAATAAAAATTTAACCGCAAGCGCACGGTGTACACTTGTAGTATGTGGCGAATACGGGTCGATCCGCAGGGAATTGATGATTTTAAATCTCTATTCAATCAAATTAACCAAAGTTGAAAATGTGATTAGCTAAAAATGTAAGAAACTAACAAAACCTAGCAAAAGAAAAATAGATAAAAATATGAGAGTTAAATGACAATTTAGAGATAAATCCACTCTCTAGATCATATAATTCAACAATTAATGAAATTATGATCTCTCTTTTGGTCATAAGTGAGTTTAAATGATGTGTTTATCATAAGTATGGCTTATTTGTGCTATTAATTAGCTCAACATAAGCCATCAAACTATAACACACCACTTAAATCACTTACCAACTCTCATGAAAACAACAACAAAGTTGAAAATGAAATCTATTTTAAGCATGACCTATTAACTATCGTTTAGAAATATAGGCCATCAAATTTTAATTTCACATTCACTTCATTACCATCATCATATGTAGATGAAGAGGTAATTATTGCTTGTGATTGTTTAAGCATAGCCTATTTGTTATGAACAACATAGACTATCAAATTCAACATGAAACAATAAATCACATCAACATTTCTTTAAGCACAAAAGAGATCAAAATTATCAAAATGTTGAAGCTACATGATTAGAGGCTTCATTACCCCTAAATTGAAGGGGTTAAGCTCTCATTTTTGTTATCGTATGAACAAATGTAGCTAGCAACATGAAAGCAAAAAAGAAAGGAAAATGAAAGCTAATGGAAAAGAGAAGCTAATTAACAAGAATTAAAACTAATCTACTTTGCATGAATGTAAACTATACTACTAACATAAGAAGAGAAGAAGCATGTAAATAAAAGAGAATTAACATTGCATAAAAGAAAGAAAAATTACATGAAATAAAATGGCTAAGTAGCCATGGAAAAAGAAGAGAGAAAAGCTTTGATTTATTTCCTAAGCTAAAAACTAAGTAAGAGAGACTAAGGAAAAACTAAGAAGTGGGTTACATGAAACATAAGTGGTCTTTATACATGTGTTAAACCCTAATTCATATTTTTTGGGATTGCCCAAAATACCCTTGAGAAAGTGTGGAGGCCAAGTAATCATTAGCTTCTACTAATCATCATTTAAGTGTACATGAAGCCATTAATTCCATAAGCATGTGCATTAACCTTTAATTTGTACATTAAGGTAGGTGGGTAGGTGGGGTCCTCCATTATCATGCCTTTGAATTATTTCCATCTTCATTTCTTTATCTTCACTCTTGTGCATGCATACATCTTCATGAAACCACTTGTATATGAAGCCAAATTCCTATAAAATAATATAGAAATTTCTAATTAAATTTTCTCAAATTAATATATGCACAAAAATGACCATTTTGCCCTTGGATGAAGATGAATATGTGATGATTTGAAAATAATATGAATTTTGGTTTAAACAAGTTAAAATACCCGATATGATCATTTATTTAATTTAAATAGATTAAATATGGTGGTAAAAATATACACATTTACGTGCACATCATGTCACTATTATTTATGTTTTATGATATCTATCTGTTTGATGGCACGTTTGGGAAATAAAAATGTAAAGATGTATTTACAAAATGAAAAATATATCTAGTTACTATGTTTACTTAATGTTGTTGAAAAAAATTGATCTTATTTTGTCACTTGAAATAAATTCTGGTGATAACTGCAGGATAATCGATGTTCCTTTTCATGTCTTGGAATAAAGAATGTTACTTGGTGGAGTGGGGTTTCTAGCATAGTCCTGCCTTTGGTTGCGGCTTGTTCTTAGGCTTGCTTCGTCGCAGCTTGTTCCTTAGGCATGCTCCGACGTTTTCGAGAGTGTTAAGGATATGCCCTAGGGGAAATTCTGTAATTTATTATAAATTTTTAACTCTGCAATCAAATCTTGTTTCGAAATAAAAGGTATTTGTTTTCTATTTTATACTTTCTGTATTACGATATATTAATTAAGTAATTAATTTAAGTATGTTAATATAGTTTATCCTTAAATTATATGTTATGTGATAATAATTACAGGGGATTATAATCATGAGAAAATTATCATAATATAAAATAACATATTATTCCTGGTCAAGATATTTCGAGAAATGATATTGATACATCTATTAAGACAAAGTGCGTAATGCTCTCCAAATGTTAGGCATTGTATTACCTATGGCTATTGGGAGCACCAAGTGGTTACGTACTCATAGTTATTGCATAACTATGGAATGACTCGTATGAGAGTTTCATGTTGGTTAATAACAACTAGGTCAAACTAGAAAATCTTAAGGTGATAATATTACAAAGTTCTCTCGACTTGAGAACACTATGGAGCTTCAATGTGAATATTCTACTTTGATTATATTTAAATCATTACATGGCAATCCATCAACGACTATATTGGGTCTTAGTGGAAGCATTTGAAGTGAAGCATTATTCAGTAGAGAATTTATATCCTTAGTTGTATAAGGTTAGTATCACGGTCAACTATACTGAACTCAAAGTCAAAATCTTTGGCCAAATTAGTATGGTTAATAATAAATGTTATTATTGAACCAAGGATTTTGTTTATGGACTAACTAAGTTGAATAAGGATGATATTAGAATTTTAACAAAGATCAATTACAAAAATTCGAAAGTGATATAGTGTTGATGAAAAGAACATATGTAAATTATCGTTACTGAAGGTACCGTTTAAGATAAGACAAAATGTGATTTTACTGAAATTGTCTATAAGCGATGAATTCGGCCAAACTATCACACCACTATCTAAGGTGACGTGTGAACTTTAATATTTGAATTGTTCAATATTAATTGCTGACCGAATTCATACCAATAGGTCACATAACCGCATTTGTGAATTTGTTGAAAAACCATACAATTTAATTATTTTATAAAATTTTATAAATTGATTAAATTAATTAATATTTAATAAATATTAATTATTTAATTTTTTGGGTGTTGTAATTAATATTTGGATGTGTACATAAAAGTTATATATAAACATCGATATACGATATTGATATACATTCGAATGGGCTTTAAATGTTAATAATTATTTATCGGATTTTGTGATTTTTTGTTCGTAAACGGACCATGTATCGTTGGCCATACAGGAAGGGGAATCATCTAAATATTAGATCTAGAGTTAATTCAGAATAAAAATAGGAAGTTTTAAAGAGAGAATAGGAAGGCTTTTAATCTCTCATTTATTTATTTTTCTTGTTTTTTCTTTTCTTCTTTCTCCCATTCTTAGTGGCCACTTTCCCTTCACCATGGGAAAAAGTTCCTTCATTGTCATCCAAATTAAGCAAGGCGTTCCATTCAATTCTATCAAGATCGAGTGGTAAATCAGGAGTTCTAGAGACGATTTGCAAATCGAAGTATTACAAGGGGCAAGATAATTTCAAGTTCAAATTCTATTTTATATTATTCATTCCTGATGTTCAACCTTGACCCAAAATTCATGTAAATTTAAATATTCTATTTCCACTTATAAGATTTGATTAAAAAGATTATTTATGTATTGTCATTTTTAAAAGATGAAACCAATTCTTTATACATATTTAAGAGAAATAGATTGTTGATGTATGTTTGTTTTGATTGCAATAAAATATGCACATACATATATATCTTACATAAATTTGGTTTTTTTAATAATGAAATTTATAGTCGAATATTCGAATTTTACGAAAGCATCTTTGTATTGTTGATATAGTAAAAAAAATGGAAGAATTATAAATTTCCAAAATAATAGATAGGAATATTGCAAATAGAGTCATTGCAACTCCCAAGTGGTGTAGTCCCTCAGCCCGAACCTACTTTACCATATTCTGATTTCAATGGTTTCAACAAAACATCATGAACAATATTATTTGTTTATGAACCATATCATTTGTTTAAGTCAATTCTGATTTCAACCAAAATAATTTTCTGTTTTCATTATTCAATCAAATATATTTGAAATTTGAATTTTGAATTATAATATATTTACATATATAATGTTTTGGTTAATCAATTCTTATTGCTACCTCAATGTTTCAAAGGTGATTTTGTATATATGTATTTATGTATTACTTCAGATTTCAAATTTTAACGCTCAAAATTAATTATGGATAATTTTGAGATTACCTTTCCTTTATAGGTTAAATATAAATTTAATTAGAAACCTTAAAAGAAGAAGGGTGAAATTATTTAAAGATATTACCATCTTCACTTTCCTTTTGGATGGTCAATTAATTAGATCAAGATCTACTACTTACTTATTTCCTTTTCACTTTATTGCCAAGCCCTCATCAATGTTTCTATATATCTTCTTTTAACTATATAGAGTTGTTTCAAACACGCATATGTGTGTGTGTTGTAACGACCTATATTTTACGTACCAAAAGATCTTAAAATATTATTATTTAATCCATATGAGGTCGTATGACTCTAAACTTTACGAAATGACTACTATGGATATTTTCCACCTTTATAATTTTTATCGAACATTTTAGGTCCATAAATTATTGTAAATCCCGTAACTTTTGATAGGAAAGGAATTAGGGTTTGAAACCATTTCCATTGGATCGAACTTGTGGTTCTCTTTCCGTAGAGTGGTCATAATAGAAAAACGAATTTATCGTTTAGAAGATATGTTTGTTTTAATTTCTGTTTGATGCTAGGTAGATTTATTGGGTAATTAAAGGCTTAAGGGCTTGGCCCGAAGCCCATCTTGGGGTTTTTAGTCATATGGTTGAATCAAACAAACACATTTTCATTCCATCTTCTTTCCAAATTGAATCAAAACTCCTCTTATTCATCTTCCATTAAAAAGATCTCGCTTTTCCTTAAAAATCCCAGCTAAAACAAGTAATCAAGGGGTAACTAGCATAGTGAATTGTAATTTCACAAATTTGGGCTGTTTTAGGGATATAATCATCATAGTACAAACTTGATTTCGAGATTTAAAGTGGTAATTCGGGTATTTGATGAGTGATTACTTGATCTTAATATCTTATACTTGTTGATATAATCAATGGATGTTAAATTAATTTTTTTGGATGATATTTGCTGAAATGTATGCTAGGAAGAATTGTTTTGATGTGGTTTGTTACTGTTTTTTTCTAGTAAGGAAAAGAGGTCGTCGAATTGGGCAAATCAAACACAAAAGTGGTCAGAATTGGATGAGAATTGGAGGAGGGGCTTTGGAGCATGGGAGGAGCTTAAGGTTCAGGTCGTATAAAGTTTGGATGATGGAATTATGGTCGATGATGAGTCGATTTCTAGATAGGGAGCTTGTAGATCTGCTCAGCGAAAAGGCAAGGCTGGGGACTTAGGCTACAAAACTTCAGGTTGAAGGTGGGAAGAGGTTCAAAAACTCAAAGTTCGGCTAAGTAGAGTGATCTGTACCGACCAGTTTTTAGGTCAAAAGGGAAGTGCTGGAGTACTTGAGCAGTGTTGTATTGCGAAGAGGAGTCTAAAGCAAGCAAGGAGGAAAGAGATCAGGGTGTAAATTCACGTTGTTACCGACCTGATTTAGGTTAGTATTGACCGCTTTTTGGGGCTTTATGGTGTAACGACCAACAAATATATCAATTTGATAAATTATATTTATTTCTAAATATTCAAGTATAAGCTTTTTAAAAACATAGATTTTGATGTTTTGAACAAAAAATGATGGTAATATTTTTTTGAATAAATATTTACAAAAATAAAAACTTTAAAGGAATATCGATAAAATGGTCGAAATCGTGTTATCAATAAATAGCTTATAATTATCAGAAGTCGTGCATGGAGCTGGGTACATACACTTATTTATAAATTTAAACTAGAATATGAAATAAAATTATTTATTTTGTTTTTGGAAATAAAATGTATTTGTGACATCACCAATAATGACATAATAATTAATAATTGATTTATGAATTAAAATTGACATTTAATGATTTAATAATTATTATGATTATCCAAATAATTGTTTAAAATGATAATAAATCATTTTAACTAGTTATGAAGTGATAATAAATCATTTATAATAGTTTTATAAACACAAATATATATATATATATATGATTTGAAATTATATTAAAATTGATATCGCTTTACCGATATAATAGCACTTTCTGTAAACAATTGTTTAATATTGATTTAAATGGTTTTTAAATTCAAATGAGATCGTTTTAATTAATTAATGATGGGAAATTAGTTTTATAATTTTCTTTACAAATATATATATATATGTCAACTAAGAAGTAAAAATATGACCGGAGATTGGAATATGAATTGGTAACGATTTAACGAGTAGAAGTTGTTTTAAGTCGTTGCAGCCTTAGGTAAATAAGCACACATATATACGTAAATATGCATGTCATACATGCACATACACATGCAAATAAGCATACATACATACATATATACAAATGAACACAAATATCATTTATTTCTCTTATACTTTCCCTTTAAGCATACAAAAGTTAAAATAAAACGCAAACTACACTTTGCTCTTACACGGATTAACTCACACATTGAGGCACAGGGGGGAGGCTAACCATGCACCTTGAGGTGATGGGGAGAGTGTGGGCAAGGGCATTTTGGTCCATTCACATTTGGTTATTTATTTCCAAAAAATTTCCTATAAATACTCATCCATTTTTTCATAATTTTAACACTATACTTCATCTTCTTCTTCTTCTTCTTCTTCTTTCTCAAGCTATTTTAATGGCTTCCAATCTTAGGAATATTATGAAGAAAATTAGCAAAAATAAATAAATTATATAAATATATATACGTTAGAAATCTACTTCAAAACTAGCCCAAATCACTCCTCTCCTCTCTTTAACCTCACGGTCACTAGCTCCTACCACCCAAGTCCGAGCCCATCTCCACTTGCAAGCTTAGGCCGAGCCCATTCAAAGGACCAAGGCTCGATTCAATAAGGTTTGATTCGATCATAGCGAAGCTATAGCAAATTTTCGTAAAGTTAGAAACTAATGAAGGTGAGAAACTCTATTTATGTTATGATATTTTGGATGATATATGTGTTTGGATATGCTTGGTTGTGATGATTGTGAACCATGTTTGGATATGATAATTTGTTTGTTTGGATGTGTAAAAGATTCACGTTTAATACATGTTGAATATCATAAAGGAAATCACTTTCCTTTAATAAATGAAATGGTGCATATGAGATTGCTAAACCTCTTTAAAATAGTTTAAAATTGTTTATGAATGTTTTATAAACACTAAAACCCAATTTGGTAAAGTTTTGACAAGTTATGAAAATTGAGTCAAAAATAGGCGCGTCGCGTAACGGTAGTTCGCGATTTCGCACCGTAAAAGTTTAAATCCATTTATATGATGGAATCATAGTCGGAATTCTTTAGAATAAGAATTTTCCGAACTCTTATAATCATAATTTTCAAACAAAAGAAAACGATTGAGATTTCGTGTAGTAGATTTTGAAATATGAGCAAATCAAGTTTTCAAATTAGTCGTGGTTTGGCAGTTCGGAAACCAAAGCGATAAATTCTTTAAAATTGATATTTTTAATTCTTTAAAAATATGAAATAAATTCTATAAATGTTTTATAAGAGATTTGAGATATCAAAATGGATTTCTTAATGATTGAAAAGTTGTTTTGATCAAATAAGCCTTAAAAGCACTATTCGTAGCACTTTTTGCAGCACTTTTAATAACTTTTGAAATATGGCTTTTACTTAAGTATTCTTTCCCAAATCTTTTATAAATGTTTTCAAATAAATAATTGAGTATTTTAAAGATAATGTTGAGGTTTTATAGTTTATTTTAAAAAGTTTAAATAAATGACTAAAAGAAAAGCTTTGTAATTAAGTGATTTACTCTTGGCTCTAAAAGCCGATGAGTGGACTGGATTTTTCTATTCGTGAGATCCGAACATGAGGTGCTTAAACTAAGAATATTTTTAGGAGAAACCAGTGCCCTCGCTCACCTGGCCTCTTTCTTGGGCGAGGGATAGATAAGGTCGAAATGTCAAAAACGAGGCAAGTATAAAAGATTTAATTTTTCCACATTTAATACGACCTGAATTGTATAGAAATATTCTTCTTATACTTGGTATTAAATTCTGAGGTGGGAATCCGTACTATCTGTGTGAATTTAAAAGGTGATTTCACTATTTTTCGAATGGATAGTAAAGGTTGAATATGAAATTTGATGTTGGGTAGAATTAGTATAATTTCTATCGACCATTTTTACTCAATAAGTTTTTGCAATGTGATTGATAAGAAATGATTTTGATTTGGTATTTTTAAAGTTAAAGAGAGGTTTAATGATTCTGTATATATTGGAAAATAATATTAAAGATTTATATCTCTAAAAGAGATATTTTATTTGATAAACGATATTAATGAATGAAATTATAATCACCCTCAATCTTAAGATCTTTTATCGATGATTGGTTCGAAGGAACCAAGATTGGATTTGGGTGACTCCTATCCAAAAACCGCTTCAAACCAATGTATATGTTCGGAAGTGAAGACATGTTAAAGACAATGATTTTGAAGACAGAGATCTTCATGATGAAGGGCTGCTTGCCACTAGCCCCATAATCTCATATATATATATATATATATATATATGATGGCAGTAGTGCTCTGTTATGAAAATCTTTGATGTAAGGACTACTTGCTACTAATCCTAAGGTTGATTCTCGATAGAATGTAGTCGGAGAGTTCCTTTGGTTTGTCCTATTCCTGGATAACTTATATGGACAAATGTTTGACATTGCATTTCTAAAATGCACGTGCATTAATTTTTACAAACGTACATCTATTTGGTGGTGTAGGAGATAACTCTCCTATACTTAACACCCTTCTCTGAGAGGTACGAGCTAAGAGGTTGTGGATTTTTCGAAATCAATAGTGTGTGATGGAATTGGCAATGTGGTATTCAAGCAAAATGTGTGCTATGAGAAAGGTAATCGTTACCTCGAGCCTCATTACCCAGGAATGACAAAAACATGTTAGATGCGGTAGGGCTAAGTGGGTCACTCCCATTAGGATATGGTCAACACCTTTCTACATTACCCCTACCTATCGGGTATGTTGTGTATGCTACGAGAGCTCTCGGATAGGTCGGGAACGACCGAGGTGATGTCATATTTGGTACTATCTATGGTAAAGATAGGTCAGTTCTGTGTTGATAGAGGTTGGAGCCTCAGTTATATCCCTCTAGAGGTGTACTGTCGGAAGGTAGTCCCTTACCTTGTCATTGTATGGATTCCATTCTCCAGTACGAACCTTTACGGTTTTTGTTGTAAACCTATTATGCTGTCGAATTTAACAAATGTAACAATTCCATCTATGATTAATATGTTGTTTGAAAGGATTTTCAAAGAATATCATTAAAAATAATATTACCAGATTTTGCGTGGTAAAGATTTTGGTTATCATAAGGTAAAAACCCGTTCTGTGTTTATGTGCGGCATGGTCTTATGAGATACCCTTTATTTTCAAATATCCATATTTTGAGTTTCTCATCCTAGTCCCATGACTAATCCGGAGTTTATTTTCTTTACCCTTAAAATCTGGATGCCATATTTTTCCCGGCAACTAAGTAACCAGGTTTAACTTGGAGCATTATGATGGAGCTTGAAGTTTGGAGCAGAAGATGTTCTTGTAGATAGTTCTCCACTTCCATTTTCATCTGCATTAGTTTACTGATTGTATTCAGCATTTGTAAGGACAGAGATTTATAACTGTCCAGGCTGATTTATAAGCTAGACTCTAATAAATGTATTTAAAATTTACATTGTAAAGATCATATATATTGAAATAATATATGTTATTCCATTCGTCTAAGATTATGTTTTGTCTTTATTTTCTTTTTACCCTTTGCTATCTGTCCTTCCGACACTTGGTTTTGTGGCACGTGAATAACGAGGACGTATTAGTGTCGATTTTTGAGGGTCGAAAGGGCGGATCGTCACATTTGGTATTAGGGCTTAGGTTAAGCGAACACCTGAGCCTGATATGGGTAAAGTCTCATTAGAGATAGGGATAATAATACCCTAGGATGAGTAACTCATTAGAGATAGGGTAAGTGACACCTTAGAATGAGTTGAGAGTGTTATATATGAGCGCGTATTTGTTAATGATATAAAAAATGATTTGTTTTGAAAATTGGTAAATGAAATAATTTTACCTAAGGTCATATTTTAATATAAAGAACATATTTTGGAAAATATAGTTAGTTATGATATTAAAGTCATAAATTAGATAATTGTTTTAAAAAAATAAGTTAGTTAAATCAAGAATAAACATCTTGTGATTAGAATTTCATAGTTTGACTATAAGATGTTTAATAACGGTACTGAGGGGATTAAGAATAAGGGAAAACCTAAGATTTGGAGAATGAGAACTTTTATCTGATAGGATTTTGAAAGTCGATGATCATAATGTTTGGAAAACATTTTTAATGAATCAAAAGGATTTTTGGAAGGATATAAAACATTTTGATAAAGATTTCGATTTGTTTCCTAAGTATTGATCGAACCTAGATTTGAAAAGCAGAATACTTGTTAAGTTAGGATAAATACTTAGTGTCTGCTTCTAAGTATTTGTGTTTATATTTGTAGAATCCATACGGAGGAAAGTATTCAATAGGAGAAACTTCAAGAGAAAATTGGGGTGAGAAAGATTATATAATCATTCTTTCAAGTGATGAGGAAGAATCCATAGAGGAGGAATATGATCTGTATACTCATAGAGACGGAGATGGTTACTCGATAGTGAGAATGCTTATACCTTCCCTAACTCCAAATCTGGTCATAATCTATAGTGACACTGAGGCCGCTCCTGCCTCGAAAGGAAGGGGGATCATTGACCCCATCAGTTCAGAAGTTGAACCTGAAGAAGAACCCATGGAGTAGGAGTCTGAACTAGAGGAGGACCTGAATGACATAATATCAAATGAATGGAACCACAGTAGTGGGGGCAGCAATATCATATGGGAGATTGAGAAGGATCATGTTATTTGGCGCGAGGAGTCATCAAGTTCATACATTCAGTGGGATAATATGGAAGATGATGAAGTGGAAGCTGAGGAAGAAGCTGCGGAGGAATTCGAGAATCCCGGAGGGATTGGAATACAAGGATTGGAGGAATTAGAGGGAGGGGAAATGTTGCAGGAAGTACCAGTCGGACTTGGACATGTTCCATGGAATCGGCCTTGGCTACCGTATGAGGAAAATGAAGATGGAAACGAAGCTGACAATGAACAAGAGAGTGGGGATGAGGATGTGGGGGAAGTTTCATTAGAATATGGATATTGGAATGCACCATCGACAACAGATTTGGAATGATGATTGAGAGTGTGATTGAAGACTAGTTATATCTATCTAATATTAAGTGTTAAGTAGTAGTTTATAAGTATGGCTTGTGTTGAGGTGATGTTGTGGTTGGCCATATATTTGTATTTGTATTAAGTACCCAAGTTGGATTGGAATAACTTAAGAATGACCAAGTGTGGTAGAAAGGATGAATGTAAGATGTAAGGTTGTATAATATAACTATGATCTTTCATTTTAACTTCATTCATTTGCAATTATACAAGTCACTTAAGAAAATTTATAAGAATTCTTGGTAAAGAAAACAAAACTTAAAAGGAGAATTTTCTTTGTAAGATAAAAAATTATGAAATAAATTTTGGAAATTAAAATGGGATTTATTGACAAATAAATTTCAAAAGAAGTTTGAAATAAAATTATAATAGTATTATTCTAAGTTAAGGATAATTGATTTCTTTTGAAAAGGAGATAGAAATATTTTAGGGCAAATATTTTGAAATGATTATCAAAGTTTTAAAATAAAAGATGAAACTTTTATAGACTGTTTTCCTAAATATTTTTTAATATTAAGAAGTATGTCTGTTGTATATAGATCATTTCATCACAAGATTCTGATCTAAGATTCGAGTGCAAAACTTTGAGGTCTTTACACCAATCCAAAAAAAGGATTAATCACTTGATTCTTGACGACGAACATTGATGAGGGTTTGTGGTTGGATACTTGAGTTTTCTATCATAGTTGAGAGCTATGCAAGGAAAACTAAAATTCTGATCAGAAAGCCTGATCAGAGTCTGCATTGGAGGATCGGGGGATCAATACTAGTTCGGAAGTAAAGTTGTGGATTGGAATAGTAGATCGAATATGATATTGCATACGGATGATCTATATAGATCATATGGGTGTAAGTTTAAAATAAATATTTTGGGCAAACACCTTTGGGTTTTGCGTTGTAATTTTAAGGACGAAATTCTTTTAAGGAGGGAAGTCTGTAACAACCCGCAAATTTATCAATTTGATAAATTATATTTATTTAAATATTCAAATATAAGCTTTTCAAAAACATAAATTATGATGTTTTTAACAAAAAATGATGGTAATCTTATTTAGAATGAATATTTACAAAAATATAAACTTTAAAGAAATATCGATAAAATGGTCGAAAATCGTTTTATCAATAAATAGCTCTATAATTATCAAAAGTCGCGCATGGAGCTGGGTACATACACTTATTTGTATATTTAAACAAGAATACGAAATAAGATTATTTATTTTATTTTTGGAAATAAAATGTATTTATGACATCATCAATAATGGCATCATATTTATTTGTTGATTTATGAATTTAAATTGAGATTTAATGATTTAATAATTATTCAAGTAATTGTTTTAAATGATAATAATTCATTCTAATTATTTATGAAGTGATAATAAATCATTTATAATAGTTTTATGAAGATATATATATATATATATATATATATATATATATATATGAATGTATGTATGTATGATTTGAAACTATAAGGACAATTGACATCGCTTTATCGATATAATAGCACTTTATGTAAACAATTGTTTAATATTATTTAAATGGTTTCTAATTCGAATGAGATCATTTTAATTAATTAATGATGATAGAAAATTATTCAAATTTTTTTCACAGATATATGTATGTTAACTAAGAAGTAAAAACATAACCGAAGATCAGAATCGTGATTGGTAACAATTTAACAAATAGAAGTTGTTTTAAGTTGTTGCAACCTTATAAGATAAATAAGCACACATATATACATACATATCCATGTCATACATGCACTTACACATACAAATAAACACACATACATACATATATACAAATGTACATAAATATCATGATATTTCTCTTATACTTCACCTTTAAGCATATAAAAGTCAAAATAAAAAAGCAAACTTCACTTCGCTCTTACACACATCAACTCATACATCGGGGCACAAGGGGGAAGGCTAGCCTTGCACCTTGAGGTGATGGGGAGGGTATGGGCAAGGGCATTTTGGTCCTTGCACATTTATATATTTATTTCCAAAAAAATTCCTATAAACACCCATCCATTCTTTCATAATTTTAACACTATTCTTCATCTTCTTCTTCTTCTTCTTTCTCAAGCTATTTTAATGGCTTCCTACCTTAAGAAAATTATGAAGAAAAAATAGTAAAAAGAAAATAAATTTATATAAGTATATATACGTTAGCAATCCACTTCAAAACAAGCTCAAATCACTCCTCTCCTCTCTCTAAACTTATGGCCACCACCTCCTATCACCCCAGGACGAGCCCATCTCCACTTGCAAGCTTAGGCCGAGCCCATTCAATGGTCCAAGGCTCGATTCCGTAGGCTTTGATTCAATCGTAGAGAAGCTATAGCAAATTTTTGTAAAGTTAGAAACCAATGAAGGTGAGAAACTCTATTTATATTATGATATTGTGGATGATATATATGTTTGGCTATGCTTGGTTGTGATGATTATGAACCATGTTTGGATATGATAATATGTTTGTTTGGATGTGTAATGATACACGTCGAATATCACAAAAAAAATCACTTTCCTTTAATAAATGAAATGTGCATATAATATTGTTAAACCTCTTTAAAATGGTTTATAAATGTTTTATAACCACTAAAACCCAATTTGGTAAAGTTTTGACAAGTTGAAAATTGAGTCAAAAATAGGCGCGTCGTGTAACGGCAGTTTGCGATTTCGCACCGTAAAAGTTTAAATCCATTTATACGATGGAATCGATGTGGGAATTTTTTGGAATAAGAATTTTCCGAACTCTTATAATTATAGTTTTCAAACAAAAGAAAATGATTAAGATTTCGTTTTAATTAATTTTGAAATATAAGCAAATCAAGTTTTTTAATTAGTCGCGGTTTGGCAGTTTGGAAACCAAAGCGATAAATTCTTTAAATTGATGTTTTTAGTTCTTTAACAATATGAAATAAATTCTATAAATGTTTTAAAAGAGATTTTAGTTATAAAAATGGATTTCTAAACGATTGAAAAGTTTTTTTGATCAAATAAGCCTTAAAAGCACTATTCATAGCACTTTTTACAACACTTCTAATAACTTTTGAAATATGGCTTTAAACTTAAGTATTCTTTCCCAAATCATTTATAAATGTTTTCAAATAAATAATTGAGTATTTTAAAGATAATGTGGAGGTTTTATAGTTTATTTTAAAGAGTTTAAATAAATGATTTAATGAAAAGTTGTTATAATTAAATGATTTAATCCTGGCTCTAAAAGCCGATGGGTGGACTGGATTTTTCTTTTCGTGAGATCCGGACATGAGGTTCTTAAACTAAGGAGATGTTTAGGAGCAACAAGTACCCTAGATCACCTGGCCTCTTTCCTGCTCGAGGGACAGATAAGGTCGAAATGTTGAAAACGAGGCAAGTATAATAGATTTAACTTTTCCAAATTTAATATAACATGGATTGTATAGAAATAATCATCTTATACTTGGTATTAAATTCCAAGGAGGGAATCTGTACTATCCGTGTGAATTTAAAGGTGATTTCACCGTTATTCGATGGATAGTAAAGGTTGAATATGGAATTTGATATTGGATAGAATTAGTATAATTCATGTCGACCCTTTTTACTAAATTAGGTTTTGCAATGTGAATTATGAGAAATGATTTTGATTTGGTATTTCCAAAGTTAAAAATAAGTTTAATGATTCCATATATACTAGAAAAGAATACGATTTAAAGGTTTATATCTCTAAAAGAGATATTTTATTTGGTAAAAGATATTAATGAATGAAATGATAATCAACCTCAAACTTAAGATCTTTTATCGATGATTGGTTTGAAGGAAACATGATCAGATTTGGGTGAATCCTATCTGAAAACCACTTCAAACCAATGTATACATTTTGAAGTGAAGACATGTTAAAGACAATAATTTTGAAGACGAATATCTTCCTGATGAAGGGATGCTTGCCACTAGCCCTGTGATTTCATATTATATATATGGTAGTGGTAGTGCTTTGTTATGAAAATCTTCAATGTAAGGACTACTCGCTACTAATCCTAGAGGTGATTCTCGACAGGATGTAGTAGGAGAGTTCCTTCGGTTTGTCATGTTTCTGGACAACTTGTATGGACGAATGTTTGATATTGCATTTCTAAATGCACGTACATTGATTTTTACAAACGTACATTTGTTTAGTGGTGTAGGAGGTAACTCTCTTATACTTAACACTCTTCTTTGAGACGTACGAGCTCAGAGGTTGTACATTTGTGGAAATCAATAGTGTGTGATGGAATTGGCAATGTGGCATTCAAGTGAAATGTGTGGTGTAAGAAAGGTAATCGCTACCTCGAGCCTCATCACCCGAGAATGAAAAAAATATGGTAGATGCAGCAGGACTAAGTGGGTTGCTCCCATTAGGATATGGTCATCACCTTTCTAGATTACCCCCTATGAATCGGGTATGTTGTGTATGCTATGAAAGCTCTCGGATAGGTCAGGAACTACCAGGCTGATGTCATATTCGGTACTATCTATGGTAAATATTGGCCAGTTCTATGTTGGTAGAGGTTGGAGCCTCAGGTGTATCCCTCTAGAGGTGTACTATCGGAAGGTAGTGTCTTACCTTGTCACTGTATGGAATCCATTCTCCAATACGAGCCTTTACGGTTTTAGTTGTAAAGCTATTATGTTGTCGAATTTAACAAATGTAGCAGTTCCTGCTATGATTAATATGTTGTTTGAAAGGATTTTCAAAGAATGTCAATAAAAATAATATTACCATATTTTGCGTAGTAAAGATTTTGGTTATCATAAGGTAAAAACTAGTTCCGTGTTTACGTGTGGCGTGGTCTTATGAGATACCTTTTTTCTAAATATCTGTATTTTGAGTTTCTCACACAAGTCCCATGACTAATATGGAGTTTATTTTCTTTTCCCTTAAACTTTGGGTGCCCTATTTTTCCGGGCAACCAAGTAGTCGGGTTTAACTTTGAGCATTGTGATGGAGCTTGAAGTCTGGAGCTGAAGATGTTCATGTAGATAGTTGTCCACTTCCATTTTCCGCTGCATTAGTTTACTGATTGTATTCAGCATTTATAAGGACAGATTTATAACTATCCGGGCTGATTTATAAGATATACTTTGATAAATGTATTTAAAACTTTCTACTATAAAGATCATATATATATTGAAATAATATATGTTACTCCATTCGTGTAAGATTCTATTCTGTCTTTATTTTCTTTTTACCCTTTACTATTCATTCGTCCTTCTGGCACTTGGTTTTGCGGCATGTGAATGTCGAGGATGCATTATGTCGATTTCCAAGGGTCAAAAGGGTAGGTCATCACATTGGGAGTTGCTGAAGACTTGGGAGTTGGAAAAGGGAACTTCAAGGAAGCTAAAAGATGAAGAAGTTGGGGTGTAGACTCTTAGCCAAAATTGGCTAAGTAATCAAATTGGTACCAACCACTTCTAGTTGGTACCAACTTGAATTTTATTGGCCAATGTGGACCAAACTTTTAGGAGTGTATAATGGTCTCTACAGGTCATGTTGAAGGTGTTTGTTGTTCGCTTGGGGTTTGATGGCATTGTAGTAGCATGATGGTAGCTTCGGGACTTCGTTGATGGTAACTCAGTGATGATTGCAGTTTGGTCCCGATGATGGCAGCTCGATGTTGATAGGAGTTATGAGAATGGTTATCCATAAAGGGTGGGTTCTAGGAAGGGTAACCGATGGATGGAATGTTGAATGGTTCTATTATGGAAAGAAATAATGTGGAATGTTTCCTTAAGGATAACAGAAACTATATGGAGCAAGGAAAGGGATCAAATACACATGCTAAGGGATCGTTGATACTCAAAATGTTTTCTGATGTACTCAAAAGCAAGGTTATTATGAGGATCCTTATGGGTACTTTGAATGGCAACCCCAAATTAGTTGAATGGATCCTTATACCCTAGACCGAGGGAATGGGTCTAGTATCCGTTTTAGGCTGTAAACGAGTACACTGAAAACTAGGATTTTCATTAATTCCTCGTAGGAGAAAGGTCATATGAGTTATCATATACCCAAAGCACTTGAGTGATAGTGAGAATTATTTGATGGTTTCTATATTTGCTTTAGTTGTTTTCTCCCATAGTCTATCACTCTAGGGATGTCACTTGAGATAGGTATTGTGGATAGGTATATCTGGACACCATCATCGTACTTAGTTTGTAGTACACCCTTATGATATTTGTGGAGTAGCATATTATGTATGTTATGCGCTAACTCTTGGTTGCAGGGGCATGTCAGGTGGGGTTTGTATACCCTTATTTCCTATTATATCGACTTGTATATTATTTTGAGATTAATTTAATGCTCATACCACACTATTGTCTTACTCGATGCTTTATACTTTAATTCTTATTATCTTGGGTACTCTTAAATGAGTAGATTAGATAGCAGGTCTAGGTGATACGTAGTGAATGTGCAGAGGACGAGATGGATGGAGCTTCCTCGTATTATATATGGATATTCTATTGCTTATTCTACTATGCAACACCATGAAGACTAGATAGTGTTTTTTGTTCTATTGAGA
Organism: Allium fistulosum; assembly: GCA_030737815.1. Classification (NCBI taxonomy): domain Eukaryota; kingdom Viridiplantae; phylum Streptophyta; class Magnoliopsida; order Asparagales; family Amaryllidaceae; genus Allium; species Allium fistulosum. The sequence goes on from CM060907.1 coordinate 211,086,400, forward strand.
TAGTTTTATTTCAGTTTATTTCCACTTTATAAACTCTATTACTACATTGTATAACTCTATGGATCTGTGTTCTGATATTTGGTTCGCTCAGTTATTACCGTCTCTTCCATTTTATATCGGTGATGTAGATAATATTTTATTCGATGCACTATGAGATATACGACATGTTCTATGATGTTTTATTTCTTTTAACCTTTGACAATCGTCCTACATCGGTCGGGTATGGCAGCAACGCACTATCTAGTTATATTGGGTGTTGGTGGTGCAGGGCAGTCGGCACATATATATACATACACATATGTATATAAGTGGCAATACATATATAACATATATATAAATATGCATATGTGTCTAAACTATATACATATGGCACTATTAATATGTGTATACAAACCATATACATATATTGTAGTATAATTAAACATATGTATATACTTACACATTTATATTCTCGATATGCATGATAATTCATCGCATGCATATGCATGTATAATATATATATATATATATATGTGTGTGTGTGTGTGTGTGTGTGTGTGTGTGTGTGTATGTGTGTGTATGTATACATAAGGGATATAACTCCCAATATCCATATGTATATGCATATAATTGAACATGTTTATATATCTTTATATTGTCATGTGATGTTATGAATATATATATGACATGTTGAAATAACCAGTCAATAAAATTAATTAATATGATTAATTAATAAATATGAAATAATTTTAAACAAAATATGACTTTATTTAATAATTATATTGGATCTAGTAAACCCCATTAGACTTCATAGACCCACTATGATCCAAATAGGAAATTTCTTTTGAAATTCACCCAATTCACCCTTTATGAAACGAATTAGGTTCCTTTAGTTTTACCTCTAGCACATTTGTACTACGTAATTGAATGGTGTAATGCACTAGCGGTTGATTTGTAGTCTTTTAGTGTATGATAACATAACATGAGGTTCATGACACCCTATATGTCGTACCTGGAATGTGTTGCACCTGCCTAATGTAGTTTAAGATCTCATCATGTGCAGTTAATGCCCTGCTATTACTCCGCTATAACCCTGCTATATCTCATAGCGGATTTCTACTGCTATGATTTTTCCATATAGCCCCAAATATAGCCTTTCCGCTTTAAGCCCCGCTATTTCCGCTATATCCCATTATTCCCGCTATATTCTGTTATTTCCGCTATATCTTCTTTAAAAGAAATGAATTGAAAAATGACATTTATACATTATAAAAATTATGAAATTAATTTATTTAATGGAATTTTTAATATATTTCATGAAATGAAAATACTCTAATATTCTACTAAATTCAATTATGTTATATAATAGTTTTACGTTTATTTACAGTATATTCGCACATGTTTTTATTTAAAATTATTTATGTATTAATTATAATTCAATTGAATGTTAATTTTCATTTAATTACCATTTATATATTTGTAAAAGCATTCAGTACGAGTTTTATATGCTATTTTAGAGTAATCCGCTATATCCTCGCTGTATCCCCGCTATGACTTTTTGCACCTCTGCCACATTGAATCCGCTGAGCGCTTTAACTGCAAATATCTCATCCTCCATGTATTGCGCTAGTCTCACACGCTGAAGGTTTCATGTACTTATTATTTTTGGAAAGAAAATGGGTGTAACATATACACAATCAGAAAATGTATAAATAGTGCATAAGTTTCAACATAGTCAAACAAAACATGAATATCACATAAATATAATAGTCAAACAAACAAATTATCTAGTTTCCCACACTTTCTTCTGTAATGGCCCAAATACCAAATTGCTTGCATATCTGTTTGCTATCTCCATTTCATCCAATACACCATTAATTCTTATAGATTTTTGTCTTCCTTTAGCTCTGCGAACTAACGTGGTTGTATGATCCGACTTTCATACACACCAATATTTATTGTTTGCTATAAGATGGAAAACTAGAGCATGGCTATCTCTATATTTATCTATAGTAAAACACAATGAAATTAGATGACAATGTGCTCTAATAGAAGCTCCTTTGCATTGTGCATATATAGCTAGTAAATGTGAAGTGTGCAAGAATAAGATATTCGTAACAACCCGCATTTCCAAACACATCGACTCGATTCAACGTCTAAAAGCGATGTTCGAACTCGCATCGTGCCAAGGAGGACGAATCGTTAGGTTGAGGTAGTCTGTACGGACAGTTATGAACATAAATTATAAAAACTCCACACATTCAGACTTTATGGAAGAAGAAATGAAATATAAATAACTGAAACAAACTAAAATATCTCTGCTTAAACAATAATGACCAATATATAAAATAGACCAGGAAAACTTGATAACAAACTAGAAATATAAATAAATATCTGGCTAACTAGTACAATAAGATAAATATAGAATGACTATAAATAAAATAACTCCAGAGCACATGGTCACCTATTCCACGTATCTTATTCTCATTACACTACTCTATTATCCAATCAACCTATAAGCATGCATGAAGAGGGAAAACTAGAGGGAGTCACACGTAGTTTGGTTAGTAAGAAATATCATTAATGGTATGGTGTTAATTAGCATATAAAATATCATTTATAATCTACCTAACCTAATGGTGTTTATCTAAATAGGTACGCTTACACCTAACAAGTTACACAACTAATAAAATATAGGTTCAGGGATAACACAATGGTATTCAATGCCCTAGTCAAACAATTTTGTTTCTATTTTTGTTGCCCCCACTATTTAATAAACAATAATACATTTATATAAACAAAACAGAATGCAATTTTTATTATAAAATTTCACATTGATCACTAAATATTGGTGAATCAAATCATTTAGGTTATATGCCTAAAAGTCTAAATGTCAATATATCTAACATATTATTACATTAATACGTCTCAATGAAAACAAGTTCTCATAGTTTGAAAGCAAACTCATTCAGGCAATTCTAGTCATACATTCGTGATCTCTTAACATATACCATAAAATATAATAAACTAGCATACACCAAAAAATACTTTACATACACCTTAACTTTTATAAAATTTCAAAAAAGTAAACTTTAATTTTTGACGCTAATATTGTAGATTATTTAATTATTTTTTAATTCTTAATGTCATTAAAATCACTCTAATTTTAGAAGAAAAAAGTTGAACACGTTTGAATTAGAGTAGTTAGTTGTGAAAGTTGCCTTAATTGATATTTTAGGTTTCATTAACTTTATCAAAATTGTATAAATTTAATCAAATATTATTGATTTTAATGTTTCAATTAGATGGATTATAAGAAAAATATTAAAAAACACAATTAAGAACAAGGGTAACTTAGTTATAGATTTTCTTAGCAAAATAACCATGTATGTTAAGTAATTTTTGGTATATGAATAGAATTTGCCACTCGTTTATTTTTTAAACTCTTCTATTATCTCTTTATGGATATCAACATGTCAATGGCCACTAACTTAAGTGGAATGTGATATGATGTTTTAAACTGAAGTTTTAAAGGTCCTGGTGTCAAACCATAAGCCATGAAAATGAGTACTCTGCTTGAATAAAATACCACTTTTGTTCTTAATAATAATAATAATATCAGAATCGGTATTCTACTACTCTTTTTTTCAATTTGATTTGAATTTTAGATTTGATATTTTTTATTTCTTTCTTGAAATAAGTTTGAAATTTAATCAGCTAATGATTTTACTTCTTCATCGATATGTTATTTTTCATATCCCAATTTAGCTTACAATTTACATTATTATTTATTAATGTAGCAATATAATTTTTTGTAACGACCCAGTATTTTGGACCATTCAAATCGACAATAAATCCACACATGTCGGACTTGAATAATTCAAAACAATGGATTGTAAATAAAATTTGGCAAAACTCAGCATATACAGTAAATAAAATAATCACAGACACAGAGTAATATAAAATGATGCGGAGGAAACAAAAGAATAGTAGTTCATGAAGGTACTATATATATATAACAGGGTAAAACAAGATACAATAGAAGTCACGAATACATAGATGTCTCAATAAAATAGTCAAATACAAGATCTGAATACATCACTGGAATCAACTGAATAACTGAAAGCGGAATCGATAGATAGCTGGATCTCCAAGCGAAGCTCCAACTCCAAAGGTGAGTCTCAAATGTTGTATCACTTAGTCTGACCCGAGCGTAAAGCAAAACACAAAACACTCGAGTCAGGATTAACATTCTTATATCAATAAATCCAACTCAAGTGAAATATCAACTGAAATACAAGTAACTCAAAGGATGTTTGGGATAATCATCCTCTAAGGATCCGTTAAACTATCTATTATGTAGTAATATTCGCTATTATAATAATGTCTAATATAAAATAAACATACTTTTAAATAGCATTAAGACTTTACATTTTCCACCTTAACACGTAATAGTCCCAGTAGTCTATCCAGTATTAGCATACTCCCATAACGGGGGCTACCCTTGATACTCCACAGGCTACGGAAGAAATCACAACTCGTAGTAAAGCTCGATATGGTAGGTGACACGGCACACAAGGCAATGCCAGGGTAGATATACCAATTACGCGCACGGACTGATGGAAACGCATAGCAGCCACTACCGCTCCACCTCGAACAACACTCCCAAATCAAGGGGTGCACCCAAACAATCACAAAGTAATAGAATGGTATCGAAGAAGTGCGTCCGATAGGAGGTGCTACCTCACTGGTCCGAGATCGCTCCTGTTTTAGCCACCTTATGCCAACTCACGGGAGTTGGGTCAACGTATATACCTTAGGATCGTCGCCACCATCCTACTTCATTCTGGAAACTCCATCGCGTATGTAACAACCCGGGAGTTTGTAAAATTTTTATCATCGTCAAAGTGACGATCAAACTATTGCAAATTACTGTTGGAAGTTTTTAGTCAGAGCGAAATTCCTTGTATTGAATCGTCAAGTGATTATGCGAGCTTTACAAATTTAAAACTGGGCCCGTTCTCTTTTATTTTGTTGGGCCGGGATAATTATCAAATAGGAAAGCCGTTCCCTTCTTATTCCAATTCGACCCGACCCCCTCTTCTCATTCATTCAAACCCTAAACCTAAATTGAAGAAAAGAAAAAAAATGGTGGCCACGAGTTTCGTTCGTCCCCCGTTCTTCAATCAAAAAAAAAGGGGCTTCGGCATTCGATCAATTTCTTCGTCCAAGTTAGGGATTCGGCTTCGTCGTCTTCAAACTAGAGCTCGTTCAAATCGAGGATGCCGGATAAGATCGATCGATTCGTTTCTTCGTTCTTCGCTCGCGACCGCTTCATAAAAAGGTGAGTGACCCCCTCACTCACATCTAGTTCATACCTCTAGCGTATTAGTATTTGAATCCTGTGATTTTTCGTTCATTTCTGTTTCATGGCTGTAGTGGTTTCGATTTTGTTGTTCGATTTTTCTGACTGTCCAATTTTGTTTATGTATGCTAAAATTTGGGGTGACAGTTTGAAAAGTTGTTTCATTCATTATGTTGCACTGCCTCACCACGGTTGCAAGTTGTCTTTGATGTTGGACTGCATACTTCTTTTGGGCTTCGGCTTTGAAACATTTTCAATATTTGGGCCCTTCAGTTTCATTATCTCTGGGCATTGTACATGTATATATAAGCATTCTTGCATGTATATATATGGTTTATCATCTTACCTGGGGTAGCTCTGTAGTGTCACGGCTATTCATTTGTTGTCTGTACAATTGCATCATTTTTGCAGTGCTTCATCCTGCACACCGCTACCTGTCTGCACTCATTTGTGATATTTGTTCATTTGAACATGTTGCATTTCATTTCCTGTAGTTATTCTGTAGCCACTACAGTTTGATCTTCACCATTTAAAATATTGCTGCATCATGTCGTATTGAACTTGATACCATTCCGGTTGAACTTCTTTCCAGTTTTCTCATCCTTGTTCGTGTGCACTTGCAGTTACATTTGTTGTAGATATTGGTGTCGCTTGAAATCTTCATACGAGTGATCTTTTGTAGCATTGGGTTGCACTTATCTTTTGTTGGAATGACTTCGACATTGACTATGCCTCTGTGCATTTTGTTATTGTTGAGTCTGAAGTAGTTGTCACTGTGTACATTTCTATTGATTTGGGTTGATTAATTTGTTCGAGTCACTACAGCTTGAACCATACTGCATTTTCATGTATCTTCTGCCTAATCTCTGAATTTGTTGAACTTGAGTCACTTGAAACGGGACATGTGCATTTCTATGTTGTTGATGCTTGTTGCATGTGAGTTTGTTACCTTCCAATCTTTGCCATTTCAGTAGTTTGTGATGTTGGCATTTCACTGTGTCACTGTCCATATTTGTTTATGACAGTCTCTGCATCCATGTTGATGTTTCGTATGTTGAAGCTTTGCATTGATATACTTGTCCATCTCTGAGTTCTCCCATGTTGATCTGTTGTGATATTGTTCTCTAGATCACTTCCAGTTGTACTTCTATTTGAAATGTAGTGCTTCATGTTGTAGATTCACTTGAGCTCTTACTTCATCCCCACTTCATCACTGTATATTGCACTGTTTCCAGTTGCTTCTATGTTGTCTCTTTGATGGTCTTGAGTTATGGTGGCATCTGCTTGTTGCCCAGACTTTTCAGTTGTACTGTGAAGCAGTTTGTTGATATTGATGCACTGCTGGGTTCATGTGTTCACTTGTAGTCTGTGATATTTGTTGAGTCTTCACTTTGCAGTTTCCCTTGTAGCTGTGCACTTAAGTCTCTTGTGCACTTTGTTTCTAAGTTGATTTTCTTGTCGACTTCACTGTAGTCTAGTTCATTTGACACTTGAACCTGTAGATGATTCACTGTTGTACTTGTACCTCTTCTCTGTGCTATTGCATTGTTGCATACCCATTCCATGTTTGTACTGTGTGCATGTTTTCTTTGCCATCCGAAAACTTCACCTGGTCTGATGCACTTCACCCTGGTTTGATACTGCATCCATTATGTCTGATTTCTTGAAACCGTTTTGGCTTTGTGCCCTTGTAGCTTGGTGGAGTTTACACTGTTGTGATTTCGTCACTTCAGTCTGGTAGTTTGCATTTTTGCTATTGATTGCTGTACATTTTGTTGCATTGCCATCAGTGCTGACACTACTTCATTTAGTTGTTTGGTGGGTCTGCACTTTAGTCTTGCTCCATACTATTCGGTGCTTCATGTCTTTGACATTGCTGATTCATTGGTTCACTGTTTCGATGTTGTAGTTTTGCTTCCTTGACTCGTGTACATGCACAGTTTTACTGTTGCAGTATGTTTATGTGATGTTACCTCTGTGTATTTGTAGCAGTTGCATGTTGCACTATTCTCTGTGCACACAAGTTGGCGAGGCAGTGCACGCGTGCGTGCACTGCAGCCACCCAGAATCGACAGTTTTGAATTGATATTTCTTTTGTGTCGTGATGCATTGATCTTTTATGCTATAGTGGCGAGGCCGTACACGCGTGCGTGTACGGCAGCCAATCGAGTTTTGATGATTTTAAAGTGACAATTTCAATTGTTTTTAAATTGATTTAGTCGATTTGATAAATTGTTTATTTATCTCTGTGATGATTTAAATCTGCTGATTTTTGTTAAACACTGTTAAGTGTTATATTGACCGTTATCCGGTTTCTTTGTTTAAAGAATCGGATAGACGGGAATTATTGTGACTGTCGTCTATTTAAATTATTACTTCCTATATGCACTAATAAACTGGTTTGAATTAGACTGACCTGGGTATTATTTTCTTTTGAATGTAATACTCGGGTCAGACCCGAGTTATTTCAGGTTGTAGATTTTCTTCTTTGAGTTGCTGTTCAGGATATGAAGACTTTTCACATCTTCTGAAGTTGTCAGTGTCATTTTGTAGTAGTCGTGTCATTGTATAGAACGATATGTATTCATGTATATTAGTCGATAATGTACTTGTATATATAACTTCTAGAGTCGGCAGTTGTAGTTGTATCATATGTATCGTGTCAACTATATTGTAACTGACATCGGTTATAAATATATGAGATTTTTGTTAATCTGTGTTCCGCATTTATATTATCTGTGTTATTGTTATATCTAATGTCCTAAACTATTATGAACTATCGTAGTTTGTTTTATACTGATAATTGGATATGTCGATGGGAGTAAATAAATAATAGATGAAAAATAAAAAGTATATACCACTCCTACCGAGATAACCAATATTAGTGTAAGGCCAATTACGGATGGTCGCTCCTATCCAGCCTTATTCTTCGTAATAATAGACAGTATTTCTTTTAATACTCTTTGTTATTATGAGCATAGAGGTGGGGCGTCACAGCGTACACAGTTTTCAAAGTTGTTTTCGGTATCGACAGAGAGTATGTCCATATCTGATCCCGGTATCTTTAACAACCAATCGTTATTGTAACACCGTGGTCATTTCAAAATAGTTTATACTTCAAAACCAAAATATCATTTCCATTTCAAAAACCAAATCAATATGATATCATTTCCAATTCAAGTATATCCATTTCCAAAAATCATATCACTTTCCAAAGTTATAACGCTTTCGAAATCATAGTCCTTAAAAATCAAAACACTTTGGAAATCATAGCATTGAAATCATAGCATTTTGGAAATCATAACACTTCCATATTAAACCGTTTAGATATTAAAATTAGTATATATAATAAAATAGTTTATAAAATAAAATAGTTTATATAAATAGTTATAAGTTAAAATAGTTTATAATAAAATAATTTATATTAAAAATGATTTATATTAAAATAGTTTATATTAAAATAATTTATAAAGTAAAATATCAATAGTTTTAAATAAAATTTAAAATTACTTTATAAAATAAAATAGTTTCCTCGACTTTCACAAATCGATTCAAATCAATTCGAATTCCAAATTCAAATTTAATCAAATCTAAATCATCAATTTCAATTCCAATTCAATTAAACATTTTCAAGTTATATCGATTTCAAATACCGATTTGAACCATAAATAAACCATTTCAATTTCAATATATTTCAAAGCTTCAAGTATTCCACATTTCAAAACTAAATTCAATAATTATATATATATATATATATATATCAATTCACTTTTATATTATTTAGTTTTGAAATATTTACTTAATTATTTCAATATCATTTGAATACAACTTCAATTTACAAAATATCCCATTTACATTTATATAAGTTTGAAATATCCATTTAAGTCACCTTTAATCAAATTTCAAGTTGTAAAACACTTCTTTAAAATTTCAAATTCAATAAATTTCAAATCAAACTTATTTAAGTATAATTCTTAAATAAATCAAATTTCAAATCAAATTTCAAATCATTATAAACTCTATATTTGAAAATATAGATATTAAATAAATACTTAAAACATACTATTTATCAACTTTATTAAATCATCTTTAATAAATCTTTAAAATCAATATTTATCAAAACCATATATTTCTTTTCAAAACCATAGAAATCGTTTTCAAAAATATTTATATATATAGACCAACGGTGTCTGTATATAATTTTCTACCCTATGGTCAAGTGATACAGATATTTATCATTTCAATCCGCAATTTAAATGTATACGAGTATATATCTTTTCAACCCGCAATCCCAAATTCAATTCAATGAAAATCGCTTGGGTTTATCATTTCAACCCATAACGATTTTCTTCTATTCTACCGATCGTTCGGGTATGTATCATTTCAACCCATAGTGAATTCTATACTAACAGGGAACTTGCAGAGTGGTAACATATATGATAATAACATAACATGCATATATCATCAATATAAATAACATATAATGGTGTCAGATATCACATGTGAACAGATACAGATAACAGCATATATATAGAAATGTAAATAACTAGCAGTAGTATATTTCAATTGACGTTTCAATTGAAATCAAATTTAATAAATAAAAGAACGTTAATCGTGAGTGATTGCTCACCTTCCAAGGCTGGAGGGACGCACGAGAATGGATGTGAGTAGACAAAGATAAGCATACATATCAAGCGAGTGGAACAACGACACGCTAGTATTTTGCTGTGATAGATTTGATATTGAGATTGTCAGTCAAAATGGCACGAGATCAATGAAACAGGATATATAAATATATAAATTTTTCTAAAATCAATTTAAACATATTTTAAAATAAAACATATATTTACAACAGGCTAAAACTTAAAAAAAAATGTGATCTACCGTATTAAAATACAATATAATACAATATATAACCTACATATAATACTAAAAATCAACACCTTTGTAAAGCAAAAGGAAACTGTAAATATATACGACCTCGATTCCAGAGATATGCAAACTTGAATTAGGAACCACTTATAATATATATAAAACAAAAATATATATTTACACATATAACTTAAATTATTATATATACTATAAACTGCTACATTATACTATATCTATATATTTGTTTCTAAAACAATTCAAACATGGAATTTCAAAACCATATATACATACTTATCTTCCAACCCAAACTATATATATACCCTTATATATAAACTAATATGCAACTGTTGAAATTCATATTTGAAATTCTTACTCACTATCGCCTATAAACAGCAAATATCCCATCCAAATTTCACTATATATATACTATATATAATGTATAAAGCACTTTAAACTAGATATATAAGACATCTAATATATAACATATACCATCCAAAATAAAATATACGTACATGGAAAATCAACTCATCTATACAAATATATGATCTATACATATATATATAATGTAACAATAGTTTTAAACAAAGAATATACTGCTTCCATAATATAATATACTATAAGTATTTTTACTGTACATGCAACATTTCAAATCACATAAATAAATACTTTACACACGTTATAATATATATAAATAACACACCCGATAAATGCTTAGAACACATACATATGAATCACTTAAAAAAATTAGTATTTATAAAATATGTATATATATTTAAGATCTACTAACAAACGTATCAAAACTTATATATATACATATAGCTAATTATAAGGGAAAACAACTTTACACTATATAATACTTAACTGCGGTGCAATTTAAAACTATGTATATATTGAAGCTTATATCATGAAGTATATATATATAATTATGTATAAACGAAGACTGCAGCTTATCTTACAGAGAAAACTAATTTAAACTTATATATTTCATTTCAAAAAAAGTGTATATATATATGCAGCAATCTCATAAACTTATACATTATTAGTTATACATAACAGAGAAGTACCTGGTAAATAAACTGGTTCAAAAAATATATATATATTTATAGATAAACAACATTCTACCAACTACAACAAAAAAAACTTGTACATTAAACCCCAAAATAATATATATAAACAGATATATGCAACTCATATTTTATACTAATACATAACTAACCAAACTTCAATATACATAAAAATCTGGACAAAATTTTAAACAGAAAACATAGGAACATAGGTATATATATTAACAGACATATTATATATAACCTTTATAAATATATATATAAAGTCATATGCTAAATCTGATCCACACACAAGGTATCTGTATAAACTTTGAAAGACTAGGTTCACATATACTTATATTACATCTCTTATAACATATGTATATATATACAACTACAGGATATAACTTTATAGTATACATATAAATATATGAACCACATATATATAAACTAACTACGAAAAGAAAAAAAATCTTAACTCAAATATACATATCATACGTATACAAACATAACACATTAGAAATCAGTATTTAGTAAATAATATATATATTACCTTTATACATATAAGAGATGGGGAGGGTGCGGGCGGAGGAAGGTGGGACCGGCTGTGGGTTGTAAGGTGATGGTGGTTGGTGGCGACAGGTGGAACAAGCGTGAGCGGCAAAGAGAAGAGGATGGGCTGAAGAACAGGGGATGCGTGAGTTAGCACGTCAGACCGGAGGGAGGGAAGATCTTCGACTGGGCTATTGGCTGTTGGGAAGGTGCGGGCTTGGAGGCGTGGGTAGTGGAGGCTGCGAGAGGCCATGGAAAAAAGGGGGACAGGAGAAAAATGAATTTGCAGCAGAATAGGAAAAGGAAAGCAAGTATGCGGAGTTTGCAAACGTGGGAACTTAGTTATCAAGGCAAATGAAATATGAACCGTTGCCAATTGAGCGTATACAAAACGTACACAAATAAATGAAATGGTATGGAATGGCAACAGCCAACTTTTTTGGAATAAATGTTGTAATGAATGCTAGTGGCTGTTAAGTTTAGCCGTTTGAAAATTTTAATGGACACAAAATATCAAAGTTCATAAATGGTACCAGGACGATTAACGGTCACGCAGATTTCGCTACGTACCGAATTTCAAAACACAGAATTGAATATATCGTAGAGATCAGCGCGACAAGATGATCAAAACGGTATACATATATTAGTGGTACGATCATTCGGTCAAAAGTCGATAATCGGTATCGAAAATGCTGCTAATTTGTCGAAAATAAGATAGATGGAACAATAGCAGTCCAAATTTGAAGAAACGAATTATGACGTCTCACTCAGAAGATGATTTACAAATTTATTGTATAAAAATATTTAGGTTTGGAAAACATTTTATTATCATCAAATATTAACTGATTTAAATTGAAATAAAATTACACAATAAAATAAACTTCAATATTATCAGATGGAAATTTACTAGTTGCTATGTTAAAATAGACGTATTTCAAATATTAAGTTTTCAATTCAAAATTTAATCATTTAAAATTTCACAAAATTTCAGTTAAATATATTAAATAAACGAATAAAAATAATTTAAAATTTACGGGTCGTTACATTTTTATACATCCAAAAATTGCACAATCAAAGGTTTTAGTTACAAATTGTGTATTATTCGCATTCCGATATCAATTTTTCTTATTTAATTTTTTTTTCTTTTACATTTTAACATATATTCATATCGAAGGTAAAATAGAAGACACCAACATAATTAATTTTCCATAAGGAAACCAAACATTTAGTTATCTTGAATGTAATAAAATAAAGGGGAAAATAAATTGACTGTGAATTAAAGGATAACATAAATAATTCATAATTAACACAATTGAACATTCGATTAATTTTCCATATATGATTAGATGTTTCAGTTCAATTCAGGCTTTAGCATTTAAAGAACGAAACATTCCACATGATTAATTCATAATGGATTCAGTTCAATGTAATTAACATAATTAATTAAAGAATCAGACATAGAGCCAAGAATTGATTCATTATTCACATGTTTTATTACATAGGCACAAGAGGCAGCAATAAGAGGCTGGTGGTCGAGGGATTGAGGCAAGGTCAATATTCTGACTGGGGTAATGCAAATCATGTGAGGAAGCATGCAGGCGTGAACAAGCGGTAGTGGAGTGCTGGTTGACAGCTATGATGGTGGTTGCGGTGACTAGATATGAGATATGGGTCGATAATTGACTTGTGATTTTTAATTTTTGTTATCCCCTTCCGCATTGTTGCCTTAGTCATATGTATCGGTAGACTATGCTCTGGGCCGGGCCTATATAGATTAACAACTTATAATACACCTAAAGGTCGATAACAATCCACATGGATTCCACCTGAAGGTTGGACATCCTGAAACTAGATAAAATAATAGTACATCGAGCATATAGTCTTGATGATAAACCACTTATACAATATAATACATTGAGTATATGATCTCGATGGTGCACCACCTAATGCTACATCAAGTAAATAACCTCGACGGTAGATTGTCTATAAAATTACACTAACATTCCCTACGCTCAATATTATTCAACTCATAGCATACAAGGATGGAACAACAAATCGATTCCCCCGTAGTTACATCGGTTGAAAGATATAAATCCTACTAAAATGGATATCTCCATTCCCTTAATGATTCAAATACAAATATATGCAATTGTGGCACTAACAATAATGGTAAGAGCAATACAAGTATGATACAATTATATGCCCGTGTTGAGTATCACGTTATATAACATCGTAATGCTATGTGAACTCTAAGACAACGATAAAACGGAAAATGAATCCCCAGATCTATCCCACTTGGCCTACACTAGGTCTGGTTCAACCTGTGCACCATACAAGTGGTTAGTTGACGGTTGGCCTGCAGATTGATTTTTCTAATATGATAACTTGTTATTTTTATTCAATTTTGCTCGTTCACCATTAAACCTTCTTCTAAACTTCGAGTATAACTTATAATTCAGTGTAAACATTTACTTATATTCGTTAAGATCTTTTGATATGCTCAGATGATTATATATACCTTTTTCTCAATTTTAGCTAATTATTGGTGTAATTTATCAAATCGACCACATAAACTATACTATGATCGGTACATTTATAAAATTAACTTTTATTCACCATAAATTGGTCCATATCTACTATATAGAATCATATCCACATAGTTTTAAGGTGAATTTGTCAACCAATTTACCCTCTCCCCAATTCATATCAGCTCTATTATCAAAGTGGTAATTTAGGATTTTCCAAATTATCCCATTCATGTAAATAATCAATTAAAACATCAAATCAACTTTAATATTTTAAAACCTAAATTGATGAATAAATATAATTTAATGCATACCTAACAACATAACCATTCTGTAGATAAAATTACTAACCTAGGATCGCCAAATTGATTGATTTTAATTGAAATCTTCAAACCTCCTTCTACGATTTGATTTTAATTAGCACTTCTCCTTTTCTAAATGAGTTGATATGCTTTAGATTGGATTGTTCTTGTTTTTTGATTTGATATTATTTTTGAAGAATTTGGTGTAGATTTAAAGAAGAAGAATGAAATTTTGAATCTACGGTTCAGTAGGGGCTACTGGATGAAGGAAGAAGAGATTGGAATGAGAAGTACGTACATTTCCTCCTTATTTATACACAAATTCCCAAATCTAACCTTAGGCTTACTTGGACTTTGACCCATTTATCCCCAAAAGCGCATTACGGTTGGCCTCAGTTTCTGACGTTTTATATATGAATTTGGGGTAGAAAAATCTACTTTGCATAATGGAAAAGTTAGATTTCCACTATTTCTTAATTTGTAAAAAATTTTTTTATGTAAAATACCAAAATGGTCTTTTTAAATTGATAATTATTTTTACTAAAAATCAAGGGTGTTGCTTCTCCTCTCCCCTTTAAAATAATTTTGTCCCTAAAATTCCAAGAGATGGAAAAATGTAACTCGTTGATCCAACCACACAACAACATCCATGTATATGTACAATACATGCAATCAAATCGTAGCACAATCAAAGTAGTCCAACAAGTAATGTCAAACATATAAAATTCCTAACATTTCTAACAATATAAGATGTGATATCCATATGGATACCAACTATAACCAGCATATAGATAACAATATATAACAACAGTAATATAAACGCAAAGAGATGGTACATATCCTCCAAATCAAACATATATCATGAATATGGCATGTGATAATTCCATAAATGCAACTAATGCAGCTCATGTATGAATGAAAAATCATGGCATATAGACATGGACGCAAAACATCCAAAAATATACTGATAATTTCTACATGTATGCAACGTATATATAGTCTAATCACAAAATAAAACATAAATTGTACAACAGAGAATACCATACCAACAAAATACGTGAAATGTATCGAAAAAGTATAACACCCCACGTTTTTACGTTAATTAATTAAAATAGAAATTAATATAAAAATAATAAATAGTGAAAAATGGAATTTGGCTACGAAACTTATACCATTGGATTCGTGGCGATTTTCTGATCAATTTCATATATAAACTTTTCAAATCGGAGTTCAAACGAAAAGTTATCAGCGTTTGAACTTTCGTAGTTGGAAATAATTATATATGTAATTAAGAAAATAATTTGAAATTAATCAATGATTGATTAACACCATTAAAGTTAATGGTAGCTTAATGTTTAAGAAATTAATTAAGGCATAAGATAAAGCTGGTTAACGTTAATTGGAGAACAAATGGTAACAAATCAATTAAATCAACCAATGCTCAAAAATACACTATGTTGGCTTAGTCAGGTCGACCTTGGCCTAGTCAGGTCGACCCTGACCTTGGCATGGTCGACCATGAGTGGTCGACCCGCCTTGTTTTGGTGGCGGCTGTAACTTAAGGCTGTGTGGCCCAGATTAACCTATTTCCATCCGAAGATTAGCGCTGATTTGAACCTCTATAAATGAGGACCTAGGGCTTCACTTCTAACTCACTATTTTTCTTATAAGCGTGAAGCTCTACCATTTTCCTTTCTCCTCCAAAATTTCTAATTACACGGAAATGGATCAAGATTGTACGGATACACTTTGGAGAAGAATAGAAGAACAAAGGATATGAAATAGGTTAAAATCAGGTTGCTACATCAAATGTAAACTTTTAAATCTGGTTCTAATTAATAAATCTAATTCTAAATCCCTTTTACCTAATAGAAATTTTAATGGGGTCTGTGTAAATATTGTATATGGATCCAATTAAGGAGTAAAAAATGGAGAATACAGATAACAAAGTTGGATCTGGATTAGATCTGGAGATTTGGAAGCGCTACTTAAAGGTACGTGGGAATATTATATATGTTTATATAATACTAGATTATATCGTTGCCGATTTATTCCTATATGTTTGAGAATTGGATTTAAATTGCAATAAATTCACATGTATAAAATGTTGAAGACTGTAAACTTGCCTAGAAGTTTGTATTGATAATTACAGAAGCGTAATTGTAACAACCCGTCTTTTCGACCCTCGAAAATCGACACTAATAAATCCATAGTATTCACATGCCGAAGTGCTGGAAAGACAAATGGTTAAGGAAAAGAAGAAGAAAGAAGACAAGAAGAAACTAAATAACATAGAATCTCACATCGCAACGAATAATCTATAATATGAAAATGATCTTTACAAAAGAAAACTTTTATATACATACATCCATCAGAGTACTAGCCTGTCATCTACCTAGACAGTTATAACACCTGTCCTTACAATTTTTGATAAATACAATAAAGCTATAAAGCAAAACATAGAGAAATACATAGATACGTCTTGGCCTCCAGCTCGTTTCCTGAGCTCTAATGCATCCAAAGCAAATCTGGAAAATATGCTCGGGCTGACCCGACCATTATAAGAAAACAACGCACAGGTCAGTCTAGTAAAACCAGCGTGAGAAACTCAAATCACAAGGAATTTTATTTACTATAACTTGTAAATCCTTTAAAATCAAAGGTATCTCGGGAGACCATGTCGCACATAAACACGGATGGGTTTTAACCTTACGATAACCAAAACATTTTCTATAGAAAATCTAATGATATTATAATAATGTCTAGGGTTAAAGTAAATATTGAATCATAGCCAAAATTGCTACATTAATTAAATTCTAGCATAATAGGTATACAACTAAAACCGTAAAGGCACGTATTAGAGAATGGATTTCATCAATGACAAGGCTACTAGGGTACCGCCTGTCTTAATACACCTCTAGAAAAATGTACCGAGGTCAACAAGAATGTCTTGCACCCCTGCTCACAGGACTGGCCTACTCCTTCCTGGATAGTACCGAATATATCATCACTCCAGTTGCTTTGCAACCTTTACCGAGAGCTCTATCCAAATACATAAACTGAATACATATCTAGAAAGGTGATGATACACTCTAACTGGGAGCGGCCCACTTAGCCCTGCTGCATATCTCCTATTTTAGTCATTCCCGATTGATGAGGCTATAGGCTATGTTTTACCTTTTATATAGCAAACCCACTTGGAAAGCTAATACTGCCCTCCAGGCAGCAATGTAGTGCCAGCATTCATCCATACAAGTCATTCTAGAGATGAACGAACCGAAAATAATACTTCCACCACATCCATTTTGGAATTACCTCAGGATTAGTAGCAAGTAGCCATTGCACTTCAAAGGACTTCGTCTTCGATCCCATCGTCTTTAAGATGTCTTCAATACGTCGCTTAGTTTGGATCGAAGTGGTTTTCGGATTATTCATCCGATCCGATCTCATCGAAACAACACTCGATAGTTTTCGGTAAACTCAACCGTAGTTCTTTTGGAAATAATAAGACAATACATAGGAGCTGGGATCTCCCCTAGACCATCTAAGTGGATGGATCTCCCTATCATTTTTTCTAAAAGAAAAAACGAGATTTATACGCACAGCACAGCATCATCGAAGATGACTGTACCATATAACTCACGTGTTTCTAATCGATATTTGGGGAGTTATATTTTGGTCCAGATTTGATAGTCGGTTATTTAACTATCAAATAAACAAACAAGCAACAATTAAAAATTTTAATTACCCATGGCAACCACTAAGCCTCATTTAAATAAATCTTTCATCTATTAAATCTCTTTTTGGAATATTTATTAAATATTCATATACCACTAGCATAAGCATGTTCACAAACATTGTGAAAGTTTTCTTATTTCAAAATCTTACTTAAAGGATCAAAACAAATGTTATTTAAATTAGAGATAAAGATAACCTCAAACACTATTTCTTCGGTGTTAAGTGTGGAATGAATGTCCATACCACCAAAATTAAGAATTTCGGTTAAAGGAAATCCAATCTCAAATTCTTATATAAATTTCTTCCATAAAACCTTTTAATAAATCTCTTTTATTTATGAAATCTCCTTTACTTAAATTCCAAACCTATTTATAAAACACTTTATAAATCTCCAAGTTCATTTTATAAAACTCTTTATAAATACCCAAAATCATTTATAAAACCCTTTATAATAATCCAAAACCATTTATAAACTCTTTTATTAATATACAAAGTCATGTATAAAACTCTTTATAAATCTCCAAAATCATTTATAAAACTCTTTTATAAATATCCATTTACAATTCCCTTTTCTAAATCATTTAAAAATGTCATTTGTAAATCTCTTTATCAAAATAATTGGATAACTTATAAAATCATTTAAAACGCTTAGAATTAAAGTCAATTTAAAAACTATAGATTTGCAAATTTGAAGGGGGGCTAAGTGACCATAATGGTACTAAATCAAGTTACTATTTATTTAGATTTTGTCTTCCAAATCACATAACAGTCACTTACATAAGTAATCATATATGTAAATATAATCCATAAAACATATCAGGGAATAACATGACAATATAAACCAACTAGCAAATACATGTCCAAATATCATAATAGCTGGATGGTGATTTGTCCTGATTAATAGATATGCAAACAATCTATTACGTTTAGTTATAGCAGAACGAGGGATTTATTTGCTAAAAGGATGTCCAAATAATCAATTCAATTAAAGCAATAGCAGAACGACGATTTATTCTGCTAACTGATGTCAAAGTTGAGTATAACCTATTCACGTTTGTATGGTTACTTAATGGTATCGACAATAGAATCTCTTGTGTTCAAAACTATTCCTTGTAAAAGAAAGTTGTCTTTAAACAAATTGATCCTTCAAAAACAAATTAATTAAGAACTTAAACCTCTTTTAAAATAATTAATTACAAGTTAAATCCTTTGTTAAAACATAATTAAATCTTAACTAAGTCTTAACTTAATTTAATTATTAATTAAGAAATAATTAACCTTTGTTAAATAATTAATTTATAAATTAAAACCCGTAATTAATTTATAATTAGAATAATTAAACACTTACTTAATAATTAATTAATAATAAATCCAATACTTAACTAATAATTAGTTAAAAATAAGCCATATACTTAATTCATAACTAATTAAAAATTAATCTTACTTAATCAAAGATTACTAAAAATTGATCTCACTTTTAAAAGATAATTTATCAATAATTAATCTCCACTTAATTATAATCAATAAACCTTATCTAATACTTAATTAATTATTAATTACCACACTTAATTAATTAATAATTTATAAATAAATTCTTAATTAACGATCTTTAAGCTTACTATTAAGTTTAGAAAAAATTTCTAAAGTTTCCTTAAGTATAAAAACTCTATTTCGCAAAAAGTTGAATTTTTATCAAAATTACATCCATAGCGACTATGGCTATGGATACCATAACTTGAAATTGTTTTCCTAAGTTACTTTGAAAACTTGTCACCGTTGAAATCTTACTTACCTTTCCAAAACATAAAGTAAGTGTTCTTAAAAATAAAATAAAGTTTGAAATTTGAAAACGATTTGATTTTTGGAACCAAACATCCTAGTTTTTATACAAGGGATTTCACGTCGCCAAACCATACAAAGGTGCTACCTTTTTGGCATATACAACCCAAGTACACCATCACATAAACATACATGTCACAACAACAACATAAGCAAGATGACAACCATATATACAAGCCATAGCAACAAAACACAAACAAGATCATAACTTTCTAACTAATCTCAACATTAGACTTCATTTTCAAGTCTAAATTGTAACATCACATACAAGAATATAACTACCAAACTAAACTTTTACTATAATACAACAAACAACCAATATTATTTAACAATACTAACAACATAAATAAAGAAGAAACTTTTCTCAAAAAGATGTGAATTTTACTCACTAAAACTCAACTAAATCGACTAAAACTTGAAATGGTCCTAGATCTAAGCCTCCTCTTTGATAAAAATGTGATTTTTGGACCTAAATAGGCCTAGATGGCTTAGTCTTGGGCTTAGTAGGCTCAACCATGGCCTTCTTGTGGTGTTCTTTCTTTGTCTTTGAAAGAGAAGAGGGTATAGAGAAGAAAGGAAGCATTTTTAAGTGTTATAAGGAAGTAAAAGAGAGAAAAAGTGATTATTTTTTTGTGAAAAAAATTAGAAAATATTTTAAAGCCATTAGAGAGCTTTGGAAAGCTTAAGAGATAAGGTGGAAGATTTTAAAAAGTTGAAAATGGAATGAGAATGGAAAGAGAGAGATTTGGAATTTGTTTTACATAAAATAGATTTAGTAAATTACCTTTTTGCCCCTAAAGTACATACCCTTCACCAAAATCATGCCACATCACCCCCATCCACCTACTTGCCTTGAAATACATGCATGAACCAAGGTTTTACCCTTTTACCCAATGTATAATGCATGAATTAATAATAGTGTGTAAGAAATGTGAGTGATAAGTGACTTTTCATATTTTATTTTGATTTAAAACTTGAAAATTGTCACATCTTATCCCTTAAGTAAAGATATTTTTAACCTTTATTATATTACTAATCCATGCTTATATTATTTGTAAATGTGTGCATGTGTTAACTAAGGTGTTCACAACATTTTAACCGACTTTTTATGAGGAAAATTTGAAAATTTTGAAAAAGCTTTCCGGTCACATTTCTAATTTTCTTTTAACTAATTATTTTTGTAAACCAAATTCAAAAAGGAATTTTCTATCACTAGTTATAAATTAAAGAGGGTTATTTAATTATTAAAATCATCAGTTGAATATTTAAATTAATTAAATATTCATAAATCAAAGCGATAAAATTCCGGGTCGTTACATTCTTCCCCCTTAAAAGAATTTCGTCCCCGAAATTTCACCATATGAATGACTCATACTATTCATGAGTCTGCATGATGTTTATAGATTATCCATATATATAATCTGATTCGATCCCCAGTCAAGTACATAACCTCACTTCCGAACTAGATCGCTCACTCAATTCTCTTGTGCGGACTCCAGCCAGGCTCCTTGATTCGGAACCTCTGTTCTCCTTGCATAGCCATATATTATGATAGAAAACTTCGGTTTCCTATCAAGAACCTGCATCGAGTGCTCTCCATCAAAATTGAGTGATAAATCCTTATTCGAAATGTGTAAAACACCTCAAGTCATGTACTCGAATCTTGGATCGAGAACTATAACTCGAATCTTGGATCGAGAACTATATGAGAAAGGAAAATGATCTACGTACAACCTACGTACTCATCTAAAGGTTCTTATTAACCCGTTTACCTTCTTACCCTCCCACAAATATTTAAGAAACCATTTCATAACAATTCCAACTTAGGTTCAAATTTTTTTAAATGATACAACTTATTTATGAAACATTCCTAAATCATCTAAAATTATTAACTTGGATAATACCCTCCTATATCCTAAGAGTATAAATACACACACACACACAACATTTGATTTTTAATTCTCTTCACTTTTAACTATTCAGATGTAGACACAAAATAATTTTGGGTCTTTAAAACTGAGTCGACCAATTCTACATCTTTACCTATTTGGTCCGGAAAGTAGCTAAGAAGAGTAGGATGTTGGTATTCAAACTCAGTCCTAGAGTTTACTTTTTCTTGGACACATCTGAGGTAATGGTTTTTATTAGCTGGCCCAATAACATTAAATAATATTTAACCTCCTAAGTGTTAAAATACAAAAGACATTGTTTAATAAAACCAAGTTTATTAAACCTTCTTATTAAATTAATTCAATTTCTATTAACCCATTTTAAATCAAGATACCTTTACATTCTGAAACCTTAGGAGCCAAGCACCCGGGTTTTATTTCAAAAATCTTTTGAAATGATACTACATATTTAATTCATAGAAAATATACATATAGCTCG
Organism: Allium fistulosum; assembly: GCA_030737815.1. Taxonomy (NCBI): domain Eukaryota; kingdom Viridiplantae; phylum Streptophyta; class Magnoliopsida; order Asparagales; family Amaryllidaceae; genus Allium; species Allium fistulosum. The sequence goes on from CM060907.1 coordinate 211,109,003, forward strand.
GGTAACCCTAAAATGATACTAAGGAACTGGGTATTACCAAACCGCATCATACATTCCCTTTGCCTAGAAGGGTAACACTCAAGAGAAGTGTTTACTATCCAAACACATTTCTATCCCATTTTAAGTTATTTTCGGGCCACTCGAACTAGTTAACTTAAAAATACTTCTTCTATTTAAAAATCCTCCTTTCTAAAATAATACTTCACATATTTTCAACAAAATATTTATTACCAACTTGCTTTGGGTTCGTTCGGATTTGAACTCGTTTCGATCGTACAATGATAAAGAGAATATTTACTAAGTGCCCTACAACATTCGCCTAGGCAAACATCCGATCGTTACTTAGAAAATTATTTTGATTATCCCAAAACAAATCAAGACTCGTTTCCCAACCAATCCAAAGAAAATCCTTCTTACTTAAAATTTTTGTTCCCAAAATTTTTATACTTAAACCAAAATACTTCCAAATATTACTATTATTACTTTCCAAAACCTTGAAAACCATTTTTCAAAGTACCGGGATTAAAGTCCTTAAGTTTCCTACTTAAATCTTTTTATTTTAACGACCCATCTTATGACTCAATCTTTATAAAACCATTTTCTTCTATAAAATCATTCCTAAATATTCTAACTTTAATAAACATTTTTATTAAATCAAATTTTAACCCAACATTAACATCAAATGCCATATAGTCAAATTGCGCAACTTAATTCACAAGGTGTTCGTTTCAATTTTGCCTCAATTTCCTATTTTCCCAACCCCTATTTTCAAAAGGAAAACTATATGTTATCCCACCTTTTGGCAAGGCCGTGAAACCGTAGATTTGGCTAAAACGGGTGGTTAACAACCTTGAGAATTGATGATATACAAGACTATGGACGATGGTCGAGCAGATTCAGATGGGGTCCAGATCAAGGTGTAATCAGTATGAAGTAATAAGCAAAGCCTTATGAGGCTACATTTCAAATTTCAAGTCAATCAGAGTTCATATGCTCGAGTTACGGACAAAGCAAGGATTTATTTGGATCGATCGGGAACGATCCATAAAGCAGCTCAAATCAACGGAGATCGATCGATATTTCAAAATCCACAAGGACAGCTCACTTGAAACTTTCAAAACCTCAGTATATTGAAGAGTGGATCCCACAAAAACAATCACACATAAATACCTTGAGAAATGAAGAAAGCCGATCGTTGTTGGACGATCGTTATTTGTCGATCCTTCATAACGATCGGTGAACAGTCCAAGTGTAGCAAAGGTTGATCCATATCTTGTAATCTACAACTCAGATTGACTTCATATTTTAGGGACAAGTTCAAGAGGCATGTCCAACCCTCCAAAAATGATCGCACATAAATTGGAGGCAAAAATAATGATCGGCTAAAATTTGATCGATCGTTCCAAAATATTGAGTTAGGACCACCGATCGTTATGGTGGGCCCCTACGATCTAAAGACCCTTCTTGCAAAATTCAGCCCAATCCATGCACGTCTTCTCCTATAAATACAACGGCCTTCTCTATAAAGAGGATCTGTCTTTCTGCTGCTTAGGCTCTGCCATTTTTATTCTTCACTCTTATACTAATGGATCTCAGCCTATCCAAACATTCTTGTAATTATAATCAAGTGCAAGATCAATAAAAATATGAAGTGGATGTAGCTCAAGATTGTCGAACCACTATAAAAATCTGTATGTTCATTTACTTTTTCTGCTATGTTTTAATCTCATCCATCATTTAATCTCTACGAGATTCTATTGGGTGTTGATGGCCATTATTGGCGTCAACATTTTGGTGCTTTCACTGAGAAATGAATTCTCGGCTTAATTGGATCTCATCTTCTACGTGTGGATTTTCATGTTTGTGAGATTAGATCTAGCCTTCAATCGACAAGTTTCCTATCATAATTAGATTTGAGAGAGATCTACAAGGAAACAATTTGCCATGGCCAGAGAAGCCAAGTCTACTTCCCTTGCAGAAGAAGGAAATCATGATATTAGTGATTGATTAGTCATGTGTTTGATCAATGTGCATATATTTTTAAAGTTTTAAAGCATCTGTGAATGAATGGTCATCGGCCATGCTCCATACATCCTCAATGAACGATCGTTCCCTACAAATCTATAAGCTGCATCATCTTGTACGTTCGTTTCTCTTGGTCGTTCCACCAACGTGAATTTGGCCGATCGTTTTTTCTATATGATCGTACTGATCATTTCTATATGATCATTTTTGTATGATCATTCCTATAAGATCGTTCTATCCTATAGTTTACACCGATCGTTCTTCCTTACCGATTGTTCGTTCCATAATCGATCGTTCCTCCCTCAACATCATACAATCGTTCCACTGCTATGTGGATTTACACCGATCGTTGCTATACGATTGTTCCTGCCAACATGATTTAAACCGATCATTATTTTCACCGATCGTTATTTCCAACGATCGTTCCAATAGATGGTTTTCACCAATCGTTTTTTCACCGATCGTTCTTGTACGATCTTTACACTGCTACGTGTTTTTGTACGATCGTTCTTTATACGATCGTTCAATCTACTACCGATCGTTCCCGCACGATTGTTTCTATCTAATCATTTGTAGAAAATTGTTCCACCGATCGTTTTCATTACACCGACCGGTTTCCAAAAAAGGTTTTTCGGGTACGCTCCAAATTTTAAGAGAAAAGCTCTAAAAAAATTTTGATTGTTTTCATTGCACCCGAATTCGTGCCACAGCGCAGTGACCCCGCATTCTGCATTCGAAACTCAACTTAAAGACGGTGCATTCTATCCATTTCCCTTACGTCCTATGACTGACCGAGGCATAAGGGATCAAGTGGGGGCTTTTGAATAGCAACCAAGGAATGGACGAGGAGCTACGGTAATCCCAAAGGCAGAAGAACCAAGTTAATATGACAAAAACTACGATCGATTACTAGATCAAACTTCCAAGGTGGATTGCAATTACCCATGATTGATCAGCTTCCAAACGCCTGAATTGATGGCTATAGTTGTCAAAAAGCTCACTTCAAGGTTAACCCGAAGTAATCACCCATCTGACTCGAAGCAAACCCAAGAAACTTTAGCCCAGAGCCAAACTTGCGTAAAACCAAGATTTTCCCCAAGCAAACGCCAATATGAATCCAAGCACCGTTCTTCACTGACCCAACACCTCAAATTCAGCAACTCCAAGCAGATAGCATATTTTCTTGGATCCGACTCCAAGTAAATTGCCACCAATCCATCAATACCGATACATCTAGCTTTACTCATAACTCGACATACGGACTCCAAATGACTTGAAACTTGGTTTGCAACCTCAAGAGGCCTTCCTTACTGCCTTATATGGATTGCACCCCATTTAGGTGAAAGTTTGAGGATGATCATCGACTAACGACCCCATCCTAACCAATTTGCCATTCGATCGTCATTCTCAACCATTCAAATGTTGGACAACCATGCATACATCATTCACAAGCATTACAAGCAACCGTAACTTAAAAATGGACTGAAGACGATTGGAGCATCTCCCTAGTTGAAACCTATTCATCAAATTCGTTCAACGTGTAGAATATCCGAGGAGATTCATTTTGCTGACCATGCCAGCGTATTATGTGGATATAGACCCTCGACAACATCTCGTGAAGTATGAGTGACACATGGATCCCGTAAGAGCGACAAATGCCATCGATTTCAGATGTTTTCCCATATTCCTCGAAAGAATAATGATCTTGCGATTTACGCAGTTACCACCCAGCTCCATCTACTCATCCAATTAATCGAATAAGAAGTTTATCGAGCAATTCAAGATGTATGCAACTCACACAAAGGATGTCATGTCATTATCCAATTTATTCCAGACGTCAGGTGAGCCGCTCAAAGACTTCCTATCGAGATTAAACGTCATCGTCACTAAAGTGAGCAATCCCAGGGAGAATATTATACTAATGGAGTTGACAAGGAGAATCGACCTTAAGACAAACTTTGGCAACTAACTAGGAGAAGAATAATGTAGGCCCGTTGGATGAAGGAATTCAAAGCGAGGGCAGCATTAAGGCCTTAGATGAGGACTCATATTCTATGAGATGAGCCAGAATCACAAAATTCGACTCATATACTCCTTTGAATGATTTAATCAAAAACATCTACTTGGAGACTCATGACTCGAAGCAGTACTGGAAACTAGCCTCGAGAGTGCCCACCGAAACTAAGGAGAAGTCTGGGAAGTATTACATACTTCATGATACAAAAAGTCGTAACACTGGCAATTGCAGACACCTCCGAGATATGGTCGGAAAGCAAACCTAGAAAGGAAAGGTTCAACAATATGTGCAAGCACCATAGAATGGCTGGCAGGGAACATCCGATCAATAAAGAATTTTGATTATCAATTGGACCACCTACGGTCGACTTCCAACTGAGAAAGGCTGGGGCGAAGTGGAATAGCTAGCATACGACGCTGCTTCACTTATCAATAAGATTTATTTCAATTTCGATTATGGTGTGAACTATGACCAACTTGAACTAAACTACTTCCAAACGATGCAGGTGACCAAGTAGTTAGAGTTTTGCGCGAACTAATCTCCACGGACCATGATCGGACCTTTGGATCTTCATTAAGACGAGTGTGATTCAACCGCTCATCAACTACCATATGCCCATGACTTAGGGGAAATGACTCGAAATGGAAAGTGGGCGTGACTTGACCATCCACTTCCTGCTTTGTGCTTCGATTCTGACATAACATCCATGCCTTACTCAGAGCCTGACAAGGTCAGGATCCAGTGAAAAATGGACACGACTGATCGTCCACTCATCAACTTCCGCTCCTGACTTAAAGACCGGAAAAACACTTGGAGTGGATGCAACCCGACCATTCACTCCCCAGCTCATACTTTAAATTTGCCAAAATACTTATGCCTCTGGTGAAGCTCAGCAAGACCGTGGTCTAACTAAAGTGGATGTGATTTGACCGTCCATGCATTAACTCCTACCCTGGACACAGGAGGTAGTTTGGGAGCTCGACTAAAGTAGGCGCGACTGACTGTCTACTCATCAACCACTGCCCTCGACACGAGGACACGGCTGCAGCTTAAGGTGGATGCGGCTTGACTGTCCACCCAATAACTCTCTACCTCCACTTGCAAAGAAGAGTACAGAGCAAATTGTACGAGACCTGACTGTCCAACCCAAGCATGGATGTGATCCGACCATTCTTCGCCTACTCCCTTCCTTGACTTGACAAGAAGAGCTACAATCACCAAGCGGATATGAATCGATCTTCTCACTTGCTAATTTCTATCCTCAATGCTGGGGGCAGAATTCCATTCCACGAATGGACGTGATTCGACAGTTCATTCGACAACTCTTACCTTGACTTAATAGGTGGAGAATAAATCAAAAATGGGTGTGAATGATCACCCATCATATAACTCTAATTCCCAAAGTGCGGACTAGAGTATAAACAAAAAAAGATGGACATGGTCTTGCCGTTCATCGATCAACTCTAGTTCCCAGATTGCGGTCTGGAGTATAAACACCAAGAAGATGGACGCGGTCTGACCATCCATCGATCAACTCTAGTTTCCAGAGTGCGGACTGGAGTATAAACACAAAACGATGGACGCGATCTGATCGTCCATCGATCAACTCTAGCTTCCAGAGTGCGGACCTTAGTATAAACAAAAAAAGGTAGATTCGATCCGACTATCCATCGATCAATTCTAGTTCCCAGAGTGTGGACTGGAGTATAAACACAAAAAGATGGACGTGGTCCGTCCGTCCATCGATCAACTCTAGTTCCCAGAGTGCGGACTAGAGTATAAACATAAAAAGATGGACACAGTCCGACTATCCAACGATCAACTCCAGTATTCAGAGCATGGTCAGGAGTTTGAATACCATCAAAAAGTGGATGTAGTTCGACCGTCCACTTTCCAAATCTTCCCTCTGACTTGGGGGCAAAGACATAACTCAAAGTGGATGCGGTCCGACCATCCGCTCCCCTGTTCGAGCAAGGAGTTCGCCAAAACACTCATTTCACTCCCAACTTTCGGCAGAAGCAATATCTAAATGAAAGTAGATGTGGTACGACCGTCCATGCATTGACTTCTGCTCCGGATGCAAGGAGTATTTTGAGAGCCCAAGTTTAAATCGGATATGACCTGACCATCCAAAATCAGCTCCTTTCCACAATTCGACTTGAAGAACTCCAAGTAAGAGTGAACGTGATATGACTGACCCTTCTTCGACTGCCGCCCCTCACTTGGGGGCAGAAATAATGATTAAGGAAACTGTGGTTCGACCATTCTCTGTAATAACTCTATGTCCCCAGAGTGTGGACAGGAGTACAAACACAAGTTGGGTGTGATTCGACCACCCACCAACAAACTCTTATCCTCGGAGTGCGGATATGAGTATAAATAAATAGATGAGTGTGGTTTGACCACTCACTATTCTATAAACTCCAACTTGAACCCGACAAGAGGAGTATAAACTTGCTATGGATGGAATTCGACCATCCATGAACTAACTTCGCTAACCCAAGATTGGGGGTAGGAGTACAAATTACTGAAAGCTGAATGCGACAGCTCAATATAGCTCCGGCTTGGTGTTCTTTACGACTCAAGGCAACGACTGCAAGGAGGCCTCGACACAAAACCAATCAGAACGACATCCGAAGTTACGGACGACCGATTATATCATACCACCGGATCTAGTGTTAATATCGATCTGCACCAACCATAAATGGATATGACGCGAACGTCCATCGAATGACTCCGGTCACCAGAGCATGGATAGGAGAATAAACCACGAATGAATGCGACTTGACCATTCATTCTTCAACACCTTCCTTTGATCCGTCAGGAGGAGTACGAAACCAGATGAGCATGACTCGACCACTCTTGAACCAACTCTGTCCTTAGATCTGATGAGATAATACGAATCAAAATGGGCGTGATTGACCATCCAGCTTTGAATGAATGCGACGCGATCATTCGTTCATTGACTCTTACCATTATCTTACTAAAAAGAGCAGTTTGAAATGGACATGAGTTCATGACTTGACCGTTCAAACACTGATCCTTTCCCTTTGTTAGATAAGGGGAGCAACAGCCACAAATTGGGTGTGACTTAACCATCCATTCTTTGGTCCTTTCCTAGAGTATGGCGATATCCGCATCGAAAGTGGACATGATTAACCGTCCTGTGCTCTGCTAATGCCCGAAATCCGATAGGAATCAAATCTTCCCCCGGGAAGGAAAACCAAAATACGCACGACTCGGCTTTCCATCAAATAACTTGATCACACGATTCAACGGGAAAGATTATAAAGCTAAAGTGGACATAACTTGCCTTCCTACTTATCGACGTATGCCCTAGACTTGGGGGCACGAGCAAGAAACAAGATGAATGTGAACCAACCATTCATCGATCAACTCTAAGTCTTTAGAGCTTAGGTGGGAGTATAAACACGACTAGGACGAGACTTGACCGTCTATGCAGTACATATATCAACTCGAGATTGGGAGTAGAAGTGTGATCATCCAAAGACTGACTACGATGGCTTAATATTGTAACTTATACCTAGTGTTTTACAACAACTCGAGGCTATGACCAAAAGGATGCCTAGAGATAGAATCGTCGAACGATGCCCAAGCTCATGGGAAACTGACCATCACTCTAATCTGAACAACAAGTGATGAATCAAGAGTACATTGAATGGAAGCACGTTACTCGAATATACAAGCAGATTCAAACTCAAAGCAAGAGCCAGCTATACAGTTGCCCGCAACATGGGGCTGGACCATACTCGACATTTGATTCAACGTGCTTCTAAGCTTGATCTTCGGCCATTTGCAGATAATCTCTCAAAGCATCTCGAGCCCTTCACTATCAGACTCAATAACTCATGACAAGACTCTGGGATTCGATCGGAGTAACCGTCATCATTGACTGTCCCAATCAGATTTCACATTGATTATTATGCGAAATAGTTACGTTTGAACTCAAGGAATCCAAGGCTGCACCCGCTGAGCTAACGATCAATATTACAGTCAGCTATAGCGACCTATCATGGGTACTGAAGATCGGATCACAACTTAGTGCAACGATGATGAAGGAACTACCTGGCTTTCCTTGAATGAATTTTGATGGGTTCGCTTGGACCCATTCTGACATGTGTGTGATCTCACCGACTATCGTGAGCCATGCATTGAATATTGACCCAAGGTGAAACAAAAGCAATGCGACATGGATCTGGAAAGATTTGCCGCACTTAAAGGGGAGGCGGATAAACTAAAAAACAATGGATTTATCCGCGATGCCCTCTACCCGAAATGGATATCCAATCCAGTTCATGTGACAAAAGCTGATGGAAACTGGCAGACATACGTCGACTACTCTAACCTGAACAAGGCATGCTAGAAAGATAGCTTTCCACCTTCGAGGATCGACCAGCTGGTAGACTCAATTGTTGGATATGAACTGCTTTCATTTATGGATGTGTACTCCGGATACAACCAGATCCTGATGCACGTCCTCGACTCAGAGCACACAAAATTCATTACGGATTTAGGGCTATATCATTATGTTGTGATGCCGTTTGAACTAAATAATGCTGAAGCTACTTACCAGAGATTAGTCAACAGGATGTTCAAAGACCAGATTGGGCGATCAATGGAAGTATATGTGATGATATGCTCATGAAGTCACGATGATCAAATGACCACATCGACGACTTAGTGGAGATATTCAGTGTTCAATGAAAATATGGAATGAAACTGAATCCCTTGAAATGCTCTTTCGGCATTGCATCGAGGTTTCATCGTCAACTATTGCGCAATCTTAGCCAAGCCTAAGAAGATTCAGGCAATCAGAGACATTCTGGTACTGAAGACAATCAAGCAGGTACAACGCCTAAATAGGAAGATCACCGTCCTAAGTCAATTCATCTCTAGGGCCACCGACAAGTGAATTCTCTTCTTCGACCTAATCAGGAGAGGGAAGAGAAACTTTGAATGGATCCATAACTGCGTTGTCGCATTTCAAGCTCTGATAGATCACTTAGAGCGACCTCTCATCCTATCCAAGCCAGTGGATTATGAAGAATTATACACCTATTTAGTGGTGTCGGTACATGCCATAAGTGCCGCACTGTTACACGGAGAGAATCAGATCCAAAGGCCAGTATATTATGTTATCAAGCAATTGACAGGTGCTGAGAGAAACTACCTAAAGCTGGAAAGGCTCACGTAATACATGTTCATTGCATCATAAAAGCTTCGCCTTTACTTCCAGGCTTACCCCATCAACGTCTACACCGACCAGCCGTTACAACGGGTCCTACAGCGATCTGAGATGTCTGGAAGGTTGCTCAAATGGAATATCGAGTTAAGCTAATTCGATACCACTTATCTCCCTCGGGAGCTATCCAGGGACAAACAATAGCAGACTTCATATCTGAATTCAACGCTTTAGACAACTATTCGAAGAGCAATGGAGAACCGACCAACCAATGGAAAATATACACGGATGGAGTTTCCAATGATCGGTGACCTGGCATCGGAGTTGTGTTAATGACTCCTGAGGAACGATCGATCTGTTACGCCTTGAAACTCGACTTCCCTGCAATAAGTAATGAAGCTAAGTATGAAGCCTTGATCGCCAGGCTCAAACTTGCTAGAGAACTGGGAGTGGAAACTTTAAATATCTTTAGTGATTCCTGGTTAGTAGTATGCCAAGCCAGGGAATATTATCTTGCTAGGGGGTAGCGACTTGCTCCTTATCATGGTCGGGTCCAAGAGCTACCAACCGACTTTGAGTATTACACCATTACATGAATCCTCAGAGAAAAAATGAAAAAGCCGAGTCACTGCCTATGCTGGCCAGTTCTGGGGATGCGCAACAAATAGACTTTGTCCCGGTTGAAGTACTTAACTGTTAACCTAGAAAATGGATCAACACCCTAGATTGAGCATGAAAGCACTAGCCCTGTTCTTACAGAGCAATAATACAGAGAATAAATGCAGAAAAACAGAAATAGTAAGAAGACAAGAAGATTTTTATAGTGGTTCCGCTGTTAATGAAGCCTACGTCCATTTAAAACTTTTATTATTGACTGATTGTTGTTACAAGGTGAATTAAATTACAAAGTTGTTGAATATCCCAAGTTAGACTAAGTCCCCAATGCTGGAGTTTACTTGAGAATCACAGTAAACCCCTTGGATGACTGTTGTGAGGAGGGAGGAGAAGAGTGAAGAATAATTTCTATAGAGTTTCAGCAGCCAGTCCAAAGTAGCCTCGTTATGTTGTAGATAGGTGAGTATTTATAGAGGTTGAAGAGCTACTCGGCTAGGCCTTCTTTCCAGATGCTTACAAAGGACCGTAGTAAGTCGCACTGCAAATTTCATCACAAGTCGAGCTAACTTGATGGATCGCTAGTGATCCATAGGCTATGGATAGCTAGCGATCCATAGCTTCTGGCTCGATGGTGACCCAATGGCTTGAGATGCTTCCCTATACCCTCTACTTTGAAGTCCACAACGACCTGGCGAAATGGTATGGATCACTAGCGATCCATAGTGCATGGATTACTAGCGATCCATGCACTTAGTGTATTTTTGAGCTTGTCTTTGACTACCCATTGGACCATGACGCAAGTGAACTAAAGAATCTTCGAGCCAAGATGATGGATCGCTGGCGATCAATAGATGATGGATCGCTAGCGATCCACTGCCTTTGCGTATTTTTACTTTTCTTTCATCTGATTTCTTTTGGTTAGATGCTCTAGTCTTTTTGGTTGGCTCTTAAGCTATTCTGACTCGACCAAGCTGTTTCGACTTCCTTTGGATTCTGCGGGGTTAAAAACCAGGATAACATTTTCCCCCCAGAGTATGTCTTCATTGAAAATAAGGTGTGCTCTAGAAGTAATTGCTTTCCATTTCTGCTTGGCGAGGTTCAGGTAATCATGTTAGAACCATGTGAATTTGACGTCGGCTATTCAGTTGCTCGTTAAGTTTTGACCTAAATTGTTGTTGCTAGTCATAACACGCCAAGTTTGGTCCCATAACTTTCAAAATGCCTTTAGACAGCACGTGGATGATAACGGCTAGTTTTGGAACCGATCGAGCTCAATTTGATGGATCGCAAGCGATCCATAGCTTTGATTTGGTGGATCGCTGGTGATCCATAATACAAAGGTCGCAATGACTAAGACGTTTTTTCGTGTAATCTCCTATTTAACTGTCTCGAGCCGATCCATCTTCATTCTTACTTTCTTCTTGCAACCTGAGCCTTCTCTTGCGATTTGAGCTACTTCCTGCGATTCGACCCAAGCTTTGACCAAACCCTATTCTATCGTCGTCGCCGACCAGAGCCTCTCGCCGTTGACTGACCTTAAGCTCGCTACTGCTTTGATCTCAACCCTAACTCCTTCTGGATCACCGTCGACCAAACCCTAACTCTATCATCTGCCTTCTTGGATCGCCGTCGACCATACCCTTCTAGATCGCTAGATTGCTAGGTTGTTGGATCGCCACTGTCAAAAACTCCAATCATCTTTGCCCTTTGATTCTTGATTCGAGGTGGGTGATGCCGATTTTGATGTTCATTTACTGATTCGACGATGGAGTGTATTGGTGATGATTATAGCAAAGAGTCTGAGTTGATTGTGATTTAATGGAGGAAGATAGTAAATCGAGTCTTGAGTTCTTCACGGAACGACATTCGAGCCTTGCCCCGGTGGATGACATGTTTTGCTGTCTTCGTCCATTGAACTAGAATTGACTTGTACTAAGTTACATTGTCGATACCGCATGACGCATTGCGAATTGGTTTTACCCTTCCAGAGGATTAGGATTGATCTTGGTTTTTGCACGCTCGGTGTACCTGTACTGGGAAGAACTTTCCATATCTCTTTGGACAACGGATCCGTTATCGATCGTTGATCGATAACGGGTAAGTGTAGCAGAAGTAATTCCAAAAAACGATATGAAAAGTCCTTTTCCCTTTCCACTACAATCGAGCTATCTACACGGGATAGAGGGTTTATAGTGTTCAGGACACCAAGCTCACCACCCATAGATAACACATTGCACTTGCCTCGGTATATACTTGAAATTTGACGTGTCGGCGTGAATCGATATCCTTTCGAAATTCAAGTGTTGTAGGGGAGTTTTTAGTTAAAGATATAATTACCTGACCGCTTTGGACGCAAGTCTTGTTATTTAGTATGAAGTATCCATCTTCTCACCATAAGTCTAGCAAAGGAAGACCGGCACTTTCAGAAGCTGAATCATCGTCTGTCATACCTTCCTCTTCCACTTCACGGCCTGAATATAGTCAGCTAGTCCCAGTTGGTCCAATTGTGTACCAAACTTTGCCGACTTTCAAAGTTCTTCTTAACCCGCCGAAGAGAGCTTCTTCTGTAATCTCCGTCAAGGTTTTGCATAACATTTGCTTGCAACATGGCATTTCGAAGGATGACGTGCGCCTGTCGAAGAAGGATGAATTCGCCCATATGTCGCCCCCGAGGTACACTGCTTGCCATCGATATATGTGATTAAATGAAGCAGTGCCTCCCTTCAATGATATCTTGAGAGAAACTCTTCAAACCTGGAATTGCCCCCATTCCAAATCCATCCTAATGGGTATGCAATCTTGACTTGCTTGCACGGTCTGTTTATGCAGAATTTAACCGTGCTCCAAGTTTCGACGAGTTGAGATATTTCCACTCATTTAAGAGGAGAGACGATTGTTCGTCCCTTATCGTCATTGAGGCCCAAAGGAATCGCAAGGTCATGCTGCAGCTTCAAAGCAATTTTTCCCAATTCAAGACTCAATACTTCTTCGTTAGATGTCCCGAAGGGTTCAATCGCCTTTGGACAATGGGGGGTAAGTTCTCTTCTTTACTCATTGAATTCTGAAATGTCGCTATGGAGTTTCTAACAAGTCAAATGCTTCCTGTAGTTATTCCGAAACCAAATAAAGACTTATCACTTGACCAAACTTTCCATACCCTGAAGACTGTAGATGCCGAGGAAAGATCGGTTATGTTCTTGCTGATGGATGAAAACTTGCTTCGGTATGGACTGTTGCATCCAGGGAGATCTGTTGTAGCGTTTGAAGTCCCATCTCTTTCTCGTCTCAAAATACGAACGCACTCTACTTCTTCATTTCATGGTTCTGAAGGGGGTGTTTTTCAAGAAAAGGAAGGCTTGTCTGGCGAGTCGATTGAAGAGACTCATGAGGGAAGAGATGTTGCGACCAAAGACAGCGGCCCAGCCAGAATGCCCCCGGTTCCGAAGGAAGGGGAAGAAGAGTTTAACAACGAGAAGGCAAGGCTTCAGCGGCAATAGAAAAGGAGGAGGGTGGAGTTGAGAGTAGCAGTAACTATGATTCATCCTCTAGTGATGATGATTTTGACGTGGGTTCTGGTGACGAAGACTCCGAATCATGCGACGAGACTTCGAGGATGAGTCCCATTATTCCGAACTCGCCTCCCCAAGAGACCCACAATAAAGATGCTACCCCAGAAGTCAAGCGATGTCGGGATTCCCAAATTAAAGATGCCAGCGTAGACTTTAGGATTCTGAGCAACGTCTAGTTCGATTTTGATGAACTTTTAGGAGAAGATTTTAGATTTGAAGAGACATCTCCTCGTCTGGGCCATGTTGCGCCCGAAATCAATCCGATTTCTACCACAATGGCTGCCCGATCTGGTTTGTGATGTTATTTTAGGCCTCCCTCCGGACACGTTACACGTTTCACTAGGGTCACATTCACTTACATACATTATTCAAGCCTATTTTCCATTAATGAAGCTCTTTGTCTATTCTTCATGTCAGGTACTATGAGAGGACGTGGTCTTTATGACGATCTCGAGGAGTTCACCAATTCGCAATGCTAGTCGAAACAATCCACTAACCGTCATCAGCCTCATGAGACCGAGGAGGAATGGAGAAAACAGAAGGATTCGAAGGCTGAAGCTCATCGCCGGGACGAGAGGGAATGGAGTCGTACGTACAAAAGCAATTACGAGAAGAGAAAGACCTTTGATGACCGAGAGGAACCATCCAAAAGGTCAAAGGTTGATCACAGTTCTCATCCTTCAAAGCAATAGGCCTTTGCCCCGGCTCCAGCTTCAATCGATCTCGATGTTCCAGTTTCTTCTGTTCAAGCTCCAACTTCATCCCAAGTTCCATCGTCCCACATGGTACTTGCCCTTGGTTCTTCACAGCCTCACTGGAGATCGGCTTATGTTCTTCTATCTGGTCCTCCTAGACTTGAAGCAGCGGTCCTCAGGTGGTTTTTAAAAGGGGTTATGTTTGACTACGACGTTCGCCCAGTCCGCAAGAATTCATATATGCCTCACCTTCAAGTGATCCAAAGAGATTTGGAGCAAGCCGAGGGATGGAAAAAACTATGCAAGCAGTTGGCTGATACAAACTGTAACAATTACCAAGAGTTCTCTACTTTAAATCAGAGATGGATGGCTTCGAGAATGCACTGGCGGAACGCGTTGCCAGAATTGAACGATTGGTACAATAAAGGGACGTGGTGCTTCGGGAGAGTAAAAATAGCGCCGACTTGCTAAAAGAGTTGAAAGAGGCCCATGAGAGAATAAAGATCGTCTATAGAGATGAAATTAAGAAGGCCCATGTAGAAGAAGTCAAGTTGAAAGAAGAGCTGGAAGCTCGCAACACGATTATTGAAGCCCAGAAGAAGACCATTGTTGATCACGACAAGATTGTTGAAGGGCATCACAAAACAATCACGGAATATGAGGAGGTCGTGAAGTCGCATGATAAGACCATTTTCAATCAGGCCCAGATGATTGCCCTGCTCCAGGAAAGAGTTGCGCAGCTTAGCGTCGATAAAACTCACATCGAAGTTGAAAAGGCCGCCGTTACAGCGGATTATTTGGAGCTACATGACACTTTTGAAAGGAAGATGGACGATGCCATCTTAAACTTCTACGACAACTCCCTGATGCATTAGGTGAATCTCAGTTATCTGGGCCCCAAGTTCCCACGCACTCTTGCCATGGTTTGGGAGGAAATTTTGACGCGTTTTCGAGATAGCGGGGATGTCTACACTCAGCGAGAGCTAGAGGATGCCTACCTTAACAAGGAGTCAAAGAAGGCACAGATAGAGGGCTGGGAAATTCTACGAATTGAAAAGGAATGGGAAGCTACCGAAGTTGCTATGGCAGCGACTGCCAAAACAATGTTGGAGCTCCTTGTTTCCGGACCTGGTGAATCGTTCGAGACAGCCTCATGATCAATTGGCGAGTTATGGGCCTGAAGCCCCTGCGTAGATTATGACACCATCCAAAGAAGGAGAAGGCGGTGAATATGAGATCAGCATTCTCGACCACTCCTCTGATGTAGGTAAACTTCTTGTTTCTCTCGAGTTCGAGAATTTTCAACTTACGCTGCAGGAGCAAGACGAACTTAATGCTTTCATTTTTGATCTTATAGGCCCGTCTTCCTTACCTGCTAATCCACCGGTTTCCTTGATACCCAGACCCGTCGTTATTTCAACCGCTTCCGTACTCATCTCTATAGCTACTTCGATTGCTGTGTCTGTGTCTGGTCGTAGCCAGGGCCAGAGTCTGAGTAGATCGCTGCATTACATGGCTTAGATGACCCTTCCATATCTTTGGAGGGCGACTTTATAGCAACCGAAGCTCGGGAGCAGGATGTCCCAGATTGAGCAGTCGCGTAAATCCGAACAGCAACTGGTTGCCATCAAGAAAGAAACGGTTGAAGCGGTTAAATCCTTGAGGAGCCCTCGCAATTCCCGGAAGCACAAGACGAAAGGGGAGACTTTCAAGAAGGCTAAAGAGCAGGGAGGAGATGTTGGCACCGAGGAAATAGTTGATATCACCGGTAGTGACTTTACCTCTGGTCGGGATTCTGAGAGGAAGCAAAAACTTCCAGCCAAAGGCAGGAAGGGGAGTGGCGGAAAGAGGCATTGAGAAGCCTGGATGGCAGTGGAGCTGATTTTTGAGGCGGTTTATTTTGTTTTGTTCAAGTTCAGAGTCTGCACTTACTACTTTTGTTGTAGCATTTGTACTTTTTCTTTTTGTTGGCCGGTATTGTGTGGGCACGGCTCCCACATTTTGACCTCGTTGTAAAAAATAGATATAAGTAATACAATGCTGACATTTTGATTGTAACTTTACATGTCTGCTTATCTGTGTTTTATGTACTTATGTCTATTTCGTTTGGTTTGTATTTCATTTTATCTAGTCCTGTGTTTACTGCCAAACTTCTTTGTTTGGAGTAACAGAACTTGTGAAGTGTTTTTGTTCTTGAGCATTTCTATTTGAGTACAGGTGTATGCCCCCCAGTTCACACGGATGTTTACTTCGAACACCTAACAAATGACCGGTTGGTCCGAGTGCTTGTTTATTATGTCTTCTTTATCACCAAACTTACTTTATGGTTCCTATCCTTGGGAACTTATGATTTGAACGGCTTAATTATAGATTTACTGCTGGCCAACAATTGGAATTTCTTGCCGATTTGTAGCACATTTATTTTGTTGGATTCATGCCCATTACTCCTGATATTAGGAGCGGGTTGATCCTTGTTATTCCTGCAATGGATGAGTTTCCCGGTATCATTGGGGCAATTTCGGTACTTAAAAGTGTGTGCGGCTTATTGAGTGCGCGGCTTTTGGGACCGGTATGACCCGTCGATCCAGAACGGTTTCAGAACTTCTCAACATTTCCAATCTTCCAGCAATGTGAGGAGTTTTTTAAGAGCGTGATTCCACGGCTCGAAAAGGTGGTGCGCAGCTTATGGGATGCGCGGCTTTAGGACTGATATGACCCGTCGATCCAGAACGGTTTCGAAACTTCTCGATGTTGCCAATCTTTAGGCAACGTGAGGAGTTTTTAAGAGCATGATTCCACGGCTTGAAAAGGTAGTGTGCGGTTTAGGAATGCACGACTTCGATTTGAGCCTTCCCGATGCCGCCGAAGCAACACCGGCTCTTAGAAGGCGGGGATCGGATTCCGCCGATCCAACGGTTTGAGTCGATTTGCTTTCGTCGACCCAGCGGGTAAGTAGGGCATACTTGAGCGTGATTCTACTATCTCAAGCAGCACTTGAATGGTTTTGAGCCGATTTGACCCCGTCGACTCAGCGGGTTATTATTATGAACGTAGTTTTATTGGTTCAGAAATCAATTTTATTAAGAAAATTTGGGCAAGTTCTACCTATTTACAATGCCCTAGGTATCCTAGGATGGTTTATTTACTGAAAAATAGAAAGTATATAAGATAGTTTCAGATAAAGTAAGGATGCAAAGCAATTCGTTGTTCCATGCTCGAGGAATTTGGATTCCGTCCACGGTTGTCAGTTTGAAAGTTCTGTCTCCCAGCTTTTAATTGCCACATATGGCCCTTCCCAGTTCGGTCCGTAGGCTGCCGACACGGGATAGAATCTTTTGAGGATGAGGTCTCCCACTTCAAAGGTTTGGTTGCGAACTCTGGAGTTGAAGTACCGTGCGACCCTTTTTGGTAAGCAGCAGTCCTCAGATCAGCTTCTCCCCTCTTTTCGTCAATCACATCAAGCGACTTGAGTAAGAGCTGCTCGTTTTGCCTTTGATTGAAATTCTGTTCGATGGGAGGGGACTTCTAGCTCTATAGGGATCATTGCTTCTGAAACATATGCCAAAGCGAATGGGGTATGCCCAGTTGCTGCTTTGTGTGTTGTTCTATAGGCCCATAGTGCGAGTGGAAGTTCATCAACCCAATTCGCTTTAGCTTTAGTAACAAAATTAATAACATATTTACTTGATGGTGGACTTGACGATCTTGTTTATTGCTTCCACTTGCCTGTTTACTTGTGGATGAGTGACTGCGGAAAAGTTTTTCTCGATTCGGAAGCGCTTGCAAAAGTCTTTGAACTTGGAGCTTTCAAATTGGGTCCCATTATCAGTGATGGTTTTTTATGGCACGCCAAACCTATAAATGATGTTCTTAGTAACAAAATTAATAACTTTCTTTTTTGTAATGGTGACCAAGGGTTCCTCTTCGATCCATTTTGTGAAATAGTCAGCGGCAACTATAGCATAGCCCCTCCTTTAGCTATCGGCAATACGCCAATTAGGTCAATTCCTCATATTGCGAACGACCATGGGCTGATGTAACGACCTTAATTTTAACTAACATTATTTATAACATTTAATTAGTTAAATTAAATGAAATAATGTAAGTGGTTAAGGGATTGAGATTTGTGTTAATAGAGGGTAGCCATGCCTTATGAACAATGAATTAAAAGGGAAATAGATAAGGGCAAAGTAGGAATAAGTTATATTTATATACCCTGAACCCTCATACCACTTCATTTTACACGTTCACAAACTAAAATCAACACATAAAAGAGGCCGGCCACCATTACGGGGAAAGCAACAAGAAGATAAAGCTAGAATCAAAAGAAGGACGCTTAATTAACTTAATCCAAGATCAAATCTCAACTCCTTAACAACAAGCTAAAGGTGAATAATAGGTTACATCTCATGTTTTTCTTATCTTCATTTTAGTTGAGATCTGAATATATTTTGCAAATGATTTGCCATGTTTTTATTGTTTAATGAATATATATGCATGTTGACGATATATGCCATGTCATATAGATTTTACGATAAGGTTTAACTTGAAAAACCAATTAAATGACATCCAAATGCCTTGCAATTTTAATATAAGGTCATAAATAATATTTTAGAGATAGGTTCCAAGTTTTATAATTTTCTGAATTAATGTGGATTTATTATGAATTTTCTAGTGAAGAAATTGGTTAATTGGGTTTAAAATTAATTATGGCTATTATATGTTAGCTTTGGGTCAGAAATTTATATATGTTAGAAAACATGTTAAAAGTGATTTATGGGAATTTTGTAGATTTTTCCTAAGTGTTTTAATAAGTATATAAAATTATTTAAGGTATGGGACATAAATGTTTTATATGTTTATAAAAGGAGAAGGGGTAATTTGTAAATGTTTTAAATTGTTAAATTCTGAATTTCTGTAGCATTTTTGGAAAAGATTTTGGAAACGAAATTGCCAACCAATCATATGTTGACAAACAAAGCAGGTTAGTTGAAAAGAAATTACTTTTTAAAGTCAAAAATCAGTTTTTATAAGGTTTTGCTGTTTCGCTACATTCGGCAGCTACCTTTCGACTTCATACTTCCGCCTCCTTCCTAGTCGAAACCAATACACATGGTATCAAAAGCCTTGGTATGTAGTGGATTGGAGATAGACGAAAGGTATAGAGTTAAAACAGGGGTTCCGAAGGGCTCGAAAACTTGTTTTGATTTTAAAAGTAAATGCGCCTGCTTTGCCTTCGAAAAGAATGCTTTTGAATAAGATAGCTTTCGACTTAGTCAAATGTTTTAAAGAAAGGTTTCGAAAGAGGTTGCGCCTTTGTTTTATAAAGAAACTTTCGAAGGGGTCGAAATCCCTTGCTGACGCATTCAACCTTTAGAATCAATGCCTTCGAAAGGGTGCTTTCGCTTTAAACCTTGAGCCGCTTCTCCAATGCTTTCAAAGAGGTTGGTTTCGACACCATCCACTTCTTTTACTTAGAAAATTGCTTTCGAAAGAGTTGCTTTCGACTTAGTTCTTTTAAGACCCTTTTGATATTTTGAAAGTTAAACCCAAAGGTTTCGAAAGGAATGGTTTTAAATGGTTCCAAAAGGTTATTCCACATGTTTTATTTGAACCCAATGCTTTCGAAAGGTTTGATTTATGTGAAGGACTTAGTGCTTTCGAAAGGTATATGTTAAAGGTTTCGTAGGGGTGGTTCCCCAATGTTTTCGAAAGGTTTACCTTAGTGTTTAAATGGAGGGTTTTGAATGTTTTTGAAAGGCATGTTTAAAGTGTTTTGAAAAGAGGATGTCTAAGGTTTAATAAAGCTTTCGAAAGGATATTTTCAATGTTTTTGAAGGGTCTATTGTAAATGGTTTGGAAAGGTATGTTTTGGCCTTTCGTCCTAAAGTAATAAAGTAAAGTAGTTTACTTGTATCGAAAGTGGTACTTTCAATGGTTTCGAAAGGGGTACTTTCAATGGTTTCGAAGAGTATTTAGAGGTTTTAAACAAAGGTTTCGAATGTTTTCATTAGCAATGTTTTGTATAAAGTATATATAACATGGCAGAGTTATTTGAGTAAAGCTTAGAGTATATTTTCCTTGCTTAAGTATGATTTAAAGGGTTAAATCAATTTGAAAGAAATGTTTTCAAGAAAAATTTGATGGGGTAGTTGACCCAAAGTAAATGACTTAGATATTAGAATACCATATGGGACTGGTATGGGGTCGCGCCCTATACTTTAGCTAGTAGCCCCAAGCTAATATAAGTCCAAAATTCCAGTGTGTAAGGCTTTATCACAGGTAAGACTAAAATGATGTTACACACAGAAAAGAATATACAGAGTAAAGGTAGGTTATTGGTGAGCCCGCAAAACCATTAGGATCAGTTAACCCTAGGAGAGGTAAGTTAGGACAGACCGTCCAAGAGTGTGTCTAACAGAAGTTAGATTATTTTTTTATTTTGTCTGGTAGGCCCGAGTTAGCTAAAGGTTAGTAGTTAGCCAAACAAAACTATAGTGTTCGAATAGATAGTCCAATTATTACCTGATTTGTATGCATACATGATATTGCTATTATTGTTTTAACCAATTTGGTTGCAGGATTTTGATTTGCAAAAGATATATTTTAAAAAGGGATATTAGTGAGGGGAAACCCATTCCGATCTCACTTAATATCAGTAAACCGAGATGTATAGTATTATTCACACCAGGCTTTATGTATGACTCAAAGTTTATGTTTTTCCCCTTAAACACTCGGGTGCTCAAAATATGATTTGAGTGCATTGAGAGTTGAGGATTTACAGGTTTTAGTAGGTGGACGAATAAAGCTTCCGAAGACATGCAGGAGGCATGGATAGCTATTTAGGAGTTGTTTTTATTTCCGCTATGATGTATTAAGACTGTTATGTCTATTTAGTACTCTGATCATCCAAGGGGGCATCTTCATATGTCGCTCTTGGCATATTTTGTAATAATTATATTTGATCAAAAACTGGGAATCGATTATGGCATTATGTAATTTGAATATGAAATATTACTTTGAAATGTAATCAGAAAAGTTGTTTTAATCTCTGTTGTATTTATTTCATATTCATGTGCTCTGATATTATGGATACCATTAACATTACCATATTTTGTCACCGGATGTTAATACTATAGATGACTACAGCATCTGTAGCGCTTAGTTTCGGACCTCAAGATAGGGGATGTTACAACTTGGTATCAGAGCATAGGTTTATGAAAAACCTTAAACTTAAAATGATTTTTGGAAACATAATCCTAAGGAATTAAGAAAAGATCGGGTATGGGATAATGCTATAGTAACGTACTTGTATTTGCTATATATAAGTATACGCTATATCTCTATTCTCCTATCTCTCTTAGGCTATTCTTCTGTATCTTACGAAGGCCCGACTATAGATATGGATGCTAGAAGTGAAAGAGTTAACCTTGGTGGGGGAAGCACCACAACTAATGGAAATGCCAGACCAAATACAAGGAGGAATCAAGGTCAGGCACAAGCTGCAAATATGGGTGCTGGAGTCCCGTAAGTAGATATGGGAGCAATATATCAGTTCTTTGTAAACACAATGCAAGCGGGAGTTGCTGCTGGAGTAGTTGGAGGAAATGTAGAAGGAGGAAATCAGGAAGCTCCAGTGGTTAATAACAATGTTGTTTTGAGTAGAGATTATGCTCGGCCGGGAGGAAAGCCGTTTATTGGTACTGAAGACACAATCGAAGTAGAGAATTGGTTATTTCATTGCCAGAGGATTTTCGCTGATTTGGGGCTCAATGATGAGCAGAAGAGGAGAATCGTTTCTAGACATCTACAAGGAGCCACACTGTATTGGTGGAACAGTGTTATTGTTGGAGTCAATGAGGAGACTATGACTTGGGCTGAGTTCAGGAGAAGGTTCGAATAAAGGTTTATGTTGGAGATTGTGAAGTCTACTCTGCTCAGGAAGTTTGCTAAGTTGGAGCAGGGAGACATGACTGTGCTTGAGTATGCGACGAGGTTTGAGGAGCTAGCAAGATATGGTATGATACTATTGATACTATTATTAAGAGAAATGAAAAGTTCATTCGGGGTTGAAGCCTGAGCTTGCAAAGGTCACATTACCGCATATTAGGGATCCATGTGATGTTGTTGTTGAGATGGCCTTGAGGCATGAAGAGATGCTCACTTTTCTTGAAAGAAATAAGGTAAAGGAAGTTCAAGGAGTGCAGAGTCAGAAAAGAAAGTTTTTCCATAAGAAGGGAGCTCTGAAGGGTGGAGCTGCTAATAAGGGAAAGGTGGAGGTTGTCTCCTATAAATGTGACAAGAAAGGGCATTATGCAAATGAATGTCACTCGTGAGATGGAAAGAAGGTGATCGGGAAGCTTCAACTGTGATCAAATTGGACATTATAAGAACCAGTGTAAGGAGCTAGCCAAGAATGGAAAGGGAAAATTGTTTGCATTGGAGCCAGCTACCTCGAGGCCAACAGCAGAGGAAAAGGGAAAAGCTGTGTTGGGAGGTACGCTTATGATTCATGGTATGTCAGTTAGCATTCTTTTTTATATCGGTGCGTCGCATTCTTTTATATCTCATTGTTTGGCAAATAAGCTTAACCTAGAAACCTCATACCTAGTTACTTCCTTAAGGGTTGCAAATCCGATAGGAGGGTATGCGACTCTTGGGATGAGATGTGACCACCTAGAGTTTGAATTGTTAGGTCATACCTTTGTTTGCAGTTTGCATGTGTTTGATTTCGTAGGATTCGGAATTATTTTGGGTATGGATTGGTTAAGTAAATACGATGCTGGGATATTTTTCTATGATTGGAAAATAACGCTTAGACACCTTGACTGTAGTGATTGGATTGTATATTCCGTAGAAAACCCTAGTTTTGAGGTTAATGCTTTGTTGGGTGTTGTGGAGGTAGAAGACGGGTTGATTCGAGTTTTCGTGGTTAAGGAATTCGTAGATGTATTTGAACCCGTAGTAGGATTGCCACCGAAACAAGCTATTGAGTTTCGGATAGATTTAGTGCCAGGAGCATAACCAGTGAGTAGACGCTAAGCAAGATGAGACCTGCCGAGTTGAGGGAGTTAAAGGAACAGTTGGTGGATTTAGAAGGTAAGAATTTTATCAGACCAAGAAGTCTGCCTTGGGGAGCAGCCGTAGTGTTTGCCAAGAAGTTGGACGGATCATTAAGGTTGTGTATCGATTATCGTAAGTTGAATGAGAAGACGATAAAGAATCGATATCCATTGCCTATAATTAATGATTTGTTCGACTAGTTAAGTGGAGCCAAAGTATTTTCCCAGTTGGATTTAGCAACAGGGTTCCATCAGCTTAGAGTAGCAGAGGATAGTATTCCTTTGATGGCGTTTAGAACCAGATATGGATCGTACAAATGGTTAGTAATGTTGTTCGGACTAACTAATGCACCAGCATTCTTTTTGGATTTGATGAACCGAGTTTTCCGAGAACACTTGGATAGGTTCGTGTTGGTATTCATAGATGATATTTTGATATACTCTAAGGATGAAAGAGAGCATGAAGTTGATCTTAGAGTGGTGCTTGAGACGTTAAGGCAGCATCAGTTGAAGACGAAATTTTCGAAGCATCATTTCTGGAAGAAGGAAGTGAAGTTTTTGGTCATGTAGTCTCAGAGAAAGGGTTTTATGTAGATCCGACTAAGATTGAAGCAATGAATAATTGGAAGAGACCGAGACAGTGACTGAAATAAAGAGTTTTCTTGGTTTAGCAGGGTATTATCGGAGGTTCATAAAGGATTTTTCATGGATAGTGGCACCGATGACCAAGCTAACGCGAAAGGATGTGAAGTTTGTTTGGACCGATAAGTGTGAGGAAGCATTCTAGGGATTGAAACACTTATTGTATGCTAGTTGTTCCAGAAGGGAATCAGGATTTAGTAGTGTATACAGATGCATGTGGAATAGGATTAGGAGTTGTGGTAATGCAAAGAGGTAAAGTGATTGCCTATGCATCTCGACAGCTTAGACCACATGAGGTTAGATATCCAATGCATGATTTAGAATTAGCTGTGGTAATTTTTGCGTTGAAGGTGTGGAGACATTACCTGTTGGGAGAGAGATTCAAGTTGTATACGGATCATAAGTCACTGAAATATTTAGTCTCTCAGAAGGAGTTGAATATGAGACAGCAGAGGTGGTTAGAGTTTTTAGCCGCTTATGACTTTGGTGAGTACACACCAGGAAAAGGCAATAAGGTTGCAGATGTACTTAGAAGAAAACATCAGAATGCAGTGTTGGTGATGATAGCTGAGTGGAAAAATTTGGAAGCTTTAACGACATGCATAATATAGTGGAGATCCGAAGCTAGATCTAGTAAGGAAATGGTTATGTTGTCATCTTTAGAAGTTCGAACGGTGATGATCGAAAAGATTGCTTCTAAACAGAATGAGGATCCATTATTAGTTGAATGGATCAGAAAGCTAAGGATGGAATAGAGAGCGATGACTTGAAATATTTTAGTCTTGACCAGAATGGGTGGTTGAGGAAAAAAGGAAGATTATGTGTTCCAAATGTAGGAAGCATTAGAAGGAAGTTCTTGAAGAATGTCATCGTTCAAAGTTCACTATACATCCAGGAGGAACTAAGATGTATCAGGGCATGAGAGGAGTTTCTTCTGGGAAGGTATGAAGAGAGATGTAGGCTTATGGGTGAAACAATGTTTGAACTGCCAACAGTTAAAAGCCGAACATTAGAAACCAAGTGGGTTACTTCAGCCTTTAGATGTTCCAGTTTGGAAGTGAGATTCGATCTCAATAGATTTATTGACGGGTTGCCTAGATCTAATAGAGGAAATGAAAGTATATGGGTCATAGTGGACCGGTTAACCAAGAGTGCCCATTTCATTCCAGTTAAGTCAACCTGGACGGCACCTATTTTAGCTAAATTATATATGAAGAATGTAGTTATACTGCATGGGATTCCTAGTAGTATAGTAAGTGATAGAGATTCCCTATTCACTAGCGAATTCTAGAAGAGTCTACAGGAGATTTTAGGAACCAAGCTCAAGATGAGTACCGCTTACTATCCACAGATAGATGGTAAAATGGAAAGAGTTGACAAAGTCTTAGAAGATTTGTTACGGGCTTGTGTTCTAGATTTTGGAGGATCGTAGGAAGACCATCTACACTTAGTCGAGTTTTCATATAACAACAGTTATCAGGCTAGTATATGGATGGCACCATTTAAAGCTTTGTATGGAAGGCCATGCAAATCTCCAGTTTGTTGGTTAGAGAATGGGGATAGGTTAGTTCTTGGTCCGGATTTAGTTAGAGAAGTTGTAGAGAAGATTGAGTTAATTCGATCTAGAATGAAGGAAGCTCGGTCTAGGCAGAAGATTTATGCTGATAGAAGATAGAAAGACTTAGAATTCTCAGTTGGAGATCATGTTTTCATCAAGGTATCACCGATGAAAGGTGTGATTCCATTTGGGAAATCAGTGAAATTGGCACCGAGATTTGTTGGACCATTTCCTATTGTAGAAAGGATCAGGAAACTCGCATATAGAGTAGAGTTACCGAACAGTTTGGTAGGAGTCCACGATATTTTTCATATTTCTCATCTAAGACAGTGTATTTGAGATCCGGATACTACTATAGTACCGACTGTTTTAGAGGACTTAGTAGTGGAACCGAACTTGACTATAGTTAGGAAGCCAGTTCGTATAGTCGCGAGAGATGAGAAGAGGCTAAGGAACAAGACAGTCAGATTAGTAAAGGTCCAGTGGAGCGACAACGAGAGAGACTGTACTTGGGAAACTAAGAACAGGATTAGAGACGCTTATCCTGATTTGTTTCATGGTATGTTTTACCTTTATGATTGATTTGATGTGTACCTTATCGTAATTTCGGGGATGAAATCCTTTAAGGAGGGGAGTCTGTAATGACCTTAATTTTAAGTAACATTATTTAGGACATTTAATTAGTTAAATTAAATGAAATAATATAAGTGGTTAAGGGATTGAGATTTGTGTTAATAGAGGGTAGCCATGCCTTATGAACATTGAATTAAAAGGGAAATAGATAAGGGCAAAGTAGGAATAAGTTATATTTATATACCCTAAACCCTCATACCACTTCATTTTACACGTTCACAAACTAAAATCAGAACATAAAAGAGGCTGGCCACCATTAGGGGGAAAGCAAGAAGAAGATAAAGCTAGAATCAAAAGAAGGAAGCTTCATCAACTTAATCCAAGATCAAATCTCAACTCCTTAACAACAAGCTAAAGGTGAATAATAGGTTACATCTCATGTTTTCTTATCTTCGCTTTTAGTTGAGATCCGAATTTATTTTGCAAATGATTTTCCATGTTTTGATTGTTTAATGGATATATATGTGCTTGTTGATGATATATGCTATTTCATATAGATTATATGATAAGGTTTAACTTGAAAAGTCAATTAAATGACATCCAAATGCCTTGCGATTTTAATGTAAGGTCAGGAATAATATTTTAGAGATGGGTTTCAAGTTTCATAATTTTCTGAATTAATGTGGATTTATTATGAATTTTCTAGTGAAGAAATTGGTTAATTGGGTTTAAAATTAATTACGGCTATTACATGTCAAATTTGGGTCAGAAATTTATATGTGTTAGAAAATATGTTAAAAGTGATTTATGGGAATTTTTGTAGATTTTTCCTAAGTGTTTTAATAAGTATATAAAATTATTTAAGGTATGGGACTTAAATGTTTTATATGTTTATAAAAGGAGAAGGGGTAATTTGTAAATGTTTTAAATTGTTAAATTCTGAATTTTGGCAACTCTTTTAGAAAAGATTTTGGAAAAGAAATTGGCAACCAATCATATGTTGACAAACAAAGCGGGTTAGTTGAAAAGAAATTACTTTTTAAAGTCAAAAATCAGTTTTTATAAGGTTTTGCCGTTTCGCTACACTCGGCAGCTAACTTTCAACTTCATACTTCCGCCTCCTTCCTAGTTGAAACCAATACGCATGGTATCAAAAGCCTTGGTACATAGTGGATTGGAGATAGGCAAAAGGTATAGAGTCGAAACAGGGGTTCCGAAGGGGTCGAAACCTTGTTTTGCTTTTAAAAGGAAATGCACCTTGTTTGCCTTCGAAAAGAATGCTTTCGGATAAGATAGCTTTCGACTTAGTCAAATGTTTTAAAGAAAGCTTTCGAAAGAGGTTGCGCCTTTGTTTTATAACGAAGCTTTCAAAAGGGTCGAAACCCCTTGCTGCCGCATTCAACCTTTTGAAGCAATGCCTTCAAATGGGTGCTTTCGCTTTAAACCTTGAGCCTCTTCTCCAATGCTTTCGAAGGGGTTGGTTTCGACACCATCCACTTCTTTTACTTAGGAAATTTCTTTTGAAAGACTTGCTTTCGACTTAGTTCTTTTAAGACCCTTTTGATATTTTGAAAGTTAAACCCAAAGGTTTCGAAAGGAACGGTTTTAAATGGTTCTGAAAGGTTATTGCACATGTTTTACTTAAACCCAATGCTTTCGAAAGGTTTGATTTATGTAAAGGACTTAGTGCTTTCGAAAGGTATATGAGGTTTCGAAGAGGTGGTTCCCCAATGTTTTCGAAAGGTTTACCTTAGTGTTTAAATGGAGGGTTTCCAATGTTTTCAAAAGGCATGTTTAAAGTGTTTTGAAAAGAGGATGTCTAAGGGTTTATAAAGCTTTCGAAAAGATATTTTCAATGTTTTCGAAGGGTCTATTGTAAATGGTTTCGAAAGGTATGTTCTGGCCTTTCGGCCTAAAGTTATAAAGTAAAGTAGTTTACTTGTATCAAAAGGGGTACTTTCAATAGTTTCGAAAGGGGTACTTTCAATGGTTTATAAAGTGGTACTTTCAGGTTTTAAACAATGGTTTCGATTGTTTTCATCAGCAATGTTTTGTGTAAAGTATATATAACATGGCAAAGTGATTTGAGTAAAGCTTAAAGTATATTTTCCTTGCTTAAGTATGATTTAAAGGGTTAAATCAATTTGAAAAAATATTTTCAAGGAAAAGTTGGTGGGGTAGTTGACCCAAAGTAAATGACTTAGATATTAGAATGCCAGATGGGACTGGTATGATGTTGCATCCTATACTTTAGCTAGTAGCCCCTTGCTAATATAAGTCCAAAATTCCAGTGTGTAGGGCTTTGTCACAGGTTAGACTAAAATGATGTTACACACAGAAAGGAATATATAGAGTAAAGATAGGTTATTGGTGAGCCCGCAAAACCATTAGGATCAGTTGACCCTGGGAGAAGTAAGTTAGGGACAGACCGTCCAAGAGTGTGTCTAACAGAAGTTGGATTATTTGTTTATTTTGTCTGGTAGGCCCGAGTCAGCCAAAGTTTAGTGGTTAGCCAAACAATACTATAGTGTTTGGACAGATAGTCCATTTATTACCTGATTTGTATGCATACATGATATTGCTATTGTTGTTTTAACCAGTTTGGTTGCACGATTTTGATTTATAGAAGATATATTTTTGAAAGGGATATTAGTGAGGGAAAACTCGTTCCGCTAAGAGGCGTTGTCTCACTTAATATCATTAAACGAGATGTATAGTATTATTCACACCAGGCTTTATGTCCGAGTCGAAGTTTATGTTTTTCACCTTAAACTCACGAGTGCTCAAAATATGATTTGAGTAGCTTGAGAGTCGAGGATTTACAGGTTTTAGTAGGTGGACGAATAAAGCTTCCAAAGACGTGCAGGAGGCATGGATAGCTATTTAGGAGTTGTTTTTATTTCCACTGTGATGTATTAAGACTGTTATGTCTATTTAGTACTCTGATCATCCATGGGGGCATCTTCATATGTCGCTCTTGACGTATTTTGTAATAATTATATTTGATCAAAACCTAGGAATCGATTATGGGATTATGTAATTTGAATATGAAATATTTCTTTGAAATGTAATCAGACAAGTTGTTTTAATCTGTGCTATTTTTATTTCATATTCATGTGCTTCTGATATTATGGAGACCATTAACATTACCGTATTTTGTCACGGAAGTTATTACTCTAGATGACTGCAGCATTGGTAGTGCTTAGCTTCAGGCCTCAAGATAGGGGATGTTACAGCAGACCATCTGCGGTAACTCTATCAAGAGAGTTCTTTTAATCTTGTTGAATCTTTGGCATCGATCATACCGTCCGACGTAATCTGTTGCATCATGATTCACCATTGGTCAGAAATATATGTATCGGAGGATTTTCTTTGCAAGGGTTTCCCCCTCAGTATGGTCTCCGCAGTCGCCTTTGTGAACTTCCTTCAGGATCCGCGAAGCTTTATCGTCGGTCACGTATCTAAGCATGGGGGTAGAGAATCCCCTTCGGTAGAGTATTCCATCCTGTATTATGAATCACGGTGCCTTCCGGAGAAGCCTTTTCCGTTGGTTCCTATCAGTTGGAAGAGTCCATGTGAGCAAGTAGTCTTTGATTGGCGTCATCCATGTTTCTGGTTCGACAGTGGTTTCAAAGATCTAGTCGACATCCATTTCATTTATACTTGGAGCGGTCAGGGTTTCAACCGGCACTAGTCCCAACGATTGAGCTTCTCCGGAGCTTGCCAATTTAGCTAAGTAATCAGCCTTCGTGTTTTACTCCCGCGGGATGTGAGTTATGGTGTAATGTTCGATGTCGTTCAACAACTCTTGTACTTTAGGTAGATATGGGGCAAGGTTCTCCCCTCGAGCCTAGTATTCGCCTTTCACCTGGCAGACAACTAGTTGAGAGTCACTGTAAATATGAACGGACTTTATTCTGAGTTCCTTCATAGCTTTCAGTCCTGCCATCAATGCTTCATATTCCGCTTCGTTATTCATTGCAGGGAATTCCAAGCGTAAGGCATAGCAAATGGCTCGTCCTTCGGGGGTTTCAAGCACTACCCCTGCCCTCGAACAGTTGTTATTAGACACGCCGTCGACGAAGAGTTTCCATCGTGTTTCCACTTCCAATGGTATTTCTTCTTCATCATCTCGTATGGTAAACTCAGCGATGAAATTTGCTAGCGCTTGCCCATTGATTGCCCTTCTTGGATGGTAAGTGATATCATATTGGCTCAATTCGATATTCCATTTGAGGAATCGCCCGGAGGTTTCGGGTCGGTACAGTACTTGCTTCAAAGGCTGATCGTTAGCACTTTGATCGAATGCGCCTGGAAATATGGTCGTAACTTCATAGACGCGATCAAGAGGCAATACGTTAGCTTTTCCAGCTTCGGGTAATTTTTCTCGGCTCCAGTAAACTGCTTGCTAATGTAGTATACGGGTCGCTGAATTTTTGCTTCTTCACGCTCAAGGGCAACACTCAACGTGTGAGGTGAGACTACTATATAGATGAATAGGTCCTCTCCATCCACTAGCTTTGATAGGATTGGCGGGGCTTCCATGTGTCGCAGCAACTCTTCAATGCAGTTTGACAAGCTTCATTTCACTCGAAGTTTTTCCTTTCTTTAATGCATCAAAGAACGGTATACACTTGTCAGTGGCTTTCGAGATGAACCGACTTAACGCTGCGACTTTCCCATTCAAGCTTTGTAGTTCTATCTTGTTCTTCAGGGCTTGGACTTCTCGTAGGGCAGTTATTTGCTCTGGGTTTGCTTCAATACCTCTGGCGCTCACTATGAATCCTAAGAACTTTCCAGAGGCTACCCCGAAGTGACATTTGAGTGGGTTAAGTTTCATCCCATATTTTCGAAGTATTTCAAACATTTCAGCGAGATTATCCAAGTGGTTGGCAGCTACTTGTGATTTAACCAACATGTCATCTACATAGACCTTCATGGTTTTTCCAATCTGATGCTTGAACGTGGCATTTACAAACCTTTAGTAGGATGACATGCGTTCTTTAAACCGAATGGCATTAACCTATAGCAGTATAATCTTAGGTCGGTGATGAAGCTGGTGTTTTCCTGGTCGGGCTCGTGCATCAGGATTTGATTGTAGCCTAAGTACGTGTCCATAAATGATAGCAGTTCATGCGTAGCCATTCCGTCCACAAGCTGGTCAATTCTGGGAAGTGGAAAAACTATCCTTCGGGCAGGTTTGTTTAAGTCTGAGTAGTCGATGCAAGTTCGACATTTCCCGTTGGACGTTTTGACCAAAACCGGGTTAGATACCCGTTCAGGGTAGGTCGCATCACGGATAAAACCATTGGCCATCAGTTTGTCTACTTCTTCTCTCAATTCCTTGGACCGCTTGGGGCCCAGGCTGTGCCTCTTTTGCTTTGTGATGTAAACCTGGGGTCAATGTTGAGTGCATGGCATGCAATTTCTGGAGATACCCCACACATATCGGAATGTGTCCAAGCGAACAAATCCAAGTTGGCATGAAGAAATTTAGTGAGTTCTAATCGCATCTTGTTTCCAAGGTGCGATCCAATTTTCAAGACCCGTGTCGGGTCATCCATATCGACAGGAATAGACACCGTCAATTCTACCGATGTTGCTCGATCCTCCCCTGAACTCTTCTTTCTGTAGCCAAAAGCCTTGTCGAATTGGCTATGGTCCCCAAGCCAGGGCGGCTCTATAGTTGTTATTCGATAGGTTCGCGAATGTGAAGAGTTCTCCCCACATTCTTCCCATTTTCTTTCCTTCTGGATTCACGTAGTTCTGCGATATAACATTCCCTGGCGACACTTTGGTCTCCTTTGATCATTCCAACTCCATTTTTCATTGGGAATTTCATGGTAAGGAACCATTGGGCTAAAGCAATTATGAAATCCGCCATTGCGGGTCGTCCCAAGAAGGCATTGTATGTCGATATTTCGTCTACGATCACAAAGGTTTGGGTGAGGGTGACTCTTCGGTCGCCTTTCCCAAGTTCTGCAGGTAAGTCAATCGTTCTGATAGGTTGTTTAGGCTCGCTGGTGAATCCTTGAATTTTGGTTTGGCAGGTAGATACATCTTTCATGCTGATCTTCATTTGATTAAAGGTGCGGTTGAAAAGTATATTCATAGAACTGCCGTTGTCAACCAATACTCATCAGACCACGGCGGGTTCGATCCTTATTGTCACGACCATGGGATCGAGAGTTGGAGCTTTGATCCCTTCGGTGTCATGATTTCAAAATACTATATCATCATTCAAAGTTTTCGCTGCTTGGCTGGAGCTCCATCTTCGATTGCAAGGCACGATTCCTTCGAAGCGTGCATTAACGAACTCGCATACCGCTCCATTTCTCCCCAACTTCTCTGCGCGGGATATGGCCCTCCAGATATCATTCTAATGATGAGACTCTGGTCAGTTCACTTCGATCTCTCCTCACTGGTTCCGGCTTGGTTTCTTCGATCCCTAGGAGCTTGGGGAGCCACGGGCTGGTCAGGATTTTGTGATTTCTTCATGTATTGTTGAATCTTGTTCTCCCAGATCAGCTCTTCGATCAAGTTCTTTAGATGACGGCACTCATTGGTGTTGTGACCATGCGTCTCGTGGAAGCGACACAACTTCCCCGAGCGCTTTTGTTATTCAGTTGCTTCCTTCTTATGGGGTTTTTTATACTCCTCTGTCCCCTGTGTTGCAAGATAGATGTTTTTCGGAGTATCATTGAGTGGGGTGTAATCCTCGGGCCTGAAACCTTTAAGTCGTTTATTGTTACCACTTCTTTTATTGGAATTTTGGTTCTTCTTTTTTTGGTTCCCGTCTCTCCCTACACTTCCTTCAGCGGTCTTGGAGGCATTTATGTTTTGATTGATCTCCATGTCACTATGCCCGATGTTCATTGGTTGCACGCTAGTAGACTTCCTTTCCAACTCCTGAGCCTCTTCCAATCTCAAGTATTGACTCGCCTTACGGTTGAAGTCCTTCCTAGTGGTAGGATGTTTCATCTTGATCCATTTTCCAAACTCAGTTTTGAGGTGTATAGCATGGACTAAAGCCATGAAAACCATATCTTCATTCGGATTGCTTACCTCCATCACTGCGGTATTAAACCGGTTCATGAAAGACTTCAAAGATTCATTTCGTCACTGGAATAGGCCGGATAAGGACATCACGTCTTTAAGCTGCGCTCTGTGAAGTCCAAATTGATCAAGGAATCTTGTTGCTAGTTGGTCGAAAGTAGAGATAGATCTTGGTGGAAGCCTAGTGAACCACATAGAAGCAATTCCTTCTAGAAAAATGGAAAAACATCTACACTGAATAGCGTCCGAAGCATTCGCTCCATCCATGTACCAACTGTACTTGTACAAATGGGGTTTTGGGTCTTTTATTTCGTCATAGGATGGAATAGTTGGCATAGTGAACTTTTCTAGATACCGCCCATTCAAGATTTCATTAGTGTAGGGAGTCCGACTTGGAGCGGATCCCCATTCATCATCTCTTTTATTCTTATTCTCATCCATCAACCGCTTGACCATATCCGTAATAAATGCCTCTGATCTCCGGTAGTCCGGGGGTCGGTTGTTAGTCACCACACCGAGCGTTTGGCTTTGCAAACGGTCTTGGTGAGTAGGCTGAAGCCTAGGCTCTCCTGTCTTTGGAAGCCACTCCCTCGGGGTCCCGTTGGCTTGCGTTGGCCTGATTGGGGTAGTCTGGAAATTCCTGGCATTATCGAACACATTGGCGTTTCCTTCCAACTTGCCATCGTTAAATTTCTCTCCATCTCTGAGTCGAAGAGGTCCATGGCTATATCCTCTTGTGGGGTCTTCGCTCCTTGGTTCAAGTTCATAGCTGATTTCCTTGCGGTTGGTGGATTACTTGTGTTTCCTTCCACGTTGATTCCCACAGTTCCAGCTATCACTCCTCTTTGCGGTTGCTTTCCGTTTCTTCTATTTAGACCAGAGACGGAATAATTTTCATACCCCACGGCAGCCGCGGGTTCTGCTATAGTTCTTAGAGCAGGATGTGACTGTAAGGTCAAGAGGGCATTAAGCTTATCCATCAGAGCTCTTTGACTACTTTCCATCTTTTGATTGATTTCATCAACCATTTTATTTAATTCATCTCTTGTAACGATTTCGCGTTGATTGGAGGATCCTGGTGCCTAATCTCCTACGTTAGCGCCACTTACTTCGATTTGCTGGTGATTCATTTCTTCTCCGGTTATTACTACCCCTATGGATCTTCCAGAAGCAGTTCTTCTTCTTCCCGGAGCCATTGATTTTTAGTAGCGGATCTTTTGAATAAATATTAAGGATCTAACTTCTGAACCTATCTGATCCAAAGTAGATAGCTCAATCTAAGCCTGAGTTGGAGCTTTTCAGTGAAAGCACTAAAATGTTAACCCAGAAAATGGATCAACACCCTGGATTGACTGTGAAAGCACCAGCCCTATTCTTCCAGAGCAATAATAGAGAGAATAAATGCAGAAAAAACAGAAATAGTAAGAAGACAAGAAGATTTTTATAGTGGTTCGCTGTTAATGAAGCCTACGTCCACTTTATAACTTTTACTATTGACTGATTATCGTTACAAGGTGAATTGAATTACAAAGTTGTTGAATATCACAAGTTAGACTAAGTGCCTAATGTTGGAGTTTACTGGAGAATCACAGTAAACCACTTGGATGACTGTTGTGAGGAGGGAGGAGAAGAGTGAAGAATAATTTCTGTAGAGTTTCCGCAGCCAGTCCAGAGGATCCCCTTTATGTTGCAGATAGGTGAGTATTTATAGAGGTTGGAGAGCTACTGGGCTAGGCCTTCTTGCCAGATGCTTGCAAAGGATCGTAGGAAGTCGCACTGCAAATTTCATCACAAGTCAAGCTAACTTGATGGATCGCTAGCGATCCATAGGCTATGGATCGCTAGTGATCCATAGCTTCTGGCTTGATGAAGACCTAATGGCTTGAGATGCTTCCCCCTACCCTCTACTTTGAAGTCCATAGCGACCTGGCGAAATGGTATGGATCACTAGCGATCAATAGTGCATGGATCACTAGAGATCCATGTACTTAGTGTATTTATGAGCTTTGTCTTTGACTACCCATTGGACCATGACGCAAGTGAACTAAAGAATCTTCAAACCAAGATCATGGATCGCTGGCGATCCACTGCCTTTGCATATTTTCGCTTTTCTTTCGTCTGATTTCTTTTGGTTAGATGCTCTAGTATTTTTGGTTGGCTCTTGAGCTATTCTGACTCGACCAAGCTGTTCGGACTTCCTTCGAATTCTGCTGGGTTAAAAACCCGGATAACATTAACTTTCCAAGTATTGACAGATGGAGATCGACTAGATCTTGGAGATGGAGCCAGAAAAGGAGTCATGGATGACTCCTATCAATGACTATCTACAATGGGGGGTCCTTCCTAGACGGAGGAATGAAAAGCGACAGATCCTCTCCAATGCTTCATGATGCATCATCCAAGAAGGAGTCATGTATAGAAAGGGTTTCTTCGTTCCCCTACTTCAGTGTATCGCCCATGAAGAAATAAAATGAGTCTCGAGAGAAGTCCATGAACGAGAATGATACAATCACACTGCAAAGCAAACCCTAAAAAAATACTCCTATACGGGTACTACTAGCCAACTGTCAAATGAGATGCAGCTGGTCACGCTAGACAATGCGACAAGTGCTAGATGTT
Organism: Allium fistulosum; assembly: GCA_030737815.1. Lineage (NCBI taxonomy): Eukaryota > Viridiplantae > Streptophyta > Magnoliopsida > Asparagales > Amaryllidaceae > Allium > Allium fistulosum. The sequence goes on from CM060907.1 coordinate 211,144,637, forward strand.
TGCAAAAAAATTCCGAGAGCTCCGTCGATGAAAGTTACACAAATGGTCAGTACATGGCCGTTTGCCACATGGGGCATTGATATTATCGGTTCCTTACCGATCTCTAAAGATGGATCAAAGTACGATGTCGTAGCAGTGGATTACTTCACCAAATGGGCTGAAGCTAAACCTTTAGCCACGACCACAATGAAGAAAGTAATCAACTTCATTGTCCGAAGCATTATCTTCCATTTTGGCCTTCAATGAACCATTGTAACTGATAATGGAACCCAATTCAACAATGCTAAATTCAAAGACTTCTGCCATCGGCATCATATTGATGATAGATTTGCAACAGTTGTTCACCCTCAAGCAAACAGACAAGTTAGGCTTTGAACAAAATCATAAAGTCCATTCTAAAGAAACGTTTGGAAAATGCTAGAGGCAAGTGGGTAGATGAGCTCCCAATAGCATTATGGGCTTGCAGAACCACCCACAAGTACGTGACTGGCCGTACTCCATTCGCCCTTGCTTACGGCTCTGAAGCCATCATTCCTGTAGAACATGAAGTCCCTTCCCATCAAGTGACTTATTACGACCCCTATTTGATTATAATAAAAATATAAATGAGGATTTGCAATCCAATTGCAATTAAACTATAAGGAATTAGTGATGACTCATGAGCGTACATACGCATCTCGGAGCCAATAAAAAGAACGTGTGCCTGAATGAGCACGTGTATATTCTAAAAATTCAATTTCTTAAAACTGACAAAAATTGAATTTTCACCTGGAGTTATTAGAGAAAAGACTGGATCAGATAGCGAAAGCTTACTAACCTTGTAAAACTGGAAACATATAGCAACTGATAAAATACAATCCTGAATTTATGATGTTGCAAATCGACCAATAGTCATGACGAACAGAAATAAATACAACTATTAGTAAAGACGACTCAACGGAAGGATAGCGACCGTTCAATAAACTAAATGGAATCATTTTCGATGATTGAAGCTTATGGCGATTCAAAGCACGTCATGTTCGAACAAGATGTACTTTGGGGGGAAAAATGATATCATGCCTTTTGGCAAGGCCGTGAAACCGTAGATTTGGCTAAAACGGGTGGTTACCAACCTTGAGAATCAGTGATATACAAGACTATGTGATTATCAAGCAGATTCGGACTGAGTCTAAATCAAGATGTAATCGGTATGAAGTAATAAGCAAAGCCCCATGGGGCTACATTTCAAATTTCAAGTAAATTGAAGTTCATATGCTCAAGTTACGAACAAAGCAAGGATTTATTTGCACCGATCGAGAATGATCCATAAAGCAGTTCAAATCAACGGAGATCGATCGATATTTCAAAATCCACATGGACGGTTCACTTGAAACTTTTAGAGCCATAGTATATTGAAGAGTGGAGCCCATAAAAACGATCGCACATAAATACCTTGAGAAATGAAGTTGGCCGATCGATGTTGGTCGATCGTTATTTGTCGATCCTTCATAACGATCAGTGAATATATATTCCAAGTGCAGCAAAGGTTGATCCATATCTCGTTATCTAAAACTCAGATTGACTTCATATTTTAGGGACAAGTTCAAGAGGCATGTGGGACCCTCCAAAAACGATTGCACGTAAATTGGAGGCAAAAATAACGATCGGCTAAACTTTGGCTGATCATTTCAAAATATCGAGTTAGGGCCACCGATCGTTATGGTGGGCCCCTACGGATCTAGAGACTCTTCTTGCAAAATTTCAGTCCAGTCCAGTCCATGCACGTCCTCTCCAATAAATACAGCAGTCATTCTCCATAAAGAGGATCCTTCTTTCTACTGCCTAGGCTCTGCCATTTTTATTCTTTACTCTATACTAATGGATCACAATCGATCCAAACATTCTTGTAATTATAATCAAGTGCAAGACCAATAAAAATATGAAGTGGACGTAGGCCAAGATTGCCAAACTACTATAAAAATTTGTGTGTTCATTTACTTTTTGTGCTATGTTTTAATTTCATCCATCGTTTAATATCTACGAGATTCTATTGGGTGTTGATGCCCATTTTTGGCGTCAACACTATCCATATAAACACTCAATCCTAGCCAATGCTCAACTAGACGAGCATAACTAATAAAACCCAAAATGATAATAATAGAATATTATCATTCCTTAATAAACAATACATCAATAATAACCATACTACTTTTGAAAATCATTCTTTTATACATAAAATATAATCCTAGGTAAAATTACTTCATTTACCCATTTTCAAACGATACCATGTCAGTTGGCCTAGTTCAAGTGTTTAGAGATCTCTATCATTAACGTCTGCTACTCGTATTGATCAGAATCCATATGCCACTGAACAGATCAACCAACACAATATAAAACATTTTTATATCACTAACAAATATGCGCTCTAAAACACGCGCACACACACACACACTCAAACTCATTCTAGGGTGTTACTAACCCTATCTCTAATGAGTTTATCCCACCAAAGTCAAGGTTCCTTCTTAGCCTTCAGCTCTAATAGCAAATGTAACAACCCACCTTTTCGATCATCAGAAGTCGATACTAATACGTCCACGGTATTCACGTGCCGAACAACCAAGTGTCAGAAAGACAGATGGTTAGGGGAAAGAAGAAGAAAGAAGATAAGAACAAACTAAATAACATAGAATCTCACATCGCAACAAATAATCTATAATAAAACAATGATCTTTAAAAAACTTTTATATACATACATCCATCAAAGTACTAGCCTATTATCTACTTGGACAGTTATAACAAATGTCCTTACAATTTCTGATAAATACAACAAAGATGTGCAGCGGAACATACAGAAATATGTAGATACGTCTTGGCCTCTAGCTCGTCTCCTGAGCTCCAATGCATCCAAAGCTAATTTGGAAAATATGCTTAGGCTGACCCAAGTATTATAAGAAAACAATGCCCGGGTCAGTCTGGTAAAACCAGCATGAGAAACTCAAATCACAAGGAATTTTGTTTATTAGAACTTGTAAATCTTTTAAAATCAAAGGTAACTCGTAAGACCACGTCGCATATAAACACGGATGGGTTTTACCTTACGATAACCAAAACATTTTCTATAGATAATCCAATGATATTATAATAATGTCTAAGGGTAAAGTAAGTATAGAATCATAACCGAAATTGTTACATTGATTAAATTCCAGCATAATAGGTATACAACTAAAACCGTAAAGACATGTATTGGAAAATGGATTCCACCAATGACAAGGTTACTGGAGTACCGTCTGTCACAGTACACCACTAGAAAAATGTACCAAGGTCAGCAAGAACGTCTTACACCTCTACTCATAGGACCGACCTACCACTTCCTAGATAGTACGGAATACATCATCACCCCAGTTGCTTTGCAATCTTTACCGAGAGCTCTGTCCAAATCCATAAAAATGAATGCATATTTAGAAAGGTGATGATACATCCTAATTGGGAGTGACTTACTTAGCCCTTCTGCATATCCTCTATTTTAGTCATTCTCGGTTGATGATGCTAGAGGCTACACTTTACCTTTTTATATAGGAAACCCACTTTGAATGCTAACACTGCCCTCTAAGCAACAATGCAGTGCCAACATTCATCCATAAAAGTCGTTCTGGAGATGAACGAACTGAAAGCATACTTGCACTACATCCATTTTGGAATCACCCTCAGGATTAGTAGCAAGCAGCCCTTTCACTTCAGAGGACACCATCGTCAATCCCATCATCTTCATGATGTCTTCAATATGTCACTTGAGTTGGATCGAAGTGGTTTTCAGATAATTCATCCAATCCCAATCTCTTTGAAACAACACTCGATAGTTTTCGGTATACTCAACCTTGATTCTTTTGGAAGTAATCAGACAATACATGGGAGTAGGGATCACCCCATAACTGTTTAAGTGGACGGATCTCCCTATCATTTGTCCTAAGAGAACAAAATGGGATTTTTACGCACAGTACAGCATCATCGAAGATGACCGTGCCATATAACTAACGTGTTTCTCCTAGATATTTCCCAAGTTATATTTTGGTCCAGATTTGTTAGTCGGTTATTTAAATATCAAATAAACAAACAAGCAACAATTCAGAGATTTAATTACCCATGGAAACTACTAAGCCTCATTTAAGTAAATCATTCATCTATTAAGTCTCTTTTCGAAATATTTATTAAATATTCTTATACTTATCCCACTGGCATAAGGATATTCACAAACATTGTGAAAGTTTTCTTATTTCAAAATAACATTAAAAGGATCAAATCAAATGTTATTTAAATTGGAGAGAAAGATAACCTCAAACATAATTCCTTCAATGTTAAGTATGGAACGAATATCCATACCATCAAAATTAAGAAGGTCGGTTAAAGGAAATCCAATCTCAAATTCTATTATACATTTCTTCCATAAATCCTTTTAATAAATCTCTTTTATTTATGAAATCTCCTTTACTTAAATTCCAAACCCATTTATAAAGCACTTTATAAATCTCCATGTTTATTTTATAAACCTCTTTATAAGTACCCAAAATCATTTATAAAACTCTTTATAATTATCCAGAACCATCAATAAACTCTTTTATTAATATCCAAAACCATTTACAAAACTCTTTATAAATCTCCAAAATCATTTATAAAACTCTTTTATAAATATTCATTTATAATTCCCTTTTCTAAATCACCATTTACAAATATCATTTGTAAATCTCTTTATCAAAATAATTGGACAACTTACAAAATCATTTAAAACACTTAGAATTAAAGTCAATTTAAAAACCATAACTTTTACAAATTTGAAAGGAGGCTAAGTCACCACAATGGTACTAAATCAATTTACTATATATTTAAATTTTGTCTTCCAAATCACATAACAGTCACTTACATAAGTCGTCATATATGTAAACACAATCCATAAAACAAATCAGAGAATAACATGACAATATAAACCAACTGGAAAATACATGTCCAAATATCATAATAGCAGGATGGTGATTTGTCCTGCTAGATAGATATCCAAACAATCATTAAGTTTAGTTATAGCAGAATGGGGATTTATTTTGCTAAAAGGATGTTCGAATAATCAATTCGATTAAAGCTATAGCACAACGGTGTTTTGTTCTACTAACTGATGTCAAAGTTGAGTGTAACTATTCACATTTGTACAGTTACTTAATGGTATCGACAATAGAAACCCTTGTGTTCAAAACTATTCTTTGTAAAAGAAAGTTGCCTTTAAACAAATTGATCCTTGGAAAACAAAGTAATTAAGAACTTAAACCTCTTTTTAAATAATTAATTACAAGTTTAATCCTTTGTGAAAACATAATTAAATCTTAAGTAATTCTTAACTTAACTTAATTATTAATTAATAAATATTAACCTTTGATAAATAATTTATTTATAAAGTAAAACCCATAATTAATTTATATTTAGAATAATTAAACACTTACTTAGTAATTAACCCTATACTTAATTAATAATTAATTAAAAATAAGTCATATACTTAATTCATAACTAATTAAAAATTAATCTTAATTAACAAAGATTACTTAAAATTAATCTCACTTTTAAATGATAATTAATTAGTAATTAATATCCACTTAATTATAATCAATAAACCTTGTTTAATTCTTAATTAATTATTAATTACCAAACTTTATGAATTAATAATTTATAAATAAATTCTTAATTGAATATCTTTAAACTTACTATTAAGTTTAGAAAACATTTCTAAAGTTTACGTAGGTATAAAAACTCTATTTCGCAAAAAGTTGAATTTTTACCAAAACTACACCCGTAGCGACTATCGCTATGGATACCGTAACTTGAAATTGTTTTCCTAAGTTATTTTGAAAATTTGTCACCTTTGAAATCTTACTTACCTTTCCAAAACATAAAGTAAGTGTTCTTAAAAATAAAACAAAGTTTGAATGAAAACGAATTGATTTTTGGAACCAAACATCCTAGTTTTATACAAGGGATTTCACGTTGCCAAACCATACAAAAGTGCTAACATTTTGGCATATATAACACAATGACATCATCACATAAACATACATCTCACACTACAACATAAGCAAGATGACAACCATATATACATGGCATAGCAAATAAACACAAACAAGAACATAACTTTTTAACTAATTTCAACATTAGACTTCATTTTCAAGTCTAAATTTCAACATCACATACAAGCATATAACTACCAAACTAGACTTTCACTAGAATACAATAAACAACCAATATTATTTAATAATACTAACAACATAGATAAAGATGAATTTTTTTTCAAAAAGATGTGAGTTTTACTCATCAAAACTCAACTAAATCGACTAAAACTTGAAATAGTCTTAGATTTAAGCCTCAACTTTGATAAAAATGTGATTTTTGGACCTAAAGAGGCCAAGATGGCTTAGCCTTAGGTTTAGTAGGCTCAGCCATGGCCTTCTTAAGGTGTTCTTGCTTTGTTTTTGGAAGAGAAGAGGATGTAGAGAAGAAAGGAAGCATTTTTAACTGTTTTAAGGAAGTAAAAGAGAGAAAAAGTGATTTTTTTTATAAAAAAAAAATTGGAAAATATTTGGAAGTCATTAGAGAGATTTGGAAAGTTTAAGAGATAAGGTGGAAGATTTTAAAAAGTTGAAAATGAAATGAGAATGGAAAGAGAGAGATTTGGAATTTGTTTTATATAAAATGGATTTAGTAAATTACTTTTTGCCCCTAAAGTACATACCCTTCAACAAAATCATGCCACATAACCCCCATCCACCTCCTTGCCTTAAAATAAACACATGAACTAAGGGTTTAAACTTTTACCCAATGTATAGTGCATGAACTAGTACTAATGTGTAAGAGATGTGAGTGATAAGCGACTTTTCATATTTTATTTTAATTTAAAACCTGAAAATTGTCACATCTTATCCCTTAACTTAAGTAAAGATATTATTGGCCTTTATTATATTACTAATCCATGCTTATAATATTTGGAAATGTGTGCATGTGTTAACTAAGGTGTTCACAACATTTTAAACAACTTTTAATGGAGAAAAATTGAAATTTTTGAAAAAGCTTTCCGGTTACATTTTTTAATTTTTCTTTTGACTAATTATTTTTGTAATTCAAAAAGGAATTTTTTATCAGTAGTTATAAATTAAAGAGGGTTATTTAATTATTAAAACCATCAATTGAATATTTAAAATGAATTAAATATTCACAAATCAAAGCGATAAAATTCTGGGTTGTTACAGTAATGATTAGATTTAATTCTATAATTGCGAAATGATTTTAATTATCAATTTTACATTAGATTAGTTGATTGAAACATAATGAATTGGGACTTCACTATATTTGATATTGCTGGTTAAGACTGGAAAAAAAAGATTAGGCTTTTGGTATTTTAGTGATATTTTAATTCATTGGAATGTATATTTTTGTAAGTAGATTTCCATATACTGTCAAGTTTAAATTTAGCAAAAGTGTGATGTTTGAAATGACAAAAAACAAATATATGTCTATAAAAGAAAGATCCATAAAAATAAAGGTAGTTACTATATTTTGTACTGTCTATTTGAATAAATAAAAAGAGAACTCCTTGTAATTACAAACATCGCACAAACCACCTCTTTGATATAAAATATGAAAATTTACTGTGTAACGGTTAATTGAAAGTTTAGATTCCAATTTATTAAAATGTAGTAAATTCCAAAGGTGTAATATTTAAATAAGAATGAAACTAAAAATTTAATAAAGTGAAAACCAATGAAAAAGGAAGTTTGAGTGATAGGCAAGAAAAATAAGCCGGGAAATGAGATTGATGTTTAGATTAAGTCTGATGATCGAATGAAATGGCTTACTTTGCTTAAAATAATTAAATTTAAAGATGTCTAGATTAAGTCTGATTGTTAAATGAAATGGAATAGAAATCAAAGTTAAACTAATGAATGCAGTAGCAACGATATCAATGATAGAAAATGAGAAGTAGTGAATGAATTTGTTAAGTTAAAAGCTAAATGCATAGTAAAATGAAGACCTAGGATCAAACACAAAAGATGTAGAGGCAGTAAAGAAAATGTAAGAAGAATATATATACATGAATATGATATATATATATAGCCTTAGATATTCATTTATGACGGGTGTGAAAAATTATAAGTTGTCTGTTATAATTATAGAGAATAGATTACTTAAGGTCATTAGACTGGGTTGGGATGCTAGAAACGTATCCAACCAATAGGACCCGTGGAGAGTATACGCTTGCATATAGATGAAGGATACCCTCAAGTCTACAGGTGCTTGGAACGGAACCTCCATAACTACAGGCAATGGGTGGACCTTTTACGAAAGGCGATACTGTACCAGCCACTAGTAGTCTGCTTCAAAGTTGTTAGAGGAGGGTATTGCCTTGATTTCCCTAGGTAATCAAAATGGAAGATGGGTGGGATCGAACTTATGCAACATGGCCCGCAAAGGTTGGCGTGCGTAGGTACCAAAACAAGGGGTAGGAGTTGCATATTTAGCGAGCTCGACATCGGTCCCTTGTGGTCAACGATAAGGACATGGTTACACCTAACTGATCTCTTTCGCCTACCCGGATTGATTCAGTTGGGTTATACACCGCCACAGTTAGTTGTTAGTTTGTTTGATAGGGCAAGTTTAGCTAACCCATATCAGAGATTCCTTCAAAAATACGGATGGGGTGGAGGAGCATGGGGCCAGAAATCCACGATATATGAAGCGGACAAAGGTGAAAATCCCCGAAGAATACAAGACCATGTGGACTGGAGGTCGTCGCTGTGCACTGTAGGATTTCCTTGAGTTATACGATGACCATGATGCAGTGAGGTGATGAATCCTTATGAGGTGCTGAGCAATAGATACTAGTGGGGATAGTATCTGGGTCTATTAGTGTACGATGGGATATATATACTTATATATATATATATCTACATGGTGTAGATGGGAATGGTTCATATGCATCGATGGAGTCGTAACGACTAATGATAAGTCTAACATAACAAGAAATGACAAACAATCGGCATAAGCTAGTGTTATGTATAAGATGTATAATTTACCAATCACTAGAATGTTGTTCTGACCCCCTCCTCATTACAACCCATAGGATTTAGAAGGGCAGATACTAGTATTGTTTGGGGAGGTGGTCTGGCTGAGGCACTTGACATTTGAGGTGTCAATTTTGGATCAGTGATTATTATGCTCTATTATATTTACTTATTTCCGCCGTGAGTTATTACCATTAGTGCACTGATATATCATCTCTTCTGCAGGATACCAAACCAACGACTGTATTTTAGTAGACTTGGGTTTTCGAGTTAGCGAAAATCTAGGCCCATTAGAGTGCGGATTATTACATTTGGTATCAGAGCTTAGGTTGGTCAATTACTGAAATATAATATACATAAGACCCTATATAATAGTTACATATGGAAAATCCCTAAAGCTGGATGGTACATGACTCCCTAGTCGGGCATCAGTAGCCCAATGATTGTAGTTCCTCATATGATTGCCGATTGATGATGTACAATAGGTCCAGACAAAGGGGAAATAGTAACCCATATGTTATAGATAATGGAAGATATGGAAGTTCCTAAAGAAAAGATGTGAAATAGTTACTCCTAATTAATGATTGGATTTTTGGATGTGGAAAGAAGGTTGTCTTGAGAAAATAGTTAGAAGTCCACTTTGAGTCCAACCCAAAAAAGAAGTTTTTGGAAAATGAGAAAAGGTATAAATTGTATAATTAAGCGGACTTTTAATAAAAAAGTAAGTGAGTGTTAAATTTTGAAAGTATGTAATATATAAATATATATATATAAAATAAAGGTCTTGTAAGAAAATATATATATTTAGCTAATTTGATTTCAACAAAAAATTTTTTATAAGAGGCTATTTTCTTTCGAAAAGAAATGATAGAGCAATATAGCTCGTGAATCTTTCTATGTAGTGAAAGTTTTTAAGAAATGAAAAATATTTGTATGAGAAGACAATATGAGTGATATATAAATCGGAATAGGGTGAATGTTATAGAAAAGAAGACTTAGGGTCTTAAAAATTAAGCTCTAAGTGGTTGCACTATAATAGTTTAAGAAAAAGGATGGTAAATTAAGAAGAAAACAATGGAATTAGTGTAGTTTGGGCTGAAGAATTGAGTAGTAGGAAGTTAGGAAGTATAAATGAAAGAGAGGTTTGGCTTATTGTAATTAGGTTGGGATTTGACAAATTTTAATTCATTGGAATCAAAAGAGGTAACAAAATAAGTTTATATGAATCAATCAGGTTACAAATAAAGGTGTTTTGTTTGAAATAATAAGGAATATAAATGCAAAGGAACAGATGTACAAAATATTAGAAATACCGTATTTTCTATTTCAATAAAGAAAATAAATATAACTCCTTGTAGTTTCACATAAAACACGAATCCTCTTTTAAACGTTTATAGAGAGTTATAGCATTAACAATTCCTCTTGGAGGGAAAAGTAGTTCCAATACATTAAAATATAAGATTCTTAAGTATAATAAAAAAATGTTAGTAAATTATATTGAAACAATGCTAGTAGCCAAATTAGAGAAGCTGAACAAAGGAAAATGAGCATTTTTCGTTGTTATGCGCACTTATTGCTAATGTCTGCTAGAAGTCTCCCTTTTATGATGTTAGAAACTCTTTCAAATATTCGATGTAGGGAGAGTATGAGATGTAGGGAAAGTGATAGGATGAGAGTTATTCTTATCTACTTTGGTTTTTATAATTTAAAAAGTATGAAAGTTGTATTAGAAACATGTAAAGTATAATTTTGAAAGAAATGGTTTGGTGAAAATAAATAAATTTTGTTGGAAGGAAAACTTAATGAATGGTAGAACTAAAAATCCCAAATTTTTAATAAGAGTTCGAATGGCTTTAAAAGAAAAAAAGATGATTTGATTTTAAACCTAGAATTATTAACGTTCCCGTTTAAATTTAGCGAATAAGGTAAATTCAAAAATCTTAAAATGTAAGTATGAAAAGGGTTAAGACACCAAGTTTTTTTTTATTTAATAAAAGTTTCTAAGTAGCACTTTTAAAGACAGGAGTTTTGAGATTAAATATTTCAAAAATTTTGAAGTTTAATTTTTTGAAAAAAAAATGATAATGACCAAACCATAATTTTAAATATGGAGTAGATATGAATTAGTGCCTAGGTGAGACGGGGAAAAGAATAAGGCTACGAAGGAGATAGCTATGACTACTTTTGGAATAGTAACAAGAAATCCTCGTAGATTGTGAGGACACTAGAAGAGCCTAGGAGTGTTATGTTGATATTTGTGTAAGCCATAAAGAGAGTATTGAGATAAACTTCTATAAGTTTTGGGATATGCTTGTAGGAGGCTTATGATTAAAGGAAAAACCAAGGATTGATGATACTATCAAAAGATTGGGATTAAGAGAAGATAGTAATAGATGGTAATGAGATGGTAAACACACATGGAGCATAATGTTAGACTCAAGTTGGGGAAGCAAGAGGGGAATTGGAAGGTTATTTCCCTAAGCTTAGTTGTCATTTAATATGGAGATTTCATAGTTGCATTTCTTATCCACTACAGTGAGAAGAGGCATAGCTATTCCATAATTAGGTATGGGATGGAAGAGATGGATAGACCTTATTCATCGTAAGTAATAAACGAAGGATAAGGTATAAAGGTTGTTGTAGAGGGATGGCCTGTTACAAAGGTTCGTTCTTGTAATAGTAGTAGTTAGTGGTGTTGTGTTTCCTTCCAGTGTTACTTTTTCGTTTCGTGCGCGAGCTAAATATATGGATCACTAGCGATCCATAGACCATGGATCGCTAGCAATCCAGGTTTTTGGTTTGGATCACAAGCTAAACTCCTATATATCTGCCTACATTCATCTGCGAGCAAAGGGAAACTGGGTTGATGAATTTCCACTCGCACTATGGGCTTATAGAACTACCCACAAAGCAGCAACCGGCCACACTCAATTCACTCTAGCATATGTCTCAGAAGCAATGAACCCTGTTAAACTAGAAGTCCCCACGTACCGAAGGCAAAATTTTAATCAAAAGCAAAACGAGCAGCTCCTACTGGAATCGCTAGATATAATTGATGAAAGAAGAAAGGAAGCCGAGTTGAGAACCACCGTCCAGCAAAAAAGGGTCGCACGGTACTTCAACTCCAAAGTTCACAACCAAACCTTCGAAGTGGGAGGCCTTATGCTTAAGTGAGTCTACCCCATTCCGGGGGCCTTCGGACTAAACTAGGAAGGACCGTACGTCGTCAATCAAAAGCTAAGGGACGGAACTTTCAAGCTAACAACTGTCGATGAAATCCAAATTCCCAGGGCATGGAATACCGAATCACTTTGCCGTTACTTCATTTGAAAACTACTTTATGTATTCTCTATTTTTCAGCAAATAAGCCATCCTGAAATGCCGGGGGCATTGTAAATAGGCAAAAATCTGCCCTACTTTCTTCAATAAAATTTGATTCGCTTTTTGAACCAACAAAACTATGTTCACAATAACTTCCCGCCGGGTCGACGAAAGCAAATCGACTCAAACCGTTGGATCGGGGGAACCCGGTCTTTGCCTTCTAAAAACCAGTGTAGCTCCGGCAACATCGGGAGGGCTAAAATATCAACTCCTCACATTGCCCGAAGATAGGCAACATCGAGGAGTATGAAAAGCCGCGCACTAAATATCAAAATATCAACTTTTCACGTTGCCCGAAGATAGGCAACATCGAAGAGTACGAAAAGCTGCGCACTGCATAATCCGCGTACAAAATTTTAAAATATCCACTCCTCACGTTGCCCGAAGATAGGCAACATCGAGGAGTACGAAAAGCCACGCACTAAATTTCAAAATACCAACTCCTCACGTTGCCTGAAGATAGGCAACACTGAGGAGCATGAAAAGTCGCGCACTCCATAAGTCATGCACTGACTCTTAAAACTTAAACTCCTTACATTGCACGAAGATAGGCAGCATTGGGGAGCACTAAAACTGCTCTAGACTGACGGGTCATATCAGTCCGCCGCGCATTTCATAAGCCATGCTTTAACTCCCAAAGCTGTGAAATCACACTCCTAAAGCATAAAACTCCTCATGTTGCCCAAAGATAGGCAGCACCGAGGAGCCCCAAAACCATTCCGAATCGACGGGACATGTCAATCCTAAAATCCACGCATCTCGTAAGTCTTGCGCACTTTCAAGTCTCGAAATTGCCCCGACAATGCCAGAGAAATTATCCATATAGGAACAACCATAATCGAGCCACTCCTACTGTCGGAAGCAATGGGGATGACTCCAACCAAACCGGAGTACAACAGATTATCACATTAAACGCTGATGATGTGTACCTGCCCACAGTCAACTCATACAGTGTGCACATCTCAAACATACATATGTTGCGTACTCACCGAAATATCACAAAAACTCGGACTACGAGTTCAAGTCACAAAACTTTTGAAAATTGAAAAATCGAGTTGAGATTTAGTCAAATCTAAAGTGTAAACGTACAAATTATTTAACCCTAAGTTACTGGGCATTTGTGAGTTGTTTGAAGTAAACAGCCCTGTGAACTAGGGGGCATACACCAGCACTTAAGTAAAGACACTTAGATTCAAGCTTGTTGAGTTGGAATTGAAGAGTGATTGTCCTTGCCATTGCTCTATAGCTTCTTCTTCATTGATTTTGTGAAAAGGTGAGATTTTTATCTCACATCTTAGTCTATAATTATCTTCGATTGTTAGGTATGAATTCCTAACACTTATTCATATGCATTTGATTTTGGTTTGGATTGATTTTGTGTATATTCCAATTTTTGGTGTTTTGGTTTAATTTTTGTGAAAATCCTATTATGGATATTTGGACATTGATATTCGAGGCGTATCGAAGAGCCATTAAGGCTGGGTTGTCGCTTGGCATAATTCCTTAGTCGTTGTTGCTCGTCCGATCGTTATCGATATCGTTTGGCTATTATTGGTCTAGGTTCAGGAAATGTCTAAAATTCCAGTTTCAGACGTCTGAATTGATATTTCAGACATCTGAATATTATTCTGGGAAAATTTCTATTCCAAGATTCAGACGTCTGAATCAAAGGCTCCAGATGTCTGAATTGGTTCATTTGCGACCAGAAAGGAAATAGGCAGAAAGTGCCTACTTTCAGACGTCTGAAATATAGGGTTCAGACGTCTGAATCTGTGTTCTGGAAAATATTTAATTTTCCAGATTCAGACGTCTGAACCATTTATTTCAGACGTCTGAATCTGCTGTCTTTTTCTAGTTTGCCTATTTCGCTTGAGAATTCCAATTTAATCAATTCATGTTGATTCCCATCTGTTGTTATCCTCTATTATCGACTTTGACGACCTTTTCTTCAGGATTTTGTGGAATATCCATTTTTACGGATTTGGTATCGATTTCTTTGGATTTTAAATCACGTCTTCGAATGTGGAATTTTGGTGATTGATTGTTTCTACAATCATTTCTGTGATTTGTCACTTTAAAATATAAAGGCTTTCTATACTAGTAGTAAATATTCAAACTCTTCCACAAAGATGATTTCAACTCTATTTTCAATATCAAACTCGTTTATCAAAATTGTTTTCCAATCTATTAGTATATACAAACCTTTACCTCATTCGTATGAGAAATCTAATTAAACGGCTTAGTAAAACAAGTGGTATGAAACGCTTGCGTTTACTTCGTCGGTTAATTCTTGGACTTGTTCGATTGAATCCTTTGTGACAATTTTCTAGTGGAGATCTACAATTTGCTCGCAAATATTTAAGTTAAGCTAGTGTTTATGGGACATGAAGCTAAACTCATATATTTACTAGTTTAGTGTAATTGACACTTAAATTCGAGTGGAAGTCTACAATTTGTTCGTAAATATTTAAGTTAAGCTAGTGGTTATGGGACATGAAGCTGAACTCATAAATTTACTAGCTTAGTGTAATTTACACTTGTGGGTCTGCGAAGATCCTTCTTGTGGAGCTTCGACTCATGGTCTTCGGGCCGTTCTTATGGAGCTTCGGCTCAAAATTGATGGTTAGCGACCATGAGATAGCGTCTCATCTTGTGATACACGTGTTGGTGAGCTTTAATGCTCCCGTTCTTGTGATAGGCCTCTTTCTCTTTTTGTGATCTTTCTGGATTTCTAGTTGACGATTTCTAGAATTTGTGTTTCACCAATTTTAGTGATTTACATTAATAAGATCTATCAATATTTGTGCATTGGTGAATTCATGTGTCATTAACCCTTGTGATTGGCCTAGGTATTTTTATGGGGTTGGCCATCCTTTTCTTTTGATTTCTAGATTTCTAATTATTGATTTTCGATTTATTGTGCTTTTGGTTCATCGGGCGTAACACTGTACTACGTCGATGTTCCTATTTATTTGTGATTTCTAGAATTTGTGTGTCGTTAACTTTAGTGATTTTTGGATATTGCTTTCTGGAATTTATGTTTCACCAGCATTTACGATTGGCATTGATATGTATGTCATTATTTGTGGCTTGGTGAATTAAATTAAGAATATGACGTTCTTTCCTGTGTTTTGAGTTTATTGAGATATTATATGACTTTTGTGGGTTTTCTGATGTATACTTGTCATAGTATGACACTTTTGGTTATCATACGTTTTATTATTATATCTCTTCTTATATCTCATTTTATCTGATAATTATAGCTAGACTGATCCGTTTATTATTTTCTTATTAAATAATACTCGGGTCAGACTGAGATTTTACAGGTGCTTCCTCTTGACTTCCTATCTGGAACCATCATCTGACTTTTGGCTAACTACTCTAGTTTAGTAGTTTTTGTTGTATACATTTGAGATTGACTCCTTGATGTATACATATTCTTTTGGCTAGCACTTGTATCTATTCTTTTGTGTTATTGTGGTTCTTATTTGACCACTACTCTGATGTACACTTTCATGTGTTTTATTCATATCTATTTCCGCCTTTGTGATATGAATTGTCTGTGACTGATTTGTGTTATGTTTATTTCTATATTTGTTTCCGAGGTCCATATAGCCTCTGTGTAGTAGCTTTGAGTTTGTATCGGTATGTCGGACTTCCTCTTAAGATGAAAAGTTATATTTTTATCTGGCATATCGGTACTCGCACAAAGCAATTACACAGATGGTCGCTCCTCAACAGCCTTATTCTCCGTGCTAGTTGACGGCATTACTCCGTAGTGTCCTTGGCTAGCGTGGGTATAGAGGTGGGGCGTCACAGCTTGGTATCGGAGCCAAACTTCGAAATGATGTAGAATAATCTAACAAGGATCATTGTCCTAAGTCTTTCTTAGGAGTCGTGCCTTAGGATTTTATTCGAGTCAATTGGACCTGTTCTATCCTATTTTCTTTCATGATTCCTTGTTTTATCAATCAAGTTTGATTGAAATTCATTCTGTGAATAACTTTTTCTTCTTTCTTTCTTTCTTAAAGAAGAAGAAATGGTTGGATCTGGCAGTCCTAGCGCTGGTCAATCCAGTAGTCCTTTCTGGATGGCGTATTCATGTCTGCCCATCAACTTTTGGATCTTGTAAAGAATCAAAAGTTTGTTTGTGCTTTGTGTAAGAACCCCGAAATGGTTTTACCTCTAAAACTTGAAGTTCCTTTCCATCAGCTTGTGGATATCACTCTTCGACATGAAGAGGTTGGTAAAGGAAGTGATAGTGATATTGGGATTTCTAAGAAGAGGCATATTAAGTTCAAGAGCCTTAATCCCAATAAGAGAGTGAAGCAAACTACTTTGGTGGCAAAGACTCCAATCCCTAATCGCGGAGAATGCTACAATTGTGGTTCCACGGACCACTATGCAAAGGAGTGTCCGGAGCCGCTCTTTTGTCGTTATTGCAAAAATTCAGGTCATCATATTTCTGCATGCTCTAAACTTCTAAGCAAGAAAGAAACTTCGGTAGCAAAGTCGCCTACCACTAGTCGTGAACAATGCTACAATTGTGGTTCCACGGTCCACTATGTCATTAAGTGCCCGAAACCCCTTTATTGCCGCTATTGCAAAGATTCGGGTCATTACTTATCTACATGCCCTAAACTTCAAAGTAAAAAGAGAGGGATGGTTGAAAGTTGTGCAAGCCCCTAGCAACTCTTCTCTTGGTCAAGGTATTTTCTATCCTTGACGATATTTGTTTCGAGGTTATCTTATTTGAGTTCTTTTTTATTTGGGTTCATCTCATTATTTTATATCAAAAGAACTTGATGGTTCTTTCTCTTTTTAAATTTTTTGGCTTGATGACTTCATTGAGAATTGCGAATTTGATTGATGGATCCGCAACACTCAATTTACTTTGTGAAAATGTCGAGATTATTTTATGTGATTTTTCTTTCTGAGCCGATTTTTACTTATGCTTCGGAATTGACTTTTGTAAGGATTGGCTTAATTATTATGAAGCCATATCCTCTATCCCATGTGGACTATTCATCTTCGACATTTTCAATCTGTTAAGCAGATTTATGCTTTTCTTTGTGATTTTGATTCCAATTTGATGGCATCATTTTATTCTTTAAGCCCACTTGATGAGGAAAGTGTTATTTCTCTCATCTAAATAGTTGTGAAGTTTTCCGGTATTTTTGAGTTTGTCTTAGGATTATCACCTAAGCAATCTTTTGAGCGGTGTTAAGGTCTTTTTAGCTCGACCTTGCCACCGATTTTCATTTGCTACGAGTTGCGGGAGTTAGCATTCCATTTACCGCATTCTGCACTCGATATGAAACTTATGAATGACTTATTATGTCATTCAGTTTGTCCAGCTTATTTCGTCCATTTTGTGAATCGAGTATTCTACAATCTCGATGACCCCATTCTTGTATATATTGATTTTGGATGAAAAAAAACATCAATTTAAAATTTTGCAAATCTTTTTCATAAGATTTTTTATAAGTACAATTTGATTTTTGCTCTTAAACGAGCAAAGAATATTCTTAAAAGTTTTTAAGAAACATGTTTATCATATAGAAGATGATTTAGTGATTGTATTGCCCATTGAGTGCTTTAAGAACTCTGGTCGATGCGCTTGATCAACGTTATCGATAGGAATTTCCTAAACGCTTTGATGAGACAGTCAGACACAATATATTGACTTGTAAAAATGTAAATTTTTCTAGAAAGATTATTACATAAAGATAAATGTAATTTTGAAAGTTTTAGCTTTTCGGGAAAGAAGATTATTACATAAAGATAAATGTAATTTTGAAAGTTTTAACTTTTCGGGAAAGAAGATTATTTAAAAGAAATTCTTTCTTTTCGATACTCTTATCCTTGAGATTCCCGAAGGGAACCAAGACTTTATCTTTTGTACCAATGCTAATCATATTGGTTTGGATGTCATTCTCTTGCAAAAGAGAACGTGCTATCACTTGTGCTTCTAAATCATTAAAGTCGATCGAGGCTAGGTAT
This sequence comes from Allium fistulosum, assembly GCA_030737815.1. Classification (NCBI taxonomy): domain Eukaryota; kingdom Viridiplantae; phylum Streptophyta; class Magnoliopsida; order Asparagales; family Amaryllidaceae; genus Allium; species Allium fistulosum. The sequence continues at coordinate 211,163,089 of CM060907.1, forward strand.
GCCACTCATGATCTAGTGCCCGCGGCTATTGTTTTTGCTTTTAGAGTTTGGCATCACCATTTTTGGGGGAGAAATTTGTTCCCCAACTCGATCATAAATCTTTGGAATATTTATTTTCTCATAAGGAACTTCATGTTGACTCGAGTTCCTGGCATCTTATGATCTTGATATTCTTTTTATTCCCAGAGGGGAAATCGTGTTGCCAATGCGCTTGGTCGTAAGCAACAAGTGGTTGATTCTTTGATGATGTCTGAATGGAATTATCTTTTTATCAAGTTCATCGGACGTTTTGATATACTTCGTTTTATTGAGCTTTATCTCATTCCTTTTATGGACTCACGTCCGATGTTCTTTTATGGTGTTCGGTTCATTGGACGTACCGTTTTTGTACTACGTCGGTGTTCCGAATTATTTGAGCTTCCGTTCATTGGACGTACCGTTATTGTACTACGTCGATGTTCGGAGTTATTCGTGTTTCCAATTTCTCGGGCTTTTTGTTATTGTACTACGCCGTTTCCCTGGCTCAATTTTCTGTTATTCATGACGTTTTCCACGTCTTTCAACTACAAAAATGCCTTTGGGATTTCGATTTTTATTCTTGAGCCCGGTGTTATTGTGAAAATTGAAGTTTCGCCTATTTGACTTTTGAGCAACATTCTATTCGCATCATTTCTTCGGGGGTTGAGTGCCTTTGAAATAAAGATGTTCTTTTTGTGAAAGTCCGATGGTTCTCAAATCCTAAGGATTTCTCTTGGGAATCCAGAGGATTCGTCGAGCAAACACGTTCGGGCTAACTCTTTCGCGCTCTTTATGGTGAACTTCTTATTTCATATTTTCTTTGGTGTTGATATGCTTTTATGGTTGTTACTTTTTATTTTCCTCTTAATTATTGCGAGGACGCAATTTCTTTAAGGAGGGGAGTCTGTAACAACCCGCATATTTATCGATTTTATATTTAAATATTTTATTTAAATATTTCATCGTTCGTCGGATTTTAGTCCGAAAAGCTACTTTTTTGCAAACAGTCGAATTGGGACTCGAGACCACTTCCATTGAGTTCAAAATGCCGTTTGCGACCTTTTTAAGTATAAACTTCGATATGTTTGGAGAAAGTTGAATTTTTCTATTTTCACTTAAGGTTTTGGGTTTGGGTTTGGGTTCAGCCCACTTGTCCAAATCTGGTTATAGCTTTACTCCACCCCCTCTCCTCTTCATTTCTTCATTTCTAATTCCTAACACTCAAGCTTTAACAACAATGGAGGGAGAGATGGGAAATTAAAACTCCAAGCCCTAGTTTAATTGCAAATTCAAGCTTCTACCTCCATATTCAAAGAGAAGCTATTGGTAAGCATCCTCCTCATCTTCTCCAACTCCTTCTCCTTTCAATTTCAGAAATTACCTAAACCTAATTTAGGAAATGTTTCTCTTTTAAGCTTAGATTCAAGCTTGTTGAGTTGGAATTGAAGAGTGATTGTCCTTGCCATTGCTCTATAGCTTCTTCTTCATTGATTTTGTGAAAAGGTGAGATTTTTATCTCACATCTTAGTCTATAATTATCTTTGATTGTTAGGTATGAATTCCTAACACTTATTCATGTGCATTTGATTTTGGTTTGGATTGATTTTGTGTATATTCCAATTTTTGGTGTTTTGGTTTAATTTTTGTGAAAATCCTATTATGGATATTTGGACATTGATATTCGAGGCGTATCGAAGAGCTATTAAGGCAGGGTTGTCGCTTGGCATAATTCCTTAGTCATTGTTGCTCGTCCGATCGTTATCGATATCGTTTGGCCATTATTGGTCTAGGTTCAGGAAATGTCTGAAATTCCAGTTTCAGACGTCTGAATTGATATTTCAGACGTCTGAATATTATTCTGGGAAAATTTCTATTCCCAGATTCAGACGTCTGAATCAAAGGCTCCAGACGTCTGAATTGATTCATTTGCGACCAGAAAGGAAATAGGCAGAAAATACCTACTTTCAGACATCTGAAATATAGGGTTCAGACGTCTGAATCTGTGTTCTGGAAAATATTTAATTTTCCAGATTCAGACGTCTGAACCATTTATTTCAAACGTCTGAATCTGCTGTCTTTTTTCAGTTTGCCTATATCGCTTGAGAATTCCAATTTAATCAATTCGTGTTGATTCCCATCTGTTGTTATCCTCTATTATCGACTTTGACGACCTTTTCTTCGGGATTTTATGGAATATCCATTTTTACGGATTTGGTATCGATTTCTTTGGATTTTAATTCACGTCTTCGAATGTGGAATTTTGGTGATTGATTGTTTCTACAATCATTTCTGTGATTTGTCACTTTAAAATATAATGGCTTTCTATATTAGTAGTAAATATTCAAACTCTTCCACAAAGATGATTTCAACTCTATTTTCAATATCAAATTCGTTTACCAAAACCGTTTTCCAATCTATTAGTATATACAAACCTTTACCTCATTCGTATGAGAAATCTAATTAAACGGCTTAGTAAAACAAATGGTATGAAACGCTTGCGTTTACTTCGTCGGTTAATTCTTGGACTTGTTCGATTGAATCCTTTGTGACAATTTTCTAGTGGAGATCTACAATTTGCTCGCAAATATTTAAGTTAAGCTAGTGGTTATGGGACATGAAGCTAAACTCATATATTTACTAGTTTAGTGTAATTGACACTTAAATTCGAGTGGAAGTCTACAATTTGTTCGTAAATATTTAAGTTAAGCTAGTGGTTATGGGACATGAAGCTGAACTCATAAATTTACTAGCTTAGTGTAATTTACACTTGTGGGTCTGCGAAGATCCTTCTTGTGGAGCTTCGACTCATGGTCTTCGGGCCGTTCTTGTGGAGCTTCGGCTCAAAATTGATGGTTAGCGACCATGAGATAGCATCTCATCTTGTGATACACGTGTTGGTGAGCTTTAATGCTCCCGTTCTTGTGATAGGCCTCTTTCTCTTTTTGTGATCTTTCTGGATTTCTAGTTGACGATTTCTAGAATTTGTGTTTCACCAATTTTAGTGATTTACATTAATAAGATCTATCAATATTTGTGCATTGGTGAATTCATGTGTCATTAACCCTTGTGATTGGCCTAGGTATTTTTATGGGGTTGGCCATCCTTTTCTTTTGATTTCTGGATTTCTAATTATTGATTTTCGATTTATTGTGCTTTTGGTTCATCGGGCGTAACACTGTACTACGTCGATGTTCCTATTTATTTGTGATTTCTAGAATTTGTGTGTCGTTAACTTTAGTGATTTTTGGATATTGCTTTCTGGAATTTATGTTTCACCAGCATTTACGATTGGCATTGATATGTATGTCATTATTTGTGGCTTGGTGAATTAAATTAAGAATATGACGTTCTTTCCTGTGTTTTGAGTTTATTGAGATATTATATGACTTTTGTGGGTTTTCTGATGTATACTTGTCATAGTATGACACTTTTGGTTATCATACGTTTTATTATTATATCTCTTCTTATATCTCATTTTATCTGATAATTATAGCTAGACTGATCTGTTTATTATTTTCTTATTAAATAATACTCTGGTCAGACTGAGATTTTACAGGTGCTTCCTCTTGACTTCCTATCTGGAACCATCATCTGACTTTTGGCTAACTACTCTAGTTTAGTAGTTTTTGTTGTATACATTTGAGATTGACTCCTTGATGTATACATATTCTTTTGGCTAGCACTTGTATCTATTCTTTTGTGTTATTGTGGTTCTTATTTGACCACTACTCTGATGTACACTTTTATGTGTTTTATTCATATCTATTTCGGCCTTTGTGATATGAATTGTCTGTGACTGATTTGTGTTATGTTTATTTCTATATTTGTTTCCGAGGTCCATATAGCCTCTGTGTAGTAGCTTTGAGTTTGTATCGGTATGTCGGACTTCCTCTTGAGATGAAAAGTTATATTTTTATCTGGCATATCGGTACTCGCACAAAGCAATTACATAGATGGTCGCTCCTCAACAGCCTTATTCTTCGTGCTAGTTGACGGCATTACTCTGTAGTGTCCTTGGCTAGCGTGGGTATAGAGGTGGTGCGTCACAGAAATGATACAGTATGAGGGAGCATCATGAAATCCAACCATTTGTTTACCAAACTCAATCACCATACTAATTTGACCCAAATGCGGAAAGGTCTAATTTGGCACTTCTTCGTTCTCTTGGAAACTATAAAAAAAGAATCTTGACTAAAATTTTCTTATGTTTTGAATCATTTTCAGACATTTCCGCCAAATTCTACTCTTTACATTGTTCATCCCAATAGCTTCGGGACTTTCTCGAATTGTTGCTGCAATTGGTAAATCAATAGTTATTGCAAACACATTTGGTTCCTTTGCTCAACTAGTACTCATAGTACTTAGTGGTTTTGTTATATCAAGAGGTACATATTTGTACAGCTTTAATCAATAATACACTTACACAAACTGTTAACCAAAATCTCAATCCAAGAAACTAATGTTCTACTAGAACTAGATATTCATTTTATTTACCTTATCCCACATTTTGTAGATGATATCAGAAGTTGGTGGATATGGGGTTATTGGTCATCACCTTTGATGTATGCACAAAATGCAGTAGTAGTAAATGAGTTTCTTGGAAACAAATGGCAGCAAGTAAACCTGAAACCAGTATTAGTTGATTGTTACCTGAAATGAGAGATGAGGATTAACATCTGATGTTCTCCACTGCAGGTGGTTAATATAACTGTAAGTTTGAAAAAAAGAAAGGTATACAAACCAATTTTATTTATATCAGTGAATGGGGTTATTATAGTTGTCAAAGTTAAGCATATCGTATATAAAAAATATACATTGGTTATTTATTGTAGAAACCTGAGAACTAGTATGTACTGCACTCAAATGTAATGCCTTTGGTTTCTAAAATTCAGTAAAAAAATGAAAATAGAATATCTGAGTCAATTTTTTACCCAAAAATTCATTATTCAACAAAATTTAATTGAATATACAAAATCTCCACCTTGTTGCTTTTCTCAATGTCATTTCACTACTATTGTCATTTTCACGTTATCTCCACCTCAATTAGCAGTGGATGGCATGGATAACATATAACATTTACAACATAAGTGAAAAGAAAGCTTGTCACTAAGTACAAAAGTATAAACTAATAAAAGAAAATCAACTAAAATTTCGTTTTTAGTAGTCAATATAACCAACCCCATTAATTAGTAATATCTAAAAGTTATTGTGTTCCAATCCAGTTTTGTTAGATACACTAGGTATTTACGGTGCTAATCATGTAATATCTAATGTTTTTAGTAATCAATATAACCAACCTTATTAAAGTTTTATTCAAGAAAAAAGTGTTGAATAATAATGAATTTAAAGAATGTGCATTAATAGGAAAATACCTCAGGAAACTCAGTGTTTGGAGGTCTTTCATGAAATTGGACATTAGGTGCATGTTGAAATTCTCCACTCTGATTTTGAATTCATGGAGGGAAACTGTAGTCTGTACATATAATTTCAATAAAATATTTTTCTGTTATAGATAAATTTTATCATGTACTAATTATCGCACTGTTTATTTGAACTTAAGACTATATATAAACATTTTACTCTTACAGGATGTTTTGTTATCTCAGTTTGGATATGCATAAAGCAGTTTATTGCCTATGTGCGTCATTCATTCAAAATATATTTTGATCAATGTACCTTCACAGTCCAGCAAATACATTGCTGATGTAATTTTTTTTCCACAAAGCAGTTAGAGTCATCCAAAGTTGGCACCTTGTATTTGTGCTGCTTGAGATATCTGTCTTATAATTGTTCTATATATGCTCCCCGGTTGAGGTTGCAAACGTTAGTATCACTTTCCTATGTTTTTCTTTTCCTTGAAGGTTTACAATCAACAATAATCCCAACTGGAGCTGTAATTATCTCTTGGATGCAACCGATCCACTGTTTGTGGAAATTGGGAAAACATTTATAGAAGAGCAACTTAAAGGTAAAACGGTCATATCATGTTACTTATATAAATAATTATTATATGGTGTAAAGTACCAATAAGATTCACTTGTTCCTGTCAATGATAATATTTGCTTATATGTATCTTATCGTTAAGAAGCCGATTTTTTGTCAAAAACCTATGCATTTCTTTGTAGGTTACAGTACGATAATAATATATCAAATAGATTCTAAACATATAATTAAGATATTATATGACTTCTTCTTTGATCATGATTCAATAAGATGCACTGAATGGTTTGTTTACATTAAGATCTTGTGAAGTGCAAGGTAAGATAATATGATTTATCAATGTTCCATGCTTGATAGCTATGCTGGCTTGTAGTTTTATGGTGATCATTACACGTACCTTTTGATAAATGGAAGGAATGTCTTATCATACCAGCCTTTAACGTAAACATAGAAGTTGTCAGTGCCAATGACTCAAAAAAGGCAAAAGTATTGTGGTAATTTATCATTTCATTAAAAATATAAAAGATTTTCGGAACCTTTTTTTAGGAAAATATGACAGTAAGGTAACATAAAATATTAGAAATAAAATAAATACCTCATAGCGCCAACAACGAGCAATGTTGCGAATTGTGTAACCACGTCCACCTAATAGCAGAATTGGCACATTAAACCATCGCATGTACCTCACGCATTCTCCATGTCCTTTGATCGAAAGACTAAAACAACCCAACCGATCTCCAGATAATGAGTCGGCGCCGCATTAGAGAACAACAGCTCCAGGCTTAAAAACTTCCATCACTTTACCCATTATTGGTTTAAAAAGAAAATGAGAAAAAGATATTAAAAAAGAAAAGTATTAATCATTTTTCATAAGATAAAAAGAATTTATTTTTTGACAAAAATATTAAAAAAAGTTTTTTAAAAGAAAATTATATGTAGCATTTTTTCAAAAGGCAAATGTATATAATTTTTAAAAAATAATAATAATGCATTTAGCATTTCCTAATAATTATAATAAGTTTTCTTTTGTATGATAAGTTAAACTTTTGCATCATGACAGTTAACAGAACACAAGCTTAAACTTGTTTTGGAAATAAACTAACATATGGTACAATACTTGGATATTATTGTAGATAATTTATTTATGAAATACTGTAAGTATATCCACACATAAAAAACTAACAAACCTACATAAATATGATTTTGGAGCATTCACCATCATTATCACAAGCATTCAGACCTCTTTCGGTTCATAGATTAGGAATAGATTGCTATTATAGTTAAATAAAATAAAAGTTATCATACCGTTAATTTCCACCGTTGTCCCTATCTGAAAACACTGACATCGATATATGTTATTCATGATTGAACTCTCTTATAAAAGTTGTCACCTCGTCTCTTAAGATCAAATCCATCAGGATTCATTGTAGGAAGAATCTGAAGATGGATGTTTTTAACAATCAATGCTACCTGCATGCACACAGGATGTATAAGACATCAAATAAAGATTGGCTATAAGAGAGTTCATAGGACATGCAACTTCCTCTGAATACATCAGTGTTTTTTGCTACAATATGCAAGTAGTTATAGATTCTAATTAAATTCACTAAAATACATAATCTAGCACACTAGATCACCTCTTCTTTTAGAAATAAAAAGAATGTAGATTGAATCAACCATCGTTGAGTGAAAAAGGAACCAACTTGTAACACGGTGTGTTATTGTGCATTCAAGTAGGAATAAACTTCATGATTTTATAAAATTACTGCCTAGAGGATACTGTAAAACAAGAAATACTGCAGAGTAGATACATTGAAGACATCTTAGAACATATCAAAATAGTAGTTATTCAGTCTATTGGTTTTCAACTTTTGAGTGTGATAATACTTATTGAAATGGTTTTACATTCAATGAAACTGCAAGTAGCAACATCACTGGGTTTCCTTGTTGTTCTGTGATGTATCTTGAGTGATCAAAGGTTGCAAGTTCGAGCCACGGGATCTGGAGTGTGTACTGTAGGTGCAGTGCATACTCACTCAAAGTTTACAAAGCAAAGTTTGGTTCTCTTGGTTTTAAAAAACCGTAGATTAGCTTGTGTAAGGGTGGTGTAAAAGTCAATGAAAGCATTACAAGTAATATAGGCGACAAACAATAGTAAGTAACAGAAATTAAGGGTGCTTTGTGTACACAAATATATCTATCCAGTATATTGAATATCTGATTTCCCTAAAATGTTAAGACACCTAGGAGTCTAAATAAAAAAGAAGGGGAAAACATTACATAAATAAACATGTGTGAAGGAAATTGTCCACGGGAGTACTTGAGAATCCCTCGTATAATTATCACACAACCAATTTGCAAGAAGTATAAGCAATTCTCGACCCATGGGCTCATCACCATGCACATTCCCAATGAACTGCATAATAAACAAAATATTTTTTTAGTGTCATTTATCATATAAGTTATTTATAATTGAGTAATGATAGAGTTGCTTTTAATACATTAGAACTATGAAGAAAAATTAGTACAAGTAAGCTTTTACATTGTGCAAACAATTATAACGAACAAGATATTAGCCAAAGAATCCAACTAGCTGGCAGGAAATAGTAATTGCAAGCACAACAATTTATGGGTAGGTTTCTAATAAATATTTTCTTAAAATTATACTATCAGGCAGTCAATTTCTCCACTGTTGTATTGTTATACTTGTAACCTCTAAGGTTATCTACATGCTATAGAATAATTTACAATTTACTTCATATTAAACAACAATTAAAAACCGACAAATATATCAAACATAAATGCATAATGCGCATGTTTCACTATCTTTCAAATTTCAATAGTATACCAAAAGGTTGTGACTTGGACAGGAACTTCAAAGAAACTAGTATAGGTTGTTTGCAATGAAGATGAAAAATTAAAATGTAAGCTTTCTTTAAAATCTAGAAAAACAATAATAAGCCAACAGTACTTATCTTCTTTAATCCATTACAATATACATAAGCAAGTAGAGAGATTGCAATCGTACCTGCATATATTCACACACCAATGTGACTAAATGCATCAATTGATCTTAACCATTGAACCTTTTCATCTATATACGAAAAGCTGCAAAATATGGAAATGAGATCGTCTGATTAAAACACGGACAATGAACAATGTGGTTCAGAGCATTTTATCATCTTTATTTCTGATTAAAATGCAGTGAAAAATTACCCCAAAAAGACATCAACAATAAGCAAAAAAATAATAAGATATCAATATGAAAAATCACTCATTAAAAAGATATCAGCAAATTCGTATTTTTTTCCAGAAAATTCCACCAGTATGGTCCCAAAGAAAATTTCCCTAAGATTTTACAGTTCCATATAATCAATCCTCAATCGACCTTTTTGAAAAAGCCAAACTAATCATACAATAATATCATTTATTCAGTAAATAAGTCAGAAGAAAGAAAATTGATGAAGTCACAAATGACCAATACATCAATATCATATTTAAAACCACAAGCTTAAACTCTTTACCAATGAACATAAACATAAAAAAAAGTATAAACGAGTAAAAAGAAAGGATAAAAAGAAAGGCATAATTAATATACCTAATCTATAACCATTTCATTTATGCGTAATCTCTAATTAATATACCAAAATTCTATGTTAATTTAGACATGTTTGGTCACCAATGATAATGGTCCGGTGTTCTACGTGTTCTAATAATATCAGTTGTCTCACAACTTCCTCATTCTGAGTCATTACTTTAAGTATAATGAGAATTTCTACTTTGAATTTGGTTTCATATGTAAAACTAAATTAAAATTTGAAGTTGGTTTCGTAACTCAATATATGTTAATAAATTTTATATACATAAATAAAGAGAGAATAAATTCATTTTGTTTTATTTCATTGATACATTAAAGATGAAAACTTAATAACACATATTTTCTCCTCAGGGTAAAACCTGGATCATTCATTTTATATAGCACATTTAAAAAAAATAAAGGACAATGTTTAGTTTATTTTGGATACTGGAAAAACTGTTCGAATAAATAAAGAATGTGAGTATTAACTTATATATTCCATTATCATAGTAGCATAAAACCGTACATTGATAATAAACCGATGGAATTAATACCAAGAAGCACTTAGAAAACATATCAACGTACAGTTATTTTCCTTTTCATAATTCCAATCTCTAGTAGTTTAGTGTTATGGTTTCAAACAAAAATAATCAAAAACCAATATAACAAGCATTTCAATTAAGATGAACAATGAATCATGGAAGTGATATTTAGGCTATTGGAACTGTAAAATAATCAAACATATAAATAAATTATAAAAATGTTTACCTTTTTTGGGATACAATCACCTGTAGTTTAGGGCTTGTATTTCGGTTGAAAAAATTAATTCAAAGCGCTGGTAAAAAACAAGGGATATGGAGAGTGAGATAAAGACGGGCCCAAAGGAGAAGAGGAGGACATATGTGGATGGTAAGATAAAGTCATCCGTAAATTTGTATATGAGGACGAAGGCACAGATAATAGAGGAAGCGTAGATAGGACACAAACTAAGATGGGCAAAAGCAGCGACAAGGTAGAAGCCGAGACAAGGTAGAAGAGGGAGGCAGAGAAGGAGGTAGAGTTAGATGAGAACTAGGGTTATGGTGGAAGAAGTGAGAAGAGGGAAATGAAAAATAGATAGCGTGGAAATGAAAAAAGTGCGGGAACTAAAAAAATTATGGGCTGGTTGCGTTTCTTTCAGAGGAAGAAAGGAGGAGAAATGTCAACAGATGCATTTTGCTAACAAACGCAACCATATAGTGCAACTAATACCTACTTTTCTTGTAGTGCCATACCCACACAACACCGGCCAACAAAAGGAAAATACAGACTCTGCACTTGAACAAAATGACTCAATAGAACCAAAATCAGATCGGTCGCCACCCAAGTCCTCAACACTTCTTTCCACCACTTCCCTTTCCGCCCTTTGTTTTAAGTTTCTACCTCGCCTTGGGTGTGTGTCGCTGCTGGTAGTGTCGACAAACTCCTCAGCGCTAACATCCTCCTCTTGCTCTGTAGCCTTCTCAGAAGATTCGCCCTTCGCTTTGCGCTTCCGTGATTTGCGGGAGCTCTTCGAGGCTTTGATCGCTTCAACCTTCTTCTTCTTGATAGCGACCAATTCATGTTAATGTTGGATCTTGAGTTTTGATTGCTGACATGACACAACGATTCATGAATCTGCGACTACTACAACAACTGGACTCAACGACTCGAAGTATGGTTCGTATAGTCTATATATTTTAACTAGAGTCATGAAATATGTATATAGAGTCTAGTCTAGTTGCTTTGTTAAGATCTTTCTGAAAGAGTCATCACTCTTATTCACATACTCACAAACACTTGCACTCGATTTAAAACAATCACTTTCCAAACTCAAATGCACACAGATTTCACTGAACTACACAGTTCAGTCGACTGACTTGATGCCCCTGGTCGACTGAACCAGTGATATAATTTTTATAAAATACACGACCAGTCAACTGACGGCATCTATTCAGTCGACTGAGTCTGTGCATGTTATCATACTTGTGCATGTTTTTGAATTCAATCGACTGAAGGATCAAGGTCAGTCGACTGAATCCTGTAACTGTCATTTACTTTACTATTTACTTTTTGTACTCATATTCCGCATCAGTAGATAACTTAGTTTATATCGCACTACCACTGCATTTACATTGTTTACAACTATTGGCCATTTTGATCCTATAGTATAGTCACTTTTAGTTAAGTCTTACGAGGTTGCTCCATTTAAACTTCCTGCTCCTTAACTTTCGTCGTTGTTACATCACCTTCCAAAGATACAGAAGGGTCATCCAAGCCATGAAGCGCGGCTATCTTTTCGAACTCCGGCCCCGGCTGCGAGCCAGACACGGATGTGGAAACTGGAACAGGAACGGAAATGAGCACAGAGGCTGTGGAAATAGTAGCAATTCCAGGTGCCGAGGAAGCTGGCACATCAACAGGAAGGGTAGATGGACCTATAAGATCAAAAATGAAAGCATTAAGTTCTTCCTTCTATGGCGGCGTAAGCTGAAACCTCCCGAACTTGGGAGAAGCAAGAGGTTTACCTGCACCAGAGGAGTGGCCAAGAACGTCAACTTCATATTCACCCCTTCACCCTCCTTAGACGGTTCTATTACCCGAGGGGACGCCCCAAGCCCAGAACTTGTTGGCAAATACCGGGGTTATTCCGATGTCTCACCGGTGCCAGAAATGAAAGGCTCTGTAAGTGCTTCGGCAGCAGCAGTCATGGTGGCATCGGCAGCCTCTTTCTCCCTCTCAATCTGCAGTATCTCCTGACCCTCTAGCAACGACTTCTTTGATTCTTCGTTAAGGTAGGCATTTTCTAACTCCTGCTCGGTGTAAACGTCACCGCTGTCGCGAAAGCGGGTCAAGATTTCCTCCCAGACCATGGCGAGGGTGCGTGGGAATTTCGGGCCCAAGTAGCTAAGGCTCCCCTGATGAAGTAGAGAATTGACATAGAAATTCAGAATGGTCTCGTCCATTTTTTCCATCTTCCTCTCGAAAGCGCTTTGAAGCTCCAGATAATCCGCCGTAACTGCGACCTTTTCAACCTCAATGCGAGATTTATCAGTGCTAAGCTGAGCAACTTGGTCTTGTAATCGGGCAATCATCACAGCCCGATCAGATATAGTCTTGTTATGCCCTTCAACGATAAGGTCATGGTCAGAGATAGTTTTCTTCTGGGCTTCGATCATTGCGCTACAAGCAGCCACTTCTTCTTTTAATTTCGCCTCCTCGGTACGAGCCTTTTTTATCTCGTCCCTATAGAGGATCTCAATTCTTCCGTGAGCCTCTTTTACTTCTTTCAACAAGTTGGCATTCCTCTTGCTCTCTTGGAGTGCCGCTTCTTTCTCCTCCTCCAGCCGTTTAATCCTGGCATCGCGTTTTGACAACGCTCTTTCAAAATCATCCTTCTCTGACCCAAAATGGAGGGTTTCGTGGTAGTTGTTGCGATTGGTATCTACCAGCTGCTTACACAATTTTTCCCACCCTTTGGCCTGGTCTAAATTGTTTTGAATCTCCATTCAGTCCAATCAGCAGCTAAATACAACCAGCTAGTAGATCGTCATCGAAATGGAGCAACGTGCAATGAGACTACACGAACAACGTCGATACAAGGCCATGAAAGCATCCTAGACTTCAAACTCCAGAAGTAACCCAAGTGCTTGGATCGCTAGCGATCCATACTCTATGGATTGCCAGCGATCCATACAACAATCATGATTCGCTAAGGCGCACAAGAGCAAAGAGGGCTAAGAGAACAGGTGCAAAAAACACTAAGTGTATGGATCACCAACGATCCATATGAAACAATAAAATTCTCGCGACCTAGCATGGGGAAACAATGGAGATAGGAGCTAAGTCATTAGCTCATGCGCGAGCTAAATCTATGGATCGCTGGCGATCTATAGACAATGGATCGCTGGCGATCCATAGACCATGGATCGCTGGCGATCCAGGTTTTTGGCTCGGGTCACAAGCTAAACTCCTATAGATCTGCCTACATTCATCTACGAGCAAGTGGCGAACTGGCCTGGCCCAGAAGCTCTCCGATCTCTATAAATATCATCCTACCTGCAACATAAACTGGATCATCTACGGACTGGTTGCTGAAGCTCTGCTGGAAACTTTCTTCACTCTTCACCTCCCTCACAACAATTTCCAAAGGGATTCATTGTGATTCTCTAGTGGATTCCAACTCTGGGGATTCAATCTAGCTAAGGATAATCAAAAGCCTTGTAATCAAATACGACTTGTAACAGCAATCAGTTATAATAAAACTATAAAGTGGACGTAGGCTTCGTTAACAGCCGAACCACTATAAAAATCTTCTTGTCTCCTTTCTTTTACTGTTCTTTTCTATACATATTACCTGTATTATTGCTCTGTACAAACAGGGCTGGATCTTGCACACACAAACCAGGGTGTTGATCCTTTTTTTTTATTAACATGTAGGTTCTGAAAAGAAAATAGATTTTTCAAAAGGTAAATTTCGATAGACGGAGGACAGGAGTACGAAGAGGTAAATAGCTTTTCTAGAACTCATGGAAGACATCATGAACTCATGCCAACTTTTCAAGAAGCTTCGCCCTATATGCTAACTTCCATACTCTCCCTAATATCGAAATAGCCCCACAACCATAGGTGCCAACTATCTTGAATTACCAAACCTCATAACATGTCTCAATGATCAAACCTTCACAAAAACCATGCCATCAACAGCAAACTCCAACTATGTATGTCTCATGTCAGCATATGATTTATATCTATCTTGTGCAGCTTTCATTCTCTTACAGATCAAATCTACTTTCTTCGAAGTCTCTTTGATCGTGTCTAGCCTAAGAATAATCTTATTTGTAGTATCCCACCAACAAGATGAAGATCTACATGGCCTCCCATACAATGCCTTGAACAGTGCAATTCCAATACTTGCATGATAGTTGCTATTATATGAAAACTCTACTAATGGAAAGTGGTCTTCCCAAGAAACTCTAAAATCCAAAATACATAAATCCTCCAACACTTGATTCACCCACCCAGTCTTTCCATCTGTCTATAGGTGATAAGCTTTACTCCAATTCAGTTTAGTTCCCAACATCTCCTGAAGACTCCTCTAGAATTCACTAATAAAAAATGGGTCTTGGTCACTAATAACACTGGAAGGAACACCATGAATTTGAACTACCTCTTTAACATATAAAGTTGCAAAGATGCGGTTGTCCTCATATTTCTAATCAGAATAAAATGAGCATATTTGATCAGTCGATTGACAATAATCCAAACAATCTCATTTCCTCTTCCTCTCCTAGGTGGTTTATCAATAAATTTCATCGAGATACATTCCCATTTCCACTATGGAATATCCAAAGTCTCTAATAATCCACCAAGCTTCTTCTACTTTGTCTTAACCATATGACATGTCAAGCATTTTGAAAGAACTCTACTACATGCTTCTATATACTAGGCCAGTAAAATACCCTCCAATGTCTCGATAAATTTTATTGCCACCGGGATGAATAGTAATTCTAGAACTATAGGGCTTATCTAATACCAAGTCAGTCAGCTCCTTCCTAAGCGGAACACACAACCAATTGTTATACACAACCACCTACAACACTACAACAAAAAAGACTTTTCACAACGTTTGAAAAACGCTGTTAAAAGTTTTCACAGCGTTTTTAAAAACGCTGTATAACGACATGCGGTCGTTGACCCTAAATTTTTAACTGCAAAATATAAACGCTGTCAAAACCCACTTTTTACAACGTTTTTTAAACGCTGTTAATAATTTTTCTACTGCAAGGCATAAACGCTGTTAATAGTTTTCTACTACAAGGTATAAACGCTGTCGTAGGGATATGCATTTTTTCCCAATGAATTGACAGCAATGTATAAACGCTGTCGTAGGGATATGCATTTTTTTTCCAAAGAATTGACAGCAATGTATAAACGCTGTCGTAGGGGTATGCATTTTTTTCCAAATAATTGACAGCAATGTTGTGCCATTGCAATATTCACACATATCATTAATATAAACTACATTTAATTATATTTTAATCAGTTAATGTACATAACATAAACAAATCAAACTAAAAATTGTAAAATAAAAGCATAACTATTAATCACTTCCATAAAATAAGTTGAACACAATATCCATGAACAAAGTTTACATAAACCCGTAAACACTACTGCACTACAACAACAACATCACCTACCCTTTCATCAACAACACAGTTGCTTCACCACATCCACCATCAAACTGTTTCATTGACTCACTGCCTTGCTTCTGCCAGAACTGTTTTCTACCAACCTCTCCATCACAGTTCACTATTTCAGCGTGCCACTATCATTAACATCAAATCCTCTGCATTTCTCCATTGCCTCCACCAAATCATCCACCACAAACTCATCATACCACTTCACAACCCCTACAAGCTGTAGCTGCTGTACCATCCAAACCAACCCCTGTAGTACTTCACCTTCATACAACCAATAACCCACTCCAAAATCAATTACTGCTAAACAATCATCCTACAAAACTTCAATTCAAAACATACCACACCAGCAAACAAGCCTCACAGTTCAACACCCCAGCCTCAACATTCAACCAAAGACCAACCACCATTCTCTGACATCTTTCTTCCACCATCCTCTCACAGTTCCACAAAGCACCGTTCAATCTCCAACCACAGCAATTCACAACCAGACTCAACTCAACTCCAATTCATTACACGACCAGCGCAACTTCCTTCCGCAACTTTCCACAGCAATAACTTCACAGCAGCAGCACCTTCAATCGAACCGCCAACAGCCATCTAAACCACTTTCTGCATCTACATTAACTTCTAAAACTGTGCTACGACCTCTGTCAACAGATCATCCACACATTCCCCTGCACTGTGCCCCTAAATGTTGCATAACTACATCACAGAACTGATAGACAAAGAGAATCATACTGCTAAGACTGCTAAGACGTAACTCACATCCTCAAGCGTAGTATTGAATTTTTGCAGTTTCTTTGTTCTACTTCTTCAGTTTTCCCTTTTTCCTTTTTTTTCTTCTTGAATTTTTTAATATCTATTTTTTCAGATATTACAAATATTTTATCCATAAATGACAACTAATTCGTAGCTTTAAAGTAAATAATGATATTACAAATCTTTTATCCATAAATGACAGCTAATTCGCAGCTTTAAAGTAAATATTAGCTAAAGCTAAATGCCTATATAGAACTAAACATTATCTTATAATCACAGTTCTGTTTTTTCTTTAGTGAAAGTGATTAGGAACTTTTTTTGAAATGTTATTGTTTAGTCAACCCACTAAATATTACCACGTCATTAAGTTGTATGATTTCTGAGTAAATAGGTATAGCCAAATCATTAAATGTTGTATCGGATATATATATATATATAACTTTTTTTAGCAGTATGAAAGTGACGTACACTAAGTTTTAGGTTAGCATGGAAACAATGATCCATTAGAGCAAATTGATTAAGCCTAAGCTCTTGCAAATAATTAAGGTATATTTTCTTGGTTGATTCTTAATATCGCATAACTATTTTGAAGTGTAGCCACTAAGTTGACACTACTTACTTTATTAAAATCACTCAAGTAAAACCAACAAAATAAAAACACACGTATTTGATTTATTTTTAAGGTTTCTGCATAATTTGAAACTGATTTTGATGTTTTAACGTTAAACTAAATTTAGAAATTAATTTTTCTCTCTTATTTCATTTTTATTTCATAGTTTGCTTTATACACCATAATGTGAGATGATAAATTGGACTCATCATACAAACACTAAACTAAATCGTGTATACCATCTTGAATGCCAGTGGTCCTTATCCTCAGTTCCTCACTAATTTTAAAATTAAACAATGAACTTTTAGCAAGAAAAATTTAATGACACTTGGCTATTACCGAGCAAAATTTTGGTAAGAAGTATAACTTAAGTAAAGTACATACCTGGGGTTTCAAGTGAAATTTATCGGCTTATGAGCACATCCAGTATGTATAAATTTTACGGTCATCACAAAAACATGCAAAATAATTTAAGAATTAAGATGCTGGTAGAGGGTGTATAAAAAATAGCATTTGCTTAAGCATAATTCTATACCTTTTAAACAGCCTCTACATTTTTACGTCATTTTCTCCCTTTAACACCATTTTATTCATCCTGGTGAAGTGCTTCAATGACTTTCTTAAGTTCTCTAGATTTCTTTCCAAGTTAAGTTGCTTCCTACAAAATTCAGAGTAAACAATCAAAGTTACCACACCTTGCTTATGTTAAGTAATGATTTATTCATAGACAATACCCAAGAAAAAAAATTATATATTGTGAATGAGTGATGATTACCTTAGGCATCGTACGAACGAAAATCTAAATCCATTGGAAAGCATGCAATCCCAACACCTCCATATATCTCAAAATGGAACACCAAGAATATTACCTATCATATAATGAAGATGAATTATTATTGCAATAAATCAAGTCACAACAAAACGAGCAAAAAACAAAAAAAATGGAAGAGAAAATTAAAGATGCATACCAGCAGAAACAACAAGTTACAAACCAGCAACTAGAGATAAGCTAATAACATACGGTGCCTTCAGCTACTATTTTTCCCGTGCCCTCCACGTCAAACATCTTGCACTTGGTATTCACTGTGAAATTTGCACTTTAATCATATTAAAAAAATGTTGATACATTATCAAAAAATCTTATAGATAGATATTAGCAATATAAACATATACCGTAAGAGATGCGGACTTTGGGATTGGGATTGGATTCATGGAGTCTGTTTCTTCGTTTCAACGTGTGAACTTTGGGTTTTGGTAAAAGGTACTTTATTGGTCTATTATTATATAATAATGTTTATATATTCATTGTTTCATATGTTGCTAGTTAGAAACATCACGAATCGGTATATTGATAGATTTTCACATGTTGATGGTTTTATACATAAGCGCATATACATATAATTATTATTATAAGCGCATAGTTAACTTTTGATTTATAAATTTTTTAGTTGATTGAAATAGTTAAATTTAAGTTTTACTAAATAAAGTAGTTAAATTAAAAAATTTAATAGTTATATAAATTATAAAACATGATTTAAAATTTAACTAATAAAATAGTTTAATGAAATATTTAAGTAGTTGAATGAATTATAAATAGTTAAAATTAGAATTTTAATTAATAAAATATTTAAATATTTATAAATAGTTGAATGGATTATAATGTAGTTATTAAATAGTTAAATAAAATATTTAAATGGTTGAATGGCTTATAAAGAGTTAAAATTAGAATTATAATTAACTGGTTGAATTTAGAAGGTCAAGAAGATTAGATCAACAACATCCACTATGTATTCTCATATATAATGTGACAAGGGTTCACAAACCAGTAATCATTTCATGTCGATGACAATATGTTTCAGACATTAAATTGAAGAGATAAGCATATGATTGTAGTAATTGAAGCAAGATGTAAGAATGCACTGTACTATTTTCGATTCTATTCTAACTAGTTTTAAAAATGTAGTCGGTAGTTATACAAAATAGATAGAGGGCATGATATATTTTGTTATAACCCATTATTTTTCTAAGAAAGGACAATCATAGATCCTAATGGGTGACAGAAATGCATAATTGCAAATTAAGGACATTGTTAACTTGTATATTATGATACAAACATTATATCATTGATCAGGTGAAATAATATAGTCTGGAACTATAAGTATAAATTATAAAATGCTTCGACAAACCTGTAAGTTCTTATCTCTAGCTGCATCTTGGCTATGCATCATGAGTATTTCAGCATCACGCTTATCTCTAGCTGCAACAAGCCTCACTTTTGCTACACATCGTCTTCACTTTCAGTTTTTAGTATTAGTTCAGTCGATTTTATATTTTTCCAGCTTTCTTGTTGTTTATTCCACTTACTTATTGACCTTATGCTGCCAGAACTATGCATTATATTTCATACAAGTTTTCTCGTTAAAGAGACTGAAACCACTACAAAGATAAATGAAGTTCAGATACTTACTAGACCTAAAATACAAGCACATAGGAAAAGTTACCTTGAACCCTACATTCATGATTCAAGAGCTCTGCTTTTGCATAAATCTGAATGAAATCAACAAAAGGTGAACAAATATCTCACCATTACCACAGCCTTAGCACTTCCTCTTGTTGTTCTCGTGTTGCAGCTCAATCTACTCTCATGCCACTCCTGTATTGCACTTCTCATACCTAACTTAATTTGCTTGCATCTTCTGTTTCAATGTTGCAACCTTAAGTCTCATGTAGTTGTTCTTCTCTCGGTATGTAGCTATGTAAACGTGCATGTCCCCATATTCCAGTGTGCTCCCCCAAACTCCTTAATGCACTTCTGTTTACTCGCAGTATACAGTTGTTCTTGCAGCCTGTGCATGTCCCCGTATCTTATTTTTACCATGTTAGGTTGGATGTGTTTCTGCTTAGCTTCAGTAGAGTTAACTGCATCTTGGTGCTTCAGTCTACATTTTGGTTGCCTTTGTTGCCTAGATTTCGGATGCGCTTTAAAGCCAGTGACTATTTGGATAGCTTTGTTCTTGCACGTCTCAGTTTTTAAGTTTTAACTTGCACTCAGCTCCAATTCAACAGCTGCACCAGTTCACATGTTATTTCAGTCCATCCTCTTTTGCCGTTCCGACCATGTTTGTAGCTGAAGTTCGTCCACTTTCAAGTTTCAATTGTTGTTCCGCTACCAGATGCATTTGGTTCAACTATATTGTGTTATACCACCAACCACTATCTTCATCTTTGTACTGTCAACTAAGTTAATAAAAAATCGAGTACTATCAATGGTCAAGGGTACAAAAGGTACCTTTCCTCTAATTCGAAAATGTTCAGCAAGATCATGGAACTATCCATGAATGTCGCCACAAATTGTAAACAGGCCGCAACATAGATAGGAATTCAATTCTAAGGCAGGTAACGATACAAGTAAAGATGAAAATAATATTAACAAACTGAACTTTAAATCAAGTCACTGGAGGATAATCATCTCCATTATATATAGCTATAATATATCCAAATTATGCAATAATTAATTAGTTCCATGTTTGAGTAGTTCAGAAATAAGCTCAGAAGCAACTAAACTACATTGTGAAGGTAAGCATTGGTATATCCACCTATGATGGTTCATCATGCACATCCAATAGCAATGGCACAAAAATATTGGTTTTAATTTATTGGGGATTAAAGGTTCAAGTGAGCTTTTCATATTTAAATATTGACAATGGAAAATGGGCTTCAGTCACTCTTCCGGTTTGATGTTAGCCAAAAAAACTGTACATATATGTCCTGCTTGAGGGTATGCTAGTTATTATGTGACCCCTAAGCATCCATGAGTAAATTCGCACATACAAACTTGGTTAAATTTTTGTAAAAAAAATTCTCAATAGGATGATACATTTGGAAGAAAAATGTACAAATTGAAATAAAAATGGCAAACATTTAGTTCTGCCAAATCACAAAATTAATAGCCTAGAAAATAATAATAATGTGACTTGAATTTGAGCCTGAATTTATGGAATGTATTCTTTACCAATTTATATTTCACAATGCTAAAATATAAAAGGAAATTCCATGGCCATTTTGGAATATGAATAAGATAATGATACCTTATACTTGATTAAAGCAACCTTTTTTATATTCCTTCTATTGTTACAAGTTGATTACATCATAATAATGAAGTTGAAAGACGAAAATATCAATCCAAAAATAGAAAATATCATAATTTAGTAACATATTAATCTTACATGGAAACCTAGAATATCATTCAAGTTAACTTGTTTACACATATTTCTAATGTCATAACACGAGCAACTCTTTACAAATCAATATTAGCCAATTAAATTCAATATGTACCATTTCCATGAAGAGCAAAAAATTGTTAACCTGGCAAAAATTAATTAGGAAATAATTAAAAGCTTAGTTATAAATAAATATATTCTTTTCACACAAATATAATGTATAAACTATGAATCTACTTCTAGTGTCATAACATGAGCAACCATTTACAAATTAGTATTAACTAATTAAATTTAATACTACCAAATCCATGAGCAACAAAAAATTATATCCTAGCAGCAGTAGATTAGAAAATAAGTCAAGCCTTAGTTATGAAGAAATATATTATTTTCGCAATAATAAACTTCAATGAATTTTTTTTATAAATAACATTGACAACATCAAACCTTCATGTCACTATCATTTCTATGCAATAACAACAAAATAATAAAGTGTATCCATAGTTTATAGAATCACCTGGTATTAAGCATGCTATTTTACACTATTTATGCAAGCTCATCGATTGCAAATTATATTCATGTGTTGTACACTTATTTTCATTATTGTATGTTAATAACAAAATACAAACAATCATCGTACCTTGCTGTACTCGATAGAATATACCGCTAAACCAAAGCCGACTCAAGAGTTTTTAGTACTTAGAGTTATCTAAATATGATAGATTCAATAGCTATCATAAAGTCTGTTGGCGCTTGATTTCTTGGTGAAGAAGAGGAATTTTTAATAGAGTTTAAGGTGTATCCACATGTTCTATCTTTTATCTATAGCCTTCTAAATATTGTGATGTATAGAGTTAGAAACAAAAGGAATTGATTTAGAGCAAAATAAACCGTGACTAGCTAATTTTGCAATATTAATGTATGTACTCGATTTCAGTCATTCTTTCAAAGCCGAGTCATTTAGAATTTCATTTAGAACAAGACAATACACCCAATAGAGTAGATACTCAAATATAGAAGTTGATGCGATTGAATATGCATTTAGTACATAGACATCAACACATAGATTATACATTCCATTGGAGCTGAGATATTGATACTGTGATACAGTAAGCAGAACAATGTGATCCGGTAAACAAATGTATGCATTGTCATAGTAACTATATTGTTAGAATTGTAGAAAAGCCTACAGCACTTCAGATCATATGGTCATCAAGTATTTACATTTATTGAAAACTAATTATAGTATCAGTTATTCACTTTCAGTATCATCACTTTCAAAATCATTAAATGGTCATCAAGTATTTACATTTGTGAAAACTAATTTTGGTAGGTTTTTTTTAATCATACATGACTAAGGTTTGATATATTATTAAATATATAACATCTTAAGAATTTTAAATAAACATCAATAAAGTAATTAAATTTAGATGCAACTAGAATGAGGAAATTATACTTTAAGACGCTGCTTTATGATTCCATACCAATTCTTTCTCTTTAAACTCATTAAGCAGGCATAAGTTGTAAAGAAAAAAAAGAATACACACACATGTGTATGTATGTGTGTGTGTACGAACACTCACAGACATACGTGTGTGTGTAAATTGTAATGGTTCCTCATGTGTTGGTCAGTTTGGGCATCTTCTAGTTTGTTCAAACCTACTCTAGAATGTATGAAAATAATCGCAGTAGATTAAATCAAGAAGGCCCAACACTGAAACTACAGACCTAATAGTTTTGATCAAAAAATAATAAAAGAGAATTTTACACATCATAGGTTATGTAATGTGAATAAAAGTACCTCTAGGGACTTCCCCCAAGCTATCCCTTTTGATAAACAAACTGCAGCATCATAACCATAAGACTAAAAATGTTTGACAATCAATTCCAATATAAAGCCGACATTGCATTAGACTTCATTTTTTATGTTAAGAAGCTCATCCTCAATCACTAAAAGTAAAATTCATTGAGCAATTGCTGATAACTCGATCTAGTGCTGATTGGTAGCTTGCAAACTATAAAATTAAAAAAGAGAGAAAATGATAATTAAACACAAATAGAAGGAAGTATGTGCAAGATTGAAGAAAAAACATACATCACTAAACAAAGTTAAAACTAGATAATAAGTGAATGCATTGTATTAAGGAGCGACCATTAAGAGTTGAGACACAAGTAAAGTATTTCAGCATGTGGATCTTCATTGGATTTTAATTCATGAATAAAAAAACGATGATATTTAGTAGGTAAAAACTATTTTATCGCCAATCATGTCGATTTCGAAATGCTTTATAATCAAATTATTTGTACTTTTTGTAATTAAAACAATGATAAAAATTAAAACTTTCTATGGTGAGCAACGATGAAATCTTGACTAACCATTTGTAAACAAACTATTATTGACTAACCCTACCATACAAAGGCCTGTCTTTTTTCTCTAGAACTTGCAAACATAACCGCAGTATTATGCATGATAATATAAAAAAGCAATTTCACATGTTGCATCTAAAGATTAAATAAATTATCTCAAATCGGATTTCTAAAGCGAATCAACCAAGAATTCTTGAGTGAGGCCTCTTATTTATTGAGTGGACTTAGAATCAGATTCATGTTCTCGTGTTTTCCAATGAAGGATTCATGGTGCTTTAGGGCTCAAGTGATTGCCAATGATGGATTCAAAGGGAATTAGGGCTCGAGTTTATCGGATATTGCAGGAGAGGTCAGGGGAGAAACAATTTTTCATGGGAGAATTCATGTTTAATTAGGTTTAAATTTCGCAGGAGGATTTAGGATTTTACTTTTACGCGGAGTGAAATTGAAAAGGAAGAAAGGAAGGCGGCCAAGTAACCGCGTAATGAAAAAAATTCTCAAAATGAATTGGGCCAGTTTAAACAGCGTTCAGGGTTCTAATTTTTATTTTGCAAAATTCTTTTATCAGCAGTTATTGTAAAAACACTGTCTACTATTGCAGTTGAAAACACATTTTCTTGTAGTGCAAGAATCAATGGAATAACGGTCCAAATGACTCAAATGCTCGCCTATACTAAGCTTCTCAAAAATACCTAATGACTCGGTGTCTTGCTTTTGACTTGAACTAATATGGTTCATGAGTGAAAGCTGAACATCTAAAGTTGGTAATAACTCTGGTGATGGATCCGATGAAGGTTAGAAATCATATGTTGATATAAACTCCAAGTGCTTCCACTCTGAAAACGTAGAACCAAGTATTATGTGTCTTCTACACAAGGTGTCTAGTACAATTTTATCAGCAAATCAAATTGTTCCCTAAAAGGCCATGTCTCCAAGATTTGAGGGAAAAAACAATAGCTGTCAACTCAAGATCATGAGTCGAATAAACTTTTTCATGTTCTTTCAACTTCGACTAGCATAAAAAATAGCTCTACCCTCATACATCAAAACAGTGCCAAACCATGTATCACAAGCACCGGTATACATAATAAATGACTTTGAACCATTAGGAAGTACCAAAAATGTGCACTAGTCAAACCTTCTTTACTTAATAAAAGCATGCTCGCACTCTGAATTCCAGGAGGAAACTAAGGTAACGTTTGGTTTAAAATTAGTTTTGTGTTTTGAGTTTTCAACATTAATTATAAAATATGAGAGGAGTGGATGGACGACGGATAGGATGGAAGGGATCATGAAGGGGATGGAGGAACGATGAAAGAATGGATTGTTTTTCGTTCTTCTCTTATTTCTTAAAACATGAAAAACAAAAAAAAGTTGTTTTCTATTTTGTATGTTAACTTTGTTTTCTAAATTGGTCATTTTCCATAATATACATAAGTCATGCACATTTTTGTATGGATGAAAACCCAAAACTAAAAAGGGTAAACCAAACACTACCAAAATTTTCTTAGTAAGGCATGTCAATGGTGAAGAAATTTTCAGAAAGTCTTTAACAAACTTTCACTGATAGCCAGCCAAACCAAGAAAACTTCTTACCTCTGTAGCATTTTTCAGTACATGCCAATCTTGATCCATAACCACTTTATTTGGATCG
Organism: Allium fistulosum; assembly: GCA_030737815.1. Classification (NCBI taxonomy): domain Eukaryota; kingdom Viridiplantae; phylum Streptophyta; class Magnoliopsida; order Asparagales; family Amaryllidaceae; genus Allium; species Allium fistulosum. Next base: position 211,188,452 of record CM060907.1, read on the forward strand.
ATTGACAATCCATGCTCGGAAATAACACGACTGAGTAAATTTGTTTACATCAAAACTGACATTTAGAAATTTTTGCTTTTAACTTATGCCTGAACGGGGTATAGAGCACTTCTCTTAATTACAACTTATGCTCTTCTTCACTTTTCGAATTAAAAAGTATATCATCTACGAATACCACTGCGAACTTATTCAACAATCACCTAAAGACTCAACTCATTAGATCGACAAAATATGTTGGGGCATTGGTCAATCCAAACAGCATGACTAACCGATTATAAAGTCTGTTAAGTATACGAAAAGAGGTTTTCTAAATATTGTCCTTAGCCTCACGCAACTGATAACTTCCGGTAGCCAAGTCAAGATGAGAAAATATCTTTGCTCCTACTAACTAATCAAATAAGCCATCAATATGTGGTAGTGGATAGCGATTCTTTTTCGTCGGCTTATTCGGTTTATAATAGTCAACACAAAGCCTTAAAGAGTCATCTGCATTAGTAAGATAACAAGTGCTCTCCATTCTAAAACACTGCACCAAATAAAATTCATCTTTACTAATTCATTCACTTGTTTACTAAGCTTGCGTATTTCTCTAGGGGCCATATGTTTAAGTGGTAAGACAATAGTTTGGCATCCTTTTCTAAATAGATCTGAAATTTGATCTCTCTATGAGGAGGAAAACCATAAACTTCGATAAAGACATCTAGGCGAACTATTGGAGTGGAAGATAATTCATCTTGTGACAAGTGCATATATAGTTCAGCATAATAGAACTGTTGGGCTTGCAATAAACATCGAGGTTGTGCCCACTACAAGTGCATAAGCGAACAATTCTCCTATCATAATCCAATACTACCCCAATGCATAGACATCCAATCCATCCCCAGAATCAAACCAAACCCAAAAAATCCCAATACAAATGCATTGCGATTAAACTTGACACCCAAAATATATAACTTCAAATCCCTACAAATCATGGATAAATGGATCGATCCCCCTGTAGAATTCAACGCTATAATAGGGTTTTTGACTATACTAGTCTCTTAATGCAATCCATCTACTAGTCTACTCAAAATAAGTGAGTAAAATGCTCCGGTGTAAAACAAAGGGCAAATAGATAAATTAGAAAGAGTTAACACTTCCTCCACTACAGCTTTCTTTCCCTTGTTAACAATCGGAACTGCACTTAAGCTAGGACTGACATCAAGTGCATAAGGGTGGACTATCTAGGTAGTCTTAGGCAAGGTTGGAAACTCCCTCTTCATATGTCTGGTTTGGTTGCAGTTGAAGCATTTGACCTTCATAATATTCACTCCGCAGTCCTTTGTCATACGCCCTATCATCTTACACCCCTTCGGCATTTACTATAGTTTCTTAGCTTTGCCTTAAGCTTCTCTACTTTCTTCACCCTTGTGGTTGTTCTACTTACTCAGTTTTTCTTCTACCTTCTTAGGCTCTTATTTAGCAACTGAATTTAGCAATGTCGTTTCAACTAAGCACTCAAAAGTAGCTCCTGCAGGTACATGGCTCAAAGAAATATCCCTCAAAGACTTGTTCAACCTTTTAATAAATATTATCGCCTTCTTTATTGGTGTATTAATGAGATCTAGGCCATACTTCGCTGGTTGAACTCATTGACATACTCCTTAACACTACGATTTCCCTGCTCCAAATGAACGATCTTCTGCAACTCTACTCCGCATTTAGCCTCCAATACGAACTTGACTTCAAAATGTTTCCTAAAATTAGCCCAAGTAATCTCATTCTTTTCTACCTCTACAGTGACAATGTCCCACCAGTTCAAGGCCTCCTCCAGTAAGTGCCATGAAGTCAACTACCTCTTCATCGCATCATCTATACCCATCATATTAAATATCCTACCACAATTTCTAAACCAAGCTTGAGTCTCAACAAATGATTCAGTCCCATGTAATTCTTCAACCCAAACTCTGGAAATGCTGTCAAAATTTAAGAAATATCCCATAGCAAGCAGAGGGGTAGGAATTGCAACATTTGCTTGAGTTGCGGGTCCTCCATTGGGGTTACCTTTAGTTTGTCTCTTGCCATAAGATACCAGTGGAACCATACTGGAATCTTCATATCCTGAATCTCTGTTGCTACCTCACACTATAAAAAATTTAAGCACTAGGGACAACAAAGTAGGGACAAAGTTAAAATTTTGCCTCTATTAATAACTAAATAGAGGCACAATAACTATTACCCTCTAATTATATTAATTAAGGCTTAAAGGTGTGCCTTTAATTATTTTTCCTTTCTTTTGAAGTTGGAGGTAAAACTACTGCCATAATTTAACTTGCTGAACAATTGATCCAAGCGCTCTTTAATCATATTATCAATTTCTATCATTCAATGAAATTATTTTCACCCATTGCTATACAACCTTCCACTCAAATTTCTAAAGGTATTTATTCATCTCATTATCTAAATTATTTGACTAGATTAGATTGTTAAATTACTTCTCCTTTCTACTATTAGGATTTTAATTTAGAGATTTGGTTTGGGGATTTTATGTGGGATTACAAACATTTATTTGGATTTACGATTTCAGGTTAACTTTGTATGGTAGAATTTTTGTTAGCATGTACCATTATCATTTATGGAATTATTGCTTGAGCCTTCAAAAAGTCTAATATAATGATATTAAATTTAGGGATTTTGGATGAAATGCCTCATAAACTACCTAGCTAACCCAAGGGAAAAGAAACATTATCATTACATCTTGAAACTTGTTTCTATTTCACATACAAATCAGATTCTTTACTTCTATTGGCATTTTTATTTGCAAATTGTTGAAAATCATGCAAGTTAAATCAAACATGTTTCATATTTTTTGATAAATACATTGCTTACTTCTTTAATTTGATGTTTTCCACTATTAAATTTTAGATGAAGTACTTTTGGGTTATGCTTTTAAATGAAGATGAAACTGAGCTATGCTACACTTACCTTACATCATTTATTCACATTGAAGCTAAGCATGATTATGAGCTTCCCAATTACTTGTTTAAGCTTGTATATTGTGTTGTACAATCTTCCTTTTTATGTCAATTATTACCATAATTTTATATTACAGCATATAGGAAAGTGCATTATAGTACATAACTAAAGGAAAATTAAACATTATAGTTTGAAATGAAACGCATAAGCCATAAAGGGCCATGAAAGTAAATATGAATACTCTATCTGCTCGACCCTAAGAAAAAATCCATCTTATGTGCCTACCTTAGTATCCCCTTCAAATTAAACTATACATCATAAACGAATACAAAACATAATGTATAATGCATTTTGTTAGTGAGACATAAGGGAGAAAAAAAACTGTTTATTTCAAGATAATTCTATGAATGCATATTTCTAAAGAAATGAAATAATAATTTAAATATTTATTTTGTATAATACAATGTATGCAAAAACTGTAGTTATTTTTATAATTAAATCAGTTTATTTTATTAATCAAGAAAAATGAATTATTTGAAGTACTCTCGATACATGAAAAATGTATAGCTTTTCAGGTTACAATTTACCATGTCCTTAACAAGATGTAGAAAAATACTATGGCATTCCTACAAAATAGTATCAGGGCCTTCAAGGTTCTTATGTTGAACCATGTTTCAGGCTAATTCAAACTAGATTGAGTTTTGGATTTGGTTGGTTGGAGCAAAATGATACAACAAGAAAAGGATGACATCTACTAGATTTTCTTACATTTACTCAAGCACCTTTTTAAACAATCAAATTACGTAGAGTCCTTTGCAAAGGAGAAAAATCAACTATGATTTTGAATCATTTTTCGGTAAGTTACTTCGGCATTACCAACGAAGTTATTCTAATAAGACATTAATAGGTAATAATATTTTCATAACGAAACCTAGGTAGTATGTGTGATTTCTCACCGTACGTCATTCAAGTTGGTTTTCGATTCATTTCATTTTAATTTACTTTCAGTTTGACATGTGTATACTAGTTTTTATTAATTGAACTATCATTCTCGTGTTTTATACTACATGATGATCCTTAATATTCTTGTATATTGGCACTGTCTGCATGTGTATCTTTTTAATAAATTAATTAATTAGTCTTATATAAAACATGTTTTTCCCCATCTTTTTGATATTATGGTCTTTTTTGCAGCGACTAATGAAGATAATTCGTTGTTCTCTATTCATTCTTGGGTAGATTCATGTAAGGGGATAAACTTACAATTACGTTGGTGATTAAAATTTTATTTTGTGTATTTGCCCACTCTTTTAGAAATGATTTTTGTTAGGTTCTGAATAATATCAAATTCATAGTCACCATATAGGAACAAAAAAATCTCATTTACAATAAAAGTGTGATGTGTGTTCAAAATCTACATATTCAACATCTTTGTCAAATCTTCTTAAATTGCTACTCAAATTGCATAATATTTCGGTTATATTAATTTTTAATCCATAAGAGTTATTAGAGTGAGTCATTATAATAATGATGTACAAAATACTGAACACGTGTTTTGAAAATGAATCTCTTTTCCACTATCGTGTTTCTTCATGTATTAAGATTCAAACATAATCTGTATGGATGTAGCTACATTAACATTTTAATGAATATACGATGAAAAAATGTATGTAGGTTTTAAACCATGAAGGATCATAATGAAAACGTGCGAAATTGGTCGATATTGTTAATTTAATCGAATTTATCAGTTTCCATTTTCATACTAATGCATAGTAAGAATAATTGCATGTGAAAACGTAGAAGAGGAAAAGATTTACAAATAATTTTTCACGATAATTACAAACAACATCGGATGGATATAGTAAAACAAGGTTGGAGTGACATATATTGTAACAACCCTGATTTTGGAGATTACCTGTTAATATTAAATTATAACGGTAGTTATAATTTAATATTGTAATTAAAATAAAATTGGAAATTTTAATTGTTTATTTGGAATAAACAATGAATTTTGAAAATAAAATGAGAAAAATCAAGTTTGGAACTTTATTTTATTTATTTGGCTTAATAATGATTGGAAAATGGGTTTTATTTGGAGAAAATGCAATAATTGTATTAATTATTATCAATTACTTCTTTTAATAATTTTTAAAAGAAGTATGAGATTTTTAAATGTTGTTTATTTAAATAAAAAGATGGAAATTGGTTTAAAAATAAGTTTAATTATAAATTTGAGTTTAAAATGGTTTAAATATTTTTCTAAGTGAGAAAAGTATTTTTATGGAATTTTAGAAATAGAGTTTTATTCATTTATTTGAGTAAATAGTGTATTTTTGAAAAATAAAGGATTTTAATAATAATAATGTTTTAAAAATAAAAATTAATCTTTTCATATAGTGTAAAATATTTTATTTCATATGTATATAAGTTTGCATTAGTTGTTGTATGAAAACTTGAAAGGAAAATGCAAATTGTTTTGTAAAATAGAATTAATATGTGCATATTTGTCTTAGTGTTGAATTAGAATTAACATAGCTTAATTATTTCTTTCTTTTTGGGTCAAGGCCCATTAGTTTGTACAAACCTGTAGAAGAGAAAAGAAGCTTCTCTTCTCTTGTACGTACAATTTTCACTCCCTGTACCAGAAAATGAGAAATCAAAGAAAGAAAGAAAAAAATGGCTTCCCTCTCTTATTGATAAATAAAAATTACTTCAAATTGCTGAAAGTTAAAGAGAAATCAATAGAGTAAATTGAAAATAGAATCAAATACAGGTAATCTAATCCAAATCCCTGAATCTATATTCTGTTTATTTTGTTGGAGAAGAAATTTTATCTGTAGCTCTTATTACTTGTTCTGCATGTCCACTATTCTCAAGTTTCAAGCTCCTACAATCAAATTAAAGGCTAAAGGTTGTATCATGCAGCTCTAAATCATGTAATAAGGTGCTAAGGTGAGTTACATCTCACATTTCTAGCCTAAAACCATATTTGCAAACGAGAATCTGGGCAAAATCGTTTACTGTAACACTTTATCTTCTTCCTTATGGTTTCTGTATAAAATCTGCTTCCGGTTGCCTCTTTGTGAATGAATAACTTCTTAATCTTTTGATGAATTGTTGCCAAATATTTTCTAGATCATAGTTTAGATGTTGTATTACATGCATGTAAAATTTCATAGCATTTCATCTTCATTTGCTATGTTAAATGTTCACCTGAAAATCAGTTCGTCGCATGAAATTGTTTGGAAGAAAAATTCACGTGAGAAGACCGGATAGGTCGACCGCTAGGTCGACCATGCTTACCCTTAGGTCGGTCGTACGTCGACCTAGGGACAAGAGAGGTTGACCTGGCGGCCGAACTAAGGAGCCTTGTCTCCTGTGTGTTTTTGTGTTGCTCCCTTTTGTTTCCGGTTTCGTTTCCTGCTTGTTTTCTTGACTTTTGCTTCTCGTTTTCGAGATATATTTGTGCTGTTTTGAGAGCTATGATGCCTATCAATAGGCTAGCTAAATTTTGAGAATTTGAAATTTAAATTTGAATTTATTTTGAGTTGAATTTTGAATTGAATTCGAATTGAATTTGAGTTATCGGTTTTGAGGTATTTTCTTTGTTTTTATGGTTTTCGAGCACGGTTTTCTCCAAATGATTTTGAAATAATTTTTAAAATAAATTAGCATTTTAAATAATTATTATATAATATTTTTAAATTATTTCTGAGCTATACAGTCTATATATTCTCTATAATAAGGGAATTTTCAAAGTTTGATTCCAAATACGATTTCGGAAATTGGTTTTGAAAGCTTATTTTCTTAAGTAAATTGTTTTATATATATAATACACGTTTTTGCACTATTCGAGCGAATGAGAAGGAGAATTAAACGGTTTTGTAAAACACGTGGTATGGGACACGTGCGTTTACCTTATCGGTTAATTCCCAACTTGTCTGTTTGATCGTTTTGACCTTCGGGTCGAGTTTACCGATGAGATGAGGTAAACTTTTTACTGCTTTGAGTGTGAAATTTACTAGCAGTTAGTAAACCATTTAGTGCGAACGTGTCGTATGGGACACACGTTAACACTCTTCGGGTTCCTATCCGGGAGTTTGTGACACATTTGTCTAAGAGACGTATTTGCCAGTACTGGACCTTCGGGTCATTTGTCCTTCGGGATGTTTGTCTAAGAGACGTTTGTCATTGCGACGTATTTGTCCTTCGGGATGTTGTCCTTCGGGATGTTTGTCTAAGAGACGTATTTATTTGTCCTTCGGGACGTTTGTCTAAGAGACGTGGCGCCTTAATTTGAGAGAATAGTACTTGGCGGGCTTCTGCCATAAGCACGTGCTATATCTTTGAGATGATTTCATTGATTTCTTTGTGATTTTCCGAGTGTATCGCCTTTTTTACATTATTGGTCATTTGAGCGGTTCGAGATATTATATATGGCGAATACATCTTTGGAAATTGAACTCCTTATCGAGTTCTATATTTGAAATTTGGGTTTGCCAACACTTGGCGTTTATTTGAGATTTATACTCTCCTATTTAGAGATTTATGAGATTGCCATTTTTGGTGTATTTTGTGTTTGAGACTTCACTATTTAGAGAATATTTTTGTGATTGCCATTTATAGCGAGTTTTGAGTTTGAGATTTGGGATTCTCCTATTTTGGAGATATGGTTCATAGAAACCATTTAGTGGCTTTTGGGATTTCGCCGATGATATGAGGCATTTATTATATTTAGTGTTATTTGGTGAGTCTAACTATTTCGAGGACATACACTTAGTGTAATTACCTTATTTGAAGTAATGCCATGCTCTTATTATTGTTTCTTCTCATTCGAGAGAATATCTTACCCTTTACCTTATGCTCATATTATCACTTATCCTTATAAACTGATTTGTTTAGCTAGAATGACCCGTGTATTTTATACTCGGGTCAGACCGAGTTGTTTCAGGTTAGATACCTGCTTTTGGACTTTACTTGATGCTTCCGCCTTGGATATCAGCTTATCTCTTTTTGTAGTTTTATAGTCTTTTTGTATGACTCTGATATGTATTTATTGTTTTGACTCGTGTGTATATTGTGGTCGTCATACCACTTATGATGTATTATTTGTATTGTATTGGGATGTATCAGTATATGTGTATATATATCTTTTTGATAATCTGTGATGTGTTATGCATTTGAGTTGTTGTATTTTGTTCTGATAGATCCTATAGCCACATGTAGTTTTGTATTAAGCATTTATTGGATATGTCGATCCACTTGAGAAAGAAAAAAAATATAGAGCACTAATCGACGTATTCAATAGATATTTAAGACAAGACTATAGATGGTCGCTCCTAACCAGCCCTATTCTCCGCATTAGCAGACCGTATCTTGGACGAGCCATAGCACCTAGAAATATAACCTTTCCTATACAATTCTTACTCTGACATGTACGCAAAGGTACTTCGTCATTTGGAAGTAAATAATATGTCTGGGTCTTTTTGGTCATATATAACCACTTCTCATCAATATGTATCATGTTATACATGCCGACATACTTTGGCTGATGAGGTAAGCTTCTTGGGCCTAACATTGATATACAAAATTTAATACGTGCTACTTTATGTTCCTTTTTCAAATACGGCTTAATAGCATTCATGTGATATTGAAGGAGACCTTGTTTCAAATGTCGAAACAACGTCATGTGGCATACATTTAAAGCTTTGGCAAGTGCCAAGGTTGTTCATCGGCGTAAGAAATTTCAAGTAGTCGAATTAAGTCAACATGAATTCTCTTCCGACCACAATTTTCGTTTTCTTGTGTGCAACATCAACTGCTGCTTCATTTGGAGTCTCTTTTGTCCATCTCCAAATCCGTTGTACCATCCTTATGGGTACCGAAAATTGTTTAAAAAATTGCCTTGTAAATTTTTTTAGCTTTCCATTAACACTCTTTTCTAACATAGCACGATAAATAGTCTCATTTTCTTATTTGATAGAAATATTCTCCTCTTTTCTTGAGATGTGATCTTGAGATGTGCTGACATTGTCTGTATATGTAAAAAGCAAAAAAAATAGTAAGAGCACCACATATGTTACTCTATATTTGTATGTGTAATCCGTCGAGACAAAATACAAAAAGTAAAGACCCAAATACAAGTTATTTCATGTTTGGAAAAGAATCACGTACCAAAATTACAACAATGCTTTCTTCATCTTCTTCATGCAATGGAGATATAAACCCTTGATTTGGATCCATGTTTATGTTTTCTTTGTCTTCTTCATGTAACCGATCAACATTTAGTTCAAGTAATGGAGATTCAAACTCTTGATTTAGGTCGACGTTCAAATCTAGTATGAGAGTTCCACTAGAAGATTGCCTAACTATCAATGGGATTGACTCCTCTTCCACTACGTTGGACTGTACATTATGCAGTCTTGAGTCGTCAAACGGAAAAACTTCATCGTTGTTTGTAGCAAGAAAATTTAGATCAATGTTATGACTACTTCTAGAAGCCATGATTCTGTAGTTTAAAACTAATTTTTTTCATGCTTCCTATATATAGCAACAAGGGAAGCAATAAAATTTGTGGATTTGGCTTCATTTCAAATTTTTAGTTTGGTTGAAATAGCTCAACATTTTTCTTGGCTCCTAAATTTAAATTTTGTTAAGTTATGATAGCTATAATTTTAAGAGGTGAGAGCTGAGGAGATACAAGCTATAAAAGAAGGGTTAATGAGAATTTAATATGAGAAGATCAATAGGATAAATAAGTCAATTTTTAGTTTTCTTAATTTGTGTGAGAAACTCCAAAACGTCTTATATTTTGGATTAAGGGAGTAATAAATTTCCAAACCAGCCTACCTTGCTAAATGGGGATTTTGAAGTAGCTCATATCCAAAATTTGATCCATCAAACCATGTTCTTATAAATCTTCTAAATAATCGCAATTAAAACTAACTGAAGTACTAAACGGTGTACATTAAAAGTTTTGCCCTGCCGACAATTCATAAATAAAGCTGCAAAGCCTTTTTTAGATGAAACCAACACGGAAAATATGTCAATATAACATTCTATTTTGTACACAAATTGTTTCATGATTATCATCTTAAATCCAATTTTATATCTCTCTTCAGTCATCAAATATTAACCTAAATGGCATGTATATCCAAGAAATTTGAAATCTGTCCGGATCCGTATCCGAAAAGCGGATGCGGATATTCGATATCCAAAAATATTTTTGGATGCAGATGCAGATTGAGTGTATCCGCATCCAAAAAATACCTATTCGATTCGAAATTAAGTACATTTTTTATAGTTATATTGTAGTTTGAAATGGTCACTACAATCAAAAAAATTGTTATCCAATTTAATATTATTTCTGAAGTTGTTTTTCATTATACCGCTGGATCCGATATGCAATAATCTAAGGCTTATAATACCTTTAATATTTTAAAGCCTGTCTATTAATTCTAAATTATTCAACCGTCTATATTTTCACAATTTCACTTCACCTTTCTACTTCCTCAATTGCACTCATACCACCGCCTCTCAAGTCTCCCCGGCTGATTCTACCATAGAGGCCAACGACCCTAACTTAACCTGATTGAAAAAATTTCTACTTACTATGTTCATGCCTATTCTTTACTCATGTTACGTTTATTCAAATTGTAATATTGTATAAACTAATTAATTACGCATGTGGTCATAACTCATTACAATATTTTATGTATTATTTTTTTAGTTGAAAAATTAAAGTATTGTAGTTTATTTGTTTTTATGGTCAATTGTTATTTGAAAAACTTATGAACTGTGATATTTTTTTGTTTTAAAATTTGCATAATTCGGCTTTCGGATGCGGATTTTCCAAAAAAATTCTGATATCCTGATATAACCACATCCTTTAAATAGATGTGGATATTTTCTGATATCTGGTAAAAATCCACGAACGCGAATATGAATGCGAATTTGAGATATTTGCGAATATCGGATGCGGATTTTAATTTTCAAATGCGGATGCGGATTCAACAATATCTACATCCGTTTGCGTCCGTTAACAGCCTTACACGCCACTAATACATGAACAACATGAGTAATATTTATCTAAAGTTGATTAGAGTGTTTATAATAGTAGAAATTGTCTTCATGTGATTAAATTTGAACTTTCACTCCTCCCCTCTAGTAGTTTTAATTTAAGAGAGTAAGCTTTATCCAATTTTCAACTTATTTTCTTTCTTTTTCGTTTGAACAGAAATGATTTAAATAGTATCGAGTTTGACGGTTTATTTTGTTGAAGTGAGTTCTTACTATATGATGTTTGTGCCTTTTAATTAACTTGTGTTATGTACAAAGAATTAATATGTGTACCTATCAATGGGCTAAGTGTGGTCCAGGTATCTTAAAATCAAATATGTACCCGAGGCCAATTACAACAATCAAAATCCAAGTCTAACCTGAAGTCCCTAGGTATTTCAAACTCAAATACTTGATTCTGATCCATCGAGAATTGTCAGTACATCCAACACATTATTTATGCTAAAATCATAATCTAAACTCGTATTTTTTGTAAAAAAAAAAATTATACACAAACAGTGTTAGCATACAAATTAAACAGTAATGAAGCTAAGTTCGCAATCAAAGCATGCAAAAAACATCCACATGCACATAACATACAGATTCAAGTTTTGATAAATGGACTGGTACAATGAAACTATATTTGACCCTAATAGTAATGGGTTAGGATTAGATCGAACCTATGTAGCTAGAGCTAAACTCGTACCCGCACTAACATGGCAGGTTAAGGCCAATCTCAGGCCAAAACCATCACGATTGGCAGACCTAATTATACGCATGTATTAGAAAGCATTCTTTCGCCACCACTTGCCGAAATTGCATGCATACGTCCACTGCGATGGCCCTTGAAAATTTTGACAATACACATTACATACAAGGGCATTAAGCCTTGAACTGCAGGCCGACTATTACCTTAGACAATACGCATTACAGTTGAGCAAAACAAGGTCGTTCAGCCTTGAAAATTCAACCCAACTTTTAGGCTGAACTGAATTTTTTAGGACGGATGCCCTTAACGTACAAGAATACGTTAACTCTGATCAGCAAGTATGGTATCGTTTATGCCATATATGATTATTAAGACATTTATTCCTAATTTTGCATATACCAACACATACGTTGAAATCCATGTGCACGAGAAAACTACCTCATTTAAGCAAGTTGAACCTGTACACTAAAAGTATATCCTACGGATCAAGCCTTTAACGCTAAATGTTTCATCCAACTTTTCAATCATAGATCACTAAATCTTTAACTAAGACCAGTATTGCTGGAGTAACAAATTCACAGTTTCACTGTTGATCTCGATAAATAGGCATTAGATATTACAAGAATCAATCAAGTATTATGGGCATCTGACTGGCTATTTGATGAAAGCAGAAATCCTTCATCTCGTCACTAAAATGTGTGTAGTAAATGGGCGCATTTTTCTTTCTTTTCTTGTAGAATATGGAGGTTGAAACTTCCACTTATCAATCAATGTATAGATAGATACAGTCATCATCCATCTGTTCTTGTACAAAGTAATCAACGAGCATCTTTATATCTTTTAGCAGGTGGAGACATAAAAAGCTTCCGAATTGACACTAAAGTGTCATCCGCCTGCATTATTATATATGAAGGTACAAATGTCAGCTATTACAACACAAAACTCTTGCGGGTATTCCTAAAACTTTGCGTTACTAATTTTTCGATTTGTCCTTGTGAATATGCATTTTATGTCTAGGAAATTCTCTTTTTCTGAAAAAAAAAACAAACATAACTCAGTGTACAATTTCTGAGAGCCACCAAAAAAAACTTTTTTTTCCTCCACTATTTCATATAATATATGATGCATTTTTTCTTTCAGATGTCAAGGTCTCACACTAGATTTTAATGAGCAACTTTTGTGGGAACAAACACGCAAAAGAAGGTTAGAAATTAAAGAGGAAGTGCAGAGCATTGTAAAGCACAACTACCTCATCATTTGATTTTGAAGAACTCGGATTTTGCGTATCCGAAGAAGCTTTGTCCATTTGAGTTAAAGCATTTAGAGTCAGTTTCCATCCAGGTAAGCTATCACCAGACTCCGGAGCGATCCAGGGGCAAAATGGTCGATGTTGTTTGACTGGATTGAATTCCCCGATCCTACAGTTATCTGATGCTTGCATTTTCATGTAACCTGAAATAACCGAAAGAAAGCCTAATGTAACAGGCATCTATGTTGATTAACAAACACTGTGATTCTGGAGGAAAAAAACATGAACATAATAGGATATATTGATAGAATTCGTAACATTATATCGACGGTGCTTAAACATATTTTAATATGCTATTTTTCATTTGTGCGTAATTAAGAGACTAATGTTAATATCAGTGGCAATTAAGGTAGAGTCAAATCGTTTGCTAAAAGCCAAAGTAAACAGAGTCTACTTATAAGTGAAGTATAAATTATGAAAACCTAAAAGCTAATGATAGTCATTATCAAAATTAAGGATGTTAAAAAGAATTTCTACTCATGAAAATTTGCAAATTATAATCTTTATCTAATAGGGGGAACGAGAATCACATAAACTATGCATTGCAAACATGCAACAAAAATATTTTTAGGAAAAGAAAAAGCACCAAGACCTTACGTTGTAGAATTCTAAAATAGGTCATCGGTTATTCAATAAAAGCTAACATAATGTCAATGAAATTAACTTACCCAGTCCAGAATTAGGTATTTCCTTCGTGTTAACCAGTGACGGTGTTGTAATCGCTACTCCATTAGTTGTACTACCATCAATATTATTGGAAGAGTTGATGCTATCTTGTACCGCCTCTTTGCGTCTATCAGCTGAATTAGAAGCAATATCCGAACTCTCTTGGTTATTATGATCAGAAGCCAGGTTTGCATGGCCTAAATCAACAACTGCTTTATTTGCTCCTTCGTTCACCTCCTTTTCTGTAGCCGCATTATTTCCTTCAGATCCAATATTTTCAATCACTGAACCATTTTGGGCAATATTATTCACATCATTGTTCTCAGAGACTAAAGTCTGGTTGTCCTCTCTTTTTCGCTTCAGCGATGTGCCACTGACATCAGAATCATGAAACCATTTATTTCTGAAGTTACGGCTAACGATGGGAAAGGAAACAACAGGTCTAAAATTCTGTTTAGTTGGCAGAGGCCCCCCTGCAATTGTCAACTTTGAGCTGGGACTCATACTAGTATTTTGATCCTCTTTATTGGAATTCTCATCTGCTGAATGGGAATGTCCATTAGACTCTGCAATTACAGTGAACGATTCCAAAGGGCGTTGTACAGCTTTGAATGCCCATAATCCTACACGTGCACCACACAACTTGCAGTCCAGAGTAACAGATGACAAATCATACTGATTTTCACTGACTGAAGAATTGCTACTTCTGACCTTCTCATTTTCTGCAGAGTCAGCTGTGTGTATTATTTGTTGAATGCTTTCTTCACTATTTGCTTCTACTGAATATTTGGATGTCTCACTTTCAGTGTTAACAGCATAGGGAAGCATGCACAGTTCCCACCCACATAAAGCAATAATCTTTTGGGCCTGTGTTGCAAAATGCATATTAGGCAGTGTAATTTGATTTTTGAATTGGTTATAATCAGAAGAAAGTGTTGGAAAGGAAAAGGTTAGTCAAAGTGTAAACGTTAGAAATTAACTCCAAATGAAATAAATGCAAATAGGGTACTGTTAATTATACCCTAAGAGCGCATGTTAAGAATGTTATTTATAGGACAATTTTTATTTTTATTTAATACCTATTTTATGCTTACATCATAAAAAATAGGTAGAGTACTGGGTGGGGGACTATTTCGGTAACTTAATAACCTTAACAAACATTTTCCATGCAAATATAGATGGTATGCCACAAACTTAATTTAGCATATTCCAGCTAAGGTTGCCTCAAATAAGGTGTCTAGAACCTATACCAACTTTCAAAGTTAAGCATGTTTTGTGTAAGAACTGTAACATGTCTGCCAGCTCATCCTGTATTTCTTGGTATGGGTAAACTTAAAGTATAAAAACCGTTGTCCTTATACTGCAGTAGAGGAAGATATGATCCTGTTGGGAAGTTTTTGATTCACACCCAGTTTAGTATACATTGTCCAATGGCTAAATAACCATACCAGAATTTTTTGATACGCAAGATCATTTATCATGAGAAGAAACAGCCTATGCTTTAGAATACAAATTTTAACTAACCAACCAAGTCTCGTATGAAGAGGCATTGACATTTTAAAATGACCCAGTCCCATAACTCGATGAGGCAGTGACATTTCTACAAATACCCATTCTTATTTTTAAAACATTAGAAGCTGTTACTTAGTAGAAAGCTGGTTATTTTAGTATTAAATATTGCACCACAATATTTAAGAACCATGGTGCAGTATTTCGTACTTAAAAACTCAACAGACACAGGGTTTGAACTAGTTGGGTATATCCTTATTTTGCGAAAGGGAGGTTCATGATCAAATTTTCAAAAAAGAACAACTATTTCCATGAAGCATCTTAAATTCCTATGATGTTCATAAAAGTGAATGAAAACTCAATCAATTCAAACATTAATATAATTTCGTGGCAATATTAAAAAAAAATCAAACAACTATAAATTTTCAAAAAAATTATAAATATAGTATTATTACTAAATTAAAATACGATATTGCGTTGTTTCCAACTTCAGATCTTTAGAAATGTCATGTTTATCTGTTTCAAAACTCGTACCAGTCCGTGCTCTAGGCTTCTAAGTTTGAAACCATACCAATTGTGGAAATTATTCGCACGAACACTATATACTCGAAATAGAATTGGAGGACATGCCCATAATACATGTTAACCGGGTTTTTAACCCATCAGAATTCAATAAGAGTTAGAACATTCAGACTATGTCAGAATAACTCGAGACTCAATCAAAACCACCAAGCAAACAAGCCAATAGGACTCAAGGAAAATCAGCTAATGAAATACTAAGTAGATGGATCGCTAGCGATATATTACCAATCCATAGGAAAACATCATGAGTCGTCCAAACCTCTTGCATCATGATCCATTACCACTTCTAAGCACGCTTGTCAAGTTTCATAGCATGTCAATCAATCTAGCTCGAGAAGTGAAGACTCATGCACCTGCAAAGTTTTATCTGATTTCGTTAAGTTTTGAGCGAGCCATAGATGATTCTTCTGGACCAGAAGATCCATGAAGACGAATGGACCAGAAGATCCATGAAGACGAATGATCAAACGAACTTCAAACGACTTAATATTTGGACAAGGCACTTAATAGAAGATAGAAAGCTAACGAAACTAAGATCACTCAAAAATATGATAAGTTGATGGATAGCTAACGATCCATCCTCTATGGATAGCTAGCGATTCATCAAGATAGATCGAATCGTCCTCAAACTTTCTGAGCTCCTTCGTAGCACTAAGTAAAAGCTTATGATAGAAAAATATGATATGTTGATAGATAGCTAGTGATCCATCCCCTATGGATAGCTAGTGATCCATAGAAATAACTCTGGCTTATTTTAAATTTTCGGTGATGATTTGGCATAACTGGACTCTTCTGCACTTGGACTTTTGGCCCAATACTCACTGAATTTTCTTATGAATACTCACTTACCTGCAACTAGAGATGGATCTCTTTCGGGGAGAGAGCCGCCATTACTCTACTGGAATTCCTTCACTTCTTTAACTTTCTTCTCCCTCGCAACAGTTATCAAGGGGGTTACTGTGATTCTCCAGTCAATTCTTGTACTTGTGACTTATTCTAACCCATTGTAACTTAAATTTAAAAACTAAATAGTTGATATCGATAGAGATTTAACTAGTATAATCATAATAAAGATTGATTAAAGTGGACGTAGGCCAGAGTCAGCCGAACCACTATAAAATTCTCTCTTTTCTTGCTTTTGCTTTTTATTTATTGTTTATCTGAGATTTGTGGTGTTGATTATCTGCACGGGTGCTTTCACACTCGATTCAGAGTGAATTCATTTTTTGAATTAACATTTCGGTGTTTTCACTAAGAACTTTGAACGAGATCTGAAGTTAGAATTGATTTAGAGAAGATGAGTAGGCCTAATACTAGATCTAGAGCTGTAGCAAGTCCACCGGAGCCTGGGGCAGCCAGGAGGTGTCCACAATTTCTTATCAACCCATCTGTGTGATTAGAGATGGAAAAGATGATGAAGAAGATGCAAGATGGTATTTTTTCTAGGCAACAAGAGATGATGGATAGCTTCTTCCAGAGGATAGAGCAACGAGGGGTAGCTAGATCTGCAGGGAATATGAATCAAACTCCGAGAAATAACAACAAGAGCAGTTGGAGCTGGATTGGAACAGGCTGGAATACTACATTTACATCTAGAACAACCGATACTTGAGGGCAACGCTAGAATCAACAATAGGACCCAATGCAGGAGCATCGGTAGTTAGAGCAAAACAAACTGAAACAATGCCCATACGACTTGGGGGCACGATAAATTTGGATCTAGGATGAGCTTTTAACGCCTAGAACGGGTGCTGTTGGAGCTAGAGTAGCAAATCAGAGTACGAATACATGACCGCATAAGCTGAAACCAGAAGCCCACAGTTGGAACAGGGGGCAGGTTCGTCCCTTACTCTTTGCCTTCTGATTTTTTTGCCTTCAGGACAATAATAACTTCGGACCGCTTACACGTGTATGGGACCTAGATTGGTCTCTAGACACGCTCTGGGTCGTATCTTCGAGATGAACATTTAAGATTTATGCTTGTTTTGATTCCTGTTTGTTTGATTTCTGCTTATTTGTTTTGATTTGAATATTTGAATTTTGAAAAATCCACATTGATTGTGATGGCTGATATGGATCGCCATAGAGTCCTGCCACGGGACCGGAGTGCAAGGTGCAAGTCCCCTTGCTAGAGAGCGAGTGGATGAACTTGTACGATATTGATCGCCTTAGAGTTCCGACCGGAGAGGTGAGACCGGAGGGCAAGAAGTACCCTCATTGGAGAGTGAGCGAATGGGCTTAATCCCCCTTAACTTAACAAACAAACGATCAGGAGAGATTGTCCCCTTAACTTAAAATATTAAACAATCTGGAGAAATCGCGCATTAAACTAAACATTAAATGACCCGAAGAGATCGCACATTAAAATTAAGCGATCAGGAGAGATCGAGCCTTAAAACGGATTTGATTTAATAAAAGGATTTGAATGCTTTATAAATAGAATAAAACTGATAAATCCTAGATGAACAAAGGATGATTTCGATATATGATGCGATTCTGATATATGATGTGATTTTGATATATAATATGATTTTGATATATGATGTTACAACTCTGAATGAGAAGCAAAATGATAATGATATAAATCCCGAATAAACATGGGACAATTAAAGATATGTGATGTAATTGAAAACATGTGATTTAATTAGAGATATGTGATGTAATAACTCCGAATAAAATCGGAATGATTGTGATGTATAGGTTAGCTTAGGCATTGCCTAGAGTCTTAAGCTGTAACAGGTTTGGAACGACTTGTGATTGACAAGATAATCCGAAGGAACTGGACGATTCACCAAGGCTAAACCAGCTGGAAAGCTCAATTATTGAAGACTGAACATAGGAACTTGTTCTTCAGCAAAGCACGTCTTTTATTCAAAAGGCGTACTTTGGCGGGCAAGTGTTAACCGGGTTTTTAACCCATCAGAATTCAATAGGAGTTAGAATATTCAAACTATGCCAGAATAACTCAAGACTCAACCAAAACAACCAAGCGAACAAGCCAATAGGACTCAAGGAAAATCAGCTAATGAAATATTAAGTAGATGGATCGTTGGCGATCTATCACCCATGGATCGCTAGTGATCCATAGGGAAGCATCATGAGTCGTCCAAACCTCTTATATCATGATTCATTACCACTTCTAAGCACGTTTGCCAAGTTTCATAGCATGCCAAACAATCTACCTCGAGAAGTGAAGACTCGTCTGATTCAAGTTGTTTGACCAAAAGTAGCTAACTTAAAATGGACCTAGAGAAGTCATAAGGAGTCGGATTGACTTGAAATTTTGGAAGAACACTTAGAAGACATAAAAAAGGCTCATAGAAAAAATGGGATCATTTGAAGGTTTTTTGATGAATCGCTAGCGACCTAACTAGATGGATCGCTAACGATCCAAATAGAGTAGGCTCCACCACCTGAAATTTTGGAATAGGTCCCAGAGACCCTTTATAGTGTAGCTGCAAAGTTTCGTCTGATTTCGTTAAGTTTTGAGCGAGTTATGGATGATTCTTCTGAACCAGATGACACATGAAAACGGATGATCAAACGAACTCCAAACGACTTGATATTTGGACAAGATACTTAAATAGAAGATAGGAAGCCAACCAAACTAAAATCACTTAAAAATATGCTAAGTGGATGGATAGCTAGCGATCAATCCCCTATGGATAGCTAGCGATCCATCAAGATATGTCGGATCGTCTTCAAACTTTTCGAGCTCTTTTGAAGCACTAAGGCTTGTGGTAGAAAAATATGCTAAGTTAATGAATAACTAGCGATCCATCCCCTATGGATAGCTAGCAATCCATAAAAATGACTCAGATTGATTTGAGATTTTCGATGATGACTTGACATAACAACTGGACTCTTCTGCACTTGGACTTCTGTTCCAATACTCACTAAATTCCCCTATAAATATTCACCTACCTGTAACTAGAGATGGATCTTTTTCAAGGAGAGAGCCGCCATTACTCTACTGGAATTCCTTTACTTCTTCAACTTTCTTCTCCCTCACAACAGTCATCAAGGGGGTTACTGTGATTCTCCAGTCAACCATTGTACTTGTGACTTATTATAACTCATTGTAACTTAGATGTAAGAACTAATTAGTTGATATCCAGAGAGATTCAACTAGTATAATCATAATAAAGATTGATTAAAGTGGACATAGGCCGGAGTCGGCCGAACCACTGTAAAAATTCTGTGTCACTTTTCTTACTTTTGCTTTTTATTTGTTGTTTATCTGAGATTTGCGTTGCTGGTTATCTGCACTGGTGCTTTCACACTCTATTAACAATACCTGATGACCCACATGTGTGGCTTACATAGTAGAATAGTAGAGAATTCGTTCTTTGTTCTTCCCTGGTACTAAATGTCAAGGACATTTAGAGGAAAACATGTGACAAAATGGATGCCAAGAAAATTACTTTGTCAAAACACAAAGAGATTTAAACAAGGAAGCGGCTATTTGGACACAAAATGTGACACAATAGACCATGACCATTGGATCTCACTGTATTCGCATTTGAGATTGAAATCAAAAGACAATCTAATTATTGAGATCCGTTGTGTTTTCAATTGTGTCACCAACTTGTGTTCAAATAGAATTTCCTTTTAAATGGAGACGGCTATTTGAATACAAAATAAACACAAAATGTGATACAATAAATCTTGACCATTGGATATCATTGTGTTCACATTTGAGATTGAAATCTGAGGATAATCTAATGGTTGAGATTCATTGTATCTTCGATTGTGTCACCAACTTGTTTTTCAATAGATTCTTTTGAATGAAGGCGGTTATTTGGACACAAAATGTGACACAATAGATCTTGATCATTGGATCTCATTGTGTTCACATTTGAGGCAGCTTAGTGTGACCTTCTGATTACTTTTATAGAAGTTACAAAAATGGGTTTACCACTTCATTTAATCCATGCCTAAAGATGGTATGAAGATTCATTAAACATCATACGAGCAGTCTTCAAAAGACTATTTCACACTTGCGCACCACAACATAAACGCCTATGAGTGAACAAATGAAGTACAGGAGTACAACAAATTTTGCAACTTTTAATTTATTGCTCGAACTCAAGGAATACGCAATGTTTCCAAGAACACAATAAAGCTTATGGCTATTATTCAAAGTTTAGCTCTAAGCTATTGACCAAATTTTTGTTTACACTTAGTTCAATAAGAGAGGTTGAGCCTTGAAATCTGTTTCTGTGGGGGGGTGGGGGGTGTGAGGGGTTGTGTTGACCACTAATTTACCATTATATGGGTTCTGAACATAAATCGATGTTTGCTGTCAAATGAATTGCATTACAAAGTATATTACATTGCATTTTTCTTCACAAATTTTCCAACAATTATTCAAGGAATTTAGATTCACATCATCACATGTTACTTCTTTTTTCTAGCCATAGACATCTACCTTTCGAAATAAATAAGATCACACACCAAATAAAATGATTATAAAAAGGACTAGGAAGGTATTTATTATCTCCAAAAAAGCTTTCAATTGTTATTACATTTAAAAAAATGAAAATAATTATGTAACCATCCATTGTAGCAGTAAAAATAAAATGAATTAATGAAGTTATGAAAATAACGGAGCAAAGGAAAAAAAACATAACCATGTTTATGCTTAAAATGGGTATAATAAAAAATAATATGAAATATAAAAAAAGATAATAACAAATTCAAATGTCTAAAACTTTAATTGGGCAAATCAGGTTCTGTACTGAAAATTAGTTAAAAATAATTAGCAGTCAAACTCTTAGTAGACCTAAATATTATGGTTAATCAAAACACCATTGAGTTTACAAACAAAATTTCAACTAAACTCTAGCCAACATAGTTATCATACTTGAATTTTTGGATACTTTAATTATGAAGAGGTGTACACGATTGCTGCATCAAACTTCTTTAAAAAGTGGATAGGCATAATTTTCACCAGCTCTGACAGATTTAATAACTCCACATAAAAAATCCTTGTGACAAGTTGTAGAAACTCGTATTTTTGGAATAAAATGTATGAATTGGTTTTATCCTTCTCCTCCTAAAAAAGAAAGTAGTTCTTAAAGGAAAAATTAATGCAGATGTAGAAGAAAATATTCTATAAGACATTATTACTCAAAATTCTTAGAATATTACGTTTTGAATCTCGTTTCGTAACCAAATTTCTTTAACTGAGATTGGATTTCCAAATTTCAAATCAAAACTACTAAAATCACAGCAGATAAAAATATTTTAATTCATGAGGAAATAATAAAATATAAATAGCAAGATACTTATTTGAATCCACAAATAAAACTTCATTATTAAACAAAATAAAAATAAAACAGATGAAATTATATTTCAGGTTTAGATGTAGTCATGTAAATTATCAGGCTCTAAAATATAAAATTATAAATGATTATTATGGATTAAAGAATCAACGTTTTTAGTTCCATACTTGAATATTATTTGACAATGTATATAAAGCAAAATTTCTAACATACAAGCATATGAAATCATTATAATATGAACATATCAAAACTACGATTCACGATTTAAATCCAACTTTGGTTCATTGTTTAAATTTTACCATTTTGAACCTGTTTTGAAAACCTTGCTAAAAACAATATGCAAATGTTCACAAAAACTATATTTTTGTTATAGTTGTAAATACAAGCAAGAGAAAACCAATATTGGGGAAAAAAAACTTGGATGTGAGTTTTGGTGTGTTCCCAAGGCTTGGACTAGCTGAAGAGTGAGTTATTTTGATAATTATACATGAGTATTCTCCATTGTTCTCTATTGTAAGTGAGTAGAATCCTATAAATGATTGCTGAAAACTTGATTTGGTTGTTGAATGTTTAGGGTAATAGTATTAGGTAATTCGTTGAGTTTTGATTTAGCGGCTTTTAGAGAACACAGATAATACAAGTTATTAATAGTTGGGTTCAACTTAAAATAAAGGTTACAGTCATAGCACGATATGAATCATCCAAATCAGATTTATGATTTACAATATATGTTGCGTCAAGAGTTTTCAATTTGTCGTTTTCAATAGATCAACGTACATATTGTCTCAAAATGATATCTAAAGGAGTTGTGATGTTTTCTGATCTCATCTCCTTATAGAGTGCAAAAGGAGTTTCAAAACTTTGCACTACAATTTGAATAACTAAAAAAAAAATTACATGTTGAGGTTTGAAAATTTTGGTGTTTAAAATTTCATCCTCATTAGCATTTGATTATGTCAAAGGAAGGTTGGACACTACTTTAGTTTAGATTTTGTGTATCATAATATCTTGAAAAATAGATAGAACTCTGGATCTGGTTGAATAAGTGTATTTTGGTAATAGACTTTTGTTTGTGATGTTAATTGGGTTCTCCTTGTTCGAACATTGTCATAATTTGTTTTAATGTACGTATTTTTGAAATACCCGGTGATTCTACAACGATTAAAATTGTTATGTACTTATGTTGGAGGATATTACAAGATTTCTATATATCTATACGTCGTTATCCATATTAATATATATGACATAATTAAAATTAGTTTGACATGTAAACCATTGAATTGAAGAAAAAAATTCTAAGAACCATTCGAAACAGATCAACATGGAAAATGTTCCATATATGTAAGCTTATTATAGGAAGCTTGTAGTGAAACAACTAAGATATCTGTAGAGTAGAAAAAGATGAGGAAATTAGTTAGGTAAAAAGATTTGGTTTTAGAGAATACAAGGTTAAAAGATGAATGAATTGTATTCATCTTAGAGTGAGTCCCAATTTCTTCACACTTATATTCCTCTCGTTATTCTCCTTAACTTTTCCACATCAAAATTTCTAAATGTAGCTACAGTGTGGTATGCATATCTTCATTATTACGAAGATAAGCTTTTGAAAATTCAGATTATCTCAAAACGTCCAACCCTTTGAAATTGTAATTCAAATCAATAGTGACATAAATATTCAAAATGACTTATATTAACTTGATGTTTTGAAATGTTAAACAATTATATAATTTTTTGTTTTCTCGTCGATTGAAGTTGCTCTACAATGATGAAAGAACACATCTATCAAAAAATACTTTAAACCAAACCTTTAAAATGTGAAAAACAACAGGAGATGAATGGAAGAATGAAGGCAAATGGGATGTAGAGGAAATGAGAGTTGAGCATCTTACAACCCTTATTTTAGCCATTAATGTTGACTTATTTTTCTTAAGCATTGATTTCGCCGAGGGCTCCTAAAGAAGTATTTGTCGTTGAATACATGTTGATATATATATATATATATATATATATATATATATGCTAATATTTGAAAGGGTGGGTCTAATTTCATACATTTGCATACCCTAAAATCTCAAAGAAGATTAATATACGAGCAAAAACCACAGAAGTGACTATAGTTCATTGTCGTGAATGTTGCGATATAAGATGGCCACAAAAATAATAAACTATACTTGTAAATTGTATATTAAATTTCCTTTTCTATATGTTATGTCATCACAAATGTTTATATACTTTTATTCAAATAAGGTGGGATTTCCTACGCCTTTTGTGCAGTTCCCACTTCATTAAAGGTGGAACCCAGTGCACGAGGCTCTCGCACGATAGCGCTCTGAGGAGGCCGATAATGTACGCAGCATTTCCCTCGCAATGCGAAGAGGCTGTTTCCGGACTCGAACTTGGACGCCCAGATCACCATGCGGGTGACCTAACCGTTACGCAAGGCTCCACCTCAAATTTGTTAACTCTTATGATGAGTCATTGTGTAGAAGCACTGAAATGTACAAAATTGGTTATGTTATCATATCATTGTATAATTTGTTAGCTCTTATGACGAATCATTGTGTATGGTCTTATATGGTTTGACTCGTAGTAAAGATGCATTTTTACATCTTAGTTTAATTTTGGATAGAATATACATAGGTAAAAGTATTCTTTTTAATTCATCACCCTAACTTTTTTTTTAATACTAGAGTGATATTTTATTCAAGCAGAGCATTTATTTTGATGTTTAAAGATTCAAACTCATGACCTCTACAACCTTTTATCTAGAGCGTCATAACACTAACCAATTAAGCTACTGGTTTTTTGACTTCATCATCATAACCTATGCAGTTAAAGTCTCGCTAAAGAGCTTAGCACACTTCGACCGCTATGCTTTTTCAATTTAACGCTATTAAATAGAAGATCTGCTTAAAGTACCGCTCTTTTCCGCTACTCCTGCTAACTCAGGGGTTTTAGCAACCACTTTAGCAACTTTAATATAAAATGATTAATTTGATCGGTTCTCTTATAAACCAAATCAACAAATTTATGGCATATGTCTAAATTCAATTCATAAGTAAAAAAAAGGTACGCAGTCTTTCTCTCACATTGCAAAGAGGCTGTTTCCAAACTCAAACCTAGATGCCCAGATCACCATGCGTATGATCTAACCGTTGCGCCAAGGCTCCACCTCAAATTCAAGTCATAAGCGCTTAACGTAAATTAGAACTCGATCTATTCACCAAAAATGAATTACATGATATTCTTTGGTTTTGTTATATAGAAGTGAACAGTGTTTTTATTTTCTACAAAAATAATGTGAAAATAAAAATAAATCAACTTTGGAGATTTGATTTTATCTCCAATAAAGATTTTTACACCTCTGCTATTTTCCAATACATTGCCATTATAGCTTTTTGCACCTTAATCACTATAAAACCGCTAAACGTTTTAACCGCATAGATCCAAACTTCTGTTGTGTTATTTTATTTGTTAGTAACTGCAAGCATTGTTGTTAAAAATCTTATAATGCTACGATTTAAATCCTGATTCAGATCAGATCTCTCCCTTAATGATTCGGTTTACATTCCAATTCAAACTTAGTCAAAACCGCAAATAAAAAAACATTATACTCATACTAACATATTTAATATATTTATTTAGATTCACAATTTTAATTATAATGTGTTTAAAACAAAATAAAAATGGAATACGAGAGAAAATTTAGTTTTATGTTTAATTATAGAAGTTCAAACATCAAAATCAATTTCAAATTGCGTGCAAACCTTCAAATTCGAACATTCTGAATCTACTATTTACAATTAGAATCTCGTTTCGATTTGAAATTTGAAATTTACGATTTAAATCCTATTTTGAAAACATTGACTGCAAGTGTCATATTTTCTATTATACAACATAACTTCTTCGTATAAGCTCATACGTGTAACGTGTAGGCACAAAAGTCTCATTTAGATCGAACATGAGACGTATACCCATTATGGAGTGGGGCTAGATAAGTATGAAATCTTATGGTTGGGCCAAATGTCATCACTTAAATACCTTTGAAAATAAAAGTAGTTACGTAAATTGTATACAGATGCCTCTAAAATGAATGTATATTTGAATAAAAAGATGTGATCTCATATTCTAGGTCTTTAGAAGTGGTAATTTGCATACGATCTATTAGATGTGATGTATATATGTAGTAAATGGTTTAAATTTATCGAATGTACTTGTATTCCAAATGAATTCCTGCACTTTTTTTATTAGTAAATTAAAGCATGACATAAGTGCAACGAAAATCTAGAAAGATATACAACCAATTAAGCAATGCAAGTTCAGTTATTGTTAAAAGGATGTCTTATAAATTATCTTTCAAAAAATTCATTTTAATGGATACAGCATGAAACCCCTCATGCCAATTTTTTTATATAGTAAGAGTGGTACTTTTTAATATGATGTCTTTGGGATGCGATCCCATGACCCTTTAGAACCTAAGGCTGAAGCGTCATATCACTAACCAGTTGAGGTAGTGGTCTTTGATCCCCTCGCGCCAATTATTATGTTAGAACTAACCCTTTAATCGTTTGTTTACTCAAAATACATCTTAGATGGCATCCAACATCTTTACCATCACAAGAAATTATAAAAGGTTGGAATGAAATGGTAGATTTTGATTTGAAAAAATGAAATGATGTGGCAAACATCTGATAACACTAAAGATAAAGGCCTCGTCCGTGGATGTTATGAATGAAAAGACTGTTATGTCTGACAAAATATATGTTGACGTAAGCTTAATTCAAAGCTAACGTAAACCTCCATTAACATCGTCCATTGATGCATTCAAATGGTGAGGAAAAGGAGAGTCCACATCAGAAATTCATTTTAATGTAAAAGTTCACATGTCAAGCATAAGGTATGTCATATGTCTTCTGGTATGTTTTATGTGTTTCTTCATTCATTAATTTTATAGATGTCTTCCATCTTTCATATTAAATTAAAAAAACCATAATCTTCTAAATACAGAATGACGGTTTCTTCTTTATCTGCAACTGTAACATCCCACTCCCACACAACACGAAAGTAACATGCTACATAGAAGCAAGTGTCAAAAAGACATTAAACCGTGACCTCCTACGTACCCTTCGATCAAACAATGTAAGGCCAAACCATCATAGTTCTTAGAAACCGTTACCATACATAAAACTGATAAGTCATAACCATTTAATCAAACTTTTGAATTATTTTGTCTCATAACAAATGGAAATGTAAACCTCGAATTATGATCATTTATCTGAAACGATCAACGAATAACTACGCATAAAACATTGTGTGCTATATTACAAATATTCTGTAGTAGAAATATTCGAGACATTAAACTTCATAATTTTGTTAAATCGTATAGACTAAAGTTATAGGAAGGAAGATATGCTTTTTGAAACAATTTGTTTCATTGAAATCCAACTAGTAAAGCTCCAATCATGGTTAATTATATCAACAAATTTCTGGATAGTTCACTGCAACAAATATAGATCGGTCGGTTCAACCCTTCTGGGTCACTGAAATTTCGAATTGACAAAAGTGAAACACATAAGGTTTAGTATATGAAAATAACTTCAGGAAATTTTGATGGATACAAAAATGATCATGTAAATCAAAAGTTATGACTTCGGCACTTTTCTTACATTAATCACAAATTTTGCTTCCAAAGTATAAGTCAAAGTTGCAGGTTATTCATTTAAATTTTTGATGACGTTGATCGTCTTGTATCAATATGTAAAACTTTGCAAATAAGAATAGGTGATTGCAGCAGCCCTTTCTTGTACAATTTATAGTTGGTTCGATGAATTGTCAGCAATGGGCTCTTCAGGAAATAAGGCAAAAGAAACGGCATCAAACTTTCAACACGGATGTCAAATCTTATTTTATTGGAAAACCAAAATTTGGAATACAAAATCTAGTAGTTAAGTGGGATGACACTATGTATGATTGGAGGAACTTTAATTGGTAACTCATGCTTCCAGGTGCATTTTAGTGGTCCGATCAAGAATACTATTACAAGAAATGCTAAGTCATGGGCTACAACCAAAAAAAAACACCTATGGTTCTCACAAATTGAAGAGGTCATCGCCAAGATGACAACTATTCGATCAAATGGTGCATGAATGATTGGATGTGTATCAGAAGACAAGTACCCAGAAGACAAGCACCCACTACTTCAACAATGACCAACAATCACTATTGAGCCTCCACTGACATCTACATATTTGATGCTAAGAGGATGGTGGTCACGGGATGGAGAGCACAAAAGACTCGAGATGAATGAGTTTATCTACTATATAATTCATTTTAATTCATCTCCATTTCATAATAAGCATCGGATTAATTATCATGTTCCTATATCTCGACAACGTCCTGGTCAAGCTCGACCTTGTGCTCCTTCGGTTCATGTTTCTGGTTTTATTTATGCACAAACACCAGATTATGTGCTATATTTGATACCCTTCTTTTCCACCCAACCATGCAATGAGTAGCAAAGCTGTTGGACACTGTAAATTTCGGCTACTACGGTGCTTAGACTATCGTGGAGTTGTGATCCGGCACGTTTTCAAGTTTGGTATTTTCTTACAGCCGTGGTCCGTGCAATTTGATTCAAAACGTAAAAGCCCACATGTTTTTGTTAGTTATTAGTTGCATGCATTACCTTTTCTGTCATTATGCATTTTTCCATTGCAGTGAGAATATTGTTATAATGCAAACGTGTTCGTTCTACAATTTGTATACATATAAAATTTAAGTTATTATTCAATTATCTAGTTATTTATAATATAAATAATCATTTATTTATTTTGTTATTTGTAACCAAAAAGATTAACATGACATAGTAAATATCACATTATATAGATGCTCTCATTTCCAACCTAGGTATAAGCATTGGTTCTCAATTTTTTCTACCTTGGTTGTTTTCCTACTTTTATTGTAGAGATGAGACTACGTGAAGAGGCGGAGATAACGAGCAGTTTATCAATTTTGGGCTGGGTTTTCTATTGATTGGGCATTATCGGGTTGTTTTATAAACTAATGGGTGATCAGTTATGATATTTGAAAACCTCTATTGTCTTTTTGGATGATAGTGATGTGTTGTATTTTATTTCTTTAAGACTATATTTTTGTATATTATTTACAACTTTTATGAATGCATTTCCATTATGAAGTACAGCAAACCAAAGCCACAACTTCCAATATTTCCGAAATTGATCGAGACTACGAAATTTTCAAATAACCCAAACAGAAACGGAGTTCTCAAACTTTGCTTTCAACTCAACTTAATGTCCTAGAACGCCAAGTTCAAGGAACTTCAGTTCAAGAACTGCATTTAGCAAACTTCTATTCGTGAACTGCAGTACTCAAATTCACCCAAGGTTTAATAACCCACCTAGCATAGTACAAGGTAGTGTCAAAAATGATAACTTTGATTTATATAATTCAAATGAGTACCAAAGAACATAATGCCAATGTTCAGTTGTTTATTTGCAAGAAGCCTACATCAATTGATGAGAATGGCTGGTTTGCCTCTCGTCGCAGAAGATTAAAGCCTCCAAAATCTCCAGTTATAATTATGTTCCTGTAGTTGTCTACAAATCCCTCAAGAACACCGTTTCGATTTAAATCAAATAATGCGGAATAAACCAATATTGTGTAGATATGATATTAGTAGCTTCAAAATCATCCCATTGAATGTTGGATCATTTTAACTATTAACTCGCTCAAAATCCATCGCACATAAATTCCCATGTGGATAGACAATATAATCATCCATTATCTGCTACAATTTTATTAACCAACCAAATCGATATCTTAACAAATGCGTGCACACATTTTTACAAACGATTCATTAGAAATACATAAAAATGCATGCTTTATTAAGAAAAACCATTGAATTGTCAAACCTGGTAGTATGCATTAGCAGAAGCATCCTCTTCTACACGCTCTAGAACCTTGCTTGTATGGTTATCGATGAGGCTGATGCCATCACTCAAATTAATTGGCAGAAAGGATTTCAATAAAAACTGGTCCAACTGGGGGCTATTTATGTAATCGATGGCCAAAGATGAAACAACAGGAAGTGCTGTAAGGCGTAGAAGTGCTATTGAACGTTCTGTGAAACCATCAACCAAAGCCAATGGAGGTGTTGGTGGGAATAGTGCTAGTTTTTCATCACATGTATTATTAATCCATGGACACAACATCTTGTGCCCATTATCGAGCTTTAAGCTAAATACTGCAGCAGCCTTTTCAACTGTATATACATATAAAAAGAAAAATATAGAACAAGATTTTAGCTACAGACTAAAGTAACTGCAAAACAAAATGATGCTGAATATAAATTTTACCATATGTCTGAACTTAAATATGTATTTGATATTAAAATGGTGAAGTTAAAAATATAATTCAACTTGAAAATAAGAATATAAACAAGTGACCCTAGCCATTACTTCTGTAACATATGTACAAAAATGAAATATATCATTATGATCTGCTTATGAACACCATCTTCAAATTCCAGTAGTCATTCTTAGGCAACATATGGGCAATGGCAGATCCTTGTGCAGGCTGTGAGTCAGCAACCATACCGTCAAGAAATTTTATCACCCATTGTTAACATTTACTTTTGAATTCATAAGCAATGAACACGTCGGTTAATTATTTTATCTATGTGGATGATTATAACTATTCTTTCAGAAAATTTAAAATATGCACACAGATTTCACTTCTTCAGAATTATAGAATTGGAAGCTCTCTTATAGTAAAAAATTTGCCATCGCCTACAAACCAGGATATGCCACTGCGTATTGAATTTGAACATGTAAATGTGCTTAAATTGATGGCCAAAGAAAGATATAATTTACAGTTAAACATGATGGGCAAGTACATCTTGTTATTAAGGTTTCATGTTAACAAGGTGTACATTCTCAATTCTCATGCTTCTACCATAATGGTAGGCATGCAGAGATAACCATGTATATATTAATAATCTGTTCGGATGGACTTATTAAGCTACTTTTTGCTTTTTGAAAGCCAAAACCAATTCATTTTGGCTTTCAAAAAGTAGCTCATTTAAGTCGATCCAAAATGGCAACAAATGTCCCAATTCATTGACATTGTAGAATAATAAGGATGTTACAGTACCTTGGTGCAATGACCAAGAAGATGGAGTAGTAAATACTAGTCGAGCTCCACATGCCTCACAAACTATAACATCTACCTCCGTATTAATCCAACCACGCCTTGCACAATTCACCGGGTTGATAACCTGAACAGAAAATGTATAAACTTATCTTTTGAATTCTTAACACCAGCTAAACAATTTTAAACTAGACTGAAACAAATTGGAACACTCTCTTGTTGGATATATAGTACTTCAAACACAAAGCTAATTACCATTCGAAAAATAAGGGAATTACTTAGAGAATGGCAATGCTTTCTTGGAAGATAGATAATAACATATGGATGGATCCATCTATTAAAAGCACTTTTAAGAGACATATGTAATAAACAATCGATGTCAAATCATTGACAATAATTTTATACTCTGTGATAGACACGATGCCTCCAAAGTAACAAAAAATACAACGGTAACAACATTTTTAAATTACTGTAATGATAATATGGAAAACAAAAGCAGCAAATCCAGACATTACAAAACGATAGTTTGATACGCTCACAAACAGAAGCATCGTAATTGCCACTGTCAATGGAACTAAAAATTTATGGGTATTGAGAGCATTGAACTAGTGTCTGCTATGAAATTCTCCTGTGCATATTTTTTACCTCCATGATTCTACCCCACGACCCTCAAACAACTACAAGGTGTTCAAAAATACACCAATTGCTCAAATTTTGAACACGCGTTGTTTAAGAAACTACGCATAATTTCAAAATAAATTTCATCTGGTATTTCAAACCTACTTTTTTCCACTTTTTATCTCCCATCTCATTATGAAGAAGAATTTAGACTGAGATTTGAATCCACAACCATATTTTTGAAAAACAATAAAGCAAAAGAATTTAAAGCTCTTTTATTAATTCTAGACAGTTTTTATCCATTTTCCTTATTTCTCTCCAAGTCCATATTTTTTATTTTCAAAATCCTATAATTGTATCACTTCACAATTATTCTACTAAATTTCTCTCACAATTTTACATTCAAATACCCATTTTAAAACACTCTACAATCATTTACAAATCTCGATTCTCTTCCAATATTTTTCGTTAAAACCATACAATTAAATTATTTTCATAATCCAAACTTTAAACTAATTCATAAACTCGGTCAACTAATGATTATTAATACATCAAATAAATCCTTAAATATGTTAGTTTCAATACATATAGCATAGAAGCATCAATAATTTGATAAAATTATTTTTTTCATTCAGATATATATGTGTGTGTCACAAAATAAATTATATACACTAACGATTTATTTTATAATTTATTTACCTAAATGAATTTATCATACATTACACTGTAAAATACTATTGACTTCAAATACTTACATTTTAAAATATGTTAGTTTCAATACATATAGCATAGACGCATCAATAAATTGGTAAAATTATTTCTTCATTCGAATATATGTGTGTATCACAAAATAAATTTATATACACTAATAATTTATTTTATAATTTATTTACCTGAATGAATTTATCATACATTACATTGTAAAATACTATTGTCTTCAAATAATTACATTTTAAAATTTTCTACAATTACTTACAAACCATTCTCGATTCTCCCCTAATATTTTACATTAAAGTCTATTTATTTAACTAATTGTATGATCTTAAATTTAAACTTTAAATATATATAAGTGGATATTTGTTTCAATAATGAAATTGTTTTCTTTTTTTATTTTAAAGGACAACCAACTTTCGTTATTCACGTCAAGAACAACTTTCAAGGTTTTGTTGAATAAAGTCCAAATATTTTAAATCAAGAACACACATCGACATTTCACAAATGATAAAAATTAATTACGGAGACGTTTTTTTTAATATGAGAAAAAAAGAATATATGAAAAAACAGCATGGAAAGCTAAATGTATATAGCTTTATTATTTACATCTAACATTTTTTTCAAATGCTAAATGGGAATAGCTACCAAATTACTTAGTTTTGTATTTTAAATGATATAACGTCATTTTTTAGTTATAAAGCTATATTAATTTAGCTTTCCAAGCTGTTTGCCTTTTTTATACTAACATCAATCAATTAAAATGTTTTTAAAATAACCTTTTTTCTTGCACTTTCGAGAGTCGTTTTTCATTAATTTAGCAAGATGAGTGATTAAAAAGAACTTGAGGTTTACATGATCTAATGAGGTTTCCAAGCTGCGTAAATTATCGACCTTCCCAAAGCCCGCTATCGTGCGGAAGCCTCGTGCACTGAGTTTCACCTTCTAATAAATCCTAAATATATGAGAATTTCGATAAATATACAATATTCATATATATGAGAAAAATGATAAAATTAATTCTTTATTCAAGTATAAAGATATTTAAATCACATAACATAAAATGTATGTACAAATAATAATTTTAATTTTAATTCTTAATTCATTTATCTCAAAAAACGTATATTATAATTTCATTTCATTTTTTGACAACTTTTAAAGGATACATTTATATTTTACAACTTTACAATGTGAACGCATGGGCTATACTGATAAAAAATAACATTCTTACTTTCAACAAGATATTAAACCTTACCCAACTCATGTGAAACCTTGGCAGAACGGTTACGTCACCCGCATGGTGATCTGGACGTTCAAGTTCGAATCCGAAAACAGCATCTTGGCAATGCGAGGGAAAAGTTGTGTGCATTATCGACCTCCTCAAAACCCGTTATCATGCGGGAGCCTTATGCACTGAGTTTCACCCAACTCATAACTTAATTACAGAACATTATTTTGCAATTATTAAAATTTTAAACATGACTCTCTCAACACAGCATGAAAGCTATTTCTAACCGAGGAAATAAAATTGTTTAAAATCAAAAAGTAAATAATAGATAAAAGTTTACATGTAGATAAAATGGCTATAAGATGCTCTTTTCAATTACAAATACGTACAAAACTCTTGTCAGTGTTCTTCAACTTTTTTACAAACAACTCCTTGTATTTACTTAGTTCGGTGGATAATTAATTTGAATTATTTAAATAAATTCAATTATTTAATATTTATTAATTCATTTATAAATCCTTTAAAAATGACAATTCGGTATATATACAACATTCATATTAGGTAAAGTTACATACTCATACATATTAAAAAATATCCCATGGTATAAATTATTTACATATGAAGTATTAATGATTTTAATTTATATTTTTGTTGAGTTAGGACATTAACTTTCATAGAGATATGTAGATAGTGAGGATTGAACTCTCAACCTTTCATCGAAGCGTCATATGTATTTTAATCTATAATTCATTTATCATATCATATATTGCATAGTAAAATTCTATTTTTTCGATAATTAAAATATAAAATACTATTTTTTAACAAAACTACCGTGTGCAATGCACGCATTACATACTAGTTTATATCAATTTTTTAGCTTAATATGGTGAGTAGTTTTTATCATGATCGAGGTTCAAACTAGTAACCACATTCATATGTCAATGACATTTTAAGAATTTTGTTTAACAGACAGAAAAAGGGTAAAATATTACAACAATTACTAACAATGTTAGATTAGCATTTGTTAACAACCAATCTACAATATCAATATGATCAATCAAGACCATTACAAAAAAACATAAATATTGTATGAAACTTAACTTTGTCACAATCAGTATTTTTCTCTATGTCTGGCTATTGTTTGAAGTAAGAATCTATATTCCTACCATAACTTCAAATTCTTCAATGAAGGTTCTTTTATTTTCTTTTCTTTTTTTCTTCTCCTTTTTTCTTTTTTTTCTATTTTTTTTAAGTTAAATATTGACATTTATGCACTACCTACAATTTGTCATCATGGGGCTATAGATGTTACAACTATAACTCTTAAACATCCAACAATTTTGTTGGCTACATTAGCTAGATGAGTGAACATAAGTCACTCCAACATTTCGTTTCTAACTCTAATTGTTAGCTAGATTGGTTAGATAAATGAACATAAGCCACTCAAACATCTTGTCTGTAATCTGTGTGGAGTTGGTGTGTTTTTTCGCCACTCGTTGTGTACTTCAAATTTACATTCATATATTACCCAGTGTTCTAAAAAAACGTCGTGACGCGCGGCTCAAGGTGAGGCGCAAGCAATTATGCACGGAGTCACAGATCAAAAATCGTTTATCTCCAAAAATGTGTCTCGGATGGTTGAGATGCAAAAAACATGAAAAGCGTGCGCCTCGATTAGAAATCACGGTGAGGCGTAAGTCTCTGAAGCAAAAAAAATTGGGTTGCTACTTATCTTTCAACCCTTATTTTTCTCTTCTATATGCTCACTCAACATTCAATATCACTTCTTCGAGAGCAAAAAACAAGTAAATTTTTTTATAAAAAAAACTTAGAAGTCGATTCCTTACTGGAATCAACTTGATTCCAGTTGTTGAAATAGACTCGATCTAAGCAAGTAGCATCGACTCGATTATCGATCAATTTATTATTTATTTATTTTGATAAATTGATTCCTGAAGCTTTGTGTTTACTGTTTATTTTGTAGTAGCAGTGCATCGTGTAAATTGAAGAGAAGAGATAAGCAAGAAAGATATTGTTTGAAAGTGGGTTAAAGATTTACCGAATTCTACCAATTCAAAATATTTTTTTGTGTATTTTGTGATCATAGATGCACCGGAGGAATTGCTTGTTTTAAACAACATTTAGCATGCACTCATCTTGGAATTATTCCTTGTCCAAAAGTCTCACAAAATGTGAGGAATGAATCCATCGAAATTCTAGAGAAAATGAAATGTGTTCAGCAATCAAAACTCGATATGTTTTGTGAGATTGATAAGAGTGAAAGCATTGGTGATGATGATAGTTTTGAACTTGAAAGTGATAATGTTTCTAGGCCTAGAGAAGCAATGGATAAGTTTATCAATTTAGATGCAAAGCAAAGTCCTTTGAATAATTGCTATAAGAAAGATGAAAGAAAGTTTGCGAAAAAAATTGGATTATGGTTTTATACTAGTGCAATTCCATTCAACGCGGCAAAACACTCCATATTATAAAGTAGAAATGAAAAATATTGCAAATATGGTCTCGGATTCAAACCACCTTCTAGGCATGAGTTAAAAAATTGGATCCTTAAAGAAAGTGTTGAAGACGTTGAAAGCATTATTGAAACTTACTAAAAAAATTGGGAGAAATACGGATGCGCTATTATGTCTGATGGTTGGACGGATGGGAAGAGTAGAGTTATTATTAACTTTCTAATTAATAGCCCGAAAGGTACATGGTTTTTGAAATTTATTGATGCGTCGGATAGGATAAAGAATGCGGATTTGCTAGTCACATACTTCAATAGTGTTATTATATGAAATCGGAGAGGATAATGTAATTCAAATTATTACCGATAATGCTTCCAACTACAAAAGAGCCGGAAACCTTATAATGGAGGAAGGAAGAAGACTCCATATACGGCTCATTGCATTGATTTGATGCTTGAAGATATTAATAAATTGACGGTGTTTAGCCAAGCCATTCAAAAAGCAAAATTTGTGGTGAAATTCATATATTGTCATTCATGGGTTTTCGCTTTGATGAGAAAGTTTACAAAAGATAGAGAGCTTATTCGTCACGCGGTCACTATATTTGCTATCTCTTTTCTTTCTTACTTTTCAAAGTTTATATATGCAAAGGGAAGATATTATTGCTTTATTTTCTTCTAAAGAATGGATTGATGGTCCATTTGCTAAAAAAAATTGATGGTATTCAAGCTAGAAAGTATGTGTTATTTGGATATTTTTGGTAACATATTGCTTATTGTGTGAAAATCGTTCTCTCTTTTGTTTGTGTGTTAAGAGAGGTTGATGAAGAAGATAGACAGGCCATAGGATATATATATATATGAGTTGATGGATGCGGCAAAGTAAAAGATTGCTAGAAATGTTGGAAATAATGAGAGGAAATACAAACCTATTTGGAATCGTATAGAAAGGCGATGGGAATCGTAATTGCACTAACCATTACACGGCGGATTAGTACTTGAATCCACAATTTCGTTATGAAGATATGTTTTCTAATGTGGATGAAGTAAGAAAAGATTTGTATGCTTGTATGAATAGAATGCTTGATGATGGTGAAGAACGTCTCAAAGCGGATTGTCAATTGGACGTGTACGGTCATCAAAACGGTTTCTTTGGACATCCTATGGCAATAAAAATAGAAAGATGAGAAGTCAAAATGGTCTCTTTGGACATCCTATGGCAATTAAGAGTAGAAAGATGAGAAGTCTAGCTTAGTAGTTCAATTGTTAGTATTTTATTTTATAATAAATTATGAAGTATGAAGTATATGTTTTTTCATGCGTTATTAATTGATTAGTGTATCGATGGAAACGCTTTGGAATTGATACATCCGAGTTGATGAATTTTGCTATTCAAGTGCTTGATCTAATTTGTAGTGCATTCGGATGTGAGAGGAATTAGGGTACATTTTAATGGGTAAGTCACTTAAAAAACGTTTTACTTAACAAGTAAATCGTTGAAATTTTGATTTCATATTGAAATGTTCAATTTATCTTATTTACTTTATGTGTATTCAAATAAAAGAAATAGACTTGAGCATAAAAGATTGCATTCATTAGTGTATGTTAAATATAACACCGGTTTGAGACAAAGAGAAATTATGAGGAGAAGAAAGATGGATCCAATTGCTGTGGAGAAATTGATTCGGATAACGAGTGGATGGCCGAATTAGTAAATCCGGTTCTTTCCTCCAATCCAAGTT
The DNA here is from genome assembly GCA_030737815.1 of Allium fistulosum. Classification (NCBI taxonomy): domain Eukaryota; kingdom Viridiplantae; phylum Streptophyta; class Magnoliopsida; order Asparagales; family Amaryllidaceae; genus Allium; species Allium fistulosum. Next base: position 211,226,464 of record CM060907.1, read on the forward strand.
GGCTAGAAGAAGATGATCAATTTTTTGATGTTGATGTCATAAGAAATATGCTCGTCCCAATATACGAAGATACTTTACACATTAGAGAACCAACAATTCAAAACCGTAAACGTACACCTCCTAGAGATCATCCTCCTCAAAGAGAGGCTATTTATTCTCTTCCTCCTATCATTCCATACAAAAGAAGACGCTATACTAGTGGTACAAGTATAACTAATATTATATAGTTAATTTAAAGTGTAGAATTAAACTAATATTGTTATTTCAAAAAAAATTATAGGCTATCCAAAAGGAAAGAGTGTAAGAATTGAGAATGGTGATGTTGGTGATTATGATCTTTTTTTCGAACCACACATCAAAGATCTTTTTCATGCTAGTGATGACGAAAGCTTTGATGGCAACATGCTTATTGATGAGGAGGAAAATATCATTTGATCTATTGCAATTTATGTTGATTTAAGTTTAAGTGCTATGGATGATTGTATTTTGTTTGAATTGCTTCGAGTGTTTTACGAATGTTTTATGTTTCTTGTTTAATGTTTGACATTTAATGTTATTTTATTTCAAATTTCATTATATGTTTTGCGTTTTTCTTTTACTCAAAAAGCTTATGTCTCAATGTTTCGAGGCTTACGCCTCGCCTCACGGACCCGAAGATGTCTCGCTTACACTTCGTCTTTTAAAACAATGATATAGCTACAACATATTATAGCTACGATACACCCAGAACTCTATTGAGACAATACTTTAATCCATATGTGATGACCGATACTTTAAAAAATTATATCAAACCTTAATATCCTGCCACAATGGACAAATCATTATGTAAGCTTTTATAATTAAAAATACATCATTGTTGTTTCAGTTTAAGATCTAACATTTATACGTTGAACTGAAGACTCGTTTATCAACGTGGACAAGACATCTTGGATGTTACAATGTGTTAACTATCATTTCCTTTATTGAAGTTAGACGATAATCCATTAGTTACCAAAATTCTTTATAGACTAAAGAAGGAAAATCTCAATGCTTTTAATTATACATGTTTATCGACACATGTAAGTTTAAAAAAAGGTTTATTTGTAAGCCAAAATATTGTTAAAACAAATAGATCTTGCAAAACATAAAATTAGAGAAGAAAAAGGGAAACTACACTTAACAAACAAAGAGAACCAGATATGAGTAAAGTTGGTCTCGACCTAAAATTTATGATTGTTTAGCTCAATTCAATTGTTGTTATCTTGTACCTTTATTCAAAAGCATTTGACAAACATATCAAAACCAAAAGAAAATACCATATTATTGCCCGACAAACGTGTCGTCGCAACAAATATCAATTGAATATGGTACATTGTCATTTGAATCTATTGCATACATTAGAAAACAACAAACGCAACAATTCACAAATTTTTAATAACCTTAAGGAAAAATAAGTGAATATTTATCAATAGATTTGATACTATAAAAAACATGCTCTGGACGCATCTCGATGAGGCGATGTATTTTTCCCATTTGTCTTCAAGGAGGCATGTGGCCTAAGGCATATGCCTCACAAGCTCAAGGGTGCAAGGTATATGTTATTTTCACCTTGCAAGCCTAAGGCCAACAACGTGTATATTTAAAAAGGATAAATACTAAACATGTCCAAGACAAAAATAAAAAATTTGAATGCCACATCATTTGTAGCTTAATTCATGGTTTTCACAACGAGAATCAAATCGTAAATTGTAAACTTCATGTTTTAAACCAAAATGGATTTAAATTGTGGGTCGTAGATTCAAATGGTTCATATTGTAACATGCATATGAGTTTATACGCTACAAATCTAATTAGTTATCAAAGGACGATATCTAAACGGATTAAATTTTGTTTTATTATTTTTCTTGAACATTAAAAATTGAAACGCATGTCCAAATAAGTATCTTGATATTTCCTATTTCAATTTGGATTAATGATTTTCCCTCGTATGAGTTTGAGTTGAATTTTGAATCGGAATTAGAGAATCAATTAGTAGGAGCCAATTTAGAACAGTATCAAAATCATATAATTTTAAGATTTTTGAAGGAAAAGCAAATTCATTGCTTTGGGTTCCAAAAATATAGGGCCGTTATTGTAGTGGTTACCGTTACAATTTCGTAAATACTGTTACCATACCTTTTTTATTGATAAACTAAAATTGCTTACCGTTACTGATAGACTAGTATACGGAAAACTGGTATATCGATAATCTAGTAACCATTACACTGGTAATGATAAATTACCGTTTGTCTTAAACATGTCAGTAACTTGATGTGTATTCACAGCATAATACTGCTTTATTATACAATTTATAGTGTTACTTAATAAAAGACATAAAAGAGAAAGAAGCGAGGTATATTTAACATTATTTCACCTAATTGCTGAGCTAAATTTAATCATTTGATTGGTTCTAAATGTCTGTAGTAAAGCATCCTACATGAATATACATGTGTTATAAAATAACTGGTAAAATTACCATTACTGCTGGTATTGAAGAAACGTTACTGATGATTTACCTTAGGAAATGGTAAATTTACTATTACCTCATTGATTGAACCGGTATACTGATTTCACTCAAAAATGGTAACCGATTGACTAGTAATGGTATGGCAATGAGAAATTTACCGTTACCACAACAGTCCTACAAAAATATATTCTATTTAGCCTAATTTGAAGTTTCAAACCCTAATAGCCTAAAAGCTATACCTAATTACAAATTTCAAATATGTCATATTTATTCCCTCTATGGTGATCTTGGTTACATTTTTCCTCTAAGCAATTCATGCATATTATTTTATTTCAAAATAATATTTTAATTTGAACTTTTTTAATTTTGAAATGATGACAACTTGGGTAATGATACACTTATAGATAAAGAGCGAGACAACCCTTGATATTTAGACGTTGACATGATTGAATGTCTAGTGCTTATGGATAGTTATATCAGGTTTAAAATCCTTTGAATGTTAAATATATTTTGTGTTTAATGTTCAATGTTTTTGCTAATGTTCAATTTTTTGATATGTCATATGTTCGAAGCTTACATGAAATGCTAATGCCACACCTTTAAGCTTACGTCTAATCTCATGAATGGAAAAAGAGTTTTGCATAATGCCTTCAAGTTTCAAAATGGTGTTAACTATAGTTATTTATATCAGTACCCATACACATGCAATGCACGTGTACACATAAAAAAATCATCTCTTTTTTTCTTCAAAAAAAGCTTTCGGTAAACAAATAGTAAAATGGATAGCAACATAATTTTGATGCCTCCAGATTCATATCCAATACCTCTAGAACATAGTCTAGAGCACTCGTTTAGTATGAGTATGCTTGTTATCTCAAAAGCTTCAAATGGAGGTATTCTCATTATATTATATACACACACACACACTAGATGGCTAAAAGATGCATTTTATATCTAAATACGTCACTCGGATTGTGAACGTGTGATTGTTATTTCAGCTGCATAGTTCAGCAATATGCTCTCTAATTGCATGCAAAAAGTCAACACCAAATGAAGAAATTATTCCATAAAAAAGGAGTGAAATCGAAATGAGTTGACTAACATGATTGAAGCGCTATCTAAAATCTAACTGTGAACATGTATATGATAAAAAGATAAAGCTACATGAACTTGGGAATACAGCAAAGGTTCAAAGTGTCTATTTAGTATATACTTACTATGTTGTGAAATTAACTCTTTAAAATATGACCCACCATGAGAAATGGAACATGTAACACAACCATACTATCTTTATTTAGTGCACCGTTGTACTTCAGAACAATCCATACCATTCATCTTCGTGTTTTACGCATGTGCATAGAAAATTTCAAATAATTCAGACATCATTTACAGCTTAACATCAGAGGAAGAACTATTATATCATTACCTAAGCCATCAATTCTGCAATTTTTAAAAACTATTAATCATAAGAATAATATATACGAGATTTTTTGGCACGTGCAACGCACGTACATATGAAAGTCCATTATAAAATTGTTATATTTAAGATTCTATGTAGTCTGATTAAATAAAATAAAAAATATAAAGAAATTTTTTTTTGTTGGAATAGGGTTGTGAACTTGTAACATTTTTATTGGTTTAAAATTTACACTTGAAGATGGATGTTAATCTTTGTTCACGGTGAAATTCGAACTCACCTCTTGTTTGCATATAAGGGTATTTTGGAAACTTCGCGGTCGGACCAAAAGATTGTGTTTGTATTCCAATTATTAACAAGACACACACACACAGATATATATATATATATATATATATATAAGTTCCAATAAAGTCGATAAACTTATGTTGAGAAAATGAACAGTCCCAAAAAATATGACATATGGTATTTAAGCATTTTAAATGTCAAGTTACCAAATCCATAAACTTATGTTGAGAAAAGGTAAAAGAAGTAAAGAACACAATTCAGAATTCAGATTGTCGTTAATGAAAGAGATCGGTAATGCAATTTATAGCCCAACCATACTGAAGATGACACAGTTTGGATTGTCATAAGCTCACAGTTTGAAAATATCTGGTTATCATGTACATCAAAAAATATGAAGACATGGAAAACCTCCATTTTTTGGCACAGAAAATTCTTAGCTAGGTGTAAAGAGAAGAAATTTGTGCTGCATTTCCTAAAAAGATAGTTATACCAAAATTGGCATCCCCGCCGTGTCCATAGATAACTTATAAAAATTATGAAGCTCAACTGTTTTCATCATACTCAACCCTCAAGTGTTAGTATATAAGCTTAAGCTTTTGCATTGTTTCTGCCACAGAAAAGTTTTGGTTGGGTAACTCAGGTCAATGAAATAAAATTAGCATCAACAACAAAACAAGCAATCAAATTAGCATCACGTACTTAATGCCTTTTCATAAATTATGGAGCTCAACTGTTTTCATCATTATCAACCCACAAACATGTAAACTTATCTGTCATTCATACCCCTAAGCAATCGAAACTATCAACAACAAATCACAGTTAAGTTACTCAGCACCACTTGAACCGCACAATGATATTAAGGATCACCTACATATCCACAACAAAGTAAATTAACCAAAAGAAACACTGTAAAGAACAAACCTTTGGTTTACCAAACCAAGTCATCGCTTTAAAAGTGGAGAGCCGCTTCAGAAAGTCACCTCGATCCCACGGCCTGCAGTTCTTAATCAATCCGTTTGATCCCGTCGAGTTATTATTATTATTCCAAACCCTGATTGCACCGCTTCAACACAGAACAGTGAATCAGAACTACATGTCTAAAACATCAAGAAAAATGGGGAAGAAAACAAGTTATGCTTAGGGTTTGAACCTGGAAAGGGAAACGGATGATGAAGGCTTCCTGTTGCGAAGTGGCGGCGTGGATTGTGATAGCTTCTGCATGATTTCTTCGAACTTTTTCTGCGAATTTCCTGACATTCTAGAGGAGGATGGGTTCTGACGAACTTTCTGGCGATTGGCACCACCAGCTAGTATAATGGAAATTCGACTGTTTATTTCCTTTATTAACTAACAACAATTTCCCAATCATATTATAGACCCGTAATTTACCATCCACATCATTGTTTGGGCACCTCACGCTCGGTTAATAATAATAGTCGCTTTTTTTTCTCTATCTTTTTTTCCTTTTCACCTTTCTTGAATCATGTTTAGATATAAGGCGGTTTGTTCATAAACCACGGTCCGAACTAGATTATTATATAAACCTCGCTCGATCCAAACTAGATTATTATACGAATCTCGCTTGGACCGAGTGAGACTTTAACATAAATTTTGCTCCGTTGTTGCTTATGCACGTGATTGTTTCTTTTAAACGTAATATGTTATTGTTTGAAGATGTGGACAGTTTTGAAAATTGATAAAGTAGCGGGATATGAAAGAAGAAAAACGGAGTGTGAATAGAATCAACATTTACTTTTACGTATATTGTAATAAAATTGAAGTTTGAAAATTTAGTATCGCACCCGTTAAGAACATATTTCATGAAAAACATTTATTCGTGATTTCAGCGAAAATATGCACTCTACAATGCATATATTTACCGTCAACACTGCAAATATTTGCATTCTACAATGCAAATGTTTGCAATTCTAACTACACATTTTTATGCAATCTATAACACAAATATTTGCTTAAATATATGCAGTTGGAACTACATATATTTGTAATTTACACTGTACATTCTCACTGAAAAATATTGATAGATATGTTTCGTAAAACTTGTTTTAACAATAATTTTTCGGGTTTTAAGTTTTAAAATAAGATGCAGATCCTAATTTCCACAGTTAAAAATAAAAATAATCGAAGATTATGAACTATTTGTTGAGATTGAGTTCAAATTTGTAAATCTATTCATTGAAAATAAACTTAGGATGGATTAATAAAGAAAAAATTTAGAAGTGGCATATACCCATGTAAACTCTACTTTACCCCGTTTTCACATTACTCAATCCAAACAAATGTTTATTCTCATTTAGCTCATGATAATTTACCATCAAAGCACTCATTCGTTATTATCTATTCGGTAAAAAAAATTCATTTTCAAACTCAAACCCAATCTTGAGAAACCACCAATAATGACGTCGTTGATGACGATAGATCTTAGAAAAAAGGTTGTAGTTTCAAAAGGTAAGGAATTTTTTTTTATTAACCAAAGTACATTATGAAGTTGAAGTTCCAATTTTCGAACTAGATATAACTTTGAATCTTAGGAAAGTAAAAAAATTTAAACAGCCTTGAACCTTTACCTTTTTTCATTGCAAGAAAAATCAGTTGACAATTAAAATTATTGATGGTTAATTATTTCGAGTATTAATTGTCGAACAAGCATATAATAAATGGAAAAAAAACAATAAGCGATACAAATTCATTTATTTGAGTTTTATTTCGATGGCGTCCAACCAATTGAGATTTAGTTATAGTTTTCATCGTTTTTGTTTATGTGTGTGTGTTCATATGTGGATAAGCTTCATAAATGATGAACTAATATATTGCTTCCTTTATATGATCATGTCAAATATTTTAACTTGTTTAATTTTATTTTAGGAATATGGAAAGCGATTAATGACAACTTCTTATAGTCATGAATTAGCGAAGTGTTGTTTTTGAAAAAGTTGTTGCCGAAGCATTGGAATTGTCACTTGAGTATGATATTTCTTCTTTGACAGAATTTGATGTTGATGATAACTTCAACCATCGGAGGAAGATCTTGATCAAGGCAGTGAAGATGTCAAACCAACCACTCAAGAAGTTGTTGCTTCATTGTTGTATGTTGAAGATGAGAGTTTAGATGATGGAGGTGGAGGTCCACAGACAGGTGAGCTACTAAAATGTTTTTAAAAATCACATCGTCAAACAAATATAGAGACTGAAAAACAAAAAAAGGACGAGCATGGTCCATTGAACTGTGTATCACATTGGCGAAAAAGAAAGAGTGAAAGTTAGAAGGTGAGTCAAAAAACTGTAAATAGAGAAAAAAAAATTCCAACTCATATCACATTAGTACATTATTTTGTTAGTGGATGAACATAGCTACTATACCGGCTTTTGCTAAAAGATGACGATCAGAGACAAATGCATTTCATATGTCGTTTGGGGAAATGACAATCACTTTAGAAGATGTTAGAAAAATTCTTAAAATTCCATTGGTAAGAGGATGTAATTTTGAAGAGAGCGGTTGTCGAGATAATGAGTTCGATGATATTATTAAGATTGCGGTGGACAATTGGGTATTGAAGCATAAAATGGGAGGGAAGAAACAAATGGTATGGGTGGTATACGTATGAACTAGCTGATGGGTAATTGTAATGTACAACTTCAATGAAGGAAGTACTGAAGTGGAACATGATAAATTGGCATTCTTAAACTATATTGGGAACAAAAACATTGTTATATTATCTCAATTACTTATTGAATATACATAATTTGAACGATCTAGCTTGATAAATTAGTATATTAGCCTATCTGTATAGACAACTAGGGTTGTTTTCATGAGCTAATGTGAGGCAGATAATGGGCGTTTATCCCTTTTGGGGGTAATGTATTTTTTAAATTACATTTAAAAAATCCTCATGATGTGACATCTCCTTTTTTGAGACTAAAAACGAACGTCGATAATGTTACGATCATCAGCATAATTTTTTTAAATGACAAAATGGGTTTAGTATTTTTTTTCACAATGTAAGTAAACGGAACAACTAAGTTTATATTTACATTCGCCGCATGTCTTTTGACATTCTAGCCCAATGATTCCCATGCAGCGGTAAATATAATAAATATAGATATCAATGATATGTTGGCTTATGAAGATGTCACATATCAATTAGCCAATTATATATTTTGGTTTAGTACACGGCAAATTAAGAAATAAACTACTAAATATATATATGTAATAAGTATCAAACTTTATCTTTAGCTACTTTTATATGCAAATCCAAAATCAACCATTCCAACCTAATAAAACACAAACTCGGCATGTTTAAGTGAGTGCTCGAGATCTTAGAGGGAAAACAATAATAAATAACGAGCCAAAAAACAATCTGGTGTGAATAATATTAGACCTGAAGATGTGTGTGTGTATGTATGTGTATGTGTGTGTGTATGTATGTTTATGTGTATGTGTACATTACATGTATTATCGTGAGACTACACCGTGGAACATAGGTTTTGTAATGACATGTCACTCATAGCACCCATAATTCATGCACACAAGCACTCAGATTCCAAAAGTGTCACATACGATGTTCTATTAAGGGTAGACCTTAAACAACAACACAAAGCATATCTATCATGTATATACATATACTAAGTCTCACAGTGAAAGTAATAAATATAATATCGACATAAAAATATAATATACTAAATGCATATCATATCAAAGAGCCATATGATTTAGTATCATGATACAACATGCAAATGGCATATCAAATCTCATACAGACATGTCTACAAATGAGTATAGTCTAGCATGCCAATATCATAAAAAGACTACTATGTAGATATATGATCATAGTGGTAATAACTATGGCTCTATAACTCATCTCCAACCAGTAAAATATCACCTCTACATTAGCATACCTAAAGAATATATAACGAAGAAAACAATAAAGAGAGGGTCGGGCATAAAGTTTGGTAAAATGGAAATATCACACTACCATATCGTGTATAATACTAAACGATAGTATATGAGGTAATAAAACCATACCTCAATATGTATCTTCAGTTGCATCTAACAAGTTAGCACATTTCTACCATGATGTTATGCAATATGTGATAAGTCTATCTTATACTAATCATAATGGCACCCAAATGTGACTCAATCATTACATGCTAGACTAGTGGGCCTCAGGTCTCCAGAAAAGGCCAAGACCCACTAAGTATGGTTACCAATGTAATATCAATACTATGACACTTCACCATATTGTCCATCACCTATAATGGTATCAACTCGAATCAATATACACATACCTAACTGCTACCATTTATTTAACAAGAGGATTTAAGACAAGAAACTCGAGCCGATCAACTTTTGCTATAAAGCAGTTTGAGGTTTATCACCATCGCTACAAAAATAGAATGTCTTCTATCTCCGAATCGAAGCCGCCTAACTCATTCAGTCGAGAAAATCACGCCTCGCCCTACAAATGGTCTATAAATACCAAATCCAAAACCCATAGCCAAGGGATACAACTTACTCTATATATGCAACATCATATGGAATCATAAATTGCATGTCATAGCCGTCTCATCTCTAAGCCAATAAACTACTCTATAGAACCACCACACGAATCAAATCACATCATGAACCGTTGTCATAGTCTCTACATCATCCAACATCCATAGCATGTTTTTCAAGACATGGTGTACTATCCTCGAACTTGGTTTTTTGCCTTTCAAGCATTACGTGGGTCCCCAAACAAAGCCGAACTCCTAAACTTTAAATTCCAAAACATAAACTAAATTCTATAGTGATTCATATGTCTAGATTTGGGGTTCAACTGTCTAACACTTATTTCAAACGAGTGATCCCAAATTTAGACGCTTGAAAATTCTCAAATCAAGATATGAATAATGCAGGATAAAATCTTTGAGATTCATATGTCTAAGTTTCTATTTCAAACATTGGAACGCATGTTTCTACAGAGCTTAAACCTGGATGAGAGAGTTTCTCTTAGTGGAAATTCTTCCTACCTTTTGTCATTCATCTTTATTTCTCTTATCTTCGACAATTGACTTCGTATCACCGAAACACTTCGAACTAACACATTCAACATGGATTCACGCCCTTATTATAAGTCATTCGACCTTCACACGTGTATAGCTTCATACTTGATGAATGACTTTGAGGCGGTGAACTATTTAAAGCGATGTTCCAATTCACTACTCAACCCTCACTCCAACCTCTACAATTATTCAATAATTCCCTTCACCAGTGTCATGAATCATCCTTTAATCATTCTATCAAAACCAATAACAATCCAACAATTCAAACCAAATATATCAACGTTCATTATTAAGTTTTTCAACACATCCATTTTATAATTGAACTCTTATCAAATATTCATTTGTTAAGATTATCATCTTTAATATCACAATTCGTGTTCATTAAGTAGACCCTGACAAACATTGGATGTTTAACATTCAATATTAGATCACATAGATATAGGGACTGAAAAAAAGAATGAGAGTGATTAATTAAATCGCATATCACATTGGCAAAAAATGAAAGAGTGAAAGTTAGATGGTGAGTAAAAAGTTGAATATAAAGCAAAATGTTCCAGCTTATAACACATTAATACATGGTCTTATTAGTGGATGAACGTAGCTACTAGATTTTACTTTGTGGAAAGATGAAAACTAGAGACAAACAAGTCTCATATGTTGTTTGCGGATATGACACTCGCTTTCAAAGACGTTGGAAATATTCTTAGAATTCTATTAGTGGGTGGATATATTTATAAAGAAAGTGGTTGTCAGGATAATGAGTTCAATGATGCTGTTGAGATTGTGGTGGAACAATTAGGTATTGAAGCATGGAAAGTGATGGAAGAAACAAATGGTGTCTATGTTATATGTATGCACGGGATAATAAAGAACGATAAACGTATAACTTCAATGAGGGAGTTACTGAAGTGGAGTATGATAAATTGGCATTCTTAAACAAATTGGAACAAAGACAATGATATATTATCTTGATTACTTGTTGGACATACTATAATACCTCGTTGTTTTAATCATAAATAAATTTGGATTTTTAAATGACCAATTAATCAATTTAAATATTAGAGGGGCATAATGGTTATTTTTTCAACTTTTGGATTTGACAGTTGGACTTGCACCATTGCTACCAGCTCGTGCTTTTGATCAAAATGATATATATGATTGTTCAATTCGGAGGTTGTATGAAAAAGATACGGGTAAATTAATAACCAAGTGAAAAATTCGGCATGCATATTGACATACATCTATGGATATGTTGACATACATCCAATGATTTCACATAAGTCGACATACATCTAGGAGTATGTCAATATACAACAGTTGGTTCAATTTTCTTTAAAGTTTAAATTAGAGAGGGATTAGTTATTTTAAACCTTAGAGGAAACATTTTTTATTAACCGGGTTTTTAACATTATATAAACCCCATTTTAGGCCAGAAAACTTAATTATTCTTCTCTCTTTTCACCACTATTCTTCCTTTTCCATTTTATAACTTTAAAGCGGTGTGACTATCTCAATTTTTAATGGATTTTGATTATCTATGCCTCAAAATGGTTGTGGATATGAGTACTACAATCTAGTGAAAAATTGAGGCAAATAATGGAGATTTCTGTGCACTAAAGGGATAGTACAGTGAAAGACAGAAGTGGTTTGGAGTATTTCAAGGAATTTTAAATGAATGGACCTTCTCTATGATTATATAATGCAATTAGAATGATTTAATATTGTTAGTGATCTGGTTAGGAGATATTTAAGATTTTTAACAAGTTTGATGAAAGAATTAGGTCATCGATGGAGTCATTGAAGTCAATAATAGATTAACTTATAGCAAATAAAGTTGTATAAAATTATACGAATTATATATATATATATATATATGTGTGTGTGTGTGTGTGTGTGTATGTATGGAAATGACAATATAAAAGTCATTTATAAAGTATATTTATTGCATAAATAAAGTACAAGAAGTTAAATTTGAAATAAAAGTGAAATGAAACGATCTGAGAATGAAAACAAAGAAAACAGGAAGAGAAATGGTGACTACTGGACCCAATTGGGCCGACTACGATTGGCGGCGTTCTTGGAATTAGGACTTTGTGTGATGCTTTAGGATATTTCGAAGGTGGCAACGCGGTACGATAGCTACATGGTGAAATATGTAGGTATCGTCGAATATAAATGTGTTCGATATGTGAGAAATTGGACGTTTGGTTTGTTTTTTATGATTGGATGTCATGTTGACTTGGTGTGATCGTATAATAGGTATTGAGCACGTTTAGTGTGCTATTGATATGTCAAGTGATTATATACGAGGCACCTATAGTGTAGGGAATAGTTGTCCTATGGAAATAGACGCTCCCTCAGTATTTGAAACGAAAATAGTTGTTCCAGGGTGTAACGACCCACTTTTCCATGCAGTTTAAGCAGACAATCAACCACCCATGACCTACTCAAATTGAATGGAAAGGGGGATAGTTAGGGAAAAGAAAGAAGAACGAAGACAAGAAGAAACTAACAATACAGAATCTCACAGCGGAATGAATAATCTATAATATACGGCAAATCTTTACACAAAGAAAAAATGTAATATATATAAACCAATCAGAGTATACTAACCTATTTCAGTCCGGACATTTATAAAGCCCATCTTACAATTGCTGATAATACAAACAACATACAACACAACGGAACGCAAAGAAATACGTAGATACATCTTAGACATCCAACTCGTCCTCTAAGCTCCAATGCATCCAAAGAAATCTATAATATGCTCGGTCTGACCCGAGCATTATAATAAAATAATGCCCGAGTCAGTCTGGTAAACCAGCATGAGAAAACACACCTCAATTGAATTTTTAATGTTTCAAAAATCTTTTGAAAATAAAGGTATCTCGTAAGACCATGCCGCACATAAACACGGACGGGTTTTTACCTTACGATAACTAAAACATTTTCTATAGAAAATCCGTTGATATTATAATAATGTCTAGGGGTCCAAGTAAAATATGAATACATCTGAAATGCTTGTATCTCATGTTTCAGCATAGTTGGCCATAACTAAATCTGTAAAGCTCGTATTGGAGAATGGATTCAATACTATGATAATGTAATGAACTACCTTCCGATGGTACATCTCTAGATAAAATGCATCGGGTTTGACAAGAACATCTTGTACCCCTGCCACACAGGACTGGCCTACCAGACTAGTAGTACCGAATATGATCATCTCACTTTGGTCTTTGAAGAATACATGAGTAGATGGTAATCGATCTATATTTGGGATGACCATACCCTGATGGGTGCGACCCATATGGCCCCGCTGCATGTCTGATTTTGTCATTTCCCGATTGATGAGGCTTGAGGCTACATTTTCCCTTTTCAAATAGCAAACCAACTTGGAATGCTACATTGCCATTTCCATATATTTATCTCAACGGTATAAGTATATTCACAGAACGGAGGAAGATTTCCCTTTCACATAATTCTAAACCATTTATAAACTCTGTTATAAATTTCTAAAACCCATTTATAACTATCTTATAAATCTCTAAAAACAATTTATAAACGTCTCTGAATCATTCTCAAATCATTTATAAACTCTTTATAAATTCATAAAACTAATTATAAAACTTCTCTTATAAATCCATAACCCATTTCTAAAATTCGCTTATAAATATCTAACCATCTATAAAATTCCTTTACCTTGTAAATAATCTTCCTTTAAGTCTTCAAACCATGTTATAAAACTCTTCTTATGAACCCAAGTCCATTAAAACTCTATTTAGAAGTCTCTAAAATATTTATAAATAAATAAAAATCATTTACTTCAAAACCCTATTATATTTAGATAATAATTATTAACTTCACCGCATCTTAAAATAAAAATAAATAAATTCAAACATCATTAACTAAACAATAACAATTAATCTTTACCATTATTATAAATAGTGATAATTTATTTCCAAAACATTATTAATAAATCATTTTTTTAATTTCAAGCCATATTAATTATTTTAAATAATTAGCTTTTAAAAATATTAAAAATATTGATAAATAACTTTAAAACAACATTAAATATAAGTAAATAATTTTTAAAACGATATTAAATATAAGTAAATAACTTTTAAAACAATATCCATATAAATAAATAATCTTTTAAACCATTTCTAAATAACTAAGAAAGACAAATAATAAAGTTGGAGTAAAATAGAAATTAAATCCTTTAAAAAAAATATTTTCAAAACCCAATTTCGGATTTAAAATCATTTCCTATCTCAAAAACCAACTCCAACTCGAATGGTGATTTATAGTTTTTTCAAAATACTAATTTGAAGCCAATAGCTACCAAACGTTTAACCAATATCGATATTGATTTTCTATCACCACAGGGTTTAAGTTTTGAACATATCACAATATCATAACCAATAATGTCAAACAAACAGGTTTGATATTCAATGATTCATATAAGAGGATTATTATGGAAAAAAATTTAACAATGGCGAGGAATCCTGTTGGATCCCTCCAACCTGTCCCCCTACATCACAACTCATATATATCAGCATATATATATAATCAACAATGGCGAGGAATCCCGTTGGATCCCTCTAATCTGTTCCCCTGCATCACAAACAGTATATAATTATATAATATGGGTCATCCGCTACTAGGCGGGTATATATAAAAGGTCATCCGCTCCAGGCAGGAATAAAACCAAACAACTGATAAAATAGTAAATCATCCAAACATCCAATCAATAATTTTTATCAGCTATATAACATTGCTAGTTAACCAAAAAGGTGAGTTGAACTCACCGAAATTCCAGTTGTCGCTGAGGCGTTCTGGTTTTCGTCTAACGTTCGATTTAGCGTGAAATTTCTACAAGCTCCAATCATCACCAATCTAATTTTATAACGTAGTATTTTTTGATACGATCCTAACGCGACTGACCATGTTCGATTTAGACCTAAAACGAATTAGATATTTAATTTAAAAACATCATTATTTAAATAATATTTTAAATTCACTAATTACATAATTAACTTAACTTAATCTCCTTTCCCCCTAATCTTTCTCCCTCATCTCCCTCTCTCGTTCTCAGGCACGAAAAAAACACGACTTTAAATTATCGACGCCGCCGCCACGCTACAGCACCGACCACCGTGCCTTGCTAGGGAATAGCCCTACCTCCTCCTCGTCTTTTGTTTTCGATCCGGCACCCCAATTCGTCACCTCCACCTCGTAGTCCCTCCAAAACTCGGCCACGTTGAATGCAAGTTTCCCGTCGCCGTGGGTCGTAGCCAACCACCACACTTCACTCGAACCTTGCCCACGTCTTGCTCTTCCCACCGACACCCACCACGACCATCAACTTCGCCTGAGTCGCCGGAACAAATCTTAAAAGTCCTTCTCCGTTCATCCTTCAATCGCGCCCACCATGACGTGACCTAGCCCAATCCGATCATTGTACCCCATCAGCTCGATGCCACGAACATTTTGTTAATTGATGACTTCGCCTAATGATGCTTGGGTGGGCACCGATGCTCTATGGCTGTTCGATCGAATGGTTTTAAATTTTCAAAAAAAATGAGAACGTTATCTCTAGTTTTTCGGTGTGTATATATAGGGAGAGGTTGGTATGGTCATGACGTGGAGTGTGACGCCCCACCTCTATGCTCACAATAACAAAGGTTATTATAAGGAATAACATCTGCTATTGCGAAGAATAAGGCTTGTTAGAAGCGACCATCCGTAAGTTATGCCCTAGACGAGTATTGATTACATCGATAGGAGTTGTGTAAGTTGCTCCCAAAGATATATGTTCAATCCAAATCTAAAACGAAACTACGGTAGCTTAAGAAAAATTCAGAACAACTCATAATAACAACAACACAGATAGTATAATCACATCAGAACAGAAATATCAGATATATAGCGGAAGATAAGTCTGGATACATGCTACAACACACGATGGTTCACATGAACCAAATGTACATATACAAAGACATCATAACATACATGAGATGAGAGTCAATAAACCAAAAGTACTCCTCGAAGTCTAGCCAAAAGATGATGTGAAATCCCAAAAGCTGAAGCAGCAACTGAATCAGAGATAGAGATTACCCTGAAATAACTCGGTCTGACCCGAGTATTATTTAAAAGAAAATAATAAACGGATCAGTCTAATTTAAACTCGGAAATAAGTGTATGATAGACAACACTTAAACAAATAATTATAGTCTCGAATGAGACTATTCAGCATAAATAATCAACATAGTTTAAATGAAGAATTCTCAATTTAAACTCCATCAAAATGAATTTTCAAATTCACAATTGAATTCAAAACAGCAATACTCAAATTTATAATCTCAGATGAGACTATACACAAACTCAACTTTCAAATGCATAATTGAATTCAAAGCAGCAATTCACAAAATCTAGAAATCAAAATAGATAACTAGAAAATCAGCAGTCGCAAAATCTAGAAATCAAAATAAGATAACTAGAAAAATCAGCATAAAAGTGGATCAATCCCAGCAGATGGCGAGTTTTAGCTACGCCGCACGTGCATTTCAAATGGACGAAGCCTACCAAGTACTATAACTTTTGGCGCCCATCAGATGACCCGAAGGTCCGCAGAGTGACCCGAAGGTCTAGTATTGGTAATTGACCCGAAGGTCCATCAGATGACCCGAAGGTCCAGCAGAGTGGCTCGAAAGCCCAACAAAATCATCAAACAACAAATATTTCAATTAACGAGTCCGGAATTAACCGAAATAGTACAAGTATGGTTCCATACTCCGCACTTTTGCTAAATCGTTTAAATCTCTTCATCGTTTCCTTGAAAGTGCAAAATTGTGTATTTTATATAAATAACATTTTACGTTCTCAAACGGACAAGTCCGGAATTAACCGAATCAGTAAAAGTAAGGGTTCATAGTCCTTAATTTTTCTGAATCGTTTAAATCGCTTCCTCGTTCTTTTGAAAGTGCAAACTGTAAAATTTTTGAAAATAATTTTATTTTAAAACGATTTTTAAACCACGTGATTAAAATAGTAACATCTGTAGCAATTTCGACGAGGAAAATGCGCTTCACCAAACACCATAAAAACGGATACCAAATCAGCGTTGCGGGATTACCGCTTAAAAATTCACTTTAAACTGACGGTTACTAAAGTCAAAACAACAGTAAATTTATTCGTTAAAAAACTCATCAAAACAACACGCTTCAAAAATATAGTACCGAAGTACAAATTCCGTTATAAAAATAACGGCAACAAAATTCATTTTAAAACCAAACACCAGTTCAACGTAATTTAATAAATAGAGGACCGCACCACTATATTTTCATCAAAATTATTACACTGAGAGATGAAGAAATGCAACCCATGTGACTTGGCTATAATTTGCACGCACGTACAACATAAATATTGGTCAATGACCTGCACTACAACAAAAGGACCCTATTACAACTGTACTTTTACAACTGTCATAAAATGACAGTTGTTTTAAAGGTTTTTTACCACTCTTTTTTTTAGAAAGTTGTAATAAACTTATTTTCAACAACTCTTTTATTTTGTCAGTTGTAATAGATACCTATTACAACATTTTTTTGTTGTCAGTTGTAATAAATACATATTTTCAACAACTCTTTTTTTGCCAGTTGTAATATTTGCATATTACAACCTTTTTCGTTTGCCAGTTGTAATAGATATAAATTTTTAACACTTTTTTTTGCCAGTTGTAATGGATATATATTACAACCTTTGTTATTTGCTCGTTGTAATAATACATTAATAATTATAATTAAATAATATTACTTATTAATTAATAATTAAATAATTAATAGTTACTATTAAATAATAATAATTAATAAATAATTTGAAACTATGGAATAATTAATATTAAAATTACTATTCAATAATTAATAATTACTAAAATAATAAATGAATAATAATAATTATTATTAAATAAATAATGACTAATAACTAATAATTAATTTCAATAATTAATAATTAATAATTAAAAAGTAATAATTATTAATTATTAAGAAGTAATAATTAATATTAATAATTAAGAACTAGTACTTAATATTTGGTAATTAACTTGTGATAATTCACAAATAAATTAATAATAAATAATTTTTTAATAATTAATAAATAATATTTTAATAAATTATGCTTAAATGATAATAATAATAATTAAATATTAATATATATTAATTAATAACTACTCTTGAATAATAATAATAATTAATAATTAATTTGAAATATGAAATAATTCCTATTAACAATTTGTAATAAACAATTAATTAGTAATCGATAATTAATAATCAATAAATTATTTTCATATAAATATATAATTAATATTTAATATTTAATTAATAATCAATAAATTATTAATAATAATTAGTGTTAAATAATAGTAATTAATAATCAATATATAATAAATTTTTTAATAAATAATAATTACTTAATAATGTTTAAATAATAAATAATAAATAAAAGTTAAAATTTAATATTAAATAATAATAATAACAATTAATTAAGTTAAAAAATAATTAATAATCAATAAAATATTAATATTAAATATATAATACTTAAATAGTAATAAATATATAATAATTAATAACTACTATTAAATAATAATAATTAATAATTAATTTGAAATATGAAATATTTCCTTTTAATAATTAGTAATTAATAATTAATTAGTAATTAATTATTAATAAATTAATAACCAATAGTCAATAAATAATTATTTAATATTTAATTATTAATTAAATAAGTATTAATTTATAAAAAATTACTATTAAATAATAGTAATCAATAACTAATAATAAAATTTATTAAATAAATAATAATTACTTAAATTATAATAATTAAATGTTAAAATTGAATATTAAATAGTAATATTAATAAAGCTAAATAAATAAATAGAAAATTTTGATCCATTATAAATCAATTTTTGTAGTCAAAATATAAAAATAATAAATTTGTTAAGAAAAATAAATTTAAGCAGCAAATCTTGATCTTTGTAAACGTATTAATTTTTTTACTTATATAAAATAGTTAATGGCAATCATTTTATATACTAAAATCTCGAAAAATTAACTGTAATCTTGACTACAATCGAATAGATATTTATCGGATGCGGATATGACTATATCCGTACTCGTATCCGTTTTTTGAATATTAGATAATTTAAAATTATTCAAGTACTTGTTGACAACGTACGTTGGACCTAATTTAAATTGGAAGTTACATGTTAAAGGCATACAAATTTTACTTGGCTCCAAAACCAAATTTCCTTTTTGGCTCCAAAACCAAATGTTTGGGCTCCAAACCTAAATTTTCACATACAATCACCACTCCTCTCTCCTTTCCCCTAATAACTTCAATCTCCACTAATTTCCAGAAGTTCTTCCTCCAAACCCAAAACCAATA
The DNA here is from genome assembly GCA_030737815.1 of Allium fistulosum. Taxonomy (NCBI): domain Eukaryota; kingdom Viridiplantae; phylum Streptophyta; class Magnoliopsida; order Asparagales; family Amaryllidaceae; genus Allium; species Allium fistulosum. The sequence continues at coordinate 211,246,154 of CM060907.1, forward strand.
TGAAGCCTACTAACATTCGTTCTTCTGTATCCAGCTTAGAGCCTTCCTCGAACCAGAACCCTCAACCAATAGCACCCACTGTCGCTGCCGAGGCCGAACCTGACGCGCAGTTCACTGCTGGCCAGATTTACTTGACAGATCTGATTTCAAAACATGAGGAGAAGGATTTGATTTTGTCGATTAATATAAGTTCACTGCTAACTACTTACCTTTCTTCGAGATTATTGGTGAACTTGTAAAGGTGTCGGGAATAGAGTGGGTGATATGGGAATTAATGGGCTTTGGAACGGAAAGAGGAAGAAGAAAGGTGGCTTCTTTAGGAAGGATTTGTAGAAGGTGGGTGGAGGCAGCTGAGGAGCCAGAGAGGGCAGTCAGGTACTTATCTGCAGTTAGTGTTTCTGAATCAACAATTGCTGAAACATAGTTTTTGGTTCACATTTTTTTGCATTTTTTTGGTATAGGAAGATGAGTGATCTCCTCAATTGTGAATATGATTATTGGTTTTTTTCTTGATATTTCATTAGTTATCGATTTAATTGAATAAATTCGTTGCTATACATTATTCTACTTAATGATTTTGATATTGATCCTTGTTCATACTCCAATGTCAATACAAACATGCTTTGTTTGTATTGATTATACATCAGGTACACCTGTTCTTTGATGATTAATAAAAGTTGCTAGTTATTTACGGGTTGGATCTTTTATGTGTAAAATTTCCACTATGGGATTCCTGATTAAATTGTTAACATTTACGGGATACTTTAGATCTAAATCCGATTGTGGTCTTAAAGTTGCAGGTTGCTACGCCAGAGGTTAGGGATTGCGTCCTTGGATATGAAGGTGGTGTGCTGGTTGCCTAGCAAATATTGGATATGGTTACATCTTCTTTCCATTTACACTTATCCATTCCTTGCTGCATTTCTCCTCACCGATCACTTTAAGGTTTCTCATTTTTCAATCTTTTGAACTATATTTCATAGTTTGTTGTTTGCTTACATCATGGCATAGAAGAATCTATTGGGATGGTCCCCTTGAGTAAGTCAGCTTACTTTAGCATTTTGCTGATTTTAAACTGCTTCTAAATAAATTGTAGTTTGTAGTTGCTGCAGACTTTGCTTGTAGTCCTGTATCAGTGCTTCATCATATGGATTGTTTATTATCTGTGAGTGTAGGAAGTTGTTATGTTTTCTGATGTTATCACATACTTGCCTGATATTTTTTTTTTTCCGTTCCAAGCTTGTAGACTTGATTTAACACACTTTAATTTATTCAGAAAGCGATATATTGAGGGCCTTTTACTTATTTTGTTAAGTTTACTCTGTGTAGCTTCATGTAACCTGACTGAAAGGGCCAAGCATTGTTGTATTTAAATGGTTTATGACTCCCCATCCCCATATCATTTATAAGTTTGATTAGGACGGGTAAATGGTCACATGTTGAGTTGTAAAGGAATGACATAGAGATTTGGTCAAATTCTGATATGAACACTAGATTGCCAAAAAATCTATCAATCTTACTGTGCAGGACAAATATACCTCCTCACAATGTAAAGTAGTTATCCCATGCATCTATTTCTTTTGGTGCACTTAAGTGCATACATGCGTGAAAATCAGTGTTAACTGATAATTGATTTGATTATGTTATTCTTTCATTATTGTTCAAAATGCAATTGAAATCTCCAGCAATAATCCATGGTATTTTTATGTTATTTGCTTTCTTAGATAAGCATTTCCACGGTTTCTCCCTTTCTAAATTATGATGCTCTGCATATATTATAGGTAGTAAACATTTGAATCCCTCTTTATTTTCAATATGACAGGTTATATTTGATATGTTTTTTTATTATTGACCATACCGATTTGTTCCACATTATCGAAATTTCTACCTTTTGTGTCCATATGTTTACTGATTAGTTCACCGCTTCCAGTTTACTTCTACAGAAGTAGTTGGCTACTTTTGCATTGTTCTACTAATGCCATCATATTTTTTTCATAATTTACAAGATGTTTTACATCTCATTTTCTTACAAGGCAGCAAAACTAATTTTAAATTCTGTAATGTATTTTTTATGTTTAAATTCTCCAGAGTATCAAGACAAATTTCGAATTGCTTATCAGTGGAAAAGAAGAAACAATAGTTACAGCTGCTGCTTAAGCAATCATACTTGCAAAAGCTGCACCAGACGTAGTGAAGCATGCAGTACAAATGAAAGGAAGTGATTCTTTTGTTAGAGCTATGTTTTTCTTAGCTTTGAAAACTTTGTTATTATTAGCTCTTTTTTGAACTTAGTAGCCAAGAGTCTGATGATTCCATGCTCTACGTGTCTCATCTTCTATGAGTGTTATACAGTTTTAAAGAAACGTTGGTGTTAAACACTCTATTGTATTTATAATATAGATTATAAGTGGTGATTAAGACTATTATATGTATACCAAGTGTTCGTTGTTGATTTGAGGTTGTTTTATTAGGATACTACACTACACTCGCATAGAATTTGTAAATTATATATTTTTATTTGTTTATTGTTGCACTTTCAAAATGTGTTTAGAATATATTTTTTTTGCATTCTTTTTACCACAACCGTCGATAGCAGTTGCTAAAAAGTTTTTTACAACTGTCAATCGCAGTTGTAAAAAAAAGTTTTTTACAACTGCCAAAAGCAGTTGTAAAAGACTTTTTACAACAGTGATGGGCAGTTGTAAAAGATTTTTTCATAACTGCTCAAGACCGTTGTAAAAAGATATGGCTCTATTACAACTCCGGATATCACAACAGGGGGTCGTCCGTTGTAATAGATCTATTACAACTGTTTTTGGCAGTTGTAAAATGGTGTTTTTGTTGTAGTGCTGGCAGCTACAAACATTTGCATGTACTAATGTATGTCTTTGACAAAACTAAAATGACCTGGCAATGCAATGTGTTCTCACGCATGAAACCAAATGCACAATTAAATATGGCCTGGCAATGCAATGTTCTCTCTCACGCAAGACCAAATGAACAATTTAATTAAGACCTGGCAATGCAAATATAAAACTTTAATGCCTGGACACACTACTATATGTACGAAATTTTTTTAATAGGTAGTTCGGCACTTTCATAAGCTTCTTATTTTTATGCAAACTTATACTTACCACTCGTATGTTTTAACATGTATATACGTACTAATTATACACGTACAAAGGATGACCCACACTCTAACTTAACACATAAAATGGACACCACTCTGATGCACGAAACAGGTATATTATATGGGTGCCAAGCAGTTTATAAATGCACGCACTTAACATGCTAAAGCCTAAATGTTTGAAAGTAAACATTTTTTTTTTAACTTAGTAAGCTACCTGGGCGTAATTTTTAAAACACATTTGCACTGAACACAAGTACGCAATATGCATGAACTACTTAAACAAAGCATATGTTGAATGCACAGGATGCTTACTGCTAAATTCGATTACACGCATACATGAAGTATACAAAAACGAAAAAGGTGACCAGGGTTTATACTTGTTTTGTGCGCTAGTATGCTTGCAACAGAATAATTTCTGGGAAATAAAGTGTGCACACAAATTGAAGTGATAATTAAATTAGAGATGTGAGTATAACACTCACTTTTGTTTCAAGCTAAATAATACCTCAAATCTGAAAGAGAGAATCTTCACTTGGCCATTAATGTTCTGCAGAGCATTTGAAGAATGAAAATGTTGCAGAGAAAATATTAGTTTACTTTTCTTCAATTGGTTTTAGTCAAGAAAATGAGAGCTGGCCATCTTTTTGGTACACTTTGCATTTAATGCAAACGTGCACTTTGAAATATTGTACACGGCTACACTAGATGGCTAGTGACAGTTGCAATATGATGATGAGAAAATATAGCTCAAAGTGTTCACACTTACACTTTGTTTTATTTCTCTGCTTAAGCATTTGTTTTATTACAAGAATGTGAACAAGTCTTTCACTACTTGAATTAGATGACAGCAATGTAAATATGCTTTCACACTTGGTTTATTACTGGACTTCCAGCAATGCAAAGATAAAGGAAAAATAATGTAAAGTGTTTTGCTTCCCAAAAATGTGACAGCACAAACAATATTTCAACTGACTTTACAACACATTTTTTTTCCGAATTTTAAATTTTAAAATTTTCTGTTTAAAATATTTTCTCCGACCGTAACTCAAAAATCACGGTCGTTACATGGAGAGTATGGGTTGGAGGTATGGGTGAAGTTACGGTGATTAAAAAACTATATTTTATTATATTATAAAATATCTAGCTCCATGTACTCAAAAATCTCAAACTCCAATCGAGATGTGCCGACTGGTGTTCTATACTAAATACCCCTATTCTGAATACAATGGAACTAGTCTCGAGACATAATTCGACTATATATAGAAGATACCTTTTCAAACCTAATTATATTATATTGATTTCTGTAATTAGTTTCTAAGTGTTTCAAGCTCGCACGACCAAACGATACGTCCGATCCCAATGAAATTCGATGGCGTATAATTCACTATTACGGATCTAATGGCACTAGTTTCGTCAAAATCCAAGACAATGCTTCGGAAGGCTATTTTCACATGTTAATTAAAACGATTATTCTAAAACAAGTCTAATCGCTTTTAAATTTAAACTCAAAAATTTACTATCTCCATTCTTATTCAAATGGAATTTAAATCAACTTCCGAAATCATTTTTATTCACAACGAATTCAAGATTTAATTATTTGGACAATTTCAAATATTCAAATAACCATTATATTTGAAATTCAAGTCTATTTAACTTATAAAATTAAATTTTCACTATTTAAAATAAATTAATATTCTAAAATCAAATGTTCAAAATTCTGGGTCGTTACATTCTTTTCCCCTTAAAAGAATTTCATCCTCGAAATTTGCAAGTAAGAAAAATGCCCCAAACCCATTAACTTTTCAAAACCAATTAGTTAAAATAGATTACCAAATTCTTTTAAGCCTTTAACTTTCCAAAATCAATTTGTTGAAACTTTATTATCACCTTTCCTAAGTCTTTAAATTCATTCATAATTACTAACTAATACTATTCCAAGTTATAACATAAACATCAAATTTTAGTTATTAAAATTTTTCCAAAATTCTCAAAAAAATTCTAACGTCTTAAATTTACGGAAAATTTTACCAGCGTCTTCTTTGCGCGGTTCGATCGAATTTTTTTACAATACATACATAATCACAAATATACATCTCATCTTCAAGGATAAGGCATCCCATAGGCAAATATATAAAATACAGTATGTAATCCGAGATGTGTACCTTTTATTAATATTAGCAAGCATATTGTAACGACCCAGAATTTTGGTTATTTGAAATTGGAATATTTAATTGATTTTAAATATTAAAAAGTTAATTTTTAACTTGAATTTCAAATATAATGATTTATTGGGCAATTTAATAATTGGAAATTACTTAAATAATTGAATCTTGGGTTTTAAGGTTGATAAAAATAATTTCAAGGCTAATTTAATTTTTATTTATAAGAATGAAGATAATAAAAAATTTAAATTGGATTTAAAAGTGATTTGTTCGATTTTAAAAATAGTTCGTTTAAATTAACGAGTAGAAATAGCAATCCGGGGTATAGTCTTGGATTTCTACGAAAATAGTTTCATTGGATCCGTAATAGTGTATTATCGGATTTCAAATCTCGTAGCGTTTGGAGCTACCGTTTGGTCGTACGGGATAGAAACGCATTGAAACTAATATCGAAAATTCAATATAATGATTGGGTTCAAAAAGCTATCTTCTCCATACGATCGAATTAGGACTCGAAACCTTTTCCATTGCGTTCGGAATAGGGGTATAACATTATAAACGCCTGGTGGCACACCTCAATAGGGGTTCGAGATTTTGAGTTGCGAAAATCGAGATATTTTGAAGATTTAATATATATATATATAGTCAAACCAGTCTTTTCTTCTGCAACCTAGGATTTGACTTAACCTATTCAAACATGCATAGTATTTTTTTCTTCCTTCTTTAAAACTGCACGCAACTGTACAGTTGAAGCAAGAAAAAAATGGCAACAATAAAAATCAAATTCTCCTCTTATACTCAACAGAAAATTCTCTAATTATTTTTAAAAATCATGTTTCAACATTCTCTTCGTTCTGATATACATATGGGAGGGTGCGGCTGCTTTTTTTGGTGCTTCACAGTCGAACTAGGGTTTGGGGTTCGGAGGCAATGGGCCATTGAATCGAGAAATAGAGAAGATTTGTGGGTTTATCGAGGGTAGGCGCACGCGTGGTCAAGATTTGGGGACGTGCGGTGGTTGGTGAGGTCGTGCGACATTTTGGGTCAGAGCAGTTTTGGGCATTGTCACGCTTCATTCGGCTATCGTGGAAGGGAAGCGGTGCTGCCAAGGGGATAGAGGATGGTGAGTGGTGATCGTTGGGGTGTCGTCTCGATGGATGGTTGGTCGAAGGAGGAGGTGAAGTGCACGGCGTGCACTGTTTTCTTGTATCAGTTTTAATAGAGGAGAAGGGGGAAGAAAGGTTGGAGCAGGTGGGCACGATGGGCTTTGGGCCAAGTATAATTATATAAAAAAATATAAAAAAGAAGAAGGATGCGGGCCGGCTTTAAGTAGCTGGGTGATGTTTTTGGTATGGGTTTTATAAATAGTTAAGTTATATATGTATATATAAATTGTTTTAGAAAATTCCAATTAGTATAAAATGCATATCTCACTCGTTTTAGATCCAAATCCAACGCGGTCGATCACCTTGGGTTCGTATCAAGGAGACCTTTGCTATGGAATTAGTTTGGTCGAATTTAGAGCTTGCTGAATTTTCAAATAAATTCAAACACGTTCGAATTCAATCGGAATCAGAACGCAAAAGCGACAATAAAAATCAAGGTGAGTAAATCTCACTCATTTTTGGATTGCTAGTTTAATTTAAAATGTTGAAAATTAACTTATTGGTTGATTGGATGTTTTGATAATTATTATTATCAATTGGATGTTATAATATATATAGTAGTATATATTAGTAGTTGGATTGATTATTCCTGCATATTTTAGCGGACGAGACCCTATGCGCGCCGCATAATAGCGGATGACCCTATATTACCACGATATCCCACCTCGAAGCGGGATTGATATTTTTATGGTGTATTAACATCTGTGGATGCAGGAAAACAGGTTGGAGGGATCCAACTGCATTCCTCAAAAATGTTGAATTTATTTTCATATATAGTGACCTATGATATGTTTGAATAATATGTAATAGATTATAGTGTGATTTGAATTTATTGGATGATATGGTAGTACTGGTCTAGATTTTGGTATTTTAAAATACCATAAATATATGCCTTGAATTCGAAAGGAAATTAAAAAGAGATTTTGGAAGTAAAATATTTATGTAGAGTTTGGATTAATTAAAGAAATTGATTTGGATAAAAGAAATAGTTTGACTTTAAAATTGTACATAACTATTTCGGGATATTGTAAATAGAGATTTTGAAATAATGCATATAAAGGATTTTAAATAATAATTCTTAAGTGATACTTGTTTTAAATATTAAAGGGTTTTAAAATCGAGATTTTTTAATAGATTGGGAGAATAAAAGGGAACTTGGAAATAAATATAAAATTGGTTATACTGGAACTTAGATAAGTTTTCTAAATTACGAAATGAAAGTAGAATCGAGATTTGGTTGGTTTTTGGAATATAGTTTGGGGTATTTAAGAAATTGATTTATAAATGGAATTTAATTTAGAAAATTGATTTATAATGGATTTGTTGTAAATTGGAAATGAGACTATGGGATTTATAAACAATGTTTATAAATAAAGTGAAATGATTATCATTTGATAAATTGAAGATATAAATTCATGGTAAGAATTTATAATGAGATGGGTAAATCGGTTTAAAAAGAAAGGATAGATTTTGCTTTTGGAAATGTGAAAAGGGGATTTATGAAATTGGGAACGTAAATCAATTGGTGATAAATCAAGAGAGATTTATAAATATTAGATTGGTCATATTGGAATTGAAAATGTATTTTTTTATTGAGAAGTTGGGTTTGTTTTAAAAAGAGGATTTTAATTATTAACTAGGTAATTTAAAAAGTGTTTACAAATATTCCAGAAAATTAGTTATTTAATTATTTTAAATTGTTTAAAGTATATTTAATTATTAATTAAGTTACCTTATAATGTTTTGTTTTAAAGTTAATTATTATTTATTAAAAGATAAATTATTTAATATTAATATTGTTTATATGATAACTTTTATTAAAGAGTATTTGCTTAAATTAAACTTGGAAAATTATTATAGAAACTTTATAAGCATTATTTTGAGATAATTATTAAATAAAGTTTTCGGAAAGTAATGGTATACTTTCAGGGCGAAATCGAAAGGCAAAGAGTGCCTACAGTTAAGTTTGGATTTCTCTGGGATAGAGACGTAATCATTGAGCTGCGAATCCATGGTTGATAACGCAGAGTGCTTTCCATATTTATTTTAAAAAGTTTTCAAATATTTTGAAGGAAATGGTTTGTGAGTATACTTATTCCGATAAGATAAGTATATACCTTTTTGATAAAGAGATTTAATTTAAAATCTAAATTAAATAAGACTTAATGATTTCAGTAAGAAATGAACTCTTTGGTCGAATGATTGTTTTTTTTAGCTAAATAACTGACTATCAAAACTGGACCAAAAACATAACTTTGGAAATATCTAGGAGAAACACGAGAATTATATGGTACAGTTACCGTCGGATGGTGCTATACTATACGTATAAACTCATTTCGTTCTTCTAGGACGATGATAAGGAAATCCGTCCACTAACAGTTAGAAGATGATCTCCGATCTTTTTTTCATCTGTTTAGTTCCTAAAGAACCGGGGTTGAGTTTACCGAAAATATCGAACGTTGTTTCGAAGAGACCGGATCAGATTTGCTTCATTACAGCATGATAGGGGGTTCTCGCTTCGTGTTTTGTGGCGAGCAGGAGAATCTTACCCCTACATGTCCCTGAGTGGTTGGTTGCATTCGAGAGGCTGGCTGTAAAAGCAAATTCGAGGTACCAATGTACGACACGGTGGAATGTGGCCGCTGCTGGGATGGTTGAAAAGCCTACCGGTCGTGACATTTGGTATCAGAGTTGAAGGTTAAGCGAGAACCTTAGCTTTGATGGGGTAACTTGTTAGAGATAGGGTCAGTAGTACCCTAGATTGAGTTTGAGTGTATTAATAGATATGAGCGCGTATTTGTTAGTGAATATAAAATTGTTTTATATTGTGTTTGTTGATTTGTTGAGTTGCTTATGGTATCTAGTCAATACGAGTAATTAACGTTATTGATAGGGATCTCTAAACACTTGAACAGAGCAACTCAACATAGTACTGTTTTGAAATTTACTTTAACTTACTAATTTAAAATTTAAAATCTTATTTCATAGTTCAGTTTCAAATTTACTTTTCTTAACATTTATATTCAACAAATTTAAAATTTTGTTTTAACTTACTAATTCTCAAAATTTATAATTTATAAAACTTGTTTTCTCATATCTTTATAATACTAAAATGAAAATTTTTAGAGTTTAAGCACCTTGTTCTTATTTTAAATTATTTTGAAACAATATTATAATTATTTCTTTGTATTTCAAATCATACTTTTGAATTTTAAATCAAAACTAGTTTTACCAAAACAAAACTCCAATGGTAGCAATCTATCACTTAGAAATACAAAAATGAACGCCAATGATGCTGCAGTCATCACTAGAATTATTTCCCAACGACTAAAGCGAGTTCAGTGCTTTCTTTTTCCTTTAAATGCTTTTAAATATTTTCAAAATAATACTATATTATTCTTCCAAAACCTTTGAAAAATAATTTTTCAAATCACCGAGATTTAAATTCTCAACTTTTAAATCCTTTTTATTTACAAATCATATTTATAAATTTCCATTATATATAATATCACTTTGGTTATATAAAACCATTTCTTAATTGTTTATCTTTGTTTACATTATAATAATAACAACTTTTATTAGAACACAAACAACAAACAACATATGATGATGATCAAATATTATCATTCACTAACAACCAAACACACCACATATACTACAATAATTTCTAAATTATTCCTTTATATATAAAATATAATCAAGGTAAAATTATTCCATTTACCCAATTTCAAAACAATACTATGTCGAATTGCTCTATTCAAGAGTTTAGAGACCCCTATCAAGAAAGTAAATTACTCGTATTGGCCAGAATCTATAAGCCACTCTACAAATTAATCAACACAATATAAAACATTTTTATATCACTAACAAATACGTGCTTATATATATACACTCAAATTCATTCTAAGGTGATACTGACCCTATCTATAATGAGTACCCCACCAAAGCCAAGATTCCCACTTAACCTCGCACTCTGATACCAAATGTAACGACCCACTTTTCCATGCAGTTTAAGCAGACAATCAACCACCCATGACCTACTCAAATTGAACGGAAAGGCAGATAGTTAGGTAAAAGAAAGAAGAAGGAAGACAAGAAGGAACTAATAACACATAATCTCATAGTGGAACGAATAATCTATAATATACGACAAATCTTTGCACAAAGGAAAAATGTAATATACATACACCAATCAGAGTATACTAACCTATTTCGGCCCGGACAATTATAACAGCATGTCCTTACAATTGCTGATAATACAAACAACATACAACACGGCGGAACACAAATCATCGACGCTGCGAAACCATTGACGAGGCCTTCAAATCATCAACGTCGCCGCCACGCTATAGCTCCGACCACCGTGCCTTGCTAGGGGATACCCCACCTCTCCTCGTCTTTTGCTTTCGGTTCGTCCCCCAATTCATCACCTCCACCTCACAGTCCCCCTAAAACTTGGCCACATCGAATGCCAGTTTCCCGCCACCGTGGGTCATGGCCAACCATCACACTTTGCCCGAACCTTGACCATGTCTTGCTCTTCCCATCGACAACCACCACGACCATCAACTTCGCCTAATTCGCCAGAATGAACCTTAAAACTCCTTCTTCATTCATCCACCAATCGATCGATGCCGCGGACATTTTGTTAGTTGATGACTTCGCCCAACGATGCTTGGATGGGCACCGATGATCTATGGTCGTTCGATTGAATGGTTTTAAATTTTGAAAAAAATGAGAACGTCATCTCTGGTTTTTTGGTGTATATATAAGGAGAGGTTGGTATGGTCATGACGTGGAGAGTATGGGTTGGAGGTATGAGTGAAGTTATGGTGATTAAAGAAACTATATTTTATTATATTATAAAATATCTAGCTCCATGTACTAAAAAAATCTCAAACTCCAATCGAGATGTGCCGGCTGGTGTTCCATACTAAATACCCCTATTCCAAATACAATGAAACTAGTCTCGAGACCTAATTCGATCATATACAGAAGATAGCTTTTCAAACCTAGTTATATTATATTAATTTATGTAATTAGTTTCTAAGCATTTTGAGCTCGCACGACCTAGCGATATGTCCGATCGCTATGAAATTCGATGGTGTATAATAATTCACTATTACGGATCCAATGACGCTTGTTTTGTCGAAATCCGAGACAGTGCCATGGAAGGCTTTTTTCACACGTTAATTAAAACGATTATTATAAACAAGTCTAATCGCTTTTAAATTCAAATTCAAAAGTTTACTATCTTTATTCTTATTCAAATAGAATTTAAATCAACTTCCGAAATCATTTTTATTCACATTAAATTCAATATTCAATTATTTGAACAATTTCAAATATTCAAATAACCATTATATTTGAAATTCAAGTCTATTTAACTTATAAAATTAACTTTTCACTATTTAAAATAAATTAATATTCCAAAATCAAATGTCTAAAATTCTGGGTCGTTGCATAGGGGAAATGATTGTTCCCTCGGTATCGGTGTCAGTGATTTCAAAACTAGATGTCCTAGAAAAATGGATGTTCCCTTGCTAATAATGTATTTGTCATTTTGGGAAATTGGTGTTCCTTAGTAATCTGGACTATACATGCTATTGATTATGTATTTGTGTATAGCATGTTAGAGACGTAATATGACCTTAATATATTAGTCAACCCAGGTATAGTGTAGATATTACTCCTCGGGTGCAAGTAGAAAGATTAAGGTATGTGTATATGGGTAAGGAGACACTAACAATGTTTTACCAGTTTTTTGTAGTATATATGAGATAAACTTGTTTCATTCACTCAGTCATCTATTTAACCTGCTTCTATTTTCCTTTTTATATATATCACTGGGTTGACGGACTCATCGATGTGGAGAACATGGTGACGAAGATCTCATATAGTAAATATTGTAAACATAAATCTATAACTAGAATATTTATTTGTGTTGTTGATTGGGACTTGTACAAATCTAACTATGTATTTTGATCAATGTTAAATATAAAGATGTTTTATACTATATGTTATTTTCTTCCGCCGTGGGTTCAAAAAATTATAATTGGATTATTTTTTGTGTTTCTTGTTATCATAACTTAATGATTTGTCATTTTTCGATCTTTGAGACTTAAACATCAGTTCGGGCATTGAATTCGAGGGTCGAAATTAGAAGTTTGTTACATTTGGTATTAGAGCAAAACTTTTCCTTAAAATTAAGGAGTAGAACATACCAAGAGAGCGAATTTGTATTTTTATAAGCATATATAGTAAATTAAATGAGTCGGGTATAAGTGTACGCCTCGTTTGATATTCCATAGATTTACCGTCTATTAGGAAGTTGATAATGAATTCCATTTACAGATAGCTAAGAATGAGAATCTTGATGGAAATTGGAACAGATAACAATGCTGGTGGGGTCGAAACCAGAACTAAAAAATGGCACTACAGTGGATGCTAAGGATATTCCTGCCGTGAACATTCCCGTTTGGTTCTGCCGATATATGCAAGTGACATACCAATATAGTGTTAACCCACAAAACCTATAGTTGCAACCCAAGGAATGGTTTAGGTCCAAACACCACCTAATGTGAATTTCCCTAAGTTGTATAGGGACTTCTATAGTTTGGATGGTAGACCTTTTGTTGGAACGAAACCTTATGTGGCATCATGGTCATGGCTAAGCATGTGTGAGAAAGTTTTTAACCTTTTGGGTCTAAGTGATGTTTTTATAAGACAAATGGTTTCCTAGCACCTCTAGGGAGAAATAACGAATTGGTGTGAAGTTGTTGCTGTTGAGAATGATAAGGAGAATATTACATGGGCAGATTCTAAGAGAAAATTTGAAATGAAATTTTTCTCCGAAGTGGACAAAAGAATTATTATCAGAGAAATTCATTCACTTGAAGTAGAGTGGCATGGGTATTGGTGAGTATGTGAACCAGTTTAATGAATTTGCTATGTTTGGGTTCGAATTGGTCAACATCCCAAACAAGAATGCGATGAAGTTCGCAAAATGATTGAACTCGCCACTTAAAGAGTTAGCATAGAACTAGATTCCATACGGAGAAACATTTGAAAGATTGGTTGAGGTGGCATTGCTACATTCAGTTAATGGAGAGTTAGGAAAAAGAACTATACCCAAGAAAGAGGTAAACCAATAACAAGGGAAAAAACGCAAAAGTGAGGATAGTTATGGAAAGCAAGAAAAGAGAAGCTAATTTGATGTAGAAAGAAAGGACATGTGGTAAAGGACTATAGAGTTGACCTTACACAAATTGAGTGTTATAACTATAACTGGTTGGGATACATGAAAAGATAATGCTCGAGTTTGTCAAGGGAAAATCAAATAATTGAAGCATATGCACCAGAAGTAGTTCTATGTGCTAGTGTTCCACTATTTGCTTAGGATAAAGGGAAGCAGATCGTGACGGAAGATGAGTTATCACTTTTTAATTGTGAAGTGTTATTATTGATAGTTATGCTTTAAATCTCACATTGTGTATAAGTCTTTTTACGTCATGATTTGAAATGGAATATATGTAGGGTAGTATCCTTTAGTGACAAATGTATATTGAAATTTTTTGGGTATGGGTTTAATTTTGGAATAGATTGGATGACTCGTTATAAGAACATATTGAACGGTAAAAGTGGTTTGATTTGAATGAGGAGTAATGGATCGAGCATGATTATGTTGTACATCGTAATTTGGATAGCCACATGGTGATGAGTTGATATCTACCTTTGACAAGGAGTTCTGTATACCTTCATTGGAGATTTTGATCTTCTTCTCCAAATAAATTAAACTTGGTAGGTCGATTGACATGCCACTTTGTCATATGACTATAAAATGATGGTTGGTAGGAAAGTCTTCGAATTGGTAAATGAGGAATATTATATCATGGTCAAGTAATGGAAGTTTAAATAATTTTGGTTGAAACATTATATGGAGGAGAAGTTAATATAACAACAAATGTTTGGATTAAGATCTATATGAAGGCGATTGGACCGAAATGGTATTTGTCTTGCATTAGATTATATATTTGAAGTGGAGTTTCACTCGGAAAATTTTGATAGTAAAAGTAGTTATATGGGATTTCAATTGATTGGATCTCGTTAATCAATTGATGTGAAATATTTTAAGATAGGGATGAAGATTTTAAAGCGAAGAACTTAGAGTTTATTTTATGATAGGGTCTCCATGACCCAGTGATGCTACTATATGATCTGACTCAGTGATTGGTCGATGGTGCAGAAATCGAAATAATTGACTGCATTCTTTTATTCCGTATCATTGCGGTAATGATCGGAGATGGAACCGAATGGTAGTTAGAATCTTTGTCATTTGACATCACTGGAAAGGTGACAATTTGATTTGATTTGTGGATTGGTGTCATTGACTTGACGTTTCGGGTAGCCTTATACCATATATGTTATATGGCTTGGATGGACATTGTCGCCAAGCAAGTGGGTATTGTATTACAGTATAACTTATACGGCTTGGATGAATGTTATTCGTTAAGTAAGTGATTGTTGTCTTACTGTATATGTTTTAGGGCAATAGTTATAGGCTATTGATACTTGAGTGATAGTTACAACTGCAGGTATATGGTCTAGATTAGATGTGATATGAGTTTGATAACATGTTCATTATGCTGGGACATCATCATTTTTTCCGATGTTCCTAGACATGGTTTGGGTACGATGTTACTACGATTATTGACTATTAGGTTGATTATAGTGTGACCTTTGTTTATAGAAAGCATTCCAAATTGGATTGGTTGCGAGAATTATGTGATAAGTATTTCTTTCTTATCTAAGTAAAGGATTTTGAGCCATTGGAATAAACCCAATTTGAGGAACCGAAGAATAATATTATGGTTTGCATGCACAAAGGTTGCAGAGACAATTTTAAGAAAAATGGAAATATGAAGGTTCAAATAATACTGTGAATGAGGAGTAGATCGATTCTTTTCAATCATCACTTGAAATGAAAAGAGACTACATATTCAAAGAAACTTTTTTGGAGTGGATACTTAAAGATGCATGGTTTGCATTGCATATGAGGTGCATGTGAATGATGTATTGTACAATCAATCTTTTAAATGATATCACTATCTTAGCTTATTATTTTTGTTAGATTAGAATTTCGCTTAGATTTAGAATTTTGATTGCTATCCTTGAATTGGTTGAATATAATAGAATTTTTCATCTTTGGATGCTTGTTTGTTTTTTACGTCATGGAACTTAGAATGAAATTTTTGTGTAATTAAGGAAGTGCCACTTTGGGTATTAACTTGTTGGATGTTTGGAGAAGTGATATTATAAGATTAATTATACCACATAAGTTAAATTGGAAATTGTGGTGGAAGATATATTATGCTCACTAGGTTAAGGCATCAATCGTTTTGATGTTCTTAGGTGAAAGAAAGAATAGTTTAGTATTCAGGTTGTTTGGTAAGACGCTGCCCACTTTTGAGTTCGGATTGAAAAACGCAGGAGCGACTTATCAGCGTTTGGTGAATCGAATGTTCAAAGACCAGCTTGGTAGAACGATGGAAGTCTATGTGGATGACATGCTCGTGAAGTCACGACAGTCAAACGACCACATTCGAGACTTGGCTGAAATGTTTGACATACTCAGATATTATGGGATGAAGATCAACCCTCTGAAGTGTTCCTTCGGCGTTGCGTCGAGGAAGTTTTTGGGATTCATCGTCAATGCTAGGGGAATTGAAGCTAACCCAGAAAAGATTCAAGCTATTCGAGATGTGCAAGTGCCTAGGACTATAAAACAGGTACAGAGCTTGAATGGAAAAGTAGCTGCGCTGAGTCGATTCATATCCAGGGCCACGGACAAGTGCATCCCTTTCTTTGATATAATAAAGAAAGGGAAGAGGAACTTCGAGTGGACATCCGACTGTGAGGAAGCATTCCGGGATCTAGTGAGGCATCTGGAGAGTCCACCAGTACTGTCAAAACCAGTAGACCATGAGATGCTGTACGTATACTTGGTTGTATCCCCACATGCGATAAGTGCGGCTCTGGTTCGCGAAGAGGACCGGATCCAAAAGCCTCTAAATCGAGAAATTGGCCTATTGCTTGGTGATTGCATCACGTAAGCTGCGCCCATACTTTCAAGCGCACTAAATCAGCGTTTATACCGATCAACCCCTACGACAGGTACTCCAACGACCGGAAACTTCTGGAAGATTGTTAAAATGGAACATCGAGTTGAGCCAGTTCGATATCGCCTACTTGCCATGAAGAGCCATACAAGGGCAAGCATTAGCAGACTTCATTGCTGAGTTTACCGTGTCTGACGAACCAGATGGTCATAACGTCATGCCTCCCGTTCGATGGAAATTATACACTGATGGGGCATCAAACGACCGTTGCTCCGGCGCAGGTGTAGTTCTTGTAACTCCGGAAAAATGATCGATTTGTTACGCTTTGAAGCTCGATTTCCCGGCTACAAATAACGAAGCAGAATATGAAGCACTGATTGTTGGCTTGAAGCTCATCGGAGAACTCGGAATCAAATCAGTTGAAATCTTTTGTGACTCACAGTTGGTGGTTTACCAAGTGCGGGGAGATTACCAAGCAAAGGGACATAAGCTTGCTTCGTACCTTGTTCTGTTTCAAGAACTTCTGTCGAATCTTGAGCGTTATGATATTTTGCATGTCTCGCACGAGCAGAACAAAGAAGCCGACTCGTTGGCTAAGTTTGCGAGCACAGGCGATGCGCAGCAAATGGGATTGTATCCCATTGAGGCCTTGCATGCCCCGAGCATAGACGAGATGAAAGTTGACCGTGTGTTGGAAACAGAAATCGAAAAGGAGTCATGGATGACCCTATTCAAACTGTACCTGACAACCGGGGCTTTACCAGAAAAAAGGAGCGAAAGACGACATGTCCTTCGAAAGGCCGCGCGATACATGATGCAGGATGGATTAATGTATCGAAAAGGGTTCTCAGTCCCCTTATTACGGTGCATCGCTCATGGTGAAACAAAGCGGGTCTTGAAAGAGGTTCACGAAGGGGAATGTGGGGACCATACCGGGGGGCAAACGCTAGCAAAAAAGATCCTCCGCTATGGATACTACTGGCCGACCGTAAATCAAGACGCTGCAGACTACGCAAGGAAATGTGACAAGTGTCAAAGATATGCGAAAATCCCGAGGACTCCATCAACGGAACTCACACAAATGATTAGTCCCTGGCCATTTGCAATCTGGGGAATCGACATAATCGGCTCTTTGCCTATATCCAAAGGTGGTGCGAAATAGCGATAGTTGCAGTTGACTATTTCACAAAATGGGCTGAGGCAGAACCCTTGGCCATAATCACTTCTAAGAAGGTCATTAACTTCGTTGTACGAAACATTATATGCCGCTTTGGCCTCCCTCGCACCATCATTACGAACAACGGGACGCAATTTGAAAGCAGAGAGTTCAAAGAGTTCTGTTTAAAGTATGGCATCGAGAAGAAGTTCGCCGCCGTTGCACACCCAAAAGCTAACGGACAAGTCGAGGCCGTTAACAAAATAATCAAGTCCATACTGAATTAGCGTCTGGAGAAAGTCGGAGGCAAGTGGGTAGATGAACTCCCGACAGCATTATGGGCTTATAGAACCACCCACAAGTCCACGACCGGCTACACACCATTCGCCTTGGCGTACGGCTCGGAAGCCGTTATACCCGTGGAACTTGAAGTTCCATCACACCGAGTGACATACTATGATCCCAAGATGAACCAGGACCTCTTGTTGGAATCGCTGGACTGCATCGATGAAAAACGTGAAGAGGCCGAATTAAGGGCGGCAGCACATAGGCACCGAGTCAAGCGTTACTACGACGATAGAGTCCGCCCAAGGATTTTTGATGTGGGAGATCTCGTTTTGAAACGAGTTTTCTCGGTACCGTCGCGTATGAATCCCAGTTGGGAAGGTCCGTACGTCATTGAACGGAAGCTTGGAGAGGGAACATTCAAGCTAGCGACCGTTGATGGCGTGACACTCCCCCGAGCGTGGAACAATGAACATTTGCGGCATTATTACATTTAGTATGTTTCTTTCTTGTTTTAGGCACAGTTATTTCCTGTATGTTTTCATTCAATCGAAACTTAGTTTCTTTTTGACCATGTAATCGAGCAGTTTAGTTGTTTCTCATTAATAAAGGCTTGAAGCCGTATTTCCACGAATTACTAATGTCTCTATACCTCATAGTCGGGTGATGAATTACTAGAACTACATTATCCTGTACGATGCATGAACTCGTATAAATGATTTCAAACCTCCGAATCCCTAGAGCGTGGACCGGAGTACTCTAAGTCCCCGGAGCGTGGATTAGAGTATAAACGATTTCAAACCTCCGAATCCCCAGAGCGCGGACCGGAGTACTCTAAGTCCCCGGAGCGCGGATTAGAGTATAAACGATTTCAAACCTCCGAATCCCTAGAGTGCGGACCGGAGTACTCTAACTCCCCGGAGCGCGGACTAGAGTATAAACGATTTCAATCTCCGAATCCCCAGAGTGCGGACCGGAGTACTCTAAGTCCCCGGAGCGCGGACTAGAGTATAAACGACCTTAATCACCGAGTCTCCAGAGCGCGGACCGGAATACTCTAAGTCCCCAGAGCGCGGATTAGAGTGTTAACAATCTTAGTCTCTGAATCCCCCGAATGCGGATCAACTTACTATGAGTCCCTGGAACGCGAATTTAGAAAAAATTCTAAGTACTCAAGAAATGAAGAACAAGAAGTATGCCACTACGAAGAATCGTTCAAACGACTAAGGAACTAAACTTTATTTAACAATCCAAAATGAGGTTACACAATTATTCATCCAAAACTTGGAGTCAAAAACCTATCTACATAAACTTCGGAAACAAAAGATGAATACAAGACTTAAGCATAATCTCGTTGAACGAGTTTAACGACTATTTCTTTGGTTTCTTCTTCTTGTCTTCCTTTGGTGCTTCCGACGATTCCTCTCCCTCACGCTTCTTCTTGGATTTCCTGCTTGCTAAAGAAGCGGAATCAGGAGAGGGAGAAGGAACATTCATCGGTTTGAATTTACCAGGGAGAATGATCTTCAAAGGTCTATTCCGCCTCGACTTTGACCTCGACTTTCTTTTTCGCCTCGGGTCGGTGAGTTCCAGAATTTCAGGCTCGACTTTGACCTCGACTTTCTTTTTCGCCTCGTCGGCGAGACGCTCTTTCATGCTCATCTTCGAGGTATGTTCAGAGGCGCCAGTGATTTCGATTTCATCACTCCCTTCGGCGGGAGATGAGGTGTCAAGCTTCTCATCATCTAGCGCCCCGTTCACTTGAGCGTCAGGGCCAGGAGTTGCTCCCGCATGAGTAACCTCGCTTGTTTTCTCTGCCTCTTCCTTGGCGTCATCGCTCCTCGGAATTGGCTCGGCATCAGAGCAGCCTGCATGAAAACATAAAGAATGAACATTAGGACGAATAACCGCTACTAGAAAGTGACGGATCTTTTAGCTTCTAAAAGAAGAGTTTCTTACCGGGTTCTGGTTGGCTATCGGTTGCGCGTGGAGTCTCGCCCTCTAGAATAGGGGATAGCACATGAACACCAAGCCCGGGGTCTTCAGGATCGTAGCCGGCATGCTGCTCGAATGGGTCGAGTGTCGGCCGACCAGCCGATTGAGCAGTAGGAGGAGCAGCAGCGTGAGGAGCTGTAGTCTTAGCCCCAGATGGACCAGCTTCATCATTTTTCTCTTCTGGTAGGGGAGAACCTTTGCTATAAAGAGCCAAAGCTGCAGATAAGTCCGCTGGCTCGTTCCCTCTAAGAAATTCCTTCACCAGGGCATCCTCATCAACCTCCTCAGAGCCCGACTCGATTTTCCTGATCTTCACTAAAGTTTCCCAGGCCTCAGCTAGGGATTCGAGATAGCCCTCGCCCAAGAATGTCAAGTCACGATGCATAAGGACGCGGGCGCCATACTCAGCAATCAACGGGTCAAACATACACTTGACCTCTTCCCTACCGGCTTCTGCGGCCGCCTCGAGGCGAGAGTCACTCTCCTCCGCAGCTTTTCTTTTGCCCTCCTCACGGGCTTTGTCCTTCATTTTTTCAACCCCAGCAAGTTCGTCATCGAGCTTCGTTTTCAGGAGCCGAGTAGCAACGATTTCGTCACAATATCGTTGTGACTCTTCTTGAGCAGCTACTTTATCCTCTTTCTCCTTGGAGAGTAATTCTTTCAACTCTTTGACTTGTATGGCGAGCGCGTCCCTTTCCTTTTGGATAGAATCTTTTTCTAAGGCAAGGGCACCGCTACGTTGGACTACTTCATCGAGTTCCTTCTTGTGAGCCATCTCTAAATGAGTGACTGCCTCAGCAGTATCTTTTGCGCTTTGCTCAGCGGCTTCCAGCTTCGACTTATACGAAGCGAGCTCTTCGTCTTGATGCTTGATGATGTTCTTGTCACAGCTAGCCTCCAATTTCAGACGGTCAATCTCGTATTGTCGCTCAACGGACATCTCCGAGATCTTTTCAACTAAGTGTACAAACGCGTCATGTTGAACATAGACTTCGTTGTTACAGGCAATGGCACTTTGCTTCACGTGCCCAGGGATATGATGAATAGCTGGGAGGAATTTTAGACCATCAAAGCAAATTTTTGGAAATTTGGCCTTAAGATCGACCATCTTTTCTACTACAGTTGGGTCAACCGCGAGAGTAGGGGGAGGAGGCCTTGGAAGTTCTGCTCTTTTTCGTTGCTCCCGAATTTGCCTCGTACTCGACGAACCAGAGTGTTGTTCTCGAGGAGCATCGGGTTGGGACCCCTTCTATGAAGACTTCTCTCTATCCGACTCAGTTGGAGGAAGAGGATCACGGGACTGTGAAGATTGGGAATATGCCTTCTTACGATAAGACGAATCGCGGGGGCGGTTGTCTCTATCTTCGTAATCATCTCTGTCCCTACGTCTGCCCGAACCTGAATCCCATCCGGGATGATGGAATAAGGAAGAGCCGTGAAGGCGATCAAGTCCGTGAGAGCGCCCCATGTCACCTACAAGGAATAGAGATAACAACGAGTTAAGAAAAATCCGGAAAAAAAAACTTGAAGTGTATGATGGAATGCGTATGTGCGTGAGTGTCCTAGTGTTCCCCCCGACAGACCAGTTCTTTTGTCTTTACTAATCGGAGTATTATCTCCCTGGGCTGGGAATTGAACTCCCGCATTGCCTCTAGCGGGCGAAGAAAACTTGAGGGCTTCAGGATCGTCAAACCCATAATTAAGTATATCGTCGGGGATGGAAAGATTCGACATACCCCTTAGAGAACTTTCCATGTGCTGTGAGGAAGCCTCTTTCTCTGGCGGGATAAGCGTAACTTTTGAAGTTCCGCCAACTTTCTCCTTCCGTATCTTGTATTTTAACCTTTTCTTTTCCTTCGAAGGGGAGGATGACGTTTCAATATCATGAACTTCGACCGTCGGATTCCAAGCGGGACCCACATTCTCGCCTTGAGTCTCAGGAGCTTCATCCTCTTTGTGCTCACCCTCATCGTGCACATCGGGAGTGTGGCGTGATGACGATCCGGCTTGTTTTTTCCCGTTACCGGATGCTGGCTTGGGAATGGAGACGCCCTCCGGGAGGCTAATCCGATGACCAGGGGCTAGCAAGCCGAACCTCGACAATGATTCATTCGAAATGATGGTTCAGATGTCTCGTTCTTCGGCAGGAAGAGCTCTAATGGCCTCAACGGCCTCAGAATATCCTCGGCCCTCCGGACGTGGGTTGATACCTGAAAAGATGAAACGAGGAGTTAGGAAAAGCATAACTCCAATTAAACACGAATGATGACTCAGCGAAGAGACTTACTGCCTTCAACCCATCTCCTCGCAAAACCAGGAGGGCAACGCACGTAGAACCATTCATGTTTGTACAGGGCGAATTTACTGCATGCTCCTGTCAAGATTTGGCATTTGTGGTACAGCTCGAGGAACATGAAGGAAGGGCTATCTTTCCGTTTCTTGATCATATAAATGTATCTGATGTCGCCAGAAGTTGGAGGTCTAGAGAAGACGGCCATGAAGAGTAGGTAGGTCCCATATAGAAAAGCGTGACCGTTCGGATGCAGCTGCGACGGGGCAATGTCTATGTACTGCAACACGTCCCGAAGAAATAAATTGAATGGAGGCACGTTGCCCATCCAGCACATGAACTTGTTGCAGGTGGTATATCCGACTGGAGGCAGGTGAGGACGATCGTGTCGCGAAGGGACTAACACATCGGCGAAAGGAATCCCATGGATGGCACATATTCGTCGAAGTGTGGCTTCATTGATCTTCGAAGCTTGTGAGTCGATCGGATTGTCTAAAAGAATTGTTGCCTCCAGGGCATCGGGTGCTACGTTATGGGCAGGGGAAGTCGACGGATTTGAAGTATCAGCGGCTTCTTGCCTTGATGACGGCCCAGGCCTATCAGATATAGTGGCGGAGCTAGACTTCTTAGACATCCTCAATAAATAATGAATCTATCTAAGTACCTGTGAAAACTATACTTGAAAAATGTTCAACGTTAGAATTAACAACACGAATATTCCCCCCATGTGGTGTGTGAACTAGTGCAAGCAATCATGTAAAAGCGTTGAAAGTTTGAAGGTCGCAAAGTTGTTGATATAAAACTGAGCGTCAAGTCATCGCCTTCGAAGACCGTCATCGCTGACCGTCCCCAGAAGCCTGCATTTTGGTGATTGCAATTCCGGATCCAGAAAACGTATGATAATCTAAGTTTAGATTTATGTTTACTGAAGCTAGGAAGTTAGTGATCCGGGTCGGCTTCACATATGCTAGAATGCTTGGGCCCTGTTTCTTGTTTTGCTATACGAGTAGATATAGTTAATAAGTGTTCAGCATTTGCGACTAGTCGGCTAAGTCATTGTTCGGCTAAGTCATTGTTCGGCTAAGTCTTTGTTCGGCTAAGTCTTTGTTCGGCTAAGTTGTTGTTCGGCATGTAAGTTGTGTTCGGCCTCGTTTTGTTCGGCATGTTTTAGCCTAAGTATGGTACGGCGTTTGTGACTGTTCGGTTGAGACGACCATCAGCACACTGTCCTTAACAGTGACCTCATCTCTTCCTCCATCCACACCGAACCACAAGGGCAAATCGTTCGGCAAGTCGTACCAGACCATACCGCTCGATGCCCCTAATCATCTCCTACTTCCTCCATGTTTCTACTTCCTCCAATCTGGTCCGGCATAAAACACTTATGCCGAACCATAGTACGTCTACCAATGACTTCCTAGAAAACCCATCTCTATTCACTCTTCCTTCCACCCTCATCGCGTGACTCTTTAGACACTTTAGTCAAGGCTCGATTTATCCCATCAATTAAGGGAGTTCGAGCGTAAAGACTGTATTTAGGTGAAGGGATCGGTACCTAGTTGGTAAGGTGAAGACTTGGGAAGAATCGGCGAATTGTATGTTGGCTGGTAGCTTCGGCAGGTGCAAGGCAGAGGTGTTAGAAGTGTGAAAAGGGAAAGAAGGAAGGAGGTGCTGGCTTTTATAGGGAAAACAGAAGAAGTCGAAAAGGCTACATCCGATGGAACCGGTCAAAGACACATCGTTCGGCATCAGCATATAATGATGTCTGGCACTGAAGGATCGTTCGGTTACGAATGTCTTGTTCGGCATTTAGAACACGCTCGGCACGCACCTAAGCCACTGGAATTCTCAAAAAGGCATCTCCGTTCGAGGATAGTCCAGGATTTAAAACAAGACGAGAAGGTTACATGACTCAAAGCGTACCACGTTCGGTCACGTGATACATAGGGATGGCAATGGGGCGGGTCTAGGGTCCAAACCCGGTCGACCCGCCCCTGTTTTGGCCCGTCAAGACCCGCCCCATTGGGTCATTGGGGCGGGTAGACCCGTGACCCGTTCTTGAGTACTCCGGGTCTAGGGTCGGGTTGGGGCTTGGCCGACCCGCCCCAACCCGACCCGCACTACTAACATCTCATGAAACCACTTTATTACTATAATGATTTATTAATCTTTTTAGTTATAAGTGATTCTAGCATGGATATTAAAATGTTCCAATCAATATCTATAGAAAAAATTAGAGTATTAAGTTGCGTCATTGATAATTATACAATAACATATGTATATATTTTATGAATTGTTATTGTAGACATCATTTTTATTAACTTCCCATAGACACATTGTTATTTGTATTTCATATATTATTTGGTGATAACGAGTATAAACAAATAAATATATGTACGTTGCTACATAATTTTCAATCAATACATAGAGACGGGTCTTGGGGCGGGTCGGGTCTACCCTGACCCGCACGGGTCCCGGGTACGGGGCAAAATTCCAGACCCGCACCGGGTCTACGGGGCGGGTCTGGGGCGTGGTCTAAAAAATCCGGGGCGGGTATGGGGCACTAAAAACCCGCCCCAACCCGCCCCATTGCCATTCCTACTGATACACTTTAGGGGGCAAGTCTTTCCTGGAGATTTGACCAGGCAACTGAGTGCTCGACATTGGGTAGTACTCGGCTTCCAGGACTACTCGGCATCTAATAGTACTCGGCGTCAAGAAGTACTCGGCGTTCTAGGAGTACTCGACATCCAGAAGCACTCGGCATCAGAAGGACTCGGCATCCAGGAGCACTCGACATCTAGGGGCATTCGGCATTAGAAGGCGTTCGGCGTATACGACTGCTCGGCATGGCTGTATTGTTCGTCAAAAGCTATCGTTCGGCCAGGACCATCGTTCGGCCAGAGAGGATCGTTCGGCCAAAGGGATCGTTCGGCCAGAAAGCATTGTTCGGCCAGAGTTCGGCCAGAGAGCATCGTTCGGCCAGAGAGTGTCGTTCGGCCAAAAGGATCGTTTGGCCAAAGGGATCGTTCGGCCAGAAAGCATCGTTCGACCAGAAAGCACGTTCGGCCAGAGAGGATCGTTCGACCAAAGGGATCATTCGGCCAGAAAGCATTGTTCGGCCAGAGTTCGGCCAGAGAGCATCATTCGGCCAGAGAGTGTCGTTCAGCCAAAAGGATCATTCGGCCAAAGGGATCGTTCGGCCAAAAAGCATCGTTCGACCAGAAAGCACGTTCGGCCAGAGAGCATCGACCGGCCAAAAGGATCGTTCGGCCAGGAGCATGTGGCTCGGCATCCAAGTGTTCGGCCTATTTGGTTCGGCATACAGCGACCACTCTATTTGGGCCAGGACGTTCGGCCGCCGAGCCCACCTGGGAAGTCAGCCCATCTTTGTCTATAAATAGAGGGGCAGGGTCACAGTGAAAGGGACCTTTTTCTGGGAGAACACTGGGGAGACTCTGCCATTTTTGAAACTCATCCTCTTTACTTAGCAACTTCATTCAAGCATTTGATCTACGAATTGTATTTGTAATCAATCATTAAGAAGATCAATAAAGGGAAAACTCAAAGTGGACGTAGGCAATTACGCTGAACCACTATAAATCTGGTGTTCTTACTTTCTGCAATTAAATTAGCATTATCTTCCTTGTTTAATTTATCTTCATCACCTATATCTCTACACAATCTTTCTCTACGAGGTTAGTGACCAATTTTGGTGCTAACAATACACATTAAATTAAAGTGATAATTTATTTATGAAGTTAAATAAAATATTGATTTTATTTAAAAGAAACTTGGGAAAGTTCTAAATATATTTAGACTTCATAGGCTCATTAAAGATCCAAAATGGTAAAAAAATTTGAAATTCACCCATTTCTTCTGCTGCGGGCTGGCCCAGGAGCTTCAGACCGGTCGACCGACCCTTCATAGGTCGTTGACCTCTAACGATCAGCCCTACAAAAGTGGTCGATCGGGTTAATGTTTCCGGCCGTATATTTGTTAACGTTATCTCATTAATATTAATTACCTTATTTTAATTTAAACAACAACAATTACTTGCATGCTAAGTCTGATATTACTATTTATTTGACGTTGATTTTAATAATATTTAGGCTATTTCTATTTGAACCACTGGAAATGCTGAGTTGCCTCCCTTTTATTTTTCAAAAATTAAATGGACTAAAATGTCCTCCATTGAATATTATTTTTTTTAACCATTTTCGTCCACCATATAGGGCACCTACGTGGATTATGAAATAACCACGCACAGCAGGTGCGTGGTTTAGGTACCTACCACGCACATGCCCTACGAAGTTAAAAGCATTACCTCGTAGGTGTCGTACGAGGTCAAGAGCATTACCTCGTAGGCACTCTAAGTGGTGGTGGACATTTTGGTCTAATTAAATGTTAATAAATTTGAGGTAGGCAGCTCAGCAATTTGGTGGGTTTAAATTGCCCATACCTAATATTTATTACCTTAATTTGTTTTGAATTATTTTCAATTTGAAATTTTCTAACGTCGATATCTTCTTCGTTTGAACTCCGATCGCCAAGCTCTATGTATGAAAATTGCTTAGAAAATCGCCACGAACACAATGGTGCATGTTTAATAGCCACATTATGATGTTTACAAAATTTCCAGTTTTAGCGTCATTATTAATTGATTGATTTTTCTTAATTCATTTCTAGTTAAATTTTACAAGTTGTTACACGGGGGTGTGGCCAAGTGTTGGATTAGCGCTTCAAACGCTTTGGTGCACTTGTCATTCCAGGTGAAGAACTTTCCCATCTTGATGAGGTCGGTCGGTTGCCTTTGGCGTCACTACGCCATAAATGGCCTACTGCAACACAAAAAAAATGTTGGCTCAGGCCCGAAAAATGTTGCCATAGGTCTATGGCAACACTTTTAGGGTGATGCAATTTTTGCCGTTGCCTTAGACCTCAAAGGCAACATTTTGACTATCTAAGGCAACATAAGTAATATTGTTGCAATAGAACCCTATTTGGGTCTATGGCAACACCCATAGGTATCTGTAGCAACATTCCAAAATGTTGCTATAGATATGAACTTTTTGAATTTGTGGGGCCCACAATATAGAGCATATTTGATTTTTTAATAAAAATAAATATTTATTTAATAAAATGCTATTGCACAGAATTTGATATTTAAACAGTAATTTATTTAAATAAATATTTTATTTCAACATTTGAAATAGTACAAATTCCTGACTCCACTATTTTACAATTCAATGATATATAACACTGATATTCACATATACAGATATTCCTCACTACATCACTCAGTTCACTCATTACATGTGCAGTTTCAATTTATACAAACACCGACACTGACAAATATATGCCGAGCCGAAGGCGAGCCGAGTGCCGAGCCGAAGGCGAGCCGAGAAGCGGGTCCGGGCGCAGCGCCGGCGGGGGTCCGGGGCACCGCAGTCCCGGCGGGGATCGACCTGTCACATATAATTCAAAAGCACATTTGAAACCTGTCTTCAGCTCATGCACATTTGATTTGACTCTGTCTTCAAGCTTATATCCAGCTGTCCAGTCTTTAATACCTGTCACATATAATTCAAAAGCAGTAATCTGGAAAATAATATTTAACTCGAACAGAAAATGAAAATATTTTTGTTATATTATTTGCCTCAGGTATTTGGGTTGTTTCTTTTCATAAGTGCATAAGCCAAACATGAATGCAACACATGGATACAAGGCAGTATGGAAGACAGCAAGCAACAGTTCAAGCAAAAATGCACAAAGGAGAAGCCAAGTGCACAAAGTAGTACTCAACACAGCAAGCAACATAACATGACCAAGAAATGCATGTACATGGATGAACATACATGCATCATAAGGCTTGGTACAAGAAACTACTCAAGTGCAACTACTCAAGTGCAAGTTCATACTCAAGTGCAGCCAGATATGTAGACAAGCCAAAAAAACGGACACGGCACAAGGTCAAACCCGAGTCATCGACTGGATTCAACTCAGGGCCAAGCAACCAACAAAACAAACAAGAACCAGGTTCAGCAAAATATAGACAAGCCAGTGCAAGAAACACAGCAGTACACATAGGCAGCCCATCAAGCAAAAACAGTGAATGCATCAGGCATGTACAAGAGAAACCTAGGCAGTAACATGATATACAGAGGACTTGGAGCATCAGTTCATGTTAAAGAACAAGGTTAGCATGGTACCAGTTCAGTCCAGACCAAGCAAAACCAACAAAGCTCAACACACATATGTTTGTATTCATCATTGCAATCCAACATACCAGATTTCTCAAAGTCCAACAGAAAGATTAAACACGAGATTATAGGAAATAAAGCCTATAAATAAATCCCAATTCATCATCGGCAAAAGCGTGCGAGTGTAACCAAAATCAAGAATATTCAAGTAAACCAGAAGGCAGAAAACATACCAAATAATATCACATCGCACCCGACGACGAAGTCAAAGCAATTCGAGCAATCAATCAAGGAGAACGAAGGAGCAAGCTACCAGGAACGTTTCTCACACTAGATTCGATCAATCAGAGCATCAAAGAAACTGGAATCGCGTGCCCTAGTTTTCACCGAAACTAATTCGACTACCCCCTGCCACTCTGACATCAGGCCCCAACCACGAAATTGCGACCAAATCAGCAACTCCTTGAACCATCGCAATCCCACAGCCTTACCTCGAATCACCAGAATCGCCAAAAACCTGAACAAAATCGCAAATCCGGAAGTAGTGAGGAAAACTGACGCGAGGCGAAAGAAAATAACGGAAATTGATATGGCCGACAAGGGATAAAATCAAAGCCAGTTATTCTCCAGATCGAAGAAACAAGGAGGAGCGGCGTCATTTTTTTTAAAGTTGGAGGAATAAAAATTAGGGATTGGAAAATTGGGGGTGAGAAACGAAAGCGGATGAGTGAAAAGTAAAGCGGGAAATGGAAATTGGTAAGGTGTGGATCGATGGTGTGAATCGACGGTTGAGATTTTGTTTTAAATGGTGGTGTGGATCGCTGAGGTGTAATTTTTTTTTTAATTTTTTAATCTGATAACATCTATGGCAACACTATATAAAAATGTTGCATCGTGTTACACTTGTTTAGCTAGAGCAACACATTTCTATGGCTAAGGTAACACCAAAAATACAACGTTGCAGTAGGACCAAAATTCTATAGCTATCGCAACATTTTAGCTGGCAACACCTTGCAAAAATGTTGCAGAAGGTCATTTATGGCGTAGTGCGTGAACCTGCTTAAAACGGCGATCATCCTGTTCATCTTTACACTTGCTTTATAGTCTTGGGGACTTGCATGTCCTAGATGGATTAGAGTTTGTCAGAGTTAGCTTTAATTCTCTTGCGCTCACTACGTAACCAAGGAACTTTCCAAATCAGATGAAAAATAAGCATTTCTTTGGATTTAGCTTCAAATTGGATTAGCACAATATGCTAAAAGTCTCAATATATGCCCCTAGGCTTTTTCTAACTTTATTTATATGTCGTCTGCATACATCTCCATAAACTAGATGATTTGTTTTCAAAACATGCAGTTGATAAGTTGTTGGTAAGTAGCGCCCATAATTCGTAGCTAAACGACATGACATGATAGCAATATCGGCTGACATTTATGATGAAGGAGGTATGCTCTTGGTTCGGGCCATGCACGACAATATGATTGTACCCAGAATAAGCATCCATGAAAGTGAGAAGTTCATGCCCATTGTTCGCATATCGTTGGTGATGCAAGGCAGTAGGAAGCTACCTTTAGGGTAGGCTTTGTTGAGGTTGGAGAAGTTGATGCAAGTTCTCCAAGACTTATTTGGCTTTCTTACCGATACCGAGTTAGCTACCCATACCAGGTATTCTGCCTCTCAAATGAAGTCATTTACTAATAGCTTCTCTACTTCTTCTTTAAGAGCTCGGTACCTTTCTGGGTTGAGAGATCTATGCTTTTGAACAACGGGGTGGCTTTAGGATCAATGTTTAGTGAATGACAGATGATCTTGGGATCAATGTCGGTCGTATCACCATGCCCCCATGTGAAGACGTCTTTGGTTTGCTATAAGAATTTGATTGGCTCATCTCCAACTTCTGTGTTGAATTCTATGCTAATTTAAACAATCTACGAAGGTCAGCACAGTTTATAGATATCGAATCTAATGGAGTAGTCGACCCGCGTTTAACGTTTGAGTCTCCCATGCAGGGGTTAGGCATGTCGTCGTCAAGATCTGAGTTGGTCTCTAAGTCGCATTGGTCCAGCGTGTAAATCACACATTCTATGACATTCTTGCTGAGACATATGTTTGTGCTTGAGTCGAGCGGTTGAAGTTTCCCCAGCTCTCATGAATGAGTCTGCCGGCTTTAAGAGGGTATAAATTGTCGTGTTAGATGTCCCCGCTTTCCATTAGGGTGCGACTAGTTCATGCCATGCTGAGATGAGTTCTTTAGGTTTTTGGGGAGTGGCCAAGGAGATGGGATCCTTGCCATCCCAGTCTTCATAGTGGCGGGTGGTCCTGGCAAGAACTAGAGTGTTGCTAGGCTCAAGGATTCTCTCGGGTGATACATGGCCAGTTGATATAGCTTCATTGCTTTGGGTGGTCCTGGCACGAACCAAAGTGCTGATAGGCTCGGGGTTACTCCTAGGTGATACGCCCTCGGCAATTGTATCTTCAAGGGTAAGGACAGTCCCAGCACGAGTGTGAGCATTATCCAACTCGAGCACCCTTCTGGGTGACACGTCGTTGATTGCCACGACCTGACCAAATAAGTCGTTATCCATGGAGGGAGCTACTAATCTTGATGCTTCTGCTTCAGCCTTAGGGGTGGTCTTGACACAAACCTGAGCACTGACAAGCTCAGAGGTTATCTCGAGTGGCTCACCGCTGATTGTTGTAAGTACCTATTGAAGCATGAGGACACTCCACTTTGCTTACCCAAGGGAGGTCCCATTAACTAGAATAACCTGCCCTCTCGACCCCGAGTTTAACGTCCGAACCAACACCGACACTCGAGAACCGAAAGGAAGGGTCGTAGGTTTAAGTTATAACATAAAACAACCATAGACATATATAGATGGATATCATATGCTAAATATAATTCTAACTAACATTATCTACTTTCAGAGTCTTGTAGCGAAATGAATAAAATACAATACATAGTCAATACCATAGTCATATCACCATACCTTTTTGAAATATCAAATATGAATAAATACAAGTACAATCCAAACCCACACACATAGAGTCAAATCTAGATACAATAGTGATACATACTATATACACAATACATCAATGAATCTCCATCTTTGGTATCATGTCATCTCTAAACTCCATCAACTTGGAAATATATATATATATATATATATATATGTATGTATGTATGTATGTATGTATGTATGTATATAAAGTAGGAGTGGGTCAGACATAAGTCTGCTAAGCGAACCCTACTCTACTCTACTCTACACTACACATACTACAAAAATAATACTATAACATGATATGAGTCTATCGTCTAGTCATCATACGTTCCGTCGGTATTTCGTACCTAACTGCCACCTACATCTAGTCATATAGCATCAAATTTATATGGAATCACTTCCCAGGACTCGCCTCGTACACTATAGGGTTGTCTATTGTCCACCTTCATGTTAATCGTGTATAGGACTCATCCCCTGGACTAGCCTCATGTCTTATAGGCTTGCATGTCGTCCTCGTGATACCTAGTTGGACTCACGCCATGGACTAGCCTCATGCTCTACAGGGTTTCCTACATTCACCCCTCCACTTGGTCCGCCGAAGCACTACAGGGGAGCAACGTCATACCTAGACCACCCAAATGTGTCACATGGCAGCATTCACATTCGCATACATACTCGGGCCATCTTCCTGTGTAAGATCTGCCTTTTCATTCCTCAAACGTCGACACTAATACATCCACGGTATTCACGTGTCGACCACCAAAGTGCCGAAGAGACAAATTGTTAAGGTAAAATAAAAGGAACAAGGAAGAAGAAAACATAACATCAGAATATCACAGTGGAACGATAACATATAATATCAAGAGAGAGTACAAACTGTTATTCTAAGATAATAGCATTTCAAAGTTACAATTCTAGGTATTATCTCCTAACCGTCCGTCCTCACAAATGCTGATATATACAATATAGTAATGCGATGGATATAAGAATACTATGGTAGGTGAAAGCATCCAACTCGTCTCCTCGAGCTCCAAGAACATCAATGAATCGGACATGAAAGACCACGCATGAAAATATGGGAAATATAAAACCATGAATCAGACATAAGCCTGGTATGAAAAACAAAATAAACATGGACATAATGTAACAACATCTTTTAAGATCGTTCGAATCATAATAACGATTTTCCTCTCAAAAGAGCCAAACCATCTAAAAAGTAAATAATGTGATATAACAGAAAATGTCTAGGGTGTAACAACCTAGATTTTTCAGTACTGTTTAAATAGAATAAATGAAGATTTAAATTGGAGAAATTAAAATTTAATTGTTTTTATTAAATAATGATTGAAATTAGAATTTGAAGTGAGAATTTAAAATGTACACATTATTGGAAAAAATTATATATAGAATTATGTGATGTAAAATTCTTGTTTTAAAACTAGTTAAACAATGTGTTACTGTTTTCCAAATAATTTGTAATTTTATTTAAAGGGAAAATGAGAATTTTTGGAGTTAAATTGATTTATGTGTTATGTTTTATTATTTTAGAAAATGCAAAATACCTTGTTTTCAATATTAAAAATAAGGGTTTAAAAATTATTAATTTTTTTGTTTTATTAATTAATCATGAAGATTAGGCGATGAACTTAATTTTGGTGTATTAACATTAGTTTTTCTATGTTGAAATCAATGAGATATTAGCGTTCTAAAATGGTAGAAAGTGAGAAAATGCTTATTTCTTTTATTTGATTAGGTTTGTGCTTAAATTGCACTTTCAGCCCATTAGTGCATAAGAGAATAAGTTTCCTCCCTTCTATACTTGTCAAATGAACTATACGTTTATTCCATTTACACTAAACAGAAAACCATCTCCTCCTCGTTGTTTCTCAACCCTAGCGCTCTTAAAAATCAAGTTTCTAAATCAAAATAAATTCCAGAAAATTGTGATAAAATCAAAGTAAGTTCTCCAATTTCTAATTCACCTTCTAGTCAAATCGATCAAATCGATTTTCAGTTTATAATAGGTTTTGATTCTTGTCGTTCTTCTTTTGGTTAAGGCAATGCTAAGGTTTGCTGAATATGATTTGCAAAGTTGAAATAGAAGTGTTTGGCAAATTGAATTGGTGAATAGGGTAAGTTTAGGACTCACAACTATCTACATTTTGAATTTATTTACTGAATTGGTTATTGGGTGAATTGTGGTTGAATTAATCTCATTTTGGTTGTGATAAATTACATATCCTATTGCTATCACCTCTAATAGTTGAAACCCTATTTTCAATTTACTAAAACCCACATCTTATGATCATGATTTGCATTAAATTGTTGATGTTTGTTTGCCTGCATGGATGATAAATCAGAACCCTAAGACTCAAGATGATCAATAGGGGAAAAACGGGGATGAACGGAGCAATCGAAGGCCACCGATGCAGCTTGGGGATCAACCCAGGTGTTGCGACCGGTGGACCGGTCTACATGACCAATGCACCAGTCGTGACCTGGGTTGAGCCCCAGGTCACACCGTTTTGGCCTCTGAATGCCTCGATTCGCCCGTTCTTTTGCCAGTTCAACCCTTAGATGATTATTGCTTGTTTTCTTTGATGTTTTGCGATGCTTATACTTCATTTTGAAGCTTGTTGGTGATGAACTATTTGTGCATTTTCGAGTGATTGAATTCAACTTCGTAGTTCTTGTTGGCATGGAAGTCTTGCTCTAATGTTTTGTTGCTAAACACACAATTAAATTGCACTGGTTTGCAAAGTTATCTATAAAGGAAATGCCATCTGAAAATGAATTGAGTTCTATTTATATAAATGGAAAATAAATATAATTTGGATAAGAAGGATTTTGGAGAATATATATTTATAAGTATTTTAAATTTCAAAGTGATTTTGAAGCAAGTTTTTCTATAAATACATATATGAATTAAATCGTGTTTTCTACTATATGTATTATAAATCTTTTTAAATCAATATTTTTAAACTATCTTTCAAGCAAAACCATTTTATTATAAAAATACATTATCTCATTTGGATGAGAAATTTAATTAAATGGTCTAGTAAAACAAGTGGTATGAAACGCTTGTGTTTATTTCACCTGTTAATTACCGGAACCGTTCAAATGAATAATTATTTGCACGAGTGGAATTTACTAGCTTTTAGTAATCATTTGAGCATCGTCAAGTGATTATGGGACATTAGTCTACATTCTTATGATTACTAATTGAAAGCGGATGACACTTATCTATTTATCGAGTTTTCAGACTCGATCTTGGGTAATCCGTTTAGGCGGATTAAATGGGTTTTCAGACCCCATATGGTGATACTCGTTTTCTAGCGAGTTATAATTTACGAAGTACAACCTCTTGTATTAGCGGCGAAGTGCATATCTCTTGTGTTGATATAACATCCCCTATCTTGAAGCTCGAAGCTAAGCGCTACAGATGCTACAGTCATCTATAGTATTAACTTTCGGTGAAAAAATAAGGTAATGTTAATGGTATCCATAATATCAGAAGCACATGAATATGAAATAAAAATCAACATAGATTTAAGAAAACTTTTCTGATTACATTTCAAATCCATATTTCATATTCAGATACAGAATCCCAAAATGATTCCCAGGTTTGATCAAATATAATTATTACAAATTACGCCAAGAGTGTCATATAAAGATTCCCCCTTGGATGATCAAAGTAATAAATATACATATCAGTCATAACACATCACAGTGGAAATAAAATTTAATAACTCCCAACTTTGCATCCTGCACGTCTTCGACAGCTTATTCGTCCACCCTACAAAACCTGAAAACCTTAACTCTCAATCTACTCAAATTAATTTTTGAGCTCCCGAGAGTATAGGGGGAAACATAAACTTCGAGTTAGACATAAAGACCGGTATGAATAATACTATTACATCTCGGTTTACTGATATTAAATGTGACCACGCCGCTTAGCGAAACGGGTTTCCCGTCACTAATATCCCTTTAAAACATTTCTTTTTGCAAATCAGAATCCTGCAATCAAACTTATTAAAACAATAATAGCAATATCATATATGCTCATAAATCAGGTAATCAATGGACTATCTGTCCAAACAATATAGTTTTGTTTGGCTAACTATTAACCATTGGCTGACTGGGGCCTACTAGACCAAATAAATAATCTAACTTCTGTTAGATACACTTCTGAACGGTCTGTCCTTAACTTACCTCTCCCAGGGTCAACGATCCTAATGGTTTTGCGGGCTCACCAATAACCTATCTTTCTCTGTATATTCCTTTCTTTGTGTAACATCATTTAAGTCTTACCTATGACTAAGCCTTACACACTAGAATTTTGGACTTATATTAGCTAGGGGCTATAGCTAAAGTAAAGGGTGCGATGCTATACTAGTCCCATATGGTATTCTACTATCTGAGTCATTTACTTAGGGTTAACTACCCCATCAAATTTTCCTTGAAAAACATTTCTTTCAAATTGATTTAACCCTTTAAATCATACTTAAACAAGGAAAATATACTTTTTGCTTTACTCAAATCCCTTTGCCATGATATATGCTTTACACAAAACAATGTTGATGAAAATCTTCGAAACCCTTGTTTAAAAACTTTAAACAGTCCCTTTTGAATCCATTGAAAGTACCCATTTCAAAATAGGTTAACTACTTTACCTTGGAACACTAGGCCAAAAGGCCAAAACATACCTTTCGAAACCTTTTAAAATAGACCTTTCGAAACCATTGAAAGTGTCCCTTCGAAAGCTTTATAAACCTTAGGCATCCTCTTTTCAAAACATTCCAAACTTGCCTTTCGAAAGCATTAGAAACCTTCCATTCAAACACTAAAAACAAACCTTTCGAAAACATTGAGGGATCTCCTCTTCGAAACTTTCATTATATATCTTTCAAAAGCATTAAAGTCCTTTGCTTAAAACTAACCTTTCAAAAGCATTGGGTTTAAGTAAAAGTTTGTGGAATATAGCTTCAAAAACATTTAAACCATTCCCTTCGAAATCTTTGGGTTTAACTTTCAATATATCTAAGGGTCTTAAAAGAACTGGGGCGAAAGCATAGCTTTCGAAAACATTATTCCTAAGTAAAAGAAAGTGGATGGTTTTGAAACCAACCCTTTCGAAGGCATGGAGAGGCGGCTTACAAGTTTAAAGGCAAAAGCTCCCTTTCGAAAGCATTGATTCGAAAGGTTGAATGCGGCAGCAGGGGTTTCGACCCCTTCGAAATCTTATTTCAAAAACAAAAGGTGGCAACCCCTTTCGAAAGCTCTTTTTCTAAAACAAAGGCATATTTGACCAAGTCGAAAGCTAATTCCTTTGAAAGCCTTATTTGTAACCAAAAATAGTTCCAAGTTTAAAAGAGCTAATTCCACCCCTTCGAAAGCATGTTTCGACCCTATACCTTCCGCCTATCTCCAATCCACTACGTACCAAGGCATTGATACCATGTGTATTAGTTCTAACTTGGTTGGAGGCGGCAGAATATGGTCGAAAGGTGGCTGCTATTAGTGGCGAAGCATTAATCCTTTACAAAACTGATTTTTAACCTTTTAAAGTAATATCTTTCTAACTAACTAGCCTCATTTGTCAACATATAAATGGTTGCCAATTCTTTTTCAAAATCTTTTTTGAAATTGCTGTCGAATTCGGTAATTAGAAATTTAAAACATTTAGCAAATTACCCTGTCTCCTTTTATAAATATATAAAACAGTTAAGTCTCATACCTTAAATAATTTTATATTTTTAATAAAATACTTAGGAAAATTCTCCAAAAATTCGCATAAATCACTTTTATTATGTTTTCTAACATATTTAAATTTCTGACCCAATGCTAACATATAATAGCCGAAAATAACTTAAACCCAACCTAACCATTTTCTTTACTAGAGAATTCATAGTAAATCCACATTAACTTAGAAAAATATGAAACTTGAAACCCATCTCTAAAATAACGTTTTTGACCTTATATAAAAAACTCAAGCTATTTAGATGTCATTTAATAGGTTTTCCAAATCAAATCTTATCATAAAATCTATATGA
The DNA here is from genome assembly GCA_030737815.1 of Allium fistulosum. Taxonomy (NCBI): domain Eukaryota; kingdom Viridiplantae; phylum Streptophyta; class Magnoliopsida; order Asparagales; family Amaryllidaceae; genus Allium; species Allium fistulosum. The sequence continues at coordinate 211,283,714 of CM060907.1, forward strand.
AATAACATAAATCATCAACAAGCATATATATCCATTTAAACAATCAAAACATGGCATTTTACTTTGCTAAATAAATTCGGATCTTATCTAGAAACCAAAAACCATAAAAATGAGATGTAATCTATTATTTACCTTAGCTTATTGTTAAGGAGTTTGAGATTTGCTCTTGAATTGATTTGATTAAGCTTCCTCCTTTAATTCTTGCTTATCTTCCCCTTATCTTATTCTAATGGTGGCCGGCCAAGCTTAGGTTTAGTTTTATTTGTGAACGTTGTAAATGAAAATGGAATGAGGGTTTAGGGTATAAGGACTTAGTTTATTCCTATTTTTCCCTCATCTTAATCCTCTTACTTTTTTTATTTTATTTCTCTTTGGCTTATAGATTATTTAGGCACGACTACCCTATAATTATGCAAATCTTAATCTCTTAACCATTTACATTATTTCATTTAATTTATCTAATTAAATGTCCTATATAATGTTAGTCAAAATTAAGGTCGTTATAGACTCCCCTCCTTAAAGAATTTCATCCTCGAAATTACGATAAGGTACTCATAACAATCAATCATAAAGGTAAAACATACCATGAAACAAGTTAGGATAAGTATCTCTAACTCTGCTCCCAGTTTCCCAGGTACAGTCTCTCTCATCGCCACTCCACTGTACTTTGACTAATCTGACTGTCTTGTTCCTTAGTCTCTTCTCTTCCCTCTCGACTATATAAACTGGTTTTCTAACTATAGTCAAATTCGGTTCCACTACTAAGCCATCTAATACAGTTGGTGCTATAGTAGTCTCTGGATCATGAATACACTTTCTTAGATGAGAAATATGAAAAACATTGTGGACTCCCGCCAAACTACTTAGTAACTCCACTCTATACGCGAGTTTCCCAATCCTTTCTATAATAGGAAATGGTCCAACAAATCTCGACACCAATTTTCTTGATTTTCCAAACCTAATTACACCTTTCATCGATGATACTTTGACATGATCTCCAACTGAGAACTCTAAGTCTTTCCTTCTTCTATCTGCATAGCTTGCCTAGACTGAGCTTCCTTCATTCTGGCTTGAATGAACTCAATTGTTTTTGCAGCTTTTCTAACCAAATCTGGACCAAGAACTAACCTATCCCTGGTCTCTAACCAATAAACGGGAGATTTGCATGGCCTTCTATACAAGGCTTCAAATGATGCCATCCCTATCGTAGCTCGATAAATGTTGTTATACAAAAACTCGACTAAGTATATATGGTCTTCCTATGATCCTCCAAAATCTAGCACACAAGCTCGTAATAAATCTTCTAAGAATTTGTTAACTCTTTCCGTTTGCCCATTTGTCTGCAGATGGTAAGCGGTATTCATCTTGAGCTTAGTACCCAAAGTCTCCTGTAGACTCTTCCAGAACTCGCTAGTGAATAAAGAATCTCTATCACTTAATGTACCACTAGGAATTCCATGCAGTCTAACTATATTCTTCATAAATAACTTGGCTAAAATAGGTGCCATCCTGGTTGACTAAACTGGCATGAAATGGGCCCTCTTGGTCAACCTATCCACTATAACCCATATGCTTTCAAGTCCTCTACTCGACCTTGGCAACCCATCCATAAAATCCCTTGAGATAGAATCTCATTTTCATACTGGAACATCTAAAGGCTGAAGTAACCCACTTGGTTTTTGATGTTCAGCTTTTATCTGTTGGCAGTTCAAACACTGCTTCACCCATAAGCCTACATCTCTTTTCATGCCTTCCCAGAAGAAACTTATTTTCATCTCCTGATACATCTTAGTTCCTCCCGGATGAATGGTGAACTTTGAACGATGGCATTCTCCAAGAACTTCCTTCCTAATGTTTCCCACATTCGGAACACAGTCTTCCTTTCTTCCTCAACCACCCATTTTGGTCAAGACTAAAATCTTTCAAATCATCGCTTTCTGTTCCATCCCTTAATCTTTTGATCCGTTCAACTAATAATGGATCCTCCCTCTGCTTAGAAGTAATATTTTCGATCATCACTAGTCGAACTTCTAAACATGACAACATAGAAATTTCCTTAGTAGATCTAGCTTCAGATCTCCACTGTATCCTGCATGTAGTCAATGCTTCTAAATCTTTCCACTCAGCTATCATTGCCAATACTGCATTCTGATGTTTTCTGCTAAGTGCATCCGCAACCTTGTTGCCTTTTCCTGGTGTGTACTCAATTCCAAAGTCATAAGTGGCTAAAAACTCTAACCACCTTTGTTGCCTCATATTCAACTCCTTTTGAGAGAATATATACTTCAATGAGTTATGATCCGTATACAACTCGAATCTTTCTCCCAAAAGGTAATATCTCCACACCTTCAATGCAAAAATTACCGCAGGTAGTTCCAAATCATGAATTGGATATCTAACCTCATGCGGTCTAAGCTGTCGAGAAGCATAGGCAATCGCTTTACCTCTTTGCATTAGCACAGCTCTTAACCCTGTTCCACATGCATCTGTGTACACCACTAAGTTTTGATTCCCCTCTGGAACAACTAACACAGGTGCACTTATCAATAAGTGTTTCAGCTTCTGGAATGCCTCCTCATACTTATCATTCCATACAAACTTCACATCTTTCCGAGTTAGCTTGGTTATCTGTGCCGCTACCCGCTAAAAATCCTTAATGAATCTCCGATAGTAATCAGCCAATCCAAGAAAACTCTTTATTTTAGTCATTGTCTTGAGTCTCTTCCAACTATTCACTTTCTCGATCTTAGCCGGATCTACAGACAACCTTTTCTCTGAGACTACATGACCAAGAAACTTCAATTCCTTCTTCCAAAAATGACACTTCAAAAATTCTCTTTCAGTTGATGCTGCCTCAACATCTCAAGCACCACTCTAAGATGAACCTCATGCTCTCTTTTATCTTTAGAGTATATCAAAATATCATCTGTGAATACTAATACGAACCTATCCAAGTGCTCTAGGAAAACTTGGTTCATCAAATCTACAAAGAATGCTGGCGCATTAGTTAGACTGAATGGCATTATTAACCATTCGTGCGATCCATATATGGTTTTAAACGTCGTCAAATGAATACTATCCTTAGCCACTCTAAGCTGATGGAACCCTGTTGCCAAATCCAACTAGAAAAATACTTTAGCTCCACTCAACTGGTCGAACAAATCGTCAATTCTAGGTAACAGATATTGATTCTTTATTGTTTTCTCATTCAACTTACGATAATCAATACATAACCTTTACGATCTGTCCGGTTTCTTTGCAAACACTATGGTTTCTCCCCAAGGAAAACTGCTTGGTCTGATAAAGTTCTTATTTTCCAAATCCATCAACTGCACCTTTAGCTCCTTCATCTCGGTAGATGTCATTCTACTTGGCAGTCAACTCACCGGTTCTGCTCTTGGTACTAAATCTATCCGAAACTCAATAGCTCATTTTGGCGACAGTCCTACTATAGGTTTAAAGACATCTGTGAATTCTCTAACAACGAAAACTCAATTTAACTTGTCTTCTATCTCCACAACACCCAACAAAGCATTAACCTCAATATTAGGGTTTTCTATGGAGTATATAATCCGATCACTATAATTAGGCTGTCTCAGCGATATTTTCCTATCATGGCAAAATATCCTAACATCGTATTTACTTAACTAATCCATACCCAAAATAGTTCCAAACCCTATGAAATCAAACACATGCAAATTGCAAACAAATGTATGACCCAACAAATCAAACTCTAGCTGGTCACACTTCATCCCAAGTGTCGTATACCCTCCGATCAGATTTGCAACCCTTGAGGAAGTAACTAGGTATGAGGGTTCTAGGTTAAGCTTACCTACCAAACAATGAGATGTAAAAGAATGTGATGCACTAATATCAAATAGAACTCTAAATGATACACCATAAATATAAAGCGTATACCTTCCAACACAGTTTTTCCCTTCTCCTCTGCTGTTGGTCTTGAGGTAGCTGGACCCAATGCAAATACTTTGCCCTTTCCATCCTTGGCTTGCTTCTTGCACTGGTTCTTATAATGTCCAATTTGATCACAGTTGACGCATCTCACTCCTTTCTTATCAGCAGCTTTCTTCCCTTTGCATGTCCGATACTCATGAGCATAGTGTCCCTTCTTATCACACTTATAACAGATAACTTCTGTCTTTCCCTTCTTGGCAGCTCCACTTCTCTGAGCTCCCTTCTTATGGAAAAACTTCATCTTCTAGTTATGCTCTCCTTGAGCTCCCCCTACCTTGTTACCCTCAAAAAAGCAAGCATCTCTTCCTTCCTTAAAGCCATCTTAACAACTACATCGCACAAATCTCTAATATGTGATTATGTGGCCTTAGCAAGCTCAGGCTTCAACCTATGGATAAACTTCTCATTCCTTTAAATGATAGTATCAAGTGTACTGTGTCCGTATCTCGATAGCTCCTTAAATCTGGTTGCATATTCAAGCACTATCTTATCTCCCTACTCAAACTCAGCAAACTTCCCGAGCAAAGTTGACTTAGCAATCTCCGACATAAACCTCTCCTCAAATCTTCTTCTGAACTCGGCCCAAGTCATGGTCTCCTCATTAACTCCTATCGTAACACTGTTCCACCAGTACAGTGATGCTCCCTGTAATTTCCTAGAAGCAAGCCACCTTTTCTACTCATCATTGAGCCCCAAATCAGCAAAAATCCTCTCGCGATGAAGTAACCAACTTTCCACTTCAATTGCGACTTCAGTCCCAATAAACGGCTTTCCTTCCAGCCTAGCATAATCTCTACTCAACACAGCATAATTATAGACCACTAGAGCTCCCCGATTTCCTCCTTCATCATTTCCTCCAACTAAACCCGCTGCAACCCCAGCCTGCATCATGTTAACGAAGAGCTGGTACATGGCTCCCATATCAACTTTCGGCATTCCAACACCCACATTAGCAGCTTGTGCATGACTGGGATTCCTTCTAGTGTTTGGTCTGGCATTCCCATTAGTTGTGTTACTTCCTCCACCAATGTTAACTCTTCCACTTCTTGCATCCATATCGCATTCGAGTCTTTGTAAGATACAGAAAAATAGCCTAAAAGAGATGGGAGAATAGAGATAAAGCATATACTTATATATAGCAAATACAAGTACGTTACTATAGCGTTATCCCATACCCCAATCTTTTCTCTAATTCCTTAGGATTATGTTTTCAAAATCATTTTAAGTTTGAAATCTCTTTTAAGTTTTCCATAAACCTATGCTCTGATAAAAAGTTGTAACATCTCCTATCTCAAGGCCCGAAGCTAAGGGCTACAGATGCTGCAGTCATCGATAGTATTAACTTCCGGTGATAAAATACGGTGATGTAAATGGTATCCATAATATCAGAAGCACATGAATATGAAATAAAAATCAACACAGATTTAAAAACAACTTTTCTCATTACATTTCAAATCCATATTTCATATTCAAATACATAATCCTAAAAGATTCACAGGTTTTGATCAAATATAATTATTATATCTTATGCCAAGAGCGATATATGAAGATGCCCCCTTGAATGATCAGAGTACTAAATAGACATATCAGTCATAATGCATCACAATGGAAATAAAATTTAATAACTCCTAAATTTGCTTTCCTTCTACACATCTTCGAAAGCTTATTCGTCCACCCTACTAAACCTGACAACCTTAACCCTCTATTTACTCAAATTAATTTTAAGCACCCGAGAGTTTAAAGGGGAAAACATAAACTTCGAGTCAGACATAAAGCCTAGTATGAATAATACTATTACATCTCATTTTACAGATATTAAGTGAGACCACGCCGCTTAGCATAACGAGTTTCTCCTCACTAATATCCCTTTAAAACATTTCTTTTTTCAAATCAGAATCCTGCAATCAAACTGATTAAAACAATAATAGCTGTAACACCCCGCGTTAAATTACAATTATATATGCAAATAATTTAATTAAGTTATATATGTTTGAAATTTTAAAACAAAGAAATGTTTGTAAATAGGGCAACTAATTAATATTATTTGGAATACATATATATTAGTGTAACAAATAAAGATAGAGAAATTCTATAAAATCAATTAATAGGGAAGATTAATTGATTGTGTTTGTTTAAAATGGAAATTAATATTCAATTAATTAGTAGAGGTGATGAATTGACAAGAACTGATAAGAAAGGGAACATGTATTGTAGCAACTAATTGATATGATTAGAAACATATATGTTAGTGCAAGAGAATAAAATGGAGGAAGAGTAATTTATGCAAGCACTCAATTGTCAATTAATAAACATGGAGACCTATGGTAACATATATAATTAAGATTGTGATTCAAAATTCAATTATAGAATATATGCATGCAAGAAGTATGGGAATAAAATAAATTAATATGTATATATGTGACGAATTAATATGGTGTTGATTGGCATATTAATTTGGTAAGAAATCATAGTGCAGGTAGGGATTAATTGGATAATAAATTAATTCTAGGTAAATATGAAATCTATTAATTAGGTGATTAATAGGGGAATCTTAAAGAAACGCCACATTTAAAAATATATGTTTCCATAGATTGCAAGAGAGAAGGGGAAAGCGATTAATGAAAAGATTGTTGGAGAACCAATTTGAAATAAAAATAAACGCAGAAGAAAACATATTAATTTAATGTCCATAGACTGAGTGTACGCTTTAGATTTTAGGGTTTTATATCTAATGGTTAGCACTGATTTGAACCACTATAAATATAGGTGCAGAGCCTTATTTTTATTCTCATTATTTTTCTCTTGCCTACAGAAGCTCTGCCATTTTTCTATCTCTTCTACACTTTCTTAATAACAAAATTTTAGATCTAATTCACACGAATTTAGATCCAAATAGAAAAGGAATAGAATTAATTAGGTAATTATGAATTTGTTCAAATCAGAAGGCTATATCAAAGTAAAACACTAGATCTGAGTTTTATTTGCTATTTCTAATCCAAATCCCTTCCTTTTCTCTTTCAAATATTATAGATCTTTAAATATATCGTTTGTAATTCCAAATAGGGATTACAAAGGAGGTGAATATAGATGTTAGGGACATATCTGAAATTAAAAAAAGGAGATTTGGGAAGCTAGCAATGTGAGTGGATTTATTTATAAATGTTTTAAGTTTAAGATATATTATCTTTAAATTCAAGTTTAAATAATTTTATTCAATAATTAATCCTATTAATTAAGTTATGCTGAACTATAAGGAATTTAAGTTTATTTACAGTATTAGTATTTATTTACATCTGTTTCTACGTTTTGGATTTCTATGCAAGTGTCATTCTTCTTCTATTTTCTCCTCTTTCTTCGCGTATGGATTAAAATAGATTTAACGTGAATATGGATTAAATAATTAAGAATACTGAAATGAAGGAAATAAGATGTAAAATAATAAAAGTTTGAGGAATGGAATTACTGTAATAAATTACGTTAAAATGAGAAAAGTTAATTAATCTAATAATTATAGTATGTGACTCCCAAAGTAAATGTTTTTACATAGCATACGGGATTTATTAATATTTATTTTAATTGAATCCATATATTAGTATTTTTGGGTTGTAGTAACGGTGTTTTACACAACATCTGTTTTGACCCAAATGAGTTTTGGAGATAATTTCTAAAGTGGTTTGTATGTACACTTATTATTTAAATAAGCACATGAAAATATTTTCTAGTTATAAAGAAGTTTTAAAAATGAGTTCTTTTGAAAAATAATGTACGATAAATTAATGAATTTAGTTGGAAATATCTTGTGTAAGTAAGTATAGAGTAAACATACCTTAATCTATTGGAATGAAATGAATAATGATATAATTTTCTATGAATCACAAATAAAGATGTTTTGTGCAAGCTATAAGGAATATGTGAAAGAGATGTACAAGGTATGGAAAGCACCATATTTTGTATAGCCTATTTTGATGAAATATAAAATTAATTCCTTATAATTTCACATAAACATGAAATCCTCCTTTAAAGGATCCATAGAAGGTTTTAGCGTTAATGTTTTCTCATAAGAGAAAGTAATTCTAATACATTAAGGTATAAAACCATTAAGTACAGTAAGTTAGTAACTCCTTCAAGGTTAAGTAATTAGAAGAGTAGGAAAGTTAAGAGATTTTTGATAAAATAATTGTTCTTATTTACCCCAGTTTTAGTAAATTTGAAAATCTATAAAAAAGAAGGATATTTTGAAAACATGTGAGGTCATTTTTTTTAAAGTCAAGAAAAAAGAAAAATGTTTTAAGAACAAGCAAGACATGTTAAAAAAAAGATGGTTTGGTGAGATAAAATTTAGAAGTTTTAATTTTTTAAGAAAATTTGATAAATACCAAACCAAATCAGAATTTTAAATATGGAGTATATAGCAATCATTTCCTAGATGTAACGGGAAAAGTATAAGGTTATAGCAGTAATTACTCTTAGTAATAATAAAAGTTTCTGTAAGGTGTATATGACACTAGTGAAAACCTAGAAATGTTGCTTCATATGTGCAGACTATAGAAGAATAGTGAAATGATATTAATAAGATGATAAGACACACGTGGTTGGGATAGGTAGACCTTAGTTGGGGAAAAATGATAGGTAAAGAGAAAATTTCCCCAAGCTTAGTTGTCTTTTTAGATGGAGACTGCATAGATTAAAACTCTTTTCCATTGCAGTAAATGAGACTTGGTTATTCCTTTTTGAGCATGGAATAGAAGAAATGAATAGATCTTATTCGTCATGAGAAATACAGCGTAAGTTGGTAACAAGTAATAGGCGGCAGGAGGAGCATATGAGTTACTTGGATTCCTAGAGTGGGCCCTTTCTGTGTCAAGGTGGACATGGTCCTAGACATCCTTGCCCTAGATGATAGCTGTGTTTAGTTGCTGTATAAAAAAATAAAATAAAAAAGTGAGAGAGAGTAAAAGCAGAATAAGATAACTAAAAGGAAAATAACAAATTTAAAGAAAGCGACAGAAACGTCAACAGAAAATTTTAAAAAGAGGCATTTTCTTATGTAAACTGTGCTTGGGGAAGCAAATAATTTTTTTTCAGAATAGTAGCCTAAATCCCAAGTATGGAGGAAGATGTGCGCAAAAGAAAATCGAAGAAATATGAAGTTTTTCCGTTTTCCACATTCTTTATAACTTAAGAAATCGAATTTGGAAAATTAGAATTTTCTAAAATTCGAAAATTAAAAGTTGTGGTAGGTTTGGACGTAAAAATTTGTTGAACTGTGCTCCTATTCAGTATGAGTGTGGGAAAAATTGAATGAAAAATGTTTAGAGTTTTCAAAAGATTGCATTCATACAGAAATTGCAAGTATATTTAGGATGTGTGCATCATGTTTTAAAAGGAATTTCTAAAAGAAAAAGCATTCATAAAGGAGGTACCGCATAGAAATTCTTGTACATGCATATATTTTATGATGTATTGCACTTTGCACAATGCACGAATTGTTGCAAAATTAGATGTACACAAAATGGATGTGATTAATACAAGAAATTACATAATTGAACCCTTATCAAATTTCGGGGACGAAATTTCCTAGGGGGGGAGAATGTAACACTCCGTGTTAAATTACAATTATATAGGCAAATAATTTAATTAAGTTATATACGTTTAAAATTTTAAAACAAAGAAATGTTTGTAAATAGGGCAACTAATTAATATTATTTGGAATACATATATATTTGTGTAACAAATAAATTAGAGAGAGAAATTATATAAAATCAATTAATAGGGAAGATTAATTAACGGTGTTTGTTTAAAAGGGAAATTAATATTCAATTAATTAGTAGAGGTGATTAATTGACAGTAACTGACAAGAAAGGGAACATATATTGTAGCAACTAATTGATATGATTAGAAACATATATGTTAGTGCAAGAGAATAAAATGGAGGAAGAGTAATTATGCAAGCAATCAATTATCAATTAATAAACATGAAGACTTATGGTAACATATATAATTAAGATTGTGATTCAAAATTCAATTATAGAATATATGCATGCAATAGATATGGGAATAAAATAAATTAATATGCATATATGTGACGAATTAATATGGTGTTGATTGGCATATTAATTTGGTAAGAAATCACAGTGCATGCAGGGATTAATTGGACAGTAAATTATTCTAGGTATATATGAAATCTATTAGTTGGGTGATTAATAGGGGAATCTTATTTAAAAGAAACGTCACATTTAAAAATATATGTTTTCATAGATTGCGAGAGAGAAGGGGAAAGTGATTAATGAAAAGATTGTTGGAGAATCAATTTGAAATAAAAATAAACGCAGAAGAAAACATATTAATTTAATGTCCATAGACTGAGTGTATGCTTTATATTTTAGGGTTTTATATCTAATGGTTAGCACTGATTCGAACCACTATAAATATAGGTGCAGGGCCTTATTTTTATTCTCATTATTTTTCTCTTGCCTACAGAAGCTCTGCCATTTTTCTATCTATTCTACACTTTCTTAATAACAAAATTTTAGATATAATTCACACGATTTTAGATCTAAATAGAAAACGAATAGAATTAATTATGGAATTAGGAATTGGTTCAAATCAGAAGGCTATGTCAAAGGTAAAACCCTAGATTTGAGTTTTATTTGCTATTTCTAATCCAAATCTCTTCCTTTTCTTTTTCAAATATTATAGATCTGTAAATATATCGTTTGTAATTCCAAATAAGGATTACAAGGGAGGTGAATATAGATGTTAGGGACAGATCTGAAATAAAAACAGGGAGATTTGGAAAGCTAGCAATATGAGTGGATTTATTTATATATCTTTTAAGTTTAAGATATATTATCGTTAAATTCCCGTTTAGATAATTTTATTCAATAATTAATCATATTAATTAAGTTATGCTGAACTATAAGGAATTTACAGTTTATTTACAGTATTAGTATTTATTTACATCTGTTTCTACGGTTTGGATTTCTATGCAAGTGTCATTCTTCTTCTATTTTCTCCTCTTTCTTCGCGTATGGATTAGAATAGATTAAATGTGAATATGGATTAAATAATTAAGAATACTGAAAATGAAGGAAATAAGATGTAAAATAATAAAAGTTTGAGGAATGGAATTACTGTAATAAATTACGTTAAAATGAGAAAAGTTAATTAATCTAATAACTGGATTTGGGAGTAACTAAAAGGTTAATTGGTTGGTTTAGAAAATAGGATACATTTCTATAATTTAATACTTAAAAGACAACAATGAACGTAATTGCTAAAATAAAAGAAAGAAAAAGAGAATTAATGTAAAATAGAGAAACCACTGTATTTTACACTATTCCAAAATAGTAAAAGAAATATCTAATAGTTACAGATTATTATTTATAGTATTATTTCATATTAAAATATGGAAATGGATTTTTAAATATAGTTTTCATAACCAACCAAATAAAATAGAATTACGTCCTAGAATAGAAGATAATAAAGCAAAGTATGACATGAATAAAGTAAATTATTAGATAAGAACTTGAAGCTGTAAACGATAATGAACCTAGGTCTGCATTCACTATGCAGACTATTTAAGAAGATAGTTATTATGATAAGTGAATTATATAATATAAGATAATAAATGAATATTCTATATCATAGTAAAAGAAGGCAAATTAGAACAGAAATGAAATGTTGGAATTATGTACGGACTATAAAAGAAGAGAAAATGACAATTACTGGTAGAATTATAACATAGGTTATAATTAAGTAATAAGAACAGAAAAGCTTATTTTGAGACTTTGAATAAATTAATGAGCAATAATAATGGTAGAACATCATTTAAATTATTTATATTAAGTCAATAAGAAAATAAAGCATGAATGACAAAAGAGGCTTATTTTAATGAACTTAAGATTTATATTAAGTTAAATAAGCAAGATAATGAATGTGGCTTATACCAACAGCATTTCCTATTAAATAAATGGAAATCTCACAATAGTTAGAGGTGAGACGAGGGCAAGAATATGCTAATTAGGGTAAATAAGTACCCAACAGAATAAGTAGGTAAACTAAATGCAAATTAAAAGATTAGACTTAGGGTCTAATAAAAGAATTGAGATGCATTTGGAGCAGCCCAAAGGATGAAGCGTCTAACGAAGCAGTTCATTACAGATTTTAGAAAAGAGAAACACGTCAAACTTAGTTATTTTGGGCTAGAAGGAAGTATGAGACTTCAATGGGACGTGAGGATACTCTAGGATGGCCCTCTGGGTAGGCCCAACGAATCTGCATCCCCGGAGGCATGTCTGTAGGTGTTCCATCAAGAGAGTATGCTATGACTGCATTTGCATTGTAGGCCTAACGAAGCAGACCTTTATTGGCAGTCAGAAGGGCTTGGTGTTCGGAGTAGGGTATTCGTATGTCCAGTACTTACAAGTAAGTTTAAGGATAGTCGCATGCGGATATCGGCCAGCATCAAGACCAAGAGCGATTTCAGGAAAGACTAGAGTTAAACCAACATACCAATGATTTTTTCACTACCGAGACATTGGATGAGGGGCACCGCCATTTGGATGTTAGATTGTTTGCAGTAGGGCACAACCACTTAACTCTTTAGAAGTCTTTCGGTTAGTTGAGGGGTGGCTGCGTGGGGCCATAGCCACGATGAAAAAGAGACAGACTAACTAGAATATCTGTATTGTAGGCCTAATGAAGCAGTCCTTTACAAATGTAGAAAATCCCCGACTGAATTCCGTACAAGGTAGACCTTGTTGGCGGGATTCAGATAGTAGACAAAACGATTACGTAGTCCTCAATGTACGCACTGGGTGGTACATTGTGGATGTCCGAGCACTGGCATAGACTAGTGCGAACGCGATTTACGTTTTCATAGTAAGTAGTGGAGCATCTATATTGTAGGCCTTACGAAGCAGTCCTTTACAGATGTAGCTACGGAACGCTCATGGAGCAAGATGATGGAGTGTTTGTATTATAGGCCATACGAAGCAGTCCTTTACAGATATAGCTTTAGAGCATCTGTATTGTAAGCCTTAGAAAGCAGTCCTTTATAGATGTAGTTATGGAACGCTCTCGAAGCAAGATGATGGAGCTGACGATGGAGCCCTTTTCGAGGAGGATACGGAAGGTACCATGGGCGGTACGTAGGACCAATATGGTCATTGGGCATATAGCTACATATATATTAGTTATTAGGTTTTAATCTACTATGGAGTAGATGGGCACGGTTCACGAACAGAGGCGAGAGTATTGTAACCTAATGAACCTAATATAAGAGTAAATGGAAATAAAACGATATATGTAAAATTAAGCCTAGAAGTATATATTTATTCATTCACCAGAACTTTTGTTCTAACCCCCTCCTCATAACAGCCTACAGGTTTTGTAGATGGTTGATACTTCTGAGCTTTATGACACTTGCTTAAAAGTGTCATTATTTGGGTGAGTATTTACTTACTATTATATTTTAGTCAATTCCGTTGTGAGATATTTAATTGAGCTCTGATATATTTGTCTTTGCCTATTTGCAGGATACCAGATTCCCAACTCGAGTTTCAGTGGGCTTGGGTTTTAGCATTTTTGCGAAAAATCCGGACCCACCGGAATTCGGGTTGTTACAATAGCAATATCTTATATGCTAATAAATCAGGTAATCAATGGACTATCTATCCAAAAAATATAGTTTTGTTTGGCTAACTATTAACTATTGGCTGACTCGGGCCTACCAGACTAAATAAATAATCTAACTTCTGTTAGACACACTTCTGGACGGTCTGTCCTTAACTTACCTCTCTCAGGGTCAACTGATCCTAATGGTTTGTGGGCTCACCAATAACCTACTTTCTCTGTATATTCCTTTCTGTGTAATATCATTTAAGTCTCACCTGTGACTAATCCCTACACACTAGAATTTTGGACTTATATTAGCTAGGGGCTATTGCTAAAGTATAGGATGCGATCCTATACTAGTCCCATCTGGTATTCTACTATCTGAGTCATTTACTTAGGATTAACTACCCTATCAAATTTTCCTTGAAAACATTTATTTCAAATTGATTTAACCCTTTAAATCATACTTAAACAAGAAAAATATACTTTTTATTTTACTCAAATCCCTTTGCCATGATATATGCTTTACACAAAACAATGTTGATAAAAACCTTCGAAACCCTTGTTTAAAAACTTTAAACAGTCCCTTTCGAATCCATTGAAAGTATCCCTTTCAAAATAGGTTAACTACTTTACCTTGGAACACTAAGCCGAAAGGCCAAAACATACCTTTTGACATTTTAAAATAGACCTTTCGAAACCATTGAAAGTGTCCCTTCAAAAGATTTATAAACCTTAGACATCCTCTTTTCAAAACATTCCAAACTTGCCTTTCGAAAGCATTGAAAACCTTCCATTCAAAGACTAAAAGCAAACCTTTCGAAAACATTGATGGATCTTCCCTTCGAAACCTTCATTATATATCTTTCAGAAGCATTAAAGTCCTTTGCTTAAAACTAACCTTTCGAAAGCATTGGGTTCAAGTAAAAGTTTTTGAAATATAGCTTCGAAACCATTTAAACCATTCCCTTCGAAATCTTTGGGTTTAACTTTCAATATCTCTTAGGGTCTTAAAAGAACTGGGGCGAAAGCATAGCTTTCGAAAACATTATTTTTAAGTAAAAGAATATGGATGGTTTCAGAAACAACCCTTTCGAAACCATGGAGAGGCGGCTTACAAGTTTAAAGGCAAAAGCTCCCTTTCGAAAGCATTGAATCAAAAGGTTGAATGCGGCAGGAGGGGTTTCGACCCCTACAAAATTTTATTTCAAAAAAAAAGGCGGCAACCCCTTTCGAAAGCCCTTTTTCTAAAACAAGGTATATTTGACCAAGTCGAAAGCTAATTCTTTCGAAAGTCTTATTTGTAACCAAAAATTGTTCCAAGTTTAAAGGAGCTACTTCTACGCCTTCGAAAGCATGTTTCGACTCTATACCTCCCGCATATCTCCAATCCACTACGTACCAAGGCATTGATACCATGTGTATTGATTCTGACTTGGTTGGAGGCGGCAATATAGGGTCGAAAGGTAGCTGCTATAAGTGGCGACACTACAAGAAAACTGATTTTTTGTAGCGCCCAAAAAACGCCACTACGTATTTTTAGTGGCGTTCCGATAATCGTTACGAGAAAACATGCCACTAAAAATCCATGATTTTTTGTTGCATTTATTTTAACGCCACTATAAATGCATTTTTGGCAGCGTTTTTCAAACGCCACCATAAATCTTTTTGTAGCATTTAAAAAATGCCACCAAAAGATTTTTTGGCGCTACTAATAGAATTTCCAACTTTACCCCTGTTTTACGGTTGCATTTACTCAACGCCACTATATATACTTCGGTAGCATTTTAGAAACGCTACTAAAAGTTGTTTATTATTTTACACCATTTTTTCATGCTATTATTTCCTGTTAGTGGTCTATTTTGGTTCTATTATATCAATCAACAATCACTCACATAATCATCATATTCAAATAAGTTAAAAACACATTAACCATATAATTAAATAAAATATCCATAACCATTCCAATACAATAGTTTTTCGACAAACTGACCTAACTCACATACAATAACCATTTGTATACAAATTTACACATCGGGTACTAATAAATGTTATATCTAACTAGTGCTAACAAAACGTTTGATTACCCATAATTCTTTGTTGCATACACAAGTGAAAGCTAGCATCATCAAGTCCAAATTTGCTCTCTTCAAAAGTCCGATGCCTGCACAAGTGAAAACACAACAGATAGTCAAACAATTACGTTAACTCGTAGGACTTCAAATATGAGATCAAACATCTACAACATTATACAAGTATATTTTACAATGCCATGGCCCATGGGATAGATTTGTCGTCCATTATATTTTGTTTGATGCTACAGGTTAAAGCATATCAAAGTTCAATTTATAAATAAAAATAAAAAAAGTATGAATGGCATAGTTGTCAAAATCGAAGTGTACCAGAACCCATTATCCTCACTGGGGGTTGTTCACTGACTGACCTACCCCCTATTAACTACGCTCTTAGCAAGAATTATGAATTTGAAGCCATGACCTTTGTTCCTAATATGAATTATAATACGATGAAGCCAAACCAGATTATCAAGTACGCATTTTGCACACTTCTCGTTTTCTTCATAACAAATTATGTGAATCCATGTTATGCAGTGATTCTTTGTTGGATTCTTGTTTCTTTCAAGACTGCGAAATTTGAAATGTAAGAATAATCCACCATTATAAAAAATAGCTAAAGAAGAAGGTATTAAAATCAGGAAGTTAAATGGAAAACAAACTAACCATAAGTTAGCCCACTCCCCCATCCATCCAAAGCCCTGATTACGTAGCTTGAGTGCAGCCTGCCTGTCTATCTGAAGCCAATTCATACGTAGCTTCTCCTACACCGAATGCTTTTACTGATACCGCAAATGCTTCATTCAGGCACCTTCTGTGCATGACCAATATTCTAGCTTGCAACCTGGTCCAAAACTTTCTTATTTAGCTGCAAATGATCGGTTTAGTTTACAGTAAGATGAGTTACAAATAACTGCAAATGTTAATGTTATTAGAGTGAGCTAACCTGGCTTAAAGGAAGTAAGATGTTGAAAACACCCAGCAAAGCCTCACATATGATCCCATGAAAAAGTCTTCCAAACTGCACTTCTTTATTTGTGTTCTAGACCGTTTATCCTTTTAATAGAACATTTACTGGTTGCATGATGTGTCCCAAATGGAATGGCTCACCTTTTTTAATCCAACAAATAATCCAGTGTTCGGCTGCGGCCACTGCTTACCTGATTTTCGACAATTACAGGGACCAATTATAATCACGGTAACTTTAAAAAAATATAAATAAATAAATTCAATGCTACATACTAGAAATGAAATGCTATGTAGATGTAATAAAAATAAATTGTAAAGTTATTAATAAAGATGCTTGCAAATTTCCCGAAGAGCAACAGTTCCAGGCCTGAAGCAGTGAGGCTTCTTCACTCCTATTGTTGGCAGTCACTTTCTTGCAGCCTGCAATTGGTTTATAAATCAATTTATAATTCTACATTTTTTATTGCTGTTGTTACAACAAAACTAAATCAAATGAACAAAATGAAAGTATCACGTACCTTGGTTGCTAATTGCTTGCGAGGAGACTTGCACCCAGTGGACTTGCATGCAGTTTGCTTTGTACGTGCCATCTTTCCCTATATATATACAATTATACATGATCTTATCTTAATTGTCATACAATGTACAAAGCGTAATCATCACTTGACACTGCAAATATATAAAGTTCTTCAAATTATTTGGACATGATTCTGCAGAAAACAATCGGTTTTGACTCTTTGAGAGAAGACAACAACAGCATTGTCATTATTTGTAAGCTAGTTGGATGGAAACAATGACTACAGAGCAGTGATAAACAGAGGTGGTTGTAGTACACACTATTTCTAGTGGTGCAGATGAATCCGTAATATATCAATTCTACAAACATTCGATAATGATGTATTTACCATTTTTAACCTCTATTTATTGACTTCCTCAAATCTACACAAAAAATGCATCAGCAAATTACATTTTATTATTATTATTATTAGTTTCAATGTCATTTTAATACCAAAATGGATGTTCTATCAGTCTGATCAAGATAAACGACCATCGTCGAATGTGCTTAGAAAAGGTTAGTTGCTAGGTCATTACACCATGAGATTTTGACACATATCCATGCATCAGGATTCAGGCATCGTTAATGTATTGTAATAATGAGGAATCATAATAGAGCAACATCACAAAATCAGGTTTAATACATTATTATTAATTTAAGGTGCAGTGATCAAATATGGCCATATTTTTATAATTAGAGAATATAAGAGTAATTACAGTGGATAGCCTACAGTTGGTTTATACTGTTCGCACATCCTATCCTATATCCAATCTCAAAACTTCCTTTGAAATATCCACTAAACAATCATCACTTCACTCGTATTAACATGTTTCTACAACCATCATAACTACAAAACTGGACATTAACACAACTGTCTACACAGAACTTCACAACTACCTACCTTCAAACACTGCAAAAAGACTTCACAAACTTTTAGTAATATACCGACTTTAACTGAACTGTCTCTAAGTAGACTGATCTGTCATTGATTTAGTACAAAACTTTTATAACTAGCATAAATAAATTTGAGTGGAGATGTAGAGGCTATGGGACTTAAATTGACTAGAATCTAAGGGTAGTGAATTTACTGAACATAAGAACATAAATTTCTGGATCAGAAACCAAGTATTATCTTGAAATAATTTGAATTTGAAAGCATTAGATTGCATATCAGCAGACTTCCCCTTCAGCAAAATGTACACCTATTCTCCACTTCTAACCAGATTCGTTAAAATTGCTAGCTACATGTATGATTAAGCTAAGTATTTCTTTTCCTACAGCTTGTAAAATCTACTCTTAACTAAGCTAGGACGTTGTTAATCTCTCTCCTAAATGTCTTTTGTAGATTATTAGTAAATCGGAGAGAAAGGTGTACTGGACTCAAAGTAACAAATAGCATTGACAAGAAATATAGCTATGTGATTATATTTTATAATATGAAATTTCAGAGAGAGAAAATGTTATTTATACAGAGTGGGGCACGGAAAGCAAAACCTGAGGAGAGGAGAAAAACAAGCATCGAATCGAAACTTGAATGATCATAGTCGCAGCTGCAAACCAAGTCTTATCCTATACGCTGTCAATCATTTCTCTTATTATGTCTATCCATTTACTCGTGAAGTTCATCTCCTTTAAACATACGTGTCAGGAACTCTCTGTTAATAGAGTCATGACCCTTTCTTAAATCAATCTTAATACACATGAGTTTATTGTTTACTCTGCCTAATCCTCTTATAACTTCATACGCTGTTCAATCGACCTCTTCTGTATAAATGCGCATTAAAAAAAGATCATTCATGAACAATTTCACTCTATTACATAACACTTTTGCAAGAATTTTATCAGTCATGTTGCAACATGATATGGACCTGAACTGATTAAGTTCAGAACTAGCTTTACATATTGGGATTAGAGAGATGCTGATGTAGGAAAACGGCATCCAACTGATGCAAAATACTATATCTACATGCACATGTATCCTACCATACATATAATATTTACAAGACAGCATCAAAATAAGTATTACCTTATCCTCCCAGTAAGAAAAAGGAAAAAGTAACAAATTCAAGTATCGGATATACTTGGTGACAATTGCGTAACAAACAATCTGAACACAAATATAGATTTGCATTGGATAATCCAAATAATCTGGCAGATTCCTAGCTCAGAAGCAGCATACAACTACTAAGCCATCAATTTACAATAGGTGTGTCTTAATTATTTACTTAACATATGAAATTTTACATAGGAATACAAACATCAATATGTTCTACTAATAAATATAAAGAGTAAAAACTGACGCTAGTATTAAAATTCAACATGGATTACTTTTAGCATGCATAAGATATAATTACCTGACAAAGAAGAAATCCATTCATGGATTTTTTTTTTCCGACCTAACCGCCTAGCATTCAACTCCCCACGTAGATTAAAAGGTAGCAACTTGATATCTCTTGTCTGTTTATCATCGTGTGAAAATATAATTTAAGTTATTAGGCAATGTATCTATAGTAATCATTGGCTAAATGTTATAATAACAACAAATCACAACTCACCTCCCAACACCACAGACAAGATTCAGATTCGTCATCTAAAACATCTGCATCTTCTATGGCAACACCATATATCATTCTCTGCCCAACAGATAACACTGTGCTACGCACATAAGCCAGCGTAACTCCTCCTTTCCCATTCATCTTGTCATAAATTGCATCCACTAATTTAGAAAATGCAATGCTACTCTCTTCCAGCAAACATGCAATTAACGAGTTATTGGAACAGTAAGTGCTATCATTGAAAATTATTCTTTTACCCGATAACTCCTTGTAATACTCGAGTAAACTATCTATCTCTTTATTGCATTCAGCAATAATAGTTTCCTTATCTTTGTTTTGAAAAAATCCATTTACAGAAGTCCTTTTTCGTTTTAGGTTCTTCTCGTTTGCCTTCACATTGATCTTTATCTCAACTCCATCAGAATTTTTAACTTCGCCCCCTTTAGATCCGGCTACGCTAGTATTAGGGCTATCAACATCCATCTTTTCCATATTGTCTGTAGAAAAATAAAATGACCGAACTGCAGCGATGGAAATTATCAAATAAGCAATAAAGATGGATTTTTTCCTCTGATAACTGTTTAATTTCTCGACAGGAAATAATCAAATTTAAGCAATAAATTCGAAATCTCTAGGGATTGTAACTGATGAAAAGGCGACGAAATCCAAAATTTCCTAATCTAGGGTTTAAACCCCTGCTTACCTGAAAAATAAACGATTGCAGTTCCTTTCAAATCAATGGAAATATGAGTTACTCGGATGAATTGCCTCTAGATCTGAATAAGAAAAGACGAGCTCTTGATTCAAATTCGAACAAAATGATAATTTTAGTTCGATTTATTTTTATTCTTATTTTTTCCTTTCACTTCCATTTGACAGTGGTAGGAGGAGAATTGAAGAAAAGACGCAGGGGAAGGGAAACGTGACAGTAAATAAAAAAATTTCGTGAAATATTTTTTACTTTACGCGGGTGCAAAGCGGGAACGTGAAATCTTTTTAGCCGCATTTATATTTTTTAGGGAAATACTTTTTTGTTGCATTTAGAAAGAAACGCCACCAATTTTTGCAACTATAAATGGTTTTTCTTGTAGTGCGAAGCATTAATCCTTTACAAAACTAATTTTTAACTTTTTAAAGTAATATCTTTCTAACTAACTAGCCTTATTTGTCAACATATAATTGGTTGCCAATTCTTTTTCAAAATCTTTTCTAAAAGCGCTGTCGAATTGAGTAATTAAAAATTTAAAACATTTAGCAAATTGCCCCGTCTCCTTTTATAAATATATAAAACATTTAAGTCTCATACCTTAAATAATTTTTTATCTTTAGTAAAATACTTAGGAAAATTCTTCAAAAATTCCCATAAATCACTTTTATTATGTTTTCTAACATATTTAAATTTCCAACCCAATTCTAACATATAATAGCCGAAAATAATTTAAACCAATTTAACCATTTTCTTTACTAGAAAATTCATAATAAATCCACATTAACTTAGAAAAATTATGAAACTTGAAACCCATCTCTAAAATAATGTTTCTGACCTTTTATAAAAAACGCAAGCCATTTAGATGTCATTTAATAGGTTTTCCAAATCAAATCTTATCATAAAATCTATATGAAATAACATAAATCATCAACAAGCATATATATATATATATCCATTTAAACAATCAAAACATGGAAATTTACTTTGCAAAATAAATTCGGATCTTATCTAGAAACCAAAAACCATAAAAATGAGATGTAATATATTATTCACCTTAGCTTGTTGTTAAGCAGTTTGAGATTTGCTCTTGAATTGATTTGATTAAGCTTCTTCCTTTAATTCTTGCTTATCTTCCCCTTATCTTCTTCTAATGGTGGTCGGCCAAGCTTACGTTTAGTTTTGTTTGTGAACGTTGTAAATGAAAATGGAATGAGGGTTTAGGGTATAAGGACCATTTTTATTCCTATTTTGCTCTCATCTTATTTCTCTTACTTTTTCATTTTATTTCTCTTTGGCTTATAGATTATTTAGGCATGGCTACTCTATAATTATGCAAATCTCAATCCATTAACCATTTACATGATAGAGTTAGGGGTATACCCTAGAGGCAATTATGTAATTTGTTACATATATCTAACTCATTGAACAATCTTGTTCACAATAAAAGTGTTTCTTTCTATTATATACTTAAATTATTGTGGTTATATTAATTAATTAATTTAATTAATAGTATATTTAATAGAATATCCATAAATAACATATTTTGTGATAGTAGTTACAAAGTGTTATGACCGTGAGTAATTTATCACAATAAAACAAATAAACCATTTTAAATTTTCCTAGTTAAGATGCATTGAGACTGGATATAGATGTATCCGTTGAGACTAGAGTATGTAACGCTCTCCAAATGTTGGGCAGTGTATTACTCATGACTACTGGGGGCACCTAGGGGTTACGTACTTATGGTTATTGGATAATTATAGAACGACTCACTCGATAGTTTTCTGTTGGTTAATATAACTAAGGTCAAACAGAAAATATCGATGCGACTGATTTACACAGTTCTCTCGACTTGAGAATACTATGGATCTTCAATATGAAAGCTCTGTTTTGATTATAGTCAAATCATGGCATGGCATTCCATCGAGTGGCTATAGTTGGGTCGAGTGGAAGTATTGGAAGTGAAGCACTATTCAAGAGAGGATTCGTCTCCTCAGTTATACGGGGTTAGTATCATGGTCAACTATAGTCAACTCAAAGACAAAGTCTCTGGCCAGAGCATATCGGTTAATAATAATTGTTATTATTGAACCAAGGACTTTGTGTTTGGACTATAAAATTGAATGAGGATGATATTGGAATTTTGACCATTACCAAATTACATAAATCCAAAGTGATATAATTTTGACGAAGAGAATTGGTATAAATAATTGTCACTAAAAGGTACCGCTTAAGTGTTTGTGAAATTTGATTTTACCATAAAGACCTGTAAGCGATGAATTCCGCCAAACTGTCATACCACCTGCTAAGTGACGTGTGAACATTAATATTTGAATTGTTCAATATTAATCGCTCACTGAATTCACACCTCTGAATCGCACAACCGCATTTATGATTTCTTCGAAAACCACACAATTTAATTAGTTTGTAAAATGTTGCAAATTGATTAAATTAATTAATATTTATGAAATATTAATTATTGTTAATTTATTTGATGTTTTGAATGTTGTTGGTAGTTATTTTAATGCATATATAAAAGTTATATTTGCACATATCGGTATGCGATATTGGTATAATTTTAAACATGTTTTAAATAATAAAATAATTACATAAAAGTTGTTTTCTTTTATTTGAAAAAGTTGCATATTTGGAATGTGCTTGGATCAGCCATATAATGGTAAGATTAGGAAATCAATTAATGAGATTAATTGAAATTTAAAAAGAGGAAATAAAAGAGGAAGTTTTAATAGGAGAATAGGAAACGGTTCCTTTAATTAAAAAAAACCTCCTCATTTTGAAAGTACACAACACAGTACGTGGCCTTCATTTTTGTTCTCTTTTCTTCCTCTTCTCTATCATTCATTCATGGCTAAAACTTCATCAAAAAAACATCAAAACAAATTCAAATCAACATCAAACTAAATTAAAAGGGTGGTTCATTCTTCTCTTGCAAAGTGGGATGGTGATTTGTTTGAAATCTAAGGAGAAACCACAAATCAAGGTGTGATGAAAGGCAAGATCTATCGGATCTAGAGAGTGATGAATCGGATCTAGGTTTTATTCTATCATTCAAGGTGTTTCTACATGCTTCATCCTAAGGTAATTATATGTGTGTATAATTCTATATTTACATATCTTATAATTTGTTCTTATCCCCTTAATCTCTATCTTTCCCTTATGTTCATATTTGTGAATTTGAATCTTGATTTGAATGTCTCCATTCCCTTGCCTGAATCGATTGTTCTATCATGTTAAAACATAGAACGTTTTCTTTTGTTCACTACTATTTTGTTATGAATTATATCTCATTTTCTGTCTCATGTATGATTGTTTGATTAATTTATTTAACCTAGATCTAGACCTTCTTAATTTTATTTTCTGTACTCTATGTGGTTTTTTACAAAGTTTGTTTGATCCAGATCTAGATCTTCTTAACTCAAGTCTATATATGCCTATGTCGATTGATTTTGTTTTTGTTTTTTAAACAAAATATAATTTAACTTTGGATTTTTTTTATATTCATAATTCAGTTTTTCATATCAAAAGGTTTACACTTGAATATTTAGACATGGGTTGCTATGTAATTAAAACTTGATAATAATCGCATTGATTATTCTTTGTCGTCTAATTAATACGATGTTTCAATTGTCATGTTTCAAATCATTCTAATATAAACTCTTCCTTTTAAAAGAAAAAGGGAAATATTAAATCAATGATATATTCTATGATTTGCAATTCCATCTAATTAAAAATTATATCTTTGCTTAAAAAGGAAGAATTCTTTTCACAACTGTTTCAAACCATTTTCATTAATTTTAATATTCTTTGATTTACTGCTTGTAATTGAAATGAAATTTATTTTATTTGAACTGCTATGCTAAACATTAATTGTATATGTATATACATATGTGTGTGTGTGTATGTGTATTTTCAGTATGTATATGTATGTATGTATGTATGTATGTATTAATAAATAAAATTATTCATGTTTAGAACGACATAGGCATATATAGATGAGAACTGTGTCCATATGGTGTAAATCCCAACACCTATGCAATGTTTATATTAACTTTGTACACTTTTATATGTTGCACTTACACTATGCACACGGGCGCATGTGATGTGCTTAGAATCATTTGCAATTAATCAAATCAAATTGGACTAATTCATTCCTAATAAAACATTCAATTGAAATGTTAACATGTCTATTTAATATATTATCAATCTAATCAAAGACAAAAATAAGAGGTTTCTCTCTCTCTTCAATTAATGTTGTTTACTCTCTTAATTAATTGCACAACTATTAGAGAAGGAAACTAAAGGTTTCCTTCACATATTTATTCTAATAAGTAATTGCTATGTATTTGATACACTCATTCATTTTAATGTATATAATATTCAAACCCTTTTGAAATATATTTTCTTCACCAAATTAAATAAAATATTGATTTTATTTAAAAGAAGTTGAATATAAGATCTAAATGTATTTAGACTTCATAGGCCCATTAAAGATCCAAAATGGTAAATTTTTTGAAATTCACCCATTTCTTCCACAACGGGCTGACCCAGTTCCAACAATGGCATCAGAGTCCAATAGCCTATGCGGTCTAAATTATCATGTTAAGGCTAACTAATTAAGCTTGGACACTTAATACAGTGTCAAGAAAGGTAATGTCTAGGATTAAAATTGGGTAATCAAGTAACCTGTCCTACCTGGTTACTTGTCTGGCCTGAAAGGTGAAGTGAGCCCAAAGGTTGCCCCCGATAGAAAAGGCCCAATTTAATTGGGCCTTGGGCTAATTTTCAAAGTAGTTTTGAAAATTAAGACAAGATTTTAAATTTAAAAGTTAAATTTAAAATAAAATCGTGTTTATTATAATTGGTTATAATATAACATAAATTTTCAAAATGTTTGAAAATGTAACGAAAAGTTCAAAATGCTTGAAAATATGTAAATATTAATTTCAAAATTTAAAATTATTAATAAGATTAATAATATAAATTAATTAAATGAGTTAATTAATTATTACTTATATGCATGTATTATATATGTTGATATATGTTATGTTATTTTAAAGTGTTTAAGATAACATAAGCATACATGTATGTACAAAAGATAAATTTTCGAAATTAATATAATTTAATTAAAATTGTTTAATTAATATAGTAATTGAAGGTTAGTAATTAACTAAAAATATGCATATATATATAAGATATATATGTCTTACTATAATGGTTATAGTAGATATGTCCAATATAAAAGTTGTATTGGAATACTAATTTAAAATTAATTAAAGAGTTAATTAATTAAAATTAATTAAATAAGGTTTAATTAATAAAATGTTATATATAAGATTATTGTGTAAGTTAATGAAAATATAAAAGTTATATAATAATGAAACTTATATGATATGAATGTATAAACTAAAGGTGGAACATTAAAGAAACCCAAATAGACTTAAGGAACAAATACATACTTAAATGTACGTATACGGTGATTTCTGATGTGTCTGATACTTGAATCGTAAGGGTATTTCATAAGAAATACATTATTCCATAAGTCGATATCACTCAGTATAATATATTGAAGATTATGAATCTTCAATATAATATTGTCCTCTACCATATATGTATTAATAAATTACTTGCATACTCCTTAGTTGTTGAGCAAACTCAAGCTAGGGATGTTATGTGTAATATTATTAATATATTGAACAGATGAGGTAAGATAAATGTACGTATTTGTTGAGCAAACTCAAGGTACATATACTATACTTAGGGCATTACGATATGGTAGGTACGAGTGAATAATCTCTTTCGATTTGTTGAGCAAACTCAAGGTCGAAATGAGATTAGGACAAGAAAAAATGGGTTAGGAGTTGTATGTGATACAACCGATAATGAGTTATCCATCGTTTTTGAGGCTATGATTTGTTGAGCAAACTCAAGGTCAGAATATTAAGACAAACGAGTCCTAACACCCACTAGTGAAGTCGAAAGGCTTCTATTTTCATCTTAGGATTTAGAGAAACATGAAAGACTAGTGGGAGCCTTACTAGAAAAATGAAATGGTAACATCTAAGCTTTTTAATATTGTAAGAACATATGCTAAATAATGTTATAATTATCTACAATGATAAATTTGTGCATTTAATATGGTTGATAAAATGTTTATCAATTAACATATACAAATGAACAGAATTAAAAGTTGACAAATGGAAATATAATACCCACTATTAAATGCCTATTGCATGTTAATGTTTTCTATACCCATACAAGTGTCTAATTTTTACAACTACTTAATACATTTGTAAAATGGTCGCTTACGTGCTTATTTGGTTGAGACCGTGTACTGCACTCTATGAGTTTCGAACTCTAAAAGCAATACATGACTATGGATATTTGATCCATATACTATCATTTATAAATGTTATATGGTGAACGGTCACAGTTCGTAATGTACGATACTTCAATCAATATAGTTCATTGGAAATAAGCCAATAAAAAGTATTTTTGAGATCATGCATTTAACTTGATTGATAACAAAACGGATTATATACTATTAATGTAACACAAGACCAAAAACTATAGATGGATCTGTTTGCACAAAAAATGGGCAAACACCTCCAAGTCGTATGATTTAGTTGATTTTATGTTGTTTTTAGTGATCTGGATGATTTATGCAAATATGTAAAAAGTAGGGACTAAACTGTAAAAGACACACAGATTTATAGTGGTTCAGCTAGAATGTGCCTACGTCCACTTTATATATTATTTCTCCTTTCTTGTTCAGATTACAAGTACAAAGCTTTGATACAAGTATGTGAAAGTTGTTTGAAAGTTCTATTCGTGCTTGAGCTCTCAAACTTCTTTCTCATTATTGTACCCCTGCCCCTCTATTTATAGAGTGAGGCTAAGGGTAGGGGTCTTGGATGTATATAGCTGTTGGCGGGCCTGGGCCGATGTAATCTGGCCTGGCAGTGTTGGTTCGGCAACACCTTGAACCGGTGATGAGAGGGATGTGGATTGGTTCGGTGGTGAGACTTTGGGTTTGGTTCGGTGGTGAGACTTTGGGTTTGGTTCGGTGGGCAGTGGAGTGGCTGGTTCGGTAGTGTGGAGCAAAGGTTGGAGTTTGATTCGGTGAAGGCTGGTTCGGTAGGGCCTTGAATCGGTGGAGGTTGGTCCGGTGAGGCCTTGGATCAGTGGAGGTTGGTCCGGTGAGGCCTTGGATCGGTGGTAAGGGGATGGCCCGGTTCGGTGATGGAGGAGAGGGAATCTGGCTCGGTAGGTGTTGGAGAGGGTTTGGTTCGGCAAGGAAGTGGTTCGGTGGTGCCATTTTTTCTTTTGGTTCGGTGGGGGTGGACACGCACCCAACATTTGCCCCCCAAAGCGGGGCATATGCCGGCATATGTCGCGCTTTGTTTTCTTCAGATTGAATAGTCGTACTCGGTTCTAAGTGCCGAACCGTTTGGTCCGGTCTTCCTGCGCTCTTCTATAAGTATGGGACATATGCTTTCGTGATTTCTTACCAAAGGAGATAGCCGAACCAGATTGCCGAATCAATTATTGAATCCTGCGGAATCAATCATTTGTCGAATCACCCTCGTTTACCGAACCAGGTGATCGCCGAATGACCTTTGTGTGTCGAATCACCGAATGAAATCGGGGTTTCTGAGTGCTGAATGGACCTTCGATCCTTGTACTATCGAATGAGTTTGAGAAGTACGAGGCCGAATGGACTTTAGTCTTACGCTACTGATCGGTCTTTTATGCGTTGAATTGCGAATAAGATTTCAAGCCGCATGTACTTGTTAGGTTATATCCCAATACTCCTTGTTTTAACAGTATGTTTTTCCGGTGTTGCAGATAATGTCTCACAAAGTTGAAACCCGATCAGAAAAGAAGAAATCCCAGGACAGGGAAGATCCTTCCGCAGTGCCCCCAGCTTAGTCAGGACCGGGACGTCATGGGCCCACCCCGAGGTCACTAGTAGATGGGTACGGCCCTCAGGAGCTTTTGAACTCACCTCCTAACTGTTTCCCTATCTCTCTCAAAGGCGAGCAGCTTGATGTTATTTCTCGCTCCTTTGGGATTGACAGAGCACGCATGCTATTGCCGGGGGAGGGAGTGATGCCATATAATCCCCCAGAAGGATATTTCGCCCATAGTAGGTACCATTGTATGTGTGAGGCCATTCCCCCGATCAATGCTTGGATACTCAGCTCATCACCTACTTGAAGGTGGCTCCATTTCAGCTTCAGCCTAACTCCTATGCCATCCTGGTGAGCCTGTTTGTCATTTTCCAGAGGAGATACAGGCGTCCTCCCTCCAACCGGGAGATCCGGTATTTGTACAATTTGAGAGGCTATAAGAAGGGGTCTCCATACATCAGCTTGGAATCAGCCGTGTCTTTCAAGCCGGTCCTGGACTTATATTCGAAGTTCAGCATGTTCAAGAAAGAATGGTTTTTCGTCAAGGATGACTCTGTCTCTATTCGTCGCTTCAGTTCCGGCTGTAAGTTTGAAGCTTATTTATAATTTCCATTTTGACTGCAATGCTTCTTCTTATGTGTTTTTATTTCTTGCTAGCGACAGGTGGCTTTGCGGTCGTAGAGAATGACCGTCTGGTTCAGATGGTTGCAGAAATAGAAGCCATTTCGGGAAGGGATAGGTCGGCTTCTTACTTGATCAGGAATGCTACACTTCTGGGGCACAACCTGATTCTACCACATCAGTCCGTGGTCAAGCAGAGAGACACGGCGGAGGAGAGGGCTGCCAAAGCTATAGGAGGGGCCACGGTGAAGAGCAGCAAAAGGAGACCCTTCTCGATGCATCCAGTCGCCGGGGGGAAGAAACTCAAGAAGTCCGATGGACCCTCTCCCAGCACACATCCAGATGTTCAGGAGGAGGAAAAAGTGGAGGGGGAAAAAGGCGAGGATGAAGGAGGTGAGGCGGAGAGCGGAAGCGGTAGAGAAGGTGACGGTGATCGTCACGGCGATGATGGTGGCGAAGGACAGGGCAGTGATGGCACCGGGGCTTTGCCTCCTGGGCAGGCAGGCGCGATTCAAGAATGGATATATGACGCTCTCCGCCAAGCCTTCGAAGAGTTGGAGGAAGGACCGGCCTTGGCAGAGAAGCCCAAGAAAGCTGATAAGGCCAGGACCGGCGCCGATTTATCTTCCGGGAGTGCTTCTACTGAGGCAACTTCTGCGATTCAAGGTGAATTTCTCTTTATTCTTTTTAATTCTTGAATGATGGCTCAATGCATGCTGGTGACACTTGGTTTTCATTCCAGGAGCGGGCAAAACGGCCAAGACCTCAGATCTTCGGCACAGGCTTGAACAATACAGACTTCTCAAAGCTTCTGCCAAACTGAAGCCTCTTACTAACCGCCCTGGAGACGTAGTCGGCTATCGTCCTCTTCTTGGGGTTATTAAAGAAGATATACAAAAGAGGAAGAGGAGTCGATCTTCGTTTGAATCTCCTCCTGGCCCTCCGGCCTCACTCCAGCCTATTCACGATATTACGGAGGAGGATACCGAGTTTATGCCTTCCCCACATCCGTCTGAGAATCCAACCGCCACCCCGATAGATCACCCAGGCTTGGTTCGTAATCCGTTTGCGGGTCATCCAGACCTGGAC
This sequence comes from Allium fistulosum, assembly GCA_030737815.1. NCBI lineage: Eukaryota > Viridiplantae > Streptophyta > Magnoliopsida > Asparagales > Amaryllidaceae > Allium > Allium fistulosum. Next base: position 211,313,806 of record CM060907.1, read on the forward strand.
CGGGCCTTTCATGACATCTCCTTTGATGAGGTTACTGGTGAGCACCTTCTCCCTCGCAATCCTATGGTATGGGTGCTTGATGAAGCTAAGTCCCTGGACCTTGATTTGCTTACCATCCGGGTTGTAACTCTGGGGGATGAAGCTAAGGCGAACATCGACCGGGTTGCCGAGGAGACCAGGAAATTGATGGGGCATCATGCCCGACTAGTCAAGGCCGGGGAGGAAATTGGGAGTGCGAACATACGGTTACGGTTAATGGTTTCCGACCAGGCAGAGCAACTTGCCGATCAAGCCATTCAAATTTCTCAGCACGAGGCCGCATCCAGGCAACTGAAGAAGACTATGGAATAGGCCAACAGGCAGAGTTGCGAAAAATGGAGGTTGCCTGCAAGGAGCGGATTGACATGGCCATTGCGACGGTGGATGAGGTTCGGCAAGTGGACCTCGAGCGGGTACAGGAATTATCGGGGAGACTCGAGGCCGCGGAGCTTGCTCAGTCCAGGTTGAAGGAGGAGATGGAGGCGATGAGGATATCCCTCCAGGCTGACCGCTCACGATATCGATCGAAGAGGGATGTTGCCGTTGCAAAGCTGCGTGCTTCTGAGGCCCGAATGAGGGAGCTTGAGGAAAACGAGGGGATGATGGATAAGATGCTCCAGGATATGTATTTCCACACTTGGAAACAGGGTAACTTATCCTGGATGGATGATTACCCCCGAGTTATGGCCAGGATCTATCTCAGGGCTCTGGAGGAGGCTAGGGCTGATGCAGATAAAGAGGGTGGCACAATCTTCAGAATGGATGTGGTCACTGCCCAGTTTACCAAGGAGGAGAAGGTGGCGGTGAAGGAGGGTATGCGGCTGCTTGCCGCTGAGGAGGCAGGTGTGCAAGTAGAGGATGATGATCAGGATGGTCAGGAAGCAGGCGCTGGTAAATCTTCCCTCCTAGTCTTTCCGTTAACTTTGTTGCTTATCACTAATGAATTCTTTCTTTGACCGGACAGGTGGGCAACAGGACACGGGCAAAGCTCCGATGCAGCCGGCTCCTTGACTTGACCTGGATATCTTTTTGTGGACTTGACATTGTTGTATATGTTAGTCCCAAAACAATAATGTAACTTTTAGGTTGTAATTATGCTACTTGTAATAAACAACATTATTCTTGACGTGTAATTTTTTAACTTAAGCTGATTTTGTCGTTTTTGAATGTTTTTGCTATTTTGACACGTTGTGTGAGAAGTATAACTGTGCGTGTGCTTGTAATTCAATTGTGTTTGATGTCAAGTTCTCGCTGAAAACATAATTTCATGCCTTGCAATGCTAGTGTGATGTATGAATAAATTATAGCCATGTATTTGTACACAAAAGAAGAAAATACCGCCTTTCATGTTCTAATTGTAGACGACAGTTTTTGAATATCTTGTATGACCGAGTATGGAAAGCGGCCTAGTGTCCCGTTGTGAGTTCCCACTCCCATTAGCGAATGTCTCATATTCTGTGTACTGTACTTTAGGGATCGTTATAGAGGATAGGAGAAAAGTCTTTTAAATAAAATTGAAATATGAGATAAAGTAAAACTTCCAATCACGGAAGGCCTTCGATGTGCTTAAGTTCGTGGCAAACGGGTTTTGTAGTCACTTTCCCTAGCTGTGGGTCTTGGAGACATTTGTCACCCATCTTACGCCTGCGCGGGGAGTTAATCTTTTTTACCACAGCCGTACTTAAGACACACCGGAGTCGAGATCGCGCACAGTAACTACCCGGGCCATTATGGCCCGTAATCGTGGGTATTATTCGATTTACTGTGGCCGGCTAGCGTGGGTGCCGATCGTCAACCATGAACTACCCCTGGCTGGCCACACCTTATGTTGGGGCTTAAAGTAGGTTCACAGTTGCCGACGAGCCGAACGCCGTAATGGGCTGCCTTGGCTATAGTCGGCCTTCTCGGTGGCTTATAATCGGCTCATTACAGTTAGCTTTGAGGGCCGTCGCGAGCAATGAGTTAACCCGCAACAGAGGGATGCCGGAGCAAAAGTGTCTCATTTGCGAGGGCATAGATTCGTATAGTACCTGTTAGGTCTTGTCCAGGAGAAGTCGCGCTGTGGAGCGCCTTGAGTGAAAATGCTATTTGCACAGGGTTTTGTTCAACAGAAAAGGATAAAGTTAACAAGCAGCCAAGATATAAAGGAACAAGTTAAAAAAGAGACAAGGTTTTTAAAGTGGTTCAGCACGAAAATGCCTACGTCCACTAGTTCTCTTTGTTAATTTACTTCATATGGGCAGTACAAGTTAAGAAAAGTATCGACGGAGGTGTTGGATGTTCCATGCCCTCTGGAACACCTCTCCGTCCACTGTTGACAAAATATAAGCTCCATTGTGGAGATCTTTATGAATTACATATGGTCCATCCCAGATTGGATCTAGTGCTCCGGGGCGAGGGAAGATTTGCTTGAGGACAAGATCTCCTTCTTGTAAGATACGATACTTGACCTTGGAGTTGTATTGTACTGCCACTTTTTGCTTGTAGGCTGCTGCTTTGAGGGCTGCATCATTTCTTCTCTCCTCAATTAGATCCAAAGACATGTGAAGGAGTTCTTCGTTCTCTTCTGGGTTATAGTGGATCCTACGGTGGGAAGGCACGATGGTTTCAACTGGGAGCATAACCTCCGATCTGTATGCCAAAGAGAAAGGAGTATGCCCCGTTGATGTTCTGAAAGATGTGCGATAGGCCCACAGTGCCATAGGGAGTTCGTCCACCCAAGCGCCCTTTGACTTTTCGAGTTTCTTTTTTATTAGAGTTTTCAGAATTTTGTTGACGGCTTCGACTTGTCCGTTTGCCTGGGGATAAGCTACGGATGAGAAGCTTTTGTGAATTCCGTGCTCTTGGCACCAGTTGGCGAACTCCTCGCTGTCAAACTGAAATCCATTGTCCGATATAATTTTGAATGGGACTCCGTACCTGCATAGAACATTTTTGATTAAGAAGTTAATAACTTTCGCTGAAGATACTTTACTCAGGGGTTCTTCTTCCATCCATTTGGTGAAATAGTCGACTGCCACTATAGCATATTTGGCCCCGCCTCGGCCCATTGGCAGTTCGCCGATCAAGTCAATTCCCCATACTGCAAAGGGCCAAGGGCTGGTCATTTGAGTAATCTCAGTTGTTGGTAGCCGCGGAATCTTAGCAAACTTCTGGCATCTGTCACATTTTCTGACGAAATCTAAGGCGTCCTTGCTTAAGGTGGGCTAGAAATATCCATATCGGAGTATCTTTTTGCCAAAGTCTGCCCTCCAGTGTGATCTCCGTAGCTTCCTTGATGAATGTTGAATAAGATTTCCTTGGCTTCCCTTCCAGCGACACACCTTAATAAGGGGTTAGAGAAGCCGCGCCGATAGAGGATGCCTTCTTGTATTGTGTAGCGGGAAGCTTTCCTCAAGATTTTCTTGACTTCGTTACGCCCGTTGGGTAGTGTGCCGCTTTGTAAGTAGTCTCGGATGGGAGTCATCCAAGTTGCTTCTTCGGTTGCAGCTATCAGATTAACTTGCTCAAAACTTGGGGTCAGTTGCTTTGAGATGGCTACTGCTCCGGAAATAGCGCCGTCTCTCATGCTGGCTTGCTTTGCCAGTTCGTCGGCCTCTTGGTTCTCTTCCCGAGGGATGTGTTTGATTAAATAGCGATCCAATCGATTGAGAAGCAACTTGGTCTTCTTTAAATATGCCACGAGTCGTTCTTCTCGAGCCTGGAATTCTCCTAGTATTTGATTTACAATAAGTTGAGAATCGCTATGAAGACACAAAGAATTGGCTCCGATTTCTAAGGCAAGTTCTAATCCAGCTATCACTGCTTCATACTCTGCATCGTTGTTGGTGGCAGCGAATTCCAACCTTATAGCATAGTGTAGCTTATTTCCCCTAGGAGTGATTATTACCACACCTGCCCCCGAGCCTTGTTCGTTTGACGCACCATCCACAAAGAGGTTCCACTTGATGTCTTCTGCTATTTCTGATTGCTCCTTACCTTCGTTGGTAGTGAATTCGGCAATGAAATCGGCCATGGCTTGCCCCTTGATGGCGGTGCGAGGATGGTAGGTAATATCATACTGACTTAGTTCAATGCACCATTTAAGTAGTCACCCAGATGTGTCGGGACGATGGAGTACCTGCCTCAGCGGTTGATCGGTTAGAACTCTGATGGAATGGGATTGAAAATAGTGTCGCAGTTTTCGTGATGCGATTAGTAGACAGTATGCTAGCTTCTCAAGTTTAGGATATCTGACTTCTGCCCCCGTAAACCTCTTACTTACAAAGTATACTGGCCGCTGCGTGCGGTTGTCTTCTCTTACCAAAGCAGCGCTTAGAGCATGAGATGATACAGCAAGGTATAGGTATAACTCTTCGCCTTCGTTTGGAGTCGAGAGTACCGGCGGTTTCTGGAGGTGTTCAATTAGGTTAAGGAAAGCTGTTAAGCATTCGTCAGTCCATTCGAACTTTCCTTTGTCTTTCTTTAGAGCTTCGAAGAAGGGGACGCACTTGTCCGTCGCTTTGGAGATGAATCGGCTTAGGGCGGCCACTTTCCCATTCAGGCTTTGCATTTCCTTTCGAGTGGAAGGTATCTTGATATCTTTCAGAGCTTGGACTTGTTCAGGGTTTGCTTCAATTCCTCTGGCATGGACGATGAATCCTAGGAACTTTCCTGATGATACTCCGAAGGAGCACTTTAGAGGATTCAGCTTCATTCCATACTGGCGAAGTACTTGAAACATTTCATCTAGGTGGCTTACGTGATCGTCGGCTCCTCTTGACTTTACCAGCATGTCATCAACATAAACTTTCATAGTTTGTCCTATTAGCCCTGCAAACATCTTGTTGACGAGGCGCTGATAGGTGGCCCCTGCGTTTTTAAGTCCGAAAGGCATTACCTTGTAGCAGTACAATCCCCGATCAGTGATGAAACTAGTGTGGTCTTGATCGGGAGTATGGAATTTGGTTATATCCTGAGTATGCGTCCATAAAAGATAAGAGTTCGTGCCCGACTGTGCTATCCACAAGCCGATCGATTCGGGGAAGTGAGAAGCAATCCTTCGGGCAGGCGTCATTTAAGTTGGAGAAGTCAATGCATGTTCGCCACTTCCCATTAGCCTTCTTTACCAGCACCGGGTTGGCGATCCACTCTGGGTAGATGGCTTCTCGTATGAAGTCTTTGGCAAGTAGGTTCTTTACTTCTTCATCGAGGGCTGCTGATCGTTCTGCCCCCATACTTCTCTTTTTCTGTTTTACTGGCGCCTTGGTAGGATCAATGTTTAGTACATGGCATGCTATGTCAGGGGAGATTCCGGTCATGTCCGCGTGTGACCATGCAAATACATCCAAGTTGTGGCGGAGAAAATCAATGAGTTGTTCCTTCAATTCTGCTTTTAGTTGGGACCCGACTTTCAATAGTCTACTTGAGTCATGTCGGTCTACAGATACAAATTCCATAGCCTCTGCAGGCTCGGCGGTGCCCTCCTCCTCTTTATCCCTGGGGTCTAATTCATTGAAAGGGTCGCTGGTATATCAAAGAGGAGGGGCTTTCTTTAGTTGCTATGCTTCCAAACTTTTTGTGCAGAGGGCAATCTCTACACTCTTCCCTTTATCCTTCCTGTGATTGTTGTGAAGTTCAGTTACATAGCAGTCTCGAGCAATGTCCTGGTCTCCCTCTACTTCCCCTACTCCATTGTCCGTTGGAAATTTCATCTTTAGGCACCATGGGGCCAGGACAATTTGGAAGTCAGACAAGGCTGGCCTTCCTAAGAAGGCGTTGTAGGCCGAGTGGTTTTCTATCAGCACAAATGTCTGTTTCCGCACAACGGAGCGGGGATGACTTCCAATTTCAACAAAGAGGTCCAGTTGCCCGAGGGGCATCTTCGCATCTCCAGTGAAACCGTGTAGTGGTTTATTGCAGGGAGAAACATCCTTTATTGACAGTTTCATTTTGTCGAATGCATGCTTGAATAAGATATTTACTGAGCTTCCAATGTCTACTAGAATTCGGAAAACTTCGGCTGGACCGAGCCGGGCAGAGATAACCATGGGATCCATGTGAGGGTGCTGCCTTCCCTCTAGGTCACGCCTACTGAATGTGATGTCATCACTCTCTTTCCGCTTCGGGTGGCATTCTTCTATAACAGAATTAACGCAGTCTTCATTGTTTCTAAGTGACTTTCCATATCTTTCCATCTCTGTCCAGCTTCTGTCGGCGATGTGCGGTCCTCCCGAGATGGTATGGACCACTATCTTCTCTTGACTGGAGCCGCTAGTGTTGCGGTTTCCTCTGCCTATCTCTGGGGAGGGTAGCCTTGGGTTCTCATTGGCAAGAGCTGGAGTCATGTTCTGACCTTTTACATAGCGTTCCAGTCTCTTCCTTCTAATGTGTTCTTCAATCAAGTCCGGGAGATGATGGCATTCATTGGTATCATGCCCATGGGATTCGTGGAAGCGGCAGAATTTTCCAGACTTTATTGCGTTATCTGATTCCTTCTTGTATGGTGGGCGTTTGTATCTAACTTCGTCTTGGGTGGCGAGGAAGATGTTTTCGATGGTTTCATTCAAAGGAGTGTAAGTGTCGAATCTCGGTCCTGGCCGATATAGGCGCTTTTCTCCCTTCTTGCCCCCAGCATTGTCTCTAGAATCATTTCTTCGAACGTCCTTTGCTACAGTGGGCGTGTTGCCGTGAGCTGCCTTATTTTGTTGCCCTGACTGCCCCTTAGTGGAAGCGTCTTCAAGCCTCATATATTTCCCGGCTTCATGGAAGAAATCGGGTAAAGTAGCTGGTTTTTCTTTTGTCAATCTTTTAGCAAATTTAGTATCCGGATGCACACCACTACAGAGGGCCATTAAGATAAGCTTCTCATCGGCATCTTGGACTGCGGCCGCTGCGGCATTGAATCGGGTTAGGTATTGCTGCAGCTTCTCTCCAGGTTTTTGTTTGATACTGGATAAGGAATAAGCGTCCTTGGGTTGTTCCACATGAATGCAGAACTGGATGATAAACCTTTCTTTCAGCATCTCCCACGAGCTGATGGATCCTTGGGGTAGATGACAGAACCAGGAGGTAGCTAGATCTGCTAAGAATAGTGGAAAGCATTTGCACAGTACTCCCTCTGTCGCTCCACTCATGAGCATATGCTGTGTGTATCTCTGTAAGTGTACAACGGGGTCGGAGGTTCCTTTGTAAGGTTCCATTGTTGGCATTTTCCATTCTCGGGGGGTGATGGCAATTTCGATATTGCGGGCGAAGGGGCTGGTTACCCTAGCGCCTATCCCTCGATCTCTTTGATCCCGTTGGACGCACTCTCTGAACAAGCGTGCCATCCTTTCATCAGAATTTGGAGCAGATAGAAATGAGTTCAGTTCTGCTCTGTGGGACTGATTCCGTCCTGATGACCTGTAGGGATGGTATCGTCTATCATTCCTGATATTTTCCAGTGGCCGTCTTTGATCTTCTGGGAGCATGCTAGGGTCAGCTACAGTTGGCCCTTGCCTTGATCTTCCCCTGCTGGGTTCTGATCTAAGCACTTCCTCGGGTCCAACTTCGGGCTGGACTCTAGCTCGGCCCCGTTCACTGGTGTTTCCGTGGTTAGGCAGTATGACAGGCTCGGCTACAGTTGACCTTCGCCCGGTACCTCCCCCGTTGGGTTCGGTTCTAAGCGTTTCCTCAGGTCTAACTTCGGGCTGAGCTCGGTCTCGACTCCTACCATGGCCGCTTCTGTCGTTAGCTCCTTCGAAGAAGGAAGATCTTTGTTGTCTCTGAGATCCTCCAGACTAGGACTCACCCCATGATTCAGTGTTGCGGTTGGACTCTTCAGCATCTCTTAAGCGTGACATGAGTTGGTCCACCAAGGCTTCCTGCTGGGATGTGAAGCGGTTAGTCACTTCAGCCACAACCCTGTCTAGATCTGCCCTAGTAATTGCTGCCGGCTGTTCTGTGGCAGGGGTTGTCGGATTTGCCTGACCTTCATTTGGTACTGCTACTGGAAGGGGACGATTTACTTGATCTGTGACCACTGGATCTGGAAGACTGCTGGTTGCGATGTTTTTTCCTTTGTTAACATCTTTCTTCTGCTTGGGAGGCATGTCTTCCAAGTAATGTGCGACGCTGATAGGAAGAAAGTTAAGTGGGAGAAGCTGAAGTCCGGGGTTCGGCCTTCTCAGTGAAAGCACCAAAAATGTTTGCACAAAAAATGGGCAAACACCTCCAAGTTGTATGATTTAGTTGATTTTATGTTGTTTTTAGTGATCTGGATGATTTATGCAAATATGTAAAAAGCAGGGACTAAACTGTAAAAGACACAGATTTATAGTGGTTCAGCCAGAATGTGCCTACGTCCACTTTATATATTATTTCTCCTTTCTTGTTCAGATTACAAGTACAAAGCTTTGATACTTGTAATCTGAACAAGAAAGGAGAAATAATATATAAAGTGGACGTAGGCACATTCTGGCTGAACCACTATAAATCTGTGTGTCTTTTACAGTTTAGTCCCTGCTTTTTACATATTTGCATAAATCATCCAGATCACTAAAAACAACATAAAATCAACTAAATCATACGACTTGGAGGTGTTTGCCCATTTTTTGTGCAAACAGGATCTAAGAACTCGATCGTTGAAATGTCATTTTGATCGGTTTATGTAAAGTGCAACATATTTGATGTCCTTAAATGTTAAGGATAACCGAATGCGCTTTTGTAAAGAGTTTGTTATGATAATGTAGTAAGGTTTTCTTTTGAATAGTTTGACCATTTGAAAGGAAAACGAATGTATAAGAATAGATGTAATTTAAGTTACAGTTGGGATGAAGAGAATGAATAGTCACTTCTGCTTCATAGAGAAACATTGGAAACAAGAATACTAATAATAATTGATACTTAATATTGGAATAAGAAATATGATTCCTATTCCGAAATTTATTTTCATATAGAAATTTGTTTTCTATGAGATTTATTTCTTTGAGCTTAAGATATTTGATCAATGAAATCTCCACTGTAAATAATTACAGTGTATGAAATAAACAAATTGGATTAAGTGAATGATGGACCTTCGAATTTAGTACGCTATTATAGTAATGGTGGAAATAGTGTAAGCATGCCATATAGCATTTATTAATGACAACATAGTATGAAAATTGTTTTCGTAAAACTTACCATGCATTATTTATGAAATAATGATAAATTTTCGGTATCGATTGAAAAATAATAATAGACATAGCTATATTTCAATATGAATATTATGAATATTCTTTATGAATAAAACTATTATGTGGTAATTTTTTTATACAAAAGTGATGCATAGGAAAATACAAAAGTATCTAATATTATTTATAGTTGTTTTGGAATTATAGACTAAGCCATAGTTTTGAGAAATAATTTTACTATATGATTTTGAATTATATGATACTTGTTAATTATATCTCAAACAATAAAGGGCTATGCACCCATTTAGTGGGAGTATCATAAGAGTTGATGAACTCTTCAGATTAATACATATAGATGTAAGCAAATGTAATTCTATAAATACCAATATGGTTCCACGTACTTTGTCATATTCACCGATGAGTTATCGTCGACATGGATGTGTATTTGATACACATGTAGTATGTCTATGGTAAACTTATAGAATATAAAACATAAGTAAATAAAATAACATGCAATAGAAATGATTTGATTTGATCAAACGAGTGAGTATATTGGAAAATGTTCTGAACGTACCTAAAATGAATAAAGATTCAATCTCAAAATTACTCCTCCATGTGATACATAATGATGCATCGATATGGAGTAATCGAACTTTGTTGGACAATGTACGATTAATTGTGAGTGAAGTTGAGTTAGTTTCTATCTACGAAGTAATGTACTTAAGGGTAATACACAAGGTTAATATTATTTCATCTGGATAATAGATTACAAAATTTTACAAGATAAGGGTTTATAAGAAACTCCGACATATCATAGGCTAAGGAGTTGGCAGGTTGTGTGAGTCGAAAGATTGCATGTGATAATTGTTCATGAGGGATCTTGTATGAATCTCCCTAAAAGGATTTTGAAAAGGCTGTCAGTGGATGACATATTTATGTTTCTAACACAATTCTGTAAAGTAAAACCAAATAAGTTTTATAAATAAAGAAATTCATAAAACATTTATGAATACCTATTCTATTGCACTGAGAAACAATTGTTGTTTCAAGATATACCAACTTCATTATGAAGAAATTCCTTTGAGAAATTATTGGTAGTAAAATGGAATTGGATACGATCCATAGATAGAACTGATTATATGAGATGAAATGAAATTAACTAACCTAAACGAACACAAAGCTTTAGAATGACTAATAATTATTCTTGCACATCTAAGAGAAACTATGAGTTTCTTATTAATGTCGAAAATATATAATCCTAGATTGTTTAATTAAACCATTGAGAGTGTTGACTCTATATGGTATGATGCGCACATCCGAGAAAATTCCAAGTACGTTATCAAAATATAGATTTTGGTGATCGTAATTGAAGAGATATGATCCATCGACCACGACTATGTCTTTATGAGTAAGATTAATGTAGTTATAGTTAAATGAGCAATGTTGATAAGAATAATATCGCAAATTTCAATTGTTGAAATTAGCGTAATAGATTCGATATTCAACACGTTCAAGTCAATTCGGATTTACTCACAAAATTATCGCTTGATAAGTCCTAGTATTTTAGTACATATGTATTGAAATAGAAAATTCTAAATAATGATTTAGAGTAAGCTGTTTATACATATTAACCAAAAATGTCTCAAAGTCAGTGGGAGCGATATTGAGTTTGTGAGTCTTTGGATATGACCCAAGAAATGATACGAAAGTATCATTTTATAAGCATCAAGATTGAATAAGTATTTTGATAGAAATATCAAATAGTTTGATTTTCAATCAAAGTACAGAGGAAGCGTGTGTTCATAAGAAAGAACGTTAAAAGGTACATTGATATTTCTAAACTATAAGTAAACAACACATTGTTGATTTTAACGATGTACTTGTGTTAAAATCAGCCTTACTTTTTTTAATACTCAACATTGGATTAATAAATGATGTCTTTTATAGTAAGTACAAAAGATGTCGGGAATGTCCCAAATGATATGCAATGACACCTTATTAAAATGTTTAATATGGAACATTTAAGATTGATTCCTTTGCATTGGCGAAAGGAATTATCATACATGTTGTGTTATCTACGATATCATGATTTGTTTATGTATTTGATACATGTAGCAAATTTCAAATCCAAATTGATATCACTAAATGGTTGTTTGAAGTGTTCTCGTGTTTTTATGAAATACCGGAGAATTGTTTACAGAAAAAAAACTCCGTATGAAGGAGTGTTCGAACTCAAACTTCATAAGTCATATTGAGTGTAGCATGTCAATAATAAATTCAAGTTAAGAATCTTTAAGTTGGAAATGTTCCAAATAAAAGACTATGGCTTATTCAATGAAAAAAGGCTACATACATCGCCTTGAATATTGCCCCAATAAAAATAATGTATATAAAATTATAAGTGCATAAATTTATAACCGAGACGATTCCAAATGTTGAGAATCTTATAACATTGTTATATGATAACAATGTCGCGATATGGTTCGTAATAGAATTTAGAGCTCATTAGAGGTCGAGAGACATACTTCGAATTGTTCCACGTGATAAAGCAGTTTATCACCGTCAAAGAGATTTGATTGACATAGCAAATAATTGAAACATAATAGCATACCCGTTCACAAAGGGACTGACCCAACTGGTTTTGAGAAACTGATTGGAGCAGTTGGAATAAGATTCCATAATTGACCCCAAGTGCAAGTGGAAGATTGATAGAGTTAGGGATATGCCCTAGGGGCAATTATGTAATTTGTTACATATATCTAACTCGTTGAACAATCTTGTTCATAATAAAGGTGTTTCTTTCTATTATATACTTGATATAATGTGGTTATATTAATTAATAAATTAATTTAATTAAAAGTATATTTAATAGAAAATCCATAAATGACATATTTTGTGATAGTAGTTACAAAGTGTTGTGACCGTGAGTAATTTATCACAATAAAACAAATATACCATTTTAAATTTTCCTAGTCAAGATGCATCGAGACTGGATATCGATGTATCCATTGAGACTAGAGTATGTAACGCTCTCCAAATGTTGGGCAGTGTATTACTCATGATTGTTGGGGGCATCTAGGGGTTACGTACCGATAGTTATTGGATAAATATGGAACGACTCACTCAATAGTTTTCTGTTAGTTAATATAACAAAGGTCAAACATGAAATATTGATGTGACCGATTTACAGAGTTCTCTCGTCTTGAGAATACTATGGATCATCAATATGAAAGCTCTACTTTGATTATAGCCAAATCATGGCATGGCGTTCCATCGAGTGACTATAGTTGGGTTGAGTGGAAGTATTGGAAGTGAAGCACTATTCAAGAGAGGATTCTCTCCTCGGTTATATGGAGTTAGTATCATGGTCAACTGAAGTCAACTCAAAGTCAAAGTCTTTGGCCAGAGCATTTCAGTTAATAATAATTGTTATTATCGAACCAAGGACTTTGTGTTTAGACTATAAAGTTGAATGTGGATGATATTGGAATTTTGACCATTACCAAATTCCATAAATCCAAAGTGATAATTTTGACGAAGAGAATTGGTGTAAATAATTGTCACTAAAAGGTACCACTTAAGTGTTTGTCAAATTTGATTTTTACCGCAAAGACCTGTAAGCGATGAATTCAGCCAAACTGTCATACCACCTGCTAAATGACATGTGAACATTAATATTTGAATTGTTCAATATTAATCGCTGACTGAATTCACACCTCTGAGTTGCACAACCGCATTTGTGATTTCTTCGAAAACCACACAATTTAATTAGTTTGTAAAATGTTGCAAACTGATTAAATTAATTAATATTTATGAAATATTAATTATTGTTAATTTATTTGATGTTTTGAATATTGTTGGTAATTATTTTAATGCATATATAAAAGTTATATTTGCATATATCGATATGCGATATCGGAATAATTTTAAACATGTTTTAAATAATAAAATAATTACATAAAAGTTGTTTTTTTTATCTGGAAAAGTTGCATATTTGGAATGTGCTTGGATCAACCATATAATGGTAAGATGGGGAAATCAATTAATGAGATTAATTGAAATTTAAAAGGAGGAAATAAAGGAGAAAGTTTTAATAGGAGAATAGGAAATGGTTCCTTTAATTAAAAAAACAAAATCTCCTCATGTTTGGAAGTACACAACACAAAACGTGACTTTCAGTTTTGTTCTCTTTTCTTCCTCTTCTCTATCATTCATTCATGGCTGAAACTTCTTACAAAAAAACATCAAAACAAATTCAAATCAACATCAAACTAAATTAAAAAGGTGGTTCATTCTTCTCTTGCAAAGTGGGATGGTGATTTGTTTGAAATCTGAGGAGAAGCCACAAATCAAGGTGTGATGAAGGGCAAGCTCTATTGGATCTAGAGAGTGATGAATCATATCTAGGTTTTATTCTATCATTCAAGATGTTTCTGCATGCTACATCCTAAGGTAATTATATGTGTTTATAATTCTATATTTACATATCTTATAATTTGTTCTTGTCCCCTTAATCTCTATCTTTCCCTTATGTTCATACTTGTGAATTTGAATCTTGATTTGAATGTCTCCATTCCCTTGCTTGAATCGATTGTTCTATCATGTTAAAACATAGAATATTTTCTTTTGTTCACTAATTGTTATTCCGCCTTTTGATCAAGGTCGGGATATCAACATATTGGCTGGAAAGGATGGATATCAGGGTTGGAGATCGATTGGAAAACAAGGCTATGATCGATACCATCAAAATTGGACCAAGCTCCAATCAAGGTGGGATCGATAGGAAATGACAGACAAGGTTTGGAGAGGCTACATTTCAAATTTCAGGTCAAACGGAGTTCGTATGCTCGAGATATGGATGGATCAATGTTGGAGAGGAACGGTCTCGTATCGATACTTTCGTATCGATCAAGAATGGACTCAGCAATTTACTTTTGATCAATGGTATCGTATAGATTGATATGGATACGAATAAGGGAAATGCACTTGCCACTTTTGGATCGTTCACAGTGCGTATCGATCACTTTCTTGATCGATACGAAATGCTATACGTGGAATCGATACGAACAAGGCAGCACGAAGAGCAGGGGATCGATACGAAGAGGACAGTGGCCGATCGATATGAAAAAGGGAATGGATTGATGTATACGAAGAAGGGATGGATACGAAGAGCAGCGGGTATTCAGGGATCGGTACGAAGTGATGGACATAAGGCAATGGAACCAGATGGATAAGAACAGCGTAGTGGTGGATACGAATTGATGGAGGCGAATAAAAGGACAGAACTGCTTGATGGAATTCAAGCCTTCACCCCACCAACAATCTCAAACTTGGATCGATCATAACTCTCAAACCAAGGATCCAAATGCTATGAAATTTTCACAGAAGCTTCCTTATGCACTCAAGAATGTTCGTGATCGATCTCAACTCGATTGGACCATTTTTGGATCGATACGAATTGTACATGGATCGATCCAAAATCATCCTGGATCGATCTGGCGGGTCCACCTGCGTAATAAAAAAGGTATTCCAGGTTTTGGATGGATATTTTCGGATCTACACCTATAAATAGCAGTCCTATGGCAACTAAAAAGGGGGATCTTCTTCTGCTTTCTAAGGGGAAACTCTGCTACTTTGTTTACTGATCTAAAAGGCTTGTAACTGTAATTACAGTATAAAAATGAATAAAAGGATTGATTCAAAGTGGAAGTAGGCCGGAGATAGCCGAACCACTATATACCTTGTGTCTTTTCTCGCTTTCTTTCATTTTAATTTTGCTATTTCTTCATTTTTATTCTCTACTTTATCTGGATCTGAGACTGTGTTTGAATATTGAGGATTTGTGTGTAAACACTACTGCTTTCACTACTTCTGGGGTTTGTGACTAATTTTGGCGCAAACACTTTGGTGCTTTCATTGAGAGGGACTAACACCCGCTACATCAGATTTGGAGTTCAGATTTGCAAAGCTTGGGGATCAGATCTAGAAGGAACCATGGTTAGGCCATTAACAAGGAGACACGTGACAGAAAGGAGTCAGCACGAAGGGAGTCAGGAGGCTTCCTCAGGTGCAAATCAGACCTCAGTTTTCATCACAGAGATGAGATGGAAATGATGATGGGTGCTATGCAGGAAGAATTGTTGAAAAGGCAGGAGGAAATGATGCAGAACCTTCTCGGGCATTTTGGACATGCAGGAATAGCAGGAGCTGCTGGAGTTCAGATCCACGGAGCTGGACCAGAAGGACCCAACATGCAATCAGATGGAACAGCTCAACAGGGCGTAGCCCCCAATCAGCACATAGCTATCAATCTGGATGGATCCAGACTAGGGGGCACACCGCCAGGCAATCCAGTTTAACCAACATAGCTATCATATCTCAGACCATACTTCAGTACTCAAACCATTTACACATAACAGAATTCAACTCTAGCAATCCAGTTTAACCAACACAACAAAGTCATTACATAACAAGAAATTTAAAAACTCTATTTCCATGAATGCATGCAAATATCTCATTCTATGCTCTTATTAAAACTAACAAGCATGCTCATTCATTTTTCTCATTAGCCATAATCTTCCTTCCTACTTAAGTCTTGCATCCCCTGAAAGAGCATTGGTGGCTGCCTCGGTTTGAAATGAGACACCCCCATATGCCATGAGCAAATAAGGGTCAGATCAATGATCTGGTATGAGCAACAACAAAATATTCATAACATTAAGCAGATAGAAGATACGCATATATATATACTGGCTTTTGCATATTCAATTTCTTTAATCATCTGTTTTACTATGTTTCAGATAATTTTTGTACATGAGTGATAACTTTATCAATCATTCATATACACATAAATAATTATGCAAACATGAACATATAATAATTGCAGTTAGAAGCACCGGAACAACCATGGTTCCACTCCAACCAATTCTAAGAAAAGCTCAAGTTTCTATTTCTTCATTTATAGATTGTATTATCCATTTAAAATTCCTAACCTCATCTGCTATCAAGGAATCACGGGGGCACATTGCAATGAACTAATTCACATCATTGCACAAAGATCTCAGGGCTTAAACAAACCATGTGCCAACTTGCCTACTTCAAATATAACAAGCATTCCAGCAGCCTTCTTGGTTTACCATCCCTAGTTTATTTACTAGTAGTTTTAGTTTAAATCCTACCATCAGATAGCTAGGTGTACATGTCATTGTAAACAGGGAAACATCCATACATCATAATTTTCCAGGAATAAGCAAACAATCATTTACAGGGATGTGGTCAATAAATGTCTTGATCTCAAATAGAAATACAAGGATATTCTCAGCTGAACGGTAGAGACATGGCATGTTGAGTTATTTGAATTTGCTAATTACTATGATTGAACTAGATTCAAGATCTAGCTTAATCATAATTTTTAACTTGTGGTTTATCTATTTAATTAAGGGCTCAGCACATATAGAATTTCTATTGCACCCCTAATATATATATTTTTTAGCCTCAGCACTTATACAAAGTATAATGCAGCTCACCATAATATTTTTCTTTATTAAAATTTCCATGCCATAGATCCATATCAGTTGAGAGTATTCCTAGCTTTTCTGAATGCATTAAAAAGAAAAGCAGTGGGTTACACATCAGAAGGAAACATCATAACAGATCAAAAATCATCCAAAAACATCCATAATAAAAATCATGACAGATCAGAACCATCCAGAGAGCATTGATAAAATCATGTTCAACAAAACCAAGAAAATGCAAATAGCAATATAGAAATATGGCTGCTTCATATCAAGTCTTAATGCCATGAATTTAGTGAGATTACTCACCTAAGTTCTTCCTGCCTTTGATCAAAAATTCCTATATGTTTCTCCTTTTTTTTTCTTTCTTTCTTATTTTTAAGCAACTCGGGTAAAAATGATTTTCTGGTTATAACTGCCTATTTATATAAATGTTTTCCTCTAGGGTTTTACCAAGATAAAATTCCACTTTTGTCCTAGCTAAAATCATGTATTTTGCATTTTTATGTTTTCACATTTCCCTCCTTGATACCCCGGCTACCTTAGCCAAATATGGTTAGTACTCCTTTCTCTTTACTTTTTCCAGAAAATAGCTATTTTTGTATACTCACCCAAGTCATGATAAATGTGTGACTCTGTCATTTTATATTTCCCTTTTCTTTTATTCTTTTCCAGAAATCTTCCTTTCCATTTTTACGTACACTAACATATTGACTTGTATTATATTTCATGTCATTTTTGATGCTATTTCTTCTTGCTTAACTTTAACATTTTCTACTCACAGAAAATATGCATGTGTATAGGTATATAAATATTTATTTAATTTCCCCATGTTTCACAGAAAAATACATGTAGGCATATATTTCATTTTTAACTTGGTTAGGCCTAAGTTATAATCCAATGCTTTAAATAAGAATTCACTTTCTTATTTTTAAATAAAACTTTTCTGTCTCCCTTTTTTTTCACAAATTCTTGGATTTTCCCTGTGCCATTTCCAATGTGCATGTGCACACATATCCTTGCACATTATTTAATCCCAAAAATTCTACCATATTAAATCTAAATATTTCAAAATTTAAATTATCTCATTAAAATAATTTTTCACAAAATTTTGGGGTATTACATTCACCCCTCCTTTTAGGAATTGTGTCCTCACAATTTTTCTAATACTTATAACAAGCATTTACTGACTCTAAGGAATCCATCAAACATATGCATAAGCAAACAAATTCAACCATAATAACCACACATATTAAATTCTCCAGAAATTAAAAATTACCTTTAATCTACAAAAAGTTTAGGATAATCCATCCTAATTTTGTCTTCTATCTCCCATGTACAATCATTAGGATCAAGACTACACTGGACCTTCACTAGTTTCAAAGTTTTGCTTCTCAATTTCTTTTCTTCTTTAGCTAAAATCCCCACTGGTTCTTTCTCATAAACCAAATTAGGATTTATTTGAATTTGGGTAGGCTTTTCCAGGATTTCTTCTTTATCATGTACCCATCTTTTAAGTTGTGACACATGAAAAACATTATGCATTGCTTTCATTTCCTCTTGTAGTTCCAATTTGTATGCTAAAGAGCCTATTCTCTCCAGAATTTTATAGGGTCCAACATACCTTGGTGTGAGTTTTCCTTGCTTGCCAAACCTCACGACCTTTTTCATGGGTGAAACCTTGATGAAAACAAAGTCTTCCACTCCATATTCCACCTGCTTTCTCTTCATGTCTGCAAACTTCTTTTGCCTATCTTGAGCTGCTGCCATCCTTTTTCTTATTAGCCCAATTTTCTCTGTAGTCTCTTTTACATATTCAGGCCCTAAAACAGCCCTCTCTCCTGTCTCTACCCAACATACAGGTGATAAACATGGCTTGCCATATAAGGCTTCAAATGGAGCCATCCCTATGGTGCTTTGATAACCATTATTGTATGTAAACTCAGCTAGATGGAGATGATCCTCCCAGTTGCCTCCAAAATCCAATGCACATGCTCTCAATAAGTCTTCTAGAACTTTGTTCACCACCTCAGTTTGTCCATCTGATTGTGGATGGTAGGCAGTGCTTAAGCATAATTCACTCCCCATGGCTTCTTGAAAACTTTTCCAGAACCTTGAGGTGAAGATGGTATCCCTATCACTCACAATGGTTTTGGGAATGCCATGCAATCTTACCACCTCCTTCATAAATAATTGTGCTAATTTTGGTGCATTCCTTTCTGATTTGACTGGAATGAAATGTGCCACTTTAGTTAGCATATCTACTATCACCCATATACTTGTGTTTCCTCTTTTAGATCTAGGCAGTCCATCTATGAAATCCATAGATATATCCACCCATTTCCACTGTGGTATGCTTAGAGGTTGTAACAACCCTGATGGTCTTTGTGTTTCTGCCTTAACTTGTTGGCAAGTCATACACCTTGCAACATGTTTGGCTACATCTGACTTCATTCCCTTCCACCAAAAATATCTTTTTAAATTTTGATACATCTTTGTACTGCCTGGGTGTATGGAGTACTTACTCCTATGATAATCATTTAATATTTCCTCCTTCAATTCTGTGTTTTCTGGAACACATATCCTATTCTTGTTCCTTAAATAACCATTTTTATCAATATGGTAATTTGTCACTTCTTCCCCTTTTGATATGAGAATTTTCTTCTCAACTATAATAGGGTCTTGGTCTTGCATTTTACTTACCTTCAAAATTAATTCAGATTGAAGTGTCATCAAGCTCAACTTCCCTCTATTTTCCTGTGCACCATGCACATGTACATCCATGTGCACACAGCCATTCTCCCCAATTTCTAATTCAGCAAGCAAATACAAGTCCTTAAACTCTTCTATCATCATCATAGCTAACTTAGCATGTTGCCTACTTAGAGCATCAGCAACTTTGTTTGCTTTACCTGGTGTATAGAGTATATCTAAGTCATAGGCAGCTAGAAACTCCACCCACCTATGTTGCCTCATGTTTAAATCTTTTTGTGAGAATAGATATTTCAGTGCCTTATGATCAGTGTACAAAGTAAATTTGGCACCTAATAAGTAATGTCTCCAAATCTTTAAGGCATACACTACTGCTGCTAGTTCAAGATCATGGGTTGCATACCTAGTTTCATGTGGCTTTAATTGCCTAGATGCATAGGCTATTACTTGGTCTTGTTGCATCAACACAACCCCTAGCCCAGAGCCACTTGCATCAGTATACACAATTAAGCCCTCATTTCCTTCATGTACTCTCAACACTGGTGCATTAACTAAGGCTTCCTTTATTTTGATAAAAGCTTGCTCACATTTTTCAGTCCATATAAACACTTGATTCTTTCTAGTTAAATTTGTAAGTGGTGATGACATTTTAGAAAAATCTTTTATAAATCTCCTATAATATCCTGCCATCCCCATAAATGATCTTACCTCACTCACTGTACTTGGTCTTTTCCATGCTTGAATTGCTACAACCTTATTGCGGTTCACTGAAATTCCTTTTGCAGAAATAACATGGCCAAGGAAATGTACTTCCTCTTTCCAAAATGCACATTTTGAAAATTTTGCTTTTAAATCTTTTTCCCTCAATCTAGACAAAACCATATGCAAATGATTTTTATGCTCTTCTACTGTTTTGGAATAAACCAAAATATCATCAATAAAAATTAGCACAAACTTGTCTAAATAATCTCTGAATATTCTATTCATTAAATCTACAAAATATGAAGGGGCATTTGTCAGCCCAAATGGCATAACTAGAAACTCATACAAACCATATCTGGTGTTAAATGCAGTGTACTTAACACTTGAGTCCTCAACCTTCATCTGATGGAACCCAGATACTAAGTCTAACCTAGAAAATATTTTAGCTCCACTGAGTTGATCAAAGAGATCATCAATTCTAGGCAATGGGTATTTGTTCTTAATAGTAACTTTATTTAGCTCTCTGTAATCTATACACATTCTCAAAGTACCATCATGTTTTCTTACAAACACTACTGGAGCACCCCAGCATGAATTACTTGCCCTTATAAATCCTTTGCTTTCTATTTCTTCTAACTGATTTTTCAATTCTTTTAGTTCACTTGGCCCCATTCTATAGGGTTTCTTTATTATTGGGCTTTCTCCGGGAATAAGATTGATTTGAAACTCTACTGGTCTATGGTGTGGAACACCCTTAACCTCCCCAAACACATCCAAGTATTTATTGACTATGGGAATTTCTTCAACAGTAAGTTCACTGGAATCTTTTTCCAAGTCAATTAAATGATATAATTTCTTTTCTTTAGCCACTTCACATAAAATTATGATTCTCTGGCCTCTAAGATTTTGCAATGATATGGTGGATGATTCTAAGTTAATTATGGCTTTAAATTGCCTTAACCAGTCTACCCCCAATATAACACCTATATTTGGGTAGTTTAAAACATATAAATTGGAAATGAAAATGTTTCCACCTATGTTTAATTCCACATCCACACAAATCATATCTAAAACACTAGAACTCCCCAGTGGACTTTGTATAAGCAATGGAGTTTCAACCAATATGCAATTCAATTTTAGCATTTTAACTAATTCATAAGAAATCAAAGAGTGAGTTGCCCCAGTATCATATACTACTACTATGGGTATGGTACAAATAAGTAATGTACCTTCCACTTGGCTATGATTTTCAGCATTAATTTCCACTGTAGATTTGCTTTTGCCCTCCAGATTTGCTAACTTCCCTTGCTGCTTGTACTCAGGACAGTTCCTCTTCATATGCCCCTCTTTCCCACATAAGTAGCATTTGAAGGCTCCTCCTTTTAACTCTAGGCACCTTAGTTTAATGTGTCCTTCCTTTCCACAATGATGGCAGACCAATTTCTTCTTAGCATCATTAGCCTTGGTGTCATTGGCCTTCTTGTTGTCTGTCTCCTCCTTCTTTTTATCATAAGGGTGATATCTTCCCTTATTCTTCTTGTTACTTTGGTTCTTAAAATTCCTGTACTTCTCTCTTTCCTTATCATGATGTTCCAATTTTAAAGCCAGATCTATTACTTGATCAAAAGTCCTATCTGCATATGGTAGCATGGCTCTGCTAAGTCCTGGGTTCAAACCTCTAATGTACCTATCATTTTTGGATGCTTCATCTGCCACTAGCATTGCTCCATATTTGGATAATCCCTCAAACTTTTGAGTATACTCAGTGACATTCAAAGTTCCTTGCCTGAGTCTAATAAATTATTCAAGTAATGTGGTCTTAGCTGATGCTGGTACAAATCTTGCCTCCAACATTTCCTTGAATTGATTCCAAGTGATTTCATTTTCAATTCTCCCAGCTATGATCACCTCCCACCAGCCTAAAGCTACTCCTTTCAGCTGTCTTGAAGCCACTTGCCTCTTCCTTTGATCATCAAGTTGCATGTCATTGAAAATCCTATCCAGTGTTCTCAACCATGCTTGAATTTCCATCACATTCTCAGTCCCTTCAAAACTCTTACCTCCCAAGTTTGTATAAGCCTTTAATAATTTTGAAAGTTCCTCATGTGGATTCTCAGGCCTATGCCCAATTCCATCCCTTAAAACCCTTACAAACTCTTGCATATCAAGCATTTGTGGTGCACTTGTTCCTGCATGATGTGATCCCCTTCCTACCATGGTTTGCTATCCAAGTTATGGGCAAATAGTATTAGTGTACTGTGAGTATTTTCTATAGTTAATATTTTCCTATTTAAATTATTTCATCCAAAACAAACAGATATAATACATTTCTATAGTATTCAACAATCAATGCAACCATTTGCTCTGATACCAATTGAAATGACCCTCCAAATTTTACCTTAATTTTATTAGGAATTTTTTTTTCATTTACAATTCAGTTCTCAGAGTCATTTTCTTTTCAAACAATTTGTCCAGGATTTTAAAATTCCTACTAGTATAAATATATCAGTTTAATCATAAAAATATACATATACATATGATGATGTATATGTCCCTCTTGTTTAAATCAGAGTATATATATATATATTATTTTTTTTGTAAACAAGAGCAAGTTCTGTTTGATTTGAATTTGAATTAATCTGCTCATACTTAAATCCCCAATTTCTTTGATATTTGCAGTGTATAAGTAGACCCTGTGCATATTTATTCATAATAGATTTGATCATGCTAACCATGATTTTTCTGTTAATTTTTACCTTAGCAATTAATCTCAGAACACTTGAGATTATCATTTTTTTTTCTTTAGCATAGTTCAAATGTTTGATATGTGACTAGTGCCAGAAAATGATATTTACATTTATCATTTTCAATTTAGGTGTCTTCTTTGAAACCCTCTTGCTTTTGATTCATTCAATATAGCTTTTCTGATTTAAACTTAACCAATATGACACAACTGTGGGTTGAGTGTTTGCATAAAATTTTACTGTGACAAGAATCTAAACTTTAAAGTGTTTAAAAGAATGTAGAGTGTCTCCTGATTTTGATAGTTCAAACCAGTTCAATATGCACATTTGTTTGTAGCATTTTAAAGAGAGTTTTTGGTTAAACATTTGCAAAAGAAAACTAAAGATTTTGAAGTGCCTTTTACTGTCAAAATGTAATCAAACATGTTCAACCAGAGCTCCATTCTTTTGAAGCTGGTTAGTTCATGTGATTGCGTCAACCAGACACTTTGATCATGTAACAATGATATGCCATTCATTTGTATAGCATCTAAAGCTCTTTTTCTTTTTGCTTTGTATTTACTCTTCTCAAAACAACCCAGAAATGGACTTGAATCTTTTTACATAATATTTCAGTGAAAACCAATTAAATACTTAAAAGAATTTCTCTAGTTTAAACCCATATTTTACTCCAAACTCAATACTTATAAATAACCCAAATTTGCGTAGTACTCAATATAGGTTAGGCTAGACAACTGCTTAAATATATATATATATATATATATATATATATATATTTCCAGATTTTCATAACTAATAGTTTAAGCATATTATATATTTTTTCATATCTCAGACCATACTTCAGTACTCAAACCATTTACACATAACAGAATTCAACTCTAGCAATCCAGTTTAACCAACATAACAAAGTCATTACATAACAAGAAATTTAAAAACTCTATTTCCATGAATGTATGCAAATATCTCATTCTATGCTCTTATTAAAACTAACAAGCATGCTCATCCATTTTTCTCATTAGCCATAATCTTCCTTCCTACTTAAGTCTTGCATCCCCTGAAAGAGCATTGGTGGCTGCCTCGGTTTGAAATGAGACACCCCCATATGCCATGAGCAAATAAGGGTCAGATCAATGATCTGGTATGAGCAACAACAAAATATTCATAACATTAAGCAGATAGAAGATAAGCATATATATACTGGCTTTTGCATATTCAATTCCTTTAATCATATGTTTTACTATGTTTCAGATAATTTTTGTACATGAGTGATAACTTTATCAATCATTCATATACACATAAATAATTATGCAAACATGAACATATAATAATTGCAGTTAGAAGCACCGGAACAACCATGGTTCCACTCCAACCAATTCTAAGAAAAGCTCAAGTTTCTATTTCTTCATTTATAGATTGTATTATCCATATAAAATTCCTAACCTCATCTGCTATCAAGGAATCATGGGGGCACATTGCAATGAACTAATTCACATCATTGCACAAAGATCTCAGGGCTTAAACAAACCATGTGCCAACTTGCCTACTTCAAATATAACAAGCATTCCAGCAGCCTTCTTGGTTTACCATCCCTAGTTTATTTACTAGTAGTTTTAGTTTAAATCCTACCATCAGATAGCTAGGTGTACATGTCATTGTAAACAGGGAAACATCCATACATCATAATTTTCCAGGAATAAGCAAACAATCATTTACAGGGATGTGGTCAATAAATGTCTTGATCTCAAATAGAAATACAAGGATATTCTCAGCTGAACGGTAGAGACATGGCATGTTGAGCTATTTGAATTTGCTAATTACTATGATTGAACCAGATTCAAGATCTAGCTTAATCATAATTTTTAACTTGTGGTCTATCTATTTAATTCAGGGCTCAGCACATATAGAATTTCTATTGCACCCCTAATATATATTTTTTTAGCCTCAGCACTTATACAAAGTATAATGCAGCTCATCATAATATTTTTCTTTATTAAAATTTCCATGCCATAGATCCATATCAGTTGAGAGTATTCCTAGCTTTTCTGAATGCATTAAAAAGAAAAGCAGTGGGTTACACATTAGAAGGAAACATCATAACAGATCAAAAATCATCCAAAAACATCCATAATAAAAATCATGACAGATCAGAACCATCCAGAGAGCATTGATAAAATCATGTTCAACAAAACCAAGAAAATGCAAATAGCAATATAGAAATATGGCTGCTTCATATCAAGTCTTAATGCCATGAATTTAGTGAGATTACTCACCTAAGTTCTTCCTGCCTTTGATCAAAAATCCCTATATGTTTCTCCTTTTTTTTTTCTTTCTTATTTTTAAGCAACTCGGGTAAAAATGATTTTCTGGTTATAACTGCCTATTTATATAAATGTTTTCCTCTAGGGTTTTACCAAGATAAAATTCCACTTTTGTCCTAGCTAAAATCATGTATTTTGCATTTTTATTTTTTCACATTTCCCTCCTTAATACCCCGGCTACCTTAGCCAAATATGGTTAGTACTCCTTTCTCTTTACTTTTTCCAGAAAATAGCTATTTTTGTATACTCACCCAAGTCATGATAAATGTGTGACTCTGTCATTTTATATTTCCCTTTTCTTTTATTCTTTTCCAGAAATCTTCCTTTCCATTTTTACGTACACTAACATATTGACTTGTATTATATTTCATGTCATTTTTGATGCTATTTCTTCTTGCTTAACTTTAACATTTTCTACTCATAGAAAATATGCATGTGTATAGGTATATAAATATTTATTTAATTTCCCCATGTTTCACAGAAAATACATGTAGGCATATATTTCATTTTTAACTTGGTTAGGCCTAAGTTAAAATCCAATGCTTTAAATAAGAATTCACTTTCTTATTTTTAAATAAAACTTTTTTGTCTCCCTTTTTTTCACAAATTCTTGGATTTTCCCTATGCCATTTCCAGTGTGCATGTGCACACATATCTTTGCACATTATTTAATCCCAAAAATTCTACCATATTAAATCTAAATATTTCAAAATTTAAATTATCTCATTAAAATAATTTTTCACAAAATTTTGGGGTATTACACAACCCTCGGTGGACAACACTGGATTAGCTGAGATTATCAGACGAACTATGCGTAGAGGTTTAGCAAACTGAGATTTGGAAGGAGTAAACAGGAGTCCGTTTACCCGTGACATCGGAATGGCTAAGAATCCACCAGAGTTCAAGCTACCTACTCTAGAGGTATACAATGGCAGGGCTGATCCTACCGATCATTTGATGAGATACACGAGATACATGGAAGTGCTGGGGGCATCGGAGGAAGTTATGGCCTGATATTTCCCTTTGTACTTGACGGATATAGCTGCTATGTGGTTCAGGCAGTTGGAAGAAGGATCTATTAGGACATGGACAGAATTGGTGGACAGGTTCTTGAAGCAGTTTCGGGTTCATATCAAGAGGCCAAAGAATGTGATGACATTGACGTTGGTAAAACAAAGGACGGGAGAATCGCTTAGGGCTTTCTTAACCCGGTTTAATACGGCGGTTGCTTCGTTGGATCGGCTGGATCCATCAATGGTTCTAATGGCGGCGGTATCAGGAGTTAGGGACAACTCGGATTTCAAAGTATCATTGATACGAGATCCACCAATGTATCTCGGGGAATTCTTTCACGAGGCCGAAAGATTTCTTCAACAGGAGGACGCGAGTCTGGATTTGAAGCTAAAGGAAGTGAATGTGGTTAAGGATGGAGGACCATCTAGGGAAAGCTCGAGCAAGGATAAGGATAAAGGGAAGAGGAAGTTGGATGACAACTCTGGCAGGGCAAGGAAGCACTGGAGAGAACCAAAATTCTCCACTTACATAGGATTGAACGAGACGTTGGAACAGATATACATGAAAACTCGGGATCGCCTTCCCTACCGAAGGCCGGCAAGGAGAGAACCCTCGGAACATGAGAGGGCATCAGGAAGGTACTGTCTCTTTCATGATCTGGATAGGCATGATACCAACAGCTGTAGGCATCTAGAGGATATAGTCGAGGAGCATGTAAGGAATAGTCAGCTGCGGCAATACGTCGCGACCCAAAATACGGCGGTGGAACAGGAGCAACCACCGTCTACCTCAAACAACGACGACGCAAGGCTCGGGAATGATAGTCGATTGGTTATCGACTAATCAGGATGGTATGAAATAAGTAGCAAACTCTAGGAGGATGGCTAAGTCACTTACTCATGTACGGGGACGGAGATAGCCCCTAGGCATGCTCTGAGATGATGACAAATCATGATACCCTAGTTTGCGAAATTTTCTTTTTCTCTCTGATTTGGACACTAGCTTTTTTCTGATTTGGTTTTGGAGTTTGGTTGAAACTCCTGCCTTTGTTTGTTTTTTGGTTTGGATTTTGGCTTGGACACTTGTCTTTTGGTTTGGACATTGATTTGGATTTTTTGATATGGATTGCTGGTTTTCTGATTTAATATGGATTTCGGATTGGAATTTGATTGGATTTTTGTCTGGTTTTTGGTAAATGGTCGTCGGGTATGGATTATGCATGGCAAAGGGTAAGCCGCTTCGTCCGAACGTGGTGAATCGACTTATTCAGGTCGTCGAGTATGGACTATGCTCGGCAAGGGTCCGGAGAGACCAGGATTCGACCTAGGACTTAGGCCCCATATTATCTACTATACAGGTCGTCGAGTATGGACTATGCTCGGAAAGGGTCTAGAGCGACCAGGATTCGACTTAGGACTTGAGCCATGACATTACTCAGCGTTCAAGGACACTGAACCTAGAACACCAAGGCATTGCTTAACACAGATCGTCGAGTGTGGATTGCACTTGGCAAGAACCCGGAGAGGTTATGGATTCAGATATTGGCTATGAACAACTAAGGATTTGGGTATGGACCCGGAGTGGTCCCGAATTCGGCTAAGGGCCCAGAGTGGTCCCGGATTGGGATATCGACCCGGAGAGGTCATGGATTCGGTTATTGGTTATTGGATATGGATGGATTAGAACTCGGTTGTCGGGTTCGGATGGATATGGAATTGGCTGAGGATTTGGTTACAAGATTCGGAATCGGACATCGACTCGGAGCAGTCGTGGATTTGGATAAGGATATGGCTACGACACTTGATAGGATGGCTTGGTAATAGATTGGATTATGGATCGGATGGTATGGCTATGGATGGAATATGGACTTTGGATGTCGGATTCGGAGCTATTCAAAACACGCCTTCTTACCACAAGGCATGTTTTGGGGGGTAAATGTTATCCCGCCTTTTGGTCAAGGCCGGGATATCAACAAATTGGCTGGAAAGGATGGATATCAGGGTTGGAGATCGATTGGAAAACAAGGCTATGATCGATACCATCAAAATTGGACCAAGCTCCAATCAAGGTGGGATCGATAGGAAATGATAAACAAGGTTTGGAGAGGCTACATTTCAAATTTTAGGTCAAACGGAGTTCGTATGCTCGAGATATGGATGGATCAATGTTGGAGAGAAACGGTCTCGTATCGATACTTTCGTATCGATACAGTTCGTATCGATCAAGAATGGACTCAGCAATTTACTTTGGATCGATGGTATCGTATCGATCGATATGGATACGGATAAGGGAAATGCACTTGCCACTTTACTTTGGATCGTTCATAGTGCATATCGATCACTTTCTTGATTGATACGAAATGCTACATTTGGGATCGATACGAACAAGGCAGCACGAAGAGCAGGGGATCGATACGAAGTGGACAGTGGCCGATCGATACGAAAAAAGGAATGGGTTGATGGATACGAAGAAGGGATGGATACGAAGAGCAGTGGATATTCAGGGATTGGTACGAAGTGATGGACAAAAGGCAATGGAACCAGATGGATACGAACATCGTAGTGGTGGATACGAATTGATGGAGACGAATAGAAGGATATGAACTGCTTGATGGATACAAAGCCTTCAGCCCACCAACAATCTTAAACTTGGATCGATCATAACTCTCAAACCATGGATCCAAATGCTACGAAATTTTCACAGGAGCTTCCTTATGTACTCAAGAATGTTCGTGATCGATCTCAACTCGATTGGACCATTTCGGATCGATACGAATTGTACATGGATCGATCCAAAATCACCCTGGATCGATCTGGCGGGCCCACCTATGCAAGAGAAAATGTATTCCAGGTTTTGGGGCGGATATTTTTGGATCTATACATATAAATAGCAGTCCTATGGCAACTAAAAAGGGGCATATTTTCCTGCTTTCTAAGGGGAAACTCTGCTATTTTGTTTACTGATCTAAAAGGCTTGTAACTGTAATTACAGTATAAAAAGAAATAAAAGAATTGATTCAAAGTGGACATAAGCCGGAGATAGTCGAACCACTATAAACCTTGTGTCTTTTCTCGCTTTCTTTCATTTTAATTTTGTTATTTCTTCATTTTTATTCTCTACTTTATCTGGATCTGAGACCTGTGTTTGAATATTGAGGATTTGTGTGTAAACACTGGTGCTTTCACTACTTCTGGAGTTTGTGACCAATTTTGGTGCAAACACTACTATTTTGTTATGAATTATAACATCTCATTTTCTGTCTCATGTATGATTGTTTGATTAATTAATTTAACCTAGATCTAGACCTTCTTAATTTTATTTTCTGTACTCTATGTGATTGTTTACAAAGTTTGTTTGATCTAGATCTAGATCTTCTTATCTCAATTCTATATATGCCTATGTCGATTGATTTTTTTAAAAAAACAGAATATAATTGAACTTTGGATTTTTTTATATTCATAATTCGATTTTTCATATCAAAAGGTTTACACTCGTATATTTAGACATGGGTTGCTATGTAATTAAAACTTGATAATCCTTTGTCATCCAATTAATATGATGTTTTAATTATCATGTTTCAAATCATTCTAATATAAACTCTTCCTTTTAAAAGAAAAAGAGAAATATTAAATCAATGATATATTCCATGATTTGCAATTCCATCTAATTAAAAATTATATATTTGCTTAAAAAGGAAGGATTCTTTTCACAACTGTTTAAAAACATTTTTATTAATCTTAATATTCTTTGATTTACTGCTTGTAATTGAAATGAAATCTATTTTATTTGAACTGCTATGCTAACATTAATTGTATATGTATGTATGTATATATATGTATGTGTGTGTATGTTCAGTATATATATATGTATATGTATGTATGTATGTAATTATATATTAATAAATAAATAAAATTATTCATGTTTAGAACGACAAAGACATATATAGATGGGAAATGTGTCCATATTGGTCTAAATCCCAACACCTATGCAATGTTTACATTAACTTTGTACACTTTTGTATGTTGCACTTACACTATACACACGGGCGCATGTGATGTGGTCAGAATCATTTGCAATTAATCAAATCAAATTGGACTAATTCTTTCCTAATAAAACATTCAATTGAAATGTTAACATGTTTATTTAACATATTATCAATCTAATCAAAGACAAAAATAAGAGGTTTCTCTCTCTTCAGTTAATGTTGTTTACTCCCTTAATTAATTGCACAACTATTAGAGAAGGAAACTAAAGGTTTCCTTCTCATATTTATTCTAATAAGTAACTGCTACACATATGGCTGTATTTGATACACTCATTCATTTTAATGTATATAATATTCAAATCATTTTGAAATATATTTTTTTCGCCAAATTAAATAAAATATTGACTTTATTTAAAAGAAGATGTAGATAAGATCTAAATATATTTAGACTTCATAGGCCCATTAAAGATCCAAAATGGTAAATTTATTCACCAATTTCTTCCGCAACGGGCTGGCCCAGTTCCAACATTACATTATTTCATTTAATTTATCTAATTAAATGTCCTAAATAATGTTAGTCAAAATTAGGGTCGTTATAGTTGACTTGTGAAGTACAACTGTACAAGTTTATTGCTTGCACATATGGATGTGATTATTTATGCTCTTATTGTTATGGATGCTTTGACTTTGATGAATGTTGTAAATGAGTATAGACTTAATTAAAATCATTAAAAGAAGTATAATTGTGTTAGTGAAGTACAACTTATGGACATTTATCCTTGTCATTTATGCAGTTTATCAGTACTAGTATCTCACCTTTTGTGATAATTAGAGATAGTCTGACCCAGGTGTTATTTTAATGCTCGGGTTAGACCGAGACTTGACTGGTATATGGACTCATTGGTCCTGGATGTAAGCTAGCTTAAGAAATATAATTTGATGTTGTTATATATTGTGATGTACCATTTGAGTCTCGTATAGATGCTTGTATATGTTGTAGACCTTTGTGATTATGTATATATTTGAGACCAATTTGTGTTATATATGAATATGGATATAAATGCGAGTCTAATATTTCCTTTTTGTAAACTCATACTTTTGTGAAGATATTGATGTACATTATTTCTATTGCGATCTTTGATTCTGTGTTGTATATTATATTGTGTATTGTTCTGAATTAGATTAAACCATTGTATTATTGTTTTGTGCCTGGATCGGATATGTTGAATTATCTCTGGTATTAAAAAGAAGAAAAATTATAGTAATATGATTTGACGTATCGATACTCGCCGAAAGCAATATTGCAGATGATCTCTCCTAACCAGTCATATTCTCTGCATTAACAGACAGTATTACCTAAAATACCCTTTGTTAGTGTGGATCTCGGGGAGGGGCATTACATAAGGTGTAAAATATAAATTAGAAAATAGCTATGTCGCTTGCATTTCACGACATAACAATATTAGAAGTACATCTAAAATAGCTAAGGTACGTACGCATAATAGATTTCCATGGAGACACCTTCAGTAAACTGAGGCGGATCTTCTGTACAAGGATCAGAAGTCACCTTTCAAGCGTCGTATATCTCTGGATAAAATATATCATAAGGAAAACACAACTGGCCCACGACCGAACATGTAAAACCACGTACCATTAACTCCTGCGTGTAACATCGATAAGCATACTCTAGATATGGAGTAGATATACCCCGTCGCGGGTTAGCTAAACCATAGGTTGTGCGGCCTACTCTATCTTTAGCCATTTCCGCTGGTGAGGTCATGTTCAGCATTTCAACACATGAGTGTTCATCACTCGAACAGATCTCGAATCTCTCTCCGGATTCCAATATCTCGAATAGTCCATGAATCTCTACGAGGATCCCAGCATAAGTCGTCTGACGAATGCTAACTCTGTCCCTTCTCTTGGAAACAACCTCAAGATAGATAGTACAACACGATAACATCGTTTAAAATGTTAACGTTGACCTCTCTCTTAGATTTAACCTTATGATAGATGGTTCAACTCTATAACATTTCACTTCACAACCGCTTCTAAAACATAGAAATTGTATATCTGTATTGAAGTGGTCTTCGAAAAGGATCTTGGTCTCTTTAAAACTAAATCGAAGAATTTTCGATTAACACAATTTTGGTTCTTTAAGAAGTAAACGAACGATATAAAGAAGTCCTCCCCGGAAGATCTCGTATAAGCAAGAGACAATTCATACGAATGAATCCTCCCCGAGGGATCTCAAACTATATCAATACGTGATGTTTACATACACTTCCAAAGTTAATTTGTCAATTTCGATAGTTGACTAATCGATTATCAAGTACAAATAGAAACGATCGCATATGGAAACCAAGTCTCATATACTTATTGCGTTTCCAACGTTCTCAATTTATACTATCCCTCAGTTAAGAGTAAAGACAGTAGGGTAGAGCACTGTTGCTTCTAAACCATACTCGAACATCAGTCTTGACTCTCACGGATAGAATAGACCTATTTTGTTGGCTTTTAGTACTAAGTACACGACTAAATACTTTCCATAAACAAGTAAACACACAAAGCACAAATAAGTCACACAAAGCACGATTAAGTCACACAAAGCACGGTTAAGCTACTTAAGCAATTCTTAATCCCTTTTTATTTAATCAATCCTTTTATTTATTAAATCCCTTTGCAAATACTTGTATATATATTTAAAATACCATTACAAAAGACATATATACATGTATATTGCCATTTCACTATTTATTTATACTCTTTTCAATACTTCAAAAAGTATTTATATATGTATTTCAAATGGTATAAGTATATTCACAAATCATTAACAGATTTCTTACTTTAAAATATAATAAATGAGGTTGAAAACAAATGCTACTCAAACATTGTTTACTATAAATTCTTTCTCTCTTTTATAAGTTAAATTTTCTTTTTCTATCTTTATCAAAAGGCTCCGTACTTGTTATTATTTTTAAAATATTCATTATTAAAGATCTAAGTATATTCATAAGGGTTGAAGACAAATGTTACTTACACATTGCCACTGCAAACCCAAAACCATTTCACTTATAATTATCTTTAATACATTCTTTTTAAAGATATAATTATATTCTTAAGTATAATAAAAAAGGGTTAAAAACGAATGTTGCTTAAACATTTTTTTTCTATAAACCCTAAACCATCTTATATTTATCATTATCATTAAAAACATTTATTTAAAGATCTAAGTATATATACACTTTTTAAACAAGGTAATATACTTCTAATTAACTTTACAAAACCATTAATTATAACATAAGTGTTATAATCCAAAACTACCTTTTATTCTTTTATAAAGTACTTAACTTACTTTTCCAAACTTATATATTTACTAAAACCCTTTAAAAGTGATATATATATATACACACACATAACTTATTTAAGATGATATTTAATAATATTTTAAAAATAATTTCAAAGATATTTATGTTACATAAGCTTTTTAACATTAATACAATAATTAACTAATTTTCTAAAAACTATATATACTTAAAATATACTTTAAAATACTTATAATATGGTTTAAAGAATTCATTTAAAATGTTACTTAAAATACTTATTTTACAATTTAAAAACTCCAAAAAGCATGTTTTCCTTTGTTTTAACATAAACCTTCTACTTTAATAATTCATAATTAATTGTTAAAAATATATTTAAATTTCAAACCACTTTTAAGATACTCTAATATAAGTTAGAAAATTTTTCTAAAAAGATTGGAGGAAAATACTTTAGTTAAAATTCATTTTTAACAATTTAAAGTCCCAAACAGAAACTACAGCATTTTCAGAATGCTGTAAAAAAGTGTTCAGAGATACCACTACCTTTTAAAAGTGTTGCGGATGGCTGTTATAAAAGAAAGTGACCTAGGCAGTTTTGACATCGTAAAAGCTTTGTCATTTTTCGATATGTTAACAATCTATTTAGCAACCAATCTTTTTATAAGCAATATACAGCTAATACCTCACAACCATGGTGAGAAACCTCTAAGGATCTCTCTACAAAATTCTTTAGAAATTATCGAACACAAAGCAATTTCTAAATGCTTTTATATCGACTTATCGCTATAAAACCACTTCCAAACTCAAGTATGATTCAACATACGTTCAACCGAACCAATGTGCTTTGTTTCAAGGCCATGCAACAAGTCCTAGAAAGTCATACAGGTCCAAACACACAAATTACATATGTCATTTGTTTTCCAAAGCAAGAATCACAAGAGGATAAGCAATAACATATAGTCAAACAAATACTATAGTATATAAGCAAGTATTATATACACTTCATACACATCAAGTGGTGAGGTTGCTCATCCATCAATAAGTAAACAACCTAGCACAAGCCTCCACTTCCTACCTCCACCTTGCAAGCTCCCAAAACCTCCTACCTCTACTTTGTTTGCTCACGACCTAGGCTAAAAAGCTTTCCTTTTGCTCACGGCCATCATGAGTTTGGGGTTGTGTGCTTCAAATCTTCCAAGTTTGAGTTGTTAAAAGTTATTGCTATGTCGTTGTAAGGATTATACTTTAGTTTGGTAAGAGTTTGAGTTGTTTTGTGTTTAGGAATATACGAGAAGAGAAGGAGACGACGAGCTAGTTTTATTTTTATCAAATGCAAAAGTGATTTGTTAACTCCTTAGCACACTTATATAGGAGTCTTCAAGAGGTCACCACGACCTTCTCCACCTCCTATTTCTGGTCAAAACCCATCCCCCCTTCCATGCGCATCCTTCTGCAACTTTCCACCTTAAAAGCAAAAGTAAATATCTATTTACTATTCACACAAATATCTCTTTTTACTAAAGACCTTCTAGAAGCTCTTGAAAGAATTAGTTAACCGTATTAAGTGAAAATATATTTATCAGATAATTAATAACGCATTAATATATTATGAAAGCACAACAAGTTCGAACAATCTTTATCGAGAAAAAAACTATTTATCGATAAAATGATTTTCGGTCACATTATCGATATTTCTTCAAACTATTTATTTTTTTAAACATTTTTCAAAAACAAGTTTACCATCATTAGTTATTAATTAAAAGGGGTTGATAAGGTTATTAAGTCAATCTAATCACATAAAATCCAAGATTAAAATATTTAAATAATTCAAATATTTAAATACGATGTGTTCGAAATTCTGAATCGTTACAACCTGCGCCCCAGACTCGTATTTGTCCACGTTCATCATCGCATCATAATTTTGTATCACAATATATATATAAATATCCTCTTTATATAACAACCAAATCATTCCATACATCCATTCATTTCGTAGCACCGCCACTCATTTCATATGCCTCGGATCACATTCCAAAACATAAGAGAAAACACAAGTCGAATCGTACGTTATTTATTTATATAGGGTCATTTGGTCGAGGTTCGGTCTGGTAAAATTAACATGCACCGATGGAACAGTGGCTATGGACCGGTGCACCGGTGTACGGTTTTGTTTTAAATTTCCAGTTTCGGGATTATCTGATTTTCATCGTCGTTTTCGCCTCTAGCCGCGATCGCTTCGTCTCGGATCATCGGGGAACGCATCTAGACCCTAGCCCTAAGTTCCTATGTCAAATCTGGTCATTTATTTCATGAACTATAGTGTAAAACTTTCAGATTTTCAAATTATATCCAAACCTATTTTCTAAGCATCTACATCAACGAAATCCCTTCCAACCCTTATAATTTTGAATTTAATTTGTATATATATGAATTGCTACACTAATGTAGCCTGCAAATCAATTTATAGTGTTAAAATTGCATTATAGGAGGAAAACATAGATTAGTCACAAAATTGTTGTTTTTCAGTCCAAAGCTTCGTTGCCCAGGTTGATGTGTCTCCTTTAGTTGGATTCCTGCCTTTAATTCATCATTGGATCGATGCCTCGTCCGTTAGCTTCACATTGCTTTTGGTTTCGTTCGATTTGGTGAAGATTTGAGTGAGTTATGTCAATTTGATTACAAGAGGTTTGTAGAAGAATGGAGGAAGAAGAAAAACGTTATGGAGTTGGCTTTTGAAAAATGAGAAAATGAGTTGTGCTTTCATTTTTGAGTCAAGGGAGGGAAAATCCAAGTGTCCGCCAAGACTTAAATTTCAAATTCAAATTGTATAGCGCCCGCTCGATTCGACGATGTTTTTGAGTATATCTCCTTTATATGAGCTCCAAATGAGACAAACAAATATATTGAGCGGGCCAGAAAAACGAGACGGTCGCAGTAACGCTAATTTCGTCGTCAAATTCCAAAATCTTAAAAATGACCATTTTAACCCCTCCTTATATTTAATTTATTTAATTAATCCATTAATTCCAATTATTTTCATATTATCATATTACTACTATTTAATTAACATATTATTGGAATTTTCGGGTATTACATTAATTTTCCCTAGCTTTTTGCTGATTGCCCTAGATTTCACTGATCCCACCTTAAACAGAGAACTTCATGACGAGCCAGTTGTAGGAGATGATTATGTCCAGTTCTGCAAGTGTCGGTCGTCCTATTAAAAGACTGGCTTTTATCTTTGCAGCAAGAGGCTCTAGTGGAATGTGGTCATGAGGGATGTGGTACCCATTGGAATAATGTCCACACCCCCACGGCCGTATATGGGCAAGGCACAAGGGGTGCGGCTGAAGGCAAGGAACTCGAGAGCCTCTGCCTCTGTCCACGAACGCCTGGTGCATATTAGAGTTGGTCATTGTAAGGGTGATGACCATAGGATCATGGTGTGGTAAGAGACGGACACCATGTCTTCGGTAGTGAAAGTGATGAGTTAATTTGTTTCTAGTTTGAGCACTTTGGACGCTCGATGCTCTAGTAAATAGACTTGGCCGGCTGAGCCCACTTCTCTTTTGTACTAGGATTGTGTTCCCCGGCTGCTTTCGACCACATGCGGGCCTCCGCATATGGTCAAGATGTCGGTTATGGTCGTGACATTGTAGTTGGGCTGTTGAGGTTGAGTTGGCTGGTTGTTGCGAGCCACCCGTTGATCGATCAGATGTCGAACATATTCTGTTAGCACCCATTTCTAGATCAGTCTCTCAATCTCATCCATTAGCACACGACACTCATTGATTGAGTGTCCATTAATTTGATGGAACTCATAGTACTCGCCGTTGCCGCGAGGTCCTCCCTTCTTCCACCCCTTATGGTGGGCAAGTCTTTGATATGGTACCCGGTCCTGGGTCGTGAGATAGATTGACTTCATATCTTGGTTTAATGTGGCATAGTTCGTATACCTGGGTTTAAAACGGTGTCGTCTTTGACATGCCTCTTATTGTGGGTATGCCAACCATTAGGACGTCGGTCAGATATACTTTTGTTTGAATGTCAAGCTTCACCATCGCTATCAGAAAGATCGGTGTCATTTATACTCATGATGATGTTCGTCCGTTGATAAAAATCAACTAGGGGTATGGCCAGTTACTTCTATAATTCCTTCCACATTCTTAATTTGTATCTGACCCCCGAGTAGAGGACCACGATCAAGCTATTCTTGTCGGCACCCCTAACACGAGTGAATTCTTTATTGAAGCGATTCACATATGATCAAAGATTCTCGGTTGTGCCTGATGTTGCCTAGTTCATTAGCCAGCATGACATGGGTCTTGAAAGCAACGAATCTGGCCTTGAAGTCTGTACACAATTAAGCCCAAGAATGGATGTTGCTTGGTTGTAAATGTAGGAACCAACAGGAGGCCTATCCTGTGAGAGTAGAGGTGAAGAGTAGGCACTTTGCTAGGACAGAAAGCCGGCCGGTACGTGTAATTGAATTAAATGCAGTGATATGATCTGATGGGTCAGCATTCCCATCTTACTTGTTAACAGGTGGTAAGACATACCGCCCGTGGATGTAAACGTTCAAGATTTTCTCCAAAAATGGCTCTCCATTCTTGTTATTGGAAAAAGCTTCACCATCGGCATTTCGACGTGCATTCTATTGAGTTGCTAGTGAAGACAATTCATTTCCTCTCCCAGGTCAGCATCAGCTTGCTGCGAAAGTATTTGACCTACGATCGGTCGTGGGCTCAACCGGCGTCTTTGTGGAGTAGGAGACTGACAACGTGATGTAATAGAGAGTGACGGTGATGATGGTGAGTTGGGGTGGAAGACCTTTCCCTAAGCACGGAGCACGATCGTGAATGCTTGGCTCGCCCTTCTCTTGATCTGGGCCTAGCCACACCCCTATGGGACTGAGAATGTGCCGAAGGGCACCAATGTTCTCTACAAGTGAGGTGAACACCATCACTAAGACACTCAAATCTCATGTCTCGAGCCCATTTGCCGTCTGTATGCGCTCAAAAGCAGATGGTTGTTCCATTAAAGGGGGACGACGATTTCTTGGTTCTCTATGTGCGACCATCTCTAAGTCAATGTCAATAGCGTGACTTGGTCCATGCATAACATGTCTTGTGTAATGAGCATGAACATCACTGATTAGGATTTCAAGTACCACTTTTTCCTGGGCGGTGTTCATGAGGTTGTAAGCACCAGGGAGAGCAGACTGGAGAGGAGTCGGTTCGGCCATTGAAGGGGGCTGGTGGAACAAAGTTCACTGTTGTTTGAGCGTCCAAACTCATCCTCATACCAAACACTTCGCGGGCTAAAGTTCCCACGTAAGTTAAGCCTTGCAGCACACTTCGCCACATATCGTTGTTGAGTCTACAGATGGGACAAACGGTGTTAGCGATAGTGTTACCATTAGTCTCACGGTTATTAAAGTCATTACCTTCGTAGTCACCGTCTTGAATGGCAACAACCTAGAACATATTTTTTTAAAGAAGAAAATACGGAGAAAAGTGAGAGCTCTTAGGGAAGGGTCCTCTTTTTAGCGTCAAAAATTGACTAAAAATTAACCACGGAGTTAGACTGATGCTTTTCTAGAGTTGAATTGAACTGGTTTGAATGGAGTCAGGTTGGATATGGGTCGGCTCGAACTAGGTCGATCTCAGAAGTACATGCCAACTTGAATTGGGTCGGGCCGAGATGCGTCAGCAAACTTGAATGTGGGCTAAATAAGGATCGACTTGGACTAGAACGGTCTTGAGAGTTTGCGACGGCTTATAGTGGGTTGGACTAAGTCACGCCGTCAAGCTAACCATACTTACGAGAAATTTAAGCAATAGCTGTGTATTCTAAATATTAAAAGGGTGTTTTACAAAAGTTTCTTAATTTAATTATTAATGTTTATTATCATTAGAGAACGTTAAAATTAGTTGATTGAATATATGAATTTTATATATTTAATTAGTAATTTAATAGGCCAAAATAACAATTTAAATAATACTGTTTGGTTTTAAAATAAAATAAGACGAAAAAGATATAAATGTTATACACAGGGTGGCCATGTGCTTAGGTGGATTAAGAGTCAAAATGTTCACACAACAAAAAATAACAGTAAATCACTTGGTCCCATGGTTGGCTGAACGTTTCATGGACCTAGTGATGATTCACATCCCTTAATCCAATTCTATAAATAAACAAAGGTCACTTCATTAAGTTTACGAGCAATGAAAAACTAATAAGAAAACTCCATAATCTCCGCTATTGAACCTTTAGTTGGTGTTGCAAACCAACGTAGGAGAAGGAAGATGCTACTTTCAACGTTTAGTTGGCATTGCAAACCAACGTAGGAGGAAGAATCTACTTTCATCCAGAGACGCACAATGTGACACAGTAATCAACCGATTAGATTTCAAGGTGAACCTCTTTCCGTTTGTTTTATTGTATTCTTAGATTTGCTACGACAGAAGATATGATCATTGATTTAAAGTTTTAATTATTTTAACGTGTTACATTATATTCTTGTGAATGGTTTAAAGCCCATTACATATGCTTAACTATGATCAAGTCAAAACTCAAATCACTCATGAAAATATCAGTAATGATCAATTTATCCATATGACATTGAATCGGGTAAAGTCAGATAATCCACAATTGGGAACTTTTGATCTAATAAACATTAATTAAATTGGATATTAGTTAACAAATCAAACATGTTGTTAATGTATAGCCAAAAAAATTCAAAACATGTTTAATTTTTGAAGATGCTGACATATCCTTGTACGATACTAAAATCGGATAATAACTCCATTCAAACCTATCGTGATAAAATATATACAAGAGTCAGAAAAAAATTAACAGGCTTGTTGAATATCATGTATGCCTACAGCTGGAGGGAGAATTTAACATCAACTAAACAGCAATTTCTACAGAAATCCACTGCCAAAAAAGAGGGAAACGATGCATGTAGTTATTAGAAACAAAATAAAAGATGATTTTTACTGGGATATCAAATAGCTGGTGCATTTATGTAAAAATATGAAGGAAAATCAATAGTAACCTTAATGTTTATGAACTATAGCAGCGAACAACATTTCATTGATGTCCTCTTCACCCTCCTTCTCATCCCCTGATATCATACGAAGAACATTTAGTCTTGATGTGTTGACTTCATTTATAAAGTAGACAGATGAATAAAAACATTACCTGCTCTTATTCTGACTTGATTTTCCCACTCATTTATAACCTGCAAGACAACAACGAGGTTAGATTTCAAATACAAATTTGATTGGTGAATGAAGACATTCAGTGCCCATGCCTCATATTCAGGAACAAGGCCAAGCACATAAGAGTTCGGTAATATCGGCAACATAGTAAACATATAAAGTATGTTTTACAGAATTGAAGTTTTAATCATTTTTGAAGCAAGGTTTTAAATTCCGGCCGGTACGTCGAAATCCCGGCCATTCCAGCCCGGTTCCGGCGTTGACCGGTCTGGAAATCCACCAAAAATCCATTTCGGATTTCATTTTCTAATTCGAAATGATAATTATGCTATGAAATGGATCGATTCAAAGCAATCAAACCATAGTAGCTTTCAAACAGCACAAAAATAGGAAGGAAAAAAAGAGCAACAAAAAATCAAATTACCTTTTGTCGCTACTTCGAATTTTCACATGTAGAGAGCTCAGTCTCAGCAAACAAGCCTTTGGAAGCGAGAAGGGCTTTTATTTTTATTTTTCTATTCGAACTGGAGCATTGAAAGCTATGGCATAGGAGTTGGATTTTAGAACGAAGAAGAAAAGAGGAATTCAAGTTTTTTTCGTAATAGGCTGCTTTGTTGGGCCAAGTTTTGGGCTCTATACTAATTATAGATTAGTGTAGGAGAGCTTTCAACTAAAGATAGTTCAGGTAAATTATTTAATGTAAAATAAGTTTTACCAAATGATTATATTAATTAATAACAACAAATTTACATTGCTATTTTCAATATGTATTAATAAATTTTGAAAAATTACCAGAATTTGCAAACCAGAATTATGGCGGAATTCCCGAAATTTCCGAAACGGTACCGAAATTTCAAAACTTTTTACTGACCGGAACGGAAATGAAAACCGGAATTTTAAACCTTGTTTTGAAATTGATACAATGAAGCAACTAACTCAATAAATTCTAATTAAATTTGAAAATATTGATAACATATCGTAAACGCATAAAAGCTACTACTTTCTTAAAAATAGTGGAAATTAGCCACAAGGGCCTCTTTAGCAAGTGGAATTAATTTTTAGGACACCCAACTGAAATAATTACTTTCAAGGACAAAACGTAAAATAATTAATTTCTAAGGCCTAAAAACCTATGAAATTATGTCCTTGAAAGTAATTTGCTGACTTTGTCCTTGAAAGTAATTATTCTGCTGACTTTGGCTTTGAAAATAATTTCTTTGAATGTGTGTCCTAGAAACTAATTGAACTGCAAAGTTTGTCCTTCTGATGAAATGCCCCTTCTTAATAAAATTCCACAGCAAAGCTATTAAATAAACTATATACTTTTGTTTATAGATTTTCTTCTTCATCGTCTTTGGCAAAATCAGAGGGGTTGACCAGACCGGTACGGGTATCTTAACACCACCAAGTCAAAATAAGATATACAACTTGTATGTATATATTATGTACGAAAAAAAGAAGACGAACCAAAATACAAATCAAAGGTCTATGCGATTCTTGTATAACAATCAGTTAGTCCATCTTCTTTTCCTCTCAAGTTTAGCTTCAGAAAATAAGAAGGCACATCCAGGTTATAAATAGCATTAATGTATCATGGCTTCCTTGCTCATTTTAATTCTGTTATACGTTCTTTCATCTCTCCCCAAACAATGTAAACAAAAAAATTCAAACATGATTAGCAAACTAATTTTCGGTAAGCTAGTTTCATTCTTGTTCTAAAATTGAAACTATTTAAGTTATGTTTACACATATCCTTAAATCACTTATTCCTCTGTGGGCTTTTGAACTTGACAGTTGCTAATCATGAAAATATAGGAAGTAAATTTTATGAAACATCTTACAAATTGGGGAAGCATAAAAGTATTGACTGAAATATGATTGGTAGATGGGCAGAGGATATTACTGTAAATGTAGTTGTAGGTTTAATGAAGACAACATAGGGGAAAAATACAATTGATGGTTTGACTGTAGACATACATATCATATAGCATAGGTTACATTTTGTGTAAGAAGAATCATACTGGGTACTTTGTTGTTGCACGAATGCAAATGATATGCGCAAACTTAGAACCTTCTGTGAACTTTTTTTTTTTAATGAAAACCTTCGGTAAACTTTAAAGCAGATTTCAAATGCATGAGCAATGCATAAAACTAGTCCATCCGCGTGACTACAGAAACAGAATAACAAATGGACCAGAGATCAAAATGACATATAAGTGGGTGAAATCGCAAATTAAATGATCCTATATGTAGACAATTTGATAATTTTCCTTGATTTTCTCATACATTTCATCCATTATTCAAATGAGTTAGATAACGAAGCTGAAAAGATATATGATTCTTCTTTAGAGTCCAGACACTTATTGATCCACTTGCTTCTATTACACCAATATTAATTACTATTGTTGGAATCATGGTTCTTTCATTTCAGTTTTACATTGCAGTTTAGGCTTTAGACTTTTGTTTGTGGGAATACGTATGCCCTTAGCTAGTTGTTAAATGCATTAAAAACATCTTCACCGGTTTAGCTTGCTGTGGGAATACATATGCCATTAATTACTACAAAGTCATCCCCTCACCATGACCCAGTTTACAGATCCTAATGTTTCTATAGTTGTTATATTTTCATTCTGCCTGTTGGATAACTTCAATAAAACTTGATCTTTTAATTTACCCGACCTTTTGTATATTGCGTTAATAGACGACCGTTATTGTTTGTTTACTACTTATTTTTTAGACCATGTCATTTTGTCAGATAGAAAAAAAAAGGAGTTTACTTTCTCCGTCATCCTCCTTATTTTCTCTCGTTGAGAAACAATACTCACCATCTTCATCTCCTTCCCTTCAAAAGTTAGCTAAAAATAAAATCATCTGCGAAAATCGGAATACAAGTAAAACTCCTAGACGACGGCTTCTACAATTCTCTAAATCTTTCAACCTTGAGTGCACAAGTTTGAGGGATCGTTGTGTTAACTATGGAGAGCGAATGACATATCGATTGCACCGTAGTCATGTCAAATTTCGTTTTCAAGGCAATGCCTTGTCCATAGCACAACAATATTTTATCGATCGCTCTTTATTATTGTCACTTCAAAATTCCAACAATTTGAAAGCAAAATTGATCCATCATTCATGAATGTTACTATCTGGGTTTTTGAAAGATTAGACTATTAAGGTGTTGTGATTGTGAGACATTTGGAGAATGAAAGCTCGAACCGTGAGTAAATTTGGTGAGTATTTCAGTTTATATTAATATATATATTATTAATTGTTTGTGTGTTTGGTTGATCACAAGTTCATAGATGAATTTTTGATACCTATATGGATATACATAATTATATATATATATATATATATATAAAAAAAAAATATATGCTGAGGTAGTACACTGTGATCGGAAAATGATAATCTGGTTACAAGAAAATTAAATTTAAGACTGCTGTTTGAATTTTTGAAAAGCTTTATACACAATATTTTTGATGAATATATAGTGATAGATCTTATTAAATGATCCTTAAATCACTTATTCCTTTGTGGGCTTTTGAGCTTGACAGTTGCTAATCATGAAAAGATAGGAAGTAAATTTTATAAAACATCTTACAAATTAGGGTTTTATGAATAATCATAAGCACAAAAATACGACTGAATTATGATTGTTAGATGGGCAGAGGATATTATTGTAAATGTAGTTGTAGGTTTAATGAAGACAACAAAAGGGAAAATCACAATTGACGGTTTGATCGTAGACATACTTATCATATGGCATATGTTACATTTTGTGTAAAATGAATTGTACCGGTTATTTTGTTGTTGCATGAATGCAAATAATATGTGCAAAATTAGAACCTTTTGTGAACTTTTTTTTTAATGAAAACCTTTGGTGAACTTTAAAGCAGATTTCAAAAGCATGAGTAATGCATAAAACTAGTCCATCCGCATGATTACAGAAACAGAACAACAAATGGACCAGAGACCAAAATGACATACAAGTGGGTGAAATCGCAAATTAAAGGTGCAAGTGCAACGAATGGCAACGGGGCATTTGAACGAGGAATTTGAGCGGGGAAGGTGGTTGAACGGAGAATGTGGTTGGCTGCGAACGGGGTATTTGAACGGAGAATCTGAGTGGAGTAT
This sequence comes from Allium fistulosum, assembly GCA_030737815.1. Taxonomy (NCBI): domain Eukaryota; kingdom Viridiplantae; phylum Streptophyta; class Magnoliopsida; order Asparagales; family Amaryllidaceae; genus Allium; species Allium fistulosum. The sequence goes on from CM060907.1 coordinate 211,358,648, forward strand.
TTGAAATGTATATTTTAAATTTATAAATTGCTCGGATTCAGTTCAAACCAACTTCATAATGTAGAACACTTTTGATACGATAACAACGCAAAAAACTCCTCTCAAACGGACTTCATTTGCACATGTTATTAATTTTATAAGTTTTTAAAAATTTAGATTTAAATTAAATATAATTATAAAAACTAATAACTTCCGTTCAAAATCTCAAACGCAGCAGAAAGCGACATTCAGCCCAGCGTGCCTTTATGTGGGCCAACCTCCGTTGGGACGTCCGACGCGAATGAAAATTCTACCCCATTCAAAATCTTGCGAATGCACCCTAAATGATCCTATACGTAGACAATTTGATAATTTTCCTTGATTTTCTCATGCATTTCATCCATTATTCAAATAAATTAGATAACGAAGCTGAAAAAAAATATGATTCTTCTTTAGAGTCCAGTCACTTATTGATCCACTTCTATTACACCAACATTAATTACCACTATTGGAATCATGGTTTTTTCATTTCAGTTTTACATTGCAATTTAGGCTTTAGATTTTTATCTGTGGGTATACATATGCCCTTAGCTAGTTGTTAAATGCATTAAAAACATCTTCACCAGTTTAGCTAGTTGTGGGAATACTATGCCTTTAATTACTACAAAGTCTTCCCTTTACCATGATCCAGTTTACAAATCCTAATGTTTTTATAGTCGTTAAAAAAATTGACAAATGTAAAATTGCTCACTGGGTTACTCTTTTTGTCAAATTGTCCATGGCTTAGCTTTTTATTCTCAAAGTGCTCGTTGTGGATATAAAAGACTTTCACAAATTGCTCGGATCTAAAAATGCTAATCTAGATATAATCAATTGCCTGGATCTAATCTAAATTTAATCAACTATTCAACTGCAAACCCAAAATTTTTTTTGCAGGTTTTGGTTCTATACTTTTCATTAATTTTATTTTGTACTCAATTTTGATATTTTGATGTAATTGCTTGTGTCACAAACCATTTCTTGGTTCTATACTTTTCGTTAATTTTATTTGGTACTCATTATGACGGTTTTGATTCAAAATAAGTTAATTTAATTTCGAACAATTAATTTTTTGTGCCTCTGCTTATGATTTTTAATTAAAGTTGTTAAATAATTTATTTAATTGTTGATTGTGCAGTCATTTTTATTTTTGTTTAGTGAACTAATTTTAGACGGATGAAGAAAATGTAAGAGGAAAGGTGTGGATGGATACCGATAAATGCAAAATTCAAATTACAAGTCATCAATATTTGCTAATTTTGTGGGTAATGTAACATAAATAATTGTTGTAGTTGCAATTTTGATATTTTGATGTAATTGCTTGTGTCGCAAACCATTTTTTGACACAATACAATCGAATTTTAGTATGCAAACAAATTTTAATACAATGCAATTCAGTTTTTATAAAATGCAAACAGTGTAGCTGTCAACATCAGTAATATATGTATGTATGTACGTATGTGTGTATGTGTTTGTATACACATATATACGTATATAGGTATGTGTGTGTGTGTCAGTAAATTCCATAAATTTGATGTGAAAACAATTAGTGTGATCCTTATTCCTAACCATAAGTTTGAAGCAACATTTGCATAAAAGAAACAAAGATAACCTTTGCTTAATAACATGCAAAAGGGAGAGAGCGCAATCGTCCAATTTTCAGCTAACATTTAGATCTACCAGTTACAAGACAAAAAAAAGCAGCAAAGCAACTAAGGAGAAGTCAACGCAAAAAATGAAGCAAAATTTAGAAACCTGATCCAAATTTGAGTAGGTTGTTTCATCAGAATCATTCATGAGTGGGAGACCTGATGATGCTAACAACCGCTGCACGTAACTCTTTTGAGCATTTAGAACTGTTGCCTTATCAATCAGATCCTATAAAGACATAATAGAATACACGTAAGATGCAACAATTTGTATCAGTTGTGCATATCACTGCATTGTATAATTTGAGAAATTAAAAGACTTAACTTCTTATATTTTAAATTACTAACATATTTCGTTGAAAATAGTCACACAATGGGAAGTTTAATAACAATGGGACCTATATCCAATTTTCACAGTTTCAATTGGTTATTTCTAACATGGTTATAGAGCCCGGTATGATCAGCGGCAGTCAATATCTAATTGCAGGCTAATCTATACCGCACATGAGGGTGCGTGTTGAAGATAACTTCACATTGGATGTATAATAAGCAACAACAATGAAATCTATTTAAATACTACAAAAACACTTCTCGTTGTCAATCAGTATTGTAGTGGTTATTAATCTTGGATAATATACCTATGGTTAACACTTGGTTGCATGGTTATACTGTGCGATGTTTCGCACATTGTTTTTCAAGCATATGTGGAGAGCTTGCATTTTTTTTCCATTTTATATTTTCTTTTAAAACCAAAAATATGTTTTTTTCTTCCCTTAGGTCTTTTGTTTTGCAGAATTAAAAAAAATCAAAAATATGTTTTTACCTTCTTAGTTTTTTTTCTTTTTCTAAAATCCAAAAATATGTTTTTTTTTCATGTTTTTTTTTCCTTTGCTCTCCGTGTTTATTTATGATGTGAATATTTTGAAATGAGACATTTAGGCAAAATCTTTGACATGAATTTTTGACCAGAAATTTCTTTTGAAAGAAGAGTTTTGACTAGAGAAAACATAAAAATGTTGGAACTTTTTGAGATGACGGATTTTTAGTTTGAATGACTATTGGAAATGTTGTTGCAAAATGAAATTTGTTCTTTGCGGTGAACTTCTTGAGATGGGTTCTTGATATTTAAAACTTGAGATGATTGTTGGAGATGATTTTTTTTTAATTATGAGTTTTGTGATGAAATCTTTTGATATGAGCATTTGATTTTTGTTTTGATATATTAATGTGTATACCCTTAGACCATGTACTTTCCCCTACACAAATTGCTCTAAAAATAAATTCATATATTTTGTTCAATGTTAGAATATAAAACCGAAGATATTTTTGAGAAATTTAAAACTATATTACGATTGATTGGACTTTCTTATGATATTTTAAAAGTATTTATATTGATTACATAGATGATTAAGGATGTTGCGTTTTGTACTTGATTAAATAATGACATTATGATATCTTTTGATAATCAAGCATACGTTAAAGTTTTTATTTTTGATTACTGCATATCTCACCTCATTTCTGGATCTATCATTTGATATTTATATTCTATCGACTCATATTTTTTAGTTTTACGCTTGTGTTAGCTAAAATGACATTAACTAAAATGTGGTAAAGATTGGTTGGTTTAAAAGTGAGTATACAAGACAAGTCATGTACACGCTCCTTATGAAAAGTAAAACACATAATATATTATAAATTTGAGTTTTAAATTGCTAAAGGGTTACGCATGAAAAATGGATGCGGTATGTGCATAAAGTTATATCATCTATGGGTATCCGACATGCGCTAAAATTTCTTTAACGCCGGTGTTTATGCATCTATCAAGCAATGCTTCTTCCACATCTAACAAACCTCACGGCAATGCATTGGTGCAAGTGTTTAGATCTCATTTATAACGAGTTAGGAAAAAACTATCATTGCATAAATACTTCACTTGAATTATTATTTGGATTGTAGCTAGAATGACTGAGTTTATTGTTATTTGAATCTCACTGCATATAACTATACTTGTTTTTATCACCATCTTTCCACTCATTCGATATGACTTTGATTAATATAGTTACTAAAATTTATGCTTGATTTTTCACTAAATACTTAATGTCATATTTCGATCCAGTTTCCTCATTCTATATCACTTTCTTACCATACTAATTTAATTCTTATACTTTGGATGAAAATAAAAGAGTAGAGAGCGGTTAAGATTTGATGACATTCCTAATTCAGTTTGCATTTTATTCCAATTAATTTTTCATCTATTATCTTTCACATGCTTAATTTACACATATCACATGTAAAAAACGTTTGCATTTTATTTGTAAAATTTAATATATGTATTATCAAATCGAAATATTGTGAAATATTGCAATCAATTTATGTTTAATATTAATAAATATATATTGTATTTAATGTATTTGTCTAGTATTGCGTATTTACAGGGTATTAATTCTGTAAGAGATTTAATTAGATTCGCTTATATGTCTCATCGGATTTGAGTATATTAAATATATAGTATAAAACTCTCTCAAAATCAAGGTATGAGATATCAACTCAAACAAAAATGGAAAAAATCAAGGAAAATTTCTTATGGAGGTCTTTTATCACCATCTTTCCACTCATTCGATATGACTTGATCAATATAGTTACTAAAATTTATGTTTGATTTTTCACTAAATACTTGATGTCATATTTCGATCCAGTTTCCTCATTCTATATCACTTTCTTACCATACTAATTTAATACTTATACTTTGGATGAAAATAAAGAAGTAGAGAACAGTTAAGATTTGATGATATTCTGAATTCAGTTTGCATTTTATTCCAATTAATTTTTCATCTATTATCTTTCACATGCTTAATTTACACATATCACATATCAAACACGTTTGCATTTTATTTGTAAAATTTAATATATGTTTATTATCAAATCGAAATATTGTGAAATATTGGAATCAATTTATGTTTAATATTAATAAATATATATTGTATTTAATGTATTTGTCTAGTATTGCGTATTTACAGAGTATTAATTCTGTAAGAGATTTAATTAGATTCACTTATATGTCTCATCGGATTTGAGTGTTAAATATATAGTATAAAACTCTCTCAAAATCAAGGTATGAGATATCAACTCAAACAAAAATGGAAAAAATCAAGGAAAAATTCTTATGGAGGTCTTTTGCAAAGATTTGGTCTACCTAAACAAGTCCAAATTATATATATATATATATACACACACACACACACAATTCGATAGAGGAATGATTCAAAGTTAACGAATACTTGCTTATCCAAGTAAAGCAAAAAAAATGAGTTTCTACATTCATTGCTAAGGAAGATTCTCAAGGAAATCGAGTGCAGTATACTGAAAGATTCTTTTCACATAGAAGTACGAGAAATGATATATTCAACTAAAAAGGTTGCATATACAAAAAAATCTTTTTTTGTCGGTATAAAACTAAAGGCCGTATATACAAAAGAATCTTCAAAAAAAAATTGAATCTAAAGTAAAGGAAACATATTTCTGAAATCCATACACAATCAAAAACAGTGGACACAATGTATTCCGAAAGATATATCAAAAAATTTCTGCCTCAATACATGGATTCGTTCTTTTACAACAAGAGAAAACAAAATATTTTAAATCCAAATGCAATCAGCCAAAGATTCTCTTTCCCTTATATAAACAAATCTCTCATATAACACTCCACATCGAAATAGAGAATCGGTTCATAAAAGTTCCAATTTTTATACAACAACCATACCCGATCAAATTAAGGAGAGTAATAAGGCTATTCACAAGACTTCTTCTTCAACATCTCATTACAAAGCATCGTCACTGTATCATCTCTCTAGATCTCACTCCAATATCCGCGAGACCTAAGCAAATTTGTTTGGTAGAATAAAAGTGTGGATTGACCAGACAAAAAAGGGATTTATTTCTTTTGCAATTCAGCCCATAATCTTTATTCTTTTGCACAGGCAGCTAGGAGTGTTTGTTTGTATTTAATTTGTTTTGTATTTTGTGCTTTAGATTTTCTAGGTGAGCTACGTGGTATAGTTCAGGGACTCTGATCACAACGTATTAAGTTTAAACGAGATTAATAGGCATATGATTGGTATATTCAGGTTAACAGAGAGTGCGAGTTTACAGGTGTTGCAAGCGTTCGAATATATAATTCTAGCAGTAACTTTAGGGGCGGTAATAGATACTAATAGATTAGTGACCGAAGCTGGATATATATGTGTCGATTATTTTTTGCATTTACATTTCCGCACTTTATTTTATCTGTATATCTACGAAATTTTTAAATATCATATCTACCCTCCTCTAGGTATATTGCACGATTCTATCAAGTGGTATCAGAGTCGGTTGTTAAAAAAAATCTGATATCATGTCTCACTCTAGTTGTAGATTTAGTGAGAGTTGGTTCATTATTAGTCCACATATTTTTAGCAGAGCAGTTTTTCAAATTGAAAATTTAAAATGGAATTTTATTTAAAATTTATTGATCTTGGAATGTTGGATATCCCTGAAAATGGTTGTGATATGGTAGATAAAAATGAGACATGATATCAGATTTTTCTCTGATACCACTTGTTAGAATTGTACAATATACCCTAGAAGGAGGGTGAATAGAGTATTTAAAAATTTCGCAGACAGATAAAATAAATTGCAGAAATGGAAATGGAAAAAATAAAAGACACATAGATATATCCAGCTTCGGCCACTAACCCATTAATGCCTATTGTTATTCCCAAGATTACTAATAAAATTATACATTTGAACGCTTATAACACATGTACACTCAAATTCTCTGCTAACCTGAATATATTAATCTTATACCTAGTAACCATGTCCGAACTCAATACCCTGTGATCAGAATACCTGAACTAAATCACGTAACTCACCTAAAAATCTAGAGTTCAAAATACAAAACAAATAAAATACAAACAAACACTCCTAAATTTTTATGCAAATAAAGATTATGAGCTGAATTGCAAAAGAAATAAATATCCCTTTTTCTTTTGTTTAGGCGTGAAGGCCAATCATTTCGGTTATCTGAGTTTGCCTCACCGGCGATGTTCTCAAATGCTATTAGATCGGGGTTGAGGTGGCATATCATAAAGGGTAGATAGTTTCGAGAAAACTGAAGCTAAGGTGCTTGTGAACTACTCGACTGGTCAGTTCATACTTTTATTCTACCAAACGAATTTGCCGAGTCTTACTGATGTTGGAGTGAGATATGAAGAGATTATATAGTGATGATGTTTTGTGTTGAGATGTTGAAGAAGTCTTGTGAATAGCCTTATTACTCTCTTTGATTTAATCGGATATAGTTGTATGAAAATTGAAACTTATATAAGCTGATTCTGTAATCCGATGAAGAGTGTTGTATGAGAAGTTTATATATACAGGGGATATAGAGGGATAGAGAGAATCTTTGACTAATTGCATTTGAATTTGAAATATTTTGTTTTATCTTGTTGTAAAAGAACGAATCCGTGTATTGGGGCAAAAAACTTTTAATGTATCTTTCAGAATATATTGCTCATAATGTTCTTGATTGTGTATGCATTTCAGAAATATATTTCATTTACTTTAGAGTCAAATTTTTTTTCAAGATTCTTTTGTATATACAGCCTTTTTTATTGAATAATTCATTTCTCGTACTACTATATGAACAGAATCTTTCAATATATTGTACTTGATTTCCTTGAGAATCTTCCTTAGCAATGAATGTGGAACTCATTTGTTGCTTTACTTGGATAAGCAAATATCTCATAACTTTGAATCATTCCTCCATTGAATATTATATATACATATATATATACACATATATATACATACATATATATATAATTTGGACTTGTTTGGATGGACCAAATCTTTACAAAAAAATCTCCATAAGATATTTTCTTTGATATTTTCCCGCTTTGTTTAAATTGATATCTCATACCATGATTTTGAAAACATTTTATACTATATATATATATAGTACTCAAATCCGATGAGATCTATAAGTGGATCTAATTAAATCTCTTACAAAATCAATATCTTGTAAATACGTAACGTTAAACAAACATATTAAAAACAATATATATTTATTAATATCAAACATAAATTGATTGCAATATTTCACAATATTTATATTTTGATAATAATATATATTAAATTCTACAAATAAAATGCAAACATGTTTGATATACGATACATATAAATCAAGCGTATGAGAGATGATATATGACAAATTAATTGGAATCAAAATTGTGCTCTTTTGATATTTTCGTTTGTAACACACTCTGAAATAAAATCAAATGTAAAAATATATTAGTTATCATCAGGGGGAATTAATTTAAAGGACAAAGATTTGTATATTTTTTGTCTCAAGGACACAACCTCAATATTTTTACCACAAGGACAAACATTCTCCTAAAAATTATTCATAAGGACAAACATTTTTCAAAATTATTCATAAGGACAACAAAACTGCTACCAAGCTAAAAACTGATACCTAAAAACTGCTAACGGTAACTAAAAACTGATACCTAAAAACTGCTATCAATGACTAAAAACTGATACCTAAAGAAAGTTGTCCTTTAGGATAAAATATTGAAGGTCTGTCCTTGAGGCAAAAATGCTGAGAAATTTTGTCCTTGACAATAATTTCCTGTTATCATCAAACAAGATTTATACTCCATATTTTCCTTGTAGATAGGAGAACTTTCTTGAAAATTTAATTCATATTTTTACCTCTTACTTAGTCACGTTTTACGATTTCTTCCTTTTCGACTTCAAATACTTTTATCAACTTTCTCACCTACTTTTAAGCATTTAACCTCGTATCAAAACTTGATTTCTACTCAACATTTCCAAGCTCATCTCAGCAACAACCTCTCAAGGTGTTAGGGATAAGATACCAACCTAACAGTCTTAAATCTTTATTTTAAATCAACTTTTGAAATTAAAAGCTGTGACGGTTAACAGTAATTTACAGTTTTGAAGAAACTAAAGATTTCGATATAATGTAAAAATTCGTGAAGATATTTATACAACTGGACTATCGTTTCTAAAAAATATTAGCATAATTCCAAAAATATATATGCAAAGGAACAAACATAAGAATTTTAGGGAACGAAATAATGGAGAATTCATAGACACACACGCGCTCGTATATATATATAAGTAGAATCTCACTCAAATTTAGATTTTAAATACTCAGCACTCCTTGGTTTAGTACTCTCAAGGTCACAAGTCTAATTCCCACTAAAACACATTTATATATAATGTGTATTAGAATAACTTAACTTCGCTTGATTCACTTTATTTTCAAGCGCCCAAGTTCGAATCTTATTAATCTCATATATTTTAGAATCACGTAGTTCACTTAAAAAACATTTAATGTTTTCCTATTACGTTCGTTCTTACTTATAAATTTCAATCAAAATCCAATCTCAAATCCTATGATCTTATATTTTTGGACAAATTTTCAAAGTAGGCTAGTTTATAAAACTATTTCGCGATGGGAGCTGGTTTTGAAACTTATTATCAAACAAGGCTGGTTTCCGCCTAGTCAGCAGCCAACTCAGCCATCTTATAACTGCCACGAGAAAGCGCAACTATGAGTTGCGCTTCTCTTATTTTGTTCTTGGCGCAACTTTGAGTTGCGCCAATTTTTTTTTTATTTTTCCCGTATGCGCAACTCCAAGTTGCGCATACTTCTACCTTTAAGCATGCGCAACTCATAGTTGCGCCTGCTGTAATATAGCGTAGGCGCAACTATGAGTTGCGCCTGCAGGTAGCTGCTGTTAAAACAGAGACAGCAGCTACCCCCTCTCTTCATAACCCCAAAAAAATTTCCAAACTCCAAAACCTCTCTCATGCCCGAACCCACCACCTCCAAACCCAAATTTTAGCCAAACTCCACCAATTTTTCACAAAATTTACAAATTTCTTCTTCATTCTTCGATTAAACCAAAGCTACAACAATGGAAGCGGGATCCTCTTCAACAAAAATAGATTTTGGTAATTTCTAAACCCTAGTTTTTTTGATTTATTTGTTATTTGCTTATAATTTGGTTGTATTTTCTAGAAATATTTTCAAATAGCATGTTGTACATCTTAGTAATCCAATGTGAACCGTTAAATCACTAATTGGTTGTAAACGATTTGTAAAAAATGGTTTTTTTTGCATGAACTTTGAAGAACCGGAAAGCGGACCGGTAGACGGTAGCGTGCTTTATATGCAGGATAATCACCGCTCTAATGTTGAAGAGTTAATGAGGGTAATATTATTTGTTTTGTAATTGTAGTAAATTTTTGCAAGCTATTTCGCATTTTGAATAAAATGTATGTTATAATCCTTTGTTTGCAGAGTGTAAAACCGGTGGATTGTCTGGATCATTCGCAAAGTTTTGAAGACTTGATGGAGATGGTTGGAGATCAACGTGTTCAACAATTACTACATCAAGCCGGATTCTGGTATTTCATGCAGATCAAATATATCAGATTCGACAGGTCATTAATCACAGCTTTAAGCGATAGATAGAGACCTGAGACTTGCACTTTTCATTTTTCGGTGGGAGAAATGACAATTACACTGCAAGATGTATCTATTTTGCTTGGCCTTCCCATTGAAGGCGCCGTGTTGAATTACGGTGGTAACGTGGACGCCGAGGAGGTATGCCAACGTTTGCTTGGCGAAATTCCACCCCCTGAAGCGGTTGTCAATAGAAGAAAGTTGAAGGTCAAATGGCTAAATGACCTTATAATCGGCAGGGAGATTTCGGTCGATTCATCTATTGAGGAGATAGAACAGTTTACACGGGCTGTCATATTGCTTCTTATAGCATCCCGTCTTTTTGCGAACCATTCGAAGGGTAGAGTTAGCGTTAAATGGTTGTACTTGCTGGAGGATTTTACTACCATTTCCGATTATTCATGGGGTAGCGTGGTTTTGTGCGCATTGTACAAGGAGTTGGATAATGTGGCACTAAGAAAAACGAACGGGTTAGCTGGTTGCCTAACACTTCTGCAGGTATGTTTGTTTTGACTTATTGGTGTACCAAATTTATGAAATATTTTGAAAGACGTTTCTTAACACTGATAATATGCAGGTATGGTCTTGGACGCGTATTTCTATTGGACGACCAAATGTTCGTGCCAACGTCGCTCCAGGATTACCTTATAGGGCAAGGTAAAAGCAACCCGAAACTTACAGTGAATTTTTTTTTGATTTCTACCAATATTCACACACTTTTTTTATAATGACTGTAGATGGACCGGAGATAGACGTTGGCGAGATAATCCGGCACGTCATCCTACATTCTATCGCAATGAGCTCGATGTTATGGACGAGCATGCTGTTGACTGGACGCCATACACGGCTGAGATCGTACAGGATCTGCCGCCTATTTGCTTGGACGGGGAGCATAGTTGGTATGCAAGGACCCCGATTATTTGCTTGCAAAGTGTAGCCATGCACTACCCCGACATAGTGCTGAGGCAATATGGCCTTCGTCAGCATATACCGGATCCAGCCGAACAGATTTTTCCGCACGGTTGGAATAGAGACTTGTACAACACGTACGTCGCAAGGTGGGATCACAGGTTGGATCACGTTCAGGCTGAACGCGTACCAAGAATTTCAATCGAACAATACTACAGTTGGTACTGGCATATCACACGGCGATTTGTTCTTAAAGAATCGTCAACCAGACTGCCCAGATATGCTCCATGGGGACCGGTGGAACGTGATTTGGTACGTGTTTATAAGTTTAAACCTTTGAACTTCCGCATAAAGCTTTACTTACTTGCATCATTGATTTTTGTGTTTTAGGTTCAAGGGTTGTATATGATTTCCAATGAAGTTGACGATGTCCTGGCAGATCCTGCAGATGAGGACAGAGTACAAGGAAAGTGCTTCAACATCAAGGAGATTATCAAGTCGCTTCTTGGTAGGCATAAGCTGGAAAGACCACCACCGTATGTGCCTCGTCCGCCCCAGGCTTTTGGTCGTACCTACCAAAGAAGACGTTTTAGAGGCACGGGGGGTCCTTCACAAGGTAATCAGCCGGGGCAGGAAATAGTTGAAGCCGGACCATCTCAACCGCCTCCGACCCAAACTCAAATGACACTACGCGATCGCAGAAACATAAGAAGATAGGGTTGTGTTGGTCTGTATTTTGGTTGCTTTGTGTTGAAGCTGTAATGGCTTGAAACTTGCTGGTATGTAGGTGTTTCGATGTTGTACTATTGACTTAAAACATGTTGGTATATGAAATATGATGTTCCGTATGAAATATTTCACTTATTTGAATGAAATGTTGTTATTTGAATGAAATGGTGTACCTTTATGTTGGTGTTGTTGTTATTAGAATGAAATGATGTTATACGAAAATTGATGGAAATATGGAAAGCCCATATATCTCTCTGGAAAGTTGCAAGCGCGACTTGTTGTTGCGCATTCAAGAATATACTAGGCGCAACTATGAGTTGCGCCTATCAATTTCGTTCGTGCGCAACTTTGAGTTGCGCCTGTATACTTGGGCTATCTCCTGGCCCAACAGCAGTATATAAACATCACAACTCCACAAACCCATTTTCTTTCAGAAACCCTAGCCTCCATTTCCATTATTTTTACTACCAGCAACACAACATTCCACTCAAACTCATTTAATTATACGAAGGTTAACAAAAGATTGCACGTTCATCTACACTTGAGGTAAATATTTGAAACCCTATTCCAATAATGTTTGATAGATCTAGTGTTGACATTTAACTTTCTGTAATTTCGATAGATCAATGACTACCGTGCCGATTATTTGTCACTATGACGGCGATTTAGTCGTCGATGAAAATAGCAAGCCAACCTATGTTGGCGGAAAACATAAGGGATCGAAAGTCAGGAGGGGTTGCAATTTTCTTGAGCTGAAAACTGCAATTTACAAAGCTACAAAGATTGCTTCTACGGAGTTCGACATCTCGTTGGTAAGTAAATGGGTAACGGATGACGGACCAATTGCTATTGAGGTAAACGACGACGACGACGTCGATTCTATATTTTGTGTAGGGATGAAAGTAATTGAGCTGTATGTTAAGAAGACGGAGGTGGTACATACAACTGAACAGCAAGCTCAAATCTTTGATTATGCAAGTCAACCCGGACCTAGTAATACTGCTGAGCGAAGTCAACTGTATTACCCACACTACTCTTACCAGCCACCGAACGTTTACGCACAAGCAGCCGGGTATGCTTTTATGTGCTTCTTAATGTTTTACTCATGTTTTTTGTACTTAACAGTCCACTGTTTGTGTACAGGTACGGTGGCATGGCATATCCATCGCAGTCACCCGGGTATGGTTTCCTTCCTTATCCATCGTATCCTCCACAGTCAATTCCAACCCCAAATTCAAACGACTACTTGCATGAAATTGAAGATGAAGATGTTGACACCGAGGACATGGAGGGTGGAAATGTCGATATCCAAATTTCCCATTTGGATAGCATGGAAATCGCTGCTTCGTTTGACGAAGATGAAACATGGATCGAATCTATGAATGTTAACAATGACGCTCCTTTAGATGATATTCCAAAGGAAGTTGTTGACACTGATGAGCATATCGAGATGGAAGAACCATTAGACGATGACCAATGCAATGATACAATAATGGAAAGATCTATTGTGCAGGAATGTCAATTTACCGACGAAATGTTCGATCTGGAATGTGTGGAGAAGGGCCCTCGAGTTGGTATGATTTTTAAATCGAAGGAATCTTTAATTGAACATATAAGCGAATGGTCGATAAAGTGTTCAGTTTCATTTAAAAACATAAAGTCCCGCGCTAGAGAGTTCACTGCTATATATGATATTGATGCTAATTGTCCATGGCGGCTTCACGCTATTGTGTCTAAAAGAGATCATATTGGGTGGTGGATGATAAAAAAATACGGTGGTGATCACACTTGCTCAAATCCAATCATCAACTCAAACCACAAACAAGCAACAGCCAAATTCATTTGCACCAAAGTCCTTCCACATGTTCGTTCGAACCCAAGTTACACTGCGAAATCTGTCCAAGAGCTTATGGCAAACACTTACAAAATTCAAATAAGCTACATGAGAGCCTGGAAAGGACTTAGCAAAGCGGTGTCTACAATATTTGGCGATTGGGAATCTTCGTACAATGACTTGCCTCAGTATCTTCGTGCTATACAGAAATGCAATCCAGGTACTGTTTATCATGTACATACAGAAGGAGTACAATTTTGGGGGGCTTTTTGGGCATTCGGACCGAGCATTGCAGGTTTCAAGCATTGTCGTCCGGTTCTTTCTATTGACGGAACACATCTGTATGGTAAATATCAAGGTACATTGCTTGTAGCTACAGGAGTTGATGCAAACAACTCTCTTTTCCCTTTGGCATTCGCTATTGTAAGGACGGAGTCGGCGGAAACTTGGGGTTGGTTTTTTTCATGCATGAGACACTTAATTCCATCTTTAAATGCAAGATGCATTACATTCATTTCCGATAGAATGAAAGGAATTCCAACCGCCTTGCAAGAGAAGTGGAGAAGAGCACATCATCATCGCTTCTGCCTACGCCATTTGAAAGCAAACTTTAAAAAAGCTGGTTTTGGTAGTAAGATTTTGCAAAACTTATTTCATGCTTCTGCTGAAGCAAGAGATGAGTTAACATACAAAGAACTCAGAGACCAACTAAAAAATGTGAGTCCGGCTGCTGACAGATGGATTGATAGAAGTCTCCGACATAAGGATGAACAGTGGACTCTTTACAAGGACAACGGTGAACGTTTTTGTATGATGACTACCAATGCTTCGGAAAGTTTCAATGGAGTTCTTAAAGGTGCAAGATCGTTACCGGTAAAGGCGTTAGTGGCACGTACCTTTCATCGTCTTAATAGCTACTTCTACAGAAGACGTACGGATGGAATGGATTACGCATCTACGCTAACGCCTAATTATGACAGAATGATGGAAAAATATTCAGCAGAAGCACGTACTATGAGCATTAACAGGTTCAGCTTAACGGAGTGGCAAGTAACAGACACAAACGCGTGCAACTACACAGTAAATATTGCCAATGACAGCTGCAGCTGTTCATGCAATATTCCTATTCTAACCCATTTTCCATGTCCCCATGTTTTAGCTGCATGCGCACGATGTAGAGGAGGAGCGAACAGAGCTTACCATGAACTTATTTCTTCTTGGTTTACGGCAGATAGTTATAGACATAGTTATTCTCCGGTCTTTCATCCAGTACCCGACAGCAGATATTGGGATGTACATGAAGGACCTACTATAATCCCGCCGCCAACGCGAAGGAATGCAGGAAGACCGAGGTCCACAAGAATAAGGGGAGTCATGGACGAAATGGATGACAGAAGACAGGACAGATGTGGACAATGCGGTAACTTGGGTCATAAGAGAAGAACGTGTGGGAAGCAATAAATATTTTACTTGTTTCTACTACTTCTGTCAATCCTGAACTGTATAACTTGTATTTTTATTCTGTACGCAACTTTGTTATCAAAAACTATCATATGTCAAACATTTACATTACTTGCTATGTTATGTTACTTAGATTTTATTTATACCCAGCTTTTGTATGAATTTTCCGCAGTTTTACATCTATCGTCAACTAAACATAACAGACAAACAATAATACATCATCTATTGCATATTCATTACAACAACCAAGCAAAAATAGAACCAAGTAATACAGCATTCATTAAAACTAAAGCATACATAACTCAATTGAACAAGTCTGATACACATCCATTACATTACAGTTGCATTACCCAGTTTACTAGACCCCTTTCCAAATTGGATTTACGGACTGCAAATATTCTACTTGATGTCGAAGCTGGCTTTTTTCCTTTTCCAAACGTCTCACTTCGGCTTGCATCTCTAGCGCATACTCCACTCCCCTAGGGGTCAACGGACGATCTAGCCATTTGAAGAAATTACAGCACTCAACACCTTTCGGGTTAGTTATATGATCAAGGTAACCGGCACATCCGTAAAACCAACGTCCAGCATTTGTTTGAGTCTTGCATACAACTACCTCACAAACATCTCCACAGTGGCAAAGTGGATGTCTATCTTGTCTCACTCGTCCTTCGCCGCTAATTTGTTTCCCCGGTCTTTGATTCGTTTCCCCTAAGCAGATTTGATTATCCAAAGCAGATTGAACAACAACACCATTAGCCGACAGAACTATCTCAAATTGAGCTTCAGGAACTGTTTCAAACTGAGTTTCAGAAACAAATTCATTTTCAGCTTCCATCCGTTCAACAAATTGAACCAAAACTTCATTTGGAATCTCCCAATTATCCATAAAAATTAGTGGTACTGTAAGTGTGGGTGAAGGGATTGTTGTAGCTTTGGTTTAATCGAAGAATGAAGAAGAAATTTGTAAATTTTGTGAAAAATTGGTGGAGTTTGGCTAAAATTTGGGTTTGGAGGTGGTGGGTTTGGGCATGAGAGGGGTTTTGGAGTTTGGAAATGTTTTTGGGGTTATGAAGAGAGGGGGTAGCTGTTGTCTCTGTTTTAACAGCAGCTACCTGCAGGCGCAACTCATAGTTGCGCCTACGCTATATTACAGCAGGCGCAACTATGAGTTGCGCATGCTTAAAGGTAGAAGTATGCGCAACTTGGAGTTACGCATACGGGAAAAATAAAAAATAAAAATTGGCGCAACTCAAAGTTGCGCCAAGAACAAAATAAGAAAAGCGCAACTCATAGTTGCGCTTTCTCGTGGCAGTTATAAGATGGCTGAGTTGGCTGCTGACTAGGCGGAAACCAGCCTTGTTTGATAATAAGTTTCAAAACCAGCTCCCATCGCGAAATAGTTTTATAAACTAGCCTACTTTGAAAATTTGTCCTATATTTTTTAGCTATTTTCATAAAGTAAGCATGATCTTTATTCAAATTTCATTGATTTTATTCTTTGAAATATAACCTCCATTGTGATGGTTAATATATTCCAATGAAAATATAAGGATTGGAGCAGGAAATTCATATTCTCACCTCATACCCGTGGATACCGACTCGAGCTAGTTTATTGATCCCACCAGTGCATTGGTGTGTGCGCGCGCGAGCGCGCGTGATGAAACTAATCATAAAGAGAGAATTTTCTGTTCTGCTTTTAAATTATGATATAATTTCTGTTTCTATTTAATTATCCAGATTAATTTAGCATAATTTTTTGCCTTACATTTAATTCAATCTCATTAATGGAACGAGGTGAAGATATATAGCCGGACAATCAAAGATTATTTCAGTTGCATATTTTTTCTGAAGGAACCCGACGTTCCTACTCAAATCAATCATCAAAGATTAACAAAAAAGGAAAAGCTATTAAAAGATTAACAAAAAAGGAAAAGCTATTAAAAGATTAACAAAAAAGGAAAAGCTATCAAACACAATGTAGATCACCTGCTTCTCCTTGAGCAACTCAATGCACAACCCCTTCAGCGTAACCAAATCATCCTGTATTTTTTTAATACGGCCAATGATTTTACATGGGTTCGCCTGGTAAACAGATTCCGACAATAAAAATAAATTAAAATGTTACAAAGTGAAATTTGAGTAATTAGGAAAATCTAGGGTTAACGTACATGATCGGGATAAGTGGCTTGGAATTCATGATCGATGCTGCGCTGAACGAGCAAGAGATCTCGATCAGCTTTTACTAGTAGCTCGTTCAAATCATCTAGCGCTGAGTGGTGATTTCTTCTGTCGTCCATTTTCATTATCTTGTTTTTCTTTTGTTACGTCAGTTGTTTATTAGTCGAAATCGGCATCTTAAGTGCAGACCAAAAGATTACCTCTTGGAGAAAGAAAGGTGCAGTTCCTGTACAATCTTTACCCCGTCTCCGTAGGGGAAGCGTCGGATCGGTCGGAAGCCCCAAATGTGTTAGTTTTTCAGTTCTGCTGTGGCAATGTTGGAAGACGATACGTTGCGTCGGGGACGCTAACTAATAAAATTAAATTTTTATAAATTTCTAAAATTAATAACTTCAGCAAATTAGGTCCGTTTGATATGCGTTTTTTTGCATTGTGATCGTATCAAAGTGCTCTATATTATGGAGTTAGTTCGAACCGAATCCAATCAATTTATAATTTTACTATTTATTTATTTGTTTATTTTTTGCAAATTATTGATACATATTATTTGTTAAAAAACAAATATTAATTATTTAAATATAAATCAATTTCATTTTAATTTTATTATTGTGTTTTTTAAGATATTACAGTTTTACAATGATATTGATTCATATTTTATCATTGTATTTTTTAAGATATTTTAATTAATTTGCATGTATTTGAATTTAAAATGTATTAGTTTGTTTTAATGAAAAATTGAGTAATTTAATTTTTATTATTTGCAATTATTAAACTCATATTACACAATAAAAATAATAATTAATAAATTCTAAATCAATTAAATTAAAAATCACAACTCAAATACCCTGCTTAAAATCAAATACCATGTGTCGTAGCCCCAAACGCATTTCTCGTTCACCCAACTTTCGAGCTTAAATAGTTAGTTTAGATGCTCCACTCAGATTCTCTGTTTCTGTTCATTGCAAACGCATCCTATGTTGCATGTTCATTGTTGTATATATTATTATGCTTTAAAATAAAGTTCTGATATTCATGAAAAAAACAGAGTGGGACTATTTTTTGCAGTTTTAAACATAAAGTTTTAAACCACTTCTCATGGCATTTTTGTGTGTGTATACAAATAATGTAAACACGGGTAATGGAAAAGTTAACATACGTTCTTTGTATGCTTACACAATAAATGCCATGTATCTTGCATAATATGTAATCGCAGAACACAGATATAAGGCAACTTAATGAATAAGATGGGTGCTGAAAAGTGAAAACACATGTTGTGGTCATAAACAGATTGCTAATTCAACTAAAGCAGATGTAAATAAAATTCAATAAAGAAAGGAATAAAGAATAACGGATTAAGATGGACAGTTTCTGAATTGGGTAAAGCTTAGGTAGCCAACCATGATTATTGGCATGTCTTACTATCATAAGTAATGAGAAAAAGTAAAGTCGAGCAAACAAATATAGATGCGGCCATATACTAGACCAAGTCAAGAGGCATTAGATAATAACCAAGTCAAGAGGGCAAAACCGTAATTTGTTAATAGAATGAGCGATTGTGCATTGTACAATATAAATAGCACTGTGTAATCAGCAATTTATATACTATCATCGGTTCAAACTTAATAAAAGTTTTTCATTATAATCGGAATTCTCTCAAATCTTATCTTGGTATCAGAGCTCGGCCCTAGCCTAACGGCATCATTGGACTTAGATCGTGCCTTGCCAAAACTCCATCACAGAAATCTCATCACGTGGAGTGGTTGTACGCATCTCTCCTCGGAATTAAATTCATCATTGGAGAGGTTGAAGATATCAGAAAATTCTTTTTGATATCGCCTTGTAGTTCATCAAGCAACAGTTCAAGAATTCAGTTCCTGAATTCTACCAGATAGTGCCTCGCTAGAAAAGTGATCGGACTCATCATCATCATCATCTCTATTTCAGGCTGCACTACCACTAACCATCAGAATACCTATTTTTCTTTTCTTTTCGTCACCTGGCTAGATTCCCTTATTCTTGAGTAATGGCAAATGAAGGTGAAGATCATTCCTCAACCTCATCACCACCACCAGCAGGAACCAATCCCACAATGTCAAATCCATCAGATGGCCCAATCAAGGCTCTCATTAATCCTTAAAGCCGGATCATTAGCAGTCAGTTGAATGAGAGTAATTTCTTGATGTGAAGGTTTCAAGTAAAGACAGTCATAAGAGATATGGGTTAGAAGACTTCATTCTTGGAACTGCACAGATCCTAGAGAGATACACTGTAGATGATGAAGGAAAAATTGTTAGCAATAAAGAATACATCAAGTACACAAGACAAGATAATTTACTCGGTGCCTGGCTGATGTATACTATTAGTGCCAACCTTTTACCACAAATAGTGGGATGCAAAAGTTCTCATGAAATATGATCAACAATTGAACAGATCTTCAATTCACAATCAGCAGCGAAAAGTATGCACTATAAAAGGCAGCTGCAAAATTCTAAAAAGGAAAACATCCCAATGAATGAATACTTGATGAGGATAAAGACATTATGTGATCTACTCGAAATAGCAGGCCACAATATATCAGAAACTGAGATAATTCTAACCATTTTAAATGGTCTTAATGATGAATATGAGTCAATAGTTGTAGTTATATCCTCAAGAGACACATTACCAACAATGCAATATGTACATGCTACCCTACTTTCTCATGAGGGAAGACTTGAACAAAGAAGATCATCAGAATCAAACTTTTTAATAAGTTTTGCAGCAAAAGGCAAGAATCAAGAAACAAACTCGAACAATAAAACTGACTCAAATAATCAACAATATCAGAGAGGGATAAGATCCTCAAGATCAAGAGGCAGAGGCAGAGGCAAGTGGAATACAAATAACAGCAGGCCAAAATGTCGAATATGTGAAAGGATGGGACACATAGCATTAAAGTGTTATTTCATATTTGATGGAAGCTTCACACCACAAACAAATGCAAGTAATCGGAGAAACAATTACTCAAATGCAAATCTAACTGAAACAACAAGGTCAATAGAAGAAGTAAGAAATCATAGCTTGAATCTCTGTGAGACTGCAAAGCCCGAAGACATTATGAATGACTACTGGTACCCAGATTCTGGTGCCACCAACCACATCACCCATGGTCTTCAAAATCTGAATCTTGGAAATAAGGAGTACAAAGGTACATAATCAATTTGTGTTGGTAATAGTGAGTCACTTGAAATAACACATACTGGTCATTCTAGCATAATAGGGAAGAGACAACTACACTTAAACAATTTACTGAGAGTACCACAAACTAAAAAGAATCTTATGAGTGTCTCTCAGTTTGCTAATGATAATAATGTGTATTTTGAATTTTACCTAAAATTTTGTCTAATCGGGAACATACTGAATAAAGAAATATTATTACAGGGTAGGATGGACAAAGGACTTTACAAGTTCAACTTGATCAAACCCGGAAATTCAACAAAGCAGGAAACTTGGTGTAATATTGTAGAATCAAATGTTAATCAAAATAAAAGTGTATTTGATCTTTGGCATTTTAAACCAGGACATCCAAATCCTGGTCTTGTAAAACAAATATTAAGTAGTAATAACATCAGTTTTGATAAAATTCTTCTTCTTATGTATGTACTTACCATCAGATGGAGAAAAGTCACAAATTAGCCTTTTTAGACTCACTTACTGCATATAACAGGCCATTAGAATTAGTGGCAACTAATCTTTGGGCTCCATCTCCTATTAATTTTGATTATGGTATTAATTATTATATCTCTTTTGTTGATGCCTATTCAAGATTTACTTGGATATGCTTTCTGAAAACAAAATCAGAAACATACAGTGCAGTATTACAATTTATTACACAAGTGGAAAAGCATGTTAACTGTCCATTGAAGGTACTACAAAATGATGGTGGTACTAAATTCAAACCACTTAAAAAATATTTTGAAAAAAGAGGAATCATACATAGAATTACCTGCCCTCACACCTCTGAACAAAATGGTCTGGTGGAAAGAAAGCACAAACATACAGTGGAATCAAGACTCACATTGCTCGCTCAAGCCTCTTTGCCACCGAAGTTCTAACCAGATGCCTTTAATACTTCAGTCTATTTAATCAACAAGCTACCAACAAAAACTCTAAAGAACAAGAGTCCAATAGAGCTTCTATCAGACTGCAAACCAAACTATATAAGACTGAAGACATTGGATGCTCATGCTTCCCCTATCTCAGGCCCTATAACACTCACAAGCTAGAATTCAGATCATCTCCATGTACATTCCTGGGGTATAGCAATAATCAGAAAGGATACAAATGTCTGACCAGCAAAGGTAAGACAATAATATCAAGACATATTGTGTTTAATGAGAATATTTTTCCTTTTGCAAACACTGATGTCAAGACCACTCAGAAAGTATACAATGCAAAAACATCAATCCTTGTAATACCGGTTTACCAAGACAATCATAATGAAAGGCCAGATAAACAAGCACAAGACATGAATGGCTCACAACACACAGTATCTTATCCAAGATCAGGTCATGAGACATTGGAAAACATTCCTCGGAGTGATCAACATCAAATGCAGGATGAAGATCATAGAGTTCAAGACTCTCAGTCATCCAACACTGAAACTATTTCCAGCATCAACCTAGATCCTCAGCCATCACCTACAAGAGTTCAACATCACATGATAACTAGGGCAAAAAGTGGCATATTTAAACCCAAGGGTTACACTATAGTTATCAATCATGAAGAGCCAATAACATATGAGCAAGCTGTGAAATGTAGCAAATGGAAACATGCCATGGATGAGGAATACAATGCACTCATCAAAAACAAAACTTGGTGCCTCATTCCATTACCAAAGAACAAGAATTTAATTGGATGCAAATGGATATACAAAGTAAAATGAAATTCAGATGGCAGCATTACAAGATACAAGGCAAGACTAGTAGCCAAAGGATATACTCAACAATATGGCTTTGATTTTACAGAGACATTCTCTCCAGTAGTTAAGCTAACAACCATCAGAATAATTCTCACTTTAGCCTTACATAATGCATGGAAGATAAAACAACGGGACGTAAACAATGCTTTCATAAATGGTGAATTATAAGAAGAAGTATACATGGAGCAACCATATGGGTATGAACTGAACAAGGATACTAGTATGGTATGCAGATTAAATAAAGCAATTTATGGACTCAAACATGCACCAAGAGTACGTATGACAAAGTAAAGGCAACACTAGTAAAGCTACGATATACTGCTACAAAGTCAGACGGTTCACTGTATGTTAAACTCAATGGATGTACAGTGACTTATATACTGGTTTATGTGGATGATTTCATAATAACGGGCAATAATGAAGATGAAATCAAATAAACTATGCAACATCTAAATCAAGAATTCTCCATTAAGGATCTAGGTAATCTTAATTACTTCCCGAGTATAGAAGTAATCAGCAAATCACAATCAGAACTAATTTTATGTCAAAGGAGATACATTTCAGAGATACTTATAAGAGCAAAAATGGATAAAGCAAACTCTCTACCAACTCCAATGATAAGCAATCTACAATTGTCGAAAAACAGAGGAGAAGCCATAATCAATGAAAAAGAATATAGAAGCATTGTTGGTGCTCTATAGTATGCTACAATCACAAGACCTGATATTGCATACAGTGTGAACAAGGTGTGTCAATTCATGCAAAAACCATTAAGTGAGCACTGGAAAGCAGTTAAGCGAATTTTAAGATACTTAAAGGCAACATTAAATCATGGCTTACTACTAAAATCATGTAAAACATTGAGTATACAAGCTTACGCTAATGTAGATTGGGCTACTGACCTAGATGACCAAAGATCAACTTTAGGCTATTGCATATATCTGAGAGAAAATTCCATTTCATGGTGTTCGAAAAAGCAAACAACCATCTCACGCAGCAATATAGGAGCGTGGCAAGCATAATTATAGAAATCATGTGGATAGAGTTTCTGCTAAGTGAAATAGGGTTTCAGCCGAAGACCAAATCAGCGATATGGTGTGATAATTTGAGCATAGTTGCACTTATAGCAAATCTCATACTTCATTCTAGAACAAAGCACATCGAGATCGACCTTTATTTTGTTTAAGAACAAGTATTAAAGGGAAAACTCCACATAAATCACTTACCATCTACTTACCAGAAGGCAAACATATTCACTAATCCTTTATCGAGCAATAATTTCTTGCGATTGAAGGAGGATCTGAGAATTAAAGAAGTTGATGGCGGTAGAGAAGAGAAACAAGATCCTAGTTTTGTTTGAAGGGAGATATCATAAGTAACGAGAAAAAGTAAAGTCGAGCTAGCAAATATTCATGTGACCATATACTGGACCAAGTCAAGAGGCATCGGATTATAATCAAGTCAAGAGGGCAAAACTGTAATTTGTTAATAGAATGAGCGGTTGTGCACTTTACAATATAAATAGCACTGTGTAATCAGCAATTTATATACTATCATCAGTTCAAACTTAATAAAAAAATTCATTATAATCAGAATTCTCTCAAATCTTATCTCTTACTGCCTCACTATCCCTCGCCATCTTATGTTCATGTTATACGACAAATTTATGTCCAAACCTAGCATTTTGTTGCTTCGTTTCTTCCATTGTTCTAGTAGTGCAAGGCTCAAATAGTGTTTTGAGTATTTAGACCAAACCGAGAAAAGTTGATTATTCCGGCTTGCTCTTTCTCTCTCAACTAATCTTCCTATTGACATAATATTATCGCTTTTTTGTTAGTAATGGAAAGAAATACCAACTTGTTGATATTGATATGGTCAAAAAATATAAAATATAATGTTAGGGAAATGTGCAATATTGTATATGAAACTAAATTTTAAATTTGCATGATACGAACCTACATTTTTCGACATGAACATCATCTTATAACCTTCACCATTATAAGGTAGTTATAGTGAATAAAATAATCACTATAGCAAAATAAGTTTGATATTGATATTTTAGTCATTCTAACAGTGACTCACTGACCAAACAGTCTTAGCAATATTTGAAATGCAACTGCTTTGCCATACCTTCACGATAAACCACGACCAAAACATGATGTAGCTTGCCTCTTCCTTTTTACATAGTAAAGAAATAAATCTCCAATAATTTAACAATTTACATGCAGACAATGCAACAACTAACTGTGATCAAGATTATAAGTTTATCTTACAAAGTACTAAATGAGTAGGCAACAATCTAGCAATTTTCTCTGAATGATTAAACAAATAAGAGAAAGTAGGTTCATTCTGTTACACAAATATTAAATTAATAAGTTTGAAAATACGCAAAAAATGGGTAGATCAAAAAATTGAAACGGTTACAACACTCTCATAGTGTGAATCTAATTTTTGTATGGTTAAAAGAGAACATATATAGAATGAAATGGATTTGGAATTACAAATTCAAAGAGAGGGTTGCGTGTGTGTCTATACACACACACACATACATATACACACATACATACATACCTATCATACACTCTTATATAAGCATAAATAAATATATGCATGTATGCAAGAAACCCAATAACATATTTAAAAACTCAACTGTTTAAGGAAAATATTTTAGCAAGATAAACATATGACAGGAGGTGTTCGTATGGAAAAAAATGTGAAGTTAATAATTAAGTCAATATATAGCCAAAAATATGCATATACTGCTTATATACATATGTACATTTTAGTTAATCGGTTATTTAATGGTACAATGAGTTGCTAACTAAAAAAGATTGGTTATTAAAAAGGTAATGCATATTAGTGGAAGAGTGAGCGTTTGGTTTATCCGATGATGAAAATTGTTAAACCGAACTAAAACCATTAAAAATAAAAACTAAACCAAATCGAAGGAACTAAGTTTGGTTGGATGGTTTGTTATCTGATTTAACCAAACTAAAAATGATTCATATTTTATATCTAGAGTATCCATTATACTTTAAAATAAAACAAAAATATAAGATTAAAGTATTCTTATTTAGTATTCTTATGTTTTTTAATAGTAATTTTGATACAAGTATGATAAATAAAATTTGACCAAAGATCATTATACTATTAGTAAATTTGATAATATAATAAAAGTTCGGTAAATTTGGTTAAATCGATAACCAAGCTAATTTTTTTACGAACCGATTAAAAACTAATCTAGTTTCAAAATCAAACTAAACTGACCAAAATAAATTGGTTTGGTTGGTTTATTTTGAATACTCATCCTGATGTGGCATTCAAAATGAACATACAAACAAATAATAACATTTTGGAAGAGGGCAACATTATCAATCACTATATTATTGTGGTGTGACGGTTTTGCGAGCGCACGCACGTGTCCGTGCTCTCACACACATATATGTGTGTTTGTGTGTATGAAAAAGATTTAATGGCACCTCTCCTTTGTATTATCCCTTTAACGCCCATTCTTTCCACCATAAGTTTTTGGTTAAATATTAGTTATTTCTCTCTTCCATGTCATATAATTATTTAAATAAAAATTTGTGGTGGAAGTCTGTGTGATAACCCACACCCTAATGGACTTGAATTTTTATTAAATCGAAAACTCAAATCCACCAAGTGCGGATCGTTGGTTTATTATCCTACAAATAAATAATTACATATCAGAGCACTATCGATATATGCTCACACTAGAATAAAAAAGTATAATAAAACATATAATTACTAACCAAGGTTGAAACTTCTAAGGTCAAGTGTCCTTGTTAGTGTCGAGCATGCATAAGGAAATCTGTCCTTCTACCGTTCCCACCTTGCATCGGTATTTTGAACCAAAAATGATACAAATACCCAGAAGTTTTATGTAGTAGACATTAAATGAAGAAAAATAAATGAAAATAAGGAAATAAAAAAGACATCATCGTTTATAGTGGTTGGAAAAGCAAGGCCTATGTCCACTTTGAAGTTTTATTGCTTATTTCAAAATTTGAGGCAGAAGTTCTTGTCGGTCGATACAACTCCAACACTTAGAATTTCAAGATTACAAGAACATCAAAAATAATGGAATTAGAGCCCCAAAAAGATCCCTCAAAAATGAGCCCTACTCCCTATTTATAGAGGTAGGGGGTGCAACGCCCCTAATTTAAAATAGCATTATTCAGAAGATTTCAATAGATAAATTAAATAAAATAATATAAAGATTAGAGTGATAAAGGGATTGAGATTTGAAAATTTATTAGAGGTCGTGCTTAACTAAATAAATATTTAAAAGAATGAGTTTATGGAAATGGTTTTATAAGTTAACTAATAAGAGAATAAGGCAAGGGTATTATGGGGAATAGCCTTCCACCATAACCCTTAAGCCGTAAACCCTTATTCCTATTTTCATTTCACAAGTTCATAATTCTAAAACATAAACCAAAAAGCTCAAGTGGCCATAACCTAGGAGAAAAGAGGAGAAAAATCAATTAAAAGCTAAGGAATCAAGCAAGGAAAATTAACCAAGATCAAATCTCAAGTTCCTTATCCAAAGCAAGGTGAATAATAATCAAAACTATCTCATTTTTGTTTTCATGAACATTTGATTTTGGGTTTTACATTTAAATCCGTTTTGATGATTTTAATGATGATATGCTTGGTTTATAAGCCATGTTTGTTTTAAACAAGAATGTTTGATAAATGTTTGATTCGATTTTAAGATTAAAATTGTATATATTGGATTTCGAATGCCATGAGAATTTAATATGTTATGAAAAAAATTATTTTGGAGATGAATTGAAATTTTCGTAATTATCCAAGCCATGGATAATTTATTATGAATTTTTAAAGGAAGAAATAACTAATTTTGTTTAAAAATTTATTTCGGCTATTATATAAAGGATTTTGGGTCTGAAATTTTTATATGTTAGATAACATATTAAAAGTGAAATTTGATGATTTTTGGAGATTTTCCTAGGTAATTTACTATAGAAATAAATTAATTAAGTTGGAGGACTTAAATGTTTTAATTGTTTTGTTAAAGGGAAGGGCTTCTTTGTTAATTATTTTTAATTAATTCTGAATGAATTCAGCAGTCTTTTAGAAAAGATTTTTGCAAAGGTTACGGCAACCAATTATATTAGGCAAGATAGTTGAAAAGCATTTACTTAAAAAGGCAACAAATCAGTTTTGCATAAATTTATTGTTTCGCCACTTCCAGTAGCAACCTTTCGACTCCATCCCTCCGCCCCTAACCAAGTCGAAACCAACACACATAATATCAATGCTTTGGTACATAGTGGATTGGAGAAGGTGGCAGGTATAGAGTCGAAACCATGCTTTCGAAGGGGTCGAGGCTATTTTAAATAGCTTTCGAAGGTCTTTGTTTTGCTTTTAAAAGAGACGTCGCTTGCCTTGCTTTAATGGATGCTTTCGAAAGGGTTGAATTACCTTTATATAGCTTTCAAAGGAGTTGCCGCCTTTTTGTTAAAAGGGTAACTTTCGAATGAGTTGCCGCATTTTATGTTTTTAAAATGGAGCTTTCGACAGGGTAGTTTTGAACCAAATCGAAACCTTACTCCGCCTTCATATCTTTCGAATAGGGTGAAGTTTTCAATGAGTTCGAAAGGCAAGCTTTGTTTTATAAATACAATAAGCCGCTTCTTAATGCTTTCGAAAGGACTCCGATAGCAATATAAACTAAAGGTTTCGAAGGCAATGGCTTCGAAAGGTGTTTCGAAGCTACCATTCCAATTGTTTTTCTTGAAAGATTAAAGCTTTCAAAAGGATGGTTCCAAAGCCATCTATCCCCAAACTCTTTTACTTGAAGGTTAATGGTTTTAAAAGGGTTACTTTCGCTTATATTCACATTGACCCAAAAGTTATTTTTAAGGATAAATCCATTGGTTTTGAAAGAGGTACTTTCAAATGGTTTCGAAGATATGCTTCTATAAGTTGGAAAGATATGCTTTAATACTTTCGAAATGAATGTTTTGATGGCTTCGAAAGGAAGGTTTTGATGCTTTTGAAAGATATATTTTACAGTGTTTTGAATGACATATGTTTAAATGTATAAAAAAGAAGATTTGAATGCTTTCGAAAGATATGTTTTAATGGTTTTGAAAATAAAGGTCTAGGGTTTCGAATGCCTTAGTTTTAAAAACAAAGAACCCAATCTCATTTTTTTAAAGGAAAACCTATGGCAATATAAAAGAGCTTTGAAATGGCTTTTAAATTTGGAGTTTTTGAAGAAGCTTGCCTTGATAAAAATAATGGGTTAAAGGGATTAACCAAATTTCATGGGGAAATGATTTCAAGGATATTAAACCATAAATGTTAGTATTGTTATGTTATTGTACATGCCTCTTCTATAAATATATTCACTATATAATGAACCCATAACTGTATTTTGGGGTGGAAGGGTAGAATAACCAGCTAGGTTGACCTAGTAGTGAATATAAACTGAGGTAACTCATGTATGAGTAGAATTGCATCTAGGAGGTCAGGTACACCAGAACATAGGATGCCCAAACACTGATCAAGAAGTTGTCAATTTAGACAGGTTCATAGTAAACCCATGAAACAATGATTAGAGAGAGTTTTTGGAAAGAGCCAATAGGTTCATAGTGATCCCAAGAAAACTGTATCCGGATAAAGTTATCGACAGAGATAAATAGGTTTATAGTCAACCCATGTAAACTATGATATAAGAGAAGTTATTGGAGATACCAACAGGTTCAGAGATAACCCATGAAATACTGAAGTTATTGGCAGGGGCCAATAGGTTCTTAATGATCCCGTGAAAACTATGAAACCAGATAGAGAGTCCATAAGCATTGAGCAGGTTACTAGTTAACCTATGAAAACTAATAGGGTAATAGTGACCCTAGAAACTATAACTGAGACAGATAGTTGATGTGCACGTAAATGTGCATATTTTTACTTCCATATTTTATTGAATTTAATTAAATAGATGATCATATTGGGTATTTTAACATGTTTAAACCAAAATTCAAATTATTTTCAAATCATTATTTATTCACCTTCATATACGGGCAAAATGATCATTTTTGTGCATATATTAATTTGAGAAAATTTACTTGGAAATTTTTATGTTATTTTGTAGGTATTTGGATCCAAATTACAAGTGGTTTCATGGAAAATATGCATGTGCAAGAGAATACAAAGGAATGAAGATGGAAATAATTCATTTCATGAAACATGGAGGACCCCACCTACCCACTTACCATGATGTACAAATTAGGAGCTAATGCACATCCTAATGGTCATTAAAGTTTCATGTACATTTAAATGGAGGATTGTCTCAAGCTAATGATAACTTGGTGGCCACACTTCCTAGAGGGGTAGTTTGGGTATTCCCCAAACATATGGATTAGAGTTTCATACATGTATAAATACCCCTTATGTTCATGTAATTAGCCTCTCTTCTCTTAGCCTCCTTAGCCTCTTCTTAGTTAGTTTAGTTTGAGGCTCATAAATAAAAACTCTCTTTCTTTTCCATGGCTACTTAGCCATCTTCTTCGTATGTAATTTTCTTCTTTTATGCAATGTTAATTCATGTTCTTTTATATTTACACACTCTCTTTCTTATTTTGTTAGTAGCTTAGTTAATTTATCATGCAAGTAGATTAGTTTTTATTTCATTTTAATTAGCTCTCTTTTTATTTTAGCTCTCGTTTTCATCTTGTTTTTGTTTTATGTTGAATGCTACAATTGTTGATATGATAACAAATATAAGAGGCTAAACCCCTTCAAGTTAGGGGTAATGAAGCTCTCTTAATCA
Source organism: Allium fistulosum (assembly GCA_030737815.1). Taxonomy (NCBI): domain Eukaryota; kingdom Viridiplantae; phylum Streptophyta; class Magnoliopsida; order Asparagales; family Amaryllidaceae; genus Allium; species Allium fistulosum. The sequence goes on from CM060907.1 coordinate 211,388,747, forward strand.
TGTAGCTTCAACATTTTGATCATTTATGTTCTCTTTTTGTACTTAATGGAAATATTTGAAGTGGTTTAACTTGTTGTTTTAGCTTTGAATTTGATAGCCCTTGTTGTTGACACCAAATAGGCTATGCTTAAACAAACACAAACACAAATTACCTCTTCAACTACATATGATTATGGTAATGAAGTGAACGTTGAAATCAAAATTTGATGGTCTTTATTTTTAATTAATAGTTATGCTTAAACTAGATTTTATTTTCAAGTTCATTAACATTTCCATGAGAATTATAAATGACTTAGTGGTTGTGTTATAGTTTGATGGTTTATATTGGATTAATTAATAACACAAATATTCTATACTTATGATAAGCACATCAACTAATTTCACTAATGACCAAAAGAGAGATCATAATTTCATTTTGTTGATTTATGTGATCTAGAGAGTGGAGTTATCTCTAAATTGACTTGTACTCTCATATTTTTATCCATTCTAGCTTTTGTTAGTTTTTACAATTTTTTTAGCCTAATACTCTCAAATCTTGGTTTAATTTGATTGAATAGAAAATTTAAAATCTAAACAATTCTCTACGGATCGACCCGTACTCGCCACGTACTATCATTGTACGCCGTGCGCTTGCGGTTAATTTTTATTATAAATTCGATTAGCCGTTTTCTAACTCGATAGGAAATTGGCTGGTTCGAACAAGTTTTTGGCGCCGTTGCCGGAGAATTGATTTTATTTTATTTTCTATTCTTTGAATTATTTATTGTTTGATTTTATTATGTGTTTGTTTTGTGTGTGTATTGCATTTAAAAAAAATCAAAAAGTGTTGTGTGTTTGTTTGTTGATTTTTGTTTTTATTTTTGTTTGTGTGCTTGTTTTCTAGTTGCATTTGCATTTGCATATTTTAAAAAAAAACATAAACTATTTCATTTGAAAACGAAATTTCTTTTTATTCTATTTCAATTTTTTTTTACAAATTTCATTTCACATTTCAATTGCAATACATTTCACAAATTTCTGTGCACACTGTGCACACAACAAACTACATCTGCTCACACTTCTTCTGCCAACTTCCTCTGCCAACGACAACAAAACAACCCACGCTGCAAAGTGCAAACCAAAACAGCATTCTACAGACATCAACTTGCCTTCTGCACCGAACTATCATCAACTGCCCCTGCCTGTCATCTTCAAACCCTCACAACCATCAACACAATATTCATTCCTTTGCACACTCATTACCTCGACAAACTTCATCAAACTACATAAGACTGCTGCCACCTTCTCTTCCATCAACAAGCCATAACAACATTACTGCTGCATCCAGTTTTACCCGCTAACCAACACACTAAATACTACGGCATAACAAGACTTCAACCTTACTTTCACAACAGCTTCCACAACATTGCAACTACTACAGCAGTTACAACCCGTCATCCAACCGCCTCTAACATCACACTCTGTAACCACCCCCACAATTTCCAGCCTCATCTACAAATTTACCTGCACATACAGACTGCCATAACACAATACCACCATTCAAAACACTGCAAATTACATTCCGCCTCCTCAAATTCCCTCTGCCACTCTATTACAAGCTCCTTGCCACCAAACCTCATACTTCACATAACCACTGCTGCCAATATCACAGTTCTTTATTCACTTCTCCTGCCTTGCCTCCAAGCAGACCCTAACATCACCACATGCTGCTGCAGCTCCACTACATACACACCATCCCGTTGAACACTATGACATATCTCTACAATCACCTCTGCAATCACCTATCACCAATACTCCACACTCTCTTGCCACTTCATTTTTTCCAAACAGTTAACTTCATCAACACATCTGGCCATTCACTACTGTGCACCAGTTGCACTGCCTATTACCAACCATTTCAACAACACTACACTTCAATCTACATATCCATCTCCACACTCATACAAAATTCAACCACCCAGCACTGTCTACATAAAAACACAACTGCCTTCCTACGAAACTGCACCATCTTCCCCAACATCATTCCTGCACCTGCTACAACTCAATTCATTTCATCTGACAAACCTTCCACTGACATCATTCCCATCTCCACTGACAAACTTCCACTACTGCCCATTATCCTCACCACTAGTCAGCCTTCTCTGGCCATAACCACCTTGTTGACAAAATAAACCTCTGATCAATTACAATTATTAAATAGTGCAACAACAACTTCATATCACCACTTCACATTGCATACCAGTGCTCCATCGCCTGTTTATCACTCCAGACCAACAGAGAATATCACACTTGCAACATTTGACTATACCCACCAGCATCACTCCAGCATTCACCACCCATAAGCAACCGCGACAACCTCCACAAGCATCGGACCGCCGAACCAACCTCAAACCGATCCAATCGACTATGCCTCCTATCCATCATACAACAACCCACACAATCACCAACGCGAATCAAAATCAATCACCGTGCTTCACTCAATCACAACTTGAACAACCAAATCGCCAAAACCAAACGACCCAAGCCCCAAGCACAATTTCCAATTCAAGATCTCAATTTTTTTACGGAGCGAGTTTTCAAATTTATTTGTCTAATAGAGAATAAAAGGGGATTGGATTTGAGTTTTGCTTTTAAAACGTTTAACAATGTAATTCTCTCCTTTTTTTGGGTATTGGGCCTGAAGTGGGCTGTTTGCAATTCTATTTTTAAGTGTAAATTAATTTGTCTCTCTTCTTAAAAAAAATTTATGTTGTTAAAGTTATCTTTTTTTAGTTTCTTCAAAAAAAAGTTTCAAGAAGAAGAAAAACAACCAAGTTTCAATTGTTTGGTTTTGGTCTGACTTGTTTTAATTCCTCGTTCAAAAAAAGAAGGAAAAAAAACAAGTGTGAAATTGTTTGAATTTTATTTGTTTTTGTTTTCATTTGTTTTGTTTCCACTTGTCTTGTTTTTGTTTTAAGTTCCATCTTTATATATATTAAAAAAACCGTATATATATCTTGTTTTTATTTTCAGATTGCCAAAGCAGATCAAAAGGAAGAACCGCTTACCAAAAATAATTGTTATGCTCCGCTTGCTTGCTAAAAAAATTTTGCTGCTTTAAAATAATTTGCTAATAATTTTGCATGCTCTAGTATCGTGCTCCCCTATCTCTTGTTTTGATTTTTCTTTGCATTGTTGGTTGCTTGCATTTTTAAAAAGAAAATTCAAAATCAAAAACAAAAATCCATTTGTAGTTGCATCGTTAATTCATGCTTAATTTCTGCTTTGCATTTCATCCTAGAATTTTGATTAATAATAACGATTAGAATCGATAACACTTAATTGTATATTGACAAGTTGTCTTCTTTGAACAATTTAATTTCTTGGTGTCTAGGCTACGGAAGAGCATTAATCAGTTATAAATATTACGGTGGTTCGTAAATATTATACTGATTGTTTCTTTGAAGATTCTTAAACCTTCGGCTGCATTGCTATGGTTATTCGTGGTGCACCGATAAATCCTATTCGTTACCTGACTGAGAACTATCTTGTTGAACTAAGACAAAGTGTGATTATACAATTTTGGGTTAGGAGCTACAATTAAAAAAATCTTTGTAATTAAGTCATTTGCATTCATTTAGTTGCATTAGTTCATGCATATTTAAAAAAAAAATTCAAAATCCAAAACTAATAAAAAATTTGTAAATATTCCTCAACTTGGTTTTTAAATCCTTGTCCTTTGAAAATTTTCAAAATCAAAAATCCAAAAAAAAATAATTTAAGTTGTTTTCTTTTTAAAAAACAAAAATTGAAAAAAAATCTTTTCAAAAACAAAAAAAATTGAAAAAAAAAATTCCCTTTCTTTTAAAAAAATTAAATTCCTTTTGGTAAACAATTTTCCTTTATAAAAAAATCCAAAAAAAAAGAAAAAAACATTTTTGAAAATGTCTGAATTCCATATTCACAAGAATTTTACAATAGTTATGAAAATCAATATAATCCATATAATTTCACTCCAAATTCTTATGGATATTTTAATGACAACTATTGTACAAATAATTCGAATTTTGAACAACAGAGTTTTTAAAATAATGAGCAACCCTTAAATCTCGAAAATAGCATTGAAATGATTTCGTCTCTACTCTCTACTTGAACTCTCTACATAACAAAATCAAATGATAAATGAATTATGTAATTCATATTTGTGCCACAACTCAAGTCAAGAATTTCAAAATAATCAAAATTTGAATTCACTTCGAAATTCAAATGATTTCGAGTATAACCCATGCTAATTCAATTTCAAACTTCAAAATGAGTTCAAAGTCAAAATGAAAATGAAAACAGCTTTTTAAATAATTTTGGCAATGGGAATAATCTCGACTACGATGCGATTGATAATTTTTGTTCTCAACAAGTTCAAATCGGAAATTCTCAAGTTAACAATTATAAATTCAATTTTGTTGAACAAATGGACGAAATTTACGACGATCACACAGATTTGTTGTTTGAAAAATATCTATAACAACATGAAAAACAAAATCAAACCCCAATGTGTGACGAGTCAAATAATAAACCATCTTTTACCACAATTGACGATTTTCAAATAACAACTTTTGAAATTGAAAACGATCATCTTAATGAAGTTGTTGAAAAAACGGTAATTGAGTTGGATTTCAATTCTTTTCAAGGTGTGAAACTCGATTTAAATTCGATATTCCTTTTTCCGATTTCGAAAATTTGAATACAACAACTTTAGATTTTGAAAATGATATATGCAATGAAGTTGTTGATAATCCAACAAAGGAAGATGAATTTAATGAACATGAATTTTTTGGACTTTTCGAAAATGAGTTGTTAAATTCTGAAGGGGATGATTTAAATCACCATTTTGATTCTGAAATCAATAATTCTGAAAAAGTTTTCAATGATAAGTTTGAATTTCAATTTGTTGAAATTAAACTTGAACTTCAACCAATTGTTCTATCAACCCCAAAAATCATCGAAAATAAAACAACTCATTCGATTTCTAATAAAACGACATTCGTTTTTCCCTATAAACATTCAACTTTGAAATTTTTTATGGTTTGGTTTTCCGAGCTTAAGCTGTGTCTCGCATACTTGACAAGACAAATGAACTGGTCTTTGGAAGACCGTTTCATTTACTCTTTAATGGCATATTTTTTAATGTCTTGTAAATAATCATCTTTTCGTTTTCAAGTAAATATAGGTCAGATTTTTATTTTATTTTTCTCCTTCCACCTAGGTTGACTGTGGGGACACAGTCAAAATCAAGCATAGGGGGAGTCTCACCTTCATTTTTTTTATTTTTCATGGTTTATTTTGCATTTTCGTTCGAAAACTCAATATATATGTATACGTATATGTATATATATATATAAATCCCAAAAACAATTTTTTTAAGCATTTTGATTTATTTTTAAAGAAACATTATAGGATAAGTATATAAGATTTTTGTTATTAAATTGAAAATTTATTTTTCTTAACAAATATAAAATAAAGTTTGATTACAAGTAATGATGGTTTAACTAGTATATAGGAAGATTCATACATGTTAATTATGAAGTATACCTTAATTGAGAATCTTTGTTTAAAAAAAGTGGTGGATTTAAAAGAAAAGGATGTAACATTTTTTATCTTCTAAGTTAAATGGTGCTAAGATGATGTTACAAAACTCTCTCTTCAAAAAATAATATTTGTATATATGTATATTTTTTTATTAACACCTAGAGTCATGTGTTCACTCGTCATGCTCTGTACTCTTCTCACGTAAGCCCGAAAGCAGTGCATGATCGATATATCTGGCCTCAGTTTATCCGAGTTAGGTATATGTATATAAAAATTATTTCATTAATAACGCCTACACTCGATAGGTGTTCACACTTATGTGTTCACTCGCCACGCTCTGTATTCCCCTCACGTAAGTTCGAAAGGCAGTGCATGGGTAATATATCTGACCTAGTTTTCTGAGTTAGGCATATGCAAATATTGTTAATATCAATAAAATTTTCAAAATAGAGAGAGTAAGCAATTGAAATCCAAGCACTATTTTAACTTATTTGATTCGATTTGTTATTTAAAAGAAATAGAAATACCACTTTGCAAACTTTGATAATCAACTAAGGATCCATTTCATAGTTGCACTGTGTAATCAACCGAAACAACTAGCCAATTATAGTCTATTTGTTTTGATAACTTAATTTTTATTGGAAGTTTTGACGAGTAAATGACTTAAATTTTCAAGATAATGACTGTTTCCTGGAGATTTGACCAGGCAACTAGTACTCGGCATCCATCCCGTGGAACTCGGCATCAAGGAGTGTTCGGCATCTAGGGGTACTCGGCGTGGTACTCGGCATCCAGTGGAACTCGGCATCAGGGAGTGTTCGGCATCTAGGAGTACTCGGCATTCAGTGGAACTCGGCTTCAGGGAGCGTTCGACATCTAGGAGTACTCGGCGTAGTACTCGGCATCCATCCTGTGGATCTCGGCATCAGGGAGTGTTCGGCATCTAGGAGTACTCGGCGTGGTACTCGGCATCCAGTGGAACTCGGCATCCAATAGCACTCGGCGTCAAGGAGTACTCGGCATCCAAGAGTACTCGGCATCAAAGGTATCGTTCGGCCAGAATGCATCGTTCGGCCAGAGAGCGTTGCTCGGTCAAGCACTTCGGACAGGGGCACGTTCTGCTTCGACTGACAAACTACTCTGCACTTCCCACACACCAAACATACCGTTCGGCATAGGAAGGATTGTTCGGCATCGTTCTGCTCGGCCTACCTGGTTCGGCATACAGCGACCACTATAATTGGGCTAGAGTGTTCGGCTACCGAGCCCATCTGGGAAGTCCAGCCCATTTTTGTCTATAAATAGAGGGGCAGGGTCACAGTGAAAAGGGATCTTTTTCGGAGAACACTAGGGAGACTCTGCCATTTTTGAGACTCATCTTCTCTACTTAACAACCTCATTCAAGCATTTGATTCACGAATTGTATTTGTAATCGACTATTAAGAAGATCAATAAAGTTTAACCTCAAAGTGGACGTAGGCAATTATGCTAAACCACTATAAATTTGGTGTTCTTACTTTCTGCATTTAAATTAGCATTGTCTTCTCTGTTTAATTTACCTTCATCACTTATTTCTCTACACAATCTTTCTCTACGAGGTTAGTGACCAATTTTGGTGCTAACACTTTGGTGCTTTCACTGAGAGTTGAATTCTCAGACCTTAAGGATCTGCTTTGAAGCTATTGGATTGAACAAATCCCCCAAAGAAGATCCGACTCATTGATAGGACATCCGTTGATTCTACTTAGAGTTCATACCAATAACTCTACAATGGCAAGACCACGTACTAGGTCAGCTTCTCATAATGCGGATGCCCATGAGACTGCCAGCATGCAACAAGCAGGACCTAGCAATCAGCCAGCAATTCCGGGTGTAGGAATTGCCGCCCAGGACCAAACTCCAGTTGTCACCAGAATAGAGTTCAACGACTTGATGAGAGAACTCAGGGAAAGCAGGAGACAACTAGGAGAGCAGATGCAAGCTAACGCCAACCTGATGGCATAACTCACTCAACAACAACAACAGAATGCTGGGGGCAATCCCGCTCCCTATTCCTCAACCGACAGCTCAACTTCTTCTGATGAACCTCCCAGGTGCAGACGCCGTAAGACTGAAGCTGCACGGACGGGTGCTGCTGCCCAAACAGCCGGAAACCGCGACCAAGTCGGAGCTTGAAACTTAGGAACTGGAGTACAGGTGGAAGCTGGAGGCCCAGACCATCAAAACGCTAATGATGTCGAACCTCAAGACGCACGATTGGCAGATCGCCAGGAGAGGAGGCATCAACATGGACAGTCACGTAGAACGGACTCTAACCTCCCACCTTCCATACAGACACCAGACCTGACAGCCATGGTCAGGCAATTGATGAAAGAAAATCAGGGCTTGTCGAATGACGATTAGGGAGTATCAAGGAGTCACACTCCGTTCACAGATGTTGTGTTACAGGCGGCGTACCCCAAAAAGTTTAGTATGCCAACTATCCCTGCGTACGAGGGAAAGACTAACCCCAGACAGCATGTCATGAGGTACGAATGGATGATGGATTCAGCTAGAGCAAATGATGCCACCAAGCGTAGATGCTTTCCAATTACTCTATCTGGGATCGCTACTATGTGGTTTACCCGACTTCCTTCGCGGTCTGTATCCAATTTCGAGGAGTTGGCAAAGAAGTTTATTGAGCAGTTCAGGATACACACTACTCGTCCAAAGGACGTAATGTCTCTTTCATGTGTAATCCAAAGTCCCAGGGAGTCATTGAAGGAATATTTACAAAGATTCCATGTTGCGGCAACTGAAGTCAGTAATCCCAATGATCATGCAATTCTAATGGCTGTAATAAGAGGTGTGAGTCGGAAATTGGAGACTGGTTGGCAGGGAAACCTCCGACCACACTAGAGCGTTTCTACTCAAAGGCACACCGGTTCATAAGGAGAGAGGAAGCCAGGTGGGTAAGATGAGATAAGGCACTAGGACCTGTCCAAGAGTCTATGAAAAGCAACGTTGTTGTGAAGCAGTCCGGAGACAACTCGAGAAAGGTCCAAGTCAATGTCCAGAACAAGCCTGGGCAGTCTAAGGAGTCCGGAGGAAGAAATCAAGGGAAGAAGAGAGAAGCGGGGAAGTGGAAATCGAGAATTCCAAGCTACAACGAGTATACTCCGCTGAATGCGCCTCTTGAGAACATTTACCTATCTACCTGCAATACTTTTCAGTACAGAAAGCCACGTCCAAAAGAATCAACTGAGGAGCAGAAGCGAACTGGGAAATATTGTCGCTTCCATGAGACTTATGGGCACAATACGGAAGAGTGCAAACACCTGCACGACGCTATCGAGAAGTTGATCAGGTAAAAGAAGTTTCAAGAATTTGTGAAGGATCCACAGGAAGGAGGACAGGGAACGTCCAACCCAGGTCGCGCACCGGCCCCGCGTCACCCCGAGGAGCCTGCCCGAACCGTGGGTAGACTAGTCATAAATACTATTATCGACGGACCTCACCCCGCGGATAAGAATTGGCAAGAGATGGAGCGGTATGCAAGCTCCCTGAAGCATGCAGATTTTGAGTGCTGTTCAAACGTGGAGGATGGGACTCCTGCCAAGCAGCAGCGTGTAATAACAGACGACATAGTGTTCAGAAACAGGGATGCTGATCAAGTAGAGGCTCCAACCATCGACCCGATGGTCATATCTGCGATGATCGGACTGGCATATGTGAAGAGAATTCTAATTGATTGCGGAAGTTCTGTCAACATCATCTTCAAGAAGGCTTATGACCAAATGAAAATGGAAACAAAGGACTTGAAACCGTCCAAGGCTCGTATTCACGGCTTTAACGGCACTGCGACCGATGCAGTGGGGTATGTCGAGTTACCAGTTGAACTGGGACAAGGCGAGCGTCGGAGGGTGCGAATTCTACCCTTCGTAGTTTTGGATGTGGATTCTCCATATAATGTTTTCTTGGGTCGGCCGGCCCTGGCTGAGTTTAGGGCAGCATTGGCCCCGTGGTGTTTAACTTTGAAGTTCCCAACTGACAAAGGAGTAGGTATTGTTCATGGCGACCAAGCAGCTGGTCGTTCATGTTATGTGGCTGAGCTCCGAGAGGCCTACCAGAGGGAGAAAGGAAAGGTTGCGGACAATCCCGTCCGCATCCATAATATGGATAATTGACAAGTAGTGCCCGAGCCCTGGCTCGGGCATAACTCTCGGATCTTCAGAGGCATAGATCCGAGAGACGACGATGAGAAACCCAGGGAAGAAAAGGCGGCGCCGGCTGAACTAACGGTTGACATTTCAGTCAGCCAAAGCGACCCTTCGCGAATACTGAAGATCGGATCACAGCTTGACCCCGCAATGACTGAAGACCTTAGTGACTTCCTCCGGGCGAATCTTGATGTTTTCGCCTGGACGCATTCTGATATGTGTGGGATTTCTCCCGCCATCACGAGTCATATGTTGAACATAGACCCGAAATACGTCCCAGTTAAACAAAAGAGGAGAGGAATGGACCCGGAGAGGTCCGCTGCTCTCAGAGAGGAGGTGGACAAACTCAAAGCCAATGGGTTCATCCGCGATGCCCTCTATCCTGAATGGGTATCGAACCCCGTACTGGTGAAAAAGGCAAATGGGAAATGGAGAACTTGCGTAGACTATTCCGATTTGAACAAAGCGTGCCCCAAGGACAGTTTCCCGTTACCAAGGATCGATCAGTTGGTCGACTCTACCGCAGGACATGAGCTGTTATCATTCATGGATGCATACTCGGGGTACAACCAAATCCCGATGCATATTCCGGACCAAGAACACACCAGCTTCGTTACAGATGTCGGGCTATATTGCTATGTAGTAATGCCCTTCGGACTGAAGAACGCATGAGCGACTTATCAGCGTTTGGTGAATCGAATGTTCAAGGACCAGCTTGGTAGGACGATGGAAGTCTATGTGGATGACATGCTCGTGAAGTCACGACAGTCAAACGACCACATTCGAGACTTGGCTGAAATGTTCGACATACTTAGGTATTACGGGATGAAGATCAACCCTCTAAAGTGTTCCTTCGGCGTTGCGTCGGGGAAGTTTTTGGGATTCATCGTCAATGCTAGGGGAATTGAAGCTAACCCCGAAAAGATCCAAGCTATTCGAGATGTGCAAGTACCCAGGACAATAAAACAGGTACAGAGCTTGAATGGAAAAGTAGCTGCGCTAAGTCGATTCATATCCAGGGCAACTGACAAGTGCATCCCTTTCTTTGATATAATAAAGAAAGGGAAAAGGAACTTCGAATGGACGTCTAGTTGTGAGGAAGCATTCCGGGATCTGGTGAGGCATCTGGAGAGTCCACCAGTGCTGTCAAAACCAGTAGACCATGAGATGTTGTACGTATACTTGGTTGTATCCCCACATGCAATAAGTGCAGCTTTAGTTCGCGAGGAGGACCGAATCCAAAAGCCGGTGTATTATGTTAGCAAGCGTTTAACGGGGGCAGAAAGAAATTACCCTAAAATCGAGAAATTGGCCTATTGCTTGGTGATTGCATCACGTAAGCTACGCCCATATTTTCAAGCACACTCAATCAGTGTTTATACCGATCAACCCCTGCGGCAGGTACTCCAACGACCAGAAACTTCTGGAAGATTGCTAAAATGGAACATCGAGTTGAGCCAGTTTGATATCGCCTACTTACCACGGAGACCCATACAAGGGCAAGCATTACCTGATTTTATCGCTGAGTTTACCATGCCCACAGAACCAGATAATCATGACGCCATTCCCCCCATTCGATGGAAATTATACACTGATGGGGCATCCAACGACCGTTGCTCCGGCGCAGGTGTAGTTCTTATAACTCCGGAAAATCGATCAATCTGTTATGCTTTGAAGCTTGATTTCCCAGCTACAAATAACGAAGCAGAATATGAAGCATTGATTGCTGGCTTGAAGCTCATCGGAGAACTCGGGATCAAATCAGTTGAGATCTTTTGTGACTCACAGTTGGTGGTTTACCAAGTGCGGGGAGATTACCAAGCCAAGGGACAGAAGCTTGCTCCGTACCTTGTTCAGGTCCAAGAACTACTGTCGAATCTCGAGCATTATGACATTTCGCATGTCCCGCGCGAACAGAATAAAGAAGCCGACTTGTTGGCTAAGTTTGCAAGCACAGGCGATGCACAGCAAATGGGATTGTATCCCATTGAGGCCTTGCACGCCCCGAGCATAGACGAGATGAAAGTTGATTGTATATTGGAAACGGAAATCGAGAAGGAATCGTGGATAACCCCATTCAAACTGTACCTGATGACCGGGACTTTACCAGAAAAAAGGAGCGAAAGACGACAGGTCCTTCGAAAGGCCGCGCGATACGTGATCCAGGATGGATTAATGTATCAAAAAGGGTTCTCAGTCCCATTATTACGGTGCATCGCTCATGACGAGACAAAGCGGGTCTTAAGAGAGGTTCACGAAGGGGAATGTGGCGACCATACTGGGGGGCAAACGCTAGCAAAGAAGGTCCTCCGCTACGGATATTACTGGCCGACCGTAAATCGGGACGCTGCGGACTACGCAAGAAAATGTGACAAGTGTCAAAGATATGTGAAAATCCCGAGGACTCCATCAACGGAACTCACACAAATGGTTAGTCCCTGGCCATTTGCAATCTGGGGAATCGACATAATCGGCTCTTTGCCTATATCCAAAGGTGGTGCGAAATACGCGATAGTTGCAGTCGACTATTTCACAAAATGGGCTGAGGCAGAGCCTTTGGCCACAATCACCTCTAAGAAGGTCATTAACTTCGTTATACGAAACATTATATGCCGCTTTGGCCTTCCTCGCACCATCATTACGGACAACGGGACGCAATTTGAAAGCAAAGAGTTCAAAGAGTTCTATTTAAAGTATGGCATCGAGAAGAAGTTCGCCGCCATTGCACACCCAAAAGCTAACGGACAAGTCGAGGCCGTTAACAAAATAATCAAGTCCATACTAAAGAAGCGTCTGGAGAAGGTTGGAGGCAAGTGGGTAGATGAACTCCCAACAGCACTATGGGCTTATAGAACTACCCACAAGTCCGCGACCGGCCACACTCCATTCGCCTTGGCATACGGCTCGGAAGCCGTTATACCCGTGGAACTTGAAGTTCCATCACACCGAGTGACGTACTATGATCCCAAGACGAACCAGGACCTCTTGTTGGAATCATTGGACTGCATCGATGAAAAGCATGAAGAGGCCGAATTAAGGGCGGAGCGCATAGACACCGAGTCAAGCGTTACTACGACGGCAGAGTCCGCCCAAGAACTTTTGATGTAGGTGATCTCGTTCTGAAACGAGTTTTCCCGGTACCATGGCATATGAATCCCAGCTGGGAAGGTCCATACGTCATTGAACGGAAGCTTGGAGAAGGAACATTCAAGCTAGCGACCGTTGATGGCACGACACTCCCCCGAGCATGGAACAGTGAGCATCTGCGGCACTATTACATTTAGCATGTTTTCTTTCTTGTTTTAGGCACTGTTATTTCCTGTGTTTTTTCGTTCAGTTGTAGCTTAGTTTCTTTTTAACTATGTAATCAAGCAGTTTAGTTGTTTTCATTAATAAAGGCTTGAAGCCGTATTTTCCACAAATCACTAATGTTTCTATATCTCATGATCGGATGACGAATTACATTATCCTATACGATGTACAGACTCGTATAAACGATTTCAAATCTCTGAATCCCCAGAGCGCGGATCAGAGTACTCTAAGTCCCCGGAGCGCGGACCAGAGTATAAACGATTTCAAATCTCCGAATCCCCAGAGCGAGGATCGGAGTACTCTAAGTCCCCGGAGCGCGGACTAGAGTATAAACGATTTCAAATCTCTGAATCCCCAGAGCGAGGATCGGAGTACTCTAAGTCCCCGGAGCGCGGACTAGAGTATAATCGATTTCAAATCTCCGAATCCCCAGAGCGCGGATCGGAGTACTCTAAGTCCCCGGAGCGCGGACTAGAGTATAAACGATTTCAAATCTCCGAATCCCCAGAGCGCGGATCGGAGTACTCTAAGTCCCCGGAGCGCGGACTAGAGTATAAACGATTTCAAATCTCCGAATCCCCAGAGCGAGGATCGGAGTACTCTAAGTCCTCGGAGCGCGGACTAGAGTATAAACGATTTCAAATCTCTGAATCCCCAGAGCGCGGATCAGAGTACTCTAAGTCCCCGGAGAGCGGACTAGAGTATAAACGATTTCAAATCTTCGAATCCCCAGAGCGCGGATCGGAGTACTCTAAGTCCCCGTAGCGCGGACCAGAGTATAAACGATTTCAAATCTACGAGTCCCCAGAGCGCGGATCGGAGTACTCTAAGTCCCCGGAGTGCGGACTAGAGTATAAACGATTTCAAATCTCCGAATCCCCAGAGCGCGGATCAGAGTACTCTAAGTCCCCGGAGCGCGGACTAGGGTATAAACGATTTCAAATCTCTGAGTCCCCAGAGCGCGGATCGGAGTACTCTAAGTCCCCGGAGCGCGGACTAGAGTATAAACGATTTCAAATCTCCGAATCCACTGAATGCGGATCAACTTACTCTAAATCCCTAGAGCGCCGATTCAGAAAAGAGTCCAAGTACTCGAGAAATGTGGAACAAGAAGTACACCACGTCTGGAAATGTTTGAACAACACGAGAGTAGATTGGGAGATAATGCAACTCATAAAAACCGGAGTCATGACTACAGTTAGTCAGCAAACCGAAGAAAAGCAAAAGAATCATTTAAACGAAAAAGAAACTAAACTTCATTCAGTAGTTCAAAATGGGGTTACACAGTTACATCTATACAAACTGCAAGCCACAAAAAATAAAAGCAACTACAAGACTTAAGCAAGAAGCTCGTTGAACGAGTGTATCGATTACTTCTTCGGTTTCTTCTTCTTATCTTCCTTTGTTTTTTCCGATGACTCCTCTCCCTCACGCTTTTTCTTAGATTTCTTGCTTACTAAAGGAGCGGAGTCAGGAGTAGGAGACGGAACATCCAGTGGTTTGGACCTGCCCGGGAGAATGATTTTCAAAGGTCTGTTCCGAGGGTCGGTGAGTTCCAGTATTTCGGGTTCAACTTTGACCTCGACCTTTTTCTTCTCCTCTGCGGCGAGGCGGTCCTTCATGCTCATCTTTGAAGTATGCTCAGAGGCGCCAGTAATTTCAATTTCATCACTCCCTTCGGCAGGAGATGAAGCGTCAAGCTTATCGTCATCTAGCGCCCCGATCACTTGAGCAACGGGACCAGGAATTACTCCCGCATGGACAACGTCACTTGTTTTCTCTGCCTCCTCCTTGGCGTCATCGCTCCTCGGAGTTGGCTCGGGGTCAGAGCAACCTGCACAAAAACATAAAGAATGAACATTAAAACGAATAACCATTGCTGGAAAATGACAGATCTTTCAACTTCTAGAGAAGAAGAATTCCCCACCAGGTTCCGGTTGGCTATCGGTTGCACGAGGGGTTTCACCTTCCAGGATAGGGGATAGCACATGAGCGCCGAGCCCGGGGTCTTCAGGGTCATAACCGGCATGCTGCTCGAATGGATTAAGTGTCGGCCGACCGGCCGGTTGAGCAGCGGGAGGAGCAGCAATATGAGGAGCATTAGTCTCGGGCCCAGATGGGCCAGCTTCGTCATTTTTCTCTTTTGAAAGGGGAGAGCCTTTGCTATAAAGCGCCAAAGCTGCGGATAGATCCGCTGGCTCATTCCCCCTAAGAAACTCCTTCACCAAGGCATCCTCATCGACCTCTTCAGAGCCCGACTCGATTTTCCTAATCTTTACCAAGGTTTCCCAGGCCTCAGCCAGGGATTCGAGATAGCCCTCGCCCAAGAATGTTAAGTCACGATGCATAAGGACGCGGGCTCCATACTCAGCAATCAACGGGTCAAACATACATTTGACCTCTTCCCTGCCAGCTTCTGCGGCCGCCTCGAGGCGAGAGTCAATCTCTTCCGCAGCTTCTCTTTTGCCCTTCTCACGGGCTTCGTCCTTCATTTTCTCAACCCCAGCAAGTTCGTCATCAAGCTTTGTTTTCAGAAGCCGAGTAGCGACGATTTCATCACAATATCGTTGCGATTCTTCTTGAGCAGCTACTTTGTCCTCTTTCTCCTTGGAGAGTAACTCTTTCAGCTCCCTGACTTGTATGACGAGCGCGTCCCTTTCTTTTTGGACAGAGTCTTTTTCTAGAGCGAGGGCACCGCTGCGCTGGACTGCTTCATCAAGCTCTTTCTTGTGAGCCATCTCTAAACGAGTAACTGCTTCAGCAGTATCTTTTGCGCTTTGCTCGGTGGCTTCCAGCTTCGACTTGTATGAAGCGAGCTCTTCGTCTTGGTGCTTGATGATGTTCTTGTCGCAGCCAGCCTCCAATTTCAGGCGATCAATCTCATATTGACGCTCAACGGACACCTCCGAGATCTTTTCAACCAAGTGTACAAACGCATCATGTTGAACATAGACGTCGTTATTGCAGGCAATGGAACTCTGCTTCACGTGCCCAGGAATATGGTGAATAGCCGGGAGGAACTTCAGACCGTCAAAGCAAATTTTTGGGAACTTGGCCTTAAGATCGACCATCTTCTCCGCTACAGTTGGATCAACCGCGGGAGTAGGGGGAGGAGGCTTTGGAAGTTCTGCTCTTTTTCGTTGCTCCCGAATTTGCCTTGTGCTCGATGAACCGGAGTGTTGTTCTCGAGGAGCATCAGGTTGGTAACCCTTCTGTGAAGACTTCTCTCTATCCGGCTCAGTTGGAGGAAGAGGATCACGGGACTGTGAAGATTAAGAATATGCCTTCTTACGGTAAGATGAATCGCAAGGACGATTGTCTCTATCTTCATAATCATCTCTGTCCCTGCGTCTGCCTGAACCTGAGTCCCGTCCGGAATGATGAAATATGGAAGAGCCGTGAAGACGATCGAATCCGTGAGAGCACCCCATGTCACCTACAAAGAATAGAGATAACAACGAGTTAAGAAAGATCCGGGAAACAAGAAAAAACTTAAAGTGTATGATGGGATGCGTATGTGCGTGTGTGTCCTAGTGTTCCCCCCGACGGACCAGTTCTTTTGTCTTTACTAATCAGAGTATTGTCTCCCTGGACCGGGAGTTGAACTCCCGCATTGCCTCTAGCGGGCGAAGAAAACTTGAGGGCTTCAGGATCGTCAAACCCATAATTAAGTATATCGTCGGGGATAGAAAGATTCGACAAACCCCTTAGAGAACTCTCCAGGTGCTGTGAGGAAGCCTCTTTCTCTGGCGGGATAGGCATATCTTTTGAAGTGCCGCCAATTTTTTCCTTTCGAATATTGTATTTTAACCTCTTCTTTCCCTTCGAAGGAGAGGATGACGTTTCAATATCATGGACTTCGACCGCCGGATTCCAAGCGGGACCCACATTCTCGCCTTGGGTCTCAGGAGCTTCGTCCTCTTTACGCTCACCTTCTTCGTGCGTATCGGGAGTGCGGCGTGATGACGATCCGGCCTGTTTTTTCCCTTTATCGGATGCTGGCTTGGGAATGGAGACGCCCTCCGGGAGGCTAATCCGACGACCTGGGGCTAGCAAGCCGAACCTTGACAATGATTCATTGGAAATGATGGTTCGGATGTCTCGTTCCTCTGCAGGAAGAGCTCTAATGGCCTCAACGGCCTCAGAATATCCTCGACCCTCCGGACGCGGGTTGATACCTAAAAAGATGAAACGAGGAGTTAGAAAAAGCATGACTCCAATTAAAGGCGAATGATGACTCAGCGAAGAGACTTACTGCCTTCAACCCATCTCCTCGCAAAACCAGGAGGGCAACGCACGTAGAACCATTCCTGTTTGTACAGGGCGAATTTACTGCATGCTCCTGTCAAGATTTGGCATTTGTGGTACGGCTCGAGGAACATGAAGGAAGGGCTATCTTTCCGTTTCTTGATCATATAGATGTATCTGATGTCGCCAAAGGTTGGAGGTCTAGAGAAGACGGCCATGAAGAGTAGATAGGTCCCATATAGAAACGCGTGACCGTTCGGATGCAGCTGCGATGGAGCAATGTCGATGTACTGCAACACGTCCCGGAGGAATAAATTAAACGGAGGCACGCTGCCCATCCAACACATGAACTTGTTGCATGTGGTATATCCGACTGGGGGCAAGTGAGGACGATCGTGTCGTGAAGGGACTAACACATCGGCAAAAGGAATCCCGTGAATGGAGCATATCCGTCGAAGTGCAGCTTCATTGATCTTCGAAGCTTGTGAATCGATCGGATTGTCTAAAAGAATTGTTGCCTCCAAGGCATCGGGTGCTAAGTTATGGGCAGGGGAAGTCGACGGATTTGAAATATCAGCGGCTCCTTGCCTTGATGACGGCCCAGGCCTGTCAGAAATGGTGGTGGAGCTAGACTTCATAGACATCCCCAATAAATAATGAATCTGTTTAAGTGCCTGCGAAAACTATACTTGAAAAACGTTGAACGTTAGAGTTAATAACACGAATATTCCCCCCACGTGACGTGTGAACTAGTGCAAGCAATCGTGTACAAGCAATAAGAATCTAGAGATTTCAAAGATATAAAAATGAGCTTCGAATCGTCGCCTTCAAAGACCGTCATCGCCGACCGTCTTAAAAAGCCCGCCTTGTGGTGATTACAGTTTCAAATTCAGAAAACGAATGTTAATCTAAGTTCAGATTTATGTCTACTAAAGCTAGGGAGTTAATGATCCGGGTCAGTTTCATGTGATAGTGTGCTTAGGTCCAAGTCCTTGTTTTGCTATATGAATAGGCAAGGTTAATGAGTGTTCGGCCTAGTTCCTGTTCGGCTAAAGGTATTGTTCGGCATGTTCGGCTAAGTTTGTCCGGCCAGAACAGGTTTCAGCATTCACAAACGTTCGGCATTCATGTGGTTCGGCATCTGTGTTGTTCGGCGTTTGTATTGGTCGGCATTTATATATTGTTCGGCATTTATGGTGTTCGGCATTTATGTTGTTCGGCATTTATACTGTTCGGCACCCAAGGTGGTTCGGCATTTGTGACTGTTCGGAAAAGCATCATTCGGCCGAAATCTTGTTCGGCTGGGACAACGCTCGACACACCGTCCTCTACAGCGACCTCATTCCCCCTTTTCTTCCTCCATCCACACCGAACCACAAAGACGAATCATTCGGTGAGTCACACCGAACCATCCTGTTTGGCATTCTAACCCACTCCTACCTTCCTCCACATCATCTGGCCCTAAAATTCCACGCAACATCTACAATTTACGGACTCGAGCTTCATGTTGGAACCCCTTTGTGGATTTAGTTAGAGGGATTGTTACCTAGTTAGGAGATCACGACTTGGAGAAATTTGGAGTTGAGGCCGCGGTTTTGATTAGCGTCGAATAGGTTAGGAAGAGTTATTAAGTCCTTGAAGATTGTTGACAGGCGAGTTTCTCGAAAACAAGATAGGAAAAGTGAGCGTTAAAAGAGAAGGAGGAAGAAGGTATCGACTTTTATAGGACAGAAGGAGAAGTCGAAAAGGCCATATCCGGTGGAACCGGTCAAGGTCATATCGTTCGGCATCGGCGCACAATGGTTCGGCACTGAAGTATCGTTCGGCAAGGAAGCATCGTTCGGTAACGAATGTCTTGCACGACATTTGGAACACGCTCGGCACACACCTGAATCGCTGGAATTCACAAAAGGGGCATCTCCGTTCGATGTTAGCCAAGGGATTGAGACGTGACGAAAGGATTCAAAGCGTACCACGTTCGGCCACGCGATACACTTTGGGGGGAAAGTGTTTCCTGGAGATTTGACCAGGCAACTAGTACTCGACATCCATCCTGTGGAACTCGGCATCAGGGAGTGTTCGGCATCTAGGAGTACTCGGCGTGGTACTCGGCATCCAGTGGAACTCGGCATCAGGGAGTGTTCAGCATCTAGGAGTACTCGGCGTGGTACTCGGCATCCAGTGGAACTCGGCTTCAGGGAGCGTTCGACATCTAGGAGTACTCGGCGTAGTACTCGGCATCCATCCTGTGGATCTTGACATCAGGGAGTGTTCGGCATCTAGGAGTACTCGGCGTGGTACTCGGCATCCAGTGGAACTCGGCATCCAATAGCACTCGGCGTCAAGGAGTACTCGGCATCCAAGAGTACTCGGCATCAAAGGTATCGTTCGGCCAAAATGCATCGTTCGGCCAGAGAGCGTTGCTCGGTCAAGCACTTCGGACAGGGGCACGTTCGGCTTCGACTGACAAACTACTCTGCACTTCCCACACACCAAACATACCGTTCGGCATAGGAAGGATTGTTCGGCATCGTTCTGCTCGGCCTACCTGGTTCGACATACAGCGACCACTATAATTGGGCTAGAGTGTTCGGCTACCGAGCCCATCTGGGAAGTCCAGCCCATTTTTGTCTATAAATAGAGGGGCAGGGTCACAGTGAAAAGGGATCTTTTTCGGAGAACACTAGGGAGACTCTGCCATTTTTGAGACTCATCTTCTCTACTTAACAACCTCATTCAAGCATTTGATTCACGAATTGTATTTGTAATCGACTATTAAGAAGATCAATAAAGTTTAACCTCAAAGTGGACGTAGGCAATTATGCTGAACCACTATAAATTTGGTGTTCTTACTTTCTGCATTTAAATTAGCATTGTCTTCTCTGTTTAATTTACCTTCACCACTTATTTCTCTACACAATCTTTCTCTACGAGGTTAGTGACCAATTTTGGTGCTAACAATGACCAAAACCTATATTTAACTTATTTGTGTCAATTTAAAAGTAACCCTTCATTTGTAAATATTTTCCAAAACTTGCATTCATCTCTTTGTAAATAAATCTTGCATTTAGGAATTTTACATTTTGCATTTGGTTTTTGTGGGTAGTATCCGCTGAAAACCCTCACGAGACAACACTCGTCATACTAAGGATACCTAGAGGTTTAACGGCTTGTTGTATAAGCTCAATGCAATCGTGCTCCTTACGAAAACGGATTTATCTTAGTTTTAGTTTATTCGAGGACGAATAAAAAGATAAGTGTGTGGATATTTGATGTGCACGTAAATGTGCATAATTTTACTTCCATATTTTATTGAATTCAATTAAATAAATGATCATATTGGGTATTTTAACATGTTTAAACCAAAATTCAAATTATTTTCAAATCATCATTTATTCATCTTCATATAGGGGCAAAATGGTCATTTTTGTGCATATATTAATTTGAAAAAATTTACTTGGAAATTTCTATGTTATTTTATAGGAATTTGGATTCAACTTACAAGTGGTTTCATGGAAAATATGAATGCACAAGAGAATACAAAGGAATGAAGATGGAAATAATTCATTTCATGAAACATGGAGGACCCCACCTACCCACTTACCATGATGTACAAAATAGGAGCTAATGCACATGTTAATGGCCATTAAAGTTTCATGCACATTTAAATAGAGGATTATCTCAAGCTAATGATAACTTGGTGGCCACACTTCCTAGAGGGGTAGTTTGGGTATTCCCCAAAAATATGGATTAGGGTTTCATACATGTATAAATACCCCTTATGTTCATGTAATTAGCCTCTCTTCTCTTAGCCTCCTTAGCCTCTTCTTAGTTAGTTTAGTTTGAAGCTCACAAATAAAAACTCTCTTTCTTTTCCATGGCTACTTAGCCATCTTCTTCTTATGTAATTTTCTTCTTTTATGCAATGCTAATTCATGTTCTTTTATATTTACACACTCTCTTTCTTATTTTGTTAGTAGCTTAGTTTATTTCTCATGCAAGTAGATTAGTTTTTATTTCATTTTAATTAGCTCTCTTTTTATTTTATCTCTCTTTTTCTTCTTGTTTTTGTTTTATATTGAATGCTACAATTGTTGATATGATAACAAATATGAGAGGCTAAACCCCTTCAATTTAGGGGTAATGAAGCTCTCTTAATCATGTAGCTTCAACATTTTGATCATTTATGTTCTCTTTTTGTGCTTAATGGAAATATTTGAAGTAGTTTAACTTGTTGTTTTAGCTTTGAATTTGATAGCCTGTGTTGTTGACAACAAATAGGCTATGCTTAAACAAATACAAACACAAATTACCTCTTCATTTACATATGATTATGGTAATGAAGTGAATGTTGAAATAAAAATTTGATGGTCCATATTTCTAATTAATAGTTAATAGACCATGCTTAAAATAGATTTTATTTTCAAGTTCATTAACATTTTCATGAGAATTAAAAGTGATTTAGTGGTTGTGTTATAGTTTGATGGTTTATATTGGACTAATTAATAGCACAAATATTCCATACTTATGATAAGCACATCAACTAATTTCACTAATGACCAAAAGAGAGATCATAATTTCATTTTGTTGATTTATGTGATCTAGAGAGTGGAGTTATCTCTAAATTGACATATACTCTCATATTTTTATCCATTCTAGCTTTTGTTAGTTTTTACAATTTTTTTAGCCTAACACTCTCAAATCTTGGTTTAATTTGATTGAATAGAAATTTTAAAATCTAAACAATTCACTGCAGGTCGACCCGTACTCGCCCTGTACTATCATTGTACGCCATGCGCTTGTGGTTAATTTTTATTATAAATTCTGTTAGCCGTTTTCTAACTCAATAGGAAATTGGCCGGTTCGAACAAGTTTTTGGCGCCGTTGCCGGGAAATTAATTTTACTTTATTTTCTATTCTTCGAATTATTTGTTGTCATCTAGAGAGTTGAGGATTTTCAGGTTCTCCTTTAGACGAATAAGCTTTCGGAGATGTGTAGGAAGCAAGCAGCTATTAGGAGTTCTTTTCTTTTTGATTCCGCTATGTTTTGATGTAAAGGCAAAGTTTTTTAGTTGTCTATATTTAGACTCTGATCATCCAAGAGGCATCTTCATATGTCGCTCTTAGCGTATTTTGTAATAATTATATTTTCTCTAAACGTGGTTCTCGAATTTGAGATTATGTAATGAATTTGAAATATGATTGAAATGGAATGAGAAATTTGTTTAATATTTAAAAAAATCATAGCCATGTGTTTCTGTTATGTCAATGTATCTAACATTACTGCATTTGGTCACCGAGAATTAATATCTATAGATGACTGTAGCATTCGTAGCCGTTAGTTTTGGGCCTACAAGTGGGGGATGTTACAAGTTGGTATCCGAGTATAGGTTTATGAAAACTTAAAAGAAATTTCAAACTTAACATGATTTTTCAAAACATAATCCAATAAATCAGAAAATAAGATTGGGGTTTGGGTTAACGCTATAGTAACGTACTTATATTTAATATATAAGTACATATTACCCTCTCTCTTAGACCATTCTTTTGTGTCTTACTAAGGCTCGTATGCAGATTTACGAGAAAGGAAGATATGGAGGCAGGAAATGGAAGAGAAAATCTCGGTGGAGGAAGCACCATAACAAATGGAAATGCTCGACCCAACAGGACAAAATAGGGTCGATAGGCAAATGCTAATCAAAATGCAGATGTCAACGTAGGTGATGGAAATCCACCAGTAGATATGAGGATGATGTATCAGTTCTTCGTCAACCTTGTGTAAGCAGGGGCTACCGCAGAGTACCTAGGGGTAATGCTGGGAATGTTGGAGGAGCTAATCTCGTGGCTCCAATTGGAAACAACTATGCTAAGATGAGCAGGGATTATACTAGTCTTGGTGGGAAGCCATTTTTGGGAACAAAAGATGCTATAAAAATTGAGAATTGGACATTGCATTATGAAAGAATCTTTGTGGACTTGGGATTGAACGATAACCAAAAAAGGAGGCTTACTTCTAGACAGTTGCAGGGAGTAGCGCTTCATTAGGGGAATAGTGTCACTACCGAAATTTTTGAGGAAGAGTTGACTTGGGTGGAATTTCAAAAGAGTTTCGAAGAGAGGTTTGTGTCTGAAATTTCCAAGTTAGCATTGTTGAGGAAGTTCATGGATTTAGTGCAAGGCGAGATATCGGTGATTGAGTATGCCACAAAGTTTGATGAGTTATCCAGATAAGGACATGCTACCATTGACACCATCATCAAGAGGAATGAGAAGTTTATTCGGTGATTGGGACCCGAGATTGCTAGGGCGACCCTGTCACAACTTCGTGATCCTTGTAATGTTGTTGTGGAAATGGAAATCCGATATGAGGAGATGCTTGCTACTTACGGAAAGGAGAAACAGGTTGAAACTCATAGTTCTCTTGGTATGAAGAGGAAGTTCTTCAAGAAGAAGGGAACCCGGAAGGAAGAAGCTTCCAAGAAGGCAAAGGCTAATCTGGTTTGCTTTAAGTGTGATAAGAAGGGTCATTATGCTCATGAGTGCCGAACTGGCAAAGGGAAAAAGGCCGCAGACAAGAAGGGTGTGAAGTGCTTTAAATGCGACCAAGTTGGGCATTATAATAATCAGTGTCCAGAACCAGTCAGGGCGGATAGAGGGAAAGTCTTTGCTATATTGGGCCATCATCTGCTAGGTCAACTGCTGCTGAGAAAGGAAAGACTATGATGGAAGGTGCGCTTTTGAATCGAAGTGCACCAATTATGGTACTATTTGATACTGATGCATCACATTCATTTATATTTCAGTGATTGGTTGATAGGTTATGTTTAGAACCCACATACCTTGTTACTTCCTTAAGGGTTTCGAATCTGATAGAAGGGTATGCAATTCTAGGAATGAGATGTGACCAGTTAGAACTTGATTTGTGATGTCATAAGTTTGCATGTAGTCTGTATGTTTTCGATTTTGTAGATTTCGGAATCATTTTAGGTATGGATTGGTTAGGTAGATATGAGGCTAGGATATTTTTCCAGCATAGGGAAATATCGTTGAGACACCCTGACAGTCATAGCCGAATTATATTTTCAGTGGAGGATTCTGATCGGAGTGCTTGTGCTTTGTTGAGTGCTATGGAAGCAGAAGAAGAGTTAAGTCACGTATAAGTAGCAAGAAAATTTGCAGATGTTTTTGAGTGGGTTATAGGATTACCATGAAATGAGTTATTGAGTCTCGGATAGACCTTCTGCCAAGAGTAGAACCTGTAAGTAGACCACCTAGCAGGATGGCGCCGACCGAGACGAAGGAATTGAAGGTGCAGCTAGTGGATCTAGAAGGGAGAAATTTTATTAGACCAAGCAGTTTGCCTTGAGGGGAGCAGCCGCGTTGTTCGTGAAGAAACCAGATGGGTCGTTAAGGATGTGTATCGACTAACATAAGTTGAATGAGAAGACGATCAAGAATAAATATACTTTGTCGAGAATCGATGATCTATTTGATCAGTTGTGTGGAGCCAGAATATTTTCCTAATTGGATTTGGCGACAGGTTTCCATCAGTTAAGAGTGACAGAGGACAATATTCCGTTGACAACATTTCGAACTAGGTATGGTTCGTACGAGTGGTTAGTAATGCTATTCGGGTTAACTAATGCACCAGCTTTCTTTGTAGATTTGATGAACCAAGTTTTCCAAGAGTACTTGGATAAGTTTGTATTGGTATTTATATATGATATTTTAGTGTGCTTTAAGGATGAAAGAGAGCATGAAGATCATCTAAGAGCAGCGCTTGAGATGCTAAGGCAGCATCAGCTGAAAGTGAAGTTTTCCAAGTGTCATTTTTGGAAGAAAAATGTTAAGTTTCTTGGTCATGTGGTTTCAGAGAAGGGTTTGTCAGTCGATCCAGATAAGATCGAAGTTGTTATAACTGGAAGAGACCAAAGACGTTGACAGAGATTAGAAGTTTTCTTGGACTTGCTGGCTATTACCAGAGATTCATTAAGGATTTCTCATGAATAACAGCGCCTTTGACTAAGTTAGCCAGGAAGGATGTGAAGTTTACTTGGTCTGACAAATGTGAGGAAGCATTCCTTAAGTTAAAGCATCTGTTGACTAATGCGTCTGTGTTAGTGGTTCCATACGAAAACCAAGGGTTGGTGGTGTATACCGATCCATGCAGAACCAGATTAGAACTATGTTGATGCAGAAGGGTAAAGTCATTGCCTACACTTCACGACAACTTAGATAACATGAAGTGAGATATACTACTCATGATTTAGAGTTAGCAGCGGTGATCATCACATTGAAGATATGGAGACATTATCTCTTAGGAGAGAGATTTGAGTTATACACAGATCATAAGTCCTAAATTTATTTATTCTCTCAGAAGGAGTTGAATATGAGATAGCAGAGGTGGCTGGAGTTTTTAGCAGCTTAAGATTTTGGTATAGAGTATGCACCTGGGAAATGAAATAAAGTAGCGGATGCTCTTAGCAGAAAACATAAAAATGTGGTGTTAGCTATGTTGGCAGAATGGAATGATTTAGAAGATTTGATTACTTGTAGTGTGCAGTTAAGATCAACTGCTAGTTCTAATCAGAGCACCGCCATATTGTCATGTTTGGAAGTTCGATCAGTGTTGATCGAAAGGATTGTTTCTAAGCAGAAAGAGGACCCATTATTGGCTGAGAGATTTGAAGGCTTGAGGTTGGGTTAGCGATCGATGATCTAAAGGATTTTAGTCTTGACTAGAGGGGATGGTTGAGAAAGAAGAAACATAACTGTGTTCCAAATGTTGAGGACTTGAGAAGAGAAGTTCTTAGGGAATGTCATCGATCCAAATTTACTATTCATTCTGGAGGAACCAAGATGTATCAGGATACGAAGAGGAGTTTCTACTAGGAAGGCATGAAGAAGGATCTTAGCTTGTGGGTTAGGCAGTGTGCGAACTGTCAATAAGTGAAGTCCGAACATCAGAAGCCGAGTGGGTTGCTTCAATCTTTGGAAATACCAGTTTGGAAATGAGATTCGATATCCATGGATTTAATAGACACGTTGCCAAGGTCGAGCAGAGGAAATGAAAGTATATAGCTAGGTCATAGTGGATAGGTTGACCAAGAATGCCCATTTCATTCCAGTTAAGTTAACTGGGATGTCACTTGTTTTAGCAAAGTTGTTCATGAAGAATATAGTTAGACTACATTGAAAATCTAGTAGTATAGTCAGTGATAGAGATGCTTTGTTTACTAGTGAATTCTCGAAGAGTCTACAGGACGTGTTAGGTACCAAACTCAAGATGAGTACCGCGTATCACCCTCTGACGGATGGGCAGACAAAGAGAGTCAATAAGGTACTCGAGGATTTATTGAGGGCTTGTGTGCTATACTTTGGTTGATCTTCGAAAGATCGCCTGCATTTAGTTGAGTTTTCCTATAATAACAGTCATCAGACTAGTATAGGAATAGTGCCTTTTGAAGCCTTGTATGAAAGGCCATGCAAATCACCAGCATGTTGGTTGGAGACTGGAGACAGATTAGTATTGGATCCAGATCTAGTTAGAGAGGCGACAGAGAAGATTGAGTTGATTCGAGATAGGATGAAGGAAGCTCGGTCTAAATAGTAGAGTTATGCAGATAAGAGGCGTAAAGATCTATAATTCTCAGTTAGAGATAGAGTTTTCATTAAGGTATCACCGATGAAGGATGTGGTATGATTCGAAAAGTCAGGGAAACTGACACCGATATATGTTGGTACATTTCTAATTATAGAAAGGATCAGAAAGCTCTCATACAAAGTAAAGTTGCTAAGCAGTATGGCATGTGTCCATTATGTGTTCCATGTATCTCATCTTCGCAAGTATGTGCATGATCCAGAGACTACTATTCCTCCGACGGAGTTAGAAGACTTGATAGTAGAACCGAATTTGACTTTTGTTAGACAACCAGTTCGGGCTGTAGCAAGAGGTAGAAGAGGTTAAGAAACAAGATATTCAAGTTGGTGAAAGTTCAGCGGAGCGACAACGAGAAGGACTATACTTGGAAGACAGAAGACAGGATTAGAGATACTTGTCTTGATCTACTATGAGGGTATGTTCTATATTTGTTTTATATAGACTGTTGCTAGTCAGGTAGGCTAGTATGGTAGTTAGGAGACATTATAGATGATTTCTATTTAGTATTTAATCCTTACTGAATTTTGAAGACGAAATTCTCTAATGAGGGGAGCTTATAACACCGCTAATTTTAAATAACATTATTCAGAAGAATGAATTAGATAAATTAAATAGAATAATTAAAGTTTAGAGTGATAAGGGGATTGAGATTTGAAAATTTATTAGAGGTTGTGCTTAACTAAATAAAAATTTAAAAGAATGAGTTTATGGAAATGATTTTATAGCTAACTAATAAGAGAATAAGGCATGGTATTATGGGGAATAGCTGTCCACCATAGGTCCATAACCATAACCCCTAAACCTTTATTCCCATTTTCATTTCACAAGTTCATAATTCTAAAACATAAACCAAAAAGCTCAAGCCGGCCATAACCTAGGAGGAAAGAGGAAAATATCAATTAAAAGCTAAGGAATCAAGCAAAGATAATTAAGCAAGATCAAATCTCAAGTCCCATATCCAAAGCAAGGTGAATAATAATCAAAACTATCTCATTTTTGTTTTCATGAAAATTTGATTTCGGGTTTTACATTTAAATCCGTTTTGACGATTTTAATGATGATACACTTGGGTTATAAGCTATGTTTGTTTTAAACAAGAATGTTTGATAAACGTTTGATTCGATTTTATGGTTAAAATCGTATATATTGGATTTCGAATGCCATGAAAATTTAATATGTTATGAAAAACATTATTTTGGAGATGGGTTTAAATTTTCATAATTATCCAAGCGTGGATAATTTATTATGAATTTTTGAAGGAAGAAATAATTAATTGGGTTTAAAAATTTATTTTGACTATTATACAAAGGGTTTCGGGTCTGAAATTATTGTATGTTAGATAACACAGTAAAAGTGAATTTTGATGATTTCTGGGGATTTTTCCTAGATAATTTACTATGGAAATTAAAGTAATTAAGTTGAAGAACTTAAATGTTTTAATTGTTTTGTTAAAGGGAAGGGCTTCTTTGTTAATTATTTTTAATTAATTATGGATGAATTCAACAGTCTTTTAGAGAATATTTTTGTAAAGGTTATGACAACCAATTATATTTTTACAAAAGGCAAGTTAGTTGAAAAACATTTACTTAAAAAGGCAACAAATCAGTTTTGCATAGATTTATTGTTTCGCCACTTCCAGTAGCAACCTTTCGACCCCATACCTCCACCCCTAACCAAGTCGAAACCAATACATATAGTATCAATGCTTTGGTACGTAGTGGATTAGAGAAAGGCGGCAGGTATAGAGTCGAAACCATGCTTTCGAAGGCGTCAAGGCCATTTTAAATAGCTTTCGAAGGTCTTTGTTTTGCTTTCAAAAGAGACGTCGCTTGCCTTGCTTTTAATGGATGCTTTCGAAAGGGTTGAATTACCTTTATATAGCGTTCGAAGAGGTTGCTGCCTTTTTGTTTAAAGGGTAGCTTTCGAATGAGTTGCCACATTTTATGTTTAAAAATGGAGCTTTCGAAAGGGTAGTTTTGAACCAAATCGAAACCTTACCGCCGTCTTCATACCTTTCGAATAGGTTGGAAGTTTTCAATGAGTTTGAAAGGCAAGCTTTGTCTTATTAATATAATAAGCCATTTCCTAATGCTTTCGAAAAGGCTCCAGTAGCAATATAAACTAAAGGTTTCGAAGGCAATGGCTTCGATAGGTGTTACGAAGTTATCCTTCCAATTGTTTTACTTAAAAGATTAAAGCTTTTGAAAGGATGAATCTGAAACCATCTATTTTCCCCAAACTCTTTTACTTAAAGGTTAATGGTTTCGAAAGGGTTACTTTCATTTTTATTCACTTTGATCCGAAAGTTATTTTTAAGGATAAACCCAATGGTTTTGAAAGAGGTGCTTTCAAATTGTTTCAAAGCTATGCTTCTATAAGTTGGAAAGATATGCTTTAATACTTTCAAAAGAAATGTTTCGATGGTTTCGAAAGAAAGGTTTTGATGCTTTCGAAAGAGATATTTTAAAGTGTTTTGAAAGGAATATGTTTAAGTGTTTAAAAAAGAAGATTGTAATGCTTTTGAAAGATATGTTTTAAGGGTTTTGAAATTAAAGGTCTAAGGTTTCGAATGCCCTAGTTTTCAAAACAAAGAACCCAGTCTCTATTTTTAAAAGGAAAACCCATGGCAATATAAAAGAGCTTTGAAATGGCTTTTAAATTTGAAGTTTTGAAGAAGTTTGCCTTGATAAAAATAATGGTTAAAGGGATTAACAAAATTTCATGTGGAAATGATTTCAAGGATGTTAGACCATAAATGTTGGTATTGTTATGTTACTGTATATGCTTCTTCTATAAATATATTCACTAAATAATGGACCCATAACTGTATTAGGGTGGAAGGGAAGAATAACTAGCTAGGTTAACCCAGTAGTGAATATGAATTGAGGTAACTCCTGTATGAGTAGAATTGTATCTAGGAGGTCATGTATACCAGAACTTAGGATGCCCGAAGACTAATCAAGAAGTCGTTAGTTCACACAGCTTCATAGTAAACCCATGAAAACTATGATTGGAGAGAGTTATTGGCAGGGGCCAATAGGTTCGTAGTGATCCCATGAAAACTATATCTGAATAAAGTTATTGACAGAGATCAATAGATTCATAGTCAATATATGAAAACTATGATATATAAGAGAAGTTATTGGAGACACCAATAGGTTCAGAGAGAACCCATGAAATACTGAAGTTATTAGCAAGGGCCAATGGGTTCTTAATGATCCCATGAAAACTATGAAACCGGACAGATAGTCCATAAGCTTTGAATAGGTTATTAGTCAACTCGTGAAAACTAATAGGTTAATAGTGACCCTAGAAAATATAACTGAGATAGATAGTCAAATGAATGGGGATGCGAAATCCAGGATATTTTTCTTGTTTGCATATCATCATGATATTTTAAATTGCTATATTTTTAACCATTGTGGATGCATGAGAATAGTATATGGTTATTATAACTTTTTAGGGCAAGATACTAGTGAGGGGAAAACCCGTTCCGCTAAGCCGCGTGGTCTCACTAGATATCTAAATGGTTTGAGATGGTAGGTTATTATTCATACCAGGCTTTATGTCTGACTCAAAGTTTATGTTTTCCCCTTAAACTCTTGGGTGCTCAATTGATTTTGAGTAGTTTGAGAGTTGAGGATTTTCAGGTTCTCCTTTAGACAAATAAGCTACCAGAGACGTACATAAGGCAAGAAAGCTATTAGGAGTTCTTTTCTTTTTGATTTTGTTGTGTTTTGATGTAAAGGCAAAGTTGTTTAGTTGCCTATATTTAGACTCTGATCATCCAAGGGGCATTTTCATATGTCGCTCTTGGCATATTTTGTAATGATTATATTTTCTCTGAACGTGGTTCTCGAATTTGGGATTGTGTAATGAATTTGAAATATGATTGAAATGGAATGAGAAATTTGTTTAATGGTTTTAAAAAAAATCGCATCCATGTGTTTATGTTATGTCAATGTATCTAACATTACCGCATTTGGTCACCGAGAATTAATATCTATGGATGACTGCAACATCCGTTGTAGTTAGTTTTGGGCCTCCAAATGGGGGATGTTATAGGAGGGCTAAAATCTCGTTTGAAATATCTTCAAATCGTTATGCACAAACTTGACCAATTATTCCGAAATTATAGGTGACATCTCAGCAGAACTTCGGACTCGGTATTGATCCTTAGGTGGGAATCGGTAACGATCCTGAAGATGCTCGTATTTGGCATCTTCAATCCTTCACCTCGAATCATCTTGTAGTTAGCTTCTTGATTCTATAGTCGTTTGTACTTGTTTTAGCTTGTTTCTCAGCCCAAATGATGAAGTTGAAGGAGAACAAAGTTGTAACTTCAAGTGTATGCGGAGTTCAATGGAGAAGTGCATTGAATCAACAAACAAACATTGAAAATAGGCTTTTGGCACTAAGATAAGCATATAGGAAGAAGATGGGGTCCACTTGAGTTATACTTGAGAGTCGGTACCTATCCCAGTGGGAGTCAATACAGATCCCCAACTTGGGGGATCCCATTACTGTAACAACCCTTAATTTTGATTAATATTATTCAGGAGGTTTAGTTAGATAAATTAAATAGAATAATGTGATGATTAGATTGATAAGAGAATTGAGATTTGAATATGATTAAGATCGAGCCTTAACCAAATAAATACAAAAGACTGTTTTATAACTCAAGCATCATACAGTTGAATAGGGAAAGGGTAATTTAGGAATAAAAAAGACTTCTTAACCCCTAATCCCTTATCTCTTCTCATTCACGTTTTTATAAAAACAAAACAATCAAAAGAAATTACAAGCAAAAACAAAATTAATATTATTTAGGGTTTCTTTAATATTCCACATTTAGTTTATATATTAATATTTTATAAGTGTTATTTTTATATAACTTTTATATTTTATATTACTTATATAATAGTCTTATGTATAACATTATATAAATTAAATCTTATTTAATTAATATTAATTAGTTAACATTTTAAATAATTTTATATGAATATATAACGTTTATATTTAATATTTATTATATAATATAACCTTTATTATATAACATATATATCATATGCATGTGTATTATTTAATAATTAACCTTTAATTAACTTATGTAATTAAACTATTTTAATTAAATTATATTAGTTTCAAACTTCAATTCATAAACATACATGTATACTTATGTTATTTTAAACAATTTAAAACAACAAAACATATATCTCTATATATCACTACAAGAAAAAATATTTTTGGTAGCGCACAAAAAACGCTACCAAAACTTGCAGTAGCGTTTTAATGAACGCCGCGATAAAACCCGCAACTAAAAATTAGTGATTTTTAGTTGCATTTATTTCAACGTCACTACAAATCCTTTTATTGCAGTGTTTCTCAAACGCACCCATAAATCTTTGTAGCGTTTTAAAAACGCTACCAAAAGGCTTTTTAGCACTACTAATAGAGTTTCCAACTTTACCCCTGCTTTACGGTTGCATTTACTCAACGCCACCATATGTATTTCTGTAGCGTTTTTAAAACGCTACTAAAAGTTATTGATTATTTTGCAGCATTATGCTATTATTCCATGTTAATGGCCTATTTTGTTTCTACTATATCAAACAATAATTACTCAAATAATCATCATATTCAAACAATTAAAAAAACATATTAACCGTATAATCAAATAAGATATCCATAACCATTCCGTTGCTATAGGTTTTCGATAAAACGACTAAAATCACATACAATAACTATTCGTATAAAAATTTACACAACTAATACTAATAAAATGTTATACCTATCTAGTGCTAACAAAATGCTTGATTACCCATAATTCTTTGTTGCATGCACAAGTGAAAGCTAGCACCATAAAAGTCCAATCTTGCTCTCTTCGAAAGTCCAATGCCCGCACAAGTGAAAGCACAATATATAATCAAACAATTATGTTAATTCATAAGACTTCAAATCTGATATCAAACATCTACAACATTGTACAAATACATCATGATACAAATAATGTCATAAAATAATCAAACTTATTAAAGAAATGAAATAATTAGAGTCCAATCTTATAGTTATATATAAAACTTTGTTAAATTAGTTATATTATTATTATTTATAAAATTTAGTTAACTTAAACTTAGTTAATTTTATAAAACTTGTTTAATTTTAACAATACTTAGTTAATTTTTATTAATTTGATTAACTTTGTTAATCTATTATTTTTATTACTGTCATTATTATAAACTTGTTATTTTTTAAAAAATTATCATCATCATTATTTATAAAACTTTGTTAAATTAGTTATATTATTATTATTTATAAAATGTAGTTAACTTAAACTTAGTTAATTTAACAAAACTTGGTTAACTTTTATTAATTTGGTTAACTTAGTTAATTTTTTTATTTAATTATTATTATTAATAAAACTCGGTTAACTTAATTATATTATCATTACTATTATTATAAACTTAGTTAATTCTTATAGACTTAGTTACATCCTCCTCCTCCTCATCATCATTATTATTTATAAAAATTTGTTAAATTAGTTATATTATTATTATTTATAAAATTTAGTTAACTTAAACTTAGTTAATTTTATAAAACTTGTTTAATTTTAACAAAACTTGGTTAAATTTTATTAACTTGGTTAACTTTGTTAATTTATTATTATTCTTGTTGTTGTTGTTGTTGTTATTTATAAAACTCAGCTAACCTAGTTATATTATTATTATTATTATTATTATTATTTATAATACTCAGTTAAAATAGTTATATTACTATTATAAATGTTTGAATAATAGTAAATAAAACAGTATAAATGAGGAGTATTTGAATATCTAGATTATAATACAAGCCCACAATTATGAATAAAAAAAGGTTATTCCTTGAAAGAAAATGGAAACATGCAAATTTCCACATAAAATGGATAGTATTATTCTATCAGACTGCATCTAATACTCACCCACATTTGGACAGGCCGATGCAAATTAATTTCAACAAGATATTCCATATCAGGGTCCACTCTAATCCACAGCAACGGTGAATCCATGCTACAACATAAACCGGTTGCCGATATTTAGTTTAGGTGAACAAGATGCATAAAACATAAATAGCACCAAAAATTACATTACCTCACACGCATATCTAAATTTGCAACCGTGTGCTAGAGGGACCTTGTGAGATATTATGATAAGGAAGCATTGGTAGAAGAGCTTTGGTTGACCCACCAGGGGCACTTGGCCAAGCTAAAATTTTGAAGAAAACATATGTTATCTTATTGATGATCAATAATCAAGCATCAATGATAAGAATATTTTGCCTTGTTTACCGCGTTTCGCTCAATCTTAAGCTTGTCTTGTATCAATCTATCAAATCTTTTAATCTTTTATCATCTTCTATAATTTAAGCAAGCCGAGGAAGAATAGCTTTTAACTACATCATCGGTACTACTGCTATTTCATTTTTAACTCATAAACTCTAATTTGGAAGACTTCACAACAAAATTTGAATCATATACTAAAATGTTAGGAATTGAATGGTTTTATACTAGAAATATTTTATACTAGAAATATTCCAAACTGTATATGACTGTCAATACATATTCAAGAGGGAAATATCACCTGTAGAGGTCCTCCAGTTGCAAAACCAAATGATTTTTTGTTAAATTGTATCAGAAATCCATCCAAAACAGTTTGTGTACTATTCTCAACTATCAAACCATAGAAAATTTACCCATCTCGCCTTAAAAGTTGTCCACTGATTTGCATGCCCTGGCCAGCCGATGCAGGTAGTAACATAGAAAATGGAGGCCTGCATTGACACACATCAAATTTCAATATTGTGTCTCTAAAATCAGTGAAGCTTTTCAAGTACTGTTGTTTTCTATGATATGTTGCTTTTTGGTATCATCATCAACTATACTAGTAAATGGCTTAAAGGTAACGTTGTTTTCAATATTCTCCAAGATTGATTTCATACTCATGTATATCAAAGAAAAGCAAGAATGACATACTCGTGTATATTTAAAGCATGGCTTGTGACCAAGATGCATTGACTCTTCTGATATACAGGAAAGTGAATATACCATGAGTGCATAAGTGACATATACCATAATATATGGCGCATACATGAACTTACCTATGCAGTAGGTTACAATTTCATAACGAAAAAACACTAGTTACTCTTGAGCTCCATTTGGGTTGAGACATTTAGTATACAGTGGGAGTAAAAGAGATTAACTGGATATATCAGTTTACAATAGCTACATGCAAACATTTTAGTCAGAAAACCTGAATTAATTTTTATACATCTGCTTAACAAATGCCTATATAGTGTATGACAGCACACAACAAATAAATGGATGATTGTATATATATTTGAATATCTATATAAAAAGGCTAAGCTGGAGAACATGCATTATGCATCTCTTGAATGATGATAGTGTTATATAAACAATTAATCAACTGAAATCACAAAAAAACTAACCTGATATTGTTACCTGCCATACTTGTCATAGGTACAACTCATTAAGGCATCTACAGATCCATGTTGTGGCATTAACCATTCATTGTTCAAAATAATGACTGTTGCTTCTTTATCAAAACAAATCCTAACTCTGGTTGCTCCTAAACCATTGCTTTCAAACACCACAATAGTACCATTATCAAACCTCAGCAGGATCCCTTTACTTTGACTCTGCCTGCCACTGTCGTATCGAACAACAATAGTAATTATTAATGTTTTATACTAATATCAGAGGTTAGATATTGCATCTGACATACCTACACACGCTTAAACAAGAGTACAAATAGCACACACCTATGTATAAAAATGCACACAACTCCCATATAAACACACATATATGCTGCAACACATGCACACAAGTAAACACATACACACGCTCAAAACACACAAGTAAACTCATATATTTGAAGAACCAGTCAGGTTCAAGTTTTGTTTTGTGGCTACACGAGTTGTTGATTTTACTCAAAAAATACAAATGAAATTCCCTTCTTATACTGTACAACTGCAAACAAGATATCGTTAAGTTGAATGTCTTGGTATAAGGCAAAAAACTTGACAATGCCTTTATTCATTCATCATCATTTATGAATCCAATAAATATTCAAAAACAAATGTCAAATTAGTAAAACAATTATTTGAAACCGTAGTATCAATATTGCCTTATCACTTGACATCGTGTTGGCTTGGACATTGTAACAAAGAAATAACTATATATGGCAAGATGATTGGATTTGATGTTATCTTATCATGATTGTAAGGATGAAGCGTATTATATTTGATAAGAAACCAACTTGGTAAATATGATGTGTTTAGACTGATTTATTATAAAAACCAATTTGTATTCCCTACCTAGCATGCCTTGGTTGCATTTATACCTAAAGCTTGCACAAGGTTATGTTCAACGATTCTTTTATAGCCAATATGTATTACAAAACTAACAATCTGATGAGAGTACATGAATAACCTGGAATGGTCGATGGAAAGCAATGTGTTCCTTGAACAACTAATATAGAATCAGGTAGGCCCATCTCCTTCGATCACACCCTTGCAATTTCACTTCCTTGCTTCACTTTTTCAGCCTATGCTCGAATGATGTCTCAACCATTTCTGTGTACTTGGATAGAGCCTTTTACTATTGTATTGATAATAAAATGTAGGATTCTTGGTTCAAATTATATTCGCCTGAAAATCAATTTGGAAGATACATTGTGGCTAAGAGTTAATGCTGTGGACGACATGCCAAAAGCAATCAAGGTTGGGAAACGCTACGGCAAGTTTTGCTATTTGAACAAATAAAACTAAATAAGTGTTAAGGAAAAATATATTTATAAGAAATTTTCATGTACGATCATGATACAACAATAATTATGAGTTAAAACCAATCCTAATAATATACTAATGATTAACAGTAGATGTAAATTAACCAAGAAGTACCTGTATATAGTCTATATAAGTAACCAAGTATATGGATGACCTTGAAAGCATGAGAATGGATTAGAAACTAAAGCTAAAATTCTTTATGAAATATGACAGTGAATATAGTTCTAGCATAAGACTTACCATCCAATCGTAATCGTTGAACAATTTCTCTGTACCTAACCAAAACTTCTACAAATCCAATGCATGGTCTTTGTCTCGGTAGAAACCAAAGACATCTTGATCCTTATCATGGGTACTTACTGCATAATATAATTTGTTAATGAATTAAACAAAGCAATCAAATAGAATGAATAATTGCATCACTACCAAACTACAAGTAATCAAATAGAATTAAATTTAGTTTTTTGATATTAATAGAAGAATGAAACTGAGAAGAATATTGAAGCAGTATGATTTGGTATGACTTGTTATTATCAAGCATTACTGTTCGCTTATTTACTCTGCAAAACATACACACAAATTATTTTATATATACAATGTTTTACTTTATAATTTAACCAATATACACAATCTTATTATCCTAACATAGATATATACAAATTTGTGCTTGCACGTACTCACGTCATTACTTTTCTTGGATTCAAAACTGAGAAAGAACACACCAATTCTTAAGATATCGTCAGTTGGCAATAATAATCCCATTTTGCCAATATTAGTCACAAAATGAAAGAGATGCATGTTGAACATTACAATGAAATAACTACAACAATCAACTCAAAAACATCATCAGCTCGTATAAAAAATAAAAAATCACACTATTCAAATAGGTTCAAATCTTGTGGAGGTACTTCAATTTGTACAACCATGGGGCTTTCTAAAACTAATACATGCGAATTCAAAGCTTTATATCGTGCCTCTACCAAATCATACATGTATCAATAATTGCAGCGATGCTTGTCTTGGAGTTCATCTGACTGTGATAGCTCACTTGGCCTTGCTTGACTGTCGTTGTTAGAGACTTCAATAAAAAAAACTAAACTGTCACTTGCTTTTCTTGATGTTTGGAATTTGATGAACCGTAATTTCAAAGATCAACAGCTGAATCGGTCAATCGAGTTTAATGGAAGGATGAGGAAACAAAGAGGGAAACAATGATTTCTTTGTGATGAATGAAGAGAGAAAGAAAATTTTTCACGTACCAAGGAATTGGGAATTAGGGATTCAGCAGTAAAGAGGCATAAATTTTCTAAGTACCGAGGAACAGTGTTATCCCGCCTTTTGGCAAGGCCGTGAAACTAAGAAATTGACTAGAAATCAAGGACAGTTCTTTCCTAGGATCAGTTATACACATGTTCACTATGGATATTGACGAATTTTGCCCGAGTACAGATCAAGCTAGAATTGATATGACATGACAATTAAAGCTGTGGGAGCCAATGTTTCAAATTTCAAGACAATCCGAGTTCGTATGCTCAAGATATGTTCGATGCAAATCAAGGAGATCAATTCGTTCGTATCCATCGTTTCACTCTCTTCGCATCGCTTCCGTTCGCATCCACCCAGAACTACACTCTTCGTATCCATCCAAAGGCGGCCTACTTTATATCGATCTTGTCTGTA
Organism: Allium fistulosum; assembly: GCA_030737815.1. Classification (NCBI taxonomy): domain Eukaryota; kingdom Viridiplantae; phylum Streptophyta; class Magnoliopsida; order Asparagales; family Amaryllidaceae; genus Allium; species Allium fistulosum. The sequence continues at coordinate 211,427,252 of CM060907.1, forward strand.
TCCATCAGCCTACCTCGTGTCCATGCAACTTCATATCCATCGAGGACCGACCTAGTTCGTATCGATCATAGGTAAGGTTAGTCTGTATCCATCCACCCTGTAGACCTCATTCGTATCCATCAAGTTCATGGTTGTTAGAATCGATAGCATCCATAAGCCTTCGTATCCGTCATAGTCCTTGTTCATATCCATCATAGTCCTTGTTCGTATCCATCAGAAAACCCCTCAAATGAAGTCACTTCGTATCGATTGTATCTACAACGATCGACACGAAGTACACCATCAATTATCGATACGAATAGGGGCTGAAATGGATGGATGTGAATGGAGTATTACAGATGGATACGATTGAAGTCTACAAGGATGAAGGCTTGGTCAATGCGGCAAAAAATATGGATCCACCCCAGTTTATCGTTCCATGTCAACAAGCAAGCACATGCCTTTGATCGACACGAAGGAGATGGAAGCGATACGAAGGATATCGATACGAACGAAGCAGCCTAGAGAAAACACAAGTTTGCATCGATCATAACTCACAATCTACAGGTCCAAATGCTACGAAATTTTCACAAGAGCTTACGTACAACCTAAAGAATGTTCATGATCGATCTCGACTCGATCGGGCAAGATCCTAATCGATACGAAATTCATTCAAATTGATCACGGATCGAGTCAAAATCGCATGGGATCGATCGCGTGGGCCCGTGCACGTGCCAGAAGAGGTCTCTCGAGATCTGAGCGAGATATTTGCAGCCTACACCTATAAATAGCATCCCAAAGTCTACAGAAAAGGGACTTTTGATTCTTCTACGTCCGGACTCTACAGGAACCATCATTGTACTCGAAATTTGCTATTGTAATCAGTTGTAACTCGTTGTGGTCAGCAAGCAAACATCAATAAAATCATCAACTTCAAAGTGGATGTAGGCCGGATTGCCGAACCACTATAAACTCTGTGTTCTTTACTGCTTTCCTTTTAATTTTCTGAGTGTTATTCATTTTTAATTCTCTACATACTCGTTATCTGTAATCTGTGATTGTGAACTGGTGCTTTCATCGACAATTGTGTGTTTGTGACCAATTTTGGCGCAAACAAACGATGAGGCGGTAAATTTTGGGTTACAATTATTGGGTTAGGCGGAAATTATTTAGATGAAGGCGGGAACGGGAAATTTTTTTTGTTACGCTTATAGTATAGTATGAAATAGTATTAGCTGCATTTAGATTGAAATGCCATGAATTATTGCTACTATAAATGGTCCTTATAGTGTATAATACATGCACTTGTTTATTAGTTAATTAACTTATTTAATTAATTTACTTTTATTAATCTTATTAATAAATTTAAAATTTAAAATTAATGTGAATTTTTTCCAGACATTTTCAAAAATTATGTTATATTATAACTTTTATTATAAACATATTTTAATTTTAATTTAACCATTAAATGTAAAAGCTTTAACTTTAATTTGATTTTGAAAATTAGCCCAAGGGCCAATACAAGTTGGGTCTTTTCTATTAGGGGCAACCTTTGGGCTCACATCACTTTCGGGCCAAACTTGTAACCAGGTAAGACATGATACTTGATTATCCAAATCCAGTCCTAGACATTACCTTTCTAGACACCTTATTAAGTGGGAAAACTTAATTAGTTAGTTCTATTATTACTAATTTAGACCGCATATGTAACGACCCCGGATTTTATATAAATTTAAATTGATAATTAATTTAGTTTTTGAATAAAAATTGAGAATTTATTTGGATTTTGGATACGATTAAATTGGATGTGCCTTTATTTACACAAATACAAAAATAAATAATTTAAAATTTAAAATTTATGGGTTATGTAGAAATAGAAATAAATAAATATATATAAGATAAATTATAAAATATAAAGTAAACATTTGCTAAAATTTTAACAACAAATAAAATATGGAAATTCATCTATATTATAAAATAAATAAATTATATAGTTCATACAGTATAAAGTAAATCTTAATATCATATTAATAAATCAATACAAAATAATAAAAATAAAATAGATACAAAAATAATAAAAGAAAATAAAATACATTCAATATGAACAAATAAATATAAGTATGTACACTTGTAAAAGAAACAAAATATATATATGTATTAGCTTGTATAAGAAGAGCAAATATGGATAAGTATGACAATTAATATCTCTAGTACAATATGGATCATTTCAGCCCACCGAAGCAAGAAAATCTCTGACCTTGTATTGTAAAATAAATTAAAATATCATCTTGTATTGTACAAAGACATTAATATCACTTGTACAAATATCATCATCTCCTGTAAATTTCACTTCTTTCCATCATCCTCATTTCAAATTCGTTCATTCTAGGCTATGCAAATCTGAAGTAAATATTACTTAAACTTCAACAAAATTCAACATAAAACAAACAATATAAATCAATACAACCAGAGATCAAAGTGGAGTTTCAGTTTTGCAATTTTCACAAGCCTGGAATATATCAACTCTGTTCTTTCTTCTGGAAATAAGGTGAGTAAATCTTTTAGAAATTCAGATTTCACTTGCTGTTTGAAATCATGTTTGAAATAAAGTGATTAGTGTTGTATGTATACAAATATGAATGTCACTGTGCATGTCTGGAAACAGACATATGTATCTCTGTTTCCAAATTTTACAGGTTTCAAACCTGTTGAAAATCAAAATCTCAAACTCAGATCATCTATTGACTTGGATATCTAAATGAATCAAGTTTCAAATTTGCAAGGTCAAAATTTTAAAATATTTTTGAGTGTTAAAAATAAAAGGGTTTACTGGAAAATTTAAAAACACAGTAAATATGAAAACATATCAAAATCTCAATCTTAATAATTGGATGATTCGAGTATATAACCTGATGTGTTATCGAAATTGAAGATTTTTAAACTTAAAATCTTGATTTTTAAACAAGTAAATATTGAGATATAGTATGTTGACCGGAATTTGTATTTTGGTCAAATTCCAGCGAGGAAATCGACGTTTGGGCTTGGGGTTTGGCCTGGAGGTAGTCGGGGTGTCGGAAATCTCTGGAAAAATGGTGAAGGAATTTATCTACGACCGTGGTGGCCAGACATCGGCAAACTAGGGTTAGGCGTGTAAATTTGGTCGAGATAGTTGCTGGGCTTCGTGCAGCATCGGTGGTTCACCAGAGATGATCGCATGAGGGGGATTTGGTGCGTGGGCCTATGGTGAGGTGATGGATGGAAGGTCGACGTTTCTGGTGGCCGGTGGTGGCAGCACGGGAAGGAAATTTGGGTGATGGTTCGTTCCCAGGTTTGAGTTCACTGGCTCGTTCTCTATTTCGTGATCAATTCGACGCACAGGTGATCGTTATCGTATAGTGAGGTCGAGATCGACTTGCCGGAGGTAGTGGTGATGGTCGGAGATGTTCCGACCATCTGTACACGTGCATGGTTCCCTATTGTGTCAGTTTGGGAACGAAGATTTTGCCTTGGGTCGAGGCACGGGGGAATGGATGTTTGGCTCGGGGTTGAACTCGTGTACGTGAGTGTATAGCATATCAGTTTTAAATTTTAAACCAAGTTTTTTTTTGATATAGGAGGAGGAATAATCGGGGCAGTACTCGAGTGGGTATCGGGTTTAACCCGGAGTTTAAGCAAGATTCTTAACATGTTTTTTTAAAAGTTTTTGAAAAGCAAAGTTTTGAAATATAAAAAGAAATTTGAAATCAATGTTTCAACATATTGTAAATAATCATTAAATCATAAAAATGAATGTGTTACTTTAAATAATAAAGATTAATGATTTATAATTCATTAATCAATGAGTTCTTAATGATTAATCAATTTATCATCAATTATGATCAATATAAGTAAATTTCTTTAGAAAAGTGATTAAAGAAAATTTAATAGTTAATAAAAGTTATTAACTAATATCATTTGAATAATTAATTAATGTGATAAATTTCAACAATAAATTTAGATTAATTAATTCAATAATAATCATTTGTGAAATTATTAAGTATAAGTACTTAATGTAAGTAATTAAGGAATTAATTATTCAGTGTAATTAATTGAGTTTAAATGCATTAGTTCAAGTTAATTGCTTAAGTTAATTAATTCAGAACAATCACTTGAAAATTTTGGAAATATAATTACTTAGGAAAGTAATTAATAGATAATTACTGGATGTAATAAATTGAATGATAATTTGAAGTTTGAGTATAATTATTTGTTAATAATTAAAGGATTAATTAATAATGGTGATTAATTTAGATTTATTTAAATAATTAAAGGTTAACCAATGAATTTGAAAGGGAAAATTCTTTCAAATAATTTGTATTTAACTATGATGGTTAACCCAGATTAATGATTCATTCCTAAAAAATACATGAGATTTAAATTAATCAGTCGATTAATAAAAATTTACTTGTGAATGTTTGGACCTGACTGAATGATTGAATTGTTGATATTCCCTGATCTGTGATGCTGTGTGATATATTCTGATTTGTGTGTGATCTGTACTGTAGTTTATTTATCCGGGATGAATGTAATATGTTATCTGTAATTTATATATCTGTGATCTGTGAATGAAAGATAAGCGTTATAGTTTATACCGCTTATCAACTATATCTCTGTATTCTGATCTGTGATGATTTATTGATGTTGCACTACTGTGTGAAACCCCTGGACTACACCATACACACACAAATATGGATTTCACGTGGAAATCAGTTAAGTCACTAATTTCTGACAATTTTAGAAATTGGATTTTTGAATCCTAAATAGTTTTTGGAATTTGAATTGAGAACTTTTGAAATGAGTTTCCAAAATAAAAGTTATTTTAAATAACTTAATAAAACTTGAAATTTAAGTAATTTGATTTAAAAATTTGAATTCAATATTTGGAATTGAATTCAATGATTTGGAAATTATGGCCTAAAAAGACCAAACTAGTTGTAAATGTGTTTATATGAGTTTAAACCATTTTAAAAGTATTGTTTTGAGAATTTGAATTTAACCCAAGGACTTTAACTCGTATAAATGAGATCAGATTTTCCGAAATGAAAACTATTTGTTTTCAAATAATAGAAGCTTTCATATAAGAAATGAAATTCCAATTTAAATTAAAGGAATTTCAAGTTTGAATTGAAAATGGTTTCCCAAGCTATGAATAGATCTTTGTGAAACTGGGTGAACTTTGTGAATTGAATCTGTTTATTTTTAACAGATTTAAAATGGTGATTTGTTTAAACCATTCGAAATGGAATTGTTTTGAAAGCTATCAATTAAATCTTTGTTTTAAAGATTGGACGAGTTAATTCAAATTGAAATGGAAATCGATTTGAAAATCTATGAATGGATCTTTGTGAAACTGGTTGAACTTTGTGAGATGAATCTTTTTGTGTAAAAGATTAGAATGGTGATTTATTTAAACCATTTGAAGAAAAGTTTTAGGTAATAAGTTGTGACTTAATTGAAATCCCAATATCCATATGTTTTTAAATATGCGCTCGTTATTCGGTTTAGCCAGGAGAGAACCTTTGTATCATGTAACCCATTCCGAATAATGATACGACGTTATGGGTAGCATTTGAAGACCGGTGGTGAAGACCAGATATTTTCGAAAACGAAAGGACAACTCGTCGAATGTCTCTGCATCGACTGGTCCTCGGTATAGAGACTCCATATGTGGTGGGAAGTCCGGACGTGATTAGGGATTATTCGGATTGCAAGGGCTTATTTGGAAGTGCCTTCGGTTCTGTTCGAACCTGGAACAGACTTGTATGGTTGTATGTCTGACAGTACACTTTGAGATATAAAGCTGATTTCTTTCAAATACATTTCTGTTTGGTGGCGGAGATTTATTCTCTTAGCTTAACACCCTTCTCTGAGACGTACGAGCTCAGAGGTTATGTAGTTGAAGGTTATCAGTGATATACTCTCAATTTGGTAGTGTGGCATGCTAAGTTTTGCTCTGTGTTGCTGATCATTTGTTGATCATTTGTTGATCAAAGCATGGCTTTGTGAAAAAGCGTAGCTTTGTGAACGAGACTGCATCAGGACCTCACACCCCGGAAATGGTCGAAATAGGAAAGATGCAGCAAGGTTTCAGGGGTAGCTCCCCTAGGGTATGTCCATTCCTTCTGGAAAAAGGTGGTATCATGGTATGGAGCCCAGATATTTACCTGTGTGGTTGCTCCAATCTCATTTACTGTGTGATTGTTGCTGTGTGATCGAGGCCTCGCAAACGACCGAGGGTGGCATATCTCACACAACACCAAAAAGGTATATTTGTAACGAATATAGTTGTTACAAATGAAATTCATAACAGATATAGTCATGAGCGGTACAGGCGTGAGGTATGTCGTTACAAATATTTATAACGGCCTCTACCCGTTATTAGATATATCACTTACCAACGGACTTTGTCGTTAGAAATCTAAATTTTTGTAACGAAATAGTTTGTTATTAGTTGCATCGGTTTGTAACGGGTATTTTCCGTTACTTAGTTTCCCCTTTCATGGTGGAAGAAAGGGTTGTCATTCTAAATTATCACGACCTAGTCCGTTACAAATTTCATCATTAGTAACGCACTTGTTCGTTACAAATTTCATCAATAGTAACGACTATGCTCGTTATAAATTTCGTCTTTAGTAACGAATATGTTCATTACAGCTACCAAACCATGTAGAGCTACATTTTTGCTAGCATTTACACTACAGAATTGTCTATTATAATATAGTAGGTACATACATATCAAAAATTATAGAATTTCGATAAAAATAAGCAATTACGCATCCAAACATACAACTTAAATTGCACAAATATTTGACAACAAATTAAAGGAAGATTCGAAATTTCACAAGTTCATCATACATAACTAAAGAGTATGAAATCAAAATATTACAAGTTCTAACATTACTTCAAAATAAATTCTAGATCCTACAAACAACGAACACGACACTCAGGCCAAATAAAAAAACCTCCATCAATTATATCAAATAGCTTGTAGTTACCATTTTGTGGTGCTTCATAAATAGGTGCTTCTAGATCAAACACTTTCTCCACCTATACAACTCTTTCCCCATTCATCACCTCTCTATGGTGGCATATTTTCTATGTCCCAAGATGGCCCTTAGCAACCTCTTTCAACTCTTCTGATAATAAGACTACAAATTGCCTATCTCTTGTGGAAGATCCAATAGCACCATTGGATTGAACACCCAAGCTAGCTCTAGGACTATCATGCTGACTGTTGGAAGCAACTTCATTTCTTGGTGTCGCATTCCCTCCAAACTGATTCATAAATTGTAACAAACTTTGTTGCATACTCATCATAGTCGAATGCATCGATCTAAATTCTTCGGTTAGTCTATTTTGATTGTTCTCCATCTTTGCTTTCCATTTTCTATCTTCATCTTCCTTGAAATTAGCTATTGCTTTTGATGCTTGTGTAAGCTTCACTTGCTTCATAGTCGATGTAGAGCTAATTGCACGACAATAGTTTTTTCTTTTCTCCTTTCCAAACACTTCCGCAATGGGATCATTCTCAAAATCTTCAAAACTTCTACTTCCATTGCTACTATTGACACTAGAGTTTTCCTTTTGTCTTTCCTCTGCTGGTTCAACTAATGCCTGCATAATACCCAAATAAATTATAAACAAAAGTTGAACTTGAAAATATTTTGCATATTAAATAAAGTAAAAGCATAAACTAAAGAATATACTATCAATACCTTGCATATTGGTTGATAGAAAATGATGAACATGTGAATACTGTAAAAAAAAATTCCTGTCAAATTATGAATACTGTAAAACAAAATATGGAGGAGATAAACTATAATGCATAAGATAAATTAACAAGGTATTCATACATCTAGGACTGACTCGATAGCCTGGTTTCCTCAGCTGCTTCTTGATCCTAGTACACTATGAAAATGTGACCAGAAACTATAGTGAATCTGAACTTTATTTTCTGCTTGTATACCATTCAAACCTTTTCTTATACGGGAAAAATAGAAAGTGAAATTCATCCATACCTGAATATATAATGAATCAAAGTTATGGACTATAACAAATCTTGTTTTACTTGTAATTAACAACAAACATATGAACCACAAATAATAGGTGGAACAATGTGCGCAGCAATTGATTTATTAAAGGCACGAGGAGCGGAAAAGGATTAAATTCTAAATTTTTAATCAATCTAAGAAAACATAGAAGAGAATGAAAAGGATTAAATTCTAAATTTTGATGAACAAAAGTTAATAAAATGAGTATTGACTCAGGTTCATTTTTCAAATATACGCAAAGAGGCATTTAGCCTTCTTCCTATCACACGCAAGAGTGCAAATAGCATAAAATGGTAAAGAAACGTTAGTCTTTGAATAAAGGAGAATATAGTACTCAGATTGTGATAAAATGTGGAAATTGATGAGTATCCAAGAAAGACTGAACTTTTTATATAATAAAACTGATTGGAATAAAACGATAAAATGACAAAATTATGACACCATTAGTCTTTGAGCAACGGTTGAGATATGTGAGATGAGAGAAAACAACAAAAAGTAGTTAGTTTAAAGTGAAAATAGATTGAATGAGCATATTTAATTTAACGCGGTTAACCAAATTTTCCACCTTAGATTGAAAAGAGTAGAGTAGTTTTGAGAGTAATGTTCTGTTTTTTAAATAGTAATAGAATAGATTAGTAAAGTAATAAATGCATTAGTACAAGTTTTATTCAACTTAACAACGTGGTGCAGCTATCACCTCACGTATTTTATCTTTTATATAAGTAAACTTCTCCTCTCACTCAATTCCAAAGATTCTTGATTCTTGATTCTCAAGATGCAATCTCACTGCCTGACCTCTCCAATCCTCCCTATCTCTCATAATTATATTTTTCAATTAAACATGCACTGCAATTACGAGAGTCCCTGGAGCAATCAATTCAAGTTAATATAAAATTGTAGTTGCTAAAGTCCCGAAAAGGATTATATATGCCTTGTACGCAGTTTTTCAAAATGTTCTACTGCATATAACATGCCTGTTTGCTGGAATTTTGTGATTTGTTTTCCTTTTATAGTGGCTGCCATCCCACTTATTTGCAAGTGGCGTAAAGACAACAGCAGCAGCAGCAACTTACTAAATAGACAAAGCTTTATTGTTTGTGCAACATAATTATTAGTTTGTCAACTCTCCACACTATATTTTAACTAATGTAACCACTTGATGAAATAAAGTGGAAAATTGTTGCATCTTCTACCATCGTTGCATTCTGCTGCACATTGCTTGATTAAACCATTAATATTTGACTAATGAAATGTTCTAAGTGCACTGTATAATTAAATTGAAACCGAATGCATGAGAGGTTGAGGTTTTATGGCTGTTAAGCAAACGTATTAGGAAAGGTAGAAACACACTCCACTAAATAGGAGAGAATCGCGGAGACTTAAAGAAGACGGACGCCCTTGAACTGACAGCCATCTTTGTCTGATTGAACATCTTCATTCACTCAAGAAGGACAAGGTTATCTATCTTTCAGAAATAGCAAGTAAAACATGATGGTTGTTATTAACATTTCCTACAGCAACATTGAATACTGTGCTTATAGTTTTTTTTCTTTCTAAGAATATTCATTAGTGAATACTTGAGTGACATAAACCTACTAAGACTGAGTACTCAACTTTGGGACATGAGGGTATATGCAGTTCATTTTTCCATCGGCTAAATATTCATTTTTCCATTGGTTTTAAAACTGAGTACTCAACTTTGTACTCAATTTTTAAAACTGAGTATAGTTTGTACTCAGATTTAAAATTGAGTATCGTACTCAGATTTTAAGAAGAACCTCCAACTGTCCGTGAAAGTGTGGAGGTGAAAACTGCAAACTGTTTTCATCAAGTGCATTTTTATTTTTTCATTGTTCAACTTAATTAATTAGCATTTGTAGATTTCAAACCTGATAGTTATTTTTCAACATCAAAATGAAGCATAAACAAGCCTTAAACTGTAAACTTCATGATACAAAGAACAAGTCTTGAATAGATGTTGAAGTACTTACAAATTTTTCGGCAGCACATGGAATCACCTTTCCCGTTTTTCTACTTGTATGAGCCACTTTCCATGCCACTGTACGTGTGATCTTCTGTCCTGTATTCTCAGCTGTCTGCATTTGAATAATTTCATAAAGTATATTTTTGCCACTGAAATATTAACCTAAAAAATGTTTTTACATACCAATTCTTCATATAGTCTAAGATAAGGTTTCCTTCCCAATGTATGAGTTAGAGTACTTTTGGCCTTGTTTCCGGAATTTGTCTTGCATTGTTTCATTTTCTTGTCACTATATTCGATGTCAACAAACCTCTGCCACCATACTTTATCAACGTCATCAGGACGACTATTAAGTGCAACATGTTTGGGCATGAGTTGTCCATCTTTTTTGAGGAATCTCTGACGTACCGTTGATTTGAATGTTCGATAACGTTGTGAAAACTTCTTCTCTGATATTGGTCTAGCTACCATGGGGTCGATATTCAAGTCAAACTCTTTCTGTTGAAACAAAAAAAATCAAATAACAATGTCAATTTTTTGTAGTCTCATTTAAATACATAAAAAAAATCAAAATCCAATATTGGTTCCTAACCTCTTCTATGCAGCTTGGATACATAAAAAAGGCAGAGGAGAGACAATTTTGTAGTCTCATTATTTTGGAGGTATATTTTTATTGTTTTCGGTCTTTACTGCAATTATTGTAAAAAAACATTGTTCACATATGAAAGCAAAATTGACCGACGCTCGTTATTTATCTATAGCACATGTATTTCTTTAATCATTGTTATTTTTGTAAAGTGTTAAGACTCTTGGTCAAAACGTTGCTACTATTGGGTTTTATTTGTCAGTCAAAACTGTGGACATGCTTTGTGTCATAGTGAAGAAAAATCAATGTCAAATTTATCGCCTTATCTTTCATTAAACATGCATAATTAATTTTGTCTTTGATTTCATTATTTGCTTTTCATATTTGTTTTGTATGCTATTTCTCCTATAGGCACACTTCTTTCTTACTCGGAAGAGTGGATGCTAGTGCAGAAAAAAAATCAAATTTAATTTTGGAAAACAATACTGCAATAAGGAAATTATGTGAACTTCCCATAACAGAATTGTACAGATGACCTATTATATTTTACATCAGATTCAAGCCTGTTACATTGGCTAACGGCATGAACTGTAACTTTAAGGTGTTGTTTTGGCAATTTAAGGTATAACTTCAGGTGATAGGCTTTTGCATCATCTTTATTATTCAAGGTACATTTACTTTAGCTAATAAAGAATTACAACCTGCTTTCTAAAATCATTTATTTTTAAAAGATGCATGAGATTCACTAATTTAACTTTCACTTTTACTAATAATGCAAACCAAGGAACATGTTATATTCTCATTTTAAACAATCAATACACATAAGGTGTAGAGGTAAACAATCATTATAAGCTCAGCAACTTGCTACTTATTAGTCTGTTACATTAACAATACTATAGGAAAAGACACACACACACAAATGGTTATCTAGAGATTAAAGCACATACAAATAAAAATTAGCTCACCTTCGACAAGGACTCCACCTCATTATGTTGTTCAAAATTATTTTTTGTGTCATGTCATCTAGCTTAACATCCAACAATGTTGCAGCATTGTTAGGATGCTTTCCTTAAAAAGAAATATTTTTTAAAATTTAATTATTTTGAGTTAGATTACACCAAAATATTGTTAAGTAGTGATAATTTTATAGGGATTACAACAAAAAATAATGTTTAGAGGGGGACATAATATCAACTACTTCAACCTAAACAATTTACATTTTACCTCATAATCAAATTGGGTGGCACTTCATCTAAATTTAAATACAAAAACTGCATTAGCGCATTGAAAAAAAATCTAGACAAGACAAGTATGTTATTGTGCAACCAACAAAATCACCTTTTCTATTTTTGCTTTCGAAATTTCTTTATCGATTCAATGAAATAAAAATAATAGGAATAAATGAAGTGAGGACAATGATAGGCATACAGCGACAAGTAACCAAACGGTGACTAGTTATCCTGCTCCAACAACCGCATGCGGATCTTCCCAGTTCATTTCTAAGACACAACAGCTAAACAAAAAGGGCAAGAGTACAAAAAAACAAGTTGTAGATGAACCAGACAAAACAGATTCAAGCATAATGAAGTATAAACAGTTACGAATAAATAGTTAAATATATTACGAATAAATAGTTAAGTACCATTAGTGCTTTCCACAGGCTATCTTTGAAAACAGCATCTACATCATTCCATCCTTCATAACCAATCGGAATGAGAGAACGAAGCAAAACACCACAACGAGAGGCCCATTTTTTTGCATCACTGCCTTTTTCACCTTCTAAGTCCACAATTATTGAGTACTTTTTATTTGGAGGGGGAGGAGGAACATCAACTTCCTCTGCGTCATTTGTATGTAGTGATGTGGCATTACAATTGCCTGACATTCTACAATGCAAATAATTTAAAAACGATGAATGCATATTAAAGCATAAAAGAAAATTTGTAGGATAATGGCTCATCCAAGATGGAGAACATAGCAAAAGCTTAATCCATGTTTATTTATTGTTTATACCAATTCATATTTGTAAAAGGTATCAATTATACACAAAAAGATTAAATCATAGCATTAATATGATGCGTTCAAGACAAGTGTAATAACTTCAAAAATATTCAACAATAGAGAAACATACCCAAGTGTATAGTAATCAATACAACATTGTAACAAGTAAACAAAATAATTATTGTTCAATCAAGTGTGTCTATTTTGATTCGATACATTTCAACAATGCAGTTAAATTAGGCTGCTCCTTCAAAATAGATTGAAAGCTCATTGGCATCTCATAATCATCTATGCTATCAGTCATGCGCTTAGGCGAGTGTTGTACGATGGACCAATTAGGATCACGCATGTCGCTTATGTAAAAGACTTGACTTGCTTCAGACGATAGAATGACGGGCTCGTCATATTCTCCACTACTGCTTTTCAATTTCCTTAGATTCACCATTAACAAATTGGAGTCACTACAAATCTTACAGCTATTTGATTTATCTGCTACATTGATCCAATCACAGTAGAATACTACATGTTGAGATTCATAATAATCAACTTCAATAATCTCTTTGATAACACCATACCACGTAGTATCATCATCCATAGGATTTAAATCTTTCGCACTTGCAACAAATGTTGTAATCGCATTCATGCAAACACCACTATTTTGGGTTGATAATGTGTTATCATAATGTTGTGGAGAGAATATATAACCATTGATTCTATTTAAGATGAGTTCTAGCTTCCCATTGTGGTCCACTAACATAACGCCACAACATTGAATCCATGCTTTTTTCTTCAATTAGCTGTTAAATCCACTGAAATATATTAAACACTATTATTTTTATTATTAAACTATGAACTAGGAAGCAAGTTCGACAAACCTTATTGTGCAACCAATCAATAAATTCAGATTGTACTACTACTTCCGCCTTTTTCTATAGTCTTTTTTTACCACGCTGAGCATCTTCTAAGGACAACCGATACTCGCTACAAATTATAAGTAATATTCTCAATAAATATAATGTTATACCTTACGAAATGTACAAAAATACAAACCTATAATAATCATCTAGATCTGGTATGTCAATTCTGAAAAGTATCCATCTTCGAATCTGCGTACGTTGCACACTAGATAACTTGATATTTTTGCCTTCCATAATTGAACATTCGTATATATCATTGTCGTTCTCATCCAAAAATGACGCTTGTAGAACTATGATTACCCATACGTGGATTTGGCATATATTCCATTGCATATCTAATAGATTCTGAAACAAGATACGCTTCGGAAATTGAGCCTTCCACATATCGCTTGTTACTTGGTATGTTCTTACACTCCTTCATAGCTCTAGTCAAGAAACAAAAAATATATTACCTTACATATATTTTTAAATATAAAACAAGTAATTTTATAAAGATGTATCGTACCTCTCAAACGGATACATCCATATATAATTAACAGGTCCACAAAGTAATGCTTGATCAGCTAAATGCAACATTAGATGTATGCTTATATCAAAGAAGTGAGCAGGAAAGTAGTGAACCAACACACATAACGCCTCTGAAATCATATCTTTAGCAGCTTGGACATGCTCTCGAACTAAAACCTTCGAACAAATAATTTTGAAGTATAAACATACTTGCAAAATTGCACGTCTTAAGTCGCGACATTTTGGATAGGCATGTTGAACCATGATTGGAAGAAAATATTGAAGAATGATATGATAATCATATGATTTTCTAATGCTCAAGCTAGGTGGTTGAACGTTGACTAAATTGCCTATCTTTGTTGAAAAGCATGATGGAAGCTTTGCACCTTTTAAGACTTGGCAGCATTGAATTTTGTAAGTCTTATCAAATGCAAACTTGGAAGATTGTTTCCTATCAAAAAACAAGTTAATAAGATGCTTCACTACATTCTTTTCAGTATGCATCACATCAATCGTATGTCGCACTTTATGACTACTCCAATACTCTAAGGTAAAAAGAATTGACTTCTTATACCACGCTGGTCTTTCTTCATTGTCATTCTCATTTACAAAATGATCTTCATCACCATCATCAAATTCTTTACGTTTTAATTTTTTTTTTACCCGGTACATATTTGATCTGTGCAAGCTTTTCCAAAAGTGCTGATCCTACCAATCGTGTGGGAGGTTCCTTATGCTCTACATCTTTGTACCATCCATGTTTCAATGCTCTATATGGATGATCATTATTCAAAAATCTTCTATACTTTGTATAAACAATCTTATTACCAATACGTTCTGACTCGGTCTCAGTAGCACAAACCGGATATGCTTTGTAACCATGTGTCACACAACCGGATAAATTTCCAAATGCTGGTAATTCATGAATTCCCCACAAAAGCATTGCTCTCAGTGTAAATTGCTCTTTCTTATCCATGTCAAATGCAGGCACTCCTATCAAAAGCTGCTTTAACTCATCCATAAGAGGTTCTAAGTATACATCAATGTCTTGGCTTGGTGCTCTAGGTCCAGGAATCAACAAACATAACATTTGAAACTCGGGTTTCATACATAATGAAGGGGGCAAATTATATGGGATCATGTACACGGGCCAACAACTATAACTATTAGATTGAGCTCCACTAGGATTAAATCCATCAGTAGCAATGCCAAGCCAAACATTTCTTCCGTTAGTAGCAAAATCCGGCCATCTATTTTTAAGCGATCTCCATTTAGCCGAATCAATAGGATGGCACATGGAGTCCCAAGAAGGCTTTGCTTCACTATGCCATAACATTTTTCGGGCTATCCAAGGTACAATGTACAATCTAGTTAATCTAGGAATAATGGGAAAATATTTCAAAACTTTTCTTGGTTGTTTTGTGACTTCGACTATTTTCCTATGTTCTTTAACTTTAAATCTCGAAGTATTACAGTGCGGACATTCCAATGCATCTTCATACCCCTTCCAAAATAATATACAATCATTTTCACAAGCATGTATTCCTTTTACATTCATTCCTAGATCTTTTAATATTTTTTTCATTGTAGGGTACTTATCGGGTAGTGTATTTTTCTTTGGAAGCCATAGTTTCAACCTCTTCAACAACTCGGTCATACTGTTTCCTAACCAGTTGAATTCTTTTTTCAAGCCATGAAGCTCTATGAGGACACTTAATGTTGTAAGACCATCTTCACAAGAAGGATATAATTTTTCACTTGCTTTTCTTTTGTATTCATTATACTTTTTTCATGGTTTCCACCAAAAGTTGCTTGTGTACCATGAGATAATCCATATACATCATCAACAAGATTTCCAAGACCACCTTCTATTGGGTTTTCCTCTTGAAATTGATGAGACACGAAATCATCATTGACAACATGGGGTGTAGGATTGACCATTACTTCAATGCCATTACTTTCTCCATGAAAAAACCATTCATCGTATGCTGGATCCATACCATAAAGAATTAAGTGCTTCTCAACTATTTTAAAAGGCAATTTTTTAGAATTTCTACACTTTATACAAGGACAACAGCATATTTCAGAATCAGGTGGTGAATGACGCTTCACGAAATTCATAAAATATCGAACACCTTGTATATATTTGTTTGTGTTCCTATGTCGAATTCTGATCCAATCTCTCGAGGTAGGTTCTGACATTAGCAAAAACTCGTGGATCACCTAATTCATTATGAAAATAAAGATTATTGATTCAATGTCGTTTCTTATATGAATGGAGCAAAAGCACATATAATAAAATATTACGGCAAAAAATGACACAATCTTTCTAAACGGGGTTAGTCTTTCGAATTAGGGACCTCAGACTTATTTGAACCACCTACAAGCAAAAACACTCCTGTTGTTCTCAATTTTGCTGCTCCTTTTCCGATTAGGAGTATACTTTTCAAGTACAATAACTCATGGCACTATAGGAATAACTATCATGACATATGTGAGGGGAAATCTCTATGCTAGAAATCCCTTATTTCAGCTTATCTTGAAATTGAAAAAAAAAGGATTGCCTTTAGAATTGGAGTAAGGTGCATTCCAGCAGGGAAAAGACTGTGGAATCAATACATCAAGAGCTAGATATGATTTACTCTGATCTTATTAATCACCCAAATAATTATCTATTGTTAGATGTATGCAAGAAAAAGGTAGAACAACTCTCTGACTTTTTTCATAGGCAAGCCACAAAAAACATGCAACGATCTAAGATAAAATGGCTCATTCAAGGAGAAACAAACTCCCATTTTTTTCACTCTAGATTCATGGAAACAAGATCAAAATCAACAACTAAAACAATGGTTGATGATTAGGGTAATTAGGTAAACTCGAATGACAAGTTAAACAGGGAAGCTTTGCAATTCTTTATAGACTTATTTAATTCTCCTTACGTTAATTCCTTTTTTTTCTCATATTCCTGTAAAA
Organism: Allium fistulosum; assembly: GCA_030737815.1. Taxonomy (NCBI): domain Eukaryota; kingdom Viridiplantae; phylum Streptophyta; class Magnoliopsida; order Asparagales; family Amaryllidaceae; genus Allium; species Allium fistulosum. Next base: position 211,444,289 of record CM060907.1, read on the forward strand.
AAATTATCTCAGATAATGCAAGAAAGGCAATGGATGTTCCATTTAAGATAGATGAAGTCAAAAGAGCAGTGTTCCAAATTGAAAGCTCTCTTGGGCCGGATGGTTTCAATTCAAAATTTTACAAATTGTATTGGGATTTAATCAAAAATGATATTTGGCAAGCAATGTTGGGTATTCAGCAGTCAGGAAAGATCATCAAGGAAATTAATCACACCTTTTTAAGCTTAATCCCTAAAAATGAAATCCATGGATTTTATCAAATTATAGGCTGATCTCTTCATGTAGCGTATTATACAAAATTTTGGCTAATCTGTTAAGTAATAAAATGAAGCATTACCTTAACAACTTAATTTCCGTGAATCAAAATGCGTACATTCCACATAGAATTATCATAGGAAATTCCCTTTTAGCATATGAAATGGTAAGGGGATTTAATAGGAAGACGGCTAACAATAAATCGAATGTCCAAAATTAAAACGCAATCAAGAAATAAGCAAAAGAAGGTTTTGCGATGATACCTTTAGTTGATTTAGCCCTTGATTTTGCTTGAGAAGGTTTTGCGATTAGAAAAGTATAAGCGATCCTGAAGCGCGAATTTGGGGTGGAGCGGCTCCTGAAACAATGAAAAAGTATAAGCGATCCTGAAGCGCGAATTTGGGGTGGAGCGGCTCCTGAAACAATGAAAAAGTATAAGCGATCCTGAAGCATGAATTTGGGGAGGAAATGGGGATTTGGCGGAAAGTGAAAATAATTTGGAGATTTGGCGGCCACAGAAAGTGGGAAGCGTAATGAGCTTAAGCGTTGTGAGTCCAGATGTTATTTTCCATCTTTTACCCTTTTGTTTTCAATTTATTTTCATTTTTACCAAATTTTATAATGGTGTAAAGCAGTGATAAACTATTTACAGCTCCTTTTACAACGGCTTTGAAAGTTTTATAACGGGATTTAAGTGTTATTATTTTATAACGGCATTTGATTGTTAGTAATTCAGAAATATTTTTGTTGGGAATTTCATATTTTGGTGTAGTGTCAGGTTTACTACCCGGGAAGGGGGTAACCGGCCTTGTGTTGGCAGAGAGCAGTTGTCTCTCGGGGCGTCCCTCCAAAGGCGTTCCCATGTGGCATAGGAAGTTCCTTATCCTGACCATTTGTTGGAAATCCAATCAAACAATACGGACCCGGTACGGTTTTAGTTATAGAACCTGCCATTTACTTTGGTGGTCACCACTATTTAGATGGTAGCTATAGTAGGCATAGTTCGGAATGTCTATGCTGGCTAAGATTAATATTATACTTTTGAAATGGTTTTCTACACTATGCACTAATAGTAATAATATCGAATGATTTTGCGTAGTAAGCATTTTTGACTATCATAAGGAGAAATCTCCTCCAATTCTGCGTTTGCATTGTGTGTATGGCGGGAGACCTTATGGTAGTTTCATTTTCCAAAGAGCATTACGGATTTCAATGTTAAAAATCCTTTTGTGTTTGTTTTAAAGATAAACTGTTTTTGTTACTCACACCAGTCCCATGACTGACCTGGAGTTTATTTTTCCCTTCCTAAACTCTGGGTGCCCACAATTTTTCACATGGGCAGTCTAGAGTTGGGTTTTTCAGATAGTCAGGTTTAGTAGATTATCGGGAGCTAGTTCAGTTTTTGGAGATCACGACCAACCTTGCTTACCTTTGTGAAACGTGATGGTGGTCGAGCTTGATATTGGAGTTGGTGGACTCATTCTCTTTTTCAGATCATTTGGAGTTATCAGTTCGGTTGTTTCCACTGTAGCATTATTATTTATCTCTGATATTATTGTATCATATTGATATCATTGTTGTATATCATTCTGGATATTGTATTCATTGGAGTTGTATATGATATCTTCTATTTCTTTATTCCGCTGTGTTGTTATACTTACTGTGTTATAACTCCGGAGAGCCAGATTCGGCGTTTGAATCTGCGGCATTTTGAGTACAATTGAAGTACGGGTGCTGATTTTCGAAGGCCGAGTTCAGGATCTTCACAACATAGGCTATTGGGCTCTGATACCATTTAAGGAACTGGACCAGCCCACAGTGAAAGAAACCGCAGATTAAATAATGATTTGTTTGTATCGAACATAGAACGATCAAAGAAGATAGCTCGAATCATTGAAGAATAGCTAATATCTTGGCAACCATGAGGCTAATCCATGTAAGACTTCAGTGACATCAATGAAGTAGCAAGCGGAGTGTATCATGACGATCGCGCGTCCCAAAATGAAGATAAGAAGAAGGCTGATCGATATAGGTCGATCGTTCCTAATGGCTACAACCTAACAATCAGTGTGTCTGGTATATATTCCGCCTTCAAGTTAAAACAGCTAATAGCTTACAATCGGCAACCCAGCATGGACCCATATTCTAGAAGCAATGTCAGAAGGCCTACAAGATCCTCCAATAACGATCGTAGTGTGTAAAGGGCAAGAAAAAACGATCGGTCATGGATATGCCGATCGTTATGAATATTGAAATGAGCATGGCCAATCAATATGGTAGGCTCTACTAGGTTTGAGGAACCTTCTTGCAAAGTTTCAGCCCGATCCTGACGCGTCTTCTACTATAAGTATAGCAGTTATAACTTCAGAAAAGGGGGACTTCTTGATCTTCTCCTTCTTCTTACTCCAGAAGCTCTGCCATGGCTATTTTTCTTATAAACTTGTATCAATGGATTTTAGCTAATCTAATAGCTCATGTAATTGTAATCGAGTGAAAGATTAATAAAATGTGAAGTGGATGTAGGCCAAGATTGCCGAATCACTATAAAATCTTCATGATTATTTACTTTTATGCTTTGTTCTTTAGATTCCATTAAATTTCTAATATTCATGAGATTCTACGGGTGTTGATGCCCATTTTTGGTGTCAACATTTTGGTGCTTTCACTGAGAAATGATTTCTCAGCCAGATTGGATCTCATTCTCTACTGGTGAATTCCCATGTTCGTGAAATAGATCCAGCGTTTGATTGATAAGTTTTATGCTCTATTCAGATTTGAAAAAAGTCTAGAGGGAAGTTGCGAAGCATGGCCGTCAAATCATGTCCCCTACCTTGGCCAAAAGCAGGAAGGAATGAAATTAGTAACAAGTAGCCGTATGTCTCATGAAAGATTTTGCATTCTCAAGATCCATTGTAAGGACGAACGATCGATATTTGGCCATGTACCTTATGCACTAGGAAGATAGTTGTTCAATACAAATTTTGTCTCCCCAACATCCCAACCGGTCGTTTTTTGCAATGATCAGAACCGGTCATTCCACCACTATGAAAAAGGCTACTTCGTACACCAATGTTTATCCTCGATCGTTACTTTAGGGATTCAGCACCTGATCGTTCCACCCTTTCTTGGGACCGAACGTTCTTGGCTTGCGTACGACCGATCGTATCATGTTGATGCTTGTGCTTACTAAAAATGACCCATTGTCGTTATGCGATCATTTTTATATGATCGTTCCAAATGAACCCCTAGCAACTGATTAAGTGTGAAGGCTTCGATATGCTTGCTTTGAGTACGATCGTCCCACTCTTGTCTTGGGGTCGATCGTTTCCTATTAGTCTCCCTTCCACCCTGCAATGGTACTTTGGATGCTTCTATACGATCGCCTTTAGTACGATCGTTCCGAGGCCATAGGGTCTAGCCGATCATTTTTACCTTCAAGCCTTTCTACAAAATTTTCATCAATGGCTTTGTGCCTGGAGACCGATCCAACAATATTGAGAACTACCTCCACCTCTCCAAATTAGCTGATTTCGCACCTTCCTAAACAAGATGCTTCGAGTTATTAAATGCTAGAGATGATACGTTCAATCTTGGTCGAAGGCAAGCATGAAGAAGTGGCATCTGAATTTGACAAGTACATGGAAGATCTTGTAACATTGGGCTGTGACCCGAAGCAGGGCTTGGGTATGATGGTTTTTTTCTCGAAGCAGACCCCGGGTACTTATCGCGAAGCCTTCCAGTTTCCTGACCCCAAGCGACCCGAAGGGAAACCCGAAGCAACCATTAGATTTTTCCAAGTTTGACCCCAAGCGATGGGGCACTAACCATCAATCCCGGACCACTTAGCCTTGCGCACGTCCTGGACATGAGGATGTTATTGGCGAGCGAAACAGGTAGCCATAGCTGAGGAACATGTCGGCCCGATGATGGTAGAAGCATCATAATCCTATTAATGAAGGACCCTGATTATCAACCAGATCGACAGCGGTCGATGCCCCACTAAAAGAAGCCAGGGGCAAAGTGGAATAGCGAGCACGCAATGATGCTTTGCTTATTGATGAGACTTATTCTAATCACTTTTTAATTAATTTATTATAATTTCAACTTCAATTATGGCATGAACTATGCTTGCATCCATGTAGATGATTTACTGGACATTTTCATGTAGCTGTAGTCTTTGTATATGATGTTGTGCACTTGAATGTTTGATTTGACCTTGTTCACTCGAGTTGGCGAGGCAGTGCACACGTGCATACGTGTGTACTGCAGCCACTCGTAATTCCCTGTCCCTGATATGTATACTGATATGCACAGATATTACACAACCAAAGATGATGACGTTTAACCCATATATCTGAGACAGCTTTAAAAACAAATTTTATATTTTTGCAAATCAAATTCGTTTCTGTTCAGATTACTGCTGTAGATTGTCAATTATATAGGTACACAGGAGACAAGACAAACACTGAAGCTGGACAATGCAGATGCAGAAGAACAACTGAGTGTATGAGTGATGTAGTGAGGAAATCATTGTAACAATGAAAGTGTATGAGTGAGAGTGAGCTATAAATATGAACTCAGTGTACTGTAAACATTGTACTGAATAAAATATTATATTTATTCCTGTATGTGTAAAATAACATCTGTAAATGTGTAAAATAAAATCTGCAAACACATCTATAATTCAATATATATATTTTGTTATCATCAAACACTAAACACACATCAAACAATGAATGGAAAGGTGATGAAGTAAATGGAAGTGCGGTGAGTGGGAAAAATGATGACGTTTAATTTGATTACATACGTGAACAGTTAGAATATCGTAAAAGTTGGCAACGGCCTGTGGACACGAGCACGACCTGGAGCTAACAACATGAACACGTGTATGAGACTGCATGAAAACAACTTTAAAATTTTAGTTTTTCGTAATCAATAAAAGATTGCGAACAAACCTGGGGCTATCGGGTTTGAGGCAGGATCAGGTGAATGACGGCTTGTAGATTCCTCGTAACCAAGTTTGTATATGCGAACAGAATACGACTCCGGATTTATACTATCAACAGATGGTAGAGGAATAGTAATCGATCAGGAAGTTGAATGGATTTCTTTATAGCGATTCAGGCCTTTTCAGATTCAAAGCATGTCATCTTAATCACATGACATACTTTGGGGGGCAAATGTTATCCCACCTTTTGGCGAAGTCGTGATATCATTGATTCGACCAGGGACGAATAGTCGATAGCTTGAAGAACCAGCTATATATAGTACTATAGATAACAGTCAAAGAGATTCGAACCAAAACCAAGTCGAAGTATGGAAAACATGAAGTCGCTAGCCTGACCTCGTGAAGTTATATCTCAAGTTTGGAATTCATTGAAGTTCATAGACACAAGTCGCAGATTAAACAATGATGTGTTTGGATCTAACAGAAGGCGATCAAAGAAGATAGCTCGAATCATTGAAGAATAGCTAATATCTTGGCAACCATGAGGCCAATCCATGTAAGACTTCAGTGAGATCAACGAAGTAGTAAGTGGAGTGTATCATGACGATCGCGCATCCCAAAATGAAGATAAGAAGAAGGCCGATCGATATGGGCCGATCGTTCCTGATGGCTACAACCTAACGATCAGTGTGTTTGGTATATATTCTGCCTTCAAGTTAAAACAGCTGATAGCTTACTATCGGCAACCCAGCATGGACCCATATTTTAGAAGCAATGTCAGAAGGCCTACAAGATCCTCCAATAACGATCGTAGTTTGTAAAGGGCAAGCAAAAACGAGCGGTCATAGATATGCCAGTCGTTATGAATATTGAAATGAGCATGGCCGATCGATATGGTCAGCTCTACTGGGCTTGGGGACCTTCTTGTAAAGTTTCAGTCCGATCCTTACGCGTCTTCTACTATAAATATATCAGTTATAACTTCAGAAAAGGGTGACTTCTTGATCTTCTCCTTCTTCCTACTCCAGAAGCTCTACCATGGCTATTTTTCTTATAAACTTGTATCAATGGATTTTAGCTAATCCAACAGCTCATTTAATTGTAATCGAGTGAGATATTAATTAAATGTGAACTGGATGTAGGTTAAGATTGCCGAACCACTATAAAATCTTCGTGTTTATTTACTTTTATGCTTTATTCTTTAGCTTCCATTAACTTTCTGATATTCATGAGATTCTACGGGTGTTGATGCCCATTTTTGTTGTCAATAATTATATATATATATATATATTATTAAATAAAAGAGTTTCTACCATAACAAATTGATATAAAATAATCATATTAAATATTACAAATTTTATAGTTTTATAAAATTTGGAAACACATTTTGGGCTTAAAATGATTTATGGAATTTTCTCGATTAAAAAAATATTTATCATTAAATAATTGATAACATCCCGAAATTAAATTAATTCTTAAAAATATGAAATCAAGTTGAAAAATTATAAAAAATTTCTGAAGGTACCTAAGACATATTTTAGGCTTAGAAATATTTCTGGAATTTTCTCAATTGAAATCATATTTTTAATTAAATAATTGATTGCAAACCGAAAACAAATTAATTATAAAAATTATTAAATTAAGTTATAAAAATCTAAAAATTTATTCTATACGTACCTGAGATACATTTTAGGCTTAATAAAAATTTATTGAAATTTCTCAATTGAAATTATGTTTTTAGTTAAATAATTGATTGCAGACCAAAAGTAAATTAATTTAAAAAAATATTAAATTAAGTTTTAAAAATCTAATTTTTTTATAGTAATCTTCTTGTATGTCACAACAAATTTTAAAAATATAAAAATGAAATTTTGAACCATTTATTATTTTATACATAATAAAAAAACAAAAAATCATTAAATAATAATAAAATATGTATATACATATTTAATAAAATATTTTGATATTTTATGATTCATAATAAGTATAAGTCATTATAATAAAATTTTGAGATCAAATATATATGATGTATAATCATATATGCAATTATACATATTGACAATTTGTAGATCTCAGTACATTTAGTCTAAATCTCGCCCACAATCTGGATAATAAACAAATATCGTTGAAAACCAACCTATTCGAGGAAAATCAAGACTCGTAATTTAGGGATCCAGGTTTTGGTTCAATCGGTTCGAGCTTTCTTCTCGGACCTAGGTAATTTCCACTTGAATAATTAGGGTTTAGAAATTTAGTTTCAAAAATATATCAATCCTCTTCTGTAATTTCAAATTTCACTTGATTGACAAGCAATAAAGCTTCTGATATTTGTTGTTAATGTTTATATAATCAATGAGTAGAAATTTGCAAACCGTGACTTAAAACCGACAATCTTCTTTCCTGCAAGAGATGTGCAATCAACCGAGTGTTATTATACGCCAACTAAATCTTCAAGTATCAACTGGTACTGGGTAGGGTTTGTATGCATTTTAACGTACGCCAATTACTATTTGTGGACTCTGCGTTTCATATTGTAAATGATATAACTGATTGCTTAATATAGTGTATGCATTAATATTTTTATTATATATATATATATATATAACTTGATGCATCTGACTTTGTTATTGCATCTATTTTTGTACAATGTCCTTATCTTATATTTATTTGGTAGTTCATTACATGTATTAGCTGGCCAGTAGAGATGCTACCACAGTTGATAGTTTGTGATGTTTTGGACAGATATTTGGCATTAGTGAGCAATAGAAAAGCAATGGAAGTGACATGCTACATGTTATTGCCTCCAAGGGTTATAAATTAGGATTTTTTTTCAATTTAGCCCCCTTTTAAAACTAATTATCGCAAACAACCCACTTTAAAAACTAATATCAACTTTAGCTCTGTTTTGGCCAGCTCAGCCTTGAGCTGGCCAATACGTACCGGCGGCTTTTCAAAAGTCGCCAGTACAAAAATTTTTTGCCAAAAACATGTAGGCGACTTTTGAGAAGTCACCCAAGCTATGACGCCCCATACCACGTGTTTTACCAAACCGTTTAATCCTCCTTCTCATTCGCTCGAAATGTGCAAATTCCAATGGCAGATAGCCGTCGGCGGCCGTCGATAACCGAAGGAATAGCCGTCAGAATAGCGTACGTGCTTCTCGACTCTTTTCGACGGAATCGACCATGGCTTTCTGACGGCTTCCTACGGCTCCTCTGACTGTACATGATTAAATATTACAATTTCTCCATGACGATCCCATAACAAATAATTTGACATGAAACCGTATTGGCACAAATGAACTCTAACCATATCCGGTATCAAATGCTTCAACAATTTGCACCTATTACATGGACAATGAATTTCTTCGTCGTTTCCATTATTACTTAAAGGGAATTCAATAAATACGTGTACACTATTATAAAAATGTTGAGCCTCCTATTTCCCTTCGTTGTTGATACATCCAGCTCCGATTAATAAAATAATTGATCATTTTTCCTACTTTAAAACATATGGTAGAAATTAAAAAAAGTATTAATCATTTTATGGATTGATATTTTATTTTTCAATTCAATCGTACAGTTTAATGTTTTATATATTATATAGTATTATTATTTTTAATTTTATTTTTTCAATTCATTTGTATATTTTATTGTTTCTTTAACCATAATTCATTTTAATTATCTTTTATACATCTTATGGATTGGCATTATGAATATAATATTAAAATTTTAAGTTATTGTTTTCTACTTTGATGGTCAATCATCCTACTTTCCATTACAAACACAATAGCAATTACATTTCGTAAATCATTTCATTTTAAACGAGTCAACAAAATTTCGGTAACACTTCCCCCATGTTCCCTGTATCGTGCACAAATGAGTGTACACATGGAACAAAAAGAAAGTGCTGCCAAAATTTTGTGAACCATTTAAAATAAAATAATTTACAAAATATAATTGCTTTATTGTGTTTGTAACTTGTCCAATAGAAGGACAAATCCGATAAATATTGTATCAGATTAATATAGATGTCTATTCTATGACAAAAACGAATATCCATAAAACGATTATATACAATACTTATCAGACGGGCCTAAAACTCTCTAAAAGATTTATAAAAAATAAAGCACTAATTATCGTGTTCGACATTTTAGAAAACACATACACTAAATCATGCACATCTACCCTAATTAACTCAAGCTAGCTCTAATACGCATATGCACTAATTAATCAATGTATATACACTAACATACACTAAACAAATCAATGTTTTCGACATTTAGATGATAATAAATGTAATTATCATTCAACGGTGTATAGTAAACAATAAATGAGGTATTATAAATAACTAGAATAACAAATTAATCCTAATTTAACAAATCAAAATTAATTAGAGTTTAAGAATAAAACATGATTGAAGATTGATGAAGTGTCTAAGCTTGTCGAGAGTGGAGAATGATGAAGTTGGAGATGATCGGGGAGGCGTGAAGGCTGGCTGACGTCGGGGAGGAGGTGATGGAGTTAGGGATTTGTTGAATATAGGGGGGAAGGAGATAATGAATTAGGTTTCGGCTTGCTAGCTGTATACACGCTTATTTTCGACGGCTTTCGACGGCCGCCAACGGCATACTTACGCCGGTTTTCGACGGTTTACCACGGTCTTTATATTTTATTTATGTAAAAGCCACGAAGATCATTAGCTGTCGGTGGTCGTCGAAAATATCCATCGACGGTCGTCGGAAGCTTCCTCCGCTATTTATTATTATTCTAATAGTGTTTCTATAAAAGCAAACAAGTCGAATAATTGAATCCAATTTAGCAATTCATAATGAAACACAAACAATAAATCTTTATTAATAGTTGGCTTGCAAACGCAAACTTTAGGTCCGACCGCGAAGTTCCGAAAATACCTTTTACTCCTATATAATTTAACGCTCATCTATATATGTTACCAAATCCCTTAAAAATTGGATCTACAAATAAATTCACTTTACAAATTCAACATGTGCCTTTACAAATATTAATAAACATTAATATCACTTGAAAATATGACCCGATAGATAGTTTTTTTACAAATTCAGAATGCTCAAATATAATCAAATCTTAATGTCACTTTAAAATAGGATATAACAAATGAAATTCCTTTACAAATTCTTTCTTTATTAACTAACAGAAATATAAATTCAAACTACCAAAAAAAATTAGATACTGAAACTTAAAAATAAAAATTCAAACAAACTATGCATGAGTTCAATGCAAAATATGACTAAATATTTCTGGAAATTATTTTTTTGAGTGTTTTGAAACATATACAATTTGTAGAACAACTCACACGCGAAGCGCGTACCGTAACGCTCGTTATAATAAACAGGACAAAGAGATTTATAGTGGTTCCACTATCAATATGATAATGTACATTCACTTTGGAGAGAGAATATTTTTATCACTAATTTTAGAATGAATTACAAGAGATTGGTAAATTTATTTTAGGGGAATTTTGGCTAACATCTCTCTTTACAAAAAATGGTGCACGTCCCTTCGAATTCAGCACTATAAATATAGTCTCTGTTATTTATGCCGTATCACCCAGTCAAAAATTCCTTGTCATGAACAATTTAAGTTGCAATATTAAAAACATGATATATTTCAGCAGATTTATCGGATTTCAGTTCCGTTTTCACCATTAAATCACAAACTTTATTATCTTTCTATTAAGATCCATATATGTTATGCTTTAAATTTTTTTTTTCAACGGCAACTATTTGCCAAGTAACCTGGTAAATATTTGCTAAGCAACATGGCAAATATTTGCATATTTGCCAGATAACAAAATATTTTTTTTATTTTCAGCAGTTGCCAAGAAATCTGGCAAATATTTGTCGGGCAACATGGCAAATATTTGCTTGTTTGCTAGGCAACAAAATATTTTTTTTCATTTTCAGCGGTTGCCAAGCTACCTGGCAAATATTTGCTAGGCAACATGGTAAATATTTGCATATTTACCAGGCAACATGATAAATATTTGCATATTTACCAGGCAACATGGTAAAATACTTGCTAGACAACATGGCAAATATTTTGCCAAGCAACAAATTTTTTTTTCGTTTTCAACGGTTGCCAGTCAACCTGGCAAATATTTGCATATTTGTCAGGCAACATGGCAAAATATTTATCAGACAACATGGAAAATATTTGCCCCTGAAAATTAAAAAAAATTTCAAAACATATTATATATGATCTTAATAGAAAGATGATAAAATTTGCGATTTAATGGTGAAAACGAAATTGAAATCCGATAAATCTATTAAAAGATATCACGTTTTTAATATTGCAAATTAACTTCTCATTATAGTATATAGTTGTCTGGGTGGTACGGTATAAATTATGGGGACTAAATTTATATAGGAAATTATTGTTAAGGACAAAATTTCTCAGCATTTTAGTCTCAAGGACAGACCTTCAGTATTTTAGCCTGAAGGACAACTTTATTTAGGTATTAGTTTTTAAATTTTTAGGTATCAGTTTGTAGTTATCGGTAGTAGTTTTTAGGTATCAGTTTTTAGTTCAGTAGCAGTTTTGAAAAAATGTTTGTCCTTATGAATAATTTTGAAAGAATGTTTGTCCTTATGAATAAATTTTAGGAGAATGTTTGTCCTTGTGGATAAAATATTGAAGTCGTGTCCTTGAGGCTAAAAATATACAAATTTTTGTCCTTTAAATTAATTCCCCAAATTTATAATGGTGAATTCGAAGGAGAAAATTTACATTAATTTTGTAAAGAAGGGACGTGTTCCTAATTTTCGCTTTATTTTAATGGAGGCTTAATAAAAGAAGAGAGTAGAACTAAATATAAACAGAATAACAATCTTTAACGAATGAGAGAACTGATACTTATGCCTGAAGAAATTGATTTACATTAATAAATCAATGTCACATTAATTTATCATTAATTGGGAATTAATTCTATGGAAACACATATATTTTCCAGTCTTTAAATTTTTTCAATAATTATGCACCTAATAACATGCCTGTTATAAATCAATTAGCTAGGAAATGATCAATTATCTTCGATCTCCCGAATTAATTTTCCTTCATGTAGATAATGACTTGTTTTGTTCTTTTGCATTCAATTAACGCAATTAAATCATTATTAAATAGGAAACTAAGCAAACATATATTTGAGTCACGATTTCAACGTATAAAACATGCAAAGTATCGAATAAACTCCTAAACTTGGAACTTAGTAATAATTTGTTCATGTATATCAGTGTTCAACAACAACAAGAAGAAATATTATCACTAATCTTTCTTTTTGGGTAGGTGGTACTTGTCTTTATGGTTAGGAATGGAGGCTTATGTTACCAGAATTGCAAAGAAGAGTTAGAGAGGGTATGGATTCGATTGAAAAGAGGGTGGCCAAAAGAAGAAGAGGGAATGAAGTGGATGGCTGATTTGCACTTGCTGCTGGTTGACTGCTGTTTGATGCTTCTTTTGGCTGTATATATTTTTGGGTCTAAGTATGTTTTGATGTTGTATGAACTGGTTGTATGTTTTGATGTATCTTTTACACTACAACAAAAGAGGCATATTACAACGGTGGAACACAGTTGTAAAAGATATATTACAACGGTGGAACCACAATCGTATTTTAAGAAGTTGTAAAAGACTATCAATTTTTTACAACTGTGTTCTTTAGTTGCATATAACCGTTGTGATATTGTATATTACAACTGTTTCTTACCCTTACAAATAACCATTTTACAACTGTTGGTAACTCTTGTAGATATGTAACATTTCGTGCTGTAGCAGGTATGACAACTGCTGGATAACTGTTTATTGCAGTTGTAAAAGACCATTACATTACACTAAATATTCAAAGGTCTGAACAAGCTTTCTATTGCAATTTAAGCGCTAAAACTCTCAAAAAGAAAAACATCATGGAAGAAGCAAATATATTTAACAACATCAAGGAAGAAAAATTCTTATATACCTTTCAATCTTGGGTACAACAAAAAATATAGTAGATTACAACATAATGTTATCCAACTCATGTTGAGTTAACATGATATAGTCAAACATAGATACACTAAGCACTAAAATTACCCATAAACACATGCATCTTGAATTGGATACTACACATTGGTTTTTAGTGCTAACCCTTTTTTCTTTATCTCCGGAACCTCTTTTTCATTGTCCAACAACATAACAGTGTTGCTCAATTCATCTAGCAAGGAAAAAAACTGCTGGTATAGAAATAAGCAAGTGAGTCGTTCACAAACACGGCAACCTCAACCAACTCCTCCCTACTGCAAGTAAATAAGCATGGTAAATAAGTGAATAACATAACTTAGATTAAATAAGCATGGCAAACACTGCAACCTCAATCAACTACTCCCTACTGCAAGTTTCAGCAACCACACTCAAAACCGCCCTTCAACCAACTGTAACAACAAACACTGCAACCTCAACCACCAATCACCTCACACATATCTCACCTCACCTGAACATGCACACATCACCAAACTTACAACCTACAGCGCCACTTCAGCCCACACCCGCAACTGCATCATCAAGCAAAAATAGTGTCTCGAATCTCCAAATCCTCTCCAGTACATACATAAAATCACAAGGTACATAGATTCAGATCTCAGGCAACTAGTACAAAAAATTTAAGCAACTAAAATTCATTAAACCATGATCTATGAAGGTCTGGACTTGCGCAACTAAAATCCTTATCTACCTCCTCCTCCACCAACAACGTTGTTTTTGAAAGTGCAAAACCATGATCTATGAAGGTCTGGACTTGCGCAAAAATAGTAGTTTTTCTCAAGAATTTGAAGCAAAAATTTGATCTTAAGGCAAAAAGAAAATTTGATATTCTTGAGACTTGTTTTTATTCAAAGTATACATAGATACTTATAAACTAACACAATTATGATTGGATTGTTTAGTTATTTGTTTCAATAATTTCAATTTTGAACTACACAGCAATTTTGGAATGCATTAATGCACCAACGTTATTAACTACTTGAAAGCTCGGTAGATGCTTATGTGGCCACAGGTGGCTCATTTTGACATAAGTTTTCTTTATAAATCGCTTATATTAATATATGTACAAACTACATCACACACATTTGTGTGTATAGACAGGCACACCAAATAACACCACACCGTATGCAATGTTTTAAATACGCAGTAGACCATTCGCTCCGCCTTCTAGAAAAAAGAACAAAATTACTATAGGTAAAAACCACCTGAAATTTTGTACCGTGCATCTGAGACTTTGAACTCATATATCAGCAACCTACGTTCAAAGACCAGCTTAAAGAAAGTTGAAGAGCAATGCAATAACCATAAGTAAGCGCCTCAAAAAAGAATCCCAGTAATAGTAGCATGCTCAACATTAGTGCAAACTTTATACTACAGTTTTAGTTAACCCGTAATAGTTATTACTTCCTGCATCATCTTCAGATAAAACATATGTTGAAAACGGTTAGTTGAAAGCAATAGAATAACCATGAACCGCCAAATTTATTTCTGCTTGCATGACTTATCAACTCTCCCAAGACTTCCACTTGTAACAAATGAAGACGAAAGAAACATTCATTCAGTTCACATGGATTTTATTTTATAATATTTCAATATCTGCGTATTAATTATTAAGTGTTTGTGATGTCAAACCAAATTTGGTTGGCATAGAAATTTAGACAAAGAGAATTTAAACTTTAATAGACATCCTTTAAATATAAAAAATAAAAATAAATAGAAAAGAAGAAGAGAAGAAAGAGGAAACAAACCAAGTAAATGCAAGAAAATTTAAGCAACTAAAATCAGCAGACATACATGACTTCGCCTGTTTCTCCAAAGCCCAACCAATAGTTTAAGTCCAATCGTTATTTCATACCAATCAATAGAAATCACTCGATATTGGAACGAGTTCAACGGACCATTGTTCATCATTCATCAAATGAAGGCAACATACTTTATTCGACAACTCATGGATCTCAAGAAATCAGTCTCATCCTTCATCAACATCAGCAAACTCCCAGGCGAACAACACCCAAAGCAACGAAACAAGCTATCAAAAAGAATCGCGAACGACTCTATCGCCTCTAAGTTCAGGCGTCAACCGCGACATCCCAAGCATACAACTCCAAAGCAGTGACCAAGCAACCAGATTTTGTCCACGTTGACGGAATAGGGTATAAGGGACCAGAGCTTATCCACATTGACAGTGGGGCAATAGAATTTTTTTTGGGTATGGAATCTGATGTTGAAATTTAATTTTTATGGTGCGATAGTTAAAAGTAGGAATATGAAGAAGAAAGGTTTGAGGTGGCTGTGTTTTGGTAAAGGTAGGATAAGGGTTTACTTAGATAAGGGTCGGTGGGAAAATTTTCGTCCGTTGGAGGGAAAATTTTCGCCCGGTGGAAAATTTTTGTACAGTGGACGAAAATTTTCGTAATGTGGAGCCAAGATTTTCGGATTTCGATGCCAAGATTTTTCTTATTAACAATAAATTATTAGTCATTAGTTATAAATAACAAATTATTAATTATTGTAATATTATAAATAATTGTAAACACATTCAAAAGTGAGCGGCTATTGGGACACAAAATTAAACATAAAATTTGACATAACAAATATAGACCGTTAGATCATTTTGTCTTTACACGAGCCATTGATTAATTTAATATAAATTTAAAAATACTTAAAACAAATTAAAAACAATAATATTATCAATTATTAGTGACAAACAATTAATTAATTCATATAAATACCTCTTTCATATACAAATTATTGATTAATTCATAATTTTTTATTATTAATTTTTAATTACTATTTAATAGTAGTTATTCATTAATTATGATTTATCTGTTGATTATTAAATATTTAATAGTAATTTAAAAAAAAAACTTATTACTATTTATTAATTATTTAATAGCAATTATTAATATTAATTATATTAAGGTGTAAGGTTATTATTAACTATTCTTAGATATTAATATTATTAGTTACTAAATATTAATTAATTATTATTAATATTAGTTAGGCCTCTATTACAACTAGTAAAAAAAGAGCCATTGAGTTTATACAACCTTCTAAAAAAAAGATTTGTAATTATTAATATTAATTATTAATTATGAATTATCAAAAGTTAATTACTAAATATTAAATATTACTTCCTAAATATTAATATTAATTATTACTTCTTAATTATTAATCATTAACATTATTTAGTCATTATTAAAAGTTAATTCTTATTTATTAATTATTAAATACTTAATAATAATTATTATTTATTAATTTTTAATTATTAATTAGTGATTATTAATATTAGTTATTTCATAATTTCAAATTAATTATTAATTATTAAATGGTCATCTATTACAACTGGCAAAAAAGAAGAGTTGTTAAAAATAAGCATCTATTAGAACTGGCAAAAAAGAAATGTTGTAATAGGCATCTATTACAACTGGAAAAATAAAAAGGTTGTTGAAAATAAGGTTATTACAACTTTCTGGAAAAAAAAGTTGTAAAAAACCTTTATTACAACTAGCATTTTATGACAGTTGTAAAAATGCAGTTGTAATATGGTCTTTTTGTTGTAGTGTTAGTTGTTGTAAGTCTGGATGTATGTTGTTGGTGGGTAAATGGTGCAAGTGTGCTACTATTGACTATATGTAAATATTTGTGGTAGTTATGATATTTATAGGCTGAGAATTTTCCCATCCTTTAATTTCCTCAAAAAACAACAAGAAGAAGAACAGAAAGCTTATAGCAAAAAATAGTTTGGAGTGAACTTGGCAATGCTACAAATAGCTATGAATGAAACTTAGCAATGCCACAAAAACCAACCAAAATCGCATTTGATTAAGCAAACATAAACCAAAATCGCAATATTTGTCATATAATCTTCAAAAGAGAAGTATGGAGCCACAAATTTAATCATATACCTCCCCCTGATAATTAGCAAGTATAGTTATATGACTTTGTTAAGGCTCTAATAGCCCTACCACCACCCCTCTGCAAACAACCTATACTTGAAGGCTGAAGAGAACCATGTGCCTCCCCGAACAAATTCCAACATAAAGCCTTCTGAAAACCATGGTTCTCGGAAATGGGAGATAGACTGACATCAATTAGGCTAACGTCAATGCAAGGGGTGCTATCACTGCATGCTAGGTGCACAGGCTGATACGTATAAGTTCCAGTGATTCCTCTATATTTTATATTCGATATGGCCACTGCATCAGTCCTGTTCTTGCATGACCTCTTGTTACAATAGTACTGATCGATCATGATTGGGATCTCGACACTGGAGACGTGAACGTTTGAAAATGTTATGTTCTTCACAGACCCTACACCTCCCTGAAACAGTACTTAACATCATTATAAATCTAGGGTTATTTTTTTATGGTGTTTTATGTTCCATTACTGTATGTTTATTTTATTTTTTTAGCAATTTTTACCCATTTAAGGCACTTTTTAAAACAAATTTAAACTATTTTTCAAACCTTTTTTTTTAAAATATCATTTTCGTGTCAAAAGTGACGTTTCTTACTACCTTTACTTGAAAAATATTCTAAGATTTTACTCTTTTAAAAAGTATTCTAAGATTGTTTTAAAAAGCTCCAGTGTAAAATCTTTTTTTCTTTTTCCATGCAGGTAGAAAGTGACATGTATTTCTAAAAAGTTGTCAAATTAATTCAAATATGAATTATGTTTTTGAAGGTGATCTAAATTACTAAACAGTCTACTTTTACGTACCTGCCATGTTTTGATTCGAACACCCGACAGTGCACTTTGAATTGTGACATTTTCAACTGTGATGTTGGAGACACAAGCCAAGCTGCTGCCTCTACCAAGGCCTCCTATGCTGTCAAAAATTTAGTTTACATGGTGAATGTTTGATCTATGCATCAACGTTTTCAGATATTATATCACACTAGCTAAATCCATGAACGACAAAACTGTAATATTGAACCAAAGAAAAGATTTCACCTTATTCCATGGCTAGGGTTACAGTGAAGATGGTGTATATGAATGTTCGAGCATCCTGTCTGTATTGATACACAATCGTCACCTGAATTGACCATAGTCAGAAAATAACAAATTTATGATTTATAAAAATGAACTATCTGAGCCCGTGTCATACAACAGAAATTACATGTGAATTAATTTTACAATTTTGTTCATGCACTGTCTTTGAAATTTAAAAACAATGCAGGTGCAAACTTGTAAAAATTTGGGGAATAACCCTGGTAATTTTTTGTGTTATACAACAGTGGTCTGTTTTTTATTTTTTTTGGAAAATAAACATGATATGGAAGTGTATAAATTTGAAATCATACCGGAACCAATATATGAGTGTTTGATTTCCACATTTTGAGTGTTTTGGAGATGAATTCCATCAGTGTTTGGGCTCTCTTGAGGAGAAGAGATGGTGATGTTCTTTATGTTGATACCACGTGAATTATCAAACTTTAGATGACACTGAGGACTGTTTGTAATGCTGATACTGGAAACAGTGATATTGTAGCTTTTGTAAAATCTGATTACCTAATAAATGTTACAGGCGGTGAATCTCAGAACAATGGAAAAATGAAATTAGAAGCTGAATAAAAATTGTATTGAAGGAAGAATTCATACTGTAGGCCTTATCTGATCCGACTTTGCCTTTTTTGGATCTTTCTATAGAATTTGAAGGGAAATTTTTTTTATAAATACCAATCATGAATATATCAAAACTTACTTTGGATTATTCTAGAATCTACCTGACGTGAGATGGAGGAGTTCCACCATGAAGATCCCTGACCATCAAACGTGCCACTGCCTTGTACGGTTAAATTTGAAAGCCATTTAAATTTAATCCATTGAAAAAGACTTGATTTTGACCATGATGCCATGTCTGTAGGTGCCAAAACAGTTCCATCTATCTGTTTATGTATGTAAGAAAGATAATTCTATTCATCTCTTCAGGTTTGAATATGTGTATATGTATTAATTAGACTTTAATTTTGTTTAAGTAAAATGTGCAAATGATGAATGGTTTGCATGGTCTCCTACTCTATTTATATTTTGCTAAACAGTAATCATGATGTTGGTAGTACGTCTTCGGTTTTTCCATCTTCAGTTTTTTTATTATCCTTTAATTAAAAATTAGTTAATATTAACTTAAAAAATTAGCAATACCTGAAGACAGAGATTAGGCATGCAAGGACCCTGAAGATTTAGTGGTTTCAGTAGAAAAATATAGCCTGAAGGAATCTCTATAGTAGCACCAGACACCTTGCATGCTTCTTTCCATGTTCTTGCGAGTGCCTACTTATACATATTGGCTCATGTTAATTATGACAGCAAGCAGAAGAATATACATCCGATAATACTCATTGGCCTAAATAACTTTGCATGAAAATTCATATTGACATAATTGTGTGTAGCTAGAAAAGTATTTTGATGCATGCTACATTACTGAAATAAAACCCTCTTCACATGATCAAAATCCATATAAAAACCGTCTATGAAGTGTTGCAGTAGAATCCAGGATAACAAGGTTGGAATAACGTTAATAACTTAATATGCACTTGAAAAAAGCAAGATAATTTAGTGATAAAAAGTGAAATGGACGAACTTACCTTAGAATCATCAGAAACTCCATCACCCTTAGCTCCAAATGACATGATATTATATTGTGATGATGGAGGGTGATAATCGGGATCATTTTTCTTTCTTTGATGTGTATTCTCATCTTTATGAGCTCCATGCCTAGAAATGAAGAGACAGTGAATAATTGTAATGAGTAAATAGAAGATTCCTGTCCTCTTCTTCATTTTCACAAAACATACCAGGTACTAGTTGTCACAGTATATAGTATCCTAACTTTATTGAGTTATAAAATGACGATTCTGCCCTCAGCTTTCATTGGAGATTTTTAAAAAATGGTATTTTATGGCATAGTCCCATGCTTATAGCGAGGGATACATGATTTAACCACTACTAGCTTGATCCAGTTCCTTAGTTTAGAATTTAATGATTGAACTTCTTGAGTTCTCTTTAATAATCCAAAAGTATGTTAATTAAGAGTGAACAAACATTCATCCTCTTGGATCGTGCATTTTGTTATGACAGCTCTTTATAAATTAAAAAGCCTTTTTAATCCTGTTTACCAAGTGGTTAGATGCTTTCACTTTGTTGAGAGACCATCATGGTTAAGGATTAAAGAAGATACCAAAATAATGGGAGCAAATTGGAAGGAGAGATTTATAAGATGCGCTCATTGTGCGCTTGCTAACTAAATACGTCAATAAGCTGTCCCATAAACTCAAAATTATCTACACTGGTGACTGGTATATGAAAAATGGATAAACATTCAAAAAGACATCCGCATCCAAAACTTATCCGTTTTGTTTTGTGTTAAGATAACAATTTATAATATGTAAGATTTTAGTACCATGAATCATAGACATTGTTTTATTGAGATAATAGGTTATATTATATGTACATCTAAATGCATATATTTTTTTTTTGAAAGTAGATAAAAAAAATAAGGCCTGGTCCAATGTTTATAGAAATAACGGGTACCAAGAAGGCATACCCGAACCAACACAACAAATACCCCAAACCCTAACCCTAACGAAACAAAACACGCCTCCACTATCTCCCTCAAACAGAAATGGCGACAGATTCACAAGCTCAGGAAAAATAGAAAAAATGGAGAAAACGGAAACAAAAAATCACGGAGGTTTAAGATCTAGAGTTTTTTTTTTTTCTTCTCCGATAACTTTTGTAATCATCAGGACCAAACCATATTCATGTTAAACTAAAAAGATTATTTTATATTTTTAAGTTCATTAATTTTCACTAGATGGAATAATACCTGATGAAGTTTATATCTGCAGATGCAGATATCTAATTTTCGAAAATGTTTCTACGTACAATTGTGTATATGACATATACACATATAAAAGTATCGGTTTATCGGTTGAATGCTGATAGTGACTCTTTCAAACAAAAAAAACAAAAAATTGAAAAATCCCATCGTTCTTTATTAAATTAGAAGGAAAATGAGAAATTCAAAGGGTAATTGTGTCATTAATCAACCTTAAAACGTGCTATATGATGTATGATAACATTTTCCTTTCAAACATTGGTGCATTAATTTGTATTAATTTGATTCAATTATTGTTATCTTCCAAATACTTACCTTCCAATTAATTCAAATTGAAAAAAAATTGGCATACATCATTATAATTATAAAAATTAAGTTTCAAGTCGCTTCCAATCTATTTTTATAAAATACATCTCTATTTTTAGAAATATAAGTGTAATTTATGAAGTACTTGGGTGATTTACTAACCTTTATGTGTCTATGTTGTCATTTTTTATAGGAAAATTTTCAAACATAACCTTGTTTTGGTAAACAATAACACAAATAACCTAGTTTTGATTATAATTACAAACATAGGCCTGTTTTTGCCAGCTAGACGAGGGCGAATTTTCAAAATGCGCCTCTGGCGAACTTTCAAAATGCGCCAACAGGCGACTTTCGAAAATTCGCCCAAAGGCGCATTTTGAAAACTCGCCCTCGAAAATACCCTGCACACATAAACAAGTTATGTTGGTCCATTTAACAATCACGTACATATATAATTTCTTATATAACAACTTTCGTAGATATCAGCTTGCAAATCTAACAATTGCGAAGTTCATTTAAGTTCGACACATAACTAGTTGGTTTGATACATAGGAATTACATTCGTTTAAAATTGAAAACACAAAAGGTCTAAATTCGTTACGCAGTCATACATCTGATAATGGAAGTTTAGGTTGCTGTAGTACATCGCTTTCTGTTATGGCCCTGTGATCCACATTTGCTGCACCTGTTTGATTTAGGCGTTTGATGCTCGTCCATAACGTTTTTTATCCTCGTAGATTTAGGTCGTCCAGGTTGTCTTCTTGTAGGTGGAGGCAATATATGTGGACCGGTGTATGGTCTCCAGTATCTCTTATCACGCACGGGATGAAACTCTGCCTGATATGAAGCTTTGTAACTTTGAACAGAGTACCACTCTGATGCGAACTCATGATGTGCTATGTTAGCACCGTAATCCTGTGCCGAACAAGCCGCCATTACATGGGCACATAGTATTTTTTGCAGTAGAGGGATGTTGCATGTACATGAGCAGTTAGGACTATCAATTAACACTTTAAATTCATCGCCGTAGCAATGAATAACTTGCCATTCTGTTCGACTAAAGCGAACTAGTTTACAACGACGTGCTTCAATAGCTCGATATGCTATTTTAGCTTCCCATTTTGGAGTCAAACGTGTTATGATAGCATCCGCCGTTTCTCGTCTCTTACAAAAATATTCAACCGATCGAAAGAAGGTTCGTGCAACCAACGCCTTTATAGGTAATGATCGAGCACCTTTCAGCACACCATTAAAACTTTCGGATGCATTGGTGGTCATAACATGAAAGCGTCCTCCATCGTCTTTGAAAAGGGCCCAATTCTCTTCAAAATTCCCTAAACTTCTTTCAATCCATTCATGAGCCCGTGAATTTGTAGCTTTAATTTCTTCTCTAATTTTGTTGTACTCAACTACTTCTGAAGCATATGCAGCTGAATAAAATAAAGCTGTAAGTCGGTTATCCCTAAAACCCGCTGTTTGAAAATTAGCTTTAAGATGTCGTGCACAGAACCTATGTTTGTGTGGTTCTCGCCACTTCTCCTGTAAAGCCTTCGGAATTCCTTTCATCCAATCCGATATGAAAGTAATACGACGATTGCAAACACTGTGAATGAATTCACGCATGCAAGAAAAAACCAACCCCAACTATCATATGACTCGGATTCGACAACCGCATAAGCTAATGGAAACAGACAGTCATCCGCATCTACAGCAGTGGCAACAAGCAACGTCCCTTTGTATTTACCATACAAATGTGTCCCGTCAATACATAGCAATGGTCGGTAGTGTAGAAAACCTGTAATGCAAGGGCCAAATGCCCAAAACGCACGATCAAATACGCCAACTTCATCGTGGGTCACATGTCCAACAGTCCTCGGATTACTTCTCTTTATTTCCTCAAAATATTGAGGCAAAGTCGCATACGATTCGGCCCAGTCACCATAAATTCTTTCAATTGTTTTGTTTAATGCTCGCCAAGCTTTCATGTAACTAATTTTGATGAACAATTGGTCGTCGACAAGCACTTGAACTGTACCTGCTGTGATATCCAAATCGGCCTTCACAAATGACATGATTTTTGACACAAGAAAATTAGACGTGGCTTGCTTGTGGTTGGAATTAACTGTAGGATTGACACAGGTATGTTCGCTAGGCAACTTTCTGATTTCCCACCAAGCAGACTGCGATTTCTTTGAGACTATTGCATGTATTCTCCATGGATAGTTAGTGTCAACATTACATATAGCAGTGTATATAGTTTTATTCGACTTGCCGGCTTGTACGAAACTCCATGTAGAATTGACCATTCGGTTAATTGGTGTAGCATGTTTTGCTTACTTTCAAATACCATTCCAATAGCAAATCCATTTTGTATGCACGCGGTTGAAAATTTTTCCCCAGCAAATTGCAGGTTAGCAACGACCGATCTTGCCATCATTTGTGCAGTACATAGATCATCATCCAACGGTACTTCCATTTGAGCTTCTTCACCATCACCTTCAGCATCATCTACGCTTGGAAAATCATAGTTTAACGATTCATTGTTCATCTGCATTCGTTCTACCCAACACGCATCATTATTAGTGGTCGCAACAGCCATACTATCAATTTGAGGAACATGTTCGGTGTCTCTATCTATATTAACATCCATATTAGTGGCAATATTGGAATCATGTGAGTGTTGTGACGGTCCAGCACCACATTCTGCAGCAGTATCCTCAAGACTTGTACATCTGTTTACAACCGTATCTTAGTACGAAGCTAGAGTAGATAGGAAACATTACCCAAATAAATTGCTAAACATACCTTTGACTTATAGCATACATTTGTGATGGAGTAGGATATACCGGTTGCAAAAAATGAATATTTTGTTGTTCAGCACGGACATTTTGTAGATGCATTTGTTGTTGGAAGCTGAATGTGTTAGAAGAAAGTATTAGGCAATTATAATTTAAAATGGTACATACAAAATACCAATGTTAACAACGATACCTTGGATGCATCGTTGGTGGTGTATAGTATGGAAAGTACTGTTCTGGAGTTGGTTGCGACATCATGTAATGCATGAAACCATAGTTAATGAGAGGAGGACCATGACCCCCAGCATGTACATATGGATTACTGTAAGTAGGAGAACCTAAGCTTGCTGTAGGAATATCAGTTTCCAACATTTCTGTAAAATGCCCTAATCCTGTGCTAACGATAGGAGATTGTACATGTTCTTGCAGATTTTCTTTTGCAACTTTCCCAACGTACAACTCAATGGATTTGGTAATCGCAGAAAACATAACTTCAACATCCTCATCGTCTGAAAGTGTTATTGCTTTTGAACCAGAATCCGTTGGCCAATTAACGACCAACTCAATATCAAATTCGATTGGGCCTATTTTTGTCGCTTTGTAAACCGATTCTTTCAACTCAAATAGTGTGCAACATTTGCGTACTCTCCCCGGTTTACAAAAACCGCCAACATACTTCTCGTTTTTCTGTTCGTCGACGATTAGTTCACCGTCGTAGTAGCAAAGTGTGGGAATGAGATTTCTAGCCATTCTACAAACAAATAGTTTTTATTTGACCAACCACTTTCTGTCCATTCATATGAAAATATGTTAATGGATCTAACAAAGCTAGGGTTTGTAATTTTCTTACCAATTTTTGTGCAAGGATAGAGTGAAGACGTTTGCGTAGACCAGCAACGACTCTATTGCAACAACTAACCGATTATCGAAAGAAATTGAGGCTTGGTGTTTGGGAATGTAAGCTGAAAGAAAATGGGTTCTTCAGATCTGGAAAAAAGTTGGGGTGTGTTATGAGGAGGTGAGTGCTAAAGCTGACTTGATATAAAGATGTTTTTTAATTGGCGACTTTTCAAAAGTCGCCAATTAAAAAACAGCCTAAAACACATTATAAAACAGATTATTAGTCTGTTGAACTACAGAATACCTCTCAATAGAAAATACAGGACTGACAGACGATTAAAAGCAAGTATATACAAACAACAACCACCGGATACTACTTTACTACCAATACATCAAAACATACAGTCAATCACGTGGTAACCGGTAGCACCCTGCAAGCATTTCATTGCGAATTGCAATATTCATCCTCTCCAAGCGACTAACCTTAGCTTGCATCTCAAGCGCGTATTGGACCCCCCTTTCTGTCAGTGGAGGATCGAACCATTCAAAAAATTTACAACTATGCACCCCCTGATGCGTCTGTGCATCGATATACGCTTTACAGCCGTAAAACCGACGTCCTGCATTTCTCTGACTTTTGGAAACAACAACGTTACATTCAACTCCGCAATAGCAAAGTACTGAACGTCCCATGATGCTAGAACTTGATCTATCAGGGTTTTGATGAACAAGTACAGTCATCAATCTGGAATGCGTTGATTTTTGAACCGGTTGGGGATTCTCGAGTACGACATTTGCCTGCGTAGCACAAACAAGTTCGGTCTCTACTTCTTCATTTGTCTCTGTAGCATCCACTGTTGGTAGATCTTCCACTTGTCTCTCCGGAACAAAATCGACCTCACCGTCTGCGCCCTTGTTCCGCTCGTAATCGTCATATATTTTCATCATCGTTTGATCATCGATCTCCCAATCCTCCATTCACACCTAGAATAAAAGTTTTTAAAAAGCCCAAATTAGTCAAACTTGCAACCATGGGTTGATTTACTTCCGTTTTGAACAAAATTGAAGAATGGCGTACTATAAATCAACAAGTGTGAGAATAAATGAAAAAATTGGACAAAATACCAACCTTAATGACTTCCGCAAAATATTTTGCACAAATTTGGGTTTTTGGTTCGACCTTAAAGCAAAAAGAAATGAAAAAGGAAGAAGGGGCTAACTGGTTACAGCAGTGCTGGTTTCTATTGGCGAATTTTGAAAATTCGCCCATAGAAACCTGCTGCTGTAAACAGAGCAGCAATTTCAATCCCTGCCTAAACTATGGCGGTTTACACAAACATCACACAACTACACACATTTAACAAAACACAACTACACACATTTAACAAAACACAGCCACACAAGTTTAACAACATTTTACAAATCCAAAAAACATTAGTTCGTACATTACAAATCCAAACAACATTAGTTCGCATCAAACAACATTTTCTATTTAGTCGTGAAGCTCATGAAATTCGCGTGGGCTTCTTCTTTGCCGACGCATTACCAATGGTCTCGAACTGCTATTGCTGCTGCTGCTGCTACTCCGTTCTCTGCGGGCAGTGGAGGACGAAGGTAATGCGGCCATTGGTTAAGATGGACCAGGAACAAATTCTTCGTGTACCGGTGCAGCTTGTGACGAGGTGCCTTGTGACGATGAACCCGCACCTCCTCTAGAACGACGTCGTGTGTACACAAGCGCTGGAGGCGGTGGAGGTGGAGATGGAGCTCTCGGCCTATCAAGTTTATTCCTGCTTAACACAACATCTAGAATTCTTTGGATGTTGGTGCACATCCTCCTACCCTCCTCGTCGGTTTGACGTTTGCGAAGATTTTCTGCTTCTTCCCAAGCCCTGCTTATACCGGCTGCCTGGAAAAGTTGAATGAAAATTAGCAAAAGACAAAACCATCATAAGTAATTGATATAGTACTTACAACATCAACTTACCACGTTCCTCTCAAGTGGTGCTCTGGGAACGTACGGGCTTCTATACACTACCTCCACTGGCGCCGTAAGAACATATCGCCGTGTTATGTTCCAGTACCACCGTTTGTACCGCTCTAGCGTGATGGTAGGCTCCCTCTCAATCTGGGTAGCTGTATGACGATCATTCCACAACTGAATGTAGGATCCATACTCCTCTGCATTGTACGTAGAAGTGCAGGGTGGCGCATCATCCGGTATATGTTGTATCATGCCAAACTGTCTCATGACCCTATCGGGTAAGTGAAATGCAGTCTGGGTGTAAGATATGAGTGGTACTCTCGCAGTCCACAAGTATCTAGTAGCTGTACACATGGCTGGAAGCTGTGCTAGCACATCCTGCGTGTACGATGTCCATGTCACCACTTCATCCTCCAGCACATCTAACTCGTTGCGGTAGAACTTCACACTCCGTCTTGGGGTTTGGCGCGTTTTTTTTGGTCCTACCCACCTGTTATAAGATGTTAGCAAATGAATATTACACATGAAAATTGCATTGTTTAAGTAATTGAAAAGGATAAAAATATATCGAGACCCAAGCGGCATCGACTGATCGACAACAACGTTTGTCACTAACAATCTTTCGATCGGAAGATAAGTCCACGACCAAAGCTGCATTTATAAGAAAAAATTACGATAAAAAATGAGACAAATCATGTAAAACAGTAAACTATTGAAGTTTGTTTCAAACTTGTACTAGTGTCAGACATCCACCAATAGATTTATTCTCCAAAAGAGAAAGCCTGGATAACTCCATATATGTATAAGATAACACAGCACTGCCCCAAGAGAACTTACCACACTCCCCTAAATCAGCAATATACGGTAGCCATTTCAGATCTACCCAAGTCTTTGTATGGTCGCACATCAATCGGGAAACAATGATGTGCAAAATAATAGCACGTGCTCGCTGCTGAATCTGAGCCTCTATAGCATCAGCAGGAATATCGTGCGACAATTGACGTCTATACCACATGACTTCCACGAACTCATTGCCCCTTGTTTGTTCGGGGGGTGGGTCAAGACCGAGTAAATCATGACACAATTGCATATAGTCATATGCCACTTCTCCATAAGCCACTGCATTGCCTGCAATAGGCAAACCTAACAACACGGCTACATCTCCTAATGTAATCGTCATCTCACCAACAGGGAAATGAAAAGTGGAGGTCTCCGGTCGCCATCTGTCTACCAAAGCAGTGATAAGATAGTGGTCAAGCTGGATGTATCCTAACTTCATTATGTGTAAAAAACCAGCCCTCTCAATCTCAGCCAATACTCCTGGATGGTTTGAAGTCACTTTCTTCACCGACGTGGAGTGATCTATAGTTGTATCTGGATCGTCATGCTGATCAAATGATAAATACAATTAAAAAGCAGGAATTATACCACCTGACACAAAATTATATTTTTTTTAAAACCACCTGCATCCATATGTCGTTAGAAGTACGATGATGTGCTTGAAGAAATAATACCCTTCCATCAACGGGTCCGGCTTCCATCTCAACATACTCTACAAAATACAAGTATTAAAAATCATTTCATTTCGATAAAAATATACACTAACTAAAAATTGACAACCTCCTAACCCACAAAGTAGTATGAATGCACGTAAAATCATTGTCGTTCATATAAATTGCTTATAACACTAATCTTAAGTTGCTTTTAAGAACCTTTTTTATTATAGTTTTTATACTCTACTTCTAACTTAGTTCAAAATCTAACACTAAAATCTGTACAAATACTTGTAATGATAGTGTTGTAAATGCTTTATCAGTGGTGATGTTCAAATGATTTACTTTACAAGCACAATTTTTTTCTTGAACAACAAATTATAAGATAACATTGACATCAAGCCCTAATTTATAAACAACAAATTATGGGTATAGATTCATACCTATTTCTTGTTCTGTACCTGATGTGCTTGCCATTGACTAATTTGTGAAAGAATTTGAATATAAAATGAAGAAATGGAAGTGGAGGAAGGTTTTGAGGGGTTTGTGTCTTTTGGGTTTTGGTTGGAAGAGTTGGAGAAATGAAGAAATGAAGCTATATGGGGGTGGGGCTGCTGTCTAGTTAAAATGTGTGCAGGGTATTTTCGAGGGCGACTTTTCAAAATGCGCCTTTGGGCGAATTTTCGAAAGTCGCCTGTTGCCGCATTTTGAAAGTTCGCCAGAGGCGCATTTTGAAAATTCGCTCTCGTCTAGCTGGCAAAAACAGGCCTATGTTTGTAATTATAATCAAAACTATGTTATTGGTGTTATTGTTTACCAAAACAAGGTTATGTTTGAAAATTTTCCTTTTTTATAATTAATAACTGCATGCAATACACGCCTTTTCCGCCATTTGAAAATGAAAGATGTAAAAAAAATATTATAAAAAGAGAAGGTAGAGAATAATGTCTAAAATGGAGAGATGTAAATAAGTTTTAGAAAGATGAATGTATCTCTAATTTCTACTAAAAATAAGATATATTTCGTTTGAAACAATCAACTGAAGTTTCGTTTTAAAATTAATTCACAAATTTAATACCCTTTCCAACAAGGTTCACATATTATATGTTCAAATAAAAATGTTTGTTTCGCAAATATCTACAAAAATATTCTTGTTTGAAGACAAAATTTGCAAAATTTTCAATTTACATACAAATGCAGATGTTTGTATTATTATTATTTTTTTAATTTGAACATTCAATTGAAATTTTGTTTTTATCATAAAATCACAAATTATATAATATTTCAACAATATTCATTTGCATAGGGACTTAAAACAACAAGGTTGTGTTTGTGTATGTATAAATTTTACCTGTTTGTGTAAAATTATTGTAAATACTTAAGGTCTGCTTGGTTTATTTGTATTTTGTATTTTCAACATTAATCACAAAATATGAGAATGAACGAACAACAAAATGGGTGGAAGAAAGATGGAAGGGAAGGATGGGATGAATGAACGATGGAAGGACGAATTATTTCTCATGCTTCCGTTACACTACAAGACACACAGTGCATTCCACGGCGGCCAGACGTTGGCGGCCGTTGGAAAGCCGTTGATGGACATTGGAAACGCCGTTGATATACATTTCAACAGCGTCCAACGTCTACTAACGGACCCAACGCCCATATACCAACGTCTTCCAACATTCAGGTTGTCCACGTGGAAGAAGATGTTGACCAAATAGACGTTGGAAAGACGTTGGAAGACGTTGTAAGACGTTGGAATAAATGTGCCAGTAAACCGTTGGTGGACGTTGG
This sequence comes from Allium fistulosum, assembly GCA_030737815.1. Classification (NCBI taxonomy): domain Eukaryota; kingdom Viridiplantae; phylum Streptophyta; class Magnoliopsida; order Asparagales; family Amaryllidaceae; genus Allium; species Allium fistulosum. Next base: position 211,474,604 of record CM060907.1, read on the forward strand.
AAGACGTTGGAAATCTGAGTGTTTTTTTTACAGAACCAACAATGCATGCTTCCAACCACCTCCAACATCGTATATCTCATAAAAGCTCAATTTCGAGCACAAATACAACAGCATATCTCATATATAATCAATCATAATAGTAAATCCAAGTAATAAGCATATACACTAATCAATATACACAATACAAATCAATATACACAATCCTTAACTTGAGCCCTCTGATACTCAATCTGAGCCATCTTAGCCTGTAAATAAAATTTAAATTATCAGTGTTTAATAATTGTAATTCGTGTTTACTATAATCCATCACAATATGCAACAGTTGGTTCAGAATAATTATTTAAAAATTTAAGTTAAAGGTATTACCGATTGATTCCCAAAACCATAGCGTTTGCCATGTGCCGCTGGATCCATGACAGACTCAAAAATAGCGTCCTCCTCATCGGCGGTCAACTCGTCGCGCCCAGAGCCCTCGAGAATGGAAGTCTGTGCTTGCTGAAACTTTTGCTGTTATGCAAAATAAGTTGAATTTAGATAACATTATTTTAATTAACTTATGTAAGTGTTAAGTCATTATGTTACTTACATATGCGGACTGCGCTTTGGCATCGTGATCCCAGGAGTATGAAACGGTGCCTGCTTCGTCGACCTGGCTCAATGCATGAGTATGCGTGAAAACATCCCAGTAACTCACAGAAGCACCACCACGCTGTCTCTCCTGAAATATGTCCATATACATATTATATATATATATATATTGTTACATTATCTACAACTTAGAACTTAAAATCTTTAAATTATTATCGTAATTAATAAATATACCAAGTCCTCTCGGTGATGCTGAAATGACTTGGAACCACCATGATGTGTGACAGGGTTCTTGCTCCTATTAGTTGAGTTCCTCTCCGACTTCCACTGTAAATTTAATTTAAAAACAAAAATTGTTTAACATTTCTAGTTAGTATTTGCGTAGAAGAATTTAAATTAAACATGTGATAAATTTACCTGAAACTCCTCGTTTCCCCACCATGTCACAAAATCATCCCATACAGGTGCGCTCATCCACTGAGGCTTCTTTCTCGCTGTTTTTAAGCTATTTACTATTTCCCGGTAGTTCTTTGCGACTTTGCTGCACTAGTGGCGATATACGACTGAAATATCAGCGTCCTGAAGGTCCACTTCCGCCTGCACGTTTGACAAAATAAGAGTTATACAGCTTTTGTAAATAATGTAACCATGAATTGATCTAACATGTTGCTAATATATAAAGTGACATACCAAAAAATCCTGCCAAATAGTCTCTTTAACATTATCTGGAGTCAATGTCCACTTAGGCCAACATTCGGTATCAAATGCTTTCTGGTATTGACCGTATTGACGCAAATGAACTCTAACCATTTCTGGTATCAAATGCTTTAACATTTTGCATTTAGTACATGGACAACGGATTTCTTCGTCGTTTCTGTTATTACTTAAAGTGAAATCAATAAATACGCGAACACCGTTATTAAACTGTTCACTTATTGAGCCTCCATTTTCGACCCTTCTTTTTTTGTACATCCAGCTTCGATCAGTAAAATAATTGTCCATTTACCTACGTATATAATTAAAAAGTACGATATAAATTTAAAAAATTGACATTTTATTAAAACAATATTATTGGTGAATTTTATATTAATAGATCATTGACACTTTGTCGATGGGTCATCCTACCTCCCATTACAAATACAATAACGTAATTAAATCGCGTAAATCATTTCAATTTAAACGATTCAACAAAATTTCGGCAGCACTTCGCTTTAGTTTCTTAAACAATACACATTTGCGTGTACACAGGGAACATAAAGGAAGCGCTGTCGAAATTCTATGAACCATTTAAAATGAAATGTTTTACGAGATTTAATTACGTTATTGTGTTCGTAACTTGTCCAATATAGGGACAAATCCAACAAATATTGTATACGATGAATATAGATGTCCGTTCTGTTAAAAAAACGAATATCCACATAACGATCATATACAATACTTATCAGACGGGGCCGAAAGACACTCTAAGGGTTTCATAAATATAAAATATCGTTTTTGAAATTTTCTAAAATACATAAACTAATTGTATGCTCACTAACAACTAATGTTTCCAAACAAACCTAAAACTAATTGTATGCACATTATTCTATTGTTAACACAAACTTAAATATATATAATCTTGCAATACATAAGTTAATAACATAAATTATGCCTTAATAAACTAGATTATACATACAATAAGGCAATACAAACATTTAATACACTAATTTAACAAATTTAATTAAATATAGGGATTATGGTTTATACCTTTTCTTGAGAGATTAGGGAGTTATAGAGGACGAGAGGGAGGCTTGGAGTCGTCGGAGGAGCCGTTGATCGTCGAAGCAGCGGGGGGGGGGTCGAAATCGGAGCAAATTTAGGAATTGGGGGGGGGGAATGTTTCAGTCGAATGGGGAAGAAGAAGCTGGGCTTCTGTTTTGCTCGCGGATTTCCAACGTCATTCAACGGCCACCAACGTCTACCAACGTCTAACAACGCCAACGTCTACAGCGTCCTACAGTTTTAACTAATAAAATATACGAGAAAACACTGGACGTTGGAAGACGTTGGTCAATGACGTTGGAGGCCGTTGGAAGGCTCCGTTGGAATACATTGTGTGTCTTGTAGTGTTATTTCCTAAAACAATATATATAAATATATATATATAATTGTTTTTTATTTTGTATGTTAACTTCGTCTTCTAGATTGGTCGTTTCTCATAATATACATGCGTCGTGCGCATTTTTGTATGGACTAAAATAAATAAAAAAAGGATAAACCAACCGCAGCCTTATTTTTTATTTTCAGAGTGATGCTAAAGCATCGCTCTATGATAATAGCACCGCGGTCGACGGTTTTCCACCACCGCAGTGTAAAAAAAATTCGACAATGCCGTTAGCCACTTCGTCGGTGCATGCATTTAATTACCAGTGCTCTATTTTTAAATGAAGATTGAGATATCCAAATCCAAAAGTTGTAAATGGCAGTTTAAAATCTTACCCTTTGGACAAAAGTTATTGACCTATAAGAACATCATCAAAAGTATGTTGGAATATAAACTTGATTTATTAGTTTCTAGAGAATTCTTGTATTATGTTTAAAGGGGGGTGAAAGTTCTAGAATTATGGTTTCTTTGTAATCAAGTAAAAGTCTTTCTAGAATTATGTTTTCTTTGTGACCAAGTAAAAGTATTTCTAGAATTATGTTTTCTTTGTAATCAAGCAAAAGTAATTCTAGAATGATCTATTAGGGACTATAAATAGAGGAGCTCTCCCCTCATTTGTAATCAAGCAATCAAGCAAAGAAAAAAAAATAAAGCATTATTTGTGAAAACAAGTTTCTTCTCTTTGTGTGTGAGTTGTGTGGATTAGTGAGAGCAAGTTTCTTCTCTCTAGTCTCCAACCTTTTTTTAATATATATATTCCAACAAAGTGGTATCAGAGCAAAGTTTAGGGATGACTTCCAACAATATGTTGCAACCTCAACTTCCTCGTTTGATGGGAAAGAATTACAATCAATGGAGCATTCAAATGAAGGTCTTGTATGGCTCTCAAGATCTTTGGGAGATTGTTGAAAATGGATATGAAGAACCGGAAAATCAAGCAACACTTTCAACACAACAATTGAATACTTTAAAAGAGATTCGAAAGAAGGACAAGAAGGCTCTTTATTTTATCTATCAAGCGGTGGATGAAGCAATTTTTGAAAGGATCTCTTCGGCATCAACATCAAAGGAGGCATGGAACATCCTCAACAAGGCGTACAAATGTGAAGAAAAGGTAAAGATGGTAAGACTTCAAGCTCTAAAAGGTGAGTTTGATTTACTCAAAATGAAAGAAAGTGAATCGGTGGAGGAATTTTATAATAGAACTATTTCTATTGCTAATCAACTTCGATTCAATGGTGAAGAAATTTCGGATAAAAGAATTATTGAAAAAATTCTTCGAAGTATGACAAGGAAATTTGAGCATGTTATTGTTGCTATTGAAGAATCAAAAGATTTGAATACTTTCTCTCTTGAAGAATTTTTGGGCTCACTACAATCTCATGAGCTTCGCATCAAACAATTTGATTCCTCTCCTTCCGAGCAAGCTTTTCAAATTCGAGACACCAACCGTGGTGGTTTTAGAGAAAGAGGTGGAAGATCAGCCCGTGGTAGAGGACAAGGAAGAGGCCAAATTCCAAGTGAAAATTCAAGCCCATCTCAAGGAGGAAGAGGAAGAGGTCGTGGAGGATACAGTGGAAGAGGAAAAGGTAACTCTTATAATATTCAATGTCATTATTGTCATAAATATGGGCATATGCAAAAGGATTGTTTTAAAAGAATTAATGATGAAAAAGATAATTCTAATTTTCTACATGAGAATTTGGAGACACAAGATGAAAGTATGCTTCTTGCTTGTAATGTTCAAGAAGCTTCTTTTGATGATATATGATATATTGATAGTGGTTGTAGTAACCACATGACCGAAAATAAAAGTTGCTTTGTGAATTTTGATGAAAGTGTCCAACGAGAAGTCAAGACAGGTGATAACAAAAGACTCATTGTCAAAGGCAGTGGTGATATTCCGATACGGACAAAGTAAGGTACAAATTATATTTCTAATGTTTATTATGTTCCCGATCTTAAACACAATCTTTTGAGTGTTGGGCAACTTTTAAGGAAGGGACATAATGTGAATTTCAAAATTGATTTATGTGAGATCAAAGACAAAACTGGTGTTCTTATTGCAAAAGTGAAGATGACACCAACAAAAATTTTTCCGTTGCAAATTAAAAATGAAGCGTTTCCATGTTTTGCTAATATTGTTAACGACAAGTCATGGCTTTGGCATCTTCGTTATAATCACTTGAGTTTTAGCACTCTATCCAAGATTTGCAAAGATCATATGGTGAGAGGCATCCCAAATATTAGCAAACAAGATCAAGTATGTGAAAGTTGTGTTTTTAGCAAGCACCATCGAGATCCATTTCCAAAAGAAAAGGCATGGCGAGCAAAGAATCCTTTGGAGCTAGTGCATTCGGATTTATGTGGACCTATGCGCACAAACTCTCTTGGAGGTAATCGGTATTTTCTCACTTTTATTGATGACTATAGTCGCAAGATGTGGATTTACTTTCTCAAAGAAAAATCTCAAGTATTTGAAGTGTTCAAGAATTTTAAAGCACTTGTGGAGAAGCAAAGTGGTTTTTCTATAAAGACACTCTGATCCGATCGTGGTGGAGAATATATGATGGAAAATTCGGAAATTTCTTAAAGATCATGGCATTCATCATCAACTAACGGTCCGCTCAACCCCTCAACAAAATGGGGTGGCCGAAAGAAAGAACCGTATCATCATGGAACTTGTTCGAAGTATGCTGAAGACAAAAGGATTGCCTAAAATATTTTGGGCCGAAGCTGTAGCATGTGCATGCTATGTTCTCAACCGTGCGACAACTAAAAGTGTTCAAGGAAAGACTCCACAAGAAGCATGGAGTGGTCACAAGCCATGTGTCTCCCACTTCCGAATTTTTGAAAGCATTTGTTACTCTCATGTGCCGGATGAAAAAAGAGGAAAACTTGATGACAAATCTGAAAAGTGCATCTTTGTTGGCTATAGTGAAAGATCCAAGGCATATAAATTATATAACCCCATCACAAAGAGGACTATTATTAGTCATGATGTAATTTTCAATGAGGAAGAAACATGGGAATGGAAAAATGAGAAAAAGAGTACAAGTATCTTGCTTGATAATGATGCATTTGAGCCAATTGAAGAAGAAGGATCGACTCCACCTACTCCACCATCTAATTCTCCTCCAAGCTCATCATCTTCAAGTTCAGAATCAACACCTAGAAGGACAAGACCTCTTGTGAAGATTTATGGAGAAACAAGAAGAATTTTAGAAGATGAATTTGTTGATTTTGCTTTATATGAACTACAGATCCGGTTGATTTTGAAGAAGCCGCCAAGGAAGACAAATGGAGACAAGCTCCATGGATCAAGAAATTGATGCAATTGAAAGGAACCAAACATGGGAGTTGGTTGAAGTACCTGAAGGGAAGAAACCCATTGGAGTCAAATGGGTTTACAAGACAAAGTTGAATGCACAAGGTGAAGTTGAAAAACATAAGGCACGATTAGTTGTGAAAGGCTACAAGCAAAAGTATGGTGTTGATTACAAAGAAGTTTTTGCTCCCGTGGTACGTCTTGAAACAATTCGTTTGATAATTTCATTGGCCGCTCAAAATAAGTGGCAAGTTTATCAAATGGATGTTAAATCTGCTTTCTTGAATGGAGTACTACAAGAAGAGGTGTACATTGATCAACCTTCCGGCTATGTGATAAAGGATGAAGAGCATAAAGTCTATCGGTTGAAGAAGGCATTGTATGGCCTTAAGCAAGCCCCTCATGCATGGTATAGTCGTATAGATGACTATTTTGTGAAGATGGGATTTAAGAGGTGTCCATTTGAGCATACTCTTTACATCAAGGAGAACAAAGGTAACATTCTCATCATTGGTTTATATGTGGATGATTTGATTTTTACGGGAAATAGTCTTGATAATATTGAAGAATTTAAGAGAAGTATGATGCAAGAATTTGAGATGACCGACTTGGGTCTACTTCATTACTTTCTTGGTATTGAAGTAAAGCAAGATAATGATGGTATATTTATCTCTCAAGAAAAGTATGCAAAAGATTTGATGAAGAAGTTTAGAATGGAAGAGGCAAAGCCAATTAGCACTCCAGTTGAAGTTGGCTTGAAACTAAGTAAGGATGACAACTCTAAATATGTTGATCCAACATTGTTTAGAAGTCTTGTTGGGAGTTTGATGTATTTGACAGCCACTCGGCCGGACATTACATATGATGTGAGCTTGATTAGTAGGTTCATGGAGCAACCAAAGAAGACACATTGGGATGTCGGAAAAAGAATTTTGAGATATGTGCGTGGAACACTTGGGGATGGAATTTATTATCAAAAGATAAAGGATCCTAAGGTGCTTGGATATTGTGATAGTGATTGGGCCGAAAGTGTTGAAGATAGTAAAAGTACTTCGGGAAATGTTTTCTACTTTGGATCAAGTGCAATCACATGGATGTCAAAGAAACAACAAGTTGTGGCTCTCTCAACCGCCGAGGCAGAATATATTTCACTATCTTTAGCTAGTTGTCAAGCTTTATGGATTAAATGGGTGCTAGAAGAACTTAAGCATACTCTAAAAGAAAGTCCACTTATATATTGTGATAGCAATTCTGCTATAGCACTCACCGAAAATCCAGTTTTTCATGGGAGGAGCAAGCATATAAGAATCAAGTATCATTTCATTCGATACTTGGTTGGAAAAGGAGAAGTAGTTGTCAAGCATTACAAGACGCAAGATCAAATTGCCGATATTTTAATGAAGCCTTTAAAGTTGGAGATTTTCAAGGAGTTAAAGAAGAAACTTGGTATGCGTAAAAGTTTAGCTCAAAGGGGGGCAAATCAAGTTTAAAGGGGGGGGGGGTGTTGGAATATAAACTTGATTTATTAGTTTCTAGAGAATTCTTGTATTATGTTTAAAATGGGGTGAAAGTTCTAGAATTATGTTTTCTTTGTAATCGAGTAAAAGTCTTTCTAGAATTATGTTTTTTTTGTAACCAAGTAAAAGTATTTCTAGAATTATGTTTTTTTTGTAATCAAGAAAAAGTAATTCTAGAGTGATATATTAGGGACTATAAATAGAGGAGCTCTCCCCTCATTTGTAATCAAGCAATCAAGCAAAGAAAAATAATAATAAAACATTATTTGTGAGAACAAGTTTCTTCTCTTTGTGTGTGAGTTGTGTGGATTAGTGAGAATAAGTTTCTTCTCTCTACTCTCCAACCTTTTTTTTAATATATATGTTCCAACAAAGTAAACGTTAAATAAAATGTTAGTGCCATAAGTTAGTCAGGAGTAAAATTTAAAACAATCACGCTATAACAAGTTCTTAAAATTGCCAAGCTCAACTAATTAAAATTTGAATAATTACCAACACTCCTAGAATGACCAGACTTTGGTTACCGTTATTTTCCTTTTCGAAATCAGCAAGTCCTAATTCAAAATTTTAGTTATAATCAAATCATCGAGGAACAATAAAAGATTTATACATATTGTATGATGAAATTAAAATTGATGATGTGAAGTAACTCTTACCTTAAGGAAAATTCAAAAAACTAATACATCCTGATTTTATTTACGTTGTTTGATAAGATCACGTTGATTGATAAGATAAGGGGAATTAGGAAAAAAGACAAACTTTTAAAAAAAATTAGACCGAAAAAAATCAAGTTTTATTTTTAACGGAAGAAAAAATGCTAGTTATAATTAGCATTATATTCAACTTTTACACTATAAAAAATGTTTGTTATAACTAGTATTATATTCAGTTTTACACTATACAAAATGTTAGTTATAACTGACATTATCATTTAACAAAAAAATAAACTTACCGTTCTTCATCCTTATTTTTTTTAAAGTTTGTCATTATGCATATTTTCCTGATAAGATAAATGGTAGATGGAGTGAAAGGGGATTCTCACATGAATTTGTTGTTGAAGTTTGTTTTGATTATGAGTTGTAACAAATTTAGACATAGTTCGATTTTGAAAGCGGGGTGGAAAAAGCTGTGTATTTCGCTATTATCATAGAAACTCAATTATATCAAAATGACAAAATAGTGTAATGGGAGGAATTTAGGGGAGAATTAGGTAATTTTATTAGTTGTTTCTTTCTAAAATTTATTTTGGTGTACAATTTGACAATACATGTTTTTTGCCTTAGTAGCATTTTTGAAAAACTGTAGATCAATTTTGGTTGGCAAAGCAAAACTGTTTGAGTGGCCGTTTTCTCCTTATCACATCACCCTAGCTATGAAGCACTTTAATTTTCCAAAACTTCTTCATCTCGACGGTTGATTTACAAGATGTGAAAGTTGCAAAGAGGATAGGAACAATCGTCTATTTGGTGTGGGTGAATGGAGGAAGATTTTGGTGTTTGTTTATTAAATGAAGTGTGCTCTTATTTTAACCTTTCTAATACCATCGTTAAAAAATACCATAAAATTTTATATTATGCTCTTTCTAATGCCATACTTTTTAAGGAGCAATCAAAGACATCATGTTCGACTCTCTTTTGCATGACGAACAACCGTTCACTAATACCTTTTTCATGATGATCAATCATTGAACAATAACAGTTCGATGGTTAATAGTTATGGAAAATGGTGTTAGTCAGCGGTTGTTCGCGCTGTAAAACCACTTAATGTGGTGTTTGATTGTCGTGTAAAATGACTTTGGTATTAAAAAGTACATACATTTTATTGTATTTTTTTTCTACCATGTTAGAAAGAGTGAAACTAGATGTCCGCAGCACACTAGATGAATTTAGCATTGGTAAAGGATATTTTGAAATGAGGTGAAGTACTATTATAATTTTAACTTTTTCCATTTGTAAATAATCAAGCTCAAAGTTTAAGGTGGTATGTGAATGTACTAGCTACATATAATTTTTATGGGGTTTTGCACGAAAAGTCTCTATTTCTGATGGTGTTACAAGAAAAGTCCCCGTAGAAAAAAGTATGTAAATTAAGTCCTTATTTTTTCAAAATAAGAAAACGCAAGTTAGCTTGCACTTTTTAAATTTTCAAAATCAGAAAGCGCAAACCAGCTTGCGCTTTCCCGATATTTTCAAAAAATTTAAAAGTTTTAAAATTTTCAAAAAAATTTCAAAATTAGAAAGCGCAAACTAGCTTGCGCTTTTCTGATAAAAAGTGCAAATTAACTTGCGTTTTTAAAATTTTCAAAATTTTCGAAAATTTCAAAAATTTCGAAAAATATTTCAAAATTAGAAAAGTGCAAGTTATCTTACATTTTCTGTCAAAAAGTGCAAGACACTTTGCGTTTTTTTATTTTTGAAAAATAGGAACCAGATTTACATATTCATTTCTACAAGGACTTTTTGTATAACAACATCAAAAACAGAGACTTATGACTCTTTTTTTGTAATTTTTATAGTCAACGGTACAAATACTACTAACTATAATCAACACATTGACTTGTGGAAGTGAAGACTACAAAAAATTGGATTAAAATGGGAATGAAAAATACTTAATGGTCGTAGAAAGTTATTTTATGGTAGGGTGAAATAAATGTTTATGATTCTCTAACAAGAATAAACTAGTCCGATGTAGACCGTAGTTGTGAAACAGCAATGAAATATAGCATGCAAATGTGTAAGTTAACGTCCCGGCAACCAAATAGCATGTGATACTTTGTTAGCTTCTCCTATATATAATTTTAATGCCTTAAGAGTTAAGACATGAAGTATGAGAAAGCTAGATCAGCTGAAGTGGCCAGAATGTGACAAACAAAAAGAATGTTCTTGCTTTATCACACTTTTGTTCTGGTCTATTGTTTAATCAAATGTTTATATGCAATTAAAGTTGTGATTATCCTGTCGAAACTGAAAGTAAATTGGCTGTTTGTTGGTAGGTAGAGAAAGACTTGTGTGTAAGACAGGCTTAAATGGTTTGTATTATCAAGACAAGACAAGACAAGACAAGACTGGGATGCATACTCTGTTTCAAATTTTGGACAGTTGTTGGTCGTTAAATATGGGTTTCTTTATCCAGTGTGCACCATGCAGAAATTGCTTTTCACTTTTACCGCACATGGAAGCAGGCATGCTAGAATTGAAGTGGGACTGCATCACTTGTGATTCTCCTACTTTTGTAAAGACTTCCCATGATATTCTCGCTTTATTCCAATTTTTATGTCATACCCAACAAATGGCCAATTTGGAAATCCATCAATGGATTTTGGTGTGAGTTTTTCTCCTGTAAAATAAGTATAGGGTACAAAGGAAGGGTGAGAACTCAATATTTCAATAACAAGCAAGATCAAGTGATACAAAAGACCTTGTCACGGACTAGACTTGCCACAAATAAACAACAGAATTATAAATTCAAGCTCAGCTCCACCGTTTAAAGTGTTCAAGAACTCAAGTTTAGCAAATTATCATTCACAGATGCTTGTTCTTTCATTTGTTACAGGCAACTGTTAGTTAATAATATGAAATGTGTCAAGCTCGGTATATTAATAAACAATAGTTAGTAAAATATAATTAGTAATTAACGATTACTGGTTAGTAATAAGAGAGTTAAATAATCAATCATGATTAAAATAATATTTCATAAACAAATAACTAACAATTAATAATCACTGAACTTTTATTAACTAACAACTAAAATTTAGTAATTCATAATTCTAGTTAATAATTAATATTTGACAAATTAGATGTTAGACCATTAACATTTATCCATCCACAACCCGTCTTCCCCAATCGTCTCCCCGACCTTCTCGAAGCACTCTTGCCACCACTCAAAATATGGGTACGGGTTGTATTTTGAATAAGACCAATAACCCATAATACAGAATTAACGCAAATCATTATAAATAGCTGCATATAGCATATTGCAACTGTATTATTGATTCAATCGATATACTTTCTGATTTCACAAATATTCATACTCAATTATCATCATCTCATTTTTGAATAGGTATCAGAGCACTTCAAAACTGTTTAACCAACGGAACAGTAATCTTGCCAACACTCATCAGAGTTTTTTTCATCATCTGAATTGGCTGCATCTGCTGCGGATCATCAGAGTTTTTACTCATCATCTGAAACTGTTGAAGTTTCAGTTTTTTGAATTCTTTAATTCATCAAGGTCATCATTAAGCCATGCTAAGAAGAGTTGTCAGAAAACATTCATCATTCAACTTTTCGGCTGCTTTCAGTAAAAAGAAATTCAAGAAACTGAAACAATGATCATCACTAAGTCGTGCCAGCAATCAAGATCACTGGCTGCTTTATGATCTCATTCAAGATATTGGTCTGAATTCACCGGAATAATTAGCATTCACTTAGTTTCTTGTCAGCAAAATCAGGTTCTTGATTCCCCTTCTCATTTGAATAGCTTCTTTTTTTCATTCTTTCTTGAATCTTAATCATGGCTGAAGGAGACATAAACAACAATTCATCAACATCACGGAGCCCAAGATCAAATCCTGCACCATCAAATACTACAGAGAATATATCAAAAATCATAGTAAGTTCACAAACTCAGTTAATACAAACTCAGTTAGATGAAACAAATTATCTGCTATAGAAGTTTCAAGTTCAAATAATAGTAAGAGGATATGGCTTGGAAGAACATATTCTTGGAACAAAATAAGAGCCAGAGCAATATATTTCAAATACTGAAAGAAATTCGTTTTAAACAGAGAATACATAATTTATCAAAGGCAAAATAATCTATTATGTTCATGGATACTGTCTACAATAAGTGCAAATTTGTTACCACAACTAATAGGATGCAAGAATGCTCATCAAAGCTGGTCTACTATAGAGCAAGTGTTTAGTTCTCAATCAGCAGCGAGAGTCATGCATTATAAGAGACAATTGCAAAATTTAAAGAAGAATGGCATGTCTATGAGAGAGTATCTATCAAAAATTAAAACATTTTGTGACTTACTTGGAGCAACAGGATATGCAGTGAGTGGCACTGAACAAATTTTGTCAATCTTGGATGGATTAGATGATGAATATGAAGCCATTGTGGCAGTAATATCATCTAATGATTTTACACCATCTTTATCATATGTGCACTCTACTCTCCTTGCTCATGAAGGCAGATTAGAGCAAAGAAAATCAAATGTTTCTGATCTATCACACAATTATGTCACAAACAAAGGCGGAAATCAAAAAAGAACTCAATCAAGAAATGAGTCAAACAATAACAATCAATGAAGCAACAATCATATGGATACAGAGGCAGAGGTGGAAGATGGAGTAACAATAATGGTGGTAGACCTAGATGTCAGATTTGTGAGAAATTTGGACAGACGGCAAACAAGTGCTATTTCAGATTTGATGTTAATTACACACCTGGGCAACAAAGCAGTCAAAAACCAAGTGCAAATTTGCTCAACATACAGCAAGAAACTAGAAATCAAACTGATTTCACTAAAGGCAGTTACAATGATACAGCTAAAATATAAGATATTCAAGATGATACATGGTATCCAGATTCAGGAGCTACAAATCATGTTACCAATAATCTAAGCAATCTAAATCTGGAAAACAAAGAGTACAAAGATAAACAGTGTATACACATGGATAATGGTGAATCAACTAAAATTACTCATACTGGTAATGGTTATATATAAGGTGAAAGGGTACTCTATCTTAATAATCTTTTAAGAGTTCCACAAATTAAGGAGAATTTGCTCGGTGTATCTCAATTTTCTTGTGATAACAATGTATATTTGAATTTTATCTAAGATATTGTTTAATAAGAGATATACTAACAAATAAAATTCTCTTGTAGGGTAAAACGGTAAAGGGACTTTACAAAATTACCTTAGTTGATTCAAAAAGTACTGGAAAAAAAATCCATGCTGTAATCTTTGTCAATCATCTCAAAATAAAAGGAGTATGAGTATATTTGATATATGGCATTGTAAGCTAGGTCATCCAAGTGTAGATGTTTTAAAAAAATATTGAATGACAATAAAATTTCTTTTGATAATGTATCTATTCCATATGTCTGTACATACTGTCAATTAGGAAAAAATCATAAACTGTCATTTCAAGATTCTGTAACCAAATATAATAAACCATTAGAACTTGTTGCTATAGATTTATAGGGACCGACTCCCATTGATACCGACTATTGTTTTAAATACTCTATATCATTCATAGATGCATATTCAAGATATGTTTGGATATATTTCTTGAAAGAAAAATCTGAAACATATTTGCATAACACATGCAGAAAAACAAACTGGCAATGAAGTCAAACTCATGCAAACTAATGGTGGTGCAAAATTCAAATCAGTTAAGGAGTATTTTCAAGAGAAGGGGATAATACAGAGAACTACTTGTCCTTACACATTTGAGCAGAATGGGTTAATAGAAAGAAAGCACGGACATATAGTTGAGACAGGACTCACCATGTTGGATCAAGCATCTCTACCCTTGAAATTTTGGCCAGATGCCTTTGGTACAACAGTATGCATGATTAACAAGTTGCCAATCAAGGTATTACAAGGAAAAAGTCCAACTGAGATGTTGTTCAATGTACAACCTGATTACAAAAGTCTTAAAGTATTTGGCTGCTTATGCTTTCCATGTTTAAGACCATATAATAACCACAAGCTGAGTTTTAGATCTTCACCCTATACCTATCTAGGATATGTCAATAATGCAATAGGATACAAATGTCTGGATAGTAAAGGAAGAATCTTCATTTCAAGACATGTTGTCTTCAATGAAGATGTATTTCAATTTAATGAAAAGGAGATTAAGACAACTTAGAAAATTTAAAATTCAAAGTTCTCCATACCTCCCTTACCACACAATCAAGAAATGTATGTAGAGGATCAACTAAGTGATTCTAGACCACAACACACAGTACCCAATACTGGGTCGGGTCATGAGTCAGGCAAATCACCCATGAGTCCTCATTATGCAACCCATCAGGATATCGGTTATCAGTCAGTTGATCAACAAATGAGTGATCAAGCACAGATATCAAGTACACAGTCTGAATTTGAGGATAGATCCAATCATCAATCTTATGCACTTGCAACAACTGGTCACCATATGATTACTAGGACAAAGAGGAATTTTCTAACCAAAAATATACACTACAAATCTTGATACTGAAGAACCATACACTTATCGGTAAGCTATACAAAATGAAAAATGAAAAGCAGCTATGGATAAAGAGTATACAACACTCATGAAAAACAATACATGGAGCCTAGTAACCATACCAAGTCATAAAAATGTCATTGGTTGTAAGTGGACCTACATGTTGAAAAGAAATGCAGGTGGATCATGATCTAAGTACAAAGCCAGACTTATAGCAAAAGGTTACTCTCAATAATAAGGATTTGATTTTAATGAAACTTTCTCACCAGTTGTTAAACCAACATCAATTAGGATCATTTTCATAATTGCCTTACATAAAAACTAGAAAATAAAGCAACTGGATGTCAACAATGCATTTCTAAATGGAATTCTTCAAGAAGTGGTATATATGGAGCAGCCTGATGGATACAAACAAGCTGGAAGTAAACTGGTTTTCAAACTCAACAAAGCAATTTATGGACTCAAACAAGCACTAGGAGTGTGGTTTGAGAAATTAAAGACAACATTGATCAAACTTGGCTTCAATCATACAAACTCAGATAACTCTTTATTCACTAAATTTGCAAGAAATACTGTCATATATGTACTAATATATGTAGATGATTTTATTGTTACATGAAACAACAACAGTGAAATTAGTGACCTCATTCAACAACCGATAAAGAGTTTTCTATCAAAGATCTTGGAGACTTGCATTATTTTCTGGGGATTGAAGTCAAAAGATTACCAAATTTAGTTATTCAAGTAAGTCAGAAAAAATACATATCTGAAATTCTGATCAAAACCAAAATGGATCAGGCAAACAGTCTACATACACCAATGACAACCAATCTACATTTATCAAAGAACAGAGGTGAACCAATCACTGGTGCTAAACAATACAGAATTACAGTTGGAGCATTACGATATGCAACTATTACAAGGCCAGAAATTGCATACAGTGTGAATAAAGTTAGTCAGTTCATGCAAAATCCTCTACATGAGCACTGGAGAAAGGATTCTGAGATATTTAAAGGGTACAATATATTATGGTTTAACTTTGAGAAACTGTACTAATCTAAATTTATTTGGTTTTGCAGATGCAGATTGGGCAACTGACCCAGATGATCGTAGATCAACATCTGGTTACTGTATTTACATAGGAAAGAATCCAGTGGTATGGTGTTCTAAAAAGAAAATAACCATCTCAAGATCTAGTACTGAAGCCGAGTACAGGAGTGTCACAAATGCAACAACAAAGATAATGTGGATCAAATCATTATTAAGTGAACTAAAGATCAATATCAGCAACAAAGCTACAATTTGGTGTGATAATCTAAGCACTGTGTCCTTAATAGCAAATCCAATTCTACATTCTAGAACCAAACATATAAAATTGGACTTGTATTTCATCAGAGAACAAGTACTGAAAGGAATGATTGAAATAAATCACTTACCAAGCACTTACCAAAGGGCAGTTATACTCACCAAAGCTTTGTCTGCCAAAAATTTCATATATGAGCAATCGCTGCAAGAGATGAAGAATTAAGCTCTATACCAAATAGTTCATCAAAACCCTAGCTCAAATCAACTCGTTGAAGCTCAAGCAAAGCTCAGCAGATCCAAAGATCAAACCTTTCTTTGAAGATCTAAAATTTTTGTAAAGGATTGAAGATCATTTGAGAAGAGACGAAAACTCTAGCTCAAATTGCGGGGAGATATTAGAAGTAAAGGAAGAAACTGTTAGTCTATAGGATAATGGTTTTGATGACAACAACTATAGAAGTGTTATAAAATATATATGTGCAGGAAATCTATATACAGGTATCAACAAAAGAAGACTGTACAGTAAAGAAGACAAAGATCAAGAGTTCAAGATTGAAGACTCATGAGATTCAAGATATTCAAGAGTTCAAGACAAATAATATAGTTAGGTTAGATATTTGTTAAAACTCCTTGAAAGCACTATCATTCTTTTTTATCCAATTTACTCGTGGAATGGAATCCACTTCGTTCTTCTTAAAGGGATGGAACCCTAGTGAGATGGAACTCACGAAATATCTAGTGGAACGGATAGTAGCCCTATTTTGTTATCCACTAATTTTGATTCAAAATGATTTTCAAAATTATCTCTTGTTTCATAAAATGATTTTCAAATATTCCTTTTCAAAAGAAAAACCTTCGTTCGTATTTCCAAAAATGTTTTAGCCTCAAAATCATATTTATCATTTTGTTATATTTTGATTTCAAAATTGTCCTTGATATTTTAGCCTCAAAATCTATTTTAATATTATATTTACTTTAGTTTATTTACCTTGATTTTAAATATATTTTAGTATATATACATATATATATTCATAAGTATTTCTACTTCTAAATACCTTCTACAAATACATAGAGTCCATTTGAATAAAGTTGCATATGTTTTAAATCATCATTTTCAAAGAAAAGCAAATCATCATTTTTACTAGACCATGTCGACATCATAGTTACTTGTCATGTCGACATGCTTCCCGTTATAGCAAAGGTTGTTTTTCAAAAGAAGTGTCTATTCGTTTAAATCTCTTTGAATGGACACATCCATTCATTCTCTATAAATAGAGACTGTTATGGACGTTTTCCAGTAACTACTTTCTTTATTTTCTCTCCTCTTTACTCTCTTATCTTATTTTCTAATCATCCTATCCATATTCTGCCGAAATCTTAAGTGAATCAAACCAGAATATCTCTAGTTTGATTCTCTGCCACTCTCTTCAAAGAATCTCAGTGCTTATCAGAGTTATAGATACATTTGTACTCAAAGAAACTTGTTTAGGGTTATAAAGGTGTGATCGTGTCCTTGGAAATCGATCGGGTGAACTTGTGTCCTGTGAATCAAGTGGTTCTACCCAGAGACCTGAGAATTGGAGGGTGTACCTCGTTGCCTTGGAATCGAGGGATTGTAATCTAGATTATTATTGAATAGAAAGCCATACGAGTTGTGCGGGACTGGATGTAGGGTAACACCGAACCAGTATAAAATTCCTGGTGTGTTCTTTCCTTTACTTGCTTTTTATTTATATTTGCATATGTTTGTGATTCTGTGATTTGATCTGTGATTGTGTATTTGCATTAAGTTAGTTAAATCAATTTAAATCAAAGAAGTTTTAAAGAAATTCTTAAAACACTATTCACCCCCCCTCTAGTGTTAAATAGCCTTAAGATCATCTTCCGCGTCCCTGTCATTTGGTATCAGAGCCAGGTTTTTCAAAGTATTCATAATCTGATTTTTGAAAAGTTCATGGCTAAGTTTGAAATGTTTACTAAAAATAATTCTTTAATGATCAAATCATTGTGGTCTCATAAATTGATGCATGATAGTTATATAGAATCAGGTAATCTACAAAAGTTGCTCACTGTGCAGGAATCTTGCTTCATGGCGACAAATGAATCTATTCACAATGGACAAGCTGTGCAAATAAGGAAAAACAAGTGGATACTTGATAGTGGATGTTCAAGACATATGACAGGAAATCCAGAGATACTCAATGACATTATTTACAAGGATGGAGGATTGGTTAATTTTGGGGATAATTCAAAAGGTTATGTAGTTGGCATCGACAATGTAGGTAATTCTGAAACTCCTATTATTTCAAATGTTTTGTTAGTTAAAAATCTACAACATAATCTACTTAGTATTAGTCAGTTATGTGATAAAGGATATAGGATTAAATTTGAAAAAGACAAGTGTCACATCGAAGATAATAAATCTAATATTATCTTTGAGGGAGTTAGGAAAAAGAATATCTATATTCTCAGTATGAAAATTTCAAATGATAATCTATGTCTTTTGGCCAATACAAGTGACCCTTGGACTTGGCATAAGAGATTTGGACATTTGAATTTTAAACTCTTATCTAGACTATCCAAACTTGATCTAGTAAGAGGCCTCCCTAAGAAGCAATTTAAAGTAGATAGTATATGTGATGCATGTCAATTAGGAAAACTTAGAAAAAGTTCCTTTAAACTTAAAGATATGATTTCTACTTCAAAACCTCTTGAGTTACTTCACCTAGATTTATTTGGTCCATCTCAAATTCAATCAATCAACCATAGTAAATATGTCTTTGTAATTGTGGATGATTATTCCAGATATACATGGACAATCTTTCTGAAACATAAAAGCGATACTTTTGATTATTTTAAAAGTTTTTCAAAAAGAGTTCAAAACCAACTGTCTTCCAAGATCATCACTATTCGTAGTGATCACGGTGGTGAATTTGAAAATGAGAAGTTTCAGGAATTCTGTAATCAGAAGGGAATTACTCACAATTTTTCGTTTCCAAGAACTCCACAACAAAACGGAGTAGTTGAGCGTAAGAATAGGACGATTCAAGAGTGTGCTAGAACTCTACTTTCTGATAGTAAATTACCAAAACATTTTGGGTTGAAGCAGTTGCAACAGCCTGTTATATTTTGAATAGGATTCTAATTAGACCTCTAACCAATAAAACACCTTATGAACTTCTTTTCAATAAGAAACCTAAGGTATCTTATTTCAGAATTTTTGGAAGTAAATGTTTTATCTTAAATACAAAAGATAATTTAGATAAGTTTGATCCTAAATCCGACAAAGGAATCTTTATCGGATATTCTAACAGGAGTAAAGCTTATAGAGTTTTTAATCTAAGAACAAACACTATTGAAGAAACTTTACATGTTTCCTTTGATGAAAATTTCAAAGAAGTTGATCAGACTAATGATGAGGATGACTTAGTTATTTCTAATCATGAATCTGTAGATGCTACAAATGAAACTTTTCATCCAAATAAAAAGATTAGGCTTTTAAAAGATCACCCTGTAGAAAATATTCTAGGAGATATGCAATCTGTTGTTAAAACTAGGAATCAATTAAACAGTATGAGTCATGTTGCTTTTATATCCTCAATAGAACCTAAAAATCCAAAGGAAGCATCAACTGATGATTCATGGATTCTTGCTATGCAAGAAGAATTGAATCAATTCACCAGAAATGATGTTTGGGAACTTGTTCCTAGACCTGAGGATAAATCCATTATAGGCACTAAATGGGTATATAAAAATAAATTAAATGAATTAGGTGAGGTCGTTAGAAATAAGGCTCGACACGTTGCACAAGGTTATTGTCAAGAAGAAGGTATAGATTATGACGAAACCTTTGCACCCGTAGCAAGATTAGAAGCTATTAGAATTCTGCTTGCTTTCGCTAATTTCAATAATTTCAAACTTTTTCAAATGGATGTCAAGAGTGCCTTTCTAAATGGTTTTGTAAAAGAGGAAGTTTATGTTGAACAACCTCCACTCTTTGAAGATACAAAATTTCCAAATCATGTTTTTAAATTAAAAAAAGGCCCTGTATGGTCTAAAACAAGCTCCTAGAGCTTGGTATGATAGACTTAGGTCTTATCTTTTGCAATCTGATTTTGAAATAGGTAAAGTAGATAACACACTTTTTATTAAAAGAAATAAAAATGATATTCAACTTGTACAAGTGTACGTAGATGATATTATTTTTGGATCAACCAATTCTGACATGAACAAAGAATTTTCTGACATTATGACAAAAGAGTTTGAGATGAGTCATATGGGTGAACTTAACTTTTTCCTAGGATTACAAATCAAACAATTAGATAATGGTATCTTTATCAGTCAAGAGAAGTATGCGAGAGAGTTAGTTAGTAAGTTTGGCTTGACCAATGTGAGTGGAAAACCAACTCCCATGGCAACCAATATAGCGTTAAGTAAGGATGATCTATCCAAAGACGTAGATCAAACCTTGTATAGAGGAATGATTGGATCACTTCTCTATATAACTGCTAGTAGACCAGATATCATGAACAGTGTCTGTCTCTGTGCAAGATATCAATCTCAACCCAAGGAAACTCATCTAAAAGCTGTGAAACGTATCATTCGATATGTTAAACACACCTTTGATTATGGATTGTTCTACCCTAAGAATGATTCATTTGAATTAGTTTCCTACTGTGATGCTGACTATGCTGGGTGTAAGTCAGACCGAAAGAGTACAAGTGGAACTTGTCACTTTCTAGGTCATTCCTTAATTTCCTGGTTCAGTAAAAAGCAGAATACTGTTTCCCTATCAACAACTAAAGCAGAGTATGTTTCTGCTGCTTTAGCTTGTTCTCAAGTTTTGTATATGCAACAAACCTTGAATGATTTTGGTATATCTATCACAAAATCTCCAATTTTCTGTGATAACACTAGTGCCATTAGTTTGTCCAAAAACCCAACTCTCCATGCCCGAACTAAACATATTGACATTAGACACCATTTTCTAAGAGATAACGTAAATAAAGAGAAAATTTCTCTTGATTTCGTTAATTCTGAAAATCAAATAGCTGATATTTTAACCAAACCTTTAGGAGAACCTGTCTTCACCAAGTTAAGAAGAGAATTAGGTATATGTTCTCTTTCTGAAATATAGTATATAGTATAGTAGTATACATAGGGTATATATGAATGATTTCTTAACCATAGCATTTTACAACACCATGTCGACATAGTATTCATGCGTCAAGTCGACATGAAATGGTAAAAATGACAATTCGTTTTTCCCTCTAATTTTTGAATGGGTGGTTATTTAATTCACCCATTCCGAGTTTCTCTTCCCTCCAATCATTATTTCTTCATACTACTTTCTGGAAACATCAAATCCATGGCTTCCACATCCAATCCTAATCAAATTTCACCGGTTCCTTTCCCTTTTCCTTCACAAGGCCCTTTCCAAAACTCCATACTTGCTCGTGTCATCAAAATAGAGGAGAAAGTTGATGATTCGCTGCAGATGTTAACTGAAATGCAAGTTCAACAATTGAGAATGGCAAGAGAGCAAGAGAAACAAGGGAATATTCTGAGGAATCTTCAAAAATTCCTCGTGGATAATCATGCCAATCCAATTGTAATTGAAGATTCTTCTAACATAGAAGCAAATGAAGAAGGAGAAGAAGACGAAGACGAAGAAGAAGAGGAAGAACCAATGGAGGAAGAAACTGATGATGAAGCAGTATGTGTAGGGGAAGTCTGTTTTGATGCTTATGGGAACATTGTGGAACAACATGGAAATTTCTGTTTCCATTACCCAAATTGTCCTATCCACAAGTCTCCCATCATCAAAAACAACCGTTGAGTTGTTTATTTTCTTGTTTTAGTTATGTGTTTATAAGTTTAAATAGTCATGTATATAGTAATATTGACATGAATAAAATAATCTGTGGTTACACGTATTATTCTCATTATTATATTACTCATATATATCATTCTGAGTATACAATATTTAGCATTGTTATATCTAGTTTCAGTATTATTAATGATAACACTATCATTAATATCATAGATTTAGGGGGAGTTAATGTCATTTTTTTGTTGATGACAAAGGGGGAGAAGTATAAAATAGGTTAGTTAGGCATAGATTAAGGGGGAGTTATTAGATTTAGGGGGAGTTATAAGGAGAATATAAATATTTTATAAACAAAGGTTGTCATCATCAAAAAGGGGGAGAATGTTAGTCTATAGGATAATGGTTTTGATGACAACAACTATAGAAGTGTTATAAAATATATATGTGCAGGAAATCTATATGTAGGTATCAACAAAAGAAGACTGTACAGTAAAGAAGACAAAGATCAAGAGTTCAAGATTGAAGACTCATGAGATTCAAGATATTCAAGAGTTCAAGACAAATAATATAGTTAGGTTAGATATTTGTTAAAACTCCTTGAAAGCACTATCATTCTTTTTTATCCAATTTACTCGTGGAATGGAATCCACTTCGTTCTTCTTAAAGGGATGGAACCCTAGTGAGATGGAACTCACGAAATATCTAGTGGAACGGATAGTAGCCCTATTTTGTTATCCACTAATTTTGATTCAAAATGATTTTCAAAATTATCTCTTGTTTCATAAAATGATTTTCAAATATTCCTTTTCAAAAGAAAAACCTTCGTTCGTATTTCCAAAAATGTTTTAGCCTCAAAATCATATTTATCATTTTGTTATATTTTGATTTCAAAATTGTCCTTGATATTTTAGCCTCAAAATCTATTTTAATATTATATTTACTTTAGTTTATTTACCTTGATTTTAAATATATTTTAGTATATATACATATATATATTCATAAGTATTTCTACTTCTAAATACCTTCTACAAATACATAGAGTCCATTTGAATAAAGTTGCATATGTTTTAAATCATCATTTTCAAAGAAAAGCAAATCATCATTTTTACTAGACCATGTCGACATCATAGTTACTCATCATGTCGACATGCTTCCCGTTATAGCAAAGGTTGTTTTTCAAAAGAAGTGTCTATTCGTTTAAATCTCATTGAATGGACACATCCATTCATTCTCTATAAATAGAGACTGTTATGGACGTTTTCCAGTAACTACTTTCTTTATTTTCTCTCCTCTTTACTCTCTTATCTTATTTTCTAATCATCCTATCCATATTCTGCCGAAATCTTAAGTGAATCAAACCAGAATATCTCTAGTTTGATTCTCTGCCACTCTCTTCAAAGAATCTCAGTGCTTATCAGAGTTATAGATACATTTGTACTCAAAGAAACTTGTTTAGGGTTATAAAGGTGTGATCGTGTCCTTGGAAATCGATCGGGTGAACTTGTGTCCTGTGAATCAAGTGGTTCTACCCAGAGACCTGAGAATCTGGAGGGTGTACCTCGTTGCCTTGGAATCGAGGGATTGTAATCTAGATTATTGTTGAATAGAAAGCCGTACGAGTTGTGCGGGACTGGATGTAGGGTAACACCGAACCAGTATAAAATTCCTGGTGTGTTCTTTCCTTTACTTGCTTTTTATTTATATTTGCATCTGTTTGTGATTCTGTGATTTGATCTGTGATTGTGTATTTGCATTAAGTTAGTTAAATCAATTTAAATCAAAGAAGTTTTAAAGAAATTCTTAAAACACTATTCACCCCCCCCCCCTCTAGTGTTAAATAGCCTTAAGATCATCTTCCGCGTCCCTGTCAGAAACAAATGCAGCCGAATGAAATGAGCAGCAAGTAAAACAAATAGGATACTTATCTTAAAATATGGTACGGGTTGTATTTTGAATAAGCCCAATAACCCATAATACAGAATTACCGCAAATCATTATAAATAGCTGCATATAGCATATTGCAACTGTATTATTGATTCAATCAATATATTTTCTGATTTCACAAATATTCATACTCAAGTATCATCATCTCATTTTTGAATAGCCACCATCCCCTGTCGCTCACCATCCATAATTAACCTATCTCGATTTGGTTTTGTTGCATCAAATCCACTTTCTACTTTCTAGATCAAAGATCTACTAATAACACCCTTGCCTACCAAGCCTAGTTCATCGTCCCCACATGCCATCAAAAGTCCCTCACCGCAAGGCCTGAATTAAGCGCCCACGCCACCACAGTTGACCCTAACCTTTATATACAATGCCTCACTTAAATGATTCAATCCTACCTAGATATGTCATCATGAATTTACCTTCTCATATCTGACGACCTCGGCACTTGAGATACGACCATGTCACTCCTAAACTGTAACAACCCGCATATTTATCGATTTTATATTTAAATATTTTATTTAAATATAACATCGTTCGTCGGATTATAGTCCGAAAAGCTACTTTTTGGAAACTGTCGAATTAGGACTCGAGACCACTTCCATTGAGTTCAAAATGTTGTTTGCGACCTTTTTGAGTATAAGCTTCGATATGTTTGGAGTTAGTAGAATTTTGCTACTTTTTCACTTTGGACTTTGGGTTTGGTTCAGCCCATTTGCCCAATTCTGGTTTCATTAACTCAAGCTCCACTCCCTCTCCTCTTCATTACTTCACTTTCATTTCCTAACATTTAAGCTTCATCAAAAATGGAGAGTGGAATGGGAAATTAAAACTCCAAGCCCTAGTTCATTTGCAAATCCTTCTTCTAGCTCCAAATTCAAAGAGAAGCTATTGGTAAGCATCCTCTTCATCTTCTCCAACTCATTCTCCTTTCAATTTCAGAAATTCCCTAAACCTAATTTAGGAAATGTTTCTCTTTTAAGCTTAGGTTCAAGCTTGTTGAGTTGGAATTGAAGAGTGATTGTCCTTGCCATTGCTCTATAGCTTCTTCTTCATTGATTTTGTGAAAAGGTGAGATTTTTATCTCACATCTTAGTCTATAATTATCTTTGATTGTTAGGTATGAATTCCTAACACTTATTCATGTGCATTTGATTTTGGTTTTGGATTGATTTGGTATATATTCCAATTTTTAGTGTTTTGAAATCAAAATCTATGAAAATCCTATTATGGATATTTGGGCATTGATATTCGAGGCGTATCGAAGGGCCAATTAGGACAATTTGGACTTTGGGTTTGTTTTAGCCCATTTGCCCAATTCTGGTTTCATTAACTCAAGCTCCACTCCCTCTCCTCTTCATTACTTCACTTTCATTTCCTAACATTTAAGCTTCATCAAAAATGGAGAGTGGAATGGGAAATTAAAACTCCAAGCCCTAGTTCATTTGCAAATCCTTCTTCTAGCTCCAAATTCAAAGAGAAGCTTGGCGTAAATCCTTAGTCGTCGTTGCTCGTCCGATCGCTTTTGATAATCGTTTGGCCATTTTTGGCCTAGGTTCAGGGAATGCCCTGAACTCTAGTTACAGACGTCTGAAACGTAGGGTTCAGACGTCTGAATATTATACTGGGAATTTTTATTCTCCAGTATTCAGACGTATGAATCCAAACTTCCAGACGTATGAATTGGCTCGAATGCAACCAGAAAGAAAATAGGCTTAAAAAGCCATTTTCAGACGTTTGAGATCTATGGTTCAGACGTCTGAATTATGTTCTGGAAAACTTTTAATTTTCCAGATTCAGACGTCTGAACCACTTCTTTCAGACATCTGAATCTGCTATCTTTTGCCAATTTACCTGTTTTTCTTGATTTTCCAAATTTAATCGATTCGTGTTGATTCCCTTTTGTTGTTATCATATTTATCGACTTTGATGACCTTTTCTTTGGGATTTTTGGAATGTCCATTTCTAATGGATTCGGTATCGATTTCTTTGGATTTTATTCACTTCTTCGAATGTGAATTTTGATGATTGATTGTTTCTACAATCGTTTTTTTTGTGATTTGTCACTTTAAAAATATAAAGGTTTCCTATACTAGTAGTAAATATTCAAATTCTTTCACAAAGATGATTTCAACTCTATTTTCAATATCAAACTCGTTTATTAAAACCGTTTTCCAATCTATTAGTATATACAAACCTTTATCTCATTCATATGATAAATCTAATTAAACGGCTTAGTAAAACAAGTGGTATGAAACGCTTGTGTTTACTTCGTCGGTTAATTATTGGACTTGTTCGATTGAACTCTTGTGACAATTTTCTAGTGGAGATCTACAATTTGTTCGTAAATATTTAAGTTAAGCAAGTGGTTATGGAACATGAAGCTAAACTCATATATTTACTAGCTTAGTGTAATTGACACTTCTTGATGATCGATGATGATCATTTTATGGTTTAGACTAGCAATGTGCGATGTCTCTTTGTCCACGTGGAGGACAGTTCCTCGTTTTAATGAGCTTCGTCTCACTTTGCATGGGGTGTATCTTTCTAGGTGCATCGATGTTATACATTACATGAGGTGTATCTTTCTAGGTGCATCGATGTTCATTTATGCATGGGTCGTATCTTTCTAGGTGCGTCGATGTTCATTTATGCATGGGTCGTATCTTTCTAGGTGCATCGATGTTCATTTATGCATGGGTCGTATCTTTCTAGGTGCGTCGATGTTCATTTATGCATGGGTCGTATCTTTCTAGGTGCGTCGATGTTCATTTATGCATGGGTCGTATCTTTCTAGGTGCGTCGATGTTTATTTATGCATGGGTCGTATCTTTCTAGGTGTCTCGATGTTCGGCTTTGCATTGGGTGTATCTTTCTAGGTGCATCGATGTTAGACATTACATGGGACGTATCTTTCTAGGTGCGTCGATGTTCAGTTTATGGGATTGGCCATCCTTTTCTTGTGATTTCTGGATTTCGAATTATTGATCTCTGGGATTTATGTTTCACCACCTTTTTCAGTTGGCATTGATATGTATGTCATTTATTATGGCTTGGTGAATTAAATTAAGAATATGACATTCTTTTTAATCTTTGAGAAGATTCTTGTGATATTGATTAATCTCTGAATTGATTTTCGATTAGATACTTATCGCAGTATGGCTTTATGGTTATCATACGTTTTTGTCATATCTCTTATTCTATATCACTTTATCTGATATTTATAGCTAGAATGATCCGTTTATTATTTTCTTCTTAAATAATACTCGGGTTAGACTGAGATTTTACAGGTGCTTCCTCATGACTTCTTATCTGGGACTATCATCTGACTTTTGGCTAACTACTTTAGCATTGTAGTTTTTGGTTGTATACATTTGATATATTGACTCATTGATGTATACATATTCTGTTGTCTAGCACTTGTATCTTTTCTTTTGTGATATTGTGGATCTTATTTGACCACTACTATGATGTACACTTTCATTTGTTATATTCATATCTATTTCCGCCTTTGTGATATGAACTATCTGTGACTGATTTATGTTATGTTTATTTCTATATTTGTTTCCGAAGATATTAAAGCCACTGTATGGTACCTTTGAGTTTGTATCGGTATGTCGGATTTCCTCCCGAAATGAAATGCATGTTATATTTTATCCGACATATTGGTGCTCGCACAAAGCAATTACACAGATGGTCGCTCCTCAACAGCCTTATTCTCCGCACTAGTTGACGGCATTACTCCGTAGTGTCCTTGGCTAGCGTGGATATAGAGGTGGGGCGTCACATAAACCATACATCCTCTTAGTGATCCTGGCCTAACTCATAGTTTCATTTCCTAACCTAATAGCCTTTAATTCAAATGAAGTACAAAAACCTTCCAAACCTAGTCTACCGCACTCCTAGATTTTTCGAGGGAGACAGCTAAAAGTTTTGCCATTGTGCTTATTTAGGATTATCAAACTCCTTTCGTTCCAAAACCACTCACAAATTATGGTTGAAAAGTTATTGAAAAGTGTTAATTGAACTTGCTAATGAAGAGATCGATCGTTTTGTTTGTCCTTTAAAATATGCTTTTATCGGAAAACTTGTGATAAGAGATCTCAGATGGAAGCAACGAGAATGAGTTTTTTTTTCCTTCTAATTCTCCTTAAATGCAGCAACTGATATTGAGTTGGTAGACATGATAACTATGATTTAGAGCATCTTCAATGCACAAACAACGTATTTTCATGTAAAACCTACGTGGCATGGACCTTTTCACAATGTAAAGTACACTTAACAATAATACATACATCTTTCCTCTAATGCTGAATGTGTTATAAACAAATTTTGCTTATGCATTAACTATTCTATGGATTAAAAAAATTATTTTTTATAGTAATATAATAATTTATACATTATTATGTCAAATTAATTAATAATTGATGATGTGTCATACTTCACATTGTGAAGTACAATGTCTATAACTAGACATTATGTTTCACGTTGTCATCTTTAATTTCTAATTAACATTTGCATTAGAGAAGAAAATTTAAACGATATTGTTAATTAATGGGGTGGCTTCCACTTTACACTGAAAATAAACAAGGGTTGGAGATGCTCTTATTAGACTCATTATAAAGAGGATTTCATGCGTTTGTGGCTTTGAGAAAATCAGATGGTTCTTAATTGTGTAATAAAAGCTTCAAAATAGTCGCTAAAATTCAACCCTATGTATGATTGGTTAGTATTTCCAATATGGGTTTCACTTCTAATGCTTTTGGCCCACTATTTTCACAAATATGTGCATCTTCACATTGCACATCATCAAGCTACACTGCTTAAAATTAACGAGGCTGCAAGAAAACTAATTATTCTAACCCTGCTAGATTTTATGCGGAAATTGACATGGTCAAGTTGCCGTTAACAAGACTTCATTTCAAGCATAAAGAATACAGAGTTTCACAACAAATAATCTATAAGAATGCCCTCGGTTTATCTAGTTGTAACACCCTTGGTGTTACACTTTTTTGATGTCACATTTTTTTATCAACGTGAACTATCAAAAATGCTCATCTAAATATGATCAAAATCTCATTGTGATTTAAAAATAAAATCTAACAAATAAACTTATTCTACTAATCCAAATATCCCTCTATAAATATCACTAAATCAAATCTTTATATCACTTAAAAGCAACATCTAACAAATAATTTTTTTAACCAAATTCAAAATGCCTCTCTATTGATATTATCAAATCAAATCTTAATATCACTTATAAACAGGACCTAAAAAATAAACATTTTTCACAAATTCTAAACGTTCATCTATAAATATTATCAAATCAAATTATATCACTTAAAAATAGGATCTAACAAATAAATTTTCTTTAAAAATTCATTCTTTATTAATTAATAATAGAAATAAAGGTTGAAACAAACAAAAACAAAAAATCAGACGTCGCAACTTAGAAATAAAAACTAAAACTAACTACACATTATTTCAACACAAAAATATGATTAAACATATACCATTTGTAGAAAAAACAATTCACGCGCGAAGCGCATGCCGTAATGCTCGTATAAAAAATGCAGAAAGGTGGGTCATTAAATGGATTTGACAATCCACCTCATTACAAGCATCAAGATCCATAAGTGCTAACCTCAAATATCTCAAAGAATAATAATGAATATTCTTCAAATGCCTGATTGTGTGGACAATTTCAAGTTTCCCCTTGTTCCCAAAACCCAACTCTTTTAAATCAAATTTCTTTAACCATCCATACCACTCCATCCATAGTCACTCTTCAATCTCCTACAACTCAATTGTCATACCAAATGCCTCTAACCCCAAGTCATTTTACCCTCACTGCCCATACAACATTTGCACCCCCAATTTCTACCCATGACTCATCAATAGTGGAAAAACGCTGAATTTCTGAAACAAGGCTTACTATTCCATTTTGATGATTTTATGGGGGCATAGGAATTGTGTGGGCAAGGGATAAGAATAACTTCGGTGGTCAATGAGATGTAGGAAAGATGTAGGAAAATTCGTCGATTTTTCTGTGTTTGATCTAGAGGGTCATGTAATGGAGTGAAAATGGCTGATTCTAAAAAATTTCTTTTATAAATATACATGATGATCATTTTGTGTTATTATGAACAATGTGCATATTATATCAAATTATATTTAGTATAATTCAATTTTGATTTGATTTAAAAATTATTTGTGAAATTAAACTATATTATGTGAGTATCGGTATACTCAACATATGTATTAGTTTAATCTCATATGCGCATAATAATATGATAACGGAGACAAATGTATTATATAGCTATTGGGATTTATAAATACATGCATACATATATATACACTAATAGCAAGCATTGTATGCATACATACAGACATACATATGGTATTAAATATAAATGCATATTACAAAGGCAGTTGTATATATGCATGTATACGTATATAAAACACACACACACACACACATATATATATATTTGGAATCCCAAAAAATCCGGCTTCGCCGACAACATTTGGAGGGAACACAAGAAGGCCCGTCACAACCTACGTCCCCAATTTAAGCCAGCCCTTTCGGATGACTCAGTGTAATTGTCAGGAATTGAACCCTCTCCCTTCTATGAGGGAGTTGGATGCTTCTGCCAACTGCACTAAGCCTGCGGACATATACACATATATTCATATATACATACACACACACACATATACATATATATATATATATATAGTGTGCATGCGTGCGTATATTTATATTTTGATCCAAATATTATATATGTGTGTGTGTGTATTATTTAATACTAATGTGCAAATTGAGTTAAGTATATGTGTGTGTATAATATAATTATACATATGCATGCATATATATCACTTGTATATGTATACATGGACATTTTATATGTAAAATATATCTAGTATATATTATTGATATAAAATTGGTCTTATAAAGATATTTGTCCTTTCATGAAAATTAGTTACATTTGTATCTATTATTTAGGTCCCCTATAATTTAAATTTTAAATGAAAATCAATGTTTGAATCATCAATGGATTAAATATATAAATATACGTTTTAAATATTTTCTAAGAAAAACGAGTGATCATCTTTAAGAAGAGAACACTCGTATAATTTTATTATACAATTTAATATACATTTTATATATTATAATCGGCATTTAAAACATATGCATATTTTTTAAAAATTTAATTAATTATTGAACCATATACACACACACACATATATGCATGTTTCACGCATATCCATACACACACTAATGTATAAATAAATATTTCACATTTAAAATTACTTTGTATGTATGTGTATGAATATGTGTGAAATGTGCATATACACACACACATATATATACACAAACAATATATGTATATGTATATATATTATGAAAAATGGTTTTTATAATGGTCGATCATATTAAATATATTAAAGGGTTTGGAAAACATGTTTAAATCGATGACTATCGAATTAAATTGATGAAAGTGCCTAATTTGTACACATTGGAATTTGTAGATCAACTTTCTAAACTCCTTTTCGATTCTAGCTATGGTTTGTAGGGCCTAATTTGAATTGCTCTAATGCAGGAGATGAAAAAGAGAAAATTTCTCTTTAGATTTAGTTAGAAATGATATCAAGAGAATAGATAAAAAGGAAAACATAGAGAGAGCTAAACATAAAGTCTAGTGAAAAGGAAACATTACCACTAAACATGATATCTGATACACTAATATGACATGAATAATAAACTAAGTGGTACCCCAAAATAAACAACATTTGTAAACCAAATGTACAACTAAACATTAGGATGTGATGATGGATTCTCTTTCTGTAGAGTTGTCATATTAAAATTTTGAACTTTATGTTTAGGAGATATAGCAGTTTGAAGTTCCGACTAGTTCTGAGCAGATTAGTGGATAATTAAAGGGTGATTAGTACAGCCCATTAGCCTAATTCAGAATTAGGGTTAATAGCACTTCCTCCTAGCCATCATTAATTATTTCTCTTCATTTCTAATCACCCATAACCTCCATTAATCCAAATTAGACCGAAAACCACCATTTCTCCAAAAAAAAATAGTGAATTTAGTAGATTTAAGAGAGATTAACAAAAGAGAATAGTAGATACTTTGGGATTCTTGTTGGGATTATTCTACATCAGATTTGCTTAGGAATTTGTGTGCTTTAATCCAAGGTAAGTGTTCTACCATTATCAATATTTTATGTTTATCTATATGGTAAAATGTGATTTTTGAAATGATAATTAAATTTTAAGTGTTTTAGAACTTAAACCTAATATAAATAACACCCTTAAACAAGATTTAAAAAGATAAATCTGGGATTTGATGCGTCTTATACCATTTACCAACCATAATTGCAAATTTGTAGAACATCAAATCTAGGACAATATATGCTTGTAAATCATATTTATCTGGATTATATGCATGCTTGGATGTTGTATGATGATGTTTGATAGTTGTATGAATTGCTTTAATGTGTTTGCTAGTTGTTTTGAATAGTTGGAATTGCGGTATGTTGTTTAGTGTAAATGACACCAAAGTAGTCAAAACGAGACAACATTTGGATATATGTTGTGCTTGAAGTTTTAGGGAGACTAATCATAAAATTTCAAGTGATTTGAAGTTGATTTGATAGTCCAAAAGGTGGTCGTCGGTGGTAGGTAGAAAGTGGTCGATGTTATGATGACTTTGTGTTTTGGGGTGGCTGCTTCGGGTTTCTGTTGCCTTTACTTCAGATCAGACTTAGGGTGATATTGGAGGTTGAATTCTGGACTTTACCAAAATTTTAATATGGAAAAATGATCGGTACGGACCTATTCCTACTTGGTGTTTTTGAGCCAAAAGCTTTAGTTCTTGGAGCATTTTATTTCGTGTTAGCTTAGAGTGGCATGGGGAGTTGAGTTTTGGGACTTAGCCAAAATTTTAAGGTGGAAAAAATACTCAGTACCGACCTATTTTTGCTTGGTGTTTTTTAGGCATCTGCTTCGAGTCTTTGGGCCATTTACTTTGGGTCGAGCCAAGGAAAGAGTAATACAGTGTAAAAGTGGTCGAGACCGACCTCTTTTGCTTGGTTTTTTGGGGTTTTGGGATGGATTACTTCAAGTCGGCATGAGATCAAGTGGAAAAGCGAAAAACTTTAACTTATTGAATTTTTTGGAGATGGCCAAAGTGGTTGATACTGACCACTCTTTGTGGTAGCGATGGGGGTCGAGGACTGGGAGCGTGCACATGATGTTTCAATGTTCGTGTTCATGTGTGTATGTTCATTCTATCATTCGACGTTCATTTTCGATGATTACAACATGATGATGATCAATAATAAACGACGAGACAAAGGCGTAATGCTTTGACGTAATGACTTCGGAACTGTGACGAGGTGAATCTATGACATGAGATGTGCATGTAGAGATGTTCCGAACTTTAACGACATGAGGTATTTGTTTGAGTACTTCAAGTGGGAAGTAAATGAATGGGACTAAAGTAGTCTAAGGAAGCATATTTGACAAGGTGAAGCAATGTAGAGGGGCAAAAGGTGTTCCGAATCGAGTCGAGTACTGAAGGGATTATTGATAACTCTAGATGTTATGGATGTTCCGAGTGGAAAAGGTATGTAAGGAATCTCACCGCGTACCCTGGACCGTGAAGCGGTCTGGCCTGCCTTGAGAGGGAAGTACCTATGAGATAGGTATCCAAACAAACACTGAATCTAATTGTGGCATGAGATATCGTCGGCCTGAGAGTTCATAAAGTGAGTTATCGTGTATCCTAAAGACCATGAGAAGGTCATGATGAAGGGGGACTTGAGAAATCGTAATGGAGTGAGACTACAGAGATGATCGTGGTGAAGTGAGACTTGAGGAATGATCGTGGCAAAGTGATACTATGGGAATGATCATGGAAAAGCGAGTCTTCGATGATGATCGTAGAGAAGCGAGGCTTCGGTGGTAATCGGGATGATGCGAGACTTTGGGGATAGCCTGACAATGCATGACGAGGTGAGGGCACAAAGATAGACACGTCGATACAAGATCTCAGGGATGGTTGTCGTTATGTGTTTACTTTGTGCTTACTATGGTTGTTATTATTGGTGTGATTGTTGGATGTCTTGTGATGTTGGTACTCTTGAGATAAGTACCTTGACACCCATATATACTTAGTGTAGTATACACTACAACGATAATAGTAGTATTGCATATATTATGTTATGTGCTAACTCTTTGAATGTAGGGACGTGTCAGGTATGATTATTCACTATACCAAAAAGTATTTTTGGTGGTGCACAAAAAACGCTAGCAGAACTTACGATAGACTTTTAGAGAATGTCGCTAAAAAAACATGCACTAAAAACCCTGAACTTTCTGTTGCGTTTTCATAAGTGCTACCAAAAAGTAACATATTGCGGCGTTTTAAAAACGCAACCAATTTTTTTTATCGTATCTCTATATAAACACACTAAAAGTATTTTTTGACGCTACTATAAAATATTATAGTACCTCTTTTTTCTGCCACCATACATATTTTGGTAGCATTTAATAAACGCTACTAAAAATTGTTGATTTTTTATGCATTTTTACCTCGCTATGGTAGCTCGTTCAGTTTCCACTTTATTTTGTTCATTGAAAGAAATGTTGTATTTATTTCACTGATAATTTCATTACATTCAAATGATACAAAAGTTCTGCTATTTATATTGTTTTCAGTAGTACAAATCATACAAGGTTTATATATTGGGCTTTATTGTATCTTGGGCTTCACAGCATCTTGTACCCGTATTGCTTTACGTGTATTGCCGAGATAAATTTGACCGCTTCAGTATCCTTTAACACCCCTCCTCAAATTTATCTAGGGTTTCTTCTTCTCTTCCTCTTTTCCACCGCCATCTTAAACTTTTAATTCAGACTTTAATTTGAGAAAATTTCTAGCTGAGAGTGGCTTGGTTAATACATCTGCTCTCTGATAGATGGTTGGAACATGATTTACCTCCAGCTTTCCCTTGAGAATCTGTTCGCGTACAAAATACAGATCTATCTCGATGTGTTTGTACGCGAATGGAGGACTGGGTTAGCAGATAACGACACAGTACTAAGGTTGTCACACCAGATGATCAGCTTCCTAGTGGATCTAATTCCCAGTTCGTGAAGAAGTGATTCGATCCACATGACTTCGGTTGTGGTGCTTGCTACAGATCTATACTATGCTTCAGTGTTAGATCGAGAGACCATTGGCTGCTTTTTAGAGCACCAGGATATGGGATTCATCCCTAAGTAAATACAATACCCAGATGTCGATCTTCGATCATCTGGGTCTGTAGCCCAATTGGCATCAGAGTAAGCTTGAATATTTAGCTCTTTAGAAGTTTTTAAGAGTAGTCCATGATTTTGTGTGCCTTTTAGATATCTCAGTATGCGTTTAACAGCCTTCCAGTGTTCGTCTAAAGGCTTCTGCATATATTGAAATACTTTATTTACACTAAAGCATATGTTTGGCCTTGTTATAGTTACAGTGCACCCACCACGCTTCTGTACAATTTGATATTGCTTATAGTTTACCTTTGTCTTTTGAAAGTTGCAGATTGCTGATCATGGGAGTTGGTGATGGCTTGGCTAAGTGCATGTTTGCTTTACTAAGAATCTCTGATATGTATTTCCTTTGGCTCATTAATAATTCTATCTCTGATTTTCTGGTGAATTCAATCCCCAAGAAGTAATTTAGGTCCCCAAGATCCTTGGTTGAGAAGATCTGATTTAAATGCTGGATGGTACTATTGATTTCTTTATTGTTGTTTCCTGTTATAATAATATCATCTACGTATACAAGTTTGTATGTTGTCTTGTGTTCACTTTTTTGTATATAGTGAGTTGTCAGATCTAGTAGAGTAGTATCCCAATTTAGCTAATACTTGCTTGAGTTTTTCATACCATACTCTTAGTGCTTGCTTAAGTCCATAAATGGCTTTGTGAAGTTTTCATACTAGTTCTGTTTCTTTTCCTTGATTGTACCCTCTTGGTTGCTCCATGTACACTTCTTCTTGTAATTCACCATTTAGGAATGCATTGTTTACATCCAGTTTTGTGTAATGCTATAATCAATGTGATTCTTATTGTTGTTGGCTTTACAACATGAGAGAATGTCTCATTGAAATCAAACCCATATTGCTGAGTATACCCTTTTGCAACAAGTCTTGCTTTGTATCTTGATATAGTCCCATCTGAATTTATTTTGGTTTTGTAAGTCCATTTGCATCCAATGATATTTTTATGACTTGGTGGTGATACTAGACTCTAAGTTCCATTTCTCATTAATGCATTGTATTCCTCATCCATGGCCTATTTCCATTCATTATATTTGACTACTTCTTTATAAGTGTTTGGTTCAGATTGACTTAGCAATGCAGTATATATTTTTGGTTTGAAAATTCCACTTTTGGCTCTTGTGATCATGTGACGTTCTGCTCTTACAGGTATCTCCTCCTAATTTCTGTTGGTATGATTGGATGATTGAGAACATGATGACGGGCCTTCATCATGTTCTAGATCTCCTTCATGATTGGAATTATCTTGAGTTGACTGGATAAAGTGATCAGGGATGTCTGTTGCACTGTGACCTGATCTGGTGTCAGATAATGTGAGTTGTTGTCCTAATGTTTCTTGAGTTGCTTTATCCTTCTCCTCAGTGATCCAATCTGAAAGCACAGTTATGGATGGGATTGATATCCTTGAGTTATATATCTTTTGATTAGTTTTGATTTCCTTATCTGCAAAAGGAAAAACTCTTTCATTAAACACAACGTGCCTAGATATGAATAGCTTACCATTGCTACTAAGACATTTGTAGCCTTTTTGATTATTAGCATAGCCTAAAAATGTACAAGGAGAAGACCTGAGACTCAGTTTATGAATATTGTAGGGTTTAAGACAAGGGAAGCATAAGCATCCAAATTTCTTTAGACTTCTATAATCTAGTTTTACATTAAATAATACCTCAGTTGGACTTTTGTGCTTTAAAACCTTGGTTGGTAATCTATTAATGAGACACAATGATGTTGCAAAGGCATCTGGCCAGAATTTCATAGGCATGAAACCTTGTGCCAGTAAAGTTAAACTGTTTCAACTGTGTCTGTGTTTTCTTTCAACTATACCATTTTGCTCAGAAGTGTGTGGGCAAGTTGTACTGTGTATAATTTCTTTCCCTTGAAAGTAGTCTTTTAGACTTTTAAACTCTGCACCTCCATCTGTTTGAATGATCTTTAGGCTGCTACTGGTTTGCTTTTCTGCTAGTGTGATAAACTGGATTACTGCATTGTGTGTTTTTGACTTTGTTTGAGAAAGTATATCCAGATAAATCTGGAGTATGCATCCACAAATGAAATATTTAAACCCATAATTAGTGTCTACAGGAGCAGGTCCCCATAGATCTGTTGTTACAAGTTCAAGAGGTCTATTATAGTTGGTAAAAGAATCAAAAAATGGTAACTTATGACTTTTACCAAGTTGACAATGTGTGCATACATAAGGAGTAGGTAAACTTTCAAAAGAAATTTTATTATCTTTCAATATTTTTTTACAACATTAACACTGGGATCCCCCAATTTGCAGTGCCATAGATCAAATACATTTTTGTTATTTGCTGCTATAGATTTAGTGTTATTGCACCATTTTCTCCTATCAGTTCTATCTCTTGATTTGTCAGAATTGAATTTGTATAGCCCATTGTCCAATCTACCCTGTAATAGTACATCTTGGCTTAGTAGATCTCTGACCAAACGGAATTTGGGGTGAAACTCAAAGTATACATTGTTGTCATTAGCAAACTGTGAAACACTTATCAAATTCTTTTTAATTTTAGGAACTCTTAATAGATTATTAAGATAGAGTTGCCTTCTACCTTTAATACTGCCATTTCCAACATGTGTAATACTTATAGCTTCACCATCACCCATATGTACAGTTTTCATACTTGTATAGTCTCTATTGCCAAGATTAAGATTCTGAATGTTGTTGGTAATATGATTAGTAGCACATGAATCTAGATACCACTCTTCACCACTTATCCCTTCTGACCTGGTAAGATTATCTAAATCAGTCTGTTGAATTATTGAATTTTCAGTTTGACTTCTTGGTTGTTGATTCAACTGAGCAGTATGTTTGGATTGTAGTTTCTTTGACTGTTTTGATGTTGTTGATTCATATTGAATTATGAGTTGAATCTAAAGTAGCATCTATTTGCAACGTGTCCAACTTTTTCACAAATTTGACATTTTACTCTGTTATTGTTGTTCCATCTTCCACTTCTGCCACTTTGATTTTGATTTCCTCTCTGATTTTGTCTTTCTTGATTCTCTTGATTTCTACCTTTGGAGGCATAGTTGATTGTATACTTGGTCTGAACTGATTTTCTTTGCTCCACTCTTCCTTCATGGGCTAATAGTGTGGAGTAAACATATTGCATGTTTGGTAGTGCCTCTTTTGATGATATGACAGCAACCACAGACTCATATTCTTGATCTAAACAATTCAAAATGTTTAAGATCTGCTCTGTTTCAGATATCTTGTGCCCAACAGTATCAAGAAGATCACAATATGTTTTTATCTTTAATATGTAGTCTCTCATTGACATATTCTCCTTTCTCAGGTTTTGTAATTGCCTTTTATAATGCATGATTCTTGCTGCAGATTGTGAATTAAAGATTTTCTCAATAGTTGTCCATATTTCATATGATGAATTACAGTCAACAATTTGAGACTATAAATTTGTGCTAATTGATGAAAGTAACCAAGATGATAATAGACTGTCTTGCCTTTGATATATGATATACTCCTTATTGCT
Organism: Allium fistulosum; assembly: GCA_030737815.1. NCBI lineage: Eukaryota > Viridiplantae > Streptophyta > Magnoliopsida > Asparagales > Amaryllidaceae > Allium > Allium fistulosum. The sequence continues at coordinate 211,513,348 of CM060907.1, forward strand.
TATTAATCTCTGATCTGTGTATGCAGTCATATTTGTTGGGATTGAGACTATGCCATTGATAAAGCTTTCAAGTCCATATCCTCTTACTGTTGTTTCTACCTGAAATTTCCAAAGCTAATAATTGTTTTCATCAAGTTGAGTGGTGACAATTTGGCCTTTGGGTTTAATCATTGACATGGTGGATGATTTAGTTGCAGGTGGTGTTCCATTTGCATTAGTCTTGAATGAAGCCGAGGAGGCATCATTTTCCTCAGCCATGATGACGATGATTCCCTGAACAAAAAGTGATTCTTTCAGATCTTTAATGTCTGAACAAGAAACAAAAATCATGGCGAGGCAGATAGTTTTACTGTGTGCACCCAATGATGATCAACGGCAAACCCAAATGATGAAAAGCTCCAAAATTGCTTTTCCGATGATCAGAAGTATGCAGCCAGTTCACCAGAGTGATGAGATGTCTCTGACTGCGTGATCTTAGCGGGGCATATAAGATGTGGATTAGGTTCTTGAATGCAAATCAGATCTCTCACGTGATGAAATACTGATGAGGATCTTGTGTGCAGCCAATCTTTCTGTGATGAAATTTGATTCTGAGAGGATTTTGGTAGGGCACTATAGTCTTTAGGCGATCTGCTCTGATACCATGATAGAAATGTTGTATTTATTTCACTGTTAATTTCATTACATTCAAACGATACATAAGCTCTGCTATTTATATTGTTTTCAGCAATACAAATCATACAAGGTTTATATATTGGGCTTTATTATTTCTTGGGCTTCGCAACATCTTGTACCCGTATTGCTAAGATAAATTTGACCGCCTAAGTATACTTTAACATTCACAACATATATATTATATATAGTGATAATTAACATATTTTCGTACGAAACCAATAATCACTCATATAATTATTACATTCAAACAATTGAAAAACACATAATGAAGTATGATTTACAAACAATTTGATACAAAATATTTTAAACAAAATAACCACGTTCATACAAAATCCATAACCGTATAGATACAGTAGTTTCACGACAACTAAGTTTACACAGCTAGTGCAAACAATGATATAATATTATAAAAAATGACAATTTAAAAGCCTCTTGCGGACCTGTAGTGCTTGAAGGAAATCTTGTTCCATTCCTCCTATTGACTAGAAGTTTGGACATCTTATCAGTTAGTTTTAAACTAAATTATATAATATAGATGATAATTAAATAAACCAAGCAAAAGACATTCAATCTGTGTTTACACACTACACCAGAAAAGGTATTTGGTCACTATCACCATATATATCTATATCAACAATAATACTACCTTCTGTATCTCTACTATACATGTTCTCTAGTTTCATGCTCTCTTTTAACTCTTTGTAAGTGGAAATTTTGAGATTGTTTCGAACTTTTTGAAAATCTGAATAAGCTACATTCCTTTCATTCATATCTAAATGGTTACTCTCAAACATATTTTGGTAATAAGATGGTAATGTTTACATACCTGAAAACCGAAGGGTAATAATCTTTTCATATAATAACTCCGCATATGTTAAGCATGTAATGAGAAGTTGCACAAATCCGTAGCTATGAATGTTCCCCAACAATAATATATGTATGCATTCCATTATTCATCCACTATTTTCTATAGATACAACTTATCATATATCAGTAATTCTCGCAATTCTTTTTCAGTTGGATTCATTCGTGCTTAAACAACATATTTTAACTATAATATTTACATTTTAAACATTTACCTTTTAAACCATGTAATACCCATTTTCGTTGGAACATGCAATGTCTATGCAATGCTTTCTTTTTATGTTTCATGTTTGAATTCGTAAATAAATGTTCCCAACGATCAAGTTCAATTATCAAAACTTTATTAAAATTGATAGAATTATAAAAATAGGTTGTAGTAATGTATATTTCTTACAATTTTGGGTGGGGTAATTTGAAGTAATAGATCCCTAGCTATGGATCTAGTTGGATATTCTCATATGGTAACGTTCCATGCACATAATTGTTGACAAAACGATAACAGTATGTATGTACTCATTTTGTATATCAAAATCTAATTAAAAAGTTAAGGCTGTGTTTGGTTTGTCATTTTTAGTTTTAGGTTTTCGTCCATACAAAAATGCGCAAGCTGCATGTATATTGTCGAAAGCGATAAATTTAGAAAATATTTTTTTTATTTTCCGTGTTTTAAAAAATAATAGAAACACGAGAAACAATCCATTCTTCCGTCGTCCTTCCATCCCCTTCGTCGTCCCTCTATTTTCCTTACATCACCTCCATCATCACTTCACTCCTTTCATATTTGACATACATATTTGAAAACAGAAAACCAAAAATTCGTTTTTAAACCAAACATTATCTAAATATCTTCACCTGTGGTACTCATCAGGATGAACATCATAACCCAATGCTAGAAATTTTAAAATGTCATGTTAGTAATCAAATATATTAACTAAAAGTGACCCATACTAATATTAAATGTTAAATTATTATGATGTCCGTACGAAGAGCCCGGTAAGTGAGCTAGGGCTATTATGGTAACGGTAAATTTACCATTACTATACCATTACCAGTCAATTGGTTACCATTTTAAAGTAAAGTCAGTATACCAGCATAATCGGTACGGTAATAGTAAATTTACCATTTTTTACGGTAAAACATCGGTAATATTTTTTCAAAACCAGCGACAATGGTAATTTACTAGTGCATTCATAATACATTGATATTCATGTAAGATGTTGTAATACGACCATTTAGAAGCAAGAAAATAGTTCAATTTATTTTAGTAATTCAACTCAAATGATGATAAATACACTTCTTTTCTATGTCCTTTATTAAGTGACCCAATGAGATATATAATGAAGCATCATTCAGTGTAAAAATATACCAACTTATTATTTTCTAGACAAACGGTAATGTACCATTACCAGTGTAACGGTTACCAGTTTATCGGTATACCAGTCATCTGTATACCGGTCAATCGGTAACGGTAACGGTAAACAATTTTAGTTTACCAGTAAAAACGATACGGTAACGTTATTTACAGAATGGTAACGGTAACCATTACCATAACAGCCCTAAAGTGAGCTGCCATAGAATCTGAACAACTCAACTCAAAGATAGGCCGCTCTTTCTTCGTTTACATCATATTTCATCAGTAATAAACTCTACATTGAGAGAGGATAACCTCGCCAATTCGCAACACCCAACAACCCACCACCTCATGCAGTAACTTTTCCCATATCCGCACATGATCTATAGCAACCTCTCACGCATTACCGCTAGATCCACATATAGACAAACCTATCACCCCATGTCACACAACCTATCATCCCTTGAAGAAGTTGCACACATTTTATATTGTTTGTCTTCAAAATTTAACACATCCGTGGACATAATTTTTTATTGCTAGACCCAAGTCAGTGAAAAAAAAGAAAAAAAATCGAAACACATATGCAGAGTAAAAGATATAAAAGATGATAAAAAATAAGGGGATGTGCTATTTTGCTATAAGAAGCAAAATCTTATATCTTTGATAATCCAAAATTGGAAGAATATTAAACGTTGCAATGTTAGAGGTCTCAATTCTCCTGAAAGAAGATTAGACTTGACTAATCTTCTTAGGACAGAAAATCCTAGTATTGTTGACTTGCTTGAACATAAATTAGGTAATTCTAAGATTAAGGATTATCATATTAAAAGCTTAAATAACTGGAATATTGTTAATAATAATCAGATGGGGGGAATGGTAGAATCATGGTCATTTGGGATCCTAATATTTGGGATATCTTTCAATGTTTTCTCAATTTTCAATTTATTCACTGTAAATGTATTAATAAAGGTGGTTTTCAACTTGAAATTACTTTTGTCTATGCATCAAACAGTGAGTATGAAAGGCAAATTCTTTGGGAAAACCTTGATAAGATTAATGCTAATATGAACTCTCATTGGATTATTATTGGTGATTTTAATACTATTATGCATGCTCATGAAAAAAGAGGTGGAGTTCCTTTTCCTTCTAAATAATTAGATATTTTAAACAAGTTTTTGCTCAAAACTGGTCTATATGAACCTACTATTTTTGGAAATAAATTTACTTGGAAATATGGGAAATTCAAAAACATGCACTGCAAATTAGGTAGAATCTTACTTAATCTCAGATTTACAAATTTTTTTAAAGATTTTAAATGCTATACTTTACCTCAAGCTTCTAGTGACCACACCCCAATTCAATTTTTTCTCACTCAAAACAAATTTTTAAAGAAAAATTTCCCTTTTTAGATTTATTAATGGGTGGGTTTATGAAAACAATTATAAAGAAATCATCAAAAACAGTCTGTCTTCTAAGGTACAGGGCACTACCCAGTACAAATTTAAGAAATTTCTTCAAATTGCAAAAGAGAACTTGAAAAACTGGAATAAAATCAGAAATAAAAATGAAGTTTCTCATTTAAGAGAGAAATGTGAGTTAAGGTAGAATGCTTTAGATAATGACTGCTCAGACATTAATAATGTCAACAAATTTTTTGAAGCCCAAAATAATTTAATCAAGTCCCTTCAAGTGCAGTCTATTAATTTGAGGCAAAAAGCCAAAGTAGATTGGCTTACCCATGGTGATGAGGCTAGTAAATTTTTTTATGCTAGAATGTCTAGCAGAAAATTTAGAAATGATATTGGTAAAATTATTTATGTCAAAGGTAATGTTATTAATGAAGAATCTTGCATTGAAAAGGAAGCTATTAATTATTTTACTAATCTCTACAATACTAATAGCTACTCTAATATTTTTCCTATAATTAAATCTAAATTTATTCTGAATATTAATAGTCAAGATATTCTTCTTGCCCCCATTTACCTTGATGAAATTAAAAATATTATTTTTCATTCTAATAATGATAAAAGTCCTGAACCTGATGGTTTTGGAGAAAAAATTTATAAAACTCATTAAGATGATATAAAGTGTTTTCTATTTGATGTTATTTCTGAGTTTTTTAGACCTGGTAAGCTTTTAGAAAACCTTAACCATACTTTTATAACTTTGGTTCCAAAAATTCAAATCCCAAATAGTCTGGAAGATTTCAAACCTATTGCTTGTTGTAACTTCATTTATAAAATCATTTCTAATATTTTGTGCAATAGAATTAAAATATTTTAAAAATACCTTATTTCTGAAAACCAAAGTGCTTTCTTACCTGACAGACTCATTGTTGAGAATACCCTTCTTGCGCATGAATTGATTAGAAACTTTAATAATAAAAATAATAATCTCATGTGTGTCAAGATAGATTTACATAAAGCCTTTGATAAGATCAATATGCATTTTATTATTTATATGATGCAACAAATGGGTTTTGACAAAAAAAATTGCTCTCTTATTCAAGAATGCATCAATGATGTTTCTTATTCAATTTTGGTTAATGGTTCTCCTAAGGAGTTTATTCATAGCAATAGAGGTATTAGACAAGGAGATCCACTTTCTCCTTATTTATTCACTATTGCTATGTAATATTTCTCTATTCTTATGGAAACTGATGTTATCAAAGGAAATATTAAACCCATTAACATAATCAAACCATTTATTACTCACTTGTTATATGCAGATGATCTTCTTTTATTTTTGCATGTAGACTCTCATAGTGCTAAAACTATTGCAAATATTTTTATGAAATTGGAAGAAAATGCAGGTCTGAAAGTGAATGATTTTAAAAGTAAAATTTATTTTAGTAGAGGTTGTACCATAAAATCAGATATTCTCAACATTCTTAAGTTTAAAGAAGGCAGTCTGCCAATTAAGTATTTGGGCTTGGCTTTGAGTGTTAACAAAATTAATGACTTATACTGCACTAGACTTTTGGACATTATTCGTAATAAATTTGAGGGTTGGGCTTGTAAACTTCTGTCTTTAGTTGGTAGGTTAGAGTTAACCCACACTGTCATCATCGCAATTATTATGTATTGGGTTCAAGCCCACAATATTCCAGATAAAGCTATACATAAATTGGAAAATGTTTGTGCCAATTTCATTTGGAAAGGAAAACAACATAAAATTGCTTGGGATATGGTCTGTAAACTAAAAAATCTGGTGGTCTAGGCCTTAGAAATATAAATGATTTGAGAGAAGTTTGTAAACACAAACATTTTTGGAAATTTGTCAATGGTAACTCATTATGGGTTAGATGAATGAAAGAAAAATATCTTAAAAACAAGATTTTTGGACTGTTAAAACTGAAAATCATTATTCTTTCTCTTGGAAAAATATCTTAAGTTGCAGGGATACTGGTCTAAATTTCTTGAAAAGAAAATTTAAAGATGGTAACCAGACCAGCCTATGGTTTGATCCATGGATACGTGGTAAAACTTTAGCCAGTCTTTTTGTGATAACCCGATTTTTCATACCTGAAAAAAATCGAACCATCAGGATTAGAAGAAGAAGGAGGTAGAAGAAAAGAAAACAACACAATAGAATCTCACATCGCAGCGGAATAAAATATAATAGATAATAACTGATCTTTACAGAAAGAAACTATATCTGTTTATACATACATCATCAGAATACAACATCAGAGTACAATACAATCAACATCACAATTCAGGACAGTTATAATAACTTGTCCTCACAAGATGACTATACCACTTATGATACACAATGGAATACAACAAATACGGTTGATACGTCTCGCCATCCAGCTCGTCTCCTGAGCTCCACAGCATCCTACCCTGTATCTGTAATACTCGGTCTAACCCGAGCATTATAATAAAATAACACCCGAGTCATTCTGGAAAACCAGCGTGAGAAAACACCCAAGGCACTATTCCTACTACATCCATTTTGGAATCACCCTCAGGATTAGTAGCGATTAGCCCTTATACTTCACTACTCCATCTTCGACTCCAAACACGTCTTCCTCACGAAAACGTACAAACCGGATCGAAGTGGTTTTCGGGAAAATTAATCCCGATCCTGGTCTCTTCGAAACGATCAGCGCATTGGCCAATATTGATAGTCGGTTATTTAACTATCAAATAACATTCACAACAATCATCAAGCCATAATAATTTCTCCCAAATTATTTATTAACCTCAAAATATCTTCACAAGATATATTTCCACTTTTCAACCCTTTGAAAACAGTTTAAAACCGTCTTTCTCTCATGGAATAAATTCCCCAAATAATTTCTATTTCCACTGAAATCACCAAGTACAAATACTTTAGATTTTAAAAATAACTTAAAAACACTTTATTACAAAATGTACTTTAAACATTTAAATTAAAAACTACTTTAATACTTTATTCAAAAATATATACTTTAAGAATATTTAAAATAAAACTACTTTATAAAATACAAAACTAACTTTTTATCTTTTAAAACATAATACCCAGTCACCTTTAAATAATTACTACTAAATAAATTTGGAAAATACTTACTTTAAAACTTAAACGTTTAAAAATAATAAATTTTCTAAAACATGCTTTTAAAACAATCCTTAAAACTTTTAACTTATACTTAAAAATTTGCTTTGAAAACGTACTTGGTTATCCTGGGAAATACACTTCTCTTTCACATCTTTTAAAAATAAATCACTATTTATTTTTAACCAAATTTACCCATTCCTTTAATAAATTTCCACCGTGAATTGATTCTTCCAAATATCCACCGATATATTACTTCACTTTATAAACCTAGTTTATAAATTTCATAGTCTCATCTTCCTTTTAAGATCCCAGTTTCAAACATTTAATCAATTTTCAAATTGATTTCCAAAATTTACTCCATTTAAAATAATTCCTTTACTTCTCAATTTTATTTCAAAATCCATTAATTTCATAAATTCCGGATTTAACTTCTTTATTATGATTTTAAACTGGAAATACCAATTTCATAAAAATTCCTTTTATTGTATCCTAAACCATTTAAATTCTGAATTTAAAAATAAATCCTTTATTCCTTTAATTAATACCTCCTAAGTTTTAAATTTCATTTATTCCCATTTATTCAAAAAATCTCCTTTCCCATATTTGGAATTTATTTATTAACAAATTTTAAAATCCACTTTTATCCTTTTCCCATTCATTCTTTAATTTATCCCAAATTCTCTATAATCATTTTACTTACAAATTCTCTCTTTTTATTTTCTTTTAAAATCCAAATCTATACATTTTTGATAACTCAATGTCCAAATATATCCAATCAAACCATAGCATCCAACATTCCAGTTATCAATATAATTCATCACAGAATGTCTAATAATCATAACACAGAATATTAAACAATCTAAATGATTTTGAGGAATCCAGTTGGATCCCTCTAACCTGTTTCCCTGCATCCACAGATGTTAGCACAATACCAATTCCACTTCGAGGTGGAATATCGCGGTATATGGGATTAATAAAATATCATCCGCTATTATGCGGCGCATAGGGTCTCATCCGCTATATAATGCGGGAAATCAATCACTCCAATATGTATATATATATATATACTATATATAATATACCACATCCAATCAATACAATCATTTAACTAGATATTTAAATTTAACCATTTAATTTAAATAACAACCCAGATGAGTGAGATTAACTCACCTTTGATTTTGTTTTTGCAATCCGACCAAATCCAACTTGTTTTCTTCACGATTTTAGAACAGTTTATTAATATTTGAACTCATCGAAATAAAATACCATTAAAAATTCTATTTTCTTTTCCTAAACCTTATGTCATATATATATATATATAATTTCCTTTCCAAATCCCGATTAAACCTGATTTCACAAAGCAGTATGTATCTTCATTTACCATTTTTCCAAACCAGACAATTCTCTGCTTTTAAATTTTTTATATATTTTTCCTTGTAATATATCCATTCAACAAGACCGGCAAATAATTAATTTTTATTTGTCTATAATTAATTACAGTAACCCCCGTTTTTTTCTTTTAAACTGAATACCCTATAATTTCAAAACAGCATATAACTAAAATTTTATTTTATAAGTTCATTTCTTTCCAATTAAAATACAAATTAAGTAAAAAAATAGAAGAAGCCCATAACAAAGATGAACCCGACCCGCAAGCTACAGGGATCATCTTCCCCAAACACGATACTGCTCGCATCCCATCGCGTTGCCCTAGCCTTCACTTCCCATTGCAAGTGCCTGCCTTGCTGCCGAAGTCGCCATCTCGAACCCAGCCTCACCATCTCGATCTCCTCCCTCCTGCGCACGCGAAGGCATAAATCCCCTCCTTCCTTGCTGAGCTCGAGCACGAGCCCCACTCAAACACACTCGCGAAACCCTACTACCACTCGTACACTCGAAGACCCAAGGGTTTGTGATTGGAAAACGAAAGAGGAGAGGGGATTTAATTTCTAATTGAGTTTGGCCATGATCGAATTCGAGATTTCAAATCTCAGAAGAGAACGGAGGCTTGCCATTATAATTCTGTTCTAAATTTTGATTTTGAACGATTGAATTTGAAGGAGAGATTTTTTTGTTCGGCCATTACTTAATTTTATTTTCGTTCAGCCTTGTTTGAAAATGATCGCTTTGAGCATTTTTAAAAAGAAACGAGGGAGACAAGAAGACATAGTTGCGTGAGGAAGATGTCTTGCTACAGTAACACGAAGTGAATAGAAATACAATGATGTGAAGGAATTTCAACTGATGTTTGACCAGGATATAAATATATATATTAATTCAAAGTCAAATCCAAATTGACTCGATAACCGTAACTCAAAATCTTGACCTCCTATCGAGGCGTGCCGCCAGGCATTCGTAATGTTATACCCCTATTCCGAATGCAATGGAAAAGGTTTCGAGTCCTAATTCGATAGTATGGAGAAGATAGCTTTTTGAACCCATTTATTATATTGGATTTCCGATATAAATTTTAGCGCGTTTACCTACCGTACGATCACATGACAACTCCAAATACTACGAAATTTGAAATCCGGTAATAAAACACTATTACGGATCCAATGGAACTAGTTTCGTCAACTTCCGAGACTGTGCCTCGGAAGGCTATTTTTAAATATCGATTTAAACGATAAAATTTGAAAACTGAACGAATCACTTTTAAATTCAATTTTAAAAGTTCCATTACCTTCAGTATTATCAATGTAAATTTCCTAAGCCTTCTGTAACAACCCGGTTTTTCGCGTCAGTTTATAAATGACGATTTAATTTCATGTTGAAATTCTTTTTTAAATTGTAAAGATTATTTAATAAATTGTTGTTTACTATAGAAATTATTTTTGGAAATTAGAGAAGATATTGGGCTTCACATTTTTGTCTTGGCCTTCTCTATGGTAGCCGTGAATATTACTAAGGCCTATGTCGTTCCCTCCTCCTGACTCATTTTACTTCGCAACCCTAAAAATAAAATCATTCGAGTAAAAATGGTGGCCTCGTTCAAAAGAATTTAGGGCTTCGACTCGTTCCCTATGAGAGATGGTGGCTGCGAGTTCCTCTTCGTTCAAATAGCTAGGGCTTCTTCGATTTCGCTCGTCTTCGGGAGGCCACGGCTTTGACTTCGTCTTCCCCCTCGCCTTCATTCGCGACCGCTTCAAGTCAAGGTGAGTGAATAAACACTCACATCTAATTCTAATAAATTGTTGATGGTTCCTCTGATTTTGTTGATTTCGTGTGATTTGAGGACGGCGTTGATTTCTTTTGTGATTTTGATTTCTGTTAATCATGGCTTTGATTTGGATACCTTATGAACTTCGGGCATTCGATTTTTGTTGAACATTGATGACCTTACTGACTTTGTCAGTTCGTTCTTTTCGTGTTACTTTGTGACACGCTTATAAGTTGCTGGTATTGACCTCTTCAATTTGCTTATGCGCTTGAATTTTTATTCGTGAATTCATCGAATTGTTGGTTTCAACCTTGGCTTGAGTTACTTTTGACTTCGGTCATTTGAATTTGTATTCTGATTCTTTTGTTCTTCATTTTGGTTTTGACTTATAGTCTGGACTTAGTTTTTGATGCAGTGCTGTTTGATTAACTTTGTGAAATTATGGTGGTTTGCATTTGCATTACTAAATTACTGCATACTTGTAGATCAGTTGTGCATATGTTTTGAATTGTAAGTTTTGTATCTGGTGCATATTTCTTCCACTTTGAACTGATGCAGTGCTGTTTGATTTACTTTGTGAAATTATGGCTTGACTCTGACTCGTTCATTGTCACCTGACTTGGGTATTTGTTTGTAGTCGATTTTGTGAGAATATTTTCTTTCGACGTCTGATTTCATGTTAACTTTAGCATTTGTGCGCTTTCATATCTATAGCAATTGGCTGCAGCTCTTCGCGACACTGTTACATACATGTTTCTATATCATTGTAGGTTGCAGCCTGTTATGCGTGTAGTCGTAACCTTATCTTATGTTCTAGCTGAAGCTTGTACATGTGTGTTGTGTACTTCATGTTCCCCTGACTTTTGTTTCACTTGAAATAGCACTTCCTATGTTGTCTTATTGGATTTACACATATAGTCAAGTCTGCATTGCTGTTGTTGTTATGTTGAAGTCACCTTTGATGTCGTGGCATTCATACTTCACTGTTGTCATTGGTACATTTGTTGTTTGTATGTCTGGCATTCACTTGTCTACATGTAGTTCACTTGTTGGTATCGGTCTAGACACTGTTGTATCACTGTTATGTTTACATGTACATGCGATTTCCTTCGAGTCAGTTGCATACAGTCGCATTATTGACCCATTACTCGGGTTGATAGTTTGTTATCGCTACTTGTATCAATCCATATTATCACTTAGATATTGCAGTCTTCAAGTTGTTAGTGCACTTATATTCCATAGTTGATGTTTCTTGTACACCAGTTGATAGAGTTGTTTAGTTGCACTCATTCTACACCTTTGTATATGACATCACCACTATCCTTGGTTATATTGAACTGGTCGACACTATTGAGGCTGTACTTCGTACCTGGTTTCATTGATGATGGGGCTTGGTATTGTTCGATGTGTAACTGCTCTTATGTTGTTGGCCATTTCCATACTTGTTAATGGCTTCGACATATCATTGAGCTATAAGACAGGATTGGTTTTTTTGTTTGTTTTGTGTTCACTGTTGGGATTGGGCTTGATGCAGTGATAATATTTGACTTGGATTTGCCTTGAGCTTGAGTTGAATCCGGCTTAAACACTCGGATTTGACCTTCGCAGTTTCGACGTACGGTAGTGGCGAGGCAGTGCACGCGTGCGTGTACTGCAGCCACACCGAGATTTAATTTAATTTGATGCCATCTGTTTCTGTTTTATTAAGCATATTTTGAAATAGTTCAATTTGATTTGAGTTGGATTTGTTGGCTTTTGGATTCATTGATCTTCTGAGTATTTGATAGACTGTATTGGCGAGGCAGTACACGTTAGCGTGCACTGCAGCCAATCAGCACTGTAGTTTTTAAATTGACATTTTAATTGTTTAAATTGAACTGGATTGCTGATTTATTGTTTAACACTGTTTAGTGTTGTATCTGCCGTTATCCGATTCTTGTATTAAGGAGTCGGACATACGAGGTTTCTGTGACTGTCATCTATTTGACTATTTGATTATTATTGCTTCTGTGCATTGATAACTGAGTTTGAATTAGACTGACCCGTGTATTTTTTTCTTTTGAATTTAATACTCGGGTCAGACCCGAGTATTTCAGGTTGTAGATTTCTTTCTTTGAGTTGCTGTTCGGGATTGAAGACTTTTCTCATCTTCTGAAGTTGTCAGTCATTTTGTAGTAGTCGTGTCATTGTATAGAATGATATGTATTCATGTATATTAGTCGATAATGTACTTGTATATATAACTTCTAGAGTCGACAGTTGTAGTTGTATCATATGTATTGTGTCAATTATGTATCAACTGACATCAGTTATATATATATGAGACTTTTGTTTTTATCTGTGTTCCGCAATTATATTATCTGTGTTATTGTTATATCTAATGTCCTAAACTATTATGAACTATCGTAGTTCGTTTTATACTGATAATTGGATATGTCGATGGGAGTAAATAAATAATAGATGAAAAAAAAAAGTATATACCACTCCTATCGAGATAACCAATATTAGTGTAAGGCCAATTACGGATGGTCGCTCCTATCCAGCCTTATTCTTCGTAATAATAGACAGTATTTCTTTTAATACTCTTTGTTATTATGAGCATAGAGGTGGGGCGTCACAGTTGGTATCAGAGCTTGGGGTTTATGGACATAATATAAAACATAACTTGGATGGAACATATGTTACAACTATTGGTCGATGTTTTATTTGTGATTTGAGTCAAAATTAAAGTTTTGAAATTTTGATGAAATTTTTAAATATCTTTATTTAAAAATAATAGTGAAACTGTGTTCTGATGATTTGATTGATTTGTGTTCTGTTTATCAGAGTGCGCAGCGGAAACAGTGAAACTGTCTTCGCTGAGTACAACTGATAATCTTTTTGATTTAAGAATCAAAATACGAAAGTGATATGAATTTCATTTGTTGTTTACATAGCTGTAATTATTTTATTTCTTTGAGAATTTCGAATCCGAATTGAGGATTCGAAGAAATTGCAGATATGTGATTTTTGTTGAAATTTCCGCTGGCTTTCTTTTGTACTAATCATCTATTGATTAGCTTTTGCTGTTTTGAATTATCTTCATTGAAGATACATTCGAATGATTTCTTTGTTCATTTCGTAATACGTGCAAAAATTTGAATTGCACGTTACTGTATTTATTTTACGTTGAACCGATGCTTGGTTATGATACGTATTTTGTTGCCGTTATTTTTATAACGGGATTTTTTACACCAATGCTGAATTTTTGAGGCACGGTGTTTTGTTGACAATTTTAATGAATGAAGATTCACTGATGTCACATTTTGATGTGAATTCTTTTGATGAGATATTTGTTGTTTTAAAAATTTCTGTCGCTTTGACTTCAGTAACAACCAAATTTTTAAAAGTGGATTTTCAAGGGGTTATTCCGCAATATTGATTTGTAACCGTTTTTACGGCATTTTGAGAAGTACAATTTCCTTATCGAAATTGTTACTGATTTGCTGTTTTAATCACGTGATTGGAAAATTGTTTTAAAATGAAAATTGTTTTAAAAAAAAATCGTAACAGTTTGCGTTTTCAAAAGAATGAGAAAGCGACTTAAACGATTCAGCAAAATCGAGGATTATGACCCCTTTCTTTTACTGTTTCGCTTAACTCCGGACTTGTCCAGTTGAGAAGGTGAATTGTTATTTTTACAAAATAAATAAAATTGCTTTCAGACATTTAACAGTTTACGCTTTCAAAAGAATGAGGAAGTGATTTAAACGTTTCAGCAAAATCGAGGACTATGACCCCTTTCTTTTACTGATTCGCTTAATTCCGGACTTGTCCGTTTGAGAATGTGAAATGTATTTTTACAAAATACACAATTTTGCACTTTCAAGGAAACGATGAAGAGAATCAAACGATTTAGTAAAACACGTGGTATGGGACATGTGCGTTTGCTATTTCGGTTAATTCCGGACTCGTTAATTGAAATATTTGATGATTTTGTGTGCTTTCGAGCCACTATGAGGACCTTCGGGTCATTTGTTGGACCTTCGGGTCATTTGTTGGGCTTTCGGGCCACTCTGCGGACCTTCGGGTCAAATACCAGTACTAGACCTTCGGGTCACTCTGCGGACCTCCAGGTCAATCTGATGGGCGCCAAAATTATGTTGAGTACTTGGTAGGCTTCGGCCACTCTGAGATGCACGTGCGGCGAATTAAAAACTCGCCATCTGATGGGATCGATCCAAGCTTTTATGTTGATTTTCTAGTCTTCTTAATTGATTTCTAGATATTTGTTGCATCCAATTATCTGCAGGTAATTGGATATTTGTTGATATGAGTTCTGATTATCGTTTTTGATAATCAGATATTTGTTGTTTCTAATTTTCGCTTGTGATAATTAGATATTTGTTGATATGAGTTCTGATTATCGTTTTTGATAATCAGATAATTGTTGTTTCTAATTATCGCTTGTGATAATTAGATAATTGTTGATATGAGTTCTGATTATCGTTTTTGATAATCAGATATTTGTTGTTTCTAATTATCGCTTGTGATAATTAGATATTTGATGATATGAGTTCTGATTATCGTTTTTGATAATCAGATATTTGTTGTTTCTAATTATCGCTTGTGATAATTAGATATTTGTTGATATGAGTTCTGATTATCGTTTTTGATAATCGGATATTTGTTGCTTTTAATTATCGTTTTTGATAATTAAATATTTGCTGATTTGAGATTTAATTATCGCTTTTGATAATTAAATATTTGCTGATTTGAGATTTAATTATCGCTTTTGATAATTAAATATTTGCTGATTTGAGATTTAATTATCGTTTTTGATAATTAAATATTTGCTGATTTGAGATTTAATTATCGCTTTTGATAATTAAATATTTGCTGATTTGAGATTTAATTATCGCTTTTGATAATTAAATATTTGCTGATTTGAGATTTAATTATCGTTTTTGATAATTAAATATTTGCTGATTTGAGATTTAATTATCGCTTTTGATAATTAAATAATTGCTGATTTGAGATTTAATTATCGCTTTTTGATAATTAAATATTTGTTGAATTTGAAATTTGATTATCGTTTGTGGTAATCGAATATTTGTTGATTTGAGAAATTTGATTATCGTTTTGGATAATTGAATATTTGTTTTTCTAACTATCGTTTGAGATAAGTAAATATTTGCGATTTTCGAGATTTGAGCTTCGTCTTTTTCTCTGACGATTCGGATGAGTAATTTGATTTACTCACATTCAATTCGTGCCCTGTATGGGATTTCTGCTCTGTTTTTCCTTCTCCTTTAGTTGCTGGAACTCGATTGTTCTTGCTTTTGTTAGTCGTTTGATTTTGATTCCTGATTCCCACGATGTTGATTCTTTTGATTTGAAGCAATCGAACCTTTCGATTTCTTATCTAGTACTTTCCCACTGACACTTGCTTTGCTTGTACATTCGACATTGCCATGCTCTTTTGGTTGTTACCTTGTACCCATTTATTTCCTATGATTGCGTGGACGCAATTTCTTTAAGGAGGGGAGTCTGTAACAACCCGGTTTTTCGCGTCAGTTTATAAATGACGATTTAATTTCATGTTGAAATTCTTTTTTAAATTGTAAAGATTATTTAATAAATTGTTGTTTACTATAGAAATTATTTTTGGAAATTAGAGAAGATATTGGGCTTCACATTTTTGTCTTGGCCTTCTCTATGGTAGCCGTGAATATTACTAAGGCCTATGTCGTTCCCTCCTCCTGACTCATTTTACTTCGCAACCCTAAAAATAAAATCATTCGAGTAAAAATGGTGGCCTCGTTCAAAAGAATTTAGGGCTTCGACTCGTTCCCTATGAGAGATGGTGGCTGCGAGTTCCTCTTCGTTCAAATAGCTAGGGCTTCTTCGATTTCGCTCGTCTTCGGGAGGCCACGGCTTTGACTTCGTCTTCCCCCTCACCTTCATTCGCGACCGCTTCAAGTCAAGGTGAGTGAATAAACACTCACATCTAATTCTAATAAATTGTTGATGGTTCCTCTGATTTTGTTGATTTCGTGTGATTTGAGGACGGCGTTGATTTCTTTTGTGATTTTGATTTCTGTTAATCATGGCTTTGATTTGGATACCTTATGAACTTCGGGCATTCGATTTTTGTTGAACATTGATGACCTTACTGACTTTGTCAGTTCGTTCTTTTCGTGTTACTTTGTGACACGCTTATAAGTTGCTGGTATTGACCTCTTCAATTTGCTTATGCGCTTGAATTTTTATTCGTGAATTCATCGAATTGTTGGTTTCAACCTTGGCTTGAGTTACTTTTGACTTCGGTCATTTGAATTTGTATTCTGATTCTTTTGTTCTTCATTTTGGTTTTGACTTATAGTCTGGACTTAGTTTTTGATGCAGTGCTGTTTGATTAACTTTGTGAAATTATGGTGGTTTGCATTTGCATTACTAAATTACTGCATACTTGTAGATCAGTTGTGCATATGTTTTGAATTGTAAGTTTTGTATCTGGTGCATATTTCTTCCACTTTGAACTGATGCAGTGCTGTTTGATTTACTTTGTGAAATTATGGCTTGACTCTGACTCGTTCATTGTCACCTGACTTGGGTATTTGTTTGTAGTCGATTTTGTGAGAATATTTTCTTTCGACGTCTGATTTCATGTTAACTTTAGCATTTGTGCGCTTTCATATCTATAGCAATTGGCTGCAGCTCTTCGCGACACTGTTACATACATGTTTCTATATCATTGTAGGTTGCAGCCTGTTATGCGTGTAGTCGTAACCTTATCTTATGTTCTAGCTGAAGCTTGTACATGTGTGTTGTGTACTTCATGTTCCCCTGACTTTTGTTTCACTTGAAATAGCACTTCCTATGTTGTCTTATTGGATTTACACATATAGTCAAGTCTGCATTGCTGTTGTTGTTATGTTGAAGTCACCTTTGATGTCGTGGCATTCATACTTCACTGTTGTCATTGGTACATTTGTTGTTTGTATGTCTGGCATTCACTTGTCTACATGTAGTTCACTTGTTGGTATCGGTCTAGACACTGTTGTATCACTGTTATGTTTACATGTACATGCGATTTCCTTCGAGTCAGTTGCATACAGTCGCATTATTGACCCATTACTCGGGTTGATAGTTTGTTATCGCTACTTGTATCAATCCATATTATCACTTAGATATTGCAGTCTTCAAGTTGTTAGTGCACTTATATTCCATAGTTGATGTTTCTTGTACACCAGTTGATAGAGTTGTTTAGTTGCACTCATTCTACACCTTTGTATATGACATCACCACTATCCTTGGTTATATTGAACTGGTCGACACTATTGAGGCTGTACTTCGTACCTGGTTTCATTGATGATGGGGCTTGGTATTGTTCGATGTGTAACTGCTCTTATGTTGTTGGCCATTTCCATACTTGTTAATGGCTTCGACATATCATTGAGCTATAAGACAGGATTGGTTTTTTTGTTTGTTTTGTGTTCACTGTTGGGATTGGGCTTGATGCAGTGATAATATTTGACTTGGATTTGCCTTGAGCTTGAGTTGAATCCGGCTTAAACACTCGGATTTGACCTTCGCAGTTTCGACGTACGGTAGTGGCGAGGCAGTGCACGCGTGCGTGTACTGCAGCCACACCGAGATTTAATTTAATTTGATGCCATCTGTTTCTGTTTTATTAAGCATATTTTGAAATAGTTCAATTTGATTTGAGTTGGATTTGTTGGCTTTTGGATTCATTGATCTTCTGAGTATTTGATAGACTGTATTGGCGAGGCAGTACACGTTAGCGTGCACTGCAGCCAATCAGCACTGTAGTTTTTAAATTGACATTTTAATTGTTTAAATTGAACTGGATTGCTGATTTATTGTTTAACACTGTTTAGTGTTATATCTGCCGTTATCCGATTCTTGTATTAAGGAGTCGGACATACGAGGTTTCTGTGACTGTCATCTATTTGACTATTTGATTATTATTGCTTCTGTGCATTGATAACTGAGTTTGAATTAGACTGACCCGTGTATTATTTTCTTTTGAATTTAATACTCGGGTCAGACCCGAGTATTTCAGGTTGTAGATTTCTTTCTTTGAGTTGCTGTTCGGGATTGAAGACTTTTCTCATCTTCTGAAGTTGTCAGTCATTTTGTAGTAGTCGTGTCATTGTATAGAATGATATGTATTCATGTATATTAGTCGATAATGTACTTGTATATATAACTTCTAGAGTCGACAGTTGTAGTTGTATCATATGTATTGTGTCAATTATGTATCAACTGACATCAGTTATATATATATGAGACTTTTGTTTTTATCTGTGTTCCGCAATTATATTATCTGTGTTATTGTTATATCTAATGTCCTAAACTATTATGAACTATCGTAGTTCGTTTTATACTGATAATTGGATATGTCGATGGGAGTAAATAAATAATAGATGAAAAAAAAAAGTATATACCACTCCTATCGAGATAACCAATATTAGTGTAAGGCCAATTACGGATGGTCGCTCCTATCCAGCCTTATTCTTCGTAATAATAGACAGTATTTCTTTTAATACTCTTTGTTATTATGAGCATAGAGGTGGGGCGTCACACCTTCGAATTATTTTTAACAGGCTTAAATCTCCAGATTCAACATTTTACCCAAGTTCAAATTATTCAATTTAATAATTAAATTACTCAATAAATAGTGATATTTGAAATTCAAGTCAAAAATTAACTTTTAAATATTTGAAATCAATTAAATATTCCAATTTCAAATATCCAAAATTCCGGGTCGTCACATTCCTCCTCCCTTAAAAGAATTTCATCCCCAAAATTGCTAGTTAAGAAGAATGGTCCACAACCCGTTAATTACTTCCCAAAACCAAACAGTTTTTCTACGACTTCCCAAAACAATCTTTTTATTAAAGACACACCAACACCTTTACTAACTTTCCAAACTCATCCATAGTTTCCAAACAACACTACTCACTAAACCATTCAAATTATAATTCAAAACCAAATTTTAAATTATCAAAATTTTCTCAAAATTTTTCTAACTCCCTAAATTTCGAAAAATTTCGCCAACGTCTCCTCTGCGCGGCTAGCTCGGTACAACTACAAAATGCCTCAATAGGCCCCCAGATTTCCAAAAGAAAACAAAGCCAATTGGCTAGACAAGAAAATCATCAAATTTCATACAGAAATTTAAACACATACCTTTTGCTGGGCCATTTAAATTTATTTTCTGAAATCAAAAATACCAATTCCTTTTGCTTTTTAAACACCTGTGTCCTACTCAGCAATAATATCCAATTACAACATTCAAAATCGCTTTACACATTTCTTACAAAAGTTTTCATATCTATTTCATTCACATTCGTACAATGCACATATATCATTCGTACGCAATACCAAATTCGATCACACAATCTCACTTCCGAACTAGTATCGTCCACCCGACTTCCTAGTGCGGACTCAGATCTGGTTTCTTGATCAGAAACCGTCATCCTCCTTGCATAGCCACAAACTATGATAGAGAATTTCCAGAATCAATCAAAATCCATATCCAGGGTTCGCCGTCGAAAATCGAGTGAAAAATCCTAACTTGGATCGGTATAATTACCTCGAAATTCTGTGCTCGAATCCGGATCAAATCACTATGCGAATAAAATAATATACGTACATCCTACGTATTAATTTCAGTTGATTATTACTATATCAATTCTCTTTTATTCACATTCATTTGATTTCTATTTACTTATTCACAATTTCCCTTTTCACAACTTTCAGTTTTAATCTTCATTCAATTATTCACTTAGTATATTTCTCCATTCCAAAATTACTTAGTATATTCCCAATACCAATTTACATAAGAACTTCATTCTTCATTTCTTAAGTTCAATATAAATATTTCTTATATTTATTTTTACTACTTCACTACTGAAGTGTATACTCCAATTGAGTTCCAATTCCATATAAAATCAATTTGCTTTAATTTATTAGTTATTTTCAAATCTAAATACTTTCTCCCGATTTTCATTCAGATTTTCATTTTAAATTTTGCTTGAATTCAATTTATCTTCAAACTCTGAATATTGAATTTTGTTCACCTTATCTCAACCCATATTTAATTAACCATTTCCTTTTATTAGTTTCACTTACTAATTTATTTAAAATCTCAAATAAAAGTTTATTTGCAAACTTTTTCTTCCTTTAGTTCCTTCGAACAATTTCTTCGATTTCACCTTACTTTACATACACAATTTTAAATTAGATTTCAATATTCAGTTTCAATTCTCTTTGCTTACCAATTTTAAATCATTTGTCGTTAGTGAAAATTTTGAAAATTTTCCAACCCCCAAAATTTTGGAAAATTTTGGCAGAGTCTCCTTTGTACGGAGGAGCTTTTGCAATTTGACAAGAGATATAAATATATATACATCGACCCATATGGTCGGAAAACAAAAAACATACAACAGTTCATATTTCCTATTTTTTTATTGCATAGGCGTACCTTTATATAACTTTTTTAAGCAAGCGGCTTATTATTTTAGCAATTAGCGCAACCAAATCCATCCACACGGCTTCCCTATACCTGTACTTACTCAATTAAAACATGTAAGTGCTAGATACATACAATTCACTAGTATTTTACTTATTTAAAATAGCTGAAACATGCATTAGATAAACAATGCATACTAAACAGTCTTTCATTAGCAATTTCCAATGTTCCAATATTAATTTTAATTGTTGACAACCCATTCATATACTGTTTCAATTGTTTCAATCAACCCACATACTATTTTCATTTAATTTAAATAGTTTACAACTTAATTGCTTACATTCAATTCATTTTTAACTCAAACAATCCCATTTATATTACCATACTATTTTAAATAAGTTCCCAGAGTTTAAACATTCAAAATCAGATTTGAAAAATATACATATCCAAATAAACCATTCTTTGAATCTCAAAACCAGGACCCCATTTTCAAAACCATTCCAATTAAACAATTTGGCAACAATTTCTCTTCTGGAAACTCGAAAATGAACATCGATGATGCTGCAGTCATCACCGAAGTTATTTCCAACGATCGAAAGAGTTCAATGCTTTTATCTCTTTAAAACAATTTCAAATATTTTTAATTTCAAATCTCTCTAGATTTCAAATTCAACTCAAAATATTTCTCAAATACTATCATCATTATTTCTCCAAAGCATTTGAAAACCATTTTCAAACCCAAAAGAATTTAAACCTTTTCCAAAATTTCAAATTTTAAATTCTTTCAGTCTATATTCAACATTACTCTGGATTTTACCTCATTTCAATTATAAATCACATTTATAATGCACATTCATAAATCCCATTTTATATATGAATTTATTTCTTAGCTTTTAGTTATGATTTCAATTTCTTATTAAATTTTCTCACAATAGTGATAATAACTTAATATTATCACTCCTTCACAACCAAGCATCCATATATAACTATAATAATTTTTACGAAAATTATTTCTTTTATATACGAAAATAATTTTGGGCAAAATTATTTCATTTACCTCATTTTAAAACAATACTATGTCGAATTGTTCTATTCAAGTGTTTTGAGATCCCTATTAATAACGTTAATTACTCGTATTGACCAGAATCCATAAACTACTCAATAAACCAACCAACACAATATAAAACAATTTTATATTCACTAACAAATACGCGCTCATATCTATTAATACACTCAAACTCATTCTAGAGCACTACTGACTCTAACTCTAATGAGTAATCCCCACCAGAGTTAAGGTTATCGCCAGCCTAAGCTCTGATACCAACTGTGATAACCCAATTTTTCATACCCGAAAAAAAATCGAACCATTAGGATTAGAAGGAGGTAGAAGAAAAGAAAACAACATAACAGAATCTCACATCGCAGCGGAATAAAATATAATAGATAATAATTGATCTTTACAGAAAGAAACTATATCTGTTTATACATACATCATCAAAATACAACATCAGAGTACAATACAATCAACATCACAATTCAAGACAGTTATAATAACTTGTCCTCACAAGATGACTATACCACTTATGATACACAGCGGAATACAACAAATACGGGTGATACGTCTCGCCATCCAGCTCGTCTCCTAAGCTCCACAGCATCCTATCATGTATGTGTAATACTTAGTCTGACCCGAGCATTATAATAAAATAACACCCGAGTCAGTCTGGAAAACCAGCGTGAGAAAACACACTCAATTGGATTATTAAAGTTTCAAAACCCTTTGAAATCAAAAGCATCTCGTAAGATCGCGCCACAAATAAACATGTCGGGTTTTTACCTTACGATAGCCAAAACACTTTCTTATCAAATCCGCCTGATATTATCATAGTGTCTATATACAAATACTTATTCAAATAGCTGAAATTGTTACATGATTAAATTCCAGCATACTAGCCACAAAGTGGGTTCTACAAACAAAAACCGTAAAAGGCGTGTAGGGAGAATGGATTTCCAACTAATGACTAGGCACTGGGGTACCACCTGTCACAGTACATGGCCTAGATCACCGTACCGAGGACCCCTCCCGATCCCTTGCAACACAAGACCGAACTACCCCTTACTGGATAGTCCGAGTAAGATCACCCCGCGATTGGGATCAGCAACCGCCCACACAGCCGAAATAAAAAGGAACATCTAGACAGGGATGACCTCACCCTAATGGGCGCGACCCACTTAGCTTTGCTGCATAACCCCTGATTTTCAGTCATTCCCGGTTGATGAGGCTCGAGGCTAAGCGTTACCTTTTTAGAACATATCTCTTAGAATGCTCATCGTCCTCCTGACGATGTTCTGAAAGCATTCATCCATACAAGTCTGTTCCGGGTTCGAACGGAACCGAAGGCACTATTCCTACTACATCCATTTTGGAATCACCCTCAGGATTAGTAGCGATTAGCCCTTGCACTTCACTGCTCCATCTTCGACTCCAAACACGTCTTCCTCACGAAAACGTACAAACCGGATCGAAGTGGTTTTCGGGAAAATTAATCCCGATCCCGGTCTCTTCGAAACGATCAGCGCATTGGCCAATATTGATAGTCGGTTATTTAACTATCAAATAACATTCACAACAATCATCAAGCCATAATAATTTCTCCCAAATTATTTATTAACCTCAAAATATCTTCACAAGATATATTTCCACTTTTCAACCCTTTGAAAACAGTTTCAAACCGTCTTTCTCTCATGGAATAAATTCCCCAAATAATTTCTATTTCCACTGAAATCACCAAGTACAAATACTTTAGATTTTAAAAAATAACTTAAAAACACTTTATTATAAAATATAATTTAAACATTTAAATTAAAAACTACTTTAATACTTTATTCAAAAATATATACTTTAAGAATATTTAAAATAAAACTACTTTATAAAATATAAACTAACTTTTTATCTTTTAAAACATAATACCCAGTCACCTTTAAATGATTACTACTAAATAAATTTGGAAAATACTTACTTTAAAACTTAAACGTTTAAAAATAATAAATTTTCTAAAACACACTTTTAAAACAATCCTTAAAACTTTTAACTTATACTTAAAAATTTGCTTTGAAAACGTACTTGGCTATCCTTGGAAATACACTTCTCTTTCACATCTTTTAAAAATAAATCACTATTTATTTTTAACCAAATTTACCCATTCCTTTAATAAATTCCCACCGTGAATTTATTCTTCCAAATATCCACCGATATATTACTTCGCTTTTATAAACCCAATTTATAAATTTCATAGTCTCATCTTCCTTTTAAGATCCCAGTTTCAAACATTTAATCAATTTTCAAATTGATTTCCAAAATTTACTCCATTTAAAATAATTCCTTTAATTCTCAATTTTATTTCAAAATCCATTAATTTCATAAATTCCGGATTTAACTTCTTTATTATGATTTTAAACTGGAAATACCAATTTCATAAAAATTCCTTTTATTGTATCCTAAACCATTTAAATTCTGAATTTAAAAATAAATCCTTTATTCCTTTAATTAATATCTCCTAATTTTAAATTTAATTTATTCCCATTTATTCAAAAAATCTCCTTTTCCATATTTGGAATTTATTTATTAACAAATTTTAAAATCCACTTTTATCCTTTTCCCATTCATTCTTTAATTTATCCCAAATTCTCTATAATCATTTTACTTACAAATTCTCTCGTTTTATTTTCTTTTAAAATCCAAATCTATACATTTTTGATAACTCAATGTCCAAATATATCCAATCAAACCATAACATCCAACATTCCAGTTATCAATATAATTCATCACAGAATGTCTAATAATCATAACACAGAATATTAAACAATCTAAATAATTTTGAGGAATCTAGTTGGATCCCTCCAACCTATTTCCCTGTATCCACAGATGTTAGCAAAATACCAATTCCACTTCGAGGTGGAATATCGCGGTATATGGGGTTAATAAAATATCATCCGCTATTATGCGGCGCATAGGGTCTCATCCGCTATATAATGCAGGAAATCAATCACTCCAATATATATATATATATATATATATATATATATATAATATACCACATCCAATCAATTCAATCATTTAACCAGATATTTAAATTTAACCATTTAATTTAAATAACAACCCAGATGAGTGAGATTAACTCACCTTTGATTTTGTTTTTGCAATTCGACCAAATCCAGCTTGTTTTCTTCACGATTTTAGACCTCGTATAAATATTTATACAGTTTATTAATATTTGAACTCATCGAAATAAAATACCATTAAAAATTCTATTTTCTTTTCCTAAACCTTATGTACATACATACATACATACATACATATATATATATATATATAATTTCCTTTCCAAATCCTGATTAAACCTGATTTCACAAAGCAGTATGTATCTTCATTTACCATTTTTCTAAACCAGACAATTCTCTGCTTTTAAATTATATATATATTTTTCCTTGTAATATATCCATTCAACAAGACCGGCAAATAATTAATTTTTAACTGTCTATAATTAATTACAGTAACCCCCTTTTTTCTTTTAAACTGAATACCCCATAATTTCAAAACAGCCTATAACTAAAATTTTATTTTATAAGTTCATTTCTTTCCAATTAAAATACAAATTAAGTAAAAAAACAGAAGAAGCCCATACCAAAGATGAACCCGACCCGCAAGCTACAGGGATCATCTTCCCCAAACATGATACTGCTCGCATCCCATTGCGTTGCCCTAGCCTTCACTTCCCATTGCAAGTGCCTACCCTACTGCCGAACTCGCCATCTCGAACCCATCCTCACCATCTCGATCTCCTTCCTCCTGCGCTCGCGAAGGCATAACTCCCCTCCTTCCTTGCTGGGCTCGAGCACGAGCCCCACTCAATCACACTCACAAAACCCTACTGCCACTCGTACGCTCGAAGGCCCAAGGGTACGTGATTGGAAAACGAAAGAGGAGAGGGGATTTAATTTTTAATTGAGTTTGGCCATGATCGAATTCGAGATTTCGAATCCCAGAAGAGAACGGAGGCTTGCCATTATATTTCTGTTCTAAATTTTGATTTTGAACGATTGAATTTGAAGGAGAGATTTTTTTTGTTCGGCCATTACTTAATTTTATTTTCGTTCATCCTTGTTTGAAAATGATCGCTGTGAGCATTTTTAAAAAGAAGCGAGGGAGACAAGAAGAGATAGTTGCGTGATGAAGATGTCTTGCTACAGTAACACGAAGTGAATAGAAATACAACTGATGTGAAGGAATTTCAACTGATGTTTGACCAGGATATAAATATATATATTAATTCAAATTCAAATCCAAATTGACTCGATAACCGTAACTCAAAATCTTGACCTCCTATCGAGGCGTGCCGCCAGGCGTTCGTAATGTTATACCCCTATTCCGAATGCAATGGAAAAGGTTTCGAGTCCTAATTCGATCGTATGGAGAAGATAGTTTTTTGAACCCATTTACTATATTGGATTTCCGATATAGATTTCAGCGTGTTTACCTACCGTACGATCACACGACAACTCCAAATACTACAAAATTTGAAATCCGATAATAAAACACTATTATGGATCCAATGGAACTAGTTTCGTCAAATTCCGAGACTGTGCCTCGGAAGGCTATTTTTAAATATCGATTTAAACGATAAAATTTGAAAACTGAACGAATCACTTTTAAATTCAATTTTAAAAGTTCCATTACCTTCAGTATTATCAATGTAAATTTCCCAAGCCTTCGAATTATTTTTAACAGGCTTAAATCTCCAGATTCAACATTTTACCCAACTTCAAATTATTCAATTTAATAATTAAATTACTCAATAGATAGTGATATTTGAAATTCAAGTCAAAAATTAACTTTTAAATATTTGAAATCAATTAAATATTCCAATTTCAAATATCCAAAATTTCGGGTCGTCACACTTTTGGGTTAGAATAGTATACTTTGGTTTGGTGGGACTCTTGATAATGTCAACATCATTATTCAAAATAATTCTTGGAATACATTTAATCATCCTGCTACTTCAATTTTTAATGATGCCATAAAAAAGATTATTATTGACCCCAATCTTCAAAAAGACACATGGGAATGGAGACTTTCAAAAAAAAAGGTTTTCTCTTTTAAAAAAACTTGGAATTTTATTAGAGGTCATGAATCTGAAATAGATTGGTACAATGTTATTTGGAATAAATCGAATTGTCCAAAAATGTCCCACTGTGCTTTTTTTGCTATTAATAACAGGCTGCCAACAAGGGACGGGTGCTTGAAATGGAACAAAAATGGTGAAACGGTTTGTTTACTTTGCAAACAAGATGCTGAAAGTATAAATCATTTATTTTATGATTGTGTCTACTCAAAAAATATTTGGTTTATAGCCAAATCAAAACTCAAAATTAATCAGGATCATGCTGTACAAAACATCAGAGAAAGCATCAAATACATTCAGGAAAGCTTCAAGGAAAAATCAAAAGATTTCAGAAATGCAAGCACTATTCTCATAACAACTATCTTTCACATATGAAAAGAAAGAAACCAAAGACTGCATACTCAAAAGGAAACAGAAAGCATTCAACTATGGAAAACAATAGAAATGGAGAGCCATATTCTCCTCAAAAAATTTGAAAGTCAACACAAATACTCTGACAATCTCAATCATATTTTTTGCAGCACAAACAATTTTGTGGAAGAGTTAGAAACTTTCTTACAGAGTGGGAAATTCCATTTTGATTTCCCTGAAGGTAGACTCCTTCACCACAGTGGCAATCACTGGATGAAGAAGCCTATTAGCTTCAGGAGTTCCAAATATGAGACTGCTTCTACTGGTGGCGGCTACCTCTACCAGCAAATCCGTGACTCACTCTACAACAGAAAGGGAAGTATACATTATTATAACCATGACGACAATAATAATACAAATTCAAAAACTGATCTTTCTTCTAACTCACCTGATAGGGGCGGAGGCTACCGCACATACAAGAAGGAGCACTTGGATTTTCTCCTACATAAAGATAAAATTTTGCAGCTGGATCTGTGCAGTTAAAGCGCTCGGCAGATTCAAAGCGGTGGAGGTGCAAAAAGTCATAGCGGGGATACAGCGAGGATATAGCGGGATATAGCGGATGACTCTAAAATAGCATATAAAACTTGTACTTAATGTTTTTACAAATATATAAATGGTAATTAAATGAAAAATTATCATTCAAATTGAATTATAATTAGTACATAAATAATTTTAAATAAAAACATGTGCGAATATACTTTAGATAAACGTAAAACTGTTATATAACATAATTAAATTTAGTAGAATATTAGAGTATGTTCATTTCTGAAAATATATTAAAAATTAAATCAAATAAATTAGTTTCATAATTTTTATAATGTATAAATGCAATTTTTCATTTCATTTTATTAAAGAAGATATAGCGGAAATAGTGGAATATAGCGGGAATAACGGGATATAGCGGAAATAGTGGGGCTTAAAGCGGAAATGCTATATTTTGGGGCTATATGGAAAAATCGTAGCGGCAGAAATCCTCTATGAGATATAGCGGGGTAATAGTGGGGCATTAACTACACAGAGCTGGATATGAATAATCAGAGAGTTTCATATGATTTCTACAAAAGTAACACCAATAATCTTATTTATCACTTATCTGTTTGGGAAAAAGGGAATTGCAGCGAGCAACATGCCAATGAAGAGCTCGAAGCTTGGGACAACAGCAAACTTTATGCTAATAGGAAGCACGCCGCAGCTGATTACTTGAATTACTACTCATTTTCTCATAATTTCGATTATCATAAGCAAAAGACGCTACTTTGGGACGATATTCAAGACATTTCTAATCGTGTCTCCTCAAATAACAGTTATTCACCCTCATCAGAGCTATACATCAAAATAGAAAGCAAAAGAAGCATACTTGGAACAAAATCTCCTCTCATCTCAATTCGCGAGAATTAACTCGAGGTTCTCCTGAAACCAATGTAAAAAACAAGGAGAAGGAGTTTGCATGGAAGCCCCCTTGATTTCTCTTCTTTGTTGCTAAATTGACATGGATCACACTAATTTCCTTCATTTGTTAGAATTAGGGTTTTTTCGTATTTGTTTTGTTTCTGAGATAAAAGAATGCGGCGAGGATTTAGTATTTGATGTATTCAGATAGGGTATTGTAATCTACATGTTTTGATACTAGGCCTTGGGCCTATTTTTATCTGTTTCAAAAAAAAAAGTTGCAACAGCCGCTAATGCAAAAAAAAACCAAACTAGTCGCTAGCTGCTAGTTCTTTTTCCAAGGATTTGAAGACTTCAGCTAATTCCACAAACCTAAAGAAATACAAGTTCCCCACATGAAGCACCATACAATACACGCTACTACTTAGCAGTTTTGAAGCAACCCAAATGTATTCATTCCAACTTTGCTTTCTGGGAGGTAATGCCACATAATCAGTGGCTACACATTTGCAGACATAATATAAGAAGATGATTTAATGAATATTTTTGTGCTAGTTCATGGCTTCAATAAACTCATATCAAACCTCTAAATGGCTGGTCAAATTTATCCATATTGCAAATCGGTCCTTTTTCCCTCTCTACTTTTTTTTTCTTTTTTTTCTAAAGTAAATAAACAGGATCAACTTTCATATTTGGATCATACCTCTAGTACTAAATTTGTAATGGGAAGCTAAAATTTCAAAGATGCATCTCTAGGTATATTTAAATTCCAAACAGTGCTTACAAATAAGCATCTGAAAAATGTTTCATTCATGTACTTGGTTTACTACACAATTAACCATGATCTTTGCAATAAGCTTATAATTGAATGTGTACATTAACCAATTTCATTCACAAGCATAAGCGCTCATGGTTTAAAATGCAAATTTTAAAGCAGAAGACATGGCATAAAACAAAAGATAGATGATAAATTAACTTCATGTCATAAGCTTATCTTGCTTGTTTTTCTGAAGAAGAATCCTAAGCAAGCATGTCTACTCTTTTATCCTTTCTTTTTGGCCAAATTATCAAAATAATGTACTAACATTTTTTAAGGCAACAACACAATATGTTAACTTTAAGTTTAACATAGCTTGTAGTAAGCATGTATACACAATAACTAGATAATCATAAAAAAGAAACCTTCCATATTTTCTCAAATTCTTTATGTATAGTGGGAAAGTTATCACCCAACATTATTCTTTTGTACACAATAAACAGATAGAATTTGAGAGTAATTTGATGTATTCAGAAATATTGTAAAAGAGAATGAGAAGTGTATCTTTATTATCAGATGTAAAGTTAAAATCATACAATAGAGATGGATGCTCTTTAAATAAGAACAGAGCTGAGTAATAAGTAAATGGGCCAGGCCCATTACTAATACAAATATGATATCAGTCCAATACACTACAACTATGTTATGCGAAGCGGAAGCCTGGTTGCAAATGTAGACTTCATTTTACTCCCCCCCTCAACCAGAAGCTAGGGTTAGGGTTAGCTACCACGAGCAGAACAGAAAAATGGCGGAGCCGATTCTTCCTTCAAAAAATAAAAAGAGAAGCTCTTCTTACTCAATATACTCTGAATTGAATCTCTGTACAATGATAAAGATCTGAAGTTGTTATCTTTTGTCCAGATCTGAAGTCAGATCTATCACTGCTTCAAATTGTCTTCGAGACTTGTATCAAGTGTTGATGCAGCGAGCTCTGAGGAGTTGAGCTGAGAGATGGAATCCATGCTAGTCTCTTCGATGTTAGCTTCAATCTTCAGATCCTGTCTGAATCGATGAAAGTTCTTCGCTGATAAGGCCTTTGTAAGTATGTCAGCACGTTGGTAAGTTGATGGTAAGTGGTTCACTTGTAATTTCCCTTTCTGTACCAACTCACGGACGAAGTATAAATCGATCTCTATATGCTTAGTTCTTGAATGCATAATTGGATTAGCTGCCATGTAGACCGTACTTTGATTGTCGCACCAAATTGTTGGTTTCACCTCTAATTTGATGTTCATTTCTGAAAGTAGTGATTGAATCCAAATAATCTCTGCAGCAGCACTAGCTATACTTCGGTATTCAGCCTTTGTGCTAGATCTGGAGATAGTAGTCTGTTTCTTTGAGCACCAAGAGATAGGATTGTTACCCAAATAAATATAGTAGCCTGTCACTGATTTTCGGTCATCAACATCTGTAGCCCAGTCTGCGTCTGCATATGCTGTGATGCTCAGTTGTTTGCATTTTTTCAGCATAATTCCATAATTTGTTGTGCCATTGAGATATCTTAGTATCCTTTTGACTGCTTTCCAGTGTTCTTCGTGTGGTTCCTGCATAAATTGTGAAACCTTGTTAACACTGAAAGATATATCTGGTCTTGTTATAGTGGAGTATTGTAGGGCTCCTACAATACTTCTATATTGTTTGACATTTAATATAGATTCCCCCCTGTGTTTGGACAGATGTTGATGACTAATCATTGATGTAGGCTGAGATTTAGCACCATCCATTTTTGCTTTAATCAGCAATTCCTTGATATATTTCTTTTGACTTAGAAAAATTTCTGAGTCAGACTTTTTCTTCACTTCTATTCCCAAGAAGTAGTTTAGTTCACCCAAGTCTTTAATTGAGAATTGTTTGTCCAGATACTGTATTATCTCTTCGATCTCATTCTCATTATTACCTGTAATAATTAGATCATCGACATAAATCAGTATGTAAACAATAAGGTTATTGCTAAATTTAATGAATAAAGAATTGTCGGATTTGGTAGATTGATAGCCTAAGTGAACTAATGTGGCTTTCAATCTATCAAACCACACTCTGGGAGCTTGTTTTAGTCCATATATGGCTTTGTTTAGCTTGCACACTAGATTAGTGTCTTGCTTGTATCCCTGTGGCTGTTCCATGTAGATTTCTTCCTGCAAAACACCATTCAGAAATGCATTATTTACATCTAACTGTCTCAAGTTCCAGTTATTATTTAAGGCAATAGTAAGAACTATTCTGATGGTTGTTGGTTTAACCACTGGTGAGAAGGTTTCACTGAAATCAAAGCCATATTCTTGTGTATATCCTTTGGCGACAAGTCTAGCTTTATATCTGGACACAATTCCATTTGGGTCTCTTTTTAATTTGTAAGTCCATCTGCATCCTATAATGTTTTTGTTGCTTGGAGGTTGAACAAGACTCCAAGTATTGTTTTTCACCAGTGCCTGATACTCATCATCCATTGCTGCCTTCCAGTTTTTGTCTTTGGATGCTTGTTCAAATGTATGTGGCTCTATGATGCATTTAGTTGCAGTATACACTTTTGGTTTATGAATTCCACTTTTTGATCTTGTGATCATATGATGGCCTGTTCTGGACTGTAGTTCAGTATCAGATGATTCTGAACTGCTGTTCTGATTTGCTGTATTGTCTGATTGATCTTCATTAGCATTTTGATCATGATTGCTTGAATTTACAGGTGACTGAGGATGAGCAGCAGGTTGATTAGCTACATCATGACCTGGTCCAGATGACATTGTGTGTTGTGATTCAGTGGCTCCTGTTCCTTCCTCAGTTTCACCAGTGTGCCCTATGTGTGGCAATACTGGTATGTTTGGTATGGAAACTTTTGGATTATAAACTTTATGTGTAGTTCTAATACTTGCATTGCTATGAGGGAATATTTTCTCATTAAAAACAACATGCCTGCTTATAAATATTTTTCCAGTTTCATCTAAGCACTTGTATCCTTTCTGTTTAATAGGATAACCTATAAAAGTACATGGTTGAGATCTAAAGTCTAGTTTATTATTGTTATATGGTCTTAGATAGGGAAAGCACAAGCATCCAAAGGTTTTTAAGTTTTGATAGTCTGGTTTGACACCTAAAATTTTTTCTAAAGGGCTAATTCCATTCAGTACTTTAGTTGGAAGTCTATTGATTAAATAAACTGCAGTACTGAAGGAATCTGGCCAGAATTTCAGGGGTAGTAATGCTTGTGCTAATAAGGTCAGACCAGTCTCAACAATATGCCTGTGTTTTCTTTCCACAAGGCCATTTTGTTCAGATGTGTATGTACATGTTATTTTATGAGTTATCCCATTATCCAGAAAGTACTTACTAAGAGGCTTGTATTCTGTGCCTCCATCACTCTGAATGATCTTAACTTTATGATTAGTCTGCTTTTCAACTTGAGTAATAAAATAAATAACAGCATTATAAGTTTCTGCCTTAGATTTTAAAAGATATATCCAAGTGTATCTAGTACATGCATCAACAAAGGATATATAATATCTATACCCATAGTCTGAGCAGATAGGTGCTGGACCCCATAGATCTGTTGAGATCAATTCCAGAGGTACTTTATATTCAGTAACAGAATCTGAAAATGCCAATTTGTGGCTTTTGCCCATTTGACAGTAGGAACATATATAAGGCAAACTTATATCAT
Organism: Allium fistulosum; assembly: GCA_030737815.1. Lineage (NCBI taxonomy): Eukaryota > Viridiplantae > Streptophyta > Magnoliopsida > Asparagales > Amaryllidaceae > Allium > Allium fistulosum. Next base: position 211,546,880 of record CM060907.1, read on the forward strand.
CAAAAGAAATTTTATTTTCTTTAAGAACTTGTTTTACAATACTTGTACATGGATGACCTAATTTGTAGTGCCAAAGATCAAAGTTATTTTTACTAGTTTCACATGACTGCAATTCACTGTTATTACAATTTGTCGTTCTCTGATTTGAACCCTTGCTATTAGACAGTGTGAACTTGTATAGGCCATTTACAGCATTACCCTGCAAGAGTATTTCTTTAGTTAGAATATCTTTAACTAAGCAATGATTTGGGTAAAATTCGAAGTAAACATTATTATCATGAGCAAATTGAGAGACACTCAACAGGTTCTTTTTAATGCTGGGTACTCTTAATAGGTTATTGAGATACAGTTGTCTTTTACCTTTGATATAAGCATTACCTGTGTGTGTGATCTCAATTGCTTTGCCATTGCCCATAATAATAGATTGTTTACCTCTGTATTCTCTGCTACCCAGATTTAGATTCTCTAGGTTGCTTGTTAAGTGATTTGTTGCTCCAGAATCTGGATACCATGATTCATCTTGAACATGATCTGCATTAGCAATTTCATCCTGATTTTGATTTCTGTTCCCATTGGACTGCTTGCCTGTATCCAGTTGAGCTTGTGCCATATTTGCACTGCCATTGTTATTTTTCTGATTACTTTGTCCCTGACCTGACACATAATTTGCATTAAACCTAAAATAACATTTTACAGCTGTGTGCCCAAGCCTTTCACATATCTGACATTTTGGTTTGTTATTGCTATTGAATCTTCCTCTGCCTCTTCCTCTGGCAGTCTGGCCTCCTCTCTGTGATTGCTGATCTGATCTACCATAATTTTGATTTCTGCTTTTGCTGTTTGATGCATAGTTGATAGACATGTCTGTATCTGAGGGTTTCTTGTAGTCCAGCCTTCCTTCATGAGCCAGTAGTATTGAGTGAACATAATCAATAGTTGGTAGAGTTTCTTGTGATGCAATGACTGCTACTACTGCTTCATATTCATCTCCTAACCCACTCAGTATAGTTAATACATGCTCTGTGTTGGACATTTTATGTCCTGCTGCATCAAGTAGATCACAAGTATTCTTGATCTTGTAGAGGTACTCCTTCATGGATTGATTATCTTTCTTTATGTTATGTAGCTGCCTTTTGTAATGCATAATTTTAGCAGCTGACTGTGTATTGAAAATTCTTTCAACTGTAGACCAAATTTCATTAGCTGATTTGCACCCTATAACTTGAGGCAGCAACTTTACACTGATTGAAGATAGTAACCAAGAACATATCAAACTATCTTGTCTTAGAAATTTGACATAGTCCTCATTGCTCACTGTTTTGTTTTCTTGATTAGTGATGAATTTAGGTGGAGTGGCTATCATTCCAAGGATGTATCCATCAAGACCATATCCTCTGGCAGCAGTTTCAACTTGTACCTTCCAGAGAAGATAATTGTCATCTTCAAGATGTGCAGTAATAAGATTTGAATGTGGACTAATCACAGTTTTGATCAAACTGTCAGTGATATCCATGGATTGAGATGAGGTGCTAGCTTCGTTTCCTGATGTAGCACTGCTTCCTTCAGCCATGAAGAAACTTCTTGAAAAGAAAAGAATTGAGAAAGAATGAAATTAAGAAATTCTTTCTCCAACAGGTATGATGCAACCGAGCAATATGATGAGGCTTCTCTGATTGCTCCTGGTATGGCACTTACCCTCCTTTTATTTGATAGCTGGGTTTCTGTTGTCCTCTCTGATTGAATTTCTGAATTCTTCTTTCTTTCTTGATTCTTGAATCTGTTTTGTGGAGATTTTCTGCAGCCGATTGTTTCTTGGCAAGGCAGTGATTTTCCTGAACAGATTCTTTGCCCAGATGATGAATAGAAATTCTGATGGGTAAGCTGATCCAGATGATGAGATTTCTCTGATGGATCAGTTATTTTGCACAATGCTGTTAAGCTAATTGTATAGCTCCGATACCAAGATAGAATTTGAGAGTAATTTGATGTATTCAGAAATATTGTAAAAGAGAATGAGAAGTGTATCTTTATTATCAGATGTAAAGTTAAAATCATACAATAGAGATGGATGCTCTTTAAATAAGAACAGAGCTGAGTAATAAGTAAATGGGCCAGGCCCATTACTAATACAAATATGATATCAGTCCAATACACTACAACTATGTTATGCGAAGCGGAAGCCTGGTTGTAAATGTAGACTTCATTTTACTTTAACGTATTGCATTATAGCCTAAACTTGTGCAATTATAAGTTAGTTAAAAAAATTGTTACCAAGTAAAAAAGTATTGAATAAAGAATTCAATTCTAAAGCTCATTGTGCTTTTGCCACATAGGATTTTCCGAACAAGAAAGAAGGATTGATCCTTTAGTATATAGTGTAACATAATTTTCAGATTTTCAACTTAAAAATGACAACCAAAATTTATTTGTGTTTCACTTTATACTCATGAAAAATGCGTTCATCTTTAATGCTAAGTAGAAACATTAAGCATTTATTTTTATGTTTATTGAATTTTCTTATGCTTGTTACATTACAAAAACAATTGATAGGTAATCGCACATTTAAAACTGATTAATACTTAGCAAGAGGACCTTTACCATTTTTCAAACTCAACAATAGGTACTCAATATGGAAAAGAAACTTTTGGTTGTCTATTTAAGCAGTAAAAATCCTACTTTCATTATCATAATTGTCTCAAGGTTTGTACATATGATAAATTCTAATAGGTTTACGGTAAAATTAAATAAATTGTTTTGTGCTACATATACATATATTTGTATTTCATTTTGACTATACAGGTCCATATTTTACAGCATCGCATCTCAAAAAGTCTGATTATAAATTGTATCATTGTGAAAATAAGTTCAATTTTCCCACCATAAGTTATGGGTTAATGTGAGTATTAGAGATAATCTTAGTCAAAGAAAATAAAATCAATGAGTAGATAATGATGTATCTGATTTAAATTTAGTGGCAACATAAGGTAAGAATGACAGAGCTGTGTTTTTTAGTTCTTTTACTTTGCCCAAAAAATGCAGTTTTTTGTATGCCATTCATACTTTGCCAGTTTGCCTTCATTTTGAAATGTATCATTGACAAGTGACTACTTTATATTAAATTCGATATCTAACTATGTGTGTATAGAGGTTTCTCAAAACAACAATTCAATTGTGTAGCCACCATTCAACTCAGTTGTCGGTCCTGTTTAGAAAAAAATAAAACCAAGATGATCTTGATGTGTTAACAAATCATCATACAGCCAATAGCCATGATGACCTAAACAGATTCATGTGATCAACATTACATACTTGATACAATTGTTTGCCAATTGTAGGAACCAATGCTACTCAACGTATATTTTGTTGGAATTCCTAATACTAAATTGAATGAAAATAACATAGTCTCATATCGTCAAAATTGCAAAACTATTCTAGTATATTAATAGCTTTGCAATGAACGGGTTGGGCCTTGGGGCATCCAAATGTTTGTTTCGTTGTGAGGAGGGAGATCATGCATCACCACCACACGCGCGCGCCGCCGACCGATCCGGGCTCGGGTTTGGGTCTAATATGATCTTATTTTTACTGCAAAACTGAACTAGGTTTTTAGACAGTTACAGGCTATACGAACAGGTGCGGATTGACTGAAGAGGCGTGGGCGAACAAATGGAAGGTGCGGCTCGTTAACAAATAGTAGCGGTTGAAAGGCAACGGGTGCGACTCGTCAAGCGGACACGACTGTTTGAAGGGATGCAGACGAAATTATAAATAGAAGAGAATACTGATCACATTCTCATTCAATTTTCAATTCCTTTTTCTTCTGCCTCTTCTTCTCTGCTGCTCTATACAATAAATCACAGAGTTGACATACTCATTACAGTCTCGTGCAGATTACGTCTGTTGTATCTTGGGAGAATTTGAATAAAAATTCTTAAGAAAATTGTTTCGACAAGCCTCGGACGGAATTTCCTTAGTTAACTGATCACATTCTCATTCAATTTTCAATTCTTTTTTTGTTCTGCCTCTTCTTCTCTGCTGCTCTATACAATAAATCACAGAGTTGACATACCCATTACAGTCTCGTGCAGATTACGTCTATTGTATCTTGGGAGAATTTGAATAAAAATTCTTAAGGAAATTGTTTCGACAAGCCTCAGACGGAATTTCCTTAGTTAACCAGTCAGGTTCTAGTCTATTTGTATATATTCTTATACATCATTCTTTTATCTTTCCGGTTTCTACGTTGTGCTATTTTTACGATAGTATAACGTTGTTGTTGTAATTTAACTACGACATACCTATTGCTTAAATTAGCTAATATAGACTTCCAGAGTAGTGGAAATCTAATTGATAAACTTGTGAGACGAGTTTATAATTGATTATTCTCTGTTTTGGTATACTAGACGTATAACATCTTAAGAATATTTATTCTGTTTTCACTAAAATAGAGATGGCAACAGTAGAGCTCTCAACAAAGGCTACTACACACAACAGGCCCGATCCGTTTAAAGGAGATGGTGACGACTTTCTAACATGACAGAATCAAATGTTATTTTATCTCTCCACACTCGGTCTGCAACGGTATCTCGACGAGGAGGAACCGATTCCTGCACTAGGCAAGGAATCAGATGTTGATACGTGGAAGTATTCCGATTTTCTATGCAGAAACTATATTCTGAATTGTCTCGACAAGGTGCTATACAAAGTATATCAACCTCTAAAGACAGCAAAAGCACTCTGGATTGCACTTGCCACGAAGTACAAGACGCAGAATATCAGTCTTAAGAAATTCATTGTAGACAAATTCATGGACTACAAGATGGTTGACTCCAAACCGGTGACTGCTCAACTGCATGAACTACAAATCATCATTCATGAACTCGAAGCTGAAGGTCATTCATGAACTTGAAGCGGAGAATCGTTTTTGGTTGAAGCCATCATGGGAAAACTACCGCCGTCATGGAGAGACTACCGCAACTATCTAAAGCATAAAAAGAAAGAGATTTCTTTGTAGGACCTCATCGTACGATTAAAGATTGAGGCAGATAACCACGGAATTACCAAACAAAGGGAGGAGGCATTGGTAATAGAAGGGTCGAAGAACAAGGATAAAGGCCACTTCAACAAAAAGAAGAACTTCTCAAAGAAGAGGAAAACTCCTAAAAACAAACCCAAAGATAATAAAACCAAGATGTTTAATGGCGAATGTTGGGTTTGTGGCAAAATGGGACATGCCGCTAGAGATTGCAGACACAAGAAGGAACGCAACTCAGAGGAAAATATAGTTGACAACATGGAAGTGGACGAGTCCAACTTTTCAGCAGTTATATCTGAATGCAATTTTGTTCAGAATCCTAACCAATGGTGGGTGGGCACAGGAGCTACTCGTCATGTCTGCTCTGATAAATCCATGTTTTCTACATATCAGAAATTCGATCAGAAAGAAAAACTCTACATGGGTAATTCTGCTATTTCCATGATCGAAGGCACTGGCACAGTAATCCTCAAGTTTACTTCTGGAAAAACTGTTAAGTTGAATGACGTGCTCCACGTTCCAGACATACGCAAGAATCTGATCTCTGGCTCAGTACTATCAAAGAAAGGATTCAAAATGGTGTTCGAGTCAGACAAGATGGTTCTGTCCAAAGCTGGAATGTATATCGGTAGGGGATATTTATGTGATGACCTATTTAAGGCAAATGTAGCCGTTATCAGCAATAAAACTATGTATTCTGATTGTGTTATTAATAAAATTGAAGTTTCTTACTTGCTTGAGCACGAAATTTTACTATGGCATGATAGATTGGGACACATAAATTTTCAAAAAATGAAAACATTATCAAACTTGGGATTAATTCCGAAATTCCAAGTAGATAAGAACTACAAATGTGAGACATGTGTAGAAGCAAAAATGGTTAAAAAACCATTTCAACATGTTGATAGAAGCACCGAACTACTAGGTTTGGTTCATACAGATTCATGTGATTTTAAATCATTACCTACAAGAGGTGGGAAAAAGTACTTTATCACGTTTATTGACGATTATACGCGATATTGCTATGTCTATCTTTTGAATAGTAAAGATGAAGCAATTACATCATTTATAAAGTACAAGGCGGAGGTAGAAAATTAGTTAAATAAAAAGATCAAGATATTGAGATCTGATCGAGGTGGAGAATATGAATCACCATTTGAATAGTTCTATGCCGAAAATGGTATAATTCATCAAACAACAGCTCCATATTCACCACAACAAAATGGTGTAGCCGAGAGGAAGAACAGAACGTTCAAAGACATGATTAATGCCATGCTTTTAACCTCTGGTCTACCGACGAACATGTGGGGGGAAGCCTTAAATATGCCTAATCACATATTAAACAAAGTCCCTCACAATAAAATAGGAACAATTCCATATGAGTTATGGAAAGGACACAAACCAAGTTTTAAATACCTCAAAGTGTAGGGGTGCTTGGCAAAAATTCCAGTTCCGCCTTCCAAGAAAGTCAAACTTGGACCAAAAACAGTAGATTGTTACTATCTAGGGCCAGCCCAAAATAGCAGTGCCTACAGATTTTTGGTATTCAAGTCTGATATAGCTGATGTTCATCTAAATACAATCATGGAATCAAGAGATGCCTTGTTCTTTGAAGATGTGTTCCCACATAAAAGAAACGATGGAAACCTTGTCCTAAAGAGGACAAGAGATAACAGAGATGAGACATATGAAGATGAAACTCATCAGGACAAAGATAAAGTTGAACCAAGAAGAAGCGTAATGGCAAGAACTTCCAAGACATTTGGTTTGAATTTTTTAACTTATATGTTAGAACACGAACCTCAAACGTACAAGGAAGCAGTGTCATCTTCTGAATCTTTATGTTGGAAAGAAGCAATCCAAAGTGAGATTGATTCAATTCTAAGTAATAAAACTTGGGAAATAGTTGATATTCCACCTGGAATAAAACCAATTGGCTGCTAATGGATTTTTAAGAAGAAAATGAAACCAGATGGCTCTATTGATAAATATAATGCCAGATTAGTAGCCAAAGGATATCGTCAAAAAGAAGGTGTATATTTCTTTGATATCTATTCACCGGTTACACGAATAACCTCTATAAGAATGTTAATAGCAATTGCATCCATATATAATCTAGAGATTCATCAGATGGATGTAAAAACAACATTCTTAAATGGAGACCTCGATGAGGAGATTTACATGGAGCAACCTGAGGGTTTTATTTCCAAAGGAAATGAAAACAAAGTATGTCGGTTAGTAAAATCACTATACGGACTCAAACAAGCTCCAAAACAATGGCATGAAAAATTCGATAGTGTCATGATGAAAAATGGTTTTCGTATAAATGAATGTGATAAATGTGTTTATTACAAACAAGTTGGACAATCATACGTTATGATTTGTTTATATGTAGATGATATGCTAATCTTTGGTCCGAACACTAAAGTAATAGAGACCATAAAGAAGATGTTAATCAACAATTTCGATATGAAAGACTTAGGAGTTGCAGACGTTATTTTGAGAATCAAAATAATAAGAACACCTACTGGAATTGAATTGTCTCGGTCACACTGTGTAGACAAAGTGATTGAAAAATTCCAAGACTATGAAATTAAAGGAGTGAGAACACATTTTAATCCATCAGAAGTACTGCATTAAAACACTAATGAGAGTGTAATGCAACTGGAATACTCTCGTGTAATAAGATGCTTAATGTATCTCATGAATTGCACTAGACCAGATATCGCTTACGCGGTAAGTCGATTAAGCAGATATACAAGTAACCCAGGGAAGGAATACTGGAAAGCACTAATGAGATTGTTGGGATATTTATAGAATACCACTAATTTTTCTTTACATTATGGAAAATATCTTGCGGTCTTAGAAGGATATAGTGATGCAAACTGGATCGCAGATTCAGAGGAATCAAAATCCACAAGTGGTTATGTCTTTACCCTTGCAGGAGCAGCAGTGTCATGGAAATCTACTAAACAAACATGCATAGCTCGATCCACTATGGAATCTGAGTTTATCGCATTAAATAAAGCAGGCGAAGAAGCAGAATGACTTCGTCAATTCTTAAAAGATATTCCATTTTGGCCAAAACATGTAACGGCCATATGTATTCACTGCGATAATCAAGCAGCGCTAAGTAGAGCGAAAAACTTTGTGTATAATGGCAAATCACGACACATTCGTCGTCGCCATAACACAGTTAGGCAGTTACTCTCTAATGGATCTATTTCCATTGATTATGTGAGAACAAATGATAACCTAGCGGATCCATTTACTAAAGGTTTATCAAGAGAAAAAATTGACTGCGCATCGAGGGGAATGGGTTTAAAAGCCTAAACCAATAAGAGTTACCTTATACGGAAACCTATCCTAGCAACTGGAGATCCCACGGACTAGGATCAATAGGCAAACTAGTTATGAGTAACTCAAGAAGCAATGCATTTGTTTGGACTTAGTCCTACTCCATTCCTATGGTGCAAAATATAATGCATGCCTACAGAAGTAGTTAAAGGTTAAAACTATGTTTTTTAATGATGACCATATCTTGGAAATAACAAGTGGGGTATATATAGGATACTCTTAATGGTTACGATCACCTATGTTAGTATGAGCTGGGTCGGCTCTATGAGAATATTAAAGGCTTAAATTCTCTATAACACTCGCAGAACCAAAATGTGCTCAGGACCGAAATGAACACAACCAAGAGATTGGATGGGAAGGGAATCAATGCTTCGTAAAGCTTATTGTCTGGATATACAATAAAGGCCGATGGTTCAAGATGAAATAATTCACCGATTAGCCAAGTAGATCCGATAAGTTTTAACTAGGGAAAGTTCAAAGTGAAATATCTACTTATCCACGATAAAGCATTATTCCATATGTACTCTGTGATATTTCGCTTTGTGTGAGGAATTGTTGGAATTCCTAATACTAAATTGAATGAAAATAACATAGTCCCACATCGCCAAAATTGCAAAACTATTCTAGTATATTAATAGCTTTGCAATGAAGGGGTTGGGGCCTTAGGGTACCCAAATGTTTGCTTCGTTGTGAGGAAGGAGATTATGCATCACCACCACACACGCGCGCGCGCCGCCGCCGTCCGTCCGACCGAACCGAACCGGGCCGGCGGGCTCGGGTTTGGGTTTGGGTCTAATATGATCCGATTTTTACTGCAAAACTGGGCTGGGTTTTTAGACAGTTACATGCTATACAAACAGGTGCGGATCTATTCGAAAGCGGACGCGGATTGACTGAAGAGGCGCGGGCGAACCGATGCGAGTAGCAGGCGGGTGCAACCCGACTAAAGAGGCGCGGGCGAACAAATGCAGGTGCGACGCGAGCGGATGCGAGTAGCAGGTGGGTGCGACTCGTTAACAAACAGTAGCGGTTAAAAGGCAACAGGTGCGACCCGTCAAGCGGACGCGACTGTTTGAAGGGATGCGGACGAAATTATAAATAGGAGAGAATACTGATCACATTCTCATTCAATTTTCAATTCCCTTTTCTTCTGCCTCTTCTTCTCTGCTGCTCTATACAATAAATCACATAGTTGACATACTCATTACAGTCTCGTGCAGATTACGTCTGTTGTATCTTGGGAGAATTTGAATAAAAATTCTTAAGGAAATTGTTTCGACAAGCCTCAGACGGAATTTCCTTAGTTAACCAGTCAGGTTCTAGTCTATTTGTATATATTCTTATACATCATTCTTTTATCTTTCTGGTTTCTACGTTGTGCTATTTTTACGATAGTATAACGTTGTTGTTGTAATTTAACTACGACATACCTATTGCTTAAATTAGCTAATACAGACTTCCAAAGTAGTGGAAATCTAATTGATAAACTTGTGAGACGAGTTTATAATTGATTATTTCATGTTTTGGTATACTAGACGTATAACATATTTTTCAGAAAAAAATGCTACTCTAATTTATTTTCAACTATATCATCCTCCACGAATTCAGTCATAAATAAGGAACATAAATAATGGACAACTAAAAAAATTCGATCGTAAGGCTCTTGCTGTCTTAAGCTTTGCACGATTCGAAAACTATTATTTCAGTCATAAATACGGCACAATGTTATTTCAAGAAAAATGTTGTCATCGTAAAAATATACCACTACAGCATTTTGAAACTGTTAGCACAAGTAGAATCAAATCTGGGATGGCACAACAAATGGGCTAGTATAAGTTAAGGTACTGATAAGTAGTGTAAATAAAACTTAAACATTATATAAAATTGGGAAATAACTTTTTCAATGGAATTGTAAGTGTATTTTACCTCTCAAGTCCCAGGACTACTGTTTACTGCACAGTCAAAAAATGCTCTCTGTTTGTCTTGAATTCTTCTAGCTGAATTTTTATCTTCCAATTGAGAGTTGCTTTCATCGTCGGATACTGAAAATGCAGGATTATCCAGTTCACCATACCACTGCTGTGCAACACTCACCTTGACCAGTCCAAGAAAAAGGCTTAATTATACATATGAAAATAGAGCAAATGGTAGAATAAGGTGGAGAAATGGTGGTTTATTACTTTTTCTGTTGATGTTCCTACTTCATCAAATTCTGAAAGCTCAACAATCGACCCTCTTGCCTGGCGCCAAATACACTCCTCTTCTAACAGCATAACAAGTTCTATACCATCTGGTAGTTCCACTTGTATGCTTATATCACACCTACCTGTTACAAATTTATCTGTAGTTTCAAATGAAGATGAAATTTACGCACATAAGTCATAATGATTAACAAGAAATGCTTAGTCTAAGAATAGCAGCAAAGTAATGTTTGTCAACAGTAAAACAAAATTAACAGGCACATGCGGCCATGGCGCACCAAAAGCAGACTTTTCCCTTTGGCAAAATTTCGCAATTCTTCCCTTGATATTTAGTAAAACTAGTTTTTGCTATTATAAGAGGAAAGCACGTTACCAGGCAATACAGTGAATTTGCGAAAGTGTTCCTTCAATAACGGCTGTAAATATCTACAACAGAATATCAGAAGAAAATGTAGGTCTAATTAGATGAATGCGAATTAGAGTAGCTTCAAAAGTAATGTTAATTGTTAACATGCATAGACAAACTGTGAAATGGCAATGGAAGCATTCAAAGGTTAGAAACCGCATTGCACAGAAACCATACCTTTCAGACCGTGTATATATAACACAAAAGACCTTGTGTTTTTTATTATGAATCTCTAAATGTAATTTTCATGACAAAATAGTGCCAGTGCAATTGTTCTTTAACTAATGAATACTTCACATCCATCCATACATCGTCTACCATGCCATGTGTTTCTACGCAACAGGACCAACCAACGTGCATATATTTGTTTCTCAAATTTTTTTGTTATGACACATGGATTTCTATATACTATCATCCACTGTTCCATATTTGCCAATGCGTGACTAAATTACTTAGGGTGTTGCACAAAGCAGATAATGAATTCAATCATGTAAACAACAGAGTCAAATTACCTATTATAAACAATTTTGAGGAGGCAGACAAACCAATATGGCAATCCTAAGACCTTCATGTTAGAAAATTCAATGTCCAAGCCAGTTCTTGATTCTCTAATACACTTGAGAACTCTGTGACCAGCTTCACAAAAGGGACCGAAAATAAAGGAAAATCAATACCATACTGGTTCATACATATGTTAAAAAATTACTGAACTAAAATTGATTAGAATGTCAACAACATTAAGCAACAATCAAATACCAGAACTGCATTTATCTCTAAAAAATTGTATACAAGCAGACTAACATATAACATACTAATCTCTAAAGGTCATGCAGTCACACATTTCCGAAATGAAAATTTATTGCCTTCAACTTATATTTACATTGATTTTCAACTTATATTTACATGGATGTTTTACAATTACAAATGATTTTACAAAAAGGAAAAAAATGAACGAAGCTTGAGATGCTGTAGCTTGTTTTATCGTATGAAGGAAGCCTGAGCCACCGTTGAAATTATCTGATGCAATCCTGATCATTCATTCACTATTTACTGAAGGAGTTCTTCTTGGGCCTTATTTTATACAAGCCCAATGTTTCGGCTTATATATTTGTTCTGCTGTAATATTATCATTACTCTGAGAAAACAACAAATATTATTCAGCAAGTTTATGATCAATAAAATGATAATATTCATTCTCTTTTAATCTTCCCATATATTCTCTATTATACTTTTACATGGTATCAGAGCTGCATGCTTAACAGCACAACATCAAAGGAAGATACAAAAGAGAAAGATATCAAAGCTTCTCCATCAGAGATTCTTCATCATTTGGAGAGTCATTTTCGTTTTTACCCATCAGATTGTACAATCATCATTTGGGTAAAAAAAGTCTGTCTTCTCAAATCTAGTGCCTCACCAAGCTATACATTGGCTGCACTCAGATTCTCATTAAAGACAATTTGATCAAGAAAGCAACAGAAACCAGATTCAAGAAAATAGAAAACCATCACAGCAAACTTGAAAACAAGACTAGTGTCACGCCAAGATCCATCAGATAACACTCATCATTTGAATCTAGCTGCATCATACCTGTTTTTATCGTCTTCTTGAGGATTTTCTTGTTCAAGAATCATATCTGAAGCCTTCCCTTTATTTTAATCAGAGACTTTTCATCATGACTGATGATCATTCGGCAACCTCTGATAATGCCACTTCTGAGCAGCAATCTGATGCAACAACAAAGTTAATCAAATATGTCACAAGCCCACAGAGTCAACTTATTACAGTGCATCTTGATGAAAATAACTATATGTTGTGGAAACTGCAGATTGAAACTGTTATGCAGGGTTATGGCCTTGAAGGTTTCCTTCTTGGCACAATACCAATTCCACCAAAATGCATCACTATTCAAGAAAATAAAACAGTTAGCAATGAAGAATATGTCAAACATCACAGGCAAGATAGACTGATATGCTCCTGGTTACTGTCATCTATAAACACCAATCTTTTATCACATGTTATTGAATGCAAATCTGCTTGTGAAATTTGGTCAACGGTTGAAAAGGTTTTCAATACTCAATCTCACTACGCCATAAATGGCCTACTGCAACATTTTTGCAAGGTGTTGTCAGCTCAAATGTTGCGATAGATATAAAAATTTGGTCCTACTACAACATTGTATTTATGGTGTTACCTTAGCCATAAAAATGTGTTGCTCTAGCTAAACAAGTGTAACACGATGCAACATTTTTATATAGTGTTGCTATAGATGTATACAAATTAAAAAATTAATAAAGTTAGCAATCTGCGTGAATACGATCCAACGGTCTACATTTAATCCAACTGTTAAAATGGATCACCGCTGCACTTTTTACCAAATTTTCGTTTTCCCGCTTATGTTGGTGTAGATCCCCTTTCAGTTTACCATATTCACGAAATCCCCAAATTCATACTTCCAGCAAATTCACGAAATCCCCAAATCAAAAAGAAAATTCACGAAATCCAGCAAATTCATACTTCCAATTCGCGATTAGAATCAATTCATAATTCTCAAATCAATTCGCGTGGAGATGAAAGATGATTTCAGGCGATTAGAATAAATCAAGTATCAAGTTCCAATTCACGATTCATCTTCTTTGGGGATCCGCAAGTCTGATTGATGAAGTCGCCTGCTGCTTCATGTTGCGTTCAGTGCTTGGAAAGTTTGCTGAAGATTGCCGAGATAGAGGCTTGGATACTACTGAGATTACGATGCCACTGACCGGTGATGTTGTGTTTCAGATCTAGAGTGGCTCGCAGTGCCATCATTCGGTCTAGAAGCGAAATTAACAACAGACAACGAATGTTGTGTTTCAGATCTAGAAGCAAAATCAAGGGCGTCATCTTCAAATTCAGTATCTCAGACTCAAGCATCTTCACAGCAGCAATCTGTTTTGCATATGAAGGCTTCTGGTTTGTTTTTTTAATATTATTTGTGCTTTTTGATGATTTCTTCTTCAGTTTTTGAAGCTTGGGAATATATTAGCTTATTAACTTTGGATGTTTTGCAGCTCCTAAGAGAAAAATTCATTTTAGAAAATATGTATCCAAATGAGTTCAGATTCTTGATGGATACTAGTTCTGTTGTACAGTCAAATTTGGTATTCACGCTCAACTTGTATATTTAGTTTGTTAGATATATATCTAACCTTAAGTTTGTTAACATGAACTGGTGCTCCAAGTCATGCTAACCTTATATATTTGGTCTGGACTGAACTGGTACCATGCTAACCTTGTTCTTTAACATGAACTGATGCTCCAAGTCCTTTGTATATCATATTACTGCCTATGTTTCTCTTGTACATGCCTGATGCATTCACTGTTTTTGCTTGATAGGCTGCCTATGTGTTGATGATGTAATTTGATGAGGCAGTGAGTGGGTGTTTTGTGAAAGAGGTTGGGAGTGTGGTCAGTGTTTGGTAGATGGTCAGTGTTTCAGGCAATTGTGTTTCAGGTAAGTGGTAGATGGGCAGTAGTTCCGATGGGTGATGAAGTTGCTGAGGATGGGGTTTGCTAAGTTCAGTCTTCATTTGTGCATCATTTTACGTCGTTTCAAAGAAGGCTCGATCTTCCGAAATCGGATGAATCGGGCGGTGCCCCGCCGGGACTGCGGTGCCCCGGACCCCCGCCAGCGCTGCGCCCGGACCCGCTTCTCGCCTCGTCTTCGGCTCGGCACTCGGCTCGCCTTCGGCTCGGCATATATTTGTCAGTGTCGGTGTCTGTATAAATTGAAACTGCATATGTAATGAGTGAACTGAGTGATGTAGTGAGGAATATCTGTATATGTGAATATCAGTGTTATATATCATTGAATTGTAAAATAGTGAAGTCAGGAATTTGTACTATTTCAAATGTTGAAATAAAATATTTATTTAAATAAATTACTGTTTAAATATCAAATTCTGTGCAATAGCATTTTATTAAATAAATATTTATTTTTATTAAAAAATCAAATATGCTCTACATTGTGGGCCCCACAAATTCAAATAGTTCATATCTATAGCAACATTTTGGAATGTTGCTACAGATACCTATGGGTGTTTCCATAGACCCAAATAGGGTTCTATTGCAACAATATTACTTATGTTGCCTTAAATAGTCAAAATGTTGCCTTTGAGGTCTAAGGCAACGGCAAAAATTGCATCACCCTAAAAGTGTTGCCATAGACCTATGACAACAATTTTCGGGCCTGAGCCAATATTTTTTTGTGTTGCAGTAGGTCATTTATGGCTTAGTGCTGTAGCTAAAGTTATGTATCACAAGAGACAGCTACAAAGCATCAGAAAGGACAATTATTCTATGAGAGAATATCTATACAAAATCAAGACAATTTGTGATCTGCTTGAGGCTGTAGGCCACAAAGTATCTGATTCTGAACAGATTTTAACCATATTAAATGGTTTGAGTGATGAATATGAAGCTGTGGTGGCAGTTATAGCATCTCATAAGGTCTTACCGTCAGTGGATGATGTTCACTCTATCCTACAGGCTCATGAGGCTAGAATAGACAATAAAAGGCCTCAAGAACCTGAGTTTACTATCAATTATACTGCCAACACAAGAAACAAGAATCAAAACAACAATAAAAGTGATAAACAATCACAGAGAGGGGGATACTCCAATAGATCAAGGGGAAGAGGCAGATACAACAACAATAGGCCAAAATGCCAAATCTGTGAAAAAATTGGGCATACAGTTGTAAAATGTTATTTTAGATATTCAAATCAGAATAATAACAATCCAAGAAATGATAATCACAGTGTCAATGTGGCTCAAGCAAGTTCCAGCAATCAAGTAGACAAAAAAGATCACTGCTCAAGTGAAAATGGTCAATCAGAACACATGCATGATGACTACTGGTATCCTGACTCAGGGGCAACTAATCATATAACTAACAACTAAGAAAAATTAAATCTTGGCAGCAAGGAGTATAGAGGTAAACAGTTTATTTGCATGGGTAATGGTAAGTGTATCAAAATTTCTCATGTAGGAAGTGCTTCTATTAAAGGAAAGAAACAATTATTCCTACATAACTTATTAAGAGTGCCAAAGATTAAAAAGAATCTTATAAGTGTATTTCAATTTGCTAACGACAATAAAGTTTACTTTGAATTCTATCCTAGATATTGTCTTGTTAAAGATATACTAACTAAGGATATTTTATTGCAGGGTGATGCTGAAAAGGGATTATATAGATTTAACTCTATCAATTGCACCAATTCTACAAAGGAGCAAAACTGTTGTAACCAGTGTGAAATGAAAAGCTGCAGTAGTATATTTGATCTTTCGCACCGCAAACTTGGTCACCCTAGTGTTAAAGTTGTTAAACAAGTTCTTACTGAAAATTGTATATCTTGTGATAATGTTTCTCTTCCTTACATATGCACACACTCAAATGGGTAAGAGTCACAAATTGCCATTTGATGACTCCTTAACCAAATATTCCAAGCCTCTTGAACTTGTTGCTACTGATCTTTGGGGACCAGCATCAACATGTTCAGATTATGGTTATAAATACTATATATCTTTTGTAGATGCTCATACAAGATACACTTGGATATATTTCTTAAAAAATAAATCTGACACATACAAAGTCGTATTGGATTTTATTACTATGGTTGAAAAACAACTTAGTTCACATGTTAAAATTCTACAATCAGATGGTGGAACAGAGTACAAATCCCTTAAGGATTACTTTAAAAAAAAGGAATAATTTATAGAACTACATGTCCATATACAACTGAACAGAATGGCTTAGTTGAGAGAAAGCATAGACATAGTTGAAAAAGGGCTTAGCTTATTAGCTCATGCAAATTTACCCCTAAAATTTTGGCCTGAAGCTTTCAACACTACAGTCTACCTTATTAATAGACCGCCAACCAAAATTTTAGGGGGTATAAGTCCCATAGAAAAATTACAAAGGGTGAAGCCAGATTACCATAGTTTAAAAACTTTTGGGTGCTTATGCTTTCCATACTTGAGGCCTTATAACAACAATAAGCTAAATTTCAAATCAAAGCCATGTACATTTTTTGGGTATGCCACCAATCAAAAAGGATACAAATGTCTAGATGATAGTGGGAAGCTTTTTATTAGCAGACATGTTGTATTTAATGAAAATGTATTTCCCTTTAGAAATTTTGAAGTGAAAACAACAAGCAAGGTATATAATCCAAGTATATTAGTACCTGAACTGCCTATATATTCTAAGAATGAGAATCTAACAAAGGTGAAGAGGACTACTGGAAATCATCAAACTCATCCTGTAGCCTCTGTTCAACAAAATTTTGAGTGGATTGATGATCCCAGTCATGCCAGTCAATCACCTGCATCTTCAACAAATGAAGAAAGTCAAAAAGCTCAAGATCAACAAACTGATTCAAATGACAATACTAGTCATGACAACACTAACAGTTTACCTCATACTGATTCCATAGTCAAATCAAGTCATCCCATGATCGCTAGAGCTAAAAGTGGCATCATTAAGCCAAAAATATACATTGCCAATACAAGCTTTGATGAACCATCAAGCTATGAGCAAGTTGCAAAGCATAATAACTGGAGAGCAGCAATGGATGAAGAGTATAATGCTCTTATAAAAAAAATAAAACATGGAATCTTGTATGCCCACCAGCACACAAAAATATTGTTGGATGTAGATGGACATACAAGATAAAAAGAAATCCTGATGGGACTATCAATAAATATAAGGCAAGACTTGTTGCCAAGGGTTATACCCAACAGTATGGGTTTGACTTTACTGAAACTTTTTCTCCTATGGTCAAACCCTCTACTATAAGACTCATTCTCACTGCTGCACTACACAAGGGTTGGAGAATAAGGCAACTTGATATCAATAATGCCTTTCTTAATGGCATATTAGAAGAAGAGATCTATATGATGCAACCACATGGCTATGAACAAAATACAAATCTTGTGTGTAAATTAAATAAGGCACTATACGGCCTTAAACAAGCACCAAGAGTATGGTTTGACAGACTGAAATCAACTTTAATGGCAAAGGGATATCAGTCTATCAAATCAGATACTTCATTGTTCATCAAAATCAGCCAGTTATCAACTATTTACATTTTAATCTATGTTGATGATCTTATAATTACAGGTAACAATCAAGATGAAATCAATCAAATTATATGCTATCTAGACAAGCAATTCTCAATTAAAGATCTTGGAGATCTCAATTATTTTCTAGGAATTGAAATTCACAGAACAACAAATTCTGAGATAACATTGTGTCAAAGGAAATATATATCATAACTGCTAGCTAAGACAAAAATGGAAGATGCAAAACTCATGCCAACACCAATGATAAGCAATCAAAGCCTGTCAAAAAAACAGGGGAGAAGCCATAAATAATATTAAACAATATAGAAGTGTTATAGGATCATTACAATATGCTACTATAACACGACCTGACATTGCATTCAGTGTTAACAAACTTTCTCAATTTATGCAGAATCCACTGGATGAACACTGGAAGGCAGTCAAGAGGATTCTCATATACTTAAAGGGAACTATAAATCATGGCTTATCTCTCAAAGCTTGCAAAAATCTTAATTTAACTAGATATGCAGATGCTGACTGGGCTACAGATTCAGATGACAGAAAATCTGTCACTAGATAATGTATATTTATTGGTAAAAACTTGATATCATGGTGTTCTAAGAAACAATCAACTATCTCAAGATCTAGCACAGAAGCAGAGTATAGAAGTGTAGCCAGTGCCACAGCAGAAATAATGTGGTTACAATAAGTTTTGGGAGAATTAAAATTGAAATCAGATATCAAGTCAACACTATGGTGCGACAATCAAAGCACTGTCTATATGACAGCTAACCCTATACTACACTCTAGAACCAAACATATTGAGATAGATCTGCACTTTGTTTGAGATCAAGTTATAAAAAGGAACTTACAAGTTAACCATATACCTGCTACCTACCAAAGAGCCGATACACTCACCAAATCCTTGTCAAGGAAGAATTTCGTGAAGTTCAGGTCAGAGCTGGGAATCACTGAAATTCAGCCCTCTCTCGAGCTCAATAAATCAGATCTTCACCAAATTGGAGAATAGAAGAAGAAAGAACATCAAAGAAGTCAACTTGCCCTTGACTCAAACCATAACTGCTCAGATCTTCAAGAGACTCGAGAGCACAACTCAACTCAGACATCAGGAAGACATAAAACTAAGGAGCAACGAGAATTTTGTGAATTACATCAACTTAATCAGAGAACCGAGTGATTTTGTCTCATAAACCCTAACCCTAGAAATCGGGTTAGGGTTCGAAAGGGGGAAAAATGAACAAAGCTTGAGATGTTGTAGCTTGTTTTATCGTATGAAGGAAGCCTGAGCCACCGTTGAAATTATCTGATGCAATCCCGATCATTCATTCATTATTTACTGAAGGAGTTCTTCTTGGGCCTTATTTTATACAAGCCCAATGTTTCAGCTTATATATTTGCTCTGTTGTAATATTATCATTACTCTGAGAAAACAACAAATATTATTCAACAAGTTTATGATCAATAAAATGATAATATTCATTCTCTTTTAATCTTCCCATATATTCTCTATTATACTTTGACAAGGAATTCCAATAAGTGAGGACAATAAAAGTTTACCTAACCTGAAAGGAATGTGACCAGGTTTATTAACAACAGGAACATCTTTCTCCAGTTCAGTGTTTGCTCTGCCTCTGGCGGTTCAGACAATTCTCCATGATGTACTTCTGCTGCAATTTGGTTTTGAATCTTCGGTACGGTTAAGATGAGCAGTGAAACCAGTTCAATATCACAACCCAACAATATGTGCTTTCACAAATGTAATGCATAACACAAGATAGAGTATGTGCAAAAGCCATGTGAGGAGAAACGCAACGTCAATTCGAACCCTCGGTTATAAAAAAAAGACTGCCTTGAAATATAAAGTTCATGCCTATTTAGAGCTTGTGTAGAAATCTCGAGCAATTAGACGTGGTATCCGATTGAAATAGTTGATGACGAGGGAGAGGGCTAGTGCGACGATGATGGCGGAGAGCTCTAGGGCAACGATGACGAAAGAGGAATTGTAGGACTAGGTGAATTTAGCTAAGTGAAAAGACGAAAAAAAAAATTCAAGTATTGAAGAGGAACAAAGGGAAGGAAATTTTTTTCTTAAGTATCGACGACTGAGGAACACATGACAGAATATATTTTTGAAGGCGCGAAATTTTTACATGGCGGGATGCACGTGTAATATTTTGTTAGATTTATAACACAGGATAAACTACTATTAGTTGCACTTAGCGAAATCAAACACTACCACTTAATGTAGTCAAAGGTGGATTTTCTTATAGTGATACATACCCTATATCATGTACTATATCGGTTTTTCTACTATTTTGAGATTGTTTATCGCTAACATTAAACTGTTGTCTGACTCGAGGTTTTATCATTTGCTTCTTATTATCTCAGATACTTTTAAATAAGTATACTAGGTAACATGTTTGAAATTAGCGCATAGAGCTGTTCAGAGGACAGGTAGGAAGGAGGCTGACGCTATTATATTTGTTGCTAAATTTTGTTACTTATTCCACTATGTAGTACAATAGAGTTTTATTAGTGTTTTACCTTATTTAGAGATGGATTTCCTTTGAGTTTATTTTGATGATATATAAACTCTAATCCATCTACTTTGTATGACTATTATGAACTTTGCACTCTAACATTTACTTTGGTTCATTTAACTGTACTTATCTATCTCGTCTGTTTTATATTTATGTTGATATTATATTTTATACGATGCGGTGTGAGATATGTGACATGTTTTGATTGGAGTTAGCAATTTCATCATTGACAATCGTCCTACGTCAACTAGGTAACGTTGTAACGCACACTTCAGATATATTAGGTGTTGAAGGTGTATCGCGGTCTTCACACTATTTGAGATTTACCATGAAACAAGAGCATAAAACAAGTTATGTATTCTAATTGCTATATATTGGAAATCTGGTTTATTACAAGTTCTCTATAGCAATTAAAAGTTGTTTGTAGCAAGTAACAGATTACATTCTCAAATCTAAACTTAAACTCGAACATAATGAATCATTCATCTCTAAATCATTGAATAAGCATGGGAAAATTTTCTCATAGCAATTTTAATTTTGTAAATTTATACTTGAACAACTAGGAAGAAGTTGTTAATTTTTTCATTCACACTACGGTATCTTCTTCGTACTAACTGGATGTAAAGTGAGGTTTTGACTAGTTAATTTGCATCCATGTTACGAATAATATGCAACACTCGAAAACTTCATATTTTGAACGTAGGTTGTGGTTTTCAGTGGTAACTAATAGTTGTATGTTAAGTAACACACTACATCCTGCTCATCTAAACTTTGACTTGAACAATACTTCAATAACTTGTTCGTTTTTAAACCACTCGATAGTCTAACGGAAATTTACCCATAACAATTTGAGTTTTAAAATTTTGAATTTTGAAAATTTTTTAATTCCAAATTTTAAGTTTTGAAATTTTGCTTAGTTCTAACGTATTAGCTGCTCAATTCTGGCATCACGTTCTGCTAACGCTATAGTCTTACTCTGTCATCGAATTTCTAATGAACAAAATCAACGTTACCCACCTATAATTGAGAATCAAGAAGAGAACACAGATGGACTTGGAATATTGGCAGCCAATGGCAAGAAGGGTCGACGGCGATCCAGGAGCAGATTGGTGGCGATCCAGAAAGGCAGAACGACAAAGCTGCGTGGCTAAGTCAAGGCGGCGGCAAAGTCAGGGGTGATCGAAAGTGAGGAGCTCTGGTGGAGATGAACGGCGGTGGCGATGGCGAAAGAGGAGTTAGGTTTTGCAATACTCGGATCTGGTCGCATGAAGAATGGCTCGGATCGCCGAATGAAGGTATGAAGGAAATAAGATCAGCTCAAGCGGATTAAATAGGAAGCTGTGCAAAAAGTCACTAAGTCCTTGGATCGCTAGCGATCCATCAAACGGGGACCACACTTCTCCAAATTTGGCCAGCGCGATCCACGTGTTATTTAAAGACGTCCTGAAAGTTATGGGGTCAAAATTGGTTTTTTATGACGAGTAAAGATGACCCACGTCAAAGTTCAACAAATAGCCAAAGTCAAATTTTCATGACGACCTTAACACGATCAGTTGAACTACACCAAGCGGGAACTCAAAATCAGTTACTTCCAGAGCACGCCTTGTATCCAACGAAGGCATACTCTGTGGGAAAATTTTATGCAGGTTTTAAACCCAACAGGATTCAAAGGAAGTCGGAACATCTACGTCGAGTCAGAGCAACTCAAGAACTAATCAAAAGGAGTAGAAGAACCAACCAAGAAAGTCTAAAGGAAAAGGAAGCAAAAACATGCTAAGTGATGGATCACTAGCGATCCATATGGGTCGCTCGTGGATCCTCCAATCCTCTTGCACCATGATCCAACATGCAGTATAGGAAAGATTGCTAAGTTTGATGGAATTCCAAGCTAGTCAGATTGAGAAATGAGCATTCGTCTGATTCCATCAATAGTTCAATGCAAATAGTCTATGAATCATCATAAAAAAAGGTGACAAGCTACGAATTTACATAGAGAACACCAACATAAGACAACAAATGCAATTCAAAAGACGGAGTCCAAAATTCCACAAAGTACATGAATTGCTAGCACCATGGATCGCTAGCGATCCATATGATTGTGCTAGAATGTCATAAAGTTTAAAGGAAAGGATGAAGGAGAGCATCCCAAGCAGTTGAATCGTCAATGACCTAAAAACTATGAATCGCTAGCGATCCATAGCCTATGGATCGCTAGTCATCCATCAAATTGACTTGGTTGGCTATGAAACTTTCTGTGCACCTTCGTATTTCCAAAGGCAAGCTTCAAGCGTGGCGACCTAGCCCAATAACTCTCCAATCCCTATAAATACAATCCTACCTGCAACATAAACATGATCTTCTGGACTGACTGCTGAAACTCTATAGAGACTACTCTTCATTTTTCTCCTCCCACACAACAGTCATCTATAGGGTTCACTGTGATTCTCCATTGAACTCTAACACTAGTGACTTGGTCTAACTTACCAGATTCAGTCGTACTGTAATCAGATTCAACTTGTAATTGCAGTCAGTCAATAATAAAAGATATAAAGTGGACGTAGGCTTCGTTAACAGCGGAACCACTATAAAAATCTCTTATTCATTTACTATTTTCTATGATTTACTATTGCTTTTTCTATTTTATTTGCCTTGATAAAAAAGGCTGGTGCTTTTATACTCAATCCAAAGTGTTGATCCATTTTTTGGGTTAACAACATCTGATTGAAAATTTGTCTAAAACTTCAAATTAGACGTCTGATTGAAAACTCATATATCTGAATAGGGGTGTTTTTGAACTGATTCTTCTCTGTTTAAATCATGTACAAATTTAGACGTTTGAATTTGAATTCAGACGTCTGAATACCTGTAATGGTTTTTTATATGAAAAGGCATTTTTTTTGAAAAGACATCTTCTTCTATCAATAGTTGCATCTGTTTCAATCGTGATTTCTTTTTAGTAAAACTCTTTAAATGCTATAAATAAGCATGGTTTTTTATCATTTAAATTTTTTTTTTGCTTACTTGCTTTCTATGCTCTATATTTTTTACGATTTCAAAACGCAATAAAAACAACTTTCTACTTTCTAATACATACATGTTCAAATCGCAATCGTCAAAGGAGATTATAGGAACGCTGTAATAAAGAGTAACTTATCTGTATTATAAAATAGCACATCAAAGTCAAAAATGGAAATTATTTCTTTTATAAGTTGAAGTCGTGATGGAGATCTTCAGACAAAGGTCGAAGTCTGGTTCTGTTGTTCTGGCGGTTGTAAATCTGTTCCTTCAAGATAAGTGAGGGTTGCTTAGTTAAATCCAAAAGGAGTCTATGACTGAACGTAGAAGAGGTACTTTGAACAGTATAAAATCTCTGGTGTGCTTAGCTATTTATTTACTGTTTTATCGATTTTATTATACTTTAATATACGTTACTATACTACAAGGAAAAAGGCATTTTCCGACGGCTGAAAACCGTCGGCGGCCGTCGAAAGCCGTCGGAAAAATCCGTTGGAAAATAAGGCGTCGGGGTGCAGTAATTCCGACGGCTTCCTACACAGTTCGCCGTTTGGATTTCCGACGTCAAAGTTCAACAAACAGCCAAAGCCAAATTCGCATGACGACCTTAACACGATCAGTTGAACAACACCAAGCGGGAACTCAAAATCAGTTACTTCCAGAGCATGCCTTGTATCCAACGAAGGCATACTATGTGGGCAAATGTTATGCAGGTTTTAAACCCAACAGGATTCAAAGGAAGTCGGAACATCTATGTCGAGTCAGAGCAACTCAAGAACTAACCAAAAGGAGTAGAAGAACCAACCAAGAAAGGCTAAAGGAAAAGGAAGCCAAAACATGCTAAGTTGATGGATCACTAGCGATCCATATGGGTCGCTCGTGGATCCTCCAATCCTCTTGCACGATGATCCGACATGTAGTATAGGAATGATTGCTAAGTTTGATGGAATTCCAAGCTAGTTAGATCGAGAAATGAGCATTCTTCTGATTCCATCAGCAATTCAATGCAAATAGTCTATGAATCATCATCAAAAAAGGTGACAAGCTACGAATTTACATAGAGAACACCAACACAAGACAGCGAATGCAATTCAAAAGACGGAGTCCAAAAATCCACTAAGTACATGAATTGCTAGCACCATGGATCGCTAGCGATCCATATGATTGTGCTAGAATGTCATAAAGTTTAAAGGAAAGGATGAAGGAGAGCATCCCAAGCAGTTGAATCGTTAACGACCTAAAAACTATGAGTCGCTAGCGATCCATAGCCTATGGATCGCTAGTCGTCCATCAAATTGACTTGGTTGGCTATGAAACTTTCTGTGCACCTTCGTATTTCCAAAGGCAAGTTTCAAGCGTGGCGACCTAGCCCAATAACTCTCCAATCCCTATAAATACAATCCTACCTGCAACATAAACATGATCTTCTGGACTGGCTGCTGAAACTCTATAGAGACTACTCTTCATTTTTCTCCTCCCACACAACAGTCATCTACAGGGTTCACTGTGATTCTCCATTGAACTTTAACACTGGTGACTTGATCTAACTTACAAGATTCAGTCGTACCACAATCAGATTCAACTTGTAATTGCAGTCAGTCAATAATAAAAGTTATAAAGTGGACGTAAGCTTCGTTAACAGTGGAACCACTATAAAAATACCTTATTCATTTACTATTTTCTATGATATACTATTGCTTTTTCTATTTTATTTGCCTTGATAAAAAAGGATGGTGCTTTCATACTCAATCCAAAGTGTTGATCCATTTTCTGTGTTAACAACATCTAATTGAAAATTTGTCTAAAACTTCAAATTAGACGTCTGATTGAAAATTCATACATCTGAATAAGGGTGTTTTTGAACTGATTCTTCTTTGTTTAAATCATGTACAAATTTAGGCGTTTGAATTTGAATTCAGACGTCTGAATACCTGTAATGGTTTTTTATATGAAAAGGCATTTTTTTTGAAAAGACATCTTCTTTTATCAATAGTTGCATATGTTTCAATGGTGATTTCTTTTTAGTAAAACTCTTTAAATGCTATAAATAAGCATGGTTTTTTATCATTTAAAAATAAATTTGCTTACTTGTTTTCTACGCTTTATATTCTTTATGATTTCAAAACGCAATAAAAAACAACTTTCTACTTTCTGATACATAAACGTTCAAATCGCAATCGTCAAAGGAGATTATATGAACAGTGTACTAAAGAGTAACTTATCTGTATTATAAAATAGCACATCAAAGTCAAAAATGGAAATTATTTCTTTTATAAGTTGAAGTCGTGTTGGAGATCTTCAGGCAAAGGTCGAAGTCTGGTTCTGTTGTTCTGGCGGTTGTAATCTGTTCCTTCAAGGTAAGTGAGGGTTGCTTAGTTAAATCCAAAAGGAGTCTATGACTGAACGTAGAAGAGGTACTTTGAACAGTATAAAATCTCTGGTGTGCTTAGCTACTTATTTACTGTTTTGTCGATTATATTATACTTTAATATACGTTATTACACTACAAGGAAAAAGGCATTTTCCGACGGCTGAAAACCGTCGGCGGCCGTCGGAAGCCGTCGGAAAAAGCCGTCGGAAAATAAGGCGTCGGGGTGCAGTAATTCCGACGGCTTCCGACACAGTTCGTCATTTGGATTTCCGACGTCAGAGTTCAACAAACAGCCAAAGCCAAATTCGCATGATGACCTTAACACGATCAGTTGAACTACACCAAGCGGGAACTCAAAATCAGTTACTTCCAGAGCACGCCTTGTATCCAACGAAGGCATAATCTGTGGGCAAATGTTATGTAGGTTTTAAACCCAACAGGATTCAAAGGAAGTCGGAACATCTACGTCGAGTCAGAGCAACTCAAGAACTAACCAAAAGGAGTAGAAGAACCAACCAAGAAAGGCTAAAGGAAAAGGAAGCAAAAACATGCTAAGTTGATGGATCACCAGCGATCCATATGGGTCGCTCGTGGATTCTCCAATCCTCTTGCACCATGATCCGACATGTAGTATAGGAATGATTGCTAAGTTTGATGGAATTCCAAGCTAGTTAGATCGAGAAATGAGCATTCGTCTAATTCCATCAGTAGTTCAATGCAAATAGTCTATGAATCATCATCAAAAAAGGTGACAAGGTATGAACACCACACAAGACAACAAATGCAATTCAAAAGACGGAGTCCAAAAATCCACTAAGTACATGAATTGCTAGCACCATGGATCGCTAGCGATCCATATGATTGTGCTAGAATGTCATAAAGTTTAAAGGAAAGGATGAAGGAGAGCATCCCAAGCAGTTGAATCGTCAAAGACCTAAAAGCTATGAATCGCTAGCGATCCATAGCCTATGGATCGCTAGTCATCCATCAAATTGACTTGGTTGGCTATGAAAATTTCTGTGCACCTTCGTATTTCCAAAGGTAAGCTTCAAGCGTGGCGACCTAGCCCAATAACTCTCCAATCCCTATAAATACAATCCTACCTGCAACATAAACATGATCTTATGGACTGGCTGCTGAAACTCTATAGAGACTACTCTTCATTTTTCTCCTCCCACACAACAGTCATCTATAGGGTTCACTGTGATTCTCCATTGAACTCTAACACTGGTGACTTTATCTAACTTACAAGATTCAGTCGTACTGTAATCAGATTCAACTTGTAATTGCGGTCAGTCAATAATAAAAGTTATAAAGTGGACGTAGGCTTCGTTAACAGCGGAACCACTATAAAAATCCCTTATTCATTTACTATTTTCTATGATTTACTATTGCTTTTTCTATTTTATTTGCCTTGATAAAAAAAGGCTAGTGCTTTCATACTCAATCCAAAGTGTTGATCCATTTTTTGGGTTAACAACATTTGATTGAAAATTTGTCTAAAACTACAAATTAGACGTCTGATTGAAAATTCATACATCTGAATAGGGGTGTTTTGAACTGATTCTTCTCTGTTTAAATCATGTACAAATTTAGGCGTTTGAATTTGAATTCAGACGTCTGAATACCTGTAATTGTTTTTTAAATGAAAAGGCATTTTTTTTGAAAAGACATCTTCTTCTATCAATAGTTGCATCTGTTTCAATGGTGATTTCTTTTTAGTAAAACTCTTTAAACGCTATAAATAAGCATGGTTTTTTATCATTTAAAACTAAATTTGCTTACTTGCTTTCCATGCTCTATATTCTTTACGATTTCAAAATGCAATAAAAAACAACTTTCTACTTTCTAATACATACACGTTCAAATCGCAATCGTCAAAGGAGATTATAGGAACGGTGTACTAAAGAGTAACTTATCCGTATTATAAAATAGCACATCAAAGTCAAAAATGGAAATTATTTCTTTTATAAGTTGAAGTCGTGTTGGAGATCTTCAGACAAAGGTCGAAGTCTGCAACTGTTGTTCTGGCGGTTGTAAATCTATTCCTTCAAGATAAGTGAGGGTTGCTTAGTTAAATTCAAAAGGAGTCTATGACTGAACGTAGAAGAGGTACTTTAAACAGTATAAAATCTCTGGTGTGCTTAGCTACTTATTTACTGTTTTATCGATTTTATTATACTTTAATATACGTTACTATACTACAAGGAAAAAGGCATTTTCCGACGGCTGAAAACCGTCGGCGACCGTCGGAAGCCGTTGGAAAAAGCCGTCGGAAAATAAGGCGTCGGGGTGCAGTAATTCCGACGGCTTCCGACACAGTTCTCCGTTTGGATTTCCGACGATTTCCGACGGCTTCTGACACTTGTCGGAAGCCGTTGGAAAAAATGATCTAAAAGCTGTCGGAAGCCGTCGGAAAAATATATCCTGAAAGCCGTCGGAAGCCGTCGGAAATTTGCTGCATTTTTTCTGTATTTCTGCTGCAATATAGCCTTCCATCCACATTTTCCATACAAATAATATTCCACCAATACTGCAGAATTCAATATATAATATTCCAACCAAATATCAAAAACCAAACTATACACAATTCACCGAACAAAAAATACATAAAATTAAGTCAAAACACATAACCATTACCCAAACTAATGTACAATACATAATAATATCCACAACACCAAATGTTCTATCAATTCCTATATTCCCAACATCCACATAATTATGCAACAAAACAGCTAAGTGTACCATAACATTGTACATAAATCATACAAAACAGAAAAAAACATACCGACCAAAGCAATCAATCAATCTCCTCCCGAACCTGAGCCAGTAGAGGAAGGGAAGCGGCCACCATATTGCTGCATGTACTCGGCAATACGCTTATCTAGCAACTATGTGGTCTCTATGGCCTGCCGACGGTTCTGCTCCTCCAACTGCGCCACTCTAGCCCGCAAAGCTTCGATCTCTGCTAGATCGATCTGAGCTCTAATCTGCCTACCCCGTCTCTGACTGCTGACCTGTAATAAATATTTAATTTAGCCGTGTAATCTCTGTAAGTGTATGTACTGAATTAAAAATATGCATATATATGGCAAACTAAATTAAATAACATGTCTTTTTCGTTATTTTTATTTTTGAAATGACATTCAAGTAACGAATTAATATATTTTGGTAATGCATAATATTTTCATAACGAAGTGACTCAAAACCAATGTACTGAATTTGAAAACTTATATGATACCCAGTATATTATTTACTTACCACTTGATTGCCAAATCCGCATCGTCTGTCATGCTCCGATGGATCCATAACTGACTCAAAAATAACATCCTCCTCATCCGTCATCAGCTGATCTCGACCCGTATCAACAAGGGGTTTCTGGCGCTGCTCCATAAACTTTTCATGCATTAACAAATTTATATCATCATATTTACTTTCATTATATTTTAACAAGTAGAACAATTACTAATACTGCATAAAATGAAATATGCTTACATGGCTCTTGGTGGATTTATCGTCGTGCCATGTATACGAAACTATCTCGTCCGGATTTACATGCTCGACAGCATGCGTACGAGTAAATACGTCCATATAGCCCACGGGACCATGCGCCTCAGCTTCCTGAAATTGATTTTTACATACAATTATTGTACATTTGAAATTATATAACACAAACTATTTACAACTTGCATTCAGTAAATTTACCAACTCCTGCCGATACTGCTGAAATGACTTCGACCCTCCGCGATGAGTGACGGGATTTTTATTTCTATTTGCAGAGTTTCTTTCTGACTCTGCCTGTACATTCAAAATTTGATACATTATTTATCGATCGTGTATTTTTTGATATTTACTACCAGTCAAATAATTTTAAAAAATTAGTATACTTGCCTTCGCCTCGTCAGTTTTCCAGTATCCCAACCATGCTTGCCAAACGCTCTCCCCCATCCAACGTGGTTTCTTACCTGATTTCTTAATTTTGGATATCGAGTCCCTATATTTTTTACGCATCTTCTTCATCCAATACCCTCGTGCCAACTGCATATCATCTGTCTAAATGTCTATCTCAACATGTGTTTCACGCTAAAAAGCAAAAGGAATATTAAACTGTAAACGATAAATAGTAAAAAAAATTACAAAAACGAATTAAAAATAGAAAATAGAAAAATATACTTACTAGGATATCCTACCAAATACACTCTACTATGTGGGGAGGGATGTTATCCCACTTCGGCCAACACGCACTCATCCTACTCCGATAAGAAGCTCTAGAAATGTCCAACACAACCTTCGAGAGAAGTAGGTCGAACCCCCTATTTTTAAATATGATACAGATAATTACGTATGTATATCAAAAAAATAAAATAAGATGCTGAATAAAATTTAATTCTTACCCCTCTGCTCTATGTACTAATGAAACTATAAGACGTTGTGATGCTTGCGATGGAACACTGCCATCGCCTCTTGAAGATCGGGAAGAGCTCCTACCTCTAGATGACATTACGATAATCCTGTGACATATATACACATCATTTCAAAAGGGAATAATAACATGATAATGAAGTATATTTCATATGTAAATGACATCAACGGTATAAATTGCTAAATTAATGACTGAAATGGAAATAGAAATGGAAGTGTGTTATACCTGATTCATAATGGGTCTCATGTTCCGACGGTAAGTAGATTACATTGCATTTTTAATAAAAATTGCTAAATAAATGACAAATGGAAATGACATAAAACATGTAAACAATGGTAAACGTACAGATTTGGTTTTATAGTTACATCAATTTCATAATACATCAAGAATTCAACATAGTTACATCAATTGAAAAAAAAATTCAGATTTGGATTTTAATCAATCATCGTCGTCTTCTGATTCAGATTCGGTCTCGTTTTCTACGATATTTTCCTCTGCACTGTCAAACGCTTCTACCAAAACATTTGATTCATCGATCAAAGGACCAAAATCTGTATGATCGTCTGTAATTATTATTTCGTTATTTTCCTCAAGATCTGCTTGATAAGCTTGTTCATCTGGAATATTCTTCCCATCGAATGTAAATCTGACCTTTGTTTTAAAAACTGTAGCCCAATCTGCTTTATCTCTTTTTAGAGACGGATAAGGAGCGTAATAAACTTGCAATGCTTGTTTGGCTAGTACAAAAGGATCGTACTTGTGATAGTGCGATGTATGCTTTATTTCGATAAGATTATAATCCTTGTGCACATTAATTCCAGAACCTGGAACATTGCTAAACCAATTGCATCTAAATAGAAACACCTCCTCTGCGGGTCGTGAGAAATATGTCAGTTGCAAAATTTGTGTTAGAACGCCATAAAAATCATTTATGTGATTTTCTGGATCGTCACTACCTTTTACAAATACACCAGTATTATTCGTTAATTTTTCTGCACCGTATTCTTTGGTGTTAATTTATATCCATTGACGAAATATATTGGATATGTCTTGACCACTCTTTTTGGTCTCATCGCAAGATGTTTCAACCCTTCATCAATAACACAATTTCTCGGCTCATAAACGTAATTTGAAAACCAACCGGAAAATTCTTTACTGAGATCTCCGTTCGGATGTTCACGTTCATAAACACTGTATATATAAATAAATTATTACATTAGGTTATATACGCGCATGCATTATAGAAAAGAATAAAACACAAATTATTATTTCAGATTACCTAACAAACAGTGCAACCTCGGCACAATTTAGAAGAATATAAGTGTGTGCTACATGAAGATCTCTATCGTCTAGCCATATTTCTACACATTTTCCAGAAGGCCGACCATATTGTCTAAAAATAGATAACATTGCTTGAGTGGACTCTTGTTCGTCGCCTTCGTCATTACAAGGAACACTTTCAAATGATATATTCACATGGTCACTGAAATAGTGAGAGAAAAAGAACGAAGCTTCTTCTTCGATGTAAGATGTACATATCGAACCTTCAACTCGTGCTTTTTGCCTCACTTGTTTTTTCAGATGATTTAGATATCTATGCAAAATTAATTTACATTAACTTCATGGTCGAAAATGCAATTAAATTATGTGATAACATATTACATACCTCTCAAATGGATACATCCATCCATATTGGACAGGACCTCGAAGTCGTGCATCAGATGGGAGATGAACAGGTAAATGTTCCATTACATTAAAAAAAGCTGGCGGAAATATTTTCTCTAATTTGCAGAGCAATATAGGAATATCTACTTCAAGTTTACGTAAACGTTGCACTTTTAAAGTAGTCGAACAAAGCTCTTTGTAAAACATACTAAGCTCCGTTACTACCTTCCAAACTTTTAACGGCAGTAGTTCTTTGAACATAACGGGAAATAAATTTTCCATCATTATGTGACAGTCGTGGCTTTTCATTTCGCTCAATCTACCGTTTTTAAAGTCAACACATCTACGAAGATTTGATGATATTCCATCAGGAAATCTTAACCCTTCCACCAATTTCAACACAATTTTAACTTGATTATTATCTAATTCGTAACATGCTTTGGGTTTTTTACTGTCATTTGGTTGCATATGAAGCTCATGACGTTTGCATAATTCTTCTATATCGCGTCTTGATTTCAAATCATCCTTCGTCTTCCCTTTCACATTCAAAATTGTGTTAAAAACATTATCAAATACATTTTTCTCATTGTGCATCACGTCTATATTATGACGAAGCAGAAGATGTTTCCAATACGGCAACTCCCAAAAATAGTTTGTTTGCACCAGTTATGAACAATCGATTTGCCTTCAATTTCTGTTTGCACTCCAGTTTCATATATCTTTGGATAGTCCCTAACAAGTTCATATATGTCTTCGCTTGACCATATCGTCGGTGGTTGTCTGGTTTCTACTCTATTAGCTAAAAAAAATTTCTTGTCTCCTCTGAAGGGATGATTTACATGGAGAAAATATTGATGACAGTCAAACCATGACATTTTATTACCATGAGGTAAAGAAAACGCTCGTGTTCCATCCATGCAATATGGACATGCTAGACGACCAGCAGTACTCCATCCTGAAAGCATTGCATAGGCAGGAAAATCACTTATAGTCCACAACAAAGAAGCAAACATATGAAATTTCTTCTTCTTGGACACATCGTATGTTTCTACTCCTTCGTTCCACAATATTTTTAACTCCTCAATCAACGGTTGTAAATATACATCGATTCCTTGTGTCGGATCGTCGGAGCCGGGAACGACAACAGTAAGAAACATATATTGCGTTTTCATACACATCCATGGAGGTAAATTATACGGTGTGACGATAATGGACCAGGATGAATATTTAGAACCAAATTAAGAAAATGGCGAAAAACCATCCGTATATAATCCTAATTTAACATTTCGACTCTCCGCTGCAAAATTTGGATACGTTTTATCAAAATGCTTCCATGCTTCTCCATCGATCGGATGTGTCAACGTACCCTCTTCCTCCGTTCTCACACTATGTCATCTCATATTAGATGCAGTTACAGAAGATGCATATAATCTTTGAAGCCTTGGAGTGATGGGTAAGTAATGCATATGCTTGTACGGAACTTCTTTCCCCTTCTTTTTTCTTGGTTTGTATCTCTCCTGATTACAAATTTTAAAATTTCTAAGGTTTGCGTCTTCTTTCCAAAACAACATGCAGCCTTTTAAACATGTATCTATTTTCTGATAAGGTAAACCAAAAGCCGACATAAGTTTTTTAACTTCATAGTGATTTTCATACAGTAGATTATCGGGCGGCATATGTCTTTTTTTTGCAGCTTGTACAATAGCCGTAAACTCAGCTTCAGTGATGTTGCATTTTGACTTCATCACAATGTATTATGCGATTACTGACAGCTGAATGCCTCTTTTACAACCATCCCAAATAGGTTTCTTAGCAGCATCTAGTAAATCATAAAAAAAATTACTTCAATATTTGGTTCTTCAACATTTCCATCATCGTTGTCAATTTCAACCATATGAAACATTGATCGTGCTGCATCTTCGACCATATTTTCTATACGGGTCGTCGTAACTGCTTCGTTAACGACACTTTCAGACTCTACAGAAGTATTTGCTACAACTTCTCCATGCCGATCCCAAACATAATACTCAGGTACGAAACCGTTTTGGTATAAATGAACTTTCACAATGTCTGGTAACAAATACTTCAAATATCTACATTTACTACACGGACAACGAATTTCTGAATCGTATCCGTTATTACTTAAAGCGAATTCAACAAATACGTTTATACCATTATAAAAATCTTCTTTTATTGAGCCTCTCAGTCCTTTTCTTTGGTACATCCATCTACTCCGATCAACAAAATAATCAATCATTTTTCCTATTTGAGAAAATGAGTCACATGTTCAAAATTTAATATTTATTTTCAAGAATACAAATTCGAAAAAGATTATTTTCATAGTCGTATAATATTTGAATATAACGAACTATTTCACAAATTAAAAAATATTTTCAAATATGACACGTTTTATTTTTTAACGTATCAATACAAAATTTTGTACAAAAAGATATTTTTTTTCCATGGTCAGGCATCCTACTTCCCATTACAAACACAGTAAGCATTTACATTTCGTATATTACTTCGTCTCAAACGATTCAACAAAATTTCAGCAGCATTTCCCTTTTGTTCCCTGCATTGTACACAAATGCGTGTACGCAGGAAACAAAAAGAAAAGTTAGGCCGAAATTTTATGAACCGTTTGAGACGAAGTAATATACAAAATATAAATGCTTACTGTGTTCATAACTTGTTTAATACAGGGACAAATTCAACAAACATTGTACCAGATGAATATAAATGGTCGTTTTTTGATAAAAACGACTATTTATATAACGATCATGTACAACACTCATCAGACGGGGCCAAAAACTCTATAAGGGACATTAGTTAATTAAATGTGCGCATTTTACGAAAAAATACAGTTTTACTAACTGTTCACATTTACAAAAATATATTTTAATTTAACACATTTATTCGACGTATTACATCAACTTAAAGCTGGTTTAACATTTTTGTCATTTTTCAACGCACACAATTATAATTTAGACTCATGCATTTTTTTGTTGCATAAGTCAATACGTGCACAATATAATACTCCTAGCTCGTGCATTCATTTTATCTTATTCCAACTAACACAATACAATAATAGCAGCGCTACACACATATACAATTGTAGAATTAAGGCATAAACAACGATTTACATATACACGAACAACGACAAATTATACATGTTTTTCATAATTTCATGATAAAAGATGAAATAGGTATACCATGAAATGTTAGAAACTATTATAACACTATTGAAAACAATTTCAATCACCAATTAGCCCTAATTTATCAACTTATGCAAATCTAGAAATAGGGTAAAAATTGAATTTTTCGCGAAAATAAGATATTACACCTGAGCTAGAAAGCGAGAGAGGTTGAATTCGTAGTCGGGAAGGATGTAAAAATACGAAATTAGTATTGGAGGCTTGGAGAGTGAATTTGGAAATTAGGGATTAAGATTTTAAATTTGATGAATGGGGAAAAAGAGGCTCGGCTGGGTCAGAAATACGCGATTTTTCGACTGCTTCCGACGGCCGTCGACGGCCTGTCGGAAGCCGTCGCCGCCCCCCTCGCTATTTAGCCATTTTCTAGTAGTGCTAGTTGTTTTGATTATATTAGCCATATACGATCCAAAACTTATATCATAATCATTCCATCAAAATGTAGAAGAGAAGCGAGAAGATAAGGCTATGTTTGGTTTACCGTTTTTAGTTTTGAGTTTTCGTCCTTACAAAAATACGAACAACGCATGTATATTATGAAAAATGACCATTTTAGAAAACGAATTTAACACACAAAATAGAAAACAACTTTTTTTCATTTTTCGTGTTTTGAGAAAAACGGAAGCACGAGCAACAATTCATCCTTCCGTCGTTCCTCCATCCATTTCGTGGTCCCCTCCAATCTTCCGTTTATCCCTTTCGACCTCCCTTTGTTCTTCTCATATTTTGTAATTAACATGGAAAACTCAAAACATAAAATACAAAATAAACCAAACGACCCCTAAGATTTGAGATTTTCCAACATGGAAAAAAATAAATAAAGTCATTTCTAATTTTATATGTTAAAATCATTTTCAAAATCGACTGTTTTCAGCTTACTTGTCTTTTCCCCTACATTTTAAAATACATTGTTGAAAACGCTAATGGAAAACTCGGTTTGAAACCAAATACTAATTAAGTTTTAAAATTTTGCATTTTGACTTTGAAATAAAAAATAAAAAAAATACGAAAATTCGAATTTTGATGAAAACGAGAGTATGAGTTCGAAATTTTAGATATTCAAAAGGTTTTTAAAAAAAATGAATAATTTTTAATTATTTTATTAATTAAATATAATTTAAATCGTTAAATTGATCTAATGATTAACCCATATGTTAAATGGGTTAAATCAAATTGACCATTGCACTAAATGGATCCATTGATAGATCCAGTCAGATTGCTTGGACAAGACATAAGTAGTTGATGGTGGGACTGACAAGTGCAGGACGGCAACGAGTAAAGATGAGGCTGAAAATGCCTAGGAACAGGGGAGGTGAAGCTGTTCGAATTAGCAGCAGGTGGATCAGGGTGGCCTTGACAGGT
This sequence comes from Allium fistulosum, assembly GCA_030737815.1. NCBI lineage: Eukaryota > Viridiplantae > Streptophyta > Magnoliopsida > Asparagales > Amaryllidaceae > Allium > Allium fistulosum. Next base: position 211,583,592 of record CM060907.1, read on the forward strand.
AGCAAGTACCATTATGAGAACAATATTAATCCATAACTGGACCTAAAGCGAAGCCCAGAAGTGTTAACCGGGTCCAAAATAGAGATGTCATTAACCGAATTGGCATTACCGAGCAGTTTATCACTAAGCGGCAATGGCGGAGATAAAATGTCAGCTGTTTTCAAGATGGCACAATGTTAAGCTTTGGCTCCTTTTGTTTTAGGCTTCTTCTTAAGCCTAGATACTTGATTTGTTAATTAGAAGTCGTTAGCTCTTTAACAGACTCAGAATTATTCTTGTGCGTTCCATCTTCATTTCGATCCAATGCATCCAAAACTGAGAATTTGTTGGAAGTCTCCATTGATATAAGGTTTTGGAACGTATTTAATGTCGTATGGACCATTTTTTGAGTATCATGCGAATGGGTAGCCCCAGCTAAATATTCAAGTTGCGTTTCAGATGGGCCAGATAAGAGTGAAGCAGCCCATGAAGCATTGGGTTGGGTATATACCCTGATCGACAAGGTTAGCGCTCTTTGGGTTAGAGCGTTGTCAGGCTGACGACAAGTGGCTTCTATACATTTGACTAAAGCACTACTTATTTGCACAAATACATTCCAGTCATAAAAAGATCATTTCATTCTTAAATATCCTTTCAATCGAGACAGATCATTGACTAGTAAACATCTATACACACGCACACACTTTTGCTTCCTATTTTTTGAATTTTTGAAATAACTAAAATTTCATTCTTAAATGCACATTGATTTTGGTTCTAACAGGATAGGTCATTTTGAAATCAGTATATCTGAATGCGATGGTTATTTTGAAATCAGTATATCAGTATTTCTATTACTGTTTAACTTACTTATTTTAATACTAAGTAATAAAAAACAACCAAACAAGAGTAATCAATACGAAAGTAGTCAAAAGAGTCAAAGTTGCATGCGTTGAGCAAACTGATCATCCCAAGTCCAAAAACGGGCCCCAAAATAAAAAAGATGTGGAGTGGCGGAGGAATCGAGAGGGAAACACTGAACGGCAGGTCGTGGGCCCCTTGTCCGTGACACAAACATACATTTTTATTTTTATTTTTATTTTTATTTTTGTTTTTAATTCCAACTTTTTGTTTGCATTGAGATCATCGCCTCCATGTGAATGTGAACGTGCCGATTCATCAACACTATTTCCACGTGGTTACAAAAGCAAGACCCGTTGCCGTTCCCACTTTGGTTGGCCGCCTAACGTGTTTTTCACATAGCTCCCTCCTTTTTAATTCTTTTTAATTCTCATGTAATATTATTATGGAGGAATTAATTTAAAGGACAAAGATTTGTATATTTTTTGCCCCAAGGACACAACCTCAATTTTTGTTAGTCACCAAATCTAATCTGCATAAATCATGATATTCTTTAGTTTTATTATATAAGATTAAACAATATTTTTTTCATACACAAATGGTGTGAGAGCGAGAATAAATTAAGTTTAAATATTTGGTTTTATATCTAATAAAGCCTTTTGCACCTCTGCTATTTTCTGTTACATCTCCGTTATAACTTTTTGCACCTCCACCGCTATATAATCGCTAAACGTTTTAACCGCACAGGTTGAGAGTCAATAAATTTATTAGTGATGAATTTTATTTCTATAGTTTGTCTCTCTAAGAAAATACCAAGTTGCATACCTCATTATAGATTGAGATTAAAGAGATGTAAGATAATAAAAAATAAACTCAATGTCTTTTAGAGCATCTCATCAAAGAGTATACTAAATTTTCACCAAATTGTCTGACATAAATAATACCACATAATTGCAACGACATGCTATAAGCTAATAATTATGCACAACATTCTATTTTTTGAAACATAGTTGTGAAATATATAAACTTTAATTTTATGAATTTATAAATTAAAATGTTACCTTAAGTTATTTGTCTTCTTTTGAAAGATAAAAGGCACTTTAGCGCTTTTACCAGCTTGAGTGCATGAAATCTATGTTTCTGAATTTTTTTCGAAGTTGATGTAATTCCTTTCATAAAAGTACTTCTTGCAAATTACACAAAATTTAATTTTGTTAACAATATCAAACATGGTAAATTAACCAAAAAATATCAAAATTATTTTAATTGTTATAGAGCATTACTAATAAATATTTTAAGAATTTCTAGCTTGTAATAAAAAATAATAAATTAATGAAGATTGGTTGATAATTACTTGTACATATATGTACTCATAGATGGAAGGACTACATTTTCCAAAAAAATATGGGCCAAAGGCAGTGATGAACAAAAAAATTAGACGTGAAAAAAAAACGCTCTAAATTATGTTCATAGATATTATTGGCAATGTTATAAATCACTGATATAGGATAATTCACATATTATCCCTTTTTTCTAGCCATAATTACTGAATATCCCTAAAAAAAAATTTTAGAAAGGCCAAATATCATAAACTTGAACAAAATATAAATAAAGGACAAAAATTTATTTTTGTGTCAGTTTTGCTGTAAAATATAGATTTTTATTTTTGATGTCAATACCAAACCTAGTACCTGTAGATATTAATTTTCTTTAACTAAAGAAACTTTATTTGAAGATGCAACTGAAAAGCGAGCGGGAAATGTAGCCAAATTAGAAAATAATGAATTGACAATAAAAAATAAACCTACAAGAGACTTAAACTGATCCATTTATATTTATATATTGTGATCAATAGTTAAACTAACATAAAAGCTTCATATAAACTATGACTCGAGGGCTTAATAGACATGTAGATCATACATTTCTTTCTTAATTTATTGTTCTTCGATATTTTGGTTTTGTTCATTAATTTTAATGTATTTCATTATTTTAAATATTATCACAAGCATATGAAAATTTGTTTTTTATATTTAAATTACTATTTAAAAGCATAGAATAAAAGAAATAAAAAAATTTATGCTTATTTATTTCAAAAAATTGAAAATTGTAAGGTCATTGAATTTAAACTTTGATTTTCATTGAAACTTCTAAGTAAGAACCGACTTAGTAGGAAGAAAATAAAGATTCTTAAATGAATAAAGTAATTTCTAAATATATTATAGGAAAGTTGGATTTAAACTTGGGTGCTTGAGATAAAAATGGGTCACACGAAGTGGATTACTTTTATAACATAAAAGTGTGGTTACATATTTGAACTTGTGACTTCCTGAAAGTACATTGAATCAAGGAGAGTAGAGTAATTAAATTCTAAAATTAGGGGAATAAAGAAAAATATTTTGTGAGATAAAACTTATCTGTATGTGTAGCGCAAAATCAAAGTTTTGAGTAGTAGAAACAGGACATCTAGTAATGTAGTCTGTGGATAATCTCAACAATTCCAATTCAACAAAGAGAATAAAAAGAAAATCAAAGGATACAAATTACAGACAAAAGGAAGGAAACAACACATCGATATAACGAGGTTTGGCTATACCTACTATTATCCAGTCTTTTAGCCAGGACGAATTCAAACGAACTTGATGAGTCGGACTTGAAAGTTATCGAGGTAGGAAGCCCAATGAAATAGCTAACAAGCCCATAAACTAAGTACAATCAAGACTATAAGGAAAGTGTAAAGTCATCTCGAAGTTCAACCACTTCAAACCATCAAAGTGATGGTTCAATACCGATCCATATAATTTCATCCATACCACCTAAAACTCCATCTACTACTAAACCAAGGTGATGACAACCCCTTTCAAACATCAAAACATCGTTCACATGCAATTCATCATCGAGCACCTCGAGCACCTGAAGTCAGGAACTCCATTCCACCACCGATCAAACTTATTGACCCAGAAACAAGCTTCTAGCAAAACAATCAAGATTGAAAACATGAATCTAACAACAAGTCACATCCACATAAGGAAATGGAAGAGATCCATAAGTCAACCTTATGGATCAGTACCGATCCACGCCTATGGATCGATACCGATCCCTGATATTTGCTGACATGACCATAACCTTTTCATGCTCAACTACTGCTGGACGTGGAGAACGTGGCTACAATCGTGGTGGAGGAATTTCCCACGACCTACAGCTATAAATAGAGGTGGAGGGGGTCATTTGAAAGGATCCTTTTCGAGTTGTTTACCGATTTACTGTAATTCCTTTGTAATCCCGAGGATCCATGCCGATCCATAAGAATAGAAGCAGTAAACATCTAATATAATCAATTGAAAAGCTAATTGGACGTATGCATCAGTCAGCCAAACCACTATAAACTCAGTGTGTGTAACGTCCCGTAATTTTCAACTTTCGAAAATTCGACATCGATACTCACTTTATCGACTGCCGAGCCATCGAATGCCGGAAACCCGAAAAGTTATGGTTTTAAAAAGAAGAAAAAGGTAGAAGAAGAAGAAAAGAGTAGAAGAAGAAGAGAAGAACAACAGAAAACACAGAACAGAAAACAATATCAGAATCTTACACATAGTAGCGGAACAATATATAATATATAACACTAGTCTTTTAAAACCAAGAACTATATCAGTTTATACATACATCAATCATCAGAGTCAATATACAACAATGGACAATTATATAAACTTGTCCTCATACAGAATACACAGCGGAATAAATATATCAGATACAAATACTACGCCTCGCCATCCAGCTTGCTTCCAAAGCTCCAGAATATCCTGATAACATAACTCTAGGCTGCCCGTGTGGAAATTGGTGGGCACCCAGAGTTTAGAAGGGAACAATAAACTCCGAGTCAGTCATGGTGACTGGTGTGAGATCGTAAAACAGTTATTTTTCACAAAGAAAATAAAACAAATTCGCAATGCTTTTGGAAAATGAAACTACCATAAGACCTCCCACCACACACACAATGCAAACGCAGAATTGGAGGAGATTTCTTCTTATGATAGTCAAAGATGCTTACTACGCAAAAATCAAATCCTTTTTGATATTATTATTAGTGCATAGTGTAGAAAACATTTCGAAAGTATAATACTAATCTTAGCCAGCATAGACATTCCGAACTATGCCTACTATAGCTACCATCCAAACAGTGGTGACCACCATAAGTGAATGATAGGTTCTACAACTAAAACCGTACAAGTCACGTATTGTTTCTTTGGATTTCCAACAAATGGTCAGGCTAAGGAACTTCCTATCCACGATGGGTACGTCCCTGGAATAGACGACCCGAGAACCTAACCGGATCTCTGCCAACACAAGGCCGGGTTACCTCTGCAAAAATAGGTAACTACTGACACGCGTATGCCATCCCTCGATCGTCACCGATCTTCCCGAGGATCCCCGATTCGCAACAAACCACATAGTAAAAATGCAGCAAACACATAGGTTAAGTATCTGGGCTCCATACCATGATACCACCTTTATCAAGAAGGAATGACATACACTAAGGGGCGCTACTCCCTAGAACCTTGCCGCATTCTTCCTGTTTTGACCATTTCCGGGGTGTGAGGCTCGACGAAGTCTCGTCCACAAAGCTACGCTTTCTACAAAGCCATGCTTCGGGTCAAACAAAATGATCAACCTATGATCACAAAGGTATAAGATCAAACAAATGATCATATCGCAAATGATCAAACACTGATCATTTCACAGCAACACTCAGTATGCCACGTTACCAAATTGGGATATATCGCTGATAAATTTCAACTACATAACCTCTGAGCTCGTACGTCTCAGAGAAGGGTGTTAAGCTAAGAGAATAAATTCTCCGCCACCAACAGAAATGTATTTGAAAGAAATCAGCTTTATATCTCAAATTGTAACGTCAGACACACAATCCATACAAGTCTGTTCCGGGATCGAACAGAACCGAAGGCACTTCTCACGAAGCCCTTGCAAATCCGGATAATTTTCAATCACGTCCGGACTTCCCGTCACTAAGGGTGATAAAACCTCTAAACCGGAGATCAGCCGATGTAGAGTAACTCGACGGTAATCCTTCCGTTTTCAAAAATATCCGGTCTTCAACACCGGTCTTCTAATGCAATTCATAACGACGTATCACATATTCGGAATGGGTTATACGACCCCATGGTCCTTTCCCGGCTAACCCGAATAGTGAGCGATTATTCAAAAATAAGTGTGGCATTCAAATTCATCCAATTCACAACAAATACCATTCAAGGTAATTATTGATTGTCGGTTATTTAACTATCAATAAAGATGCGCAACATCATCAGATTCCAAATAATTTTCCCAAATTATTTAATCTTCCAAAAAAATATCTTTACTAGATATATAATTTCCACACTTAACCGTTTGAAAACAATTTCAAATCAATTTCCACATTTCATTTTATCTTTGAAGATAAAATCTCAAAACAGTTCATTTCATATTGGAAAAGCATTTCCATACTTATTTAAAAATAAGTATTTCACAAATCTATTTATTTTCAACACTTGGAAAATATTCGATATACTTAAATCAATATTAAGTATATATTTCATTCTTTAAGGAAATCATTTGAGTCAAAACAAATGTTGCGTAAAACATCGTTACGACGACTCGAAATCACTAGTATAGGGATTCGGATTTTTAAGATAGATATATAAATCCCAATACTACATAAAAATATTTCCTTTCGGAAATCATTTACTATAACAACAATGTTATAGTCCACCATTTCCTTATATTTCTCGAAAACATCTATTTCAATAACAAGTGTTGAAATCTATGCTTTCGATTCATAATACATTTTTAAAACATCGTTAAAAACAATTTAACTTCATTTTAAAATATCACTTCTTCAAAAATGAATCCATTTTATTTAACAATATATTCACTGTCCAAAATCGTGAATATACTTTACTAACCAAATTTCAGTCTTTTCTACACATTTATTTTAAGGATAATTCGCTATCCAAATCGCGAATACATTTCCTTTAATAACCTTCTATGTTAATTTATCAAATTAAATTGGTTTCGAATTTATAAAACAACGTTTATAAATTCTCTTTTATTTTTATTGTATAACCACTTTGATTTATAAATCTTCCTTTTTATTAACTTCGATCAATATTCCATTTAAAGGCAAAAACCCAATTTATAAGTAAATTTCTTATAATCTTTTATTCTATAATTCCATTCATTTTATAACTTCATACTTTATAAATCTATAAACTTCAAATTTTATAAATCTATAAACTTCAAATCTTCACAATTTATAATTCTATAAATTTCCTATCTTTACAACTTATAATTCTATAAGTTTCATATCTTTACAAATTTAACACTTATAAAAACTCGTTTAAAATTCCAATAATTTTAATTGATAAATATCAATTTTGTACATCTTTTATATACATCGTTTTTAATAATTCAAAAATTCGAATTTAAACTATCTTATAAATTACTTAACTATTTATTTCAAAAATCATCTTTTGGTTATCTTTCACAAACATTATAATCTCCATAACTTTAAATTTATAACATTTATTTATTTAAAGTAAATCAATTCAAAATTTCAAATAAAACGTATATTTAAAAATCTCTTTTAAAGTTAAAATCGTTATTTTTAAACTTCAAAATTTTGAATCCAATGATGCAACGCATCAATTAGTCCATCAAAACATCAAACATCATATATCATCATATGATAACAGAATATATATCAACATCTGTAAATAAATAAATACAGTTGAGGAATCCAGTTGGATCCCCCCAACTTGTTTCCCTGCATCCAAAGACGTTAGCACAATACCAATTCCACTTCGAGGTGGAATATCGCGGTATATGGGTTTTATAAAAATATCCGCTTACTAACGGCGCAATAGGGTCTCATCCGCTATACGAGGCGGGAAATCAATCAATCCAATATATACATATGTCAATATGTATATATTGCTATATATATAGATATATCCTATTATATCTAATACAAACAGCAATCAATCAGTCAATCAAAATCCAACTTCATTTGAGTGAGAAAAATCTCACCTTAGCTTTTTAATTTGCAATCCATTTCCATTCCGATCATTTCTTCATTGTTTCCGACCTTGTATAAACAATTTATATGATTTTATTAATATTTATACTGATTGAACAATTTATTTCCATTTTACCATTTATTTTACTTTAATCTAGCTGATGATTCAAATGTAATGGATAATTTAAATTTCAAACTAATCTCCTTTTTGAAAATCCTTTAGTAATTAAAATAAATTTTAAATAGGTTAACTGAACAATTTATTCACCCATTCCATTATTTAAAAATAAGCCAGTGATTTAAATAGATATTTGTATATTTATTATTTTTCTTCCTTACTGTAATATTTTACTTTCTTCAAATCTATATATATTTAAAAATAATCTATACAGATAAAAAATCAAGTTTCGAATAACCTAAATCACTGTTAAAAAATTCTAGTTAAAATATTCAACAAATTCTCTAGTTTAAATTAAAAACAAAACAGCTACCTTACTGGAGACGAACAGTGCCACCACACTCACGACGAACCTGACCCATCGCCGTACCAACGATCAACATCGCCGCCTTCACCATGGATCGCGTGCCCACGACCGTTTCGCCATCTTCGACGCGAGCAACTAGCTCGAGTTTCCCCAAATTCGAATGCCCCTTCGTCGAAGTCGCCGCCTCGATGTTCGACTTGAAGCTGCCGCACCCTCCTGCGAACACGCCTCGCGACCCCCAATTGCCTTCACCCCGAGCGATCTTGCTCCTCCTCGAGACCACGACGTGCGCATGCCCAATCGCGAATCGCCACGAACTGCTCAACATCGACACGAGGCCCCAGATTCCAATCGCCTCCCCTCCATTTCGAAACGTGATGCCGGAAACAAACCCAAACCCAACAGTCGCTCTGGCGATCGCCTCTCGCGTGTACGAGCTCCCTGGCCTCGCGATTTCGTTTGCGCCTCATCCGATTTGATTATTGTTTGTAGAGAGACTCGGCCATTGTTTTTCTTTTGAACGAGAGAGGGAGTTTGTGAATAAAATGAAGGGACGGGGAGTAGATGTAAGGGACTGTGATGATTTAAAAATGTAAGGAGCCATACTTGCACGATTTATCTCGTGATTCTCGGCTTGATTAAAGGCTGAAGCAAGGGAGATAACGTGTTTTGATATTGACACATTAAAATTTTAATTTCAAATTTTACTCGATTAAATTTCAAAGCCTTTACCTACCATGCGGTCACATATCCACTCCGAAAAAGATGAAATTGGAAATCCAGTAATAATTCAATATTACGGACCCAATGAAACTGGTTTCGTCGAATTCCGAGACTGTGCCTCGGACGGCTATTTTTAAATATCGATTCGAACAATTAAATTCAAAACTGAGCAAAACAGTTTAAAATTCAATTCTGAAAGTTCGATTATCTTCGGTATTATCTATACGAATTTTAAAAGCTTTTGAAATATTTTTCTTCAGCTAAATATTGAAGATTCAAATTTTTATTCAACATTCACTAGATTAAATTTTAAAGTTTAATTGCAAATTTCAAAATTATATCGGGGATTCAAATTAAATCATCATTCAAATATTTAAAATTAATTAAATATTCTCAAATTAATTTGTTCAAAATTCAGGGTCGTTACAGTGTGTATCATCTTAACTTCATTTTCATTTATTATTCTTTAATTTTCTTCTCTAATATAATCTTTAGGGTCTTTATGCCATATTTTGGTATAAATACTTACGTCCTCGAAGCCGACAACCTTGAGTATTTCTTCACTTCAAGTGGAAGTACAACAATATAAGAAGAATAATGGTGCAAGGATGAAGACTGCTTTGGAGATAAGATCGAAATCTTTTCGGATTTACTTGATTTGATTTCAACACAAATTAAGCATAATGACACTTGTTTCACATATATCCATATTTGATTGATTGCTTAAATCAATTAATATATTATCTTAAATTAATTGATTACCTTTCCTACTTGCTTCATATATTTAATTGATTACCTTTCCTACTTGCTTCATATATTTAATTGATTGCATGAATCAATTAATATATCTTTTCAATATTAGTGTTTAGAGTATAATTGGGTCATCCAAATTAAACAATATAGTATAAGATGAGAAAACCTTTGAATGAACCTTTTAGAATTACCAATATACCCTCGCATCTTTTTGATAAAACAATTAAATAAAACATGGTATTTTGGTATTTTCAATTGTTCAAACCATCACTTTTTATTAGATTAGTACGATTCAAATATTTTCCAAATAAGAAAGGAAAAGTATTAATTGATTCACTCAATTAATCTACTAGGCTATACATAGAAAGAAAGTAATCAATTGTAAGATGATATTTTGTTCAAAGGAAACAAATTGGTTATATAATCAATTAATTAGTCAATTAATTTATAAGTGAGGAAAGAAGCCTATTTATGAATTTATTTATTTTGCAATATGGAGAATGAAGATATTTGGCATGGAGAATCAAATCAAGTAAAGGAAATTTATGAAAACTAAGATTACTGTTACCATTTTCATTAAATCAAATCATGGAATTTGGAAATATTGTAAGGCAATAATGAAATTGATTTTCTTAGTCTCCAAGTAATTCCTTCATTATTAAAATTAAGGAAGTTTATCATTATATTTGGGTGAGAGTGCATCCACCATTATCCACTGCTTCAGAAAACCCTAATATCCGCAGTCAAATTAGGGATTTAGAGCTAAGTCTTTATAGAAATTGATTATTCAATTTATAATTATAGTTTAATCTCTCCACTTTACTACCTATAATTTTGTAATCTCTCTCTTGTACTCTCTTTCTTCAATAGAATAAAGAATAGTTGTTGGATCCATAGACATGGCAATGTGGTAAAACCATGTTAAATCTTTGTGTTTTCCACTCTTATATTTTTCTTTATTTGGTGATTACCGTTCATTGAATTAGTTAATTAATAATCAACAAACTAGATCCTTTTGTTGCTTCCATGTCAAAGCTTTGCATAATAGATTGGTATTAGAGCAATAAATTTTGAAAAATAGATTGGTATCAAATCTAGTTGTCTTGTTCTATATTAGTTATCAATGGCTAATTATAACAATCCGCCTTTTCAGCCTCCAAATTTCAATACTAATACAACCACGGTATTTATGTGCCAAACACCTAAGTGCTGGAAAGGCAGATTGTTAGTGTAAAAAAATGAAAACGAACAAGAGAGAAGAAAACAAAATATCATAATCTCACAATGGAATTATAATATATAATATATAAAGACAGTACATAATGCTACTCTAAGATACATAGCATTTCAAAGTTACAATCCTAAGTATTATCATTAGCTTGGACATTTATAACAACATGTCCTCACAAATGCTTATATATATTATAGTAGTCAACAGAAATAAGAGTACTATGGTAGGTGAAACATCCAGCTCATCTCCTTGAGCTCCAAAGAATATTCAACTAAAACCTACTTTTCTTAAACTGCTCGAAAGAGCACTCGAGGAATTAAGGTAAAGATAAAACCATGAGTCAGACATAAGCCCGCTGTGAGAAACTCAAGAAATATGGTGCACCATATAACAATATATTTTGGGACCATTTGAATTACCTTAATGATTTCCCTCTCAAAAGAAATAAAACCATCTAATAAGTACATATGGCGATCTAATAGATAGTGTCTAGAGTGTAGAATACAAATCATAAAATAGCCTTGTTACTTGCATCTCACAACAAAACAATATTGGAAGTACAACTAAAACTGCTAAGGTACGTTCATATATGGATTTCCATAGAGGTCTTCTCAGTAAACTGAAGCCAGCCTCCTAACAAGGCTTTGAAATTACCTTCCAAAACCATGCATATCTCTAGATAAAATATGACACAAAGGTAAACATAATTGGTCCATGCCCGAACACGTGATACCGAATATCATCAACTCTCGCATGCCTCAACCGAAAGCATCTCTAGGTATTTGGAATCGATGTACCCACTTGGGTTAGCTAAACCCCTTAGCTATGCATCCTACCATGTTTTCTATCATTCTCGATGGCCAAGTCACGTTCAACATCTCAACACACAAGTTGTCATCACTGGAAGAGATCTCGAACCTCTTCATGGATTCCAGCATCTTGAACAGTTCACGAATCTCGCCAAGGATTCCAACATAAGTTGTTCGATGAATGCTAACTTTGCCCTCTTTCTTGAAATCAACCTCAAGATGTACAATACAACACGATAACATCATTTGAAATGTTAACGTTAATCTCTCACTTAGTCTTAACCTTAGGACAGATAGTGCAACTCTATAACATTTCGCTTCACAACCGCTTCCAGAACATAGAAATCGTATATCAGTTTTTAAGTGGTTCTCGGTAAGTAATACATTTATCTGATCCCAGACTCTTTAAAACTAAATCAGTAAATTTATGATTACCTCAATTTTGTTTTTTTAAGAAGTAAACGAATGATAAAAAGGAGTCCTCCCCGGTGGATTTTGTATATATACGTTCTTAAAGCAAGAGACGATTCATACGAATGAGTCCTTCCCAGGGATCTCAAACCATATCAATACATGATGCTTACATATACTTCCAAAGTTAATTTTGGTCAAGTTTAATAGTCAAATAATCGATGATCGAGTACAAAATTAAAATGATCGCATATGGAAAGGAAGTCACGTATACTTATCACGTTTTCGACCATCTCAACTTACACCATCCCTTGGTCAAGAGTAAAGCCAGTAGGTTGGAGCACTGTTTGCTTCTAAGCCCTGCTTGAACATCATTCTTAACTCTCACATATAGAATAAATCTACTTTGTCAGGTTTCAGTGCTAAGCATATAATTAAATACTTTCCATAAACAAGTAAATACACAAAGCACGACAAAGTCACACGAAGAACGATTAAATCACATAAAGCATGATTAAGCCACATAAGCGACTTCTAATCCCTTTTTATTTAATTAATTCTTTTGTTAATTAAAAATTCTTTGTAAATACTGATATATATATATATATATATATTTAAAATACCTTTACAAAAGATATGTACATATGGACTACTATTCCAATATTCATTTCTACTCTTTTCAATACTTAAAAATTTATTCATATCCTTATCCCAAAGGTATAAGAATATTCATAAATCTCTTAACAAGATTTCACATTTTCAAAAGTATAATTAAATGGGTTAAAAACAAATGTTATTAAAATATTATTACTATAAACCAAAAACCTTTTCGCACTTAACATTATCAACAAAATACTCTTTTCAAAGATCTAATTACATCTTTACTTATTTAAAAAGGTAATGTACTTTTTATTAACTTCTTAAAACCATTTATTATAATTTAAGGTTATAAAAAAACCACTTTTATCCTTTTATAAATTTGCTTAACTTACTTTTCCAAACTTATGTATATAAATACTTTGAAAATACATATAAATAGTTTTTTAAATATCTATGTAAAATATTACTTAAAAATAACTACAAATATAAATAAAAAAGCATGTTTTACATTAAAAAACCCTTTACTTTAAAAGTTCACAAATAATTAATGAAAATAAATTTAAACTTAAAACCACTTTTAAAACACTAATTAATGTTATTAAACATCTCTAAAAGGATTGTAGAAAAATACTATATTTAAATATCATTTTAAACCATTTTAAAGTCTTAATAACATACTACAGCATTTAAAGAAGCATTGTCTAAAGTTTAGAAACACCCCGAAAGTGTTTCAGTCTAAATGTTATTTTAAACCATTTAAAGTTTCAAACAGCAACCAATAATATTTACAGAACTACTATCAAAAGTTCTGAAACAACCAAAAGGTGTTTCAGATTCAAAGTGTTGTTGATTCCTATTTATACCACAAAACCAGTTTTAAACCCTTTAATGTGCGATTCATTTTCCAATATGCTATCAAGTGACTTAAGGTCCAATTTTTGTATGGTAAGTACTTTACATATAATACTTAATAAACATGGAAAGAAACCCTTAAGGATGTCTTTCAAATTGACTTAAAAATCGCCGACAAAAGACATTTTCAAAGTGCATCCATAACGACTAATTCTATTCTAACTTTTGCAATTTTGTTTCACAAGTTCTACAACTTTCCAAACCAATTCCTTACTGTCACATACACATATATGTGTAGAGCACAACCAAAATATATTATATCACAATAGATAAACATTCAAACAATTTGAACAAGTTTAAACACTAGGGGATTCAAAGAGCTTTCATTGCGGCTATTGCTATACGGATCATTCCAACCCATTACAATTTCAACACACATTTCAAACAACCATATGTACACAATGTCAAGGCCACGACACATGTTGTAAAAGGTCATAGAAGTGATGATATACATTATAGAGTTGTTATTTGCTTTCCAAAACAAGTAAGGTCCAAATTTATAACTTTATTTGCTCAATACTTTATATTATATTCAAGCGCACATATATACACGTTATATACAATCAAATGGTGAGAAACTCACCCCATAACCAAGCTAACGTAATCACAAGCCTTCACAAACACAAGAAGCCTTCTTACCATTATCAAACAACCAAAAGATCCAACCATTTCCATGCTTTTGCACTATGCCACCTCCATGTCCCCAATATTGCTCATGGCCATGACTAGATGCACCCATTTATGCCAACTTTCTTCCAATTTTGACTTGCTATTCTTTCTGCCTATGTTGCCTTAGACCTATAGCCAGAGTTTGGTGAAGTTTGGACTTGATTTTCTTTGATTTGAAAATGTTAAAGAGAAGAGAGAAGGAGATGAAGACATTATGTTTTCTATGTAAATAAACTAGCAAGGCATTTTGTGAACACATGAAGCATGTTAAATAGACTTTAACAAGAGGTCCAATCCACCTCCTAACCTTCTTGGCCTGCCAAGAGCCCATCCTTCCCTACGTGTTCACCTTTACGCACCATTGCTTCACCCTTAAGGCTTCCCAAAATACCACTCTTTATAAATATCTTCTAATGACATCATTGCTTACATCACCCTACCCCACTAATTATAATTAGTCCAAAATATTTTTAGTTGCTAATTAATTATACATTAATATATTAGGCAAGCACAACAAGTTCAAACAACTTTTATCGAGTAAAAAGCCGTTTATCGATAAAACGATTTTCGGTCATATTATCCATATTTCTTCGAACTATTTATTTTTATAAACATTTTTCCAAAACAAGTTTACCATCATTGGTTATTAATTAAAAGGACTTTATGTAACACCCCTAATTTTTGATAACATTATTCAGGAGATTAATTAGATAAATTAAATAGAATAATGTAAATGTTAAGTGATAAGGGGGTTAAGATTTGAATAAATATAATTAAGGCTGAGCCCAATTAAATAATTAAATGGACTTAAGAATGGGTTATAAATCAATTAATTACATAAGGGTATATTAGGAATTTACCATGCATAACCCTTAACCTTATATATTCTCGTTCCTTATATTCATTTCCCATTTACGTCATTTTGAAAACGCAAAAATAAAAACGTAAAGAGGGGCCGACCATTAATAAGAGGAATTCAATTAAAGGCTAGGGATTCAAGCTTAGGGGTAATTAATCTCAATCCAATCTCCTTATCTTAATCAAGGTGAATAATAATCCCATCTCTATTTTGTTTTATAACCATATGTTTTCGGATTTAAGGGTAAATTCATTTTTATGATGATTTGGATGATGATATGCTTGAATTACAATTTGTTTGATTTAAACAAGAGTGTTTAAATAAGATTTATGCGGTTTTAGGGAAAAATTCGATTTATGTTGATGTTTAAATGCCATGGAAAAATTTTATGTTATGTAAAACACGATTTTGGAGTTGGGTTTTGATTCTGATAATTTTCCAAGCTATGGAAAAATTACTATGAATTTTCAAAGGAAAATATGGTTTTACGGGTTTATAAATTTATCTCGGAAAATAAATTGATAATTTGGGACTGAAATTTTGATATGTTAGATAACATGATTAAAATGAATTTCTAGAATTTTTGAGGATTTTTCCTATGTGATTTGCTATGCAAATTAAATTGTTTTAGAAGAGGGACTTCTTTGCAGTATTGGTTTTGCTTAATGGGAGGGCTTATTTGTTAACTTAACCATGGTTTAAATCTAAAATTAGCGGTAGTTATTTTAGTAAATAATTTGAAAAGATAAGGAAACCAATCTTGTGTTAACACGTGGAAGGTTAGTTAGAAAGTGTTTGCTTTAATTAGTATTCAATCAGGTTTACCCAGAAAAGTTGGTTCCGTCTTCTTTAGAAGTATCTTTCGACTTAGAGCTTCCGTCTTCAATTAAGTCAAAACCCACTAAGCCGAAACCAATACACAAGGTATCTCTTAGATGGTACGTAGTGGATTAGAGAAAGGTGGAGGGCTATGTGTCGAAAGCATTGCTTCCGATGGGGTTGATACCTCTGTTTTTTTTTAAAATGAAGCGCTTGCCTTTGTTTTAATTAAAGCCTTCGAAGGAATGGAAGCATATGTTTTCAAAAGAGGTTTTCTAAATGCTTTCGAAGGAGTTTCCATTAACTTATGTTTTAAAGAGTAAGCTTTCGAATGGGTTTCTTTACTTATAAAATAATGCTTTTGAAAGAAGGGGTTTCGACCTAGTCGAAGCCCTGCTGCCGTTCTTTTGCCTTTCAAGTTGTTGAAGTCATCAATGCTTTCGAAAGGTAGTGCTTGTTTTAAAGATGTTTTAAGCCGCTTACTAAATGCTTTCGAAAGGGTACAAAGGTCCCGTAGGCAATGGCTTTGAAAGGGGGTTTCGATGCTATCCTTCAATATTTTATGTAAATAGTTTAAGGCTTTCGAAAGAGATGGTGCCAACGCCATTAAGTTTTCCCTAATATTTTCATATGATAAAGGGTGGTTTCGAAAGAGATACTTTCGTTTACATTCACTTTGACCCAAATAATATTTTAAGTATAAACCCAATGGTTTCGAAAGGGGTACTTTCAATGGTTTCAGAAGAGATACTTCCAATGGTTTCGAAAGGAGTACTTTCAATGGTTTCGGAAGAGGTACTTCCAATGGTTTCGAAAGGGATACTTTCAAAGGTTTTGAATCTATGCATCTAAGTGTTATTAAGTAATACTTTAATACGCTCGAAAGGTTTCGAAAGAGAAGTTTTAAAGTGTGTCAAAAGACAGGGGCCTAATGTTTTGAAAGAGATTTATATGCTTTCGAAGGAGGTCATCTAGTGAGATCGAAAGCAAGGTTTTGAAGGTTTCGACAGCCTTAGTTTTTCAAAACAAATAACTCAATCTCATTTTAAAGTAATACCATGGCATAAATATTTAAAGTATTTTGAAAAGGAGGTTTTTAAGAAGTTTTCTTTGATTAAAAATGTTAAAGGGATTAACCAAGTTATTATGTATGCTTCTTCATATATGTATATATTAACATTGTAATGGACCCATAACTGAATTTTGGGGATGGGCAGAATAACCAGCTAGTTTGATCCAGTAGTGAATATAAATTGAGTAAACTCCTGAATGAGTAGAATTGCATCCAAGAGGTCAAGGAGACCAGAATATATGATACTAAAATATAAAAAGGAAAAGATATTGGCTATGGCCAATAGGTTCTCAGTAAGCCCATGAAAACTATGTATAGGAAAAGATATCGGAAGGGGCCAATAGATTCATAGTTAGCCCATGAAAACTATGTATAAATGAAGATGTCAGAAAGACAGGTTCATAGTAAACCCATGAAAACTATGATTTGATAATGGCAGGGGCCATTAGGTTTATAGTAAGCCCATAAAAACTATATCCGGATTAAAGATATTGACAGATGTCAATAGGTTCCTAGTCAACCTAGAAAACTAGGATAAGAGAGAAGATATTGGAGTTACCAATAGGTTCCTAGTCAACCTATGAAAACTAGGATAAGTGTAAAGATATTGGAGTTACCAATAGGTTCATAGTAATCCCATGAAAACTATGTAGTTGGACAGGGAGTCCTTAATCATTTCACCGGTTATTAGTCAACCCATGAAAACTATTAGGTTAATAGTAATCCTAGAAACTATAACTGAGACAGATAGTTAAAATGAATGGGGATGGGTAATCCAGAATTGATTCATTTGTTTTGCATATCATCGTATCATATTATTTTGAATTGTTTTAACCATTATGGATGCAGGAGCACAGTATATGGTTTTATAAAGATTTTAAGATACTAGTGAGGGGAAAACCCATTCCGCTAAGCGGTGTGGTCTCACTAGATATCTAAATGGTTTGAGATGGTAGATTATTATTCATACCAGGCTTTATGTCTGACTCATAGTTTATGTTTTCCCCATAAACTCTCGGGTACTCAATTGACTTTGAGTAGTTTAAGGGTTGAGGTTTTCAGGTACCTCATTAGACGAATAAAGCTTCCAGAGACATGTAGGAGGCATGATAGTTATCTAGAGTTCTCTTTTATTTTGATTCCGCCGTGTTGTTTGTAATGGCAAAGTTGTTATATTGCCTGTATATACTCTGATCATCTAAGGAGGCACCTTCATATGTCGCTCTTGGCGTATGTTGTAATAAATATATTTTCTCTGAACGTGGTTAATGATTGTGGGATTATGTAATGGAAATGTGATCTTGTTTGATGTTTTAATTTTTTTCCATATTCATGTGTTTTTGTGAATCAATGAATCTAACACCGCCGTATTTGGTCGCCGAGGATTAATAACTATGGATGGTTGCAGCATTCGTAGCCGTTAGTTTTGGGCCTCCAAGTAGGGGGATCTTACACTTTAACAAGGTTAAAAAATAAATTTAATCACATTTAATACAAGATTCAAATATTTAAATGATTCAGATATTTAAATACAAAGTGTTCGAAATTATGGGTCGTTACATTCTTCCCTTCTTATAACATTCATCCTCAAAATTCCAACATGACCAACACACAAAATAAACAAGCACAATCAATACTTAATAGTACACTAGCAAACAAAGCTCACAGTTTTCTCAAGTTCAAAAACTCTCTCATCTCACAAGAATGATAAACAATCTACTAAGCATACCTTACACACAACAACCTTAGGTTATTACTTAATCGAAAATTCAGGCTACCCCATAAGAAATCAAAGAGTCATTCTCTAAACTCCCTATAAGCCAGCAAAACTTATTATGCATATACTTAAGCCTGTACGATGCACGTGGATCATCCGTATGAATTATCCGATCTGATCACTTGCTCGATCGCATAAATTTCACTTCCCAACTAGTATAGATAACTTGACTTCTCTAGTGTAAACCCCGATCAGGTTCTTTGATTAGAGATTCTGTTCTCCTTACATAGCCATATACTATGATGGAAAACCTTGGGAAGAATTTCAAATGTTCACATTGAAAATCGAGTGAAAATTCCTTGTTCGGACCGGTGTAAATCACCTAGAAACCATGTACTCGAATCCTGGATCAAGTTCTGTCATGCGAATAAAATGATCTATGTATAACTTATGTATTTTATCCTATTGGTTCTTAACTACACCAATTTCTATTTATATCACATTTTTTACCCAATTAGTATATCTCATTCAATACTGAAATCATTTATAAAGCATTTCATAAAACATCACTTAAATTTTAAAAACATTTTGTAAAGACATAACTTCATTTATAAAGCGTTTCATAACTAAGTTTATAATCATATAATACTCTATTACATCCTAAGAGCATATACCAAATAACAGACTCATTTTACTTTCTAAAATTCAGATAAAGGCCCAAAATAAACCTGAGTGTTATAATTGAGTCGACCTTTCAGCTTCTTTAATCCTTGGGTTAGTAAGTAGCTAGGATGAGCAGGATATTAGTATCCAAACTCAAGACTAGATTCTACTTTCCTTATACACCCCTAAGGTAAAGACATTTATTAGTTGGTCCAATAATATCCAATATTTACTTAACATGAATGTTCAACAATTTAAAACATTTTTTAACTTACTATATTCTCCATTCAAGAGTTATATAAATTTATCTTTGCATTTTCAAAAACACTTAACTTTAAGTTCTATAACGATCCAAATGTTTCAGACTGTCCAAAATCGCCGAAAAATCTGTTCATTATAACAAAGAAAACCATCAATCATGTAATAACAAGATGAACATTTTACAGTGTCTTAATGCATGTGATACATGCATCAACAAAAAACTTATCAAAGTGACACTTATTTACTAAACACATTTTACTACAAAGAGAAAACAAAAAAGTGTTTCTCAATTATTTGGGTTATGTCGCTACCACTTGGGCACCCTACATAGCGCACATACAAATATTTTCTATAGAAAGCTCATATCAAAAGTTGTATTACCCAAAGATACCCTTTATTAAACTCCTATATATTTTTTATCAAACTTGTTTAAAGAGAACTTTAGAACCAAACACCGGGTTTTTATCTCAAATCATTTGACATAATAATATATACATATATCTTTTATATATATCAAATCATACTATCGAGATTAAAGCAAAATCATTTTCAAATCTGTATCAAATACTTTGTATAATATCACTAAGTATCATGGGCTCAACTTATAAACTAATTTCCCAAATATATACTTTAAAATCTACAGAAAATATACATATAGATCGAGTAAAACAAAAATGATACTATGGAAATAGGTCCTACCAAGTCGTACCATATTTTCCATAACTAAGAAAGGTAATACTCATGAGAAGTGCTAGCCAACCGAGCACATTGCTTGCTTATTTTTAATCACTTTCGAACCACTTGAAGTGGATAACACAAAAAAATTTATTCCCAAACTGTCTTCTTCATTTGGAGGGCAACCTCAAACTCAAGCAAACCTTAAACTACATTCAAAATATTAGTATTCAAAATACTTTAAAATAATAATGTTATTATTTTCTTCAAAATCTTTAAAAACATTTTCAAATACATTGGGATTTAAGTTCTCAAAATATTTGTTTAAATTCTCTTTATTTATGAACAATATTTTATAAATCATACTTAGAAAATTTATACTAAACTTCTTTTATTATAATAAACTTCTAACCCCACATTATCACCGAACGCCTTATAATCAAACTGTGAAACTCAATTCACGAGGTG
Source organism: Allium fistulosum (assembly GCA_030737815.1). Classification (NCBI taxonomy): domain Eukaryota; kingdom Viridiplantae; phylum Streptophyta; class Magnoliopsida; order Asparagales; family Amaryllidaceae; genus Allium; species Allium fistulosum. The sequence goes on from CM060907.1 coordinate 211,604,628, forward strand.
TTTGTTTCAATGCAGCCACAATTACCATCTACCCAACCCATATAGTAAAAAAGTAACTGCTCTTGAACTGGTCGAGCATAAATTATCAATCAATATACGATAATAAATGCTCATAAACTAGCCAAGCACAACTAATCAATCTACAAATGATAACAATGTTTATAAACTAGCCGAGCATAACTAATCAATCTATAAATGATAACAATGCTCGTAAACTGGCCGAGCAAGTCTAAGCTAATAAATCTATAATTGATAATAATGCTCACACCAGTCGAGCATTTCAAATCATTTTGCAAAGAATATCAATGCTCATAAACTGGCCGAGGACGGCTAAATAATACATGAGGGGTAATAATTGGACATCATCAAGCCCTACGTTAATAAAACAACACTTTAATAATTCCTACTTATATAAGTTACCTTATATAAGATCTTTAAATTTCGTAGTTAAAATACCTTTAAGGCATATTTTTCTAACAAATACAAATACGCTCTCATATGTATAATACACTAAACTCTTTCTAGGGCATCTCTTACCCTATCTCTAATGCGTTATACCCAACTAAAGCCAAGGTTCTCGCTTAATCTTCAGCTCAGATACTGACTATAATGATTTGCCTTTCCGACCCTCAAATGTTGACACTAATACAACCTATGGTATCTACGTGCCGAGCACCCAGGTGCCAAAAGGATAGATTGTTAGGGTAAAAAATAAAAATAAAAGGAACAAGAGAGAAGAGAATAAAACAACAGAATCTCATAACAAAACGATAATATATAGGATCGAAAGACAGTACACAGTCCTACTCTAAGAAACATAGCATTTCAGAGTTACAATCCTAAGTACTATCATTAGTCTGGACAATTATAACGGATTGTCCTCACAAATTCTTATATATACATAATACATAACACTCGTTGTTCCCAAACCCCGAAATTATAAAACAAAATCTTAAAACGATGAGTCGTTGGAAGATAATATATATTGATATATAGAGAGAGCATAAGGTTAAAAAATATAATAACTGATAACTTTCAGAATCTCATAGCGAATGGTCATATAAATATCATATTAAAAAATATATATGTTTAATTAAATATTTGATACCAACACATAAGTCTGGACAATCCAAACCCAATCAGCTTCACACACAATCACGTCATGTCTTTGATACACACTTTATTTATAATATATACAAATCGAAGTCTTCTAATCTATCTCGTCTCCAAACTTCATCACCCTGGATAATATAGATAAAAGAAAAGATAGGAGTGGGTTAGACATATGTCTGTCTGAGTGAAGAAAATCTAATACAGGTATACTACTGTGAGCGATATACATGATTTAAGCCTAAAGTATAATAACTTCTGGTCCCACCGCATGCGCTACAAAATGACATTATACTATTTGGATTTTATCCGATCCTAAACTCCTATGGTAAAGGATCCGTAATATGAAATCTAGTCTTGTCACCTGTAGTAAAGGATTTTACATCTTCGTAATCTGGTCTCGCCCTTTATGGTAAAGGATTACAAATCTACAACTATCCAATCTCACCACTTGCGGTAAAGGATTACAAATCTATAGCTATCTGGTCTCGCCATCTGTGGTAAAGGATAGTTACGTACTGGACTCATGCCCAGTCCCACCACGTGCACTACAGGTTGACTGTTATCCACATCAAAACACTTTTGGACCAGCTCCAATGCTCTGCTGGAGAACGCTCATCAATACCATGAATCGAGGACTCGCCTCACGCGCTACAAGATTTAGGTATTTGTTCCTCATCCCAAAAGTATATATATATACATACCACATTATCAAACTATATAATCCAAAGTTCTATATATCACATTTGTATTTCACCATTACCGCCAAGTCTCATATACCTCTTTTATTTATCTAAAACTACCTATTCGTGTATATGCCATCAAGCTACACCTCATACATGCTTCAAGTATTCCAATACCATTCCAAAATCATACATACCACACCCATACATCATCAGGCTCATCAATGTATACACATAAACAGTAGCCATACACACCAAATATCACCATAGTGTCACCAGAGATTTTGACGTAGAAATTCGGATCACCACAGGTAGCCTAATTAACTAAAAACTAGGTTATAAACCGGTGGACTGGTGTGCACTACCAGTGCACAACTTAGAAACATGAATTTTAAAGTTACTCTTGTTTTCTTTGTTCCAGATTTTGATTTCCTTCTTCGTTCTTTATTTCTGATGGTCTATGTCATATGTATGTAATAAATACTAAGTTCTTAAGGCCCTAACACAAATATTTTCATTAATTTGAAGTTGTATCAAGTTTTAATGTAATTGGGGTTCAGTGAAGTTTGAAATGATATTTGAAAACAAAATATGTTCTTTTTCATCTACCAAGTTTCTGTCTTTATCATTTACGTTAATATGCATTATAATTATATCCTAGATTTTCCCAAACCATCTTATGCCAATATCAAAACATTATAACAAGATCGGGGAGGATTCATTTACAATTACAGGCCAAAAGAACCTGAATTCACCCGCTGTCCGAAATTTCTAAAATTCCTAATCTCTGAATTAGCCTTCGATTCTTATTCTAGGTGATAGAGAACTACACTATGACTCCAATGCAACTCGTCTCGTTAATTTTCATTAATATTTATTAATTTAGCGTTGAGATGATCGGAGGAAGAAGAAGATGGTTAAGATTTTCAGAAAAATGATAAAAAAAATGAGAAACTATATGTACATATTTTTAAACAGGCTTTATGAAGGAAAAATAAAAAATTATATCTCAAATTTGAATTCAAACTATGGGCCTAGCCCAACTCAGTCCAACTTAGCCCACTGTTCGTGCACAAATCCAGCACATTTAAATAAAACCTTGACATCTCACTTTACGACGTTCGACTCGGACAAATGAATACTCCATCTTGACCAGAAAAACAAGATCTACGCAATGGTGCAATTCCCGTCAGCAAAATCAACAATCTGTAAAAATTACTAGTTTTCCCTTTTAACTAAAATTTACCAAAATGCCCTCTAATTCAGGTCCAAATTTATTTATTATTATTAACATTTAATTGCAATATTATCAATTTTCCGGGGTATTACATTCTCTTTCCTTTAAAAGAATTTCGTCCCCTAAATTCCCAACGGACAAAGAATGCATCGTACTCTCTCGCATCACATAAATATATAAGCATACAAAGTCAACCATCCAACCATTCATCCTAACAACCATCTATATAACCAAGAAACAAATTGAACTAAGCATTCATGCGTACCATACAAAATCAGAAACTAAATTTCATCAAATATGTGCACATGTTCTATTAGCACGCGCGCGCACACACACACACCCCCAACTGTCACGACCCGACTTTCTTAGCCCAAAAAGACGCATCATGATATAAGAAAGAAAGGGATAGAAGAAGAAAAGATAGAAAAGAAGAAACTCAACAACATTAGAATCTAACAGCGGAATGAATGAAATATAATATATCACATAAGATATAACATAGTATCATATACATCAGAGTATACATCTCAAATTAGACAGTTATAAACACCTGTCTATCATACAACTCAGAATATCACAGAGATACAGACACAACACAAACACAGCGGAATCACTATATATATCTACACACTGAAGCCTCCTGCTCCAAATGTCCTCAAGAATTCGTCAAAGCTAACCTAAATCCCTTAGCTACTCAGAAAAATTTGAGTACCCAAGAGTTTAATAAAACAGAAAATAAACACTTGGGTCAGACATGGGTCTGGTGTGAGTAAACGGGTTAAAGTTGCTTAACTTTGAAAAACCTTTGAAAGAAAAAGGTATCACGTAAGACTTCCCACACATAAACATGGGTAAGGTTTTACCTTACGCTAACCAAACATTTGATAGGAAATCCAGTTATTTTATAATAGGGTCTAGGATTTTCAAATAAATAATCACATAGCTGAAATTGTTACATGATTAAATTCCAGCATACTAGCCACAAAGTGGGTTATACAATCAAAACCGTAAAGGGCACATAGGAAGAATGGATTCCATACAATGGCAGGGCTACTGGGGTACCGCCCATTACAGTACGGGGTTGTCTTGTTTGGGATTATCCAGTAAGGGATGGTTCCGGCCTTGTGTTGCAGGGGATTGGCAGTGATCCTCAGTACGGTAACTACTCTTGAAACTATTTTTAAAAATAGTATTTCATTTATACAAACAACTTTTCTTTAATGATCATAGCCTATAATTGTTTAGATGAGGAGATACAAATTTTATTATGGAAAATTTGGTCTGTAAAACAAGAACCGGATCCAGAACAGCATGCATATATACATACAGTGACTTCATACTTATATACTTATTTCTATTTCCCTACGTGATGTTGGTGTACTTTTTATGAAAGGCAACCAATAATGTAACATCATGAATGTATGCAGATGACATACAATATTATATATCTAAGTATCTAACATTTGGGCCCTCCTATATGAATGAGATTATATGTCATATAAAGCATTTATGCAAGCGTCCTAGGTGATCTTATAAATTCTGTATGTATGCAGAACCAATAACATTAGCATACCACATAGTGAACACATACACACAGAGTAGTAAATCATGAAATCACATCATACAAAACATATCAGGAAAATAAACAAATCCATAACATAGATAAACAACAATGAATCTAAACAATCATCCAGCCAAACCCAGATATTAACTAAAATAATAATCAATAAAATGGAAAAAAGCTTTGGAAAGAATTCATATTGAAAAGATCAGATCTTCTCCTCCACTTTCCAATCATCTCTATCGAAATCATTTTCCCAATTAAATATAGCAAACTCTATTACTGGCATAGCTCATCCCAAAATACTAATCTCAATCTTACATGCATATATACAACCTTTGGAATTTTTGCTACCTTCTCAAATAAACGATGCCACAATGTATAACAACCGTAGCCTTAGCATTAACATGCCCAAATCAAATTATAGCTTCTCATACCATTTCTAAATGCACTTATTTTACACCTAAATCATCTAGTAGTAATTTTTTGATGTGGTTTTTGGATTGCCAAGATAAGGCAACTCAAAGTGGATGGTGTCTTATCCAAACAAATCCAAAAGATTTAAATCACAATACTATTCCTTTTTTTACCTAAGAACATCCAAAATAATCATTATCTTAACCTGGTGAACATAACGTATATCTCATTTAAATCTCCAATCTAACTTAAGTGGTATCATTATGCCTATGATATCACTTCTTCCAATATCCAACAAGCTCGATACTCAAAGCATCAACTCCTTAATTATCCAGACATTCCTACCTATATTCTATAGTTAAGCAAGCATCCAAAGAAGAAAAATCCTGTTCTAAAAAGCCAATACAACCATAGCAACCAAAATCCTTACCTAAGAAAAATTCTAATATAAGATAGTGATAGAATTAAAAGAATCAACTATATAGTACATTGTTTACATGCACCTTATATGCAATGTATACTCTATACCTTTAAGTTGATATTTCAAAAGAGTTTCTTTGAATAAACAGTCTATCTTCAATCTAAGGGATGGTCGAAAAGAATCCATCTATTCCTCACTCAAAGTTATATCCGAACTTCCAAATTCCATCTTCCATAAAATTGCCAACACATCTTTTATGCGTGCTATCCATACACCTTCTCTTCAGTCATTTAAATAATTTTTTTTCCAATTACCATGGAACACTTGAATTCACACCACTCTGTAGTACTTCTTTATTTTGCTTTAGTATAATTCAATCTAGTACATCCTTTCTTTAAATCTTCAAATCAGGTCAACCTTTTTAGTTTAAATCTATTATTGAAATCCTTTATCTTCACTAATCTGGAATACTCTTCATAATACTCTCACTACCAATCCAAATTGGAATATCTTTTATGTATAGAAGTTACAATTCCACACCATTTCTTTATTCTCCAAATCACATCTATCTACAAAATTATGAATACTTCATCCAATCCATAAATAACACAAACTCATATGATCTTTACATCCATCCATATTTCAGTACTTTTACAAACTTATCCAATATATCAAAATACTTATCCGATCCTCATATAATTTTATACCAAATCTAATCCAAAATATATTTTAAAATTGAGAATTCTCACTTAATTCCCTTTACAACAAAAATCCAAGCTCGATTCATTTTCTATTAATAACGAACCAATGTTTTCTTTTTCCATATATCATTTCACTGACTTGCCATTCCTCTATATTATGGTTGGGGAAACTCAATAGGGACAATGCCTCACCATATCAATTCAAATCAACAAAATACTAACATAGTTACAACTCTAATAACTTTAAGGTTACTTCAAAACAAACGTCAGTGTTCTCTGGTATCCACTACCATCCTTCCTAACATCTAAACCATCCTCACATATCCAAATAAATGAAATAATATGGCCCATCTGAACTATGATGACCTACTAATTTTAAAGTCTAAAATTAATTATAAACAACATCAAATACACTTACAACTAATTTCAGATATTAAAAGCAGTGGTTCATGGGTAGATAAAAATTAAATTTTCCAGAAAAGCCTCGTATCGGAATTAAAGAATAATATAAGTTAATATTAACTTAATTATATAGTTATTTTACATCATTACATCAATTAATATTTCGATACAATAATTATCATCAATTCATAGATAATACAACCATGGTATAGAAGAATGTACCAAATCGAATATCTCTAATATAGCCCAACAATCCCCACCTTTAATTCCTTTTCTGCTCTTATATACAACTTTACACTTGAACAAATATATAAGATAAAAAGGAAAAAAATATTTCAACTATGTTTTGGACTGTGCCAATTTCTATACACTCCAGTCCAACCTAAGGGATCCAGTGGATTTTGCATAGAAAAATATTGTCCATGACTCCATATACCCCTTTTGAGGGATCAAGCCCATGTAGTTCTGTTTCCTACTCTTCTTCTACATCCAAATAGTTGTTAGTTCATAAAAACCATTACATCCATTCAACTATCACAACCATCACAATCAATGCAACTAATGCAATTCAATATAATCAATGCAACCACTACAATCAATGGAATCCAATACAATCAACGCAATCGATAGAAGTAGAAAACAATATCTCTACTCATTCATCGCAACAGCTCAGCATATGGGCAACAACTACAGTAGCACATTTAGCCATTAAACATCACATACATTTGACATTATTCAATAATTAAATAAGAAAATAACAACAACACAAATGTACTTACATTCATACTAATCATCCATTATGGTAACACTTCATAATGTAAGTATAAATCATCAAATGTATATTAATCACCACATAATTGTCTTGATTGTGTACTAATCCAAACAACATTAGTAACACAAACACCAACACAATATAAGCATAGTTAAATACACACAACGTAGCAATAATGGCAACACATCCAAATACGATCTCATCGTAATAAAATAACATATATAATAAATAAAATCAATCGTCAATCATATATACCACCATTTAAAATATCATACTTACAATCATTGTTTCTGAAACGACTCAACTTTCCACTACTAGAAAGTTGCATCATCATTAAGAAAGAAAGGGGTGAGAAATAGAAAAGATAAAGAAGAAAGCAGAAACAACATCAGAACCTCAACAGCGGAACGAATAAATTATATTAATCACATAAGCATTACATAATATACATCATCAATCAGAATTACACAGATTATACATCACATACTAGACAGTTATAAACACCTGTCTAGTTAATACAACTCGATACAACTCAAATACAACACAGAGATAACAACACAGTGGAAAACTATACATATCTAACGCTGAAGCCTCCTGCTCCATTGCTCCTCCATAATCCGTCAAAGCTAACCCGAATCCCTTGGCTACTCGTAAAAATTTGAGTACCCGAGAGTTTAAGAAAAACAGAAATAAACTCCGGGTCAGACATGGGTCTGGTATGAGTAACAGGTTAAAGTTGCTTAACTTTGAAAAACCTTTGAAAACAAAAGGTATCACGTAAGACTTCCCACACATAAACATGGAAAAGTTTTTACCTTACGCTAACCAAACATTTGATAGGAAATCCAGTGATATTATAATAGTGTCTAGGGTTTTCAAGTAAATAAAATCATAGCTGAAATTGTTACATCTATTAAATTCCAGCATACTAGCCAACATGTGGGTAATACAATCAAATCCGATGGCACTTATTGGAGATTGGATTCCATACAATGGCAGGGCTACTGGGGTACCCACTAACCTTGCTGCACCTCCCCTGTTTTAGCCATTCCCGGTTGATGAGGCTTGAGGCTACGATTACCTTTAGAGAACACATCTCTTAGAATGCTTATCGTCCACCTGACGATGTTCTGAAAGCATTCAATCCATACAAGTTCGTTCCGGGTTCGAACGAAACCGAAGGCATTATCTCGTTACTCATTTTGGAATCACCCTCAGAGTTAACGATAATAACCCTTGCATTTTGAATCTTCATCTTCACTTGAGATTCACGACCTATCGTTAATTTGGATCGATGTGGTTTTCGGATATCCAAATCTGGAAACCCGATCTCGGTCTCATCGAAATCCAAATCACCATCTTTTAGGTCCAAGTTGTTTTTAGAGTTTAAAACAATTCAGTTCAATATTATCTATATACTCACAGATAGATAAATCACAATATAACAATTGATAATCAACATTATCATCATAAACAAATAATCCATATTATTATCCCAAACAGACAATCAATATTATCATACTTAAAACAAGCATCCGTATCACATAGATATTACTCATCTCATATCTGAGATCACAATCAATCAATGGGATATCAATCATTCATTCATAAGCAATGATTTATTATTCACAATCTATAATTAATTTAAAATGAATTAAATTAATTACTTCTAGCTCTAATTAATTTAAAGTAAATTAAATTAATTACTTCATCTATAAATCCTGCTTATACAACCATTAATTAAATAAAGACCAATATAATTAATCATTCTCTAAATATTCATCTTGATTAAACACCTTTGATTAATCATTCTCTAATTACAATAAGTAATTAGTCTTTTAATTAGTTCCACAAATCAATTATTCTAAATCATTCATAGTAATTAACATTTAATTACCTCATTTATTAATTATTCCTTAATTAAACAATTCATAATTACATCATTAATTATATTAATTAATGATCTCTAATTTAAATTTAAATTAAACTACTTCATTTAAGTTAATTACATTAAGTAATTTAATCTTTAATTAAACACAATTATTAATCCCCCTTGGTTAATAACAAACCAGTAATTAACTATTCTTAATTACTTATTAAATAAATAAATTATTCCATAATTAATTATCTCCATTAACTAATCCTTTGATTAATTACAAAAGTAATTACCCAAATTACTTCACTTCCAAATCATCTTGTATTAATTGCATCAAGTAATTATCATCTAATTACTTCCCTAAGTAATTATGCTCCATTAATTACACTAAGTAATTACACTTATCAAATCACCAAATGATTTCTCTAAATTAATTAAACTAAATTAATTAACTTCAATTAATCATATTATCAAAATTAATTACAATAAGTAATAAATCTCTTAATTACTTTTATCAAGTAATTACATTTAACAATTTACAATAGATTATCTAAATTAATTAATCTAATTAATTATCAAAATTAATCACATTAACTTATTATTTAAATAATCCTTAGTTAATTATCTTCATTAACTAACAACATTTCTTTAATTTACTTCTTAATTAATCACTAATCATAAATTAATCTAAATTATTAATTTATAAATTAATTATAATAAGTCATTCCTTAATTATCTTATTAATTAATTCACTTCAATATCTTAATTATCTCTAAGATAATCCATTTCCTTATAAATGATTTCATTATCATTAAAGTGTAAAACATTACACTTTTGAATTTAAATTTAAATTACATTTTGAATTTAAGATTCAAAATGATCATTCTTTTAAACATTAACCAAATTTAAATATCAACTTATAAACCTATATAAGAAAAATTCTAACTAAATTACTTTAAAAAAAACTATTTGATTTAAACTTGTTTTAAAACATTCAGATTTAAAAACTGATCTAAACCACAGATTTGAATTCAAGAAACTTGAATCCATACCTAAACATTTGATTTAAACTTGGCTTTAAACTTTGATTTAAAACTTTGATTTAAACTGGCTTTTAAAACCTTGATTTTAAATTCTTGGTTTAAAATCCAAATTCATTTTTTTTAAAAACTTCAGATTTAAAAGTTTATTTGAAAACTAAACTTAACTTTGAATTTAAACCCAGTTTAAATTCTTGCTTGATAAATTAAATTTAGTTTAAAAACTTTAAAACAGAGAACAGTTTCAGGTTTGAAACTGTTACCCTCTTTGACCCGAGCCCCCTCGAATTCACTTCGAGTTTCCCCCGTTCGCTACTTCGAGTAAAACACTCGAACTACTCAAGTAAACTCGAGTTCAACCTGAAGCACTTAAGTAAACAACTTCAGATCCACCAACGTGCTCGTGCACGTGTACAACCCAGATCACCATCTCCGGTCATCCACTAGCCCTCCACCCCATCCGCGACCATCTCGACACCAGAATCCGATCACCACATCATCATTTTAACTCGAGAATCAAATTCGAGTCCTAAAGCCCAAAACTGAAATAACCACTTAAGCCTGGAATCACTCCAACCACAAGTCTCCGACCACCAGAGTACCAGCGCCTCCGGCCACGACTTCGCCGTCGCCCAATCTTCCATCTGCCAGAATCTTATTCCACTCGATTCACCATAGATATCATGGTGATCGAATTACTGACCAAGTCTAAAAACTAGGGCTACAGGCTAAAAAAACAACCACCATCTCCACCGTGATCTGTCATCACTTCTACCATTTTTCCATGCTGATCATTCCTCCACCATCAGGAAAGACCCCAATCATCCCGATCCACTGGATCTCCAGAAGCAACCCAAAATATCCAAACTGATCAACCAAGAACTGCTCCTTCATTTCTTAACTAAAAATTATGATTTTATGTAACAACCCGGTATTTTGCATCAATTGATTATCGAAATTAGATGATTAAAATTGCTATTGAAATTTAAAATCAATTTGAAATTTTCTTTTGAAAAAATGGTTAAGTCTTTTTGGTTGCTGTGATAACTAACCAAGACAAATCCGATCCCCCTTCTTTTATTTGCATTGGTTCAAGAACCCGGCCCCTTTCATTTTTCTGTTCGATAACCCTAAACGAGATAAATAAAATAATGGCGATCGTCTCTTCTTCATCGTTCAACTTTAGGGCTTTGGCGATTCTATGATTTTGCTTGCGAATCTGGCCCGATCCTTTTCGATTGTAGCTTGACTGAATTAGGGAATTGCTCTTGTTCAATTTACTGGCGAATTGGAGCTTTGGCTTCGTCGATTCTCGGTTGCTCTGGCTTCGCTCGATTTCTGGTGGGCTCGGCTTCTTCTAAATTCGGTGACAAGGTGAGTGCTACCACTCACATCTAATTCAACTGTGTTTAGTAGATTGTTGGCTTCGGCCTTGCTTTCTCTGATGAACTTCGATTAGGTTGGTTTCGTAGCCACCACGGATTGCTTCGCATTGACTTCGGTCACTTGTTTCTGCATATGTGATTCCCTGATTTTGTTGTATCCTCGGCCCTGAACATGATTTTTGCAATGTGATTGTTCATATCGGCTGTGCTTGCTTATTCCTGTTTTCTTTGAATTCTCTGTGTTTCTGACTTGATGTCATGATAACATTTTGGTCATTTTTCTACTTGATATAATCTGCACTGTTTTGTATTGCATGACTATATGCATTTTGCATTTTTACCTGTAGTACACATGAACTTGTTATGCAATTCTAGGTCTTTGGCCATTAATTGTTGGAATTACTCTTGACTTTAATTTTTGTCAGTTACCTGAATCAGAAGTATTTGTTGCATTCAACTGCATACTTGTTCATGTCGATATTTACACTGCTGCACTTATATATGTATACCATCTGGACTTGTTGTATTCATCCAGTATAGTAGCTTTATGTCTCATGTAGATGTTACTGATGATCTCGGCATGCCTTGAACTGTTTCCACAACGTTCTTGTGCATTTTCTATTTAAGTGAAATTGATTTCGAGATGTATTATTGGACACTTGAGTCGCACTGAGCCTTGTGCATATTACTTTTACCACTTAAGTCATTCAGTTTATATTTTACATATCATCAATGCTTGCTGCCTTGACCTATTGCAACTGCATTTTTCATGGTGGCATTCATTCCCGACTATCCTGATTATGTTGCAGTGTTCATATGTGGTTATTTAAAGCCATTCCATTTGATGAGGCTGTGTCACTGATGTTGGCTTGCCTTATTTGTTTCACAATCACACTCTGGTTCATTTTACATTGTCACTCCATATATATAATTTGCTGTTGCATTTTTGATTGTACTGCCTTGGGCTCAAGACTTGTACTACTTGGTGTATACTATCGGTTTGGAACTGCTACATGACGCATTGCATTTGATATTGAACTGCAGCTGTGTTGAGTCATTGGCTTGACCTTCTTGCATTGTGTGGTAGTTGTACTGTGCAGTCATGTACATTCGTGTCACTTGATGTTGCACTTACTTGACCCTGTTTCATTCCTCTTTGAGTCTTTTGTGCTTTGCATTCCATTGACTTATATACTTCCGGTTTCAATGTGGTCCATTATACCACTGTTGTCGTCCTCTCTTAACCATTTTGGCATTTCTCTGCCTTGTTCGAACTTGTTTGGTTGCCGTTGCTTGAGACAGCCAACCACTTCAATTCACTTGGTTGAAACTCTTCTCTACTGTCACTTGCTTATTGCATCCGTTGGCACTGGGAATTCTTGAGCATTGGCCTTTGTGCCTTGTTGATATTTCGGTATATGCTGTTGTGGCGAGGCAGTGCACGCGTGCGCGCACTGCAGCCACACAGTATCGACATTTTGAATTGATATTTGAACCTTCATTGATTTTGGTTCGTTGATCTTTTATGCATTTCATACTGTAGTGGCGAGGCAGTACACGCGTGCGTGTACTGCAGCCCTATCAGATTTGACAGTTTTTAATTGTTGTTTCGATTGGTTGAATTGTTTCGCTAGTTAATTCGATATTTTTAAGTTGTATTTTTATTTGGATTTACTGATTTGTTGTTTAACACTGTTTAGTGTTATATCTGTCGTTATCCGATTCTCTTATCGAGAGGTTGGATATACGAGATTTCCGTGACTGTCGTTTATCTGATTATTTGATTATTATTGCTTCTATGCACTAATAGCTGAGTTTGAATTAGACTGACCCGTGTATTATTTTCTTTTGAATGTAATACTCGGGTCAGACCCGAGTATTTACAGGTTGTAGATTTTTAGCTTTGGGTTGCTGCTAGAGCTATGAAGACTTTTCATATTATTTGAAGCATTTTGCGTCTTTTTTTGTAGTCAGTGTACTGATTAGGATGATGTGTATTCATGTACATTAGTTGATAATGTATTTGTATATATAAATTCCAGAGTCGACAGTTCTAGTTGTATCATATGTACCGTGTCAAATGTATTGTAACTGACATCAGTTATTATATATATGAGACTTTTTGTTCCATCTGTATTCCGCATTTATGTTATCTGTGTTATCTTTATATTTATTGTCCTAAACTATTATAGCCACTGTGTAGTAGCTTTGTGTTTGTATCGGTACGTCGGATTTCCTCTAAAAATGAAATGCATGTTTTACTATCTGACATATCGGTGCTCGCACAAAGCAATTACATGGATGGTCGCTTCTCAACAGCCTTATTCTCCGTGCTAGTTGACAGCATTACACCGTAGTGTTCTTGGCTAGCGTGGGTATAGAGGTGGGGCGTCACAGCTTGATATCAGAGCCTGGGGTTTAGGACAATTATAAAACATAACTTAGATGGAGCATATGTTACAACTATTTGTCGATGTTTTATCTCTCATCTTTGCCTATGTTTGATTTTGATTTCGTGAAAGTATTTTTGGCTTTTGCCTCCGTTTGCTTTGCGAACTCAAGTTGGGTTTTTGATGATGATGATTTTTGTTCTTGTGTTTTCGGCTTTGAATTGATTTAGCCGATGTTGATTTTGTTCGAATTTGGAAAATTAAAGCTATTTTGACCTCTGGACTTTGTTCCACTTTTGTGCTATGCTATGGGTGTCATTGTGTACCTGTTACACTGTGATGAAAAATAGCTTGACCGGTTGCAAATTGAGTGATTTTGATTTTTCATTCATATCTAGTTTGAGTCTCAGCGATTTTGAACTTGATATTTTGTGTCTTCCTCGGCTTGATTTCCATTCGACTTCGGTCACTTTGTTTTTGTGAAATTGCTAATTTCTTGATTTCCAAGACTCTGACGTTGTTTGCCGTTGGATTCTTTGATGATGATGTTGATTCATTTTGTACTTGACAGTGACCATTAATTGTTGACTTCGGCATTGACTTGATTCTTACTTTTGTTGAAGTCATTTATGCATTTATGCTCGTTTTGCTTTGTTTTTTTTCCAATTGATAATCGATTCTTCTTTTCCAATTAGTTGTTATCACCTTTGTCGATTTTGATAACTTCTATTTCTGGAATTTTTGGTTGTTTCCACTTTGATAAATTTGGAATCGAATTCTTTGGATTTTATTCACGTCTTCGAATGTGAGTTTTAGTGAATTGATTTGGTTTCCAAAATTTAATCGATTCATGATCATTTCCCCCGATTTGTTGCTATCGTTTATTAGGAACCTTAATGACATTTTCTTCGGGATTTTTGTGAACATACTTTTTGATGGATTCAGTATCGATTTCCTTGGATTCTATTCACATCTTTGTATGTGAATTCTTGTGATTGATTGTTTCTACAATCATTCTTGTGATTGGTCACTTTAAAAATATAAAGGTTTTCTATACTAGTAGTAAATATTAAAACCCTTTTTCTCCAAACGATTTCAAAACTATTTTACTACAAAGCTCTTTTTCTTAAACCATTTTCCAATCTATTAGTATATACAAACCTTTATTTCACTCGTATGAGAAATTGAATTAAACGGCTTAGTAAAACAAGTGGTATGAAACGCTTGCGTTCACTTCGTCGGTTAACTCTTGGACTTGTTCGATTGAAACCTTTTTGTGACAATTTTCTAGTGAAGACCTACAACTTGTTCGTAAATACTTAAGTTAAGCTGTGGTTATGGGACATGAAGCTAAACTCATATATTTACTAGCTTGGTGTGATTGACACTTCTTGATGATCATGACGATCATTTTTGTGATTTGATTTAGGCTAGCAATTGTGCGATGCCTCTTTGTCTGCGAGGGAGACTATACCCCGTTTGTGTGATGTTTTGCCATCACATATGTAGGGTAGCACCCTACGATCTTCGGGCCATTCCTGTGTGAAAATTTAATGGATAGCTTCCATGAGATAGCTTCTCGTCATGTGTTTTACGCGTAGGTGAGTTTTCATGCTCCCATTCATGTGTTAGGCCTTTTCCCTTTTTTTTTATGATTTAGACTAGCGATTGTGCGAAGTCTCTTTGTCTGCGAGGGAGACTATACCCCGTTTGTGTGATGTTTCGCCATCACATATGTAGGGTAGCACCCTACGGTCTTCGGGCCATTCCTGTGTGAAAATTTAATGGATAGCTTCCATGAGATAGCTTCTCGTCATGTGTTATACGCGTAGGTGAGTTTTCATGCTCCCATTCATGTGTTAGGCCTCCCCCCTATTTATGTGTTTTCTGGATTTCTTGTGTGATTTCTGGAATTTGTGCTTCACCAATTTTCATGATTTTCATTGATATGATATCAGTTTTTGTGCATTGGTAAATTCATGTGTTATTGACTTGTTATGAATACAAGTTTAGGGTATGATATCCCTTTCTATCTTTGAGAAGATTCTTGTAACATTTTTGATGAATGAAAATTCATTGGTATTATATTTTGATGCCAGTTATTTTGATGAGATTTTGACATGTTAACTTCATTAACCGTCAATTTTGAAATGGATTTACATGCGGTTCCTCCGCAATGCTGATTTTGTTGTCTGTTTTTACGGTATTTTGAGAAGTGCAACTTCCTTATCAAAGTTACTACTGTTATTGCTAATTTAATCACGTGTTTTCAAAATTCTTTATTTTTAAAGGTTGTTTCAAAAATATAAATTAAAATTGTTTCCAAAATTTTTACAGTTTGCATTTTCAAAAGAATGAGGAAGCGATTTAAACGTTTCAGCAAAATCGAGGACTATGACCCCTTTCTTTTACTGATTCGCTTAATTCCGGACTTGCCCGTTTGTAAATGTGAAATGTTATTTTTTTTAGAATACACAATTTTGCACTTTCAAGGAAACGATAAAGAGATTTAAACGATTTAGCAAAAGTACGGAGTATGGAACCATACTTTTACTACTTCGGTTAATTCCGGACTCGTTATTTGAATATTTCTGATTTCTGATTATCGTTTTTGATAATCGAATATTTCTGATTTCTGATTATCGTTTTTGATAGTCAGATATTTGTGAGATTTGATTATCTTTTGTGATAATTAAATATTTGTGTTTCTGATTATCGTTTTTGATAATCAGATATTTGTGAGATTTAATTATCTTTTGTGATAATTAAATATTTGTGTTTTTGATTATCGTTTTTGATAATCAGATATTTGTGAGATTTGATTATCTTTTGTGATAATTAAATATTTGTGTTTCTGATTATCGTTTTTGATAATCAGATATTTGTGAGATTTGATTATCTTTTGTGATAATTAAATATTTGTGATTTCTGATTATCGTTTTTGATAATCAGATATTTGTGAGATTTAATTATCTTTTGTGATAATTAAATATTTGTGTTTCTGATTATCGTTTTTGATAATCAGATATTTGTGAGATTTGATTATCTTTTGTGATAATTAAATATTTGTGTTTCTGGTTATCGTTTTTGATAATCAGATATTTGTGAGATTTGATTATCTTTTGTGATAATTAAATATTTGTGTTTCTGATTATCGTTTTTGATAATCAGATATTTGTGAGATTTGATTATCTTTTGTGATAATTAAATATTTGTGATTTCTGATTATCGTTTTTGATAATCGAATATTTGTGATTTCTGATTATCGTTTTTGATAATAAGATATTTGTGATTTCTGATTATCGTTTTTGATAATCAGATATTTGTGATTTCTGATTATCGTTTTTGATAATCGAATATTTGTGATTTCTGATTATCGTTTTTGATAATCGGATATTTGTGATTTCTGATTATCGTTTTTGATAATCAGATATTTGTGATTTCTGATTATCGCTTGTGATAATTCGATATTTGAGATTCTAATTGTCGTTTTGATAATTAAATATTTGTTGATTTGATTATCGTTTGAGATAATTAAATATTTACAATTTGAAAATTCGATTATCGTTTTTGATGATTGAATATTTGCGATCTTGAGATTGGAGCTTTGTCTTTCTCTCTGGCAATTCAGGTGAGTAATTTGATTTACTCACATTCAATTCGTGCTCAATATGTGATTTCTGCTCTGATTCCTTTCTTTTAATTGCTGGAACTCGACTGTTCTTGCTTTTGTTAGTCGATGTTGATGTTTGGGGTTGTTTATATAGTCGTCTGATTTTGATTCCTTGATCCCCACGATGTTGATTCTTTTGATTTGAAGCAGTCGAACCTTTTGATTTTATATCTGATACTTCCATGATTTCAATACTTCCCTATTGACATTTGCTTTGCTTATGCATTCGTCATTGCCATGCTCTTATGGTTGTTACCTTCTGTCCATTTATTCTTTATGATTGCGAGGACGCAATTTCTTTAAGGAGGGAAGTCTGTAACAACCCAGTATTTTGGGTCAATTAATTATCGAAATTAGAGGATTAAAATTGCTATTGAAATTTAAAATTAATTTGAAATTTTCTTTTGAAAAAATGGTTAAGTCTTTTTGGTTGCCGTGATAACTAACCAAGACAAACCCGATCCCCCTTCTTTCATTTGCATTGGTTCAAGAACCCGACCCCTTTCATTTTTCTGTTCGATAACCCTAAACGAGATAAATAAAATAATGGCGGTCGTCTCTTCTTCATCGTTCAACTTTAGGGCTTTGGCGATTCTATGATTTTGCTTGCGAATCTGGCCCGATCCTTTTCGATTGTAGCTTGACTGAATTAGGGAATTGCTCTTGTTCGATTTACTGGCGAATTGGAGCTTTGGCTTCGTCGATTCTCGGTTGCTCTGGCTTCGCTCGATTTCTGGTGGGCTCGGCTTCTTCTAAATTCGGCGACAAGGTGAGTGCTACCACTCACATCTAATTCAACTGTGTTTCGTAGATTGTTGGCTTCGGCCTTGCTTTCTCTGATGAACTTCGATTAGGTTGGTTTCGTAGCCACCACGGATTGCTTTGCATTGACTTCGGTCACTTGTTTCTGCATATGTGATTCCCTGATTTTGTTGTATCCTCGGCCCTGAACATGATTTTTGCAATGTGATTGTTCATATCGGCTGTGCTTGCTTATTCCTGTTTTCTTTGAATTCTCTGTGCTTCTGACTCGATGTCATGATAACATTTTGGTCATTTTTCTACTTGATATAATATGCACTGTTTTTTATTGCATGACTATATGCATTTTGCATTTTTACCTGTAGTACACATGAACTTGTTATGCAATTCTAGGTCTTTGGCCATTAATTGTTGGAATTACTCTTGACTTTAATTTTTGTCAGTTACCTGAATCAGAAGTATTTGTTGCATTCAACTGCATACTTGTTCATGTCGATATTTACACTGCTGCACTTATATATGTATACCATCTGGACTTGTTGTATTCATCCAGTATAGTAGCTTTATGTCTCATGTAGATGTTACTGATGATCTCGGCATGCCTTGAACTGTTTCCACAACGTTCTTGTGCATTTTCTATTTAAGTGAAATTGATTTCGAGATGTATTATTGGACACTTGAGTCGCACTGAGCCTTGTGCATATTACTTTTACCACTTAAGTCATTCAGTTTATATTTTACATATCATCAATGCTTGCTGCCTTGACCTGTTGCAACTGCATTTTTCATGGTGGCATTCATTCCCTACTATCCTGATTATGTTGCAGTGTTCATATGCGGTTATTTAAAGCCATTCCATTTGATGAGGCTGTGTCACTGATGTTGGCTTGCCTTATTTGTTTCACAATCACACTCTGGTTCATTTTACATTGTCACTCCATATATATAATTTGCTGTTGCATTTTTGATTGTACTGCCTTGGGCTCAAGACTTGTACTGCTTGGTGTATACTATCGGTTTGGAACTGCTACATGACGCATTGCATTTGATATTGAACTGCAGCCGTGTTGAGTCATTGGCTTGACCTTCTTGCATTGTGTGGTAGTTGTACTGTGCAGTCATGTACATTCGTGTCACTTGACGTTGCACTTACTTGACCCTGTTTCATTCCTCTTTGAGTCTTTTGTGCTTTGCATTCCATTGACTTATATACTTCCGGTTTCAATGTGGTCCATTATACCACTGTTGTCGTCCTCTCTTAACCATTTTGGCATTTCTCTACCTTGTTCGAACTTTTTTGGTTGCCGTTGCTTGAGACAGCCAACCACTTCAATTCACTTGGTTGAAACTCTTCTCTACTGTCACTTGCTTATTGCATCCGTTGGCACTGGGAATTCTTGAGCATTGGCCTTTGTGCCTTGTTGATATTTCGGTATATGCTGTTGTGGCGAGGCAGTGCACGCGTGCGCGCACTGCAGCCACACAGTATCGACATTTTGAATTGATATTTGAACCTTCATTGATTTTGGTTCGTTGATCTTTTATGCATTTCATACTGTAGTGGCGAGGCAGTACACGCGTGCGTGTACTGCAGCCCTATCAGATTTGACAGTTTTTAATTGTTGTTTCGATTGGTTGAATTGTTTCGCTGGTTAATTCGATATTTTTAAGTTGTATTTTTATTTGGATTTACTGATTTGTTGTTTAACACTGTTTAGTGTTATATCTATCGTTATCCGATTCTCTTATCGAGAGGTTGGATATACGAGATTTCTGTGACTGTCGTTTATCTGATTATTTGATTATTATTGCTTCTATGCACTAATAGCTGAGTTTGAATTAGACTGACCCGTGTATTATTTTCTTTTGAATGTAATACTCGGGTCAGACCCGAGTATTTACAGGTTGTAGATTTTTAGCTTTGGGTTGCTGCTAGAGCTATGAAGACTTTTCATATCATTTGAAGCATTTTGCGTCATTTTGTTGTAGTCAGTGTACTGATTAGGATGATGTGTATTCATGTACATTAGTTGATAATGTATTTGTATATATAACTTCCAGAGTCGACAGTTGTAGTTGTATCATATGTACCGTGTCAAATGTATTGTAACTGACATCAGTTATTATATATATATGAGACTTTTTGTTCCATCTGTATTCCGCATTTATGTTATCCGCGTTATCTTTATATTTATTGTCCTAAACTATTATAGCCACTGTGTAGTAGCTTTGTGTTTGTATCGGTACGTCGGATTTCCTCTATAAATGAAATGCATGTTTTACTATCTGACATATCGGTGCTCGCACAAAGCAATTACATGGATGGTCGCTCCTCAACAACCTTATTCTCCGTGCTAGTTGACAGCATTACACCGTAGTGTTCTTGGCTAGCGTGGGTATAGAGGTGGGGCGTCACATTTTATTCTTAAAAATCATGTTTTTGTTTAAGAATTCGATTTATGTTCCTGAATACATGAATCATGGAAATTGAATTTTTACTTATCTTAAGCTTATACTGTTGTTTTTGATTCCCAGTAGTATTTCAAATTTAATTTAACTTAAACAAAATTTTAAAACCTTCTCTATGACAAAACAAACAAGTTTTGTTTAAAACTTAAACCTTAACACAGATTGGATCAAGAGATATGATTTTTGAATCGAAAATTAGAGCTTGAAACTAAGAACAGAGGGATTACTGATATATCAACCATGCACACATCATACATTTGTAAACATACAGATAATTCGTATATACATTCACATAAACATATTTATTTCCAGATGTAAACATGCAACCAATTTATACTTAAGTAATTTTTAACAAAAATGTTACTCACAGATTTTGAAAGTGAAGAACAGAGCAGCCTTTACTTTGAAACAGGCTTTTTGAAACTGCTAGCTGAAACCTATATCTTGATCTTCATATTAGTTGAGTTGAACTAAAGTGTTGCTTAAGTTGAAAATATGCTTCAGTAGTTAATGTCTTTCTGGAATGCTAAGTTTCTTTTGTAAACGAAAATGAATTGAGATAGGTTGATATATAAAAAATGAGTTATAGGGTTTGCATAAGTTAGTACAACCATCATCTGTTTATTCAGAGATTTTTTCGAATGGAGGCTGAAATGATATTTCTTGAGTACTAGAGATAATGGCATTAAATGCCTTGGTACCTTACCCATTGCATACTTATCTTTTTTTCATTTCGTATGTACTAATATGATATTACTTGCCTGCATACATACATATTTTATTTTACTTGCCTACTATGCTTTTACTTTATTCTTACTTGCAACATATATTTAGACTATAAGATCTTAGACTTATCCTACTTATGTCCTACAGCCTTGCCTTACATGAGTTTCCAGACTTAACTAAGTGTTTATTTTCTTGCCTGGGTATGTTATATCTTATTTTATGCATATATATACTTTGTCTTATAAATATAAAGTTGCTATAGTTATTTGTTATAAAATTTACCCTAAGTATTTGATTCTATTACTAACATCAGTGTGTTTATTTCTTTTTAAAACTTAAACTATCAAATATTTAATTACCTATTATTATTTCCTTTTATACTTATATTAAATATTTATAAGGTTTATTTTATTTAAACATTTTTGAAAGACTTCATTTCAAATTTACAAATCATAGTTTCTTCCATAATATATATATCACAATTCTATTCATATTAAAAATCTATTTGTAAAAATATTACATTATTAATATTGTTTAAAAATAACTCATTATTAAATTAAAATAATTTATAAAAGAAATTATCACTTCATTAATAAACTACTTATTTTATCAAGCTATACTAAAAAAAACAACAAACCTTTTATTAAATTTAATTTTAAGCTAAAATCATTTAAACACATTTTAACTTTAAATTTTGTGTATAATTTAAAGACAAATGGTTATTTATTTAATACTGAATTAAATCAAATTTCCAAATTACCAAAAATATTACAATTTGAAAACATATCTTTATTTATTAACTTTTAAAGCAGATCTTGTCTATTTACAATATATACAAATATATATATATATACATTATAAATAGAAAACAATTTATTAGCTTTTAGAAGATAAATTATCAGTCAAATATTTATTTAAAAGATGATTATTAAATCAATTCAAATCTTATTATCAATTATTATCATATCAATTTAATTTTTAATGCAGATTATTAAATTGATATTGCCCAAAATTTCCGGGATGTCGCATTCCTCCCCCCTTAAAAGAATTTCGTCCTCGAAATTTAAAACAAAGGTAATTTAATAATCTAATTAAAGATTTAATTTTTAAAACACAAGCATATATCATCAATATATACTAACAACCATAGCAACCACTCATCCAAACAAACAAATCTAATTATCCAAACAAAATTCTGGATAGAATTCTCTCGAGTTTCCCCGAGTATAAATACCGGGTTACTTGCTCTATAGAATCCAAACAATCAATACTACTAGGCTACAGAGCTACCACTCATCTGGATCTACAAAACAAGACAGGATATCAGACTATAGACAAGTCTGATTCAACAATCAAAACTCCCGAACGGCTGGTTCTATAACCGAAGATAGATTCTTACACATACTCCCTCAAAGAAACGTGAAATACAACGAATTCCAATTATCCAAACTGGCAATTCAAATCTGAAGACCCAACACTTATCCTCAGAAGAACAACAGAAAAGATCCAAAATATCTCGGAGCTGGCTTTCCAATCTTACCCAATCTTATAGCTCCCTGAATCAAAGAAAAACTCAACAACAACGAAGTCTCCAACTTCAAATTCCAAATTCCTCCGTCCCTTATCCACAAAAATCTTCGGACGATCCTGGGTATCCTACATCCTTACTGATCAGCTCAACCCTTGCTGATGCCCTTCAGAAACAACTGGACCAAAAACAATTCAACAAAATGATCTTTCCAAGATCAACCAAACTCAGAACACAAACTCTATTCCAAAATCAGAAAACAGATCTCACTTCTCCCATCTGGCAAAGATGAAACAGATGCACTCCAATCTGGCCTCAGATCCTGAAAAATTTCCTGTAGAAACTCTCAAATCCAAAACACTGCAACTTCAAAATGGTTCCACACTAAAATAGCTGCCACCATGCTTCCATTGCGCACTCAGACTGAGCAGATGAGAATGCTGATGACGAACACAAGCACAGACTGGACAACACATTTCAAAAATATGGTTCAACAGATCCAAAAAGGAAACTCAGAAGTTCCTCCAAAACTGAGCTACTTCACTAAAATCTCTCCAGAAACCATCCTACTACTAAGCTGAACCATCGGTACCACTACTGGAATCCAGTCGATACCAAACTCAATCTCCAGATGCTAACAAAACTCTGACTTCCTGAAGACATCCAGAAAAAAACTCTGAAACACAAGAGAACGCTCAACTATCGCAAGTCACTTTTGCGATTAACCATCCTAATTCCAAAGAAAAACTGTTCTCTCTTTACCAATCAGAACAGCTTACACTTATGTAGCCAATCCATCGAAGAAGCAGAACCACTCTGCTGCTTCTAAACTCCACTGCTAAGCTGGAAAGCTTCCTTGCCAACACACAGAACACTCCGAGCTGCGCTGCTAACACCCATGCCAAGGAATTCCTAATCCAAAGCTCTTCGAGAAACTCAGACCTCAACCAACAGAAACATCCTGCTGAACACAGCCACAACACCGAAGCAGACACACTTCTTCAAAACTTGTTCCAAAGAAACATCTTCGGAAACATCCATAGTCACTGCGTCTCATCACACATCTACTACATCCCGAGATATCAAGATATCTCACTTGCTTCTGTCCAACCGACAGATCCAAACTCTACTCAAAGATGGACTTCGAACCTTTACAGGTTACCTTTAGAGATCGATGAAATCCTTACACCACCCAAAGCTCACTCGAGATGGTAATAGGTCTACAGTCTCGGCAGATACACTTCCAACCTCAAACATTCAAACCCCAACCCTTGGTAGTCGTGTTACACATACCACTACCCTATCTACCTTTATAATTTATATTGGAAAACCCGAACAGGTAACCCAACAGATAGGTAGAAATATAGATATACATATATATATATCAAAATTACAAATACGCTCTCTCAAGAAAGAAATCACTCAAGAGCCTAGGTATTCGCTCAACCTAGCGCTCTGATACCAACTGAAACGACCCAACTTTCCACTACCAGAAAGTTGCATCATCATTAAGAAAGAAAGGGGTGAGAAATAGAAAAGATAAAGAAGAAAGAAGAAACAATATCAGAATCTCAACAGCGGAACGAATAAATTATATTAATCACATAAGCATTACATAATATACATCATCAATCAGAATTACACAGATTATACATCACATACTAGACAGTTATAAACACCTGTCTAGTTAATACAACTCGATACAACTCAAATACAACACAGAGATACCAACACAGGGGAAAACTATACATATCTAACGCTGAAGCCTCCTGCTCCATTGCTCCTCCATAATCCGTCAAAGCTAACCTGAATCCCTTGGCTACTCGTAAAAATTTGAGTACCCGAGAGTTTAAGAAAAACAGAAATAAACTCCGGGTCAGACATGGGTCTGGTATGAGTAACAGGTTAAAGTTGATTAACTTTGAAAAACCTTTGAAAACAAAAGGTATCACGTAAGACTTCCCTCACATAAACATGGAAAAGTTTTTACCTTACGCTAACCAAACATTTGATAGGAAATCCAGTGATATTATAATAGTGTCTAGGGTTTTCAAGTAAATAAAATCATAGCTGAAATTGTTACATCTATTAAATTCCAGCATACTAGCCAACATGTGGGTAATACAATCAAATCCGATGGCACTTATTGGAGATTGGATTCCATACAATGGCAGGGCTACTGGGGTACCGCCCGTCACAGTACCTGGCCTAGATCAGCGTACCGAGGACCCACCCTAAGTCCCCTGCAACACAAGGCCGGAACCATCCCTTATTGGATAATTCCCGGACAAGAAACCCCGCGGTTGGCGCGACCAACCACATACTAAGCCGAATAAAAAGGGACTCTAGACAGGGGAAATCTCATCCTACTTGGGTGCTACCTACTAACCTTGCTGCACCTCCCCTATTTTAGCCATTCCCGGTTGATGAGGCTTGAGGCTACAATTACCTTTAGAGAACACATCTCTTAGAATGCTTATCGTCCACCTGACGATGTTCTGAAAGCATTCAATCCATACAAGTTCGTTCCTGGTTCGAACGAAACCGAAGGCATTATCTCGTTACTCATTTTGGAATCACCCTCAGAGTTAACGATAATAACCCTTGCATTATGAATCTTCATCTTCACTTGAGATTCACGACCTATCGTTAATTTGGATCGATGTGGTTTTCGGATATCCAAATCTGGAAACCCGATCCCAGTCTCATCGAAATCCAAATCGCCATCTTTTAGGTCCAAGTTGTTTTTAGAGTTTAAAACAATTCAGTTCAATATTATCTATATACTCATAGATAGATAAATCACAATATAACAATAGATAATCAACATTATCATCATAAACAAATAATCCATATTATTATCCCAAACAGACAATCAATATTATCATACTTAAAACAAGCATCCGTATCACATAGATATTACTCATCTCATATCTGAGATCACAATCAATCAATGGGATATCAATATCATTCATTCATAAGCAATGATTTATTATTCACAATTTATAATTAATTTAAAATGAATTAAATTAATTACTTCTAGCTCTAATTAATTTAAAGTAAATTAAATTAATTACTTCATCTATAAATCCTGCTTATACAACCATTAATTAAATAAAGACCAATATAATTAATCATTCTCTAAATATTCATCTTGATTAAACACCTTTGATTAATCATTCTCTAATTACAATAAGTAATTAGTCTTTTAATTAGTTCCACAAATTAATTATTCTAAATCATTCATTGTTTCCTGGGGATTTGACCAGGCAACTAGTGCTCGGCATCAGAGAGTGTCCGGCATCCAGGAATGTTCGGCGAAGCAACCATCATCCATGAGTACTCGGCGTAGTACTCGGCGTCCTTAGTGTCCAGTGTCCAGGAGTGTTCGGCATAATACTCAGCAGTGTTCGGCATCGAGACTACTCGGCGTAGTACTCGGCAACAAGGGTACTCGGCGCCAAGTAGTGTTCGGCATCAACTGGCACTCGGCAACAACCTATGCTCAGCGTCAACTAGTGTTCGACATCCCATAAGTGCTCGGCACCAAGACTGCTCGGCATACCGGAGTACTCGGCATCAAGGCTGTTCGGCATCAAGACTGCTCGGCATGCAAGACTGCTCGGCATACCAGAGTACTCGGCATCAAGGCTGTTCGGCATCAAGACTGCTCGGCATACAAGGTCGCTCGGCATACCAGAGTACTCGGCATCAAGGCTGTTCGGCATCCAGAATGCTCGGCATACAAGGTCGCTCGGAATCAAGGCTGCTCGGCATACAAGAGTACTCGGCATCCCATGGTGTTCGGCGTAATACTCGTCATCCAGGAGACATTCAACACAACTAACCAGCACACCGTTCGGCATAGAAGGAATGGTTCGGCGGAGATCGTTCGGCGAACCTCGCTCGGCATACGGCGACCACTGTACTCGGGCTGGAACGTTCGGCAATCAGCCCACTTGGGAAGTCCAGCCCATCTTTGCCTATAAATAGAGGGGCAGGGTCACAGTGAAAGGGATCCTTTTTTGGAGAGAAAATACGGGGAGACTCTGCCATTTTCAAGACTCATCTCCTCTACTTAAACAACTTCATTCAAACATTTGATTCACGAATTGTATTTGTAATCAACCATAAAGGAAATCAATAAAGTTGAGCAAAGTGGACGTAGGCAATTACGCCGAACCACTATAAATTCGGTGTTCTTACTTTCTGCATTTGAATTAGGACTATCTTCTCTGTTTAATTTACTTTCATCACTTTTATCTCTACACAATCTTTCTGAACGAGGTTAGTGACCAATTTTGGTGCTAACACTTTGGTGCTTTCACTGAGAATTGAATTCTCAGACCTCAAGGATCTGCTTTGAAGCTACTGGATTGAGCAAATCCCCCGAAGAAGATCCGACTTACTGATAGAACATCCGCTGATCCTACTCAGAGTTCATACCCATAACTCTACAATGGCAAGACCACGTACCAGGTCAGCTTCTCTTAATGCGGATGCCCGAGAGACTGCTAGCGTGCAACAAGCTGGACCTAGCAATCAACCAGCAATCCCGAGTGCAGGGGTTGCCGCTCAAGAACAGACTCCAGTTGTCACCAGAGTGGAGTTCAACGACTTGATGAGAGAACTTAGGGAAAGCAGGAGACAACTGGGAGAACAGATGCAAGCTAATGCCAACCTGATGGCACAACTCACTCAACAGCAGCAGCAAAATGCTGGGGGCAATCCAGCTGCTTATTCCTCTTCTGACAGCTCAACTTCTTCTGATGAGCCACCCAGGCGCAGACGCCGTAAGACTGAAACTGCAAGGGCAGATGCTGCTGTTCGAACAGCAGGAGACCGCGACCAGGCCAGGACTGGAAACTTCCGAACCGGAGTACAGGTGGAGGAGGGAGCTCCAGATCATCAAGATGTTAACAATGTTGAACCTCATGACGCACGATTGGCAGATCGCCAAGAAAGGAGGCATCAGCATGGACAGGCACGTAGAACTGACTCCAACCTCCCAGCTTCCATACAGACACCTGATCTGACAGCCATGATCAGGCAACTGATGAAAGAAAATCAGGGCCTATCAAATGACGATTGGGGAGTGTCAAGAAGTCATACTCCGTTCACGGATGTTGTGCTGCAAGCGTCCTACCCCAAGAAGTTTAGCATGCCAACCATTCCTGCATACGAAGGAAAGACTGACCCCAGACAACACGTAATGAGGTATGAATGGATGATGGATTCAGCCAGAGCAAATGATGCCACCAAGTGTAGGTGCTTTCCGATTACTCTATCTGGGATCGCTACTATGTGGTTCACCCGACTTCCTCCGCGATCCGTATCAAATTTCGAGGAGTTGGCAAAGAAGTTTATTGAGCAATTCAGGATACACACTACACACCCGAAGGACGTGATGTCTCTGTCAAGTGTAATCCAAAGTCCCGGAGAGTCGCTGAAGGAGTACTTACAAAGATTCCACGTTGCGGCAACTGAAGTCAGTAATCCCAACGACCATGCAATTCTAATGGCTGTGATGAGAGGTGTAGATCCGGATTCTGAATTCGGAGATTGGCTGGCGGGAAAACCTCCGACTACGCTAGAGCGTTTCTACTCCAAGGCGCACCAGTTCATAAGAAGAGAGGAAGCTAGGTGGGTACGACGAGACAAGGCACCGGGACCTGCCCAAGAGTCAATTAAGAGCAACGTTGCTGTGAAGCAATCCGGAGACAATTCAGGAAAGGTCCAAGTCAACGTCCAGAATAAGCCTGTGCAGCCCAAAGAGTCCGGAGGAAGGAGTCAAGGAAAGAGGAAAGAAGCGGGAAAGTGGAAGTCGAGAATTCCAAGCTACAGCGAGTACACTCCGCTAAACGCCCCACTTGAGAACATTTACCTATCCACATGCAATACCTTTCAATACAGAAAACCACGTCCGAAGGAATCAACTGAAGAACAGAAACGGACTGGGAAATATTGCCGCTTCCATGAAACCTATGGACACAACACGGAAGAATGCAGACACCTGCATGACGCTATTGAGAAATTGATCAGACAAAAGAAGTTGCAAGAATTTGTGAAGGATCCGCAGGAAGGAGGACAGGGAACGTCCGACCCAGGTCGTGCACCGGCTCCACGTCATCCAGAGGAACCTGCCCGGACTGTTGGGAGATTGGTTATAAATACAATTATCGGCGGACCTCATCCCGCAGATAAGAACTGGCAAGAGATGGAACGATATGCGAGCTCCTTGAAGCATGCGGATTTCGAATGCTGTTCGAACGTAGAGGACGGGGCCCCTGCTAAGCAGCAGCGCGTGATGACAGACGATATTGTGTTCAGAAACAGAGACGCTGATCAGATAGAGGCTCCGACCATCGATCCCATGGTCATATCTGCAACAATCGGACCAGCATATGTAAAAAGAATTTTGATTGATTGTGGAAGTTCAGTCAACATCATCTTCAAGAAGGCATATGATCAGATGAAGCTAGAGACAAAAGACTTGAAACCATCCAAGGCTCGTATCCACGGTTTTAACGGCGCTGCGACTGATGCAGTAGGATATGTCGAGTTACCAGTTGAACTGGGACAAGGCGAGCGTCGGAGGGTACGAATTCTACCCTTTGTGGTGTTGGACGTGGACTCTCCATATAATGTTTTCTTGGGTCGGCCGGCCCTGGCTGAATTTAGGGCGGCAATAGCCCCGTGGTGCTTGACTTTGAAGTTCCCGACTGACAAAGGAGTAGGCATTGTTCACGGAGACCAAGCAGCTGGTCGTTCTTGTTATGTGGCCGAGCTCCGAGAAGCCCACCGGAGGGAAAAAGGAAAGGGTGCGGACAATCCTGTCCGCATCCTCAACGCGAATAATTGACAAGTAGTGCCCGAGCCCTGGCTCGGGCATAGTTCTCGGATCTACGGAGATATAGATCCGAGAGACGACGATGAGAAACCCAGGGAAGAGAAGGCGGCACCGGCTGAATTAACAATTGACATTTCGGTTAGCCGTGACGACCCTTCGCGAATACTGAAGATCGGATCACAGTTAGGCCCCGCAATGACAGAAGACCTTAGCGACTTCCTCCGAGCAAACCTTGATGTTTTTGCCTGGACGCATTCTGATATGTGTGGGATTTCTCCCGCCATCACAAGTCATATGTTGAACGTAGACCCGAAATACGTCCCAGTCAAGCAAAAAAGGAGAGGAATGGATCCAGGGAGATCCGCCGCTCTTGGAGAGGAGGTGGACAAACTCAAAGCAAATGGGTTCGTCCGCGACGCCCTCTACCCGGAGTGGGTCTCCAACCCCGTGCTAGTAAAGAAGGCAAATGGGAAATGGAGGACTTGCATAGATTATTCCGACTTGAACAAAGCATGCCCTAAGGACAGTTTCCCGTTGCCTAGGATCGATCAGTTGGTCGATTCCACTGCAGGGCACGAATTGTTGTCATTCATGGATGCGTACTCGGGATATAACCAAATCCCAATGCATATTCCGGACCAAGAACACACCAGCTTCGTTACAAATGTTGGGCTGTATTGCTATGTAGTGATGCCCTTTGGACTAAAGAATGCTGGAGCAACTTACCAACGTCTGGTGAATCGAATGTTCAAGGACCAGCTGGGCAAAACCATGGAAGTCTATGTGGATGACATGCTCGTGAAGTCACGGCAGTCAAACGACCACATTCAAGACTTAGCTGAAATGTTTAACATACTCAGGTCCTATGGAATGAAGATCAACCCGCTGAAGTGTTCTTTCGGCGTTGCATCAGGGAAGTTTTTAGGATTCATCGTCAACGCTAGGGGAATCGAAGCCAACCCAGAAAAGATCCAAGCCATTCGAGATGTACAAGCGCCCAGGACTATAAAGCAGGTACAGAGCTTGAACGGAAAAGTGGCTGCGCTGAGTCGATTTATATCCAAGGCAACTGACAAGTGCATCCCATTCTTCGACATAATAAAGAAAGGAAAGAGGAATTTTGAATGGACGTCTAGCTGCGAGGAAGCTTTCCAGAACCTGGTAAGGCATCTGGAGAGCCCACCAATGCTATCTAAACCAGTTGACCATGAGATGCTGTACGTTTACTTGGCTATATCCCCTCATGCGATAAGCGCAGCTTTGGTCCGTGAGGAGGATCGAGTCCAGAAGCCGGTATATTATGTTAGCAAGCGTTTAACGGGGGCAGAGAAGAATTACCCTAAAATTGAGAAATTGGCTTATTGCTTGGTGATTGCATCGCGCAAGCTACGCCCGTACTTTCAAGCGCATTCAATCGGCGTTTATACCGATCAACCCCTGAGGCAGGTACTTCAACGACCGGAAACTTCTGGAAGATTGCTAAAATGGAACATCGAGTTGAGCCAATTCGATATCGCGTACTTACCACGGAGAGCTATCCAAGGGCAAGCGTTAGCAGACTTCATCGCTGAATTTACCATACCCATCAAACCGGACGATCACGACATCATCCCCCCCATTCGATGGAAATTATACACTGACGGTGCATCAAACGACCGTTGCTCCGGCGCGGGCGTAGTTCTTATAACTCCGGAGAGCCGATCAATCTGTTATGCCCTGAAGCTCGATTTTCCGGCTACGAACAACGAAGCTGAATATGAAGCATTGATCGCTGGCTTGAAGCTTATCAAAGAACTCGGAATCCAATCGATCGAAATCTTTTGTGACTCGCAGTTAGTGGTTTACCAAGTACGAGGAGACTACCAAGCAAAAGGACGAAAACTTGCTCCGTACCTCGTTCAGGTCCAGGAACTACTATCAAATCTTGAGCGTTATGACATTTCACATATCCTGCGAGAGCAAAACAAAGAAGCCGACTTGTTGGCTAAGTTCGCGAGTACCGACGATGTTCAACAAATGGGATTGTATCCCGTGGAAGTCTTGCATGCCCCGAGTGCAGACGAGGTAAAAATCGACCTTGTGTTGGAAACAGAGATCGAGAAGGACTCGTGGATAACCCCATTCAAACTGTACCTGACAACCGGGGCTTTACCAGAAAGAAGAAGCGAAAGACGACAGGTCCTTCGAAAGGCTGCGCGGTACGTAATGCAGGATGGATCCATGTACCGGAAAGGATTCTCAGTCCCATTGTTACGATGCATCGCTCATGATGAGACAAAGCGAGTCTTGAGAGAAGTCCACGAAGGGGAATGCGGCGACCATACTGGGGGGCAGACGCTAGCAAAGAAGATCCTCCGCTATGGGTATTACTGGCCCATCGTAAACCGGGATGCCGCGGATTACGCAAGAAAATGCGACAAGTGTCAAAGATATGCAAAAATCCCGAGGGCTCCGTCAACGGAACTCACACAAATGATCAGCCCTTGGCCATTCGCGATCTAGGGAATCGACATAATCGGCTCTTTGCCTCTATCCAAAGGTGGTGCGAAATACGCGATAGTTGCAGTCGACTATTTCACGAAATGGGCTGAGGCAGAACCTTTGGCCACTATCACCTCTAAGAAAGTCATTAACTTCGTTGTACGAAACATTATATGCCGCTTCGGTCTTCCACACACCATCATTACGGACAACGGAACGCAATTCGAAAGTAGAGAGTTCAAAGAGTTCTGTTTAAAGTACGGCATCGAGAAAAAGTTCGCTGCCGTTGCACACCCAAAAGCTAACGGACAAGTCGAGGCCGTTAACAAAATAATCAAGTCCATACTAAAGAAGCGTCTGGAGAAGGTTGGAGGCAAGTGGGTAGATGAACTCCCGACAGCATTATGGGCATATAGGACTACCCACAAGTCCACGACCGGCCACACTCCGTTTGCCTTGGCATACGGCTCTGAAGCCGTAATACCCGTGGAACTTGAAGTTCCATCGCACCGAGTGACATACTATGACCCCAAGACGAACCAAAACCTCTTGCTGGAATCACTAGACTGCATCGACGAAAAGCGCGAAGAAGCTGAGTTAAGGGCGGCGGCGCACAGACATCGAGTCAAGCGCTACTACGATGGCAGAGTC
Source organism: Allium fistulosum (assembly GCA_030737815.1). Lineage (NCBI taxonomy): Eukaryota > Viridiplantae > Streptophyta > Magnoliopsida > Asparagales > Amaryllidaceae > Allium > Allium fistulosum. Next base: position 211,637,763 of record CM060907.1, read on the forward strand.
CGCCCAAGAATCTTTGATGTGGGTGATCTCGTTCTGAAACGAGTCTTCCCAGTACCATCACGCATGAATCCCAGCTGGGAAGGTCCATACGCCATTGAACGGAAGCTTGGAGAAGGAACCTTCAAGCTAGCGACCGTTGATGGCGCGACACTCCCCCGAGCATGGAACAGTGAACATTTGCGGCACTATTACATTTAGCATGTTTCCCTTTCTTGTTATAGGCACTATTGTTTTGTGCATGTTTCCATTCAATAATGACTTAGTTTCCTTTTGAAGTTGTAATCGAGCAATTTAGTTGATTTTCATTAATAAAGGCTTGAAGCCACATTTTCTATGAAGTTTCTGTATCTCTTAATTGAATGATAAATTACATTATTCTGTACGGCGTACAGACTCATACGAACGATTCCAACCTCCGAATCCCCAGAGTGCGGAGCGGAGTACTCTAAGTCCCCAGAGCGCGGACCAGAGTATAAACGATTTCCAATCTCCGAGTCCCCAGAGTGCGGAGCGGAGTACTCTAAGTCCCCAGAGCGCGGACTAGAGTATAAACGATTTCCAATCTCCGAGTCCCCAGAGTGCGGAGCGGAGTACTCTAAGTCCCCAGAGCGCGGACTAGAGTATAAACGATTCCCAATCTCCGAATCCCCAGAGTGCGGAGCGGAGTACTCTAAGTCCCCAGAGCGCGGACTAGAGTATAAACGATTTCCAATCTCCGAGTCCCCAGAGTGCGGAGCGGAGTACTCTAAGTCCCCAGAGCGCGGACTAGAGTATAAACGATTTCCAATCTCCGAGTCCCCAGAGTGCGGAGCGGAGTACTCTAAGTCCCCAGAGCGCGGACTAGAGTATAAACGATTCCCAATCTCCGAGTCCCCAGAGTGCGGAGCGGAGTACTCTAAGTCCCCAGAGCGCGGACTAGAGTATAGACGATTCCCAATCTCCGAATCCCCAGAGTGCGGAGCGGAGTACTCTAAGTCCCCAGAGCGCGGACTAGAGTATAAAAAATTTCCAATCTCCGAGTCCCCAGAGTGCGGAGCGGAGTACTCTAAGTCCCCAGAGCGCGGACTAGAGTATAAACGATTTCCAATCTCCGAGTCCCCAGAGTGCGGAGCGGAGTACTCTAAGTCCCCAGAGCGCGGACTAGAGTATAAACGATTTCCAATCTCCGAGTCCCCAGAGTGCGGAGCGGAGTACTCTAAGTCCCCAGAGCGCGGACTAGAGTATAAACGATTCCCAATCTCCGAATCCCCAGAGTGCGGAGCGGAGTACTCTAAGTCCCCAGAGCGCGGACTAGAGTATAAACGATTTCCAATCTCCGAGTCCCCAGAGTGCGGAGCGGAGTACTCTAAGTCCCCAGAGCGCAGACTAGAGTATAAAAAATTTCCAATCTCCGAACCCCCAGAGTGCGGAGCGGAGTACTCTAAGTCTCCAGAGCGCGGACTAGAGTATGAACAGTCTCAAGTCTCCAAGTCCCCGGAGCACAGTGTCAGCAAACCAAATAAAGACAAGAGAATCATTCAAACAAGAAGAAACTAAAATTTTATTCGATAAGTCCAAAATGGGGATACAAGATCACTCCTACAAAATTCGGGCCTATACAAACTACAAGTTATGGAAGAAAGAAACTGTTACAAACTTAAGCAAAACTTGTTGAACAAGTGCATCGATCATTTCTTCGACTTCTTCTTCTTGTCTGCCTTTGGTGTTTCCGACGACTCCTCTCCCTCACGTTTCTTCTTGGACTTTTTGCTTGCTAGAGAGACAGAGTCAGGAGTAGGAGACGGAACATCTAGTGGTTTGGACCTGCCCGGGAGAATGATTTTCAAAGGTCTGTTCCGCGGGTCAGTAAGTTCCAGGACTTCAGATTCAACCTTAACTTTGACCTTTCTCTTCTCCTCGTCGGCAAGACGATCCTTCATGCTCATCTCTGAAGTATGTTCAGAGGCGCCAGTGATTTTAACTTCGTCGCTTCCTTCGGCAGGAGACGAGGTATCAAGTTTGTCATCGTCAAGCGCCCCGATCACTTGAGCGTCTGGGCCGGGAGTTACCCCCGCGTGAGCAACGTCGCTTGTTTTCTCCGCTTCCTCCTTGGCGTCATCGCTCCTTGGAGTTGGCTCAGTGTCAGAACAACCTGTGAAAAAATATAAGAAGTGGGCATTAGAACGAATAACCACTGCTAAAAAATGACGGGATCACTTCGATTTCTAGAAAAAGAAGAATCTCCTACCAGGATCAGGTTGACTGTCGGTGGCGCGCGGGGTTTCACCCTCCAGGATAGGTGACAGCACATGAACGCCAAGCCCGGGATCTTCGGGATCATAACTGGCATGTTGCTCGAATGGATCAAGCGTCGACCGACCAGCCGATTGAGCAGCATAAGGAGCGGCAATGTGAGGAGTAGTAGTGTCGGCCTCTGACGGGCCAGCCTCGTTGTTCTTCTCTTTCGAAGGGGAAGAGCCTTTGCCATAGAGAGCCAATGCTACGGATAAATCCGATGGCTCATTCCCCCTCAGGAACTCCTTCACCAGTGCATCCTCGTCGATTTCTTCGGAGCCTGATTCGACTTTCTTGATCTTTATCAGAGTCTCCCATGCCTCAGCCAGGGATTCATGGTAGCCGTCGCCCAAGAATGTTAGGTCGCGGTGCATAAGGACGCGGGCTCCGTACTCGGCGATCAACGGGTCAAACATACTTTTGACCTCTTCCCTGCCAGTCTCTGCGGCCGCCTCAAGGCGAGAATCAAGCTCCTCCTCAGCCATTCTTTTACCCTCCTCACGGGCCTCATCCTTCATTTTCTCGACTCCGGCAAGTTCACCGTCGAGCTTTGCCTTTAGGAGCCGGGTAGCAACAATCTCATCACAATACCGCTGTGATTCTTCCTGAGCGGCTATTTTGTCTTCTTTCTCCTTGGAGAGTTGTTCTTTCAGCTCTGTGACTTGAGTAGCGAGCGCGTCCCTTTCTTTTTGGACAGAGTCTTTTTCTAGGGCAAGGGCGCCGCTGCGCTGAACTGCTTCGTCAAGCTCCTTTTTGTGAGCCACCTCTAAGCGAGTAACTGCCTCGGCAGTATCTTTTGCACCTTGTTCAGCGGCTTCTAGCTTTAACTTATAAGAGGCGAGTTCTTCATCTTGGAGTTTGATGATTTTCTTATCGCTGTCAGCCTCCAGAGTCAGACGGTCAATCTCGTGTTGACGCTCAACAGATACTTCTGATATCTTCTCCACCAAGTGCACGAATGCGTCGTGTTGAACATAGACGTCATTGTTGCATGCAATGGCACTTTGCTTCACGTGCCCAGGAATGTGATGGATGGCCGGGAGAAATTTCAAACCGTCAAAACAAATCTTCGGAAATTTGGCCTTAAGATCGACCATTTTTTCCGCAACGGTTGGGTCCACGGCAGGAGCAGGAGGAGGAGGCTTAGAGAATTCCGTTCTTTTACGCGGCTCTCGAACTTGCCTCGTACTCGATGAACTGGAATGTTGTTCTCGAGCAGCATCAGACTGATAACCCTTCTGCAGAGACTTCTCTTTATCCGGCTCAGTTGTAGGAGGAAGATCACGGGACTGAGAAGATTGATAGTGCGCTTTCTTGCGGTGAGACGACTCGCGCGGACGATTGTCCCTATCTTCATAATCACCTCGGTCCCGGCGCCTGCCTGAACCGGAATCCCGTCCGGAGTGATGAAATATTGAAGACCCCTGAAGGCGATCAAGTCCGTGGGAGCGGCCCATATCACCTGCAAAGAAGGAAGATAACAACGAATTAAGGAAAATTCACGAACTAAAAAGACTTGAAGTATGTTAGGGAATGCGCATGTGCGTGTGTGTCCTAAGTGTTCTTCCCGACGGACCCGTTCGTTTGTCTTTGCTAATCGGAGTATTGTCTCTATGAGCCGGGAGTTGAACTCCTACATTGCCTCTATCGGGCGAGGAGAATTTGAGGGTTTTAGGATCATCGAACCCGTAATTGAGTATGTCTTCGGGAATAGAGAGGTTCGAGAGACCCCTCAGAGAACTCTCCAGATGCTGCGAAGAAGCCTCTTTCTCGGGAGGGATAGGCGTAGATTTTGAGGTGTCGCCAACTTTCTCTTTCTGAACCGTATATTTCAGCTTTTTCTTTCCCTTCGAAGGGGAGGATGACGTCTCAATATCCTGAACTTCGATTGCCGGATTCCAAGCAGGACCCACGTTCTCACCCTGAGTGTCGGGTGCATCATCCTCTCTACGCTCGCCTTCTTCGTGCGCGTCGGGAGCGCGACGCGACGACGGGCCGGCAAGTTTTTTTCCTTTACCAGATGGAGGTTTGGGAATTGTAACACCTTCTGGAAGGCTGACCCGACGATCAGGAGCTAGCAAGCCGAACCCCGACAGCGATTCATTTGAAATGATAGCTCGAATATCTCGATCCTCGGCCGGAAGAGCTCTAATCGCGTCGACAGCATCAGAATATCCTCGGCCTTCTGGACGCGGGTTAATACCTGAAAAGAGGGAATGAAGAGTTAAGAAAAACGTGACCCCCATTAAGTACGAGTAACGGTTCAGCAGAGAGACTTACTGCCTTCAACCCATCTCCTAGCGAAACCAGACGGGCATCACACATAGAACCATTCCTGTTTGTATAGGGCGAACTTGCTGCAGGCCCCTGTCAAGATCTGGCACTTGTGATACGGCTCGAGGAAGATGAAGGAAGGGCTATCTTTCCGTCTCTTGAACATGTAAATGTATCGAATATCACCGGGGGTTGGAGGTCTGGAGAAGACAGCCATGAAGAGTAAGTAAGTCCCATATAGGAACGCATGACCATTCGGGTGCAGCTGCGACGGAGCGATGTCTATATACTGCAGCACATCCCGGAGAAATAGGTTAAACGGAGGCACGCTGCCCATCCAGCACATGAACTTGTTGCAGGCCGTGTACCCGACTGGGGGCAAATGAGGACGGTCATGTCTCGAAGGAACTAACACGTCAGTAAAGGGAATTCCGTGAATGGAACAAATCCGTCGCAGAGCGGCCTCATTGATCCTCGAGGCTTGAGAATCGACCGGATTGTCCAGTAAGATGGTTGACTCAAGAGCATCGGGCGCCAGATTATGAGCGGGAGAGATTGACGGGTTGGAAGCATCTGCGGCTCCTTGCTTTACTGACGGCCCAGGCCTGTCAGATATGGTTGCAGAACTAGATTTTCCTGACATCCCGAATAAATAATGGACCTGGCTAAGTGCTTGAGAAAGCTATACTTGAAAAACGTTGAGCGTTAGAATTGGCAACACGAGTTTTCCCCCCATGTGGTGTGTGAACTAGTGCAAGCAATTGTGTACAGACAATAAGAAGGTTTTAAAGATATAATAATTAGCTTCGAATCATCGCCTTCGAAGACCGTCATCGCTGACCGTCTCAAAAAGCTTGCCTTGAGGTGATTACAGTTCAAGGTTCAAAAGACATACGATTTCTAGAGTAACCGGCCTAAGTGTAGTTTAACATTTATACTGGTCGGCATTTAAGTAATGTTCATCGTCCCAAGTAAAGTGTTCGGCAATTGTATTGTTCGGCATGTCAGTTGTTCGGCAATTATGTTATTCGGCATGTCAAGTGTTCGGCAATTATATTGTTCGGCATGTCAAGTGTTCGGCAATTGTATTGTTCGGCATGAAGTAGTGTTCGGCAATTGTATTGTTCGGCATGTAAAGTGTTCGGCAATTGTATTGTTCGGCATGTCAGTTGGTCGGCAATTATATTGTTCGGCATGTCAAGTGTTCGGCAATCATATTGTTCGGCTAAAGTCACGGTTCGACCTAAGGATTGTTCGGCTGGATTCAATGTTCGGTCTGAGGTCAATGTTCGGCGTAACAGTCGTTCGGCATTTGGGCATTGTTCGGCTTTAGTTCGTTCGGCTCAATTATAGTTTGACATGTTAGTGAGCGTTCGGCCTGGCATTGTCCGGCCGAGGGAGCGTTCGGCAACTAACCATTATACCGTCCGGCACATGACCACATGCGCCGGAGCAGCGAACGGCGCCATTACTCCCTCCAACACCTTTCTTTCTTTTTCTTCCTTTTGACCTCGATCCAACACGAGGAAACTAAGGCAAATAAGCGGGCATACCCCTAACTCCTCCACGCTATGTCGTTCGGCAATGCAGTCAAGCTATACAAAAACCCTCTACACGACATCGTTCGAACATCTCGTTTGAATATACGATGAAAAATACCTAAGTTTGCAGATCGAAGATTGAGATGGAGTAGTTAAGTCTCAAATTCGGACCATTGAACAGAATTGTGAGAACGGAGGAAATAAGAAGTAAAAGGAGAAAAGAAGAGAAGGGTCTGGTTTTATAGAGGGGAATGGAGGAAGTCGAAGGGGCTATACCCGGTAGAACCGGTCAATACCGGAGCGCTCGGCATTAAGGTGGAATGACGTTCGGCACGCTAGGAACGTTCGGCTCAGAACGTGTCGTTCGGCATCCCAAGCTTGTTCGTCTCGCACCTCCCTTTGCTAGCATTCTCGAGAGGGCACCTCCGAGGTAGATTGTACCAGATTCAAAGCACACCACGTTTGGCCACCAGATACACTTTGGGGGGCAAGTGTTTCGTGGGGATTTGACCAGGCAACTAGTGCTCGGCATCAGAGAGTGTCCGGCATCCAGGAATGTTCGGCGAAGCAACCATCATCCATGAGTACTCGGCGTAGTACTCGGCGTCCTTAGTGTCCGGTGTCCAGGAGTGTTCGGCATAATACTCAGCAGTGTTCGGCATCGAGACTACTCGGCGTAGTACTCGGCAACAAGGGTACTCGGCGCCAAGTAGTGTTCGGCATCAACTGGCACTCGGCAACAACCTATGCTCAGCGTCAACTAGTGTTCGGCATCCCATAAGTGCTCGGCACCAAGACTGCTCGGCATACCGGAGTACTCGGCATCAAGGCTGTTCGGCATCAAGACTGCTCGGCATGCAAGACTGCTCGGCATACCAGAGTACTCGGCATCAAGGCTGTTCGGCATCAAGACTGCTCGGCATACAAGGTCGCTCGGCATACCAGAGTACTCGGCATCAAGGCTGTTCGGCATCCAGAATGCTCGGCATACAAGGTCGCTCGGAATCAAGGCTGCTCGGCATACAAGAGTACTCGGCATCCCATGGTGTTCGGCGTAATACTCGTCATCCAGGAGACATTCAACACAACTAACCAGCACACCGTTCGGCATAGAAGGAATGGTTCGGCGGAGATCGTTCGGCGAACCTCGCTCGGCATACGGCGACCACTGTACTCGGGCTGGAACGTTCGGCAATCAGCCCACTTGGGAAGTCCAGCCCATCTTTGCCTATAAATAGAGGGGCAGGGTCACAGTGAAAGGGATCCTTTTTTGGAGAGAAAATACGGGGAGACTCTGCCATTTTCAAGACTCATCTCCTCTACTTAAACAACTTCATTCAAACATTTGATTCACGAATTGTATTTGTAATCAACCATAAAGGAAATCAATAAAGTTGAGCAAAGTGGACGTAGGCAATTACGCCGAACCACTATAAATTCGGTGTTCTTACTTTCTGCATTTGAATTAGGACTATCTTCTCTGTTTAATTTACTTTCATCACTTTTATCTCTACACAATCTTTCTGAACGAGGTTAGTGACCAATTTTGGTGCTAACACTCATAGTAATTAACATTTAATTACCTCATTTATTAATTATTCCTTAATTAAACAATTCATAATTACATCATTAATTATATTAATTAATGATCTCTAATTTAAATTTAAATTAAACTACTTCATTTAAGTTAATTACATTAAGTAATTTAATCTTTAATTAAACACAATTATTAATCCCCCTCGGTTAATAACAAACCAGTAATTAACTATTCTTAATTACTTATTAAATAAATAAATTATTCCATAATTAATTATCTCCATTAACTAATCCTTTGATTAATTACAAAAGTAATTACCCAAATTACTTCACTTCCAAATCATCTTGTATTAATTGCATCAAGTAATTATCATCTAATTACTTCCCTAAGTAATTATGCTCCATTAATTACACTAAGTAATTACACTTATCAAATCACCAAATGATTTCTCTAAATTAATTAAACTAAATTAATTAACTTCAATTAATCATATTATCAAAATTAATTACAATAAGTAATAAATCTCTTAATTACTTTTATCAAGTAATTACATTTAACAATTTACAATAGATTATCTAAATTAATTAATCTAATTAATTATCAAAATTAATCACATTAACTTATTATTTAAATAATCCTTAGTTAATTATCTTCATTAACTAACAACATTTCTTTAATTTACTTCTTAATTAATCACTAATCATAAATTAATCTAAATTATTAATTTATAAATTAATTATAATAAGTCATTCCTTAATTATCTTATTAATTAATTCACTTCAATATCTTAATTATCTCTAAGATAATCCATTTCCTTATAAATGATTTCATTATCATTAAAGTGTAAAACATTACACTTTTGAATTTAAATTTAAATTACATTTTGAATTTAAGATTCAAAATGATCATTCTTTTAAACATTAACCAAATTTAAATATCAACTTATAAACCTATATAAGAAAAATTCTAACTAAATTACTTTAAAAAAAACTATTTGATTTAAACTTGTTTTAAAACATTCAGATTTAAAAACTGATCTAAACCACAGATTTGAATTCAAGAAACTTGAATCCATACCTAAACATTTGATTTAAACTTGGCTTTAAACTTTGATTTAAAACTTTGATTTAAACTGGCTTTTAAAACCTTGATTTTAAATTCTTGGTTTAAAATCCAAATTCATTTTTTTTAAAAACTTCAGATTTAAAAGTTTATTTGAAAACTAAACTTAACTTTGAATTTAAACCCAGTTTAAATTCTTGCTTGATAAATTAAATTTAGTTTAAAAACTTTAAAATAGAGAACAGTTTCAGGTTTGAAACTGTTACCCTCTTTGACCCGAGCCCCCTCGAATTCACTTCGAGTTTCCCCCGTTCGCTACTTCGAGTAAAACACTCGAACTACTCAAGTAAACTCGAGTTCAACCTGAAGCACTTAAGTAAACAACTTCAGATCCACCAACGTGCTCGTGCACGTGTACAACCCAGATCACCATCTCCGGTCATCCACTAGCCCTCCACCCCATCCGCGACCATCTCGACACCAGAATCCGATCACCACATCATCATTTTAACTCGAGAATCAAATTCGAGTCCTAAAGCCCAAAACTGAAATAACCACTTAAGCCTGGAATCACTCCAACCACAAGTCTCCGACCACCAGAGTACCAGCGCCTCCGGCCACGACTTCGCCGTCGCCCAATCTTCCATCTGCCAGAATCTTATTCCACTCGATTCACCATAGATATCATGGTGATCGAATTACTGACCAAGTCTAAAAACTAGGGCTACAGGCTAAAAAAAACAACCACCATCTCCACCGTGATCTGTCATCACTTCTACCATTTTTCCATGCTGATCATTCCTCCACCATCAGGAAAGACCCCAATCATCCCGATCCACTGGATCTCCAGAAGCAACCCAAAATATCCAAACTGATCAACCAAGAACTGCTCCTTCATTTCTTAACTAAAAATTATGATTTTATTCTTAAAAATCATGTTTTTGTTTAAGAATTCGATTTATGTTCCTGAATACATGAATCAGGGAAATTGAATTTTTACTTATCTTAAGCTTATACTGTTGTTTTTAATTCCCAGTAGTATTTCAAATTTAATTTAACTTAAACAAAATTTTAAAACCTTCTCTATGACAAAACAAACAAGTTTTGTTTAAAACTTAAACCTTAACACAGATTGGATCAAGAGATATGATTTTTGAATCGAAAATTGGAGCTTGAAACTAAGAACAGAGGGATTACTGATATATCAACCATGCACACATCATACATTTGTAAACATACAGATAATTTGTATATACATTCACATAAACATATTTATTTCCAGATGTAAACATGCAACCAATTTATACTTAAGTAATTTTTAACAAAAATGTTACTCACAGATTTTGAAATTGAAGAACAGAGCAGCCTTTACTTTGAAACAGGCTTTTTGAAACTGCTAGCTGAAACCTATATCTTGATCTTCATATTAGTTGAGTTGAACTAAAGTGTTGCTTAAGTTGAAAATAAGCTTCAGTAGTTAATGTCTTTCTGGAATGCTAAGTTTCTTTTGTAAACGAAAATGAATTGAGATAGGTTGATATATAAAAAATGAGTTACAGGGTTTGCATAAGTTAGTACAACCATCATCTGTTTATTCAGAGATTTTTTCGAATGGAGGCTGAAATGATATTTCTTGAGTACTAGAGATAATGGCATTAAATGCCTTGGTACCTTACCCATTGCATACTTATCTTTTTTCCCATTTCGTATGTACTAATATGATATTACTTGCCTGCATACATACATATTTTATTTTACTTGCCTACTATGCTTTTACTTTATTCTTACCTGCAACATATATTTAGACTATAAGATCTTAGACTTATCCTACTTATGTCCTACAGCCTTGCCTTACATGAGTTTCCAGACTTAACTAAGTGTTTATTTTCTTGCCTGGGTATGTTATATCTTATTTTATGCACATATATACTTTGTCTTATAAATATAAAGTTGCTATAGTTATTTGTTATAAAATTTACCCTAAGTATTTGATTCTATTACTAACATGAGTGTGTTTATTTCTTTTTAAAACTTAAACTATCAAATATTTAATTACCTATTATTATTTGCTTTTATACTTATATTAAATATTTATAAGGTATATTTTATTTAAACATTTTTGAAAGACTTCATTTCAAATTTACAAATCAAAGTTTCTTCCAAAATATATATATAATAATTCTATTCATATTAAAAATCTATTTGTAAAAATATTACATTATTAATATTGTTTAAAAATAACTCATTATTAAATTAAAATAATTTATAAAAGAAATTATCACTTCATTAATAAACTACTTATTTTATCAAGCTATACTAAAAAAAAACAACAAACCTTTTATTAAATTTAATTTTAAGCTAAAATCATTTAAACACATTTTAACTTTATCTTATGTATAATTTAAAGAAAAATGGTTATTTATTTAATATTGAATTAAATCAAATTTCCAAATTACCAAAAATATTAGAATTTGAAAACATATCTTTATTTATTAACTTTTAAAACAGATCTTGTCTATTTACAATATATACAAATATATATATATATATACATTATAAATAGAAAACAATTTATTAGCTTTTAGAAGATAAATTATCAGTCAAATATTTATTTAAAAGATGATTATTAAATCAATTCAATCTTATTATCAATTATTATCATATCAATTTAATTTTAATGCAGATTATTAAATTGATATTGTCCAAAATTTCCAGGATGTCACAGTTTCTTTTAAGTATAAAATCATTTTTATTATTCTTTATTTTAAACTCGCCTTTTATTTACTTTAAAAACAATAATAATTATTTCAAATTGATAATAAACAAAAAATACTTTATTACAATCTTATTACTTCAAATCTTTCCAAACATTATATTTTATCAAAAAGAGTAATGTCATCAAATTACCTTACAAATCAATAGTATTATTATTTTACGCTAAAGTAATAATAGTTATATTAAATCTCTTTAATATACTACAAAATCAATTCATGTCCATATATTTCCAAACAATGTAATTTTCACTAAAACTGTATTGTTGTTATTTATAAATATCGCTTCATTGAATAATAATAATACACATTTCAAATTAAGTTTAAAAGACATTCTCCGTTATTATTTATGAATTTCTCCATAATTTCATAAATAACAACCTTATAAAATTTCTTCAGTTAATTTTATTTTATTTTTATTCAAACACTATTATCTACAAACATCACACTGAAACTACAAATAATCACTTTAATTATTTATCTATCTTATTTTCTCATTATTATATAATTTCATTTGTTTTATTTTAATGAATAATAGTCATATTTTAAATCCATAATCAATTACAATTAAAAATCAAATAATATAACAATCGGCAATAGACAATTAACCTAAGGCCCAGCATATCCAAAATATTCAAAATATCCAATCAATTATTAATATATCTCAACACAGATCAATAATTATAATTCCCATCAACAGATATCTATTCTATAATTTATGTAATTAATTAAATAAATAAATCATACCAACAAGCTTTTCCTAACAACCTCCAATCCCAGCAAACCCAGTACCATATTGTTCAGAATTTTGCACGAATCCAACGGAAGAAACCACCCGTGAATCGAAATTTGTATGAACAAGATATCATAATTAGAAATAAGATTTTATTTATAATTTAATAAATAATAAAATCAAATATGCAAACGTATACATTCCTCCCTTCTTTCTAACATACTCGAACCCAATCTCAACCTATAGTCGCCAATTCAATCGCCGACCATCGTGTCTACAGGCGGCCCCTCCATGATCGATCACCACCACCAGACTCCCCTTCCAAAACTGAGCCGAATGACCTCCTTTTGGCCACCGTGATGCTCCCTCACAGCCTAAAATAAGCCACGACCGTCGCCTCTTCTTGACCAGATTCCGATGAATCCAAACACTCATGGCACGATCCAACTTTAGGGATCAACTCCCCTTGTTGTACTCTACACTCTAGTACCCTCTAATTGTCCTATGGTTGTCTTTTCGCCGTTGATCAGAAACACTAGTTTCAACCGATATGTTAGATCGCCAATTTCTGGCAGACTCGAATGTCGTACCCAAAAACATATGCTTCCCATCTCCTGCATTCATCAATAGATTTCCAACGATATCTAATTCGATGTATTTTGGACACTTTTATTTTTTTTAACTCAATTTGTAATTAGAGATAATCATCCGCCATTAGTAGGCGATTAAGAAATTTTGGAAATTAGAGAAAAAATGACAGAGGCGACGGCTAGGGTTTCGTAGCCTCAAGTATATAGTCGTGTATCCAGTTTGGTCTGAAACAGCTATGTACACTTCTTAAACACTGTAACGCTTATATTTTTCAACCCGTAACTCCGAATATATCAAAACTATATTTCAAATTATCATCTCAGAAAGGCCATCCAAACGTTATAAATATGATACCTAATTAACCATTTTATTAGAAATTCGGTTTTTTAATTTATTTAATATTTTACAGTGTTGAATTTGTGGGTCGTTACATGGACATCTCAACTTTAATACTTTATTATATCAAACCTTTCCTTTTTATAAATCAGCTTCTATTAAACCTTCCCACACAATCTTATATGACTCTATATAAGTAATCATATTCACATAACAACAAACAAGTAGTTCCTAATACATAGTTATTATGAGCGCTTAGCCCAAACATGTAGTTCCTCTAACAACAATTTCGATATTACGAGTGCTCAGCCCAATACACATAATTCTCTAGATAACATATTTCAATATTATGGGTACCTAGGCCAGAACACATGGTTCCATATTTAAATCACTTATTAGTATGAGCATCTATCCCAGAACACATAGTTCCATCTATAAATCATTTATCAGTATAAAATTTCTTAGTTACCCCTAAACAACCAACCTTTATAAGGATATCAAACAAACAAGCATCCTAAATATCATTCACTTCCATCTTTGACCATTACCTCAATGATACAAAACAAAAGGATGTGAATGTTGATTATTTCATTTTTGCATTATGGACTGATCACTGAGTCAGATTACTTAGTAGCATCATTGGGTCACCGGAACCCTATCTTAAAATAAACTCTAGACCTTCTACAAAATTCCTCATCCATATCGCAGAATACTTTCAATCAATTACTTAACAGGATCTAATTAATTGAAATTCCAATATCATTTATTTCTCTTTTAATAACAAAATTTTCCGAGTCAACTCTACTTCAAACATATCTTCAAAAATTTCCAATACCAAATAAGTATAACTTAGGCCTAAATATTCTTCATATAAATCTTAACCTATTTAGTTTTGTTATTGGGTAAGCATCTCTTCTTTATAATACTTCAACACAATAAATTCTCGTATCCAAATTCATATAACTATTGGGATCATGACTTGTGACAATATCATGCCCAGTCCACTAATCCTTATCCATGCCACTTTCCTATTTATACCCAGCATCATCCCATAACTAGTCATTCAATCTACCTCAAAGTCAATCGATCCAAGCATTATATGAGACTTACACTTGAACTACTTACCACTACATTTCCTTATCCAAAATCAAAAATCACCTCCTTCTACGATTTAGTTTTCCCTTTTATTACAACAGGTAGGTATCACAATTGCGCATGGGGCCACTTCCAATGTCTAACCCTTCTCTTCCTTATTCATTTTTAAATCATCAAACAAATTTTAATTTTGACCATTCAAAACTCCTTTTTTTACTTTTATAATTACAATAAATGATGTTCTAATTGAAATTCTTCACAAAATCAAAATTTTAAAACTTTCATTCACTTTTAAAATACATCATTACTTTTTAAAATATTGTTTTACCCAAAATATCTAATTTACTTAAAGCCATGAAATATAATATTTTCATTATACAATTATTTGTCTCTATATTTAAATTTCACCACCAATTAATTTCCTTAACTTCAATAACTTAATATTAACTACTTTTAAACACATTGAAATTTTAAATAAACCGTGGTTGTTTTCTAAAATACTCTTATTTTATTTCAAAATATCATTTTAAATAATTTATAGTCATTTTATCATATATATATATTGTAAATATAAAATTTCCAGCACCTTTGAATAACACAGCACACACACAATATATATATATATGAAAATATACTTTAAAATTCACTTTAGCTACTCACCACATTTATATAAATTTAGAAAACAATTTTTGTGTTTAATCATATTTACTACAAATGTGTCCAAAATTTAATTTCACAAATTCTTCGATTTCTTATTTGAAAATGAATATAAATTCTACTTACTTTGGATTAAAACTTCAAATCTCTTTTTCAAAAATTATCCAAATATTCTTATTTGATAGAAACGCCATATCAATTCATAAATTTTCCTATAAATGAAATTTATAACTTCAACTTTCAAAACTACTTTCCCTTTTAACTTTAAATTTCCTCTCTTAAAAATATTTTACTTTCGAAACTCAATCCTCTTCCCATTCTCAGCAACTAACTATCCATTACAACTATCAAATCAAATCCAAACAATCACATATACTCTCATAAGTTCTTAACCACATTTCCAATCTCAATTGGGGTTCAGTTCCAACATAATACTAAGAATCGCTCCTCATATACCAAATGTAGGTACTGTGGGGTTTACATTGGTATGACTCATCATTTAGAGATATCGGTGAACTGAATGTGGATATCCACACAGCAATATCCCTAAGATCGTCTCTAGTACCATTATGGTTTTGGTCTTACTCCACCAACAATATCTTTGTTTCAGTTTCCATCCTTACTAACCTACTCATCCTTAGCTATTCGTTGTAGGGATTCATTAGCAACTCCCCAGTAGATAGACAACTCAGCTACAACTATTACAATTATATTCAACTTATATATATATATATATATATTATAAAATATACAAGTACGCTCTCCCAGTACGTTCCATGATCCTATAACCTATGCTCTGATACTAAAAGTAATAACCTTCCATTCTCGAACCCCATAACTATACAACGAAGTCTCGACGTGGCGAGTCATTGGAAGATAATACATATAGATATATAGAGAGAGCATAAGATAAAAACTATAGTAACTGATAACTTTCAAAGTCTCACAGCGAATGGTTACATAAAATATCATATTACATAAATGTATATATATATATATATATGTTTAATTACATATCTAATACTAATACATAAATATGTACAATCCAAACCCAATCAGCTTCACACACTGTCTGTAACATCCCAAAATTTTACCGTTGTTGATTATGAATATTTAACAATTTTAAATATTTAGATAATTGGTATTTTAAAATATAAATAACTTATATTCAAATATAGGCATTATTTAAATATTTGAATTGAAAATTAAATATTTGAGTAGTAAATTAAATATTAATTAAATAAATTTAATAGTTTTATTTAATTCTTTTAATTAATAAATAATAAATGGCAAATTCATTTTGTAAATTTTTTTGCAATAATAAATAGTTTGAATAAATAATATGAAAATCAATTGTTAATAAACCGACTTGATTTTAGTGATGTATATTTAAATGAATTTTTAGAATTTTCCATAAATTTTATTTTGGAAAAGCGTTATATTTTCGTTTGACGTATTTTACGGCAGACGATGGTATTTTTGGAAATTTCACAAAATAAAATAATCTATGTATTCCGATATCAATTTGTGATCGTGTCCATTGAGGTGCACGGTCATATTTTTATTTCAGTCTTTCGCGGTTCGTATGCGAACGGATTATTTCTCTTCAAAACCTTATTATAAACTAAATCAAATTCAAATTTTTAAACTTGAATTGATGTTGATTTGATTTTTGATTTGAGTTGTTGCTTGAAAATCTTGGTTTTCTTAAAAAAGCAATTTAACTTGTGAATGTGGCAATTGACCCATGGTTATAATATCAGTTAAGTTTTTTCCCATTTCCTTTTAAAATCGACTTCCCTCTTTGTTCTTTTACTTCCCTCTTCTATGTTTTATTTCATTCATCATCTAACAGTGGAACCAAGAAATAAAAATGGCCACTTGCTTTTAAAATCAAAACCAAACTCATTTCTCAACTAAAAATCACGAAATAAAGTTCTTTGGGATTGTATGATCGAAGGCTTCAGATCCATAGCCGTTTGGTAGCATTCGACGGTGAGTTGTGATGCTTCATATTGGGGTCAGTGAGTTAAGGTTTCTTTTTTTGAGATTGGTAGCGAATTTGGCCGTGGCGTTGATCTATTCGGGTTCGCCAAGTAGAAGAGCACCTAGACCCGAAGTTTTGTGGGTTGCGGTTGCTTTTTGGGGAATGCAACATTTGGGCGTGGCAGTTTTGATCCACCAGGTCGCTTTCGTATAGGGTGGACCGAAGTTGCCGTGGAGGTGATGGACATGGAGAGGAGGTTGATTGTAGTTTGATGGTGGAGTCTATTTTCGATTTCGAGGTTCAAGGCATTGGTGAGGATGTGCATATTTTAGGGGAGGTGCTATGTCATCATTCATAGGCATGAAAGCAATCAATATTACGGAAGATGAAGTTGAGTAGGGTAATTAACTTAATTTTGTAATTAAGTAGTTTTGATTAAAAATTGTTTAATCTGATATCTTATAAAAATCATACCTTGCACATGCGAGGTCGGATCCGGATGCGGTTAGTCGCGTTAGACGCATAGGAACTTTAGCTACGCGCTGGAACAAATTTCTTTGAATTCAGAGCTAGTTGAAATTTGAGCTAAAACCAAACACTTTTCGATTTTAGTTCAAACCGCAATGCGAAAGCGCCAACTAGAATTTCAGTGAGTTTACTCACCTTTAAATAAATTATATAATATCTGTGTTGCTATAGATTATTGTTGAACGCTTCATTGGTAATTTATATTGTTGTCTGATTATTTATTTGGATTTAAATTCCTGCTTGAAAAAGCGGATGGCATAAATAACCATTTTGTTGTAGGAAAAAAATAAAAGGAAAATCAGAGTTTACATAGCAAACAGGTCGCTATAGAACAATTTGAGATATTCACACTTATGTGTGATTTACAGGGATTTTGTAGAGAGACCCTAAAGGGTTTCTTGTCAATAAGCAATTATTTACTTATATTTTTATGCTACTTATATTGTTGTTTAGTTGAAATGTTATTGACATACTGTTTGGTTGTGAAAGTGTCATTATAATGATTATCACTGTACCGCCACTTACGAATATTATCCCTTTAAACCCTTATTGTGTCATGAACTTGAGTTTGTATTTTCATTAAATAATTGTTTGGTTATGTGTTGCATTTTAAAAGCTATTTAAACTATATTTTCAAATATTCGGAGAATTTTGAAAATAAAGGTAATATTGATTTAAAATTTATAACAGGAGTTATAAATTTAATTATTTTTCTTTTAGGATAATTAACGCTGCTTAAAATTTATAAAGAGATTATAAATTTGATCTCTTATATTTTGAGATAATTGATGTGGTTTAAATTTATGAAAGATTATATATTGGATTTAGTTATCTTTCGAGATAACTAATGATGTTATAAATTTATATAAAGGTTATTTACCTTTAATATTCTATAAATTATTTTCAAATGGGTTTGTATGGATTGTATGAGCTTTTGAAAAGGATTTAAGGGTTTAAATATATTTTTAATAATTATTTTAATATAATAAAGTTAATTAACAAATTTATTAATGATGTTTAAAGTTAATTAACTAATTTGATAAAAGTGTTTAAAAGTTAATTAACTGGTTTAATAAAAGTGCTTAAAAGTTTATCAACTAATTCAATAAAAGTGATTAAAGCTAATTAACTGATTTAATAAAGGGTTTAAAGTTAATTAATCATTTTAATAATAATTTTTAAGATTAATTAATCATTTAAAAAATGACGTTTAAAGTTAATTAATTAGTTTAAATAAAGGTGATTAAATTAATTATCTGGTTTAATAAAGGTGTTTAAAGATAATTGATTGATTTATTAAAGGAACTAAAAAGTTGATTAATTCTCCTTTAGAATAATTAATATGGTTTTTAATTTACAAAAGTATTTTAATTGATTTATTATCTTCTGGGATAATAAATGTTGTTTGAAATTTATAAATGAGAAAATCTATAAAAAGGAATATTTTCAAAAAGTATTTTTAAAGTGTTTACAAATATTTATGATGTGAAAACCAAATACAAGTTTAATTTTTTAAAGTTTAAAAGTTTGATTCGGTTATAGAGAGGATAAGAATTTAATTTTCCATAGTCCGATATCGCTTATATGAAAAGGATTTAGTCATACTCTTAGCACTAAATGTCGAGGTATGGAAACACATCCCTATCTTGAAAGTTAAAAATGTAGTTAAGGCAATGCCTAAAGGCAACACTACCTTCACTTGCCCGACTTCATTTTTAGCTAAGAAATAGTACAAGTCTGAAATCGACGAGTAGTGGTAAGAATATGAGATGTACCGTCCATATACGATTATTTTTAATTATCCTTGATAATTTATTTATCGACTATCGGTTCAGCTTTCTTCTTTGAGTACCGTCAATTTAAGACGATTTGTTGCTCATTTGAGTGTTGTTATCCTTTATCAAAAATGACTAAAACCAAAAAGTGAGTGGGGGCCGAGTTATGTGGGATTGCTCCCTAGGGTATTTTCACATCTACTCTTGATTTTGTTTTGGTGGTATGCGCGCGGAGATGTGAAATACTTGGATACTCGGTAAGGTTGGTGGGGTCCAGTTTGGAGTTCCCGAGAGGTGTCACAAAGTATATGACCCTCCCAAGTATATTTTCTAGAGGTCTACTTTCGGTAAGGGGGGCACAACCTCCTAGTCATTGTTGAAAAATTCCTTTAATTATTGTTGATTTAAATCTTTGAACTGTTTTCTTAATTGCATCGAGAAGTGACTGTAGTTCTTCTTGATGTTTAATTATTTTTGTCCATTCTTTAAGTTTGGATTTATACCTTGTTATACTCATTCTTCTAAGTTTTGGGTTCTAACTTGTTTCCATTTTTCGTGTATGAATGTTGTTCTTGTGAGGTAAAAACTTGTTCCACGTTTAGTGACGCTGTGTCATAGAATTTTTATATGTTCATCCTATTACTTGAGTTTCTCACGTTGGTATTTCTAAACTGATCCAGTTGTTATATTATAATAATACTCGGGTCAAACCGAGTACTTTTTTAAGTTGTCATTGGTGGGACATGGAGCTTAGGGAGTAGAGCTAGATGTCATTAGTCATAGTATTTTATTTCCATTGTATTATTATTATATGTACTCATCTGCAATTGTAATGTCAGTAAGTTATAACTGCCAGGTTGATGAGGTTTGTTTTTAACTCTAATATACTATGTATTTTAGAGTGACAACTTTTACTGTCTTTGTTATATTATATGTGATCGTTCTGCTGTGAGATTCTGTTTCTCCTGTTCTTTTTATTTTTATTTTTACCTTAACAATTTGCCTTTCCGATGATTGAATGTTTGGCATCTGAATACCGTGGTTGTAATGAGTGTCGACTTTCGATGGTCGAAAAGGCGGATCATTACGTTGTCATGTCATGTCTGTTATACACACTTTATTTATTATACATAATATATACAAATCCATGTATTCTTATACATCTCGTCTCCAAAATCCGTCACCCTGGATAACATAGATAAAAGAAGAGACAAGAGTGGGTTAGACATACGTCTGTATTAGTGAAGCAAATCTAATACAGGTATACTGTCGTAATAGTGATATAACATGATTTAAGCCTAAAGTATAATACCTTCTGGTCACACTACATGCGCTACAGAATGTAATTATACTATCTAGATTTGATCTAGCCTCGAACAACTATAGTAAAGGATCCCTTATACGAAATCTAGTCTCGCCACCTACGCTAAAGGATTTCACGTCTACGTAATTTGGACTCGCCGCCTACGGTAAAGGATTGCACGTCTACAACTATCCAGTCTCGTCACCTGCGGTAATGGGTGGCTACGTACTGGACTCACACTTGGTCCCGCCAAGTGTGCTACCGTCAACTATTGTTTACATTAAAACTCTCCTGGACCAGCCCTGATGTTATACAGGAGAACGCTCATCAATACCATGAATCAAGGACACATTGCGCGTGCTGCAAGATTCAGGTATTCATTCCTCTTCCCAAAACTATATATACACACACACACGTAAAATATTATTGAAGTATGTGATCCAAAGCTACGTATATCACATTCGTATTTCACCTTTATTGCCAAGTCTCATATACCCCGTTTATTTATCCAGAACTACCTACTCCTTATTCGTATATTGTCGCCATCAAGTTGCACCTCACACATGCTTCAAGTATTCCAATACCAGTGCAAAATCATACATACTACGCCCATACATCATCATGCTCATTAGGGTATATGCCTAAACAACAACCATACACACCAAAATATCACCTTAGTGTTGCAAGAGATTTTCACGTAAAAATTCGGATCACCACACGTCGAATTGGGCATTCAAATAGCCAAATTAACCCAAAACTGGGCTGTACACCGATGGCCAATGTGCTCCACCTGTGCACCGGTTGCACAACTCAAAAACGTGAATTTTAAAGTTATTCTCATTTTCATTGTTCCATATTTTGATTTCCGTTTTCATTCTTATTCCTGATGTTTCTATGTCGTATGTATGTACTAAATACTAAGTTCTTAAGACCCTAACACATATATTTTCATTAATTCGAAGTTGTATTAAGTTTTAATACAATTGGGTTCGGTGAAGTTTGAAATGATATTTGAAAACAAAATACGTTCTTTTTCATCTACCAAGTTTCTGACTTTATAAGTTACATTAACATACATCATAATTATATCCTAGATTAACCCTAAATCATCTTATGCCAATTTTAAAGAATTATAACAAGGTCGGAGAGGATTCACTCATAATTTCAGGCCAAAAGAACCGAAATTTGCTCGCTGTCTAGGATTTCTAGAAATTCTAATATCTGAACTAGCCTTCGATTCTTATTCCAGGTGGTAGAGAACTTCACTACGAATCTAATCCAACTCATCTCGTCAATATTCGTTAAGATTTGTGAATTTGGTGTTGAGATGATTGGAGGTAGAAGAAGATGATTACATTTTTTTAGATAAATGAGAAAAAAAATGAGAAACTAAATGTACATATATTAAACAGGCTTTAGGAGTGAAAAATCTGAATGCTATCTCAAATTTAAATTCAAACTATAGGCATGGCCCAACTCAGCCCGGCCCGCCCCGCTATTCGCGGACAAATCCATCCCACTTAAATAAAAGCTCGATATCTCACTCATACGACGTCCGATTCATACAAATGAGTATTCCATCTTAACCAGAAAAAGAAGAGTTACGCGATGGTGCTACTCCCTTCAGCAAAGTCAACCATCTATAAAAATTACCATTTTTCATTTCTAATTGAAATTTACCAAAATGCCCTCCAATTCACTTTCAAATCTATTTATTATCATCATCATCATTTAATTACAATATTGCCAATTTTCCAAGTATTACATAGTAGTAGTGCATCGGAAATAAGAGTACTACGATAGGTGAAACATCCAGCTCGTCTCCTTGAGCTCTAAAGAATATCCAACTAAAACCTATCTTTCTCAAATTGCTCGAAAGAGCACTTGAGGAATTAAGGAAAAGATAAACCACAAGTAAAACATAAGCCTAGTGTGAGAAACTCAAGGAATATGATGCACCATATAACAGTATCTTTTGTGACCGTTCGAACCACAGTAATAGTTTTCCCTTTAAAAAAACCAAATCCATCTAATAATTCAATATGGCGATATAATAGATAGTATTTAGAGTATAGAATATAAATCAGAAAATAGCCGAACACAAGCATTTTCAAAGTGCATCTAGAGCGACTAATTCGCTTCTAGCTTTAACAACTTTGTTACACAAGATCTACAATTTTCCAAATTAATTCCTTGCTATCACATACGTTTTTATATGCTTAGAGTGCAACCAAAATATATTATATCACAATATATTAACATACAAGCAATTCGAACAAGTTTAAACATAAGGGGATTCAAAGTGTTTTCATGGCGACTATTGCTGTATGGACCATCCCATATCCATATTCCAATTTCAACACACAATCCAAAAAACCATGTATAAACAATGTTAAGGCCACGCCACATGTTATAGAAGGTCATATAAGTGATGATACACATTATATAGTTGTCATTTGCATTCAAAAGCAAGTAAGGTCCAAAGTTATAACTTTATTAGTTCAATACTTTATATTATATTCAAGCACACATATATACAGAATATGTACAACTAAATGGTGAGTAGACTCACCCCATAACCAAGCTAACAGAAGCACAAGCTTTCATAAACATAAAAGCCTATCCTACCATCACCAAACATCCAAAAGATCTAGCCTTTGCCTTGCTTTTGCACTTTGCCACCTCCTTGCCCATAATATTTTTTTTTTTGAAAAAGGGGCTCAAATTCTCTATTAATATAAACCAGGTCCAAACAAATCAAAATACAAAGGCAATAACAGGCCCAAGTTCAAAGACAAAACCAATCATGTACAAACAATAAAAGAACAACTAAAACGAAGCCCAAAGCCTAGAAGGCAGCCCGTAGACTGGAAGGCTCCAGATACTTCCATACTCATCTCGTAGGATAGAAGGCAATCCGACACATCTAACTTCAACTCTCCATACTTTCCAAAACAGCCTATAGGAAACAAAAATGGCTGCCAACTAAGAAGACGAACTCCTCCTTAAAACTTCGCTGAGACAAAACTAGCAACCTCACTTCAAAGTATCAACTATAACAGCGAGCTTCGATCCCTCCAGAAAACATAAGGTATGCTTTCTTTCTCAATTATCTTCGGCTAAAAAGTAGATCTACCAAAACTAACAATAAAAAATGTTAACAGGATTGTTGTACAGATCTGAATTCTCATAGATCTAAAGTTAAGCAAGGCAAGCAGACAGCAACTCTTCCTCAAGTCGATAACAAACAAGATAAGATTTTTATCACCCAAACCATATCTTTTAACCTCAGTAAAGATGTAACCTTGAAATCTTCTAACTTTTCTACAAAATTATTCAATGTCTTTCAATCCAGGTCGAGATCACTGCCACTTAGAGCAACCTGCAGACCTATATTCTTAAAATCTACTGAGAAGTTTTTAGATGAAAGTAAATAATAATGTAAAATTAGAGAGAGGGAAAGATAAAAATTGTAATTAAAACAGGTACTCAAGAAATCTGGATCCAGAGGAGTAGGATCAGTCAAGTGGCAAAGGAACAGGAATTATGAAAGAATCCCCAGTTCAGCGTTGGGAGGTAAAACCCCATTTCTTAGCAATATCTGTATTCATGCCAGTGATGTTCTTGTAGTATTTAGATTTTGCCATTCTAATGTTCAAAGTCTGGAAAATTTTTAAACAGATTTTCGACCCATCTGTATAACATTTTTGAAATATCCTTTCGTTCCTTTCTTTCCAAATATGCCAGACACAAATTGAGAGCGAGAGTTGAAACAAATCTGAATCGAAATTATGAGAGCTAGAGAAAGAAACTATTTTCAGTAAATCTTCCTTCAAGGAAAATGAAAATAAACTCTTCGGCTTAACAAAAAACTTTTTACAACTCCAAAGCCAAATCTTTTGTGAAAACTCACATTTAAAGAATAAATGGTCTATAGTTTCAATATGACTCTTACAGAAAACACAATTCTGATCCACCACTATGTGTTTCTGAATTAATCTTTCTTTAGTCAAGAGAAAATCATTTATGGCTTTAAACAGGCAGACCGCCATTTTAGGTACGTGAATTTTGTTCCAGACCATAGGCGCCCAAAACTTAGTTTCAAACGAAGAACGTACCGAATTCCAAACTTTTTTAAACTGGTAATTACCATCCTTAGAACACTTCCAGGACCAGAAATCCCTC
Organism: Allium fistulosum; assembly: GCA_030737815.1. Classification (NCBI taxonomy): domain Eukaryota; kingdom Viridiplantae; phylum Streptophyta; class Magnoliopsida; order Asparagales; family Amaryllidaceae; genus Allium; species Allium fistulosum. The sequence continues at coordinate 211,662,412 of CM060907.1, forward strand.
TCCTTGTTATTGTGAATTTTGACGTCTTCAATTTCAGTCTGAATTTGAAATAAAAAACTATACACGTCCCACTTCCACTCGCCATTTTTTAAAATCCTACTGAGAGACACATTTTCTGTACCTGTTCTAAAAGCAGTATCCCTTCCAATGCGTTCCATAATAGAACTTCCGTTTAACCATGGATCATACCATAACGAAGTGGTTTTGCCATCTACAATGTTAAGGGAAAGGCAATTCAAAGCTTCACGTCTATTCTTCAAAATAAATTTCCACACTCCGGAGTCATCCGAACGCTGTTCAATATCCCAGAAACTTTTAAGCCCTATATATTTGTTATGCATAAAAACAGCCCAAGAACCATCTAAGTTGATTATTTTCCAAATCAATTTGATGTATAACGCTCTATTCATCTCCTCTAAGTTTCTCAGTCCCATACCTCCTTCTTTTTTATGTTTACATAAAATCTCCCAAGGGATCTTACTACTACGACTTTTCCAAAGAAAATTTAAAATCAGGTGTTTGATCTTTTGAAAAGTAGCAACTGGAAGACAAAAACATTGCATCCAAAATTGTATTATAGGATATACAGTGGATTTAATAAGTTCCAGTCTCCCTGCTAAGCTCAGCATCTTAGTTTCCCATCTACCAATCCTAGTTTTAATCTGTTCTATTAGAGAGGAACAATCCTTATCCCTCAAGTTAGCACTAGACAGAGGTATACCCAGATACCTAATTGGGAGGGTTGATTGTTGAATATTGAGGATCGAACAGATGTCTGAGTCACATTCCACCCCTTTCCCAAAAAAGATATTGGATTTCTCAACACTTAATTCCAAACCAGTAACCATTTTCAAAGTTTTAAACACTTCGTTAATAGCATACGCGGTTTGAACATTAGCCTTAGTAAAGAGAATGATATCGTCAGCATAAATCAGATGAGTAAGTTTATTACCAAAATCTGTAACAGGAGAGATCAGACCTCCCCTAACTTTCTCCTCCATTAGTAACGTAAAGTATTCCATAACCAGTGTAAAAAGAATAGGGGAAAGCGGGTCTCCTTGTCTAAGACCATTAGAACTTTTAAAGTAACCATGCGCTTCTCCATTAACAAAGATTGAGAAAACTGGAGTCTTAATTAAGTTTTCAATAATTTTTGTCCATTTATCTGGGAAACCCAAACTTCTTAACATATGGATAACAAAATCTCTGTTAATCGAATCGTAAGCTTTCTTTAAATCCACTTTGATACACATGAATTTGTTGTCCTTTCTTCCAAGTCCTCTAATAAGTTCATGAGCTAACAAAATACCATCCCCTATAGATCTACCTTTGATAAAAGCCGACTGGTTTTGGGACACTAACTTATCCAAAAAAGGACCCAATCTATTACACAAAATTTTAGATAAAACCTTATATAAAGTGTTATAGCAGGCAATAGGTCTAAAATCTTGAATACAAGAGGAATGATCCTTTTTAGGAATCAAATGAATAAATGTGTGATTCCATTCTTTTAAGATACAGCCCTTTTGAAAAATATCATTTAATGCTTTATAAATAATATCTTTCGAAAGATTCCAATGAGTTTTGAAAAACAACGAGTTGAAACCGTCCGGACCTGGAGAAACAGAGTCTTTGATATCCCACAAGGCATATTTGATTTCTTCCAACGAGAAACTCTCATTTAAAAAATTAGCCCCAAACTCAGTAATAACCATTTTGCAAATAACTTCAGGAAAATGTACACCTAGAGGCTGATTGTAAATTTGTTTGAAAAAATCGATAGCCGTTTCGACAAACTTATTTTCGGAGACCACGTTACCGTCAACAATTAAATTAGTCAAACAATTTCTGCTTCTTTTGTTAGACATTTTAGCGTAGAAAAAAGACGATCCCTCATCACCCATCATCAGCCAATCACATTTAGCTTTTTGTTTGGCAACCAGAAATTCTTTTTTAAGAGCTATTTCCAAATTCATCTTGGCATTTTGAAATTCCAAAGCTAAGGAGTGATCATTCGACTTTTCCAGAAGTTTCTGAAGTCTAGAACAGTTCTCTCTTAGAACATTCACCTCTTGTTTTAAATTACGAGAATTACCACTCCATCTCTTAAGTTCTCTCTTAATATTTTTAAGAATGTTAATAACTTGGAACAAAGGTCTGTCAAAATGATTAGTAATCCAGAATTTCTCAATCAAAGGAAAATACTGATCACAAAGAGGCCAATGGTTCATATATCTAAAAGGACTGTTCTTAACCCTAGAGTTAGAGTTAAATAAAACAAGAATAGCGTTATGGTCACTAACCGAAGGGGGTAAGAATTCAACCGATAATTCAGGGAATAAATTAATCCAATCTAGGTTTGCAAACACCCTATCAATTTTAGAGAAAATGTTGCGACATGGACCCGACCACCATGAAAATTCAAAACCTTTAATATTAATCTCATTAAGACCAGTATTTAACGACATTTCATCTAATTCAAACAAATTATCAAAAGAAACTGGATTACCTCCCTGTCTTTCTGAGGGTCTGCGAATGCAGTTGAAATCCCCGAGGACCATCCAAGGCCTATATATAGATATAGCATCCTCCTGAAGATTTTTCCATAATCTTTTCCTTAATTCAACAAAATTTTGGGCATATACAAAAGTCAGATTACTTCTGCAATTCAAGGAATCAATCAGTTCAATGGTAATGTGTTGATCACTCATGCTAACAAAATTAAAATCCCAGACATTTCGGTCTAAAAAAACCATAATCCTACATTTATAATAACAAGATATATTACTTATTATTTTCCATCCGACTTTCAATGATTTTTCCAACTTTATAATCTCTGGAAAAAGCAACTTATTTTCCAAAATACCAAAACAGCTAATTTTGTACTTATCAATGACTTTACTCACTTCTCCCATTCTATTAGGGTTATGGAACCCTCTGACGTTCCAACAGGCTACTGACATTATAAAACCTTATTATTTCGGGTCCTCGAAAACCTACTGCTCGAGGACTCCCCATTATCTTCTGAAGGAATGCCTAACATCTGAACCCACTTGGGGTTTTTACGGACCAGTTTTTCCTTCTGAATATTATCAAACTCTATATCTTGAGGCTTCGGAAGGACCTGTTCCTCCGTGACCTCCTGAACTGGGTCAGCAATATCATGAAATTTCTGTTCCTCTGCCACTTTATTTGAACCTATATCTTGATCCAGATTGTCTTGAACCTGTAATAAAAGACAATGATCAGTACCTCTCCTAAAATTAACATTATTATTCATACAATCATCAATAACTAGATCATTAGTAGATAAGGATATAGGAGACAAATTGTAATCCAATGATGACAAAGGGCGTTTAAAAGAAATGTGAGTAGATGGCGATTTTGGTGGAGATGAACCCAGCTCTATGGCTCCCGGGGTAGTTGCAGAAGCAGGATAGAATGGCTCCCTGGCTCCTTGATCAGGAGGAACTTCCGACCTGGCCAGAGGAACATTGGGGCAATCTACCCTGACTCCTATTACGGTTGTAGTAGCATGAACTGGCTCTGAGACTTCTGAAATTACCCCCTCATCTCGCTCTACTGAGGATACTACTTTTCCCAAAATCTGAACCTGAGGTGAAATTTCTGAATCATTTATTGATTTTTCCTTTCCATTTGAAACTTCCGTCCCAGCCTCCTTACCTGAGACTTCCATCCCTGCATCGAGATTGATTCCAATGTCAGACGTACCAATAACGGAGGGACCTCCAACAACCGGCTCCTCTTCGGGAATAATTGAGAACTCAGTACTACCACCTTCAGCTATCCCAGGATTATCTAAGGTGACGGCTTGGGTCTCCTTAGGAACCCAAGACTTAGTCATAGGACATTCAGCAGTTATATGACCGAAACAAACACACTTGCCACAGATGGGAGGAGGATTTTCATATTCTACTTCCTGAATGAAACTCCTCCCATTCTCATCTCTACCTTCAATGGATTTGGGCATTCCATAATTAACATTAACCTCAACCAGAACTCTAGCAAAGGAAAGTCTAGATTTATTTTTCGTAGCCTCATCCATCTTTATAGGGACTCCTATGGTACTAGTTAAAGCACTAATGGCCTTATTGCCCCATAACTTAAAACTTAAACCAGGAAGTCTAACCCACATAGGCAAAGATGTAAGCAGATCCCTATCTGTTTTCATATCAGGGGACAATCTCTTCATAATAATCAAGTTCCGATCCATCCTTGCCCATAATATTGCTCAGGGCTATGATTAGGCACACCCTTTTGTGTCAACTTTCTTCCACTTTGGACTTTCTACTATTGCTTCCTATGTTGCTTTAGGCCTCTAGCCAAAGTTTAGTGAAGTTTGGACTTGATTTGCTTTGATTTGAAAAAGTTATAGAGAAGAGAGAAGGAGATGAATACATTATGTTTTCTATGTAAATAAACTAGCAAGGCACTTTATGAACACATGAAGCATGTTAAATATACTTTAACATGGGGTCATATCTACCTCCTACCTTCTTGTCCATCCTAGAGCCCATCCCCTATGTTATCACCTTTATACATCATTACTTCACCCTTAAGGATTCCCAAAATACCCTTCTTCATAAATATCTTCTTATGACATCATGGCTTACATCTCCCTACCCCACTAGTTATAATTAAAGAATTTTGTTCACTAATTAATTACACATCAATATATTAGGCAAGTACAACAAGTTTGAACAACTTCTATCGAGTAAAAAGTCGTTTATTGATAAAAACAATATTTGGTCACATTATCCATACATCTTCAAACTATTTATTTTATAAGTATTTTTCAAAAACAATTTTACCATCATTAGGTATTAATTAGAAGGGGTTTAACCAGGTTATAAAATCAATTTAATCATATTTAATCCAAGATTCAAATATTTAAATATTTTAGATATTTAAATACGAATTGTTCGAAATTCCGGGTTGTTACACTAATTCTTCTAAAAGCGGTATGAAAATTATGACATTAAATTTTTTGTCGAAAAGGAGATTTTAGTACATGGAAGGTGAAGACTAATGATGGTGTTCTTCAATAATAGCTTGATTCATTTAATAGAAGTGATTAGATCTAGAAGCACATTAGAGGTAGAAGAGACATGCATAGGTTCCACTTCATGGATCCTAATGGGGTGTTTGTTTTTATTGTAAGAAGAAGGGGAATTTTATATGAGAATGTCTAACTCTTAAAAAGAAGAGAGTGAGAAAGGGGAAATCTTCAGATTCAGCAGTAGTTAGATCAGATGCATATATTAGTGATAATAATACATCATTATTTTAAGCCAGCATTTCACCTTTAGAGAGTACAAGTTGGGTGATTGATTTTGGACTTTCTTATCATATAATGCCAGACATAAACTATTTTGTCAGTTATAAGAAAATTGATGGTGGAGCCATTCATATGGGATATGACACATCTTGTCATGTTATGGGCATTGAAAGTGTGGGGTTTTGGATGTTTGATGGTATTTTTGGAACTATCATGGATGTTAAACAAGTTCATATGTTGCTTAGGAGTTTGTTGTTAACTGGAGATTTGAGTAGACTTGGTATGAGATAATAGTAGATGGAGATAAACTGAGAGTGGGGAAGGGTTCCTTAGTAGTGATGAAGGGGGTGCGAGTTGATAATATTTATGCGCTTCATGGAGTGACAGTCTTGGGAGAGTCAGTAGTTTCTATTGGTTTTAGTGTTCCAGATTCCAATTAGTTACGACATTTTCTTTTAGGTCATGTTGATGAGAAGAGTCATGATTTAAAGAAACAGGGTTGATGGATTGTGTTTGCCAGTCAAAGGCTAGCTCTTGTGGAGATTGTTCTTTTGGCAAGAAGAAGCATGTCACATTTGATGTTGGGAGACCCTAGAGTTACAAAGTTTCCATCGTATGTTTATTCTCGTGTGTGGGGACCCATCCTAGTTGCTTCTTTAGGTGGAGCTTGTTATTTTGTCTTATTTGTGGATGATTTCTCACGTAAGGTTTGGGTCTATTTCTTGAAAGCAAAATATGAAATATTTGCCTATTTTTGTAAGTGGAAGACTTTGTAGAGAAGCAATCGAGGCAGCATCTGAAATTTCTCAAAGTTGGAAATAACAATGAATTTGTGTCATAAGAATTCACTAACTATTGTGGATCTAAGCATGTAACTAGAAATTTTTATATTTTTGTTGAGTCACATTGTTATGGAGTGGCAGAGAGCATATGTCGGATATTGCATGAGAGAGTTATAACCATGATAATGACTGCTGGTCTAAAAGAGGAATTTTAGGCAAAAGCGATATCTATAGCGATATTTCTCATCAACCACACACCTTCCATTGCCATGGATATGAAGATTCAAAAGGAGATATGGAAAGATAAGCCTGCAAGTATTTCATTCCTTTAAGTTTTTGGTTGTTCAGCTTACTTAGATGATGAGAAACATAATAAGTTATAGTCTATGTAAATAAAGCACATTTTGTTAGGACATAGGGAATGAACGAAAATGTATAGGTTGTGCTGTAAGACAACTAGAAGAATTGTAACTAACAGTCATGTGAAATTTGATGAGTGGTCTTTGTTGAAGGTGGAGCCTCAATTAAGTGATGACATTTGGGGGAAAAAATTTGCCAAACGCATCTGGAATCGTCAGATTATTCCATATTTGGAGAGATATTATATTTCTGATGATTACTTGGTTGATGAGAAAATTTCAGAGGTTTAGAGTCTAGGCGATGCTTTTTTGCATGATAGGCCTTTTGGTTCAGTTGGCCTTATATGTGAGCATGTTCGTGGTAAGGATTCTTCGTTTTATGATTTGAATGATGCGAAGCTTGTTGATGAGTCTGTTAGTGTTGTGAAAGACCAACAAAACTATTGACAAGGAGATTAAAGTATATAATATTGAGTATATCCTCACTCAATATGGAATGGAGAAGGTGAAGCATGCTGTTAAATCTCTATTAATCTCTTGAAGTTCACTACCTACAGTTTGTCTCCAATATTGGATATGCTATAGAATTTTGGTATATTTCATTTGCATTTGTTTGTTGATGTGCAAACTATCTCTCTTATTCTTGGGAAAGATTTGGAATCGGTATTTGGGCAACAATGCCCATACTAGTTTATATTGATCTTGACTCCATGTGGCACATACCCAAATTTTTGTTGAGATGTGGTGATGAATAGAGATTGTTATATTTGAATCAAAGTGGAGTGTTAAATTTGTATGATTCATATATTTTTCAAAGAATAAAGGAAAATTACTAATTGATTTTGTGCTGGTCCTTAGTATAGATCTGGAATAGTTCTTTTTGTAGTCCACTAGATGATATAATTTATTAGATTGAAATATCTAGCGGCTATCTTGTTACTTTTGGAATTTATTATTTCATCTCATCTAAACCCTTGTACAGATAAGTTCTAGTTGTTGGTCTTCATCTTTCTGTATTTTCGTCAGCCCTCTATTAGATCATTGGATGGTTTTTCATTTTTATTTTTACATGAGGTTTGCTACCTGCCAAGTTGTTGGAAGCTCCTTTTTTAGAATAGAATAGAATTATATGAATGTTCTCCTCCTCTGGAGGATCACTCTTTTTCCTCAGTATGGAGGTTTCATGTTTAATCCTACACTAAGAGATTGACTTCTGCATTGGTATTTAGAGGAATGCAAGGTGAATAGTTTTTCCTAGTAGAAGAACGACTCTAAAAGAGCAACATGAGTTAGAGGTGAAAACAAATGAGTTATTGAGGAAATGATTTGTGTAGAGGAGTACATCAACATGTGGAGCACCAATAGTGTTTTTGCTAAGGAAATAGGTTCTTTATGACTATTTGTGGAATTTTGTGAGTTGAACAGAGTGAAAAAGAATAATTTGTATCCTCTACCACACAAAGATTACTTATTAGACCTACTCAACGATGAAAAAGTATTTTCTCGGTAATTTGGCCATTAGGTTCCATCAACTGAGCGTTGTGAAGGATAGTTTTCCAATTACAACTTTCAGTACACCTTTGGGATTCTATGAGTTGTTGGTTATGTTGTCCGAGCTAACCAATACACTAACACTCTTTGTGGACTTGATCAATAGAGTTTTAGAAATCACCTGAATAAGTACGTGCTTTTGCTTATTGATGATATTTTAGTTTATTCATGGAGAGGAACATAAGTGCACTTAAGGGAAGTGCTTGAAACATTAAGGAAATATCAATTGGTTGTTAAGTGTTTGAATTATCATTTTTGAAGGAAAAAAGAGTGATTCTTAAGACATGTAGTTTCGAAATGAGGCATTGTTGTAAACCCTATAAAGGTAGTGGGTGTCTAAAGTTATGAAACTAACTTTAGAAGTTTTATTAGATCAAGGGGTTATTATAGGCGGTTCATCAAATATTTCTCCAAGATAGTCACATAATTGACTCATGTTATGAAGAAGAATCATACTTTTGCATGGGATGTAAAATGCGAGCACACATTCGTTAAGTTAAAGGAGTGTTTTACTAAGGTACTGGTATTAGTTATTCCACATGGGAATGATGAGTTTATAGTATACACTGATTCATGTGGTACTGGACTCGAATTTATATTGATGGAGAGGGTTAAACTTGTTGCTTATGCAAGCAATCAACTAATACCATACAAGAAGAGATATCTAACTCATGATTTGGAGTTAGCAGCTATATTACAATAAAGAGTTGGAGGCATTATTAACTAGGAGAAAGGTTCGAGCTATACACTGACCATAAAATTTTCAAATACCTTTACCCTTAAAAGGACCTTAATCTAAGGTAGCAAACATTATTGATGTTCTTTGCATCATTTTACTTTAACATCTCCTATGCACCCGGAAATGGAAATGGAGTTATAGATGCACTGAGTAGGAGATATGATAATTTGGGAGCGACATTTTTAGAATTGAAAATATTGGAACATATAGACGTGATTGATTTCTGACTAACAGGCAGACTTGAATTCAAAAGAGGAGTGATGCAAAACTAGGATGCCTTTAAAACTTATCAATGATCAGAATTACTTTCATAGAGAGAACTGGAACTTGTAAATGAAAAGATGCAAAACTAGGATGCCTTTAAAAAATTCAAAAGAGGAGTGAAGTTCGAAGACTTGAATTAATACAAAGTAGATCAAGATGGTCAGTTTGTAAGAATGGTAGATTATGTGTTCCAGATGTTGATGGGCTTAGAGAAGAAGTGTTGAAAGAAGGCCATCAATAAAGATTGACTATCCATCCTATATGGAATAAAATGAATATGGACTTGAAAAGAACACCCTATTTGAAAAGGATAAGGAAAGATACTGGAAAATTCATTATGAAGTGCATTAATTGTTAGTAAGTGAAGACTAAATAGAAGAAATGAAGTGGATTGCTGCAACCACTTGAAATCCCATAATTAAAATGAGAATAGACTCGGTGTTAATGAAATCCATAGTTCATGCCCAAAGGCAATCAAATTCCATAAGTATCACGAATGATGCTTTGTAAGGTAGTATGTACAAAACATTGCATGTCCATCTCAATGTATATAATAATTATCTCACAATGGAAAGGATAAATATAATCTCAACATAACCAAACATCTTGAACTCAAAAAAATAAATTTTATTCAAACTAATTTTGTATATGAAAAATACGTATGGAATAGAAATTATATTTCTTACCGTTTCTAGAAAATTTACGATGGTCCTGGAATTGACGTATATCAGAGAAAATGGACTAAAAAATGATGAAGGAATGAGTAAAGAAGCTTGGAAGATGTAAAGATTGAAGAAATCAAATTTTAATTTGTTTAAGTTTCAAAATGCATGATTAGGTTGGTGCTGACATGATTTGGTTGGTACCAACATGATTTGGTTGGTACCGACATGATTTGCAAACCATCAAGAATGATAAAAGGAAGGAGTAACCGAAATTTTATTGAAAATTCATGTCATTGATCTGGAACATGCATTGGTATCTGATTATAGCTGGAATAAGCATCCGTGAATGATTGCAATTTGTGTCTGGCTATTGAGTCCACTTGCTAGTCAAACTTCGGCTTCGAAAAGTTGTCTTTTGGGCATAACTTATTCCACTACGCCATAGATGACCTTCTGCAACATTTTTGCAAGGTGTTGCCAGCTAAAATGTTGCGATAGATATAAAATTTTGGTCCTACTGCAACGTTGTATTTATGGTGTTACCTTAGCCATAAAAATGTGTTGCTCTAGCTAAAAAAGTGTAACACGATGCAACATTTTTATATAGTGTTGCTATAGATGTATTCAGATTAAAAAATTAATAAAATTAGTAATCCGCGTGAATATAATCCAACGGTCTACATTTAATCTGATTGTTAAACTGGATCACCGCTACAATTTGCCACAAGTTTTAGTTTTCCCGCTTTACTTTTCATATCATTTTCGTTCTCATCCCCAATTTCCGAAATCCCTAATTTCCAAATCATATTTTCGTTTCTTTTTTTTTTCTTCCAAAAACAAAATCTCGTCCTTTTTTCAAAGTTTGGTAGTGATCTCAGACAAGCTTCGTTCCCATTTCGTTCTCACCTCCAATTTCGCTGCTGTTTGCCTACATGTCGAGCGTCGTTTGATTTGTTGCCGAGATCTGGAAATGTCTATTTAGGTTGTCGGAATGGGTAACCAGCGATTGTGATAAGGTGATTAGGCGATTTGGCAACCTGAAGTCGAATTTGGCAACTGAAATAGTTTGTTGGTGAGGCAATTAGAGGATGGAGGCTGGTGGTTTAGAAGTATGTGTGGGTTTGGGTGAAGATTTGGAACTGTGAGATTTTAGTTGGCAGTGGCAGCGGGTTGGTAATGAGGTTTGGTGAGTGTTTTGGCATAGGTTAAGGGCTGTAGGGGATGTAAGTTGCAGCAGTTTGGGGATGGTGGCAGTGTAGAGGTTTGTGCTGCCGAAGTCCGTGACCTGTTCGATGAAATGTCAATTTTGTGTAGAGGTTCGTGGCAGTGTAAGTTGCAGCAGTTTTGGGATGTAAGTTGCCGAAGTTTGGGGATGGTGGCAGTGAAGGGTAATGTATTACTTATTAACACGCAACCTGTTCGATGAAATGTCAATTTTTATTTATCATGGTTTCAGGTCTTTTACCAAGGCAGAGCTAAAAGCAAGGTTATTTCAGTTTTCACTGAACAATTTGCTAAGAATGATGGCTGGAAAAAGGTCGGATGATTTAGAAGAAGCCATGAAAGAGTTGCAAAAGTCAATAATCGAGGAGGTGTTCAAATTCGCAGGAGGTGTTCATTTGTGCATCATTTTACGTCGTTTCAAAGAAGGCTCGATCCCCGCCGGGACTGCGTTGCCCCGGACCCCCGCCGGCGCTGCGCCCGGACCCGCTTCTCGGCTCGCCTTCGGCTCGACACTCGGCTCGCTTTCGGCTCGGCACTCAGCTCCTCATATATTTGTCAGTGTCGGTGTCTGTATAAATTGAAACTGCATATGTAATGAGTGAACTGAGTGATGTAGTGAGGAATATCTGTATATGTAAATATCAGTGTTATATATCATTGAATTGTAAAATAGTGGAGTCAGGAATTTGTACTATTTCAAATGTTGAAATAAAATATTTATTTAAATAAATTACTGTTTAAATATCAAATTCTGTGCAATAGCATTTTATTAAATAAATATTTATTTTTATTAAAAAATCAAATATGCTCTACATTGTGGGCCCCACAAATTCAGAAAGTTAATATCTATAGCAACATTTTGGAATGTTGCTACAGATACCTATGGGTGTTGCCATAGACCCAAATAGGGTTCTATTGCAACAATATTACTTTTGTTGCCTTAGATAGTCAAAATGTTGCCTTTGAGGTCTAAGGCAACGGCAAAAATTGCATCACCCTAAAAGTGTTGCCATAGACCTATGGAAACATTTTTCGGGCCTGAGCCAACATTTTTTTTGTGTTGCAGAAGGTCATCTATGGCGTAGTGTTCCAATCTGAATATCGATGCATGTCTAGCATTTTGGATTAGGATTCTTGACCCACACTGGAGTTGATACCCATTCGGGGTATAGAGCATTGCGGATGAAGCCGTTGGTCTTTAGCTTATCCACTTCCTCCTTCACTGCAACAGATCGCTGAGGACCCAGGCTACGTTGTTTTTGCTTCACAGGAGGACATCTAGAGTTCACATTCAATATATGGCATTGTAACATCCCTCACTTGGAGGCCCAAAACTAACAGCTATGGATGCTGTAGTCATCCATAGATTTTAATCCTCGGTGACCAAATACGGTAATGTTAGATACATTGATATAACAAAAACACATGGATATGGAAAAATTTAAAAATAATAAAATAACTTTCACATTCCATTTCAAATCGTTTCAACATTCATTACATAATCCCATATTCGAGAACCACGTTCAGAGAAAATATAATTATTACAACATACGCCAAGAGAGACGTATGAAGATGCCCGCTTGGATGATCAGAGTATATAATTAGGCAAGTAAATAACTTTGCCTTACAACACAAACACAGCGAAATCAAAATAAAAAGAATGCTTATTATCTAGCTTGCCTCCTGCACATCTCTGGAAGCTTATTCGTCTAAAGAGGTACCTGAAAACCTCAACTCTCAAACTACTCAAAATCAATTGAGTACCGAAGAATTTAAGGGGAAAACATAAACTTCGAGTCAAACATAGAGCTTGGTATGAATAATAACCTACCATCTCAAACCATTTCAATATCTAGTGAGACCACGCTGCTTAGAGAGACGGGTTTTCCCCTCACTAGTATCATATCCAAAACTTTATAAAAACCATATACCGTGTTCCTGTATCCACAATGGTTAAAACATAACAATTCAAAATATTATGATGATATGCAAACAAGTAAATCAATTCTGGATTACCCATCCCCATTCATTTTGACTATCTGTCTTAGTTATAGTTTCTAAGGTCGCTATTAACCTATTAGTTTTCATGGGCTTACTAATAACTTGTTTAATGTTTATGGACTCCCTGTCCGGTTTCATAGTTTTCATGGGATCACTAAGAACCTATTGGCCTCTACTAATAAATCCCTTTTTCATGGTTTCTTCCTGAAACTATTGGAATTTCCAATAACTTCCTTCTTATCCTAGTTTTCATGGGCTGACTAGGAACCTATTGAATTCTGTAAATAACTTAATCCAGATATAGTTTTCATGGGTTCACTACGAACCTATTGGCCCCTATCAACAACTCTTTCTAATCATAGTTTTCATGGGTTTACTATGAACCTATTGGCCCATGCCAATAACTTTTTCTAAACATAGTTTTCATGGGTTTACTATATGAACCTGTCTATCTGATAACTTCTTTTAATCAGTATTTAGGCATCCTATACCCTGGTCTATCTGACCTCCTGGATGCAATTCTAACTCATTCAGGAGTTAACTCAATTTATATTCACTACTGGGTCAACCTAGCTAGTTATTCTGCCCTTTCTCCCCAAAATACAGTTATGGGTCCATATTAAAGTGAATATGAAAACTAGAAGAAGCAAACATAATAACATAATAATCGCCAACATCTGTGGTTTAATATCCTTGAAATCGTTTTCATATAAAACATGGTTAACCCCCTTTACATTTTATTTTATCAAGGAAAGCTTCTTCAAAAACTTCATACTTAAAAGCCATTTTAAACTCCTTTATTTATGCCATGGTTTTTCCTTTAGAAATGAGATTGGGTTCTTTGCTTTGAAAACTAAGACTTTCGAAACCTTAAACTTTTACTATCGAGACCATTGGATAACCTCCTTCGAAAGCTTTCAAATTTTCTTTTCAAAACACTAAGCATAAGCATTTCAAAACACTTTAAAACATCTCTTTCAAAACCATCAAATTATACCTTTCGAAGGTACTAAAGCATCACTTATTAACTCTTTGAAGCTTAACTTCGAAACTACTTGAAAGTACCCCTATCGAAAGCATATGGTTTATCTTTAAAAATATCCTTTAGGTCAAAGTGAATATATACGAAAGTACCCCTTTCGAAACCTTTAATCTTCATATAAAATTGTTTGGGGGAAAATTAATGGCTTCGGAACCATCCTTTCGAAAGCTCAAAACGTTTAAGTAAAACATTTGAAGGATAGCTTCGAAACCCCTTTCAAAGCCATTGCCTTCGAAACCCTTAAATCCTTTCATAAGCTTTAGGAAGTGGTTGAGTACAGGTTTAAAACAAAAGCTAACTTTTGAATTAGTTAATGACTTCAATCCATTCGAAAGGCATGGGGACGGCAGCAAGGTTTCGATTGGGTTGAGACTACCCTTTCGAATGTATTAGTTTAAAACATAGGGACTCATTCAAAAGCTACACTTAAACATAAAGATGGCAACCCCCTTCGAAAGCTATTTAGAAGACCCTTTTGAAAGCATTTGTTTCGACTCCTTCGAAAGCTTTTAGTAAAAATGGGCAAGCGCATTTCTTTAGAAAGTAAAACAAGGGTTTCGACCCATCGAAAGCAAGGGTTTCGACACCATGCCTTCGCCTTTCTCCAATCCATTACGTACCAATGTATTGATACATTGTGTATTGGTTTCGTCTTGGTAGGTTTCGACTTGGTCAAAGCGGATGCGGAAGCATAGGGTCGAAAGGTTGCTTCTAAAAGAGACAGAACATATTTTCTGAATAAAATCTGTTTTAATGCCATTTAAAGTAATTACTTTATAACCAACCTGCCTATTTGTAAACCTTTAATTGGCTGCCATAAGCTTTTCAAATCCTTTCTCAAAATGACTGCCGCATAATTTCAGATCTAAACAAGATTAATTTAACAAATAAGCCCTTTAATTAAGCAAAACAATTAAATCATTTAAGTCCTCCTTCTAAAATAATTTAATTCCCATAGTAAATTACATAGGAAAAATGCCCAAAAATCACAGAAATTCACTTTTAATATGTTATCTAATATATCTAAATTTCAGACCCAAATTCTTCATATAATTTCTAAAATCAATTTATAAACCCAATTGTTCATATTTTCCTTTAAATATTTATAATAAATTTTTAATAGCTTGGAAAATAATAAAAATTAAAACCCATCTCCAAAATCATGTTTTTCATAACATATAAATTCCTCATGGCATTCGAAACACAAAATGAACGACTTTAGACTTAAAACCATGTGAAACATTTATCAAACAAACTTGTTTGAATATAACATATCATAAAATCCAAGCATATCATATCAAAAATAATCATAATGGATTTAAACTTAATACTAAAAATCAAATGATCATAAAAAAAATAGAAATGGTTTAGATTATTATTTATGCTGATTAGGAGAAGGAATTTGAGATTTGATCCTTGATTAATTCCCTTAGCTTGATTCCTTAGCCTTACATTGATTTTCCCCTTTTCCTCCCTAAGTAATGACCGGCTTTGCTTTTATTTTTGTTTACATTTTTTGTTTTTTAAAATTGAATGTGAATGGCAAAGGAAACAAGATTTTTAAGGTAATGGAATTATGGTGCGCAATTCCTAATATGCCCTTGTGTTAGTTAATTAACATATAAAACCATTCATAAGCCCCATTTATTTAATTAAGCTCGACCTCTAAATATAAATTTTCAAATCTTAGTCCCCTTATCACACTAATATTTACATTATTCTATTTAATTTATCTAATTAAATCTGCTGAATAATGTTATTAAAAATTAGGGGTGTTACAAGCTCCCCTCCATAAAGAATTTCATCCTCGAAATTCAGTAAGGACTAAATACTAAACATAGCAATCATCTGTAACTGCCCCTAACAACCATACTAGCCTACCCGACTAGCAACTATCTATATAAAGCTAATATAGACATACCCTCAAAGCAGATCATGATAAGTATCTCTAATCTTGTCTTCTGTCTCTTAAGTACAGTCATTCTCGTTGTCGCTCCACTGGACTTTCACCAACTTGGCTGTCTTGTTCCTCAACTTTTTCTCATCTCTCGCTACAACCCGAACTGGTTGTCTAATAAAAGTCAAATTAGGCTCTACCATCAATTCTTCCAACCCTGTCGGAGGAGTTATAGTCTGGATCATGTACAGACCTGCGAAGATAAGACACATGAAACACATTATGGACGCCTACTATACTGCTCGGGGACTCTACTCTGTATGCGAGCTTTTCGATCCTCTCTATAACTTGGAACGGACCAACATATCTTGGTGCCAGTTTCCCTGACTTTCCAAATCGCACCACACCCATCATTGGTGATACCTTAATGAAAAACCTATCTCCAACTGAGAATTCTAGGTCCCTACGCCTCTTATCTGCGTAACTCTTCTATCTGGACTGAGCTTCCTTAATCCTTTCTCGGATCAACTCAATCTTTTATGCCGCCTCTCTAACTAGATCTGGACCCAAGACTAATCTGTCTCCAGTCTTCAACCAACATACTGGTAATTTGCATGGCCTTTCATACAAAGCTTCAAAATGCGCCATTCCTATACTAGTATGATATTTATTATTATAGGAAAGCTCCACTAAATGAAGGTAATCTTCTCAAGATCCACCAAAGTCTAATACACAAGCTTTTAGTAAATCCTTAAGCTTGGTACCTAACACATCCTTTAGACTTTTCCATAATTCACTAGTAAACAAAGCATCTCCTCACTAACTATACTACTAGGATCCCATGTAGTCTAACTATGTTCTTCATGAACAACTTAGCTAAAACAGGTGCTGCCTGAGTTAACTTAACTGGAATGAAATGGGCACTCTTGGTCAACCTGTCCACTATGACCCATATGCTTTCATTTCCTCTATTTGACTTGGCAGCCTATTTATAAAATCCATGGATATCGAATCCCGTTTCCAAACTGGAATCTTCAAAGGGTGAAGCAACCCACTCGGCTTCTATGTTCGGCCTTCACTTGTTGACAGTTTGTACACTGCCTAACCCACAAGCTAACATCCCTCTTCATATCCTCCCAATAGAAGCTCCTCTTCATATTCTGATACATCATGGTCCCTCCAGGATGAGTCGTAAATTTGGACCGATGACATTCCTCAAGAACTTCTTTCTTTAAGTCCTTAACATTCAGCACAACCGTCCCTTCTTTCTCAACCATCCTCTTTGGTCAAGATTAAAATCCTTTAGATCATCGATCTCAGTTCCAACCTCAAGCCTTTTAATCCTCTCGGCTAATACTGATCCTCTTTCTGCTTAGAAGCAATCCTTTCGATCAACACTGGTCGAACTTCAAAACATGACAACATGGCGGTGCTTTGACTAGAACTAGCAACCGATCTCAACTGCACACTACAAGTAGTCAAAACTTCTAAATATTTCCACTCTGCTAACATAGCTAACACCATATTCTGATGTCTTCTGCTGAGGGCATCCGCTACTTTATTTCCTTTCCCAAGTGTATACTCTATACCAAAATCATAAGCTGCTAAAAACTCCAACCACCTCTGCTGTTTCATATTCAACCCCTTTTGAGAGAATAAATACCTTAATAACTTATGATATGTGTATAGCTCAAAACTCCCCCTAAGAGATAATGTCTCCAAATCTTCAATGCAAAAATCACTGCAGCCAACTCCAAATGATGAGTAGGATATCTTACTTCATGCGGTCTAAGCTGTCGTGAAGCGTAGGCAATAACTTTACCCTTTTGCATCAACACAGCTCCTAATCCAGTTCCGCATGCATCGGTATACACCATCAACACTTGGTTTTCGTCTGGAACTACTAACATAGGTGCATTTGTCAACAAATGACTTAGCTTAAGGAATGCTTCCTCGCATTTGTTGGACCAGACATACTTCACCTCCTTCCTAGTTAACTTAGTCAAAGGTGCTGCTATCCGCGAGAAATCCTTGATGAATCTCCAGTAATAGCCAGCAAGTCCAAGAAAACTCCTTATCTTAGTCACCGTCTCTGGTCTCTTCCAATTATTAACAACTTCGATCTTATCTAGATCGACTGACAAGCCCTTCTCCGAAACTACATGACCAAGAAACTTAACCTATTTCTTCCAAAAATGACACTTGGAAAACTTTGCTTTTAGCTGATGTTACCTCAGCGTCTCAAGCACTACTCTAAGATGATCTTCATGCTCCCTTTCATCCTTAGAGTATACTAAAATGTCATCTATAAACACCAACATGAACCTATCCAAGTACTCTCGAAAAACTCGGTTCCTTAAATCCACGAAGAAAGCAGGTGCATTCATTAATCCGAATGGCATTACTAACCACTCATGCAAACCATGCCTAGTCTGAAATGTTGTCAATGGAATACTATCCTCTGCTACTCTTAACTGATGGAAACCTATCGCCAAATCCAACTGGGAAAACACTCTAGCTCCACACAACTGATCAAACAAATCGTCAATTCTGGGAAAATGATATTTATTCTTAATCGTCATCTTGTTCAACTTACGATAGTCGATACACATCCTCAACGATCCATCTGGTTTCTTCACGAACACTACGGCCGCTCCCCAAGGCAAACTGCTTGGTCTAATAAAATTCCTTCCTTCTAGATCCACTAGTTGTACCTTCAATTCCTTCATCTTAATTGGTGTCATCTTGCTAGGTGGTCTACTCACAGGTTCAACTCCTGGCATAAGATCTATCCAAAACTCAACAGCTCGTTTCGGTGGTAGTCCTGTAACCGACTCAAAGACATGCAAATTCCCTTGCTACTCGAACCTGACTTAACGCTTCTCCTACTTCCAGTGTACTTAACAAAGCACAACAACTATGATCAGAATTTTCCATTGAGAATATGATTCGGTTATGACTATCAGGGTGTCTCAATGATATTTCCCTATCCTTACAAAATATCCTAGCCTCATACATACCCAACAAATCCATACCTAAAACGATTTTGAAATCTACGAAATAAAAAACATAATGACAGTATGTAAACTTATGACCTAACAAATCAAATTCTATCTGGTCACATCTCATTCTTAGAGTTGCATACGCTCCTATCGGATTCACAACACTTAAGGAAGTAATAAGGTATGTGGATTTTAAATATAACCTATTAACCAAACGCTGAGATATAAATGAATGTGATGCACTAGTATCAAATAATACCCTAACCGGTATACTTTGAATCAAAAGTGTACCTTCCATCACAGTCTTTCCTTTTTTAGCTGTAGTTGGCCTAACAGATGATGGTCCAATAGCAAAGACCTTTCCTCTATCCGTCCTAACTGGTTTCGGACACTAATTCTTGTAGTGCCCAACCCGGTCGCAGTTAAAACACTTCACATTCTTCTTTTCTGCAGCCTTCTTTCCCCACCTGACCGGCACTCATGAGCATAATCACCTTTCTTGTCACACTTGAAGCAAACTAAATCAGCCTTTGCCTTCTTGACAGCCTCTCCCTTCTGGGCTCCCTTCTTCTCAAATAACTTTCTCTTCTTTCCCTGAGAATCCTGGGTTTCAACCGGCTTTTCTCTCGCACAAATAGCAAGCATTTCCTCATGTTGTATTGCCATCTCCACAACTACATTACAAGGATCACAGAGATGTGTCAGGGTCGCCCTAGCAATCTCGGGCCTCAATCCCCGAATGTAATTCTCATTTCTCCTGATGTTGGTGCCTATAGTAGCATACCCATATCGGGACAACTCATCAAACTTAGCAGCATATTCGATTACGATATCTCTCCCTGCACCAAATCCATAAACTTTCTCAACAACGCTGACTTAGCAACTTCAAACAAAAACCTCTGTTCAAATCTCCTTCGGAATTCTGCCCAAGTCAACTCTTCTTCCGGAACTCTGGTAGTAACACTATTCCACCAATAGAGTGCTGCCTCTTGCAACTGCCTCGAGGCTAGTCTCCTCTTCTGCTTGTCATCCAAACCAAAATCAGCGAAGATTCTCTCACATTCCAAGAGCCAATTTTCAACTTCTATGGCATCCTCCGTTCCCATAAATGGCTTCCCACCAAGACTGATGTAATCCCGGCTCAGCTTAGCATAATTATTCCCAATTGGTGCCACATGACCAGCTCCTCCAACATTCCCAGCAACTCTAGCAGCCGCTCCTACTTGCATCAGATTGACGAAGAAATGATATGTCAACCCCATGTCCACTAGTGGATTTTCAACACCCACATTGGCATCTGCATTTTGGTTAGCATTAGCCTGTCGACCCGGGTTCCTCTTGGTGGGTCAAACATTTCCATTGGTTGTGGTGCTTCCTTCACCGAGATTTCCTCTTCCATTTCCTACCTCCATATCTTCTTTCTCGTAAATTTGCATACGAGCCTTAGTAAGTTACAGAAGAACGGTCTAAGAGAGAGGGGAATAAGTACTTTTATATATACATATATCAAATACAAGTACGTTACTATAGCATTAACCCAAACTCCGATCTTATTTTTCGATTCATTGGATTATGTTTTGAAAAATCTTTCAAGCTTAAATTTCTTTTCAGTTTTCCTAAACCTATGCTCGGATACCCACTTGTAACATCCCCCACTTGGAGGCCCAAAACTAACGGCTACAGATGCTGCAGTCATCCATAGATTTTAATCCTTGGCCACCAAATACGGTAATGTTACATATATTGATATAGTAGAAACACATGGATACGGAAAATTTTAAAAATCATAAAACAACTTTCACATTCCATTTCAAATCATTTCAAAATTCATTACATAATCCCATATTCAAGAACAACGTTCAGAGAAAATATAATTATTACAACATACGCCAAGAGCGACATATGAAGATGCCCCCATGGATGATCAGATTATATAACTAGGCAAGTAAACAACTTTGCTTTTACAACACAAACACAACGGAATCAAAATAAAAAGAACTCTTATTATCTAGCTTGCCTTCTACATGTCTCTGAAAGCTTATTCGTCTAAAGAGGTATCTGAAAACCTCAACTCTCAAACTACTCAAAATCAATTGAGTACTCGAGAGTTTAAGGGGAAAACATAAACTTCGAGTTAGACATAAAGCCTGGTATGAATAATAACCTACCATCTCAAACCATTTGATATCTAGTGAGACCACCTGCTTAGCGGAACAAGTTTTCCCCTCACTAGTATCATATCCAAAACTTTATAAAAACCATATATTGTGCTCCCGCATCCACAATGGTTAAAACATAACAATTCAAAATATTATGATGATATGAAAACAAGTAAATCAATTCTGGATTACCCATCCCCATTCATTTTGACTATCTGTCTCAGTTATAGTTTCTAGGGTCACTATTAATCTATTAGTTTTCATGGGCTTACTAATAACCTGTTTAACGTTTATGGACTCCCTGTCTGGCTTCATAGTTTTCATGGGATCAATAAGAACCTATTGGCACTTCCCAATAAATCCCTTATTCATGGGTTCTCCATGAACCTATTGGTATCTTCAATAACTTCCCTCTTATCCTAGTTTTCATGGGTTGACCAGGAACCTATTGAATTCTATCAATAACTTAATCTGGATATAGTTTTCATGGGTTCATTACGAACCTACTAGCCCCTGCGAATAACTCTTTCTAATAATAGTTTTCATGGGTTTACTATGAACCTATTGGCCTCCGCCAATAACTTTTCCTAAACATAGTTTTCATGGGTTTACTATGAACCCGTCTATCTGACAACTTCTTTTAATCAGTATTTAGGCATCCTATACCCTGGTCTATATGACCACTTGGATGCAATTCTAACTCATTCAGGAGTTAACTCAATTATATTCACTATTGGGTCAACCAAGCTGGTTATTTTGCCCTTTCTCCCCAAAATACAGTTATGGGTCCATATTAAAGTGAATATGTAAACTAGAAGAAGCAAACATAATAACATAATAATCGCCAACATTTGTGGTTTAATATCCTTGAAATTGTTTTCATATAAAACATGGTTAACCCCTTTTACATTCTATTTTATCAAGGAAAGCTTCTTCAAAAACTTCATACTTAAAAGCCATTTTAAACTCCTTTATTTATTCCATGGTTTTTCCTTTAGAAATGAGATTGTGTTCTTTGCTTTGAAAACTAAGACTTTCCAAACCTTAAACTTTTACTATCGAGACCATTGGATAACCTCCTTCGAAAGCATTCAAATTTTCATTTCAAAACACTAAACATAAGCATTTCAAAACACTTTAAAACATCTCTTTCGAAACCATCAAACTATACCTTTCGAAGGTATTAAAGGATCACTTATTAACTCTTAGAAGCATAGCTTCGAAACTACTTGAAAGTACCCCTTTCGAAAGCATTGGGTCACAGGGTAGATATTCCCATATTTTAGGTACCTTAGACACTTCTTGAAGTCTAGTTTCCTACGTCCAACACCTTAATTACCTCTCTTCTGATTGTTATTCTTATTTCCGATATTAATAGTAACGTTTCTGGCGCTCTCACTAGACCACTTCATAGCAATTTTACTTTGTGCTATCTCAGTTGATTGCCTTCCATCATTCTATCCAGCGACTGTATTTGCCACCTCCAAGTGTAGAAATTGGGTCGCCTTTCTATAGAACTCTTCCATGGTTGGTGGAGGTTTCATCTTCAACCACTTAACAAAATTCGTATCCGAATGGATCACTCTTATCAAGGCCATCAATACAATGATTTCTTTGGCTAACTTAGCTTAGTCAAAGTCATACTAAACCTACTTAGGAAATTTTCAGAGACTCCCCAGGACTCTGAAAAATATTGGATAAAGACATCACATCTTAGGACAAGCAACATGCAACTTGAACTGACAAATCTTCTGGCAAATTGGTCAAACGAGGATATGGATCTCGGCGGAAGCCATATGAACCACATTGTAGCTTCTCCTAGGAATTTCGAAAAACTTTTACATCGTACGACGTTCATTTCCCTAGAACTATCCATATGTTATTAATATTTTAGGAGATGCTACCTTGGATCGGTCGTTCCACTGGAAGACGGTTCTGGGCATCTTGAGTCTCCTAGGATACTCCTCCCATAAAATATCCTCAGTAAATAGGTTCCCACTAGGAGAACCCCAGCCATCATTATTTCTTTACTGGTTTCCATTCACTATCTTCCATACAATATCGGCTAAAAATTCCGGCTCTCCCAAATCGGCAGAAGGAGATCATCATGGCCTGCTCATAGTGTTTGGCTTGGCAAACGGTTTTAGTTAGTTCCACGACATCTGGGTTCTCTTTTCTCTAGAAGAACCGTTCGTCCAATCGATCGGTTCCTACGTTTTTAATGTGGCAGGTCAACAACAACCGTCTGAACTCCACCATGGTTAACTAACAATAGGGCCATCATTATCATCAACATCATCTTGTAAGTTAACAAAAACATTATCGTTCACAACTCGATGGGTAGGATCGGCACCGACTTTTAATGGTTGATCACAACCGAGTTATCCTTTATCGACCTGGGTTTTTCCCGTTCCAAATATCCAAGTCCCAACTTCCTTCCTCTTCTTTTTCTTCTTTCCATCTCCATGGTTTCTTCCTGAGAAGGCGGAACTATCTTCTTTTGAATAGGAAGGTGACAACACCTTTCTGTTCCTCCAACAGCTTTGGGATAGCTGGTCCATCAACTCCATATTTTCTTCCATTTATTTCATCAAAGCATTCTGGCTCTCCATCAGCTTCTCGTTCATTTCCCTCATCACATATCAAATCAAATCCGATGACCATTTCTGATGCACTTTGAATTTCTACAGTATCAGGTTGATTTGTTTCCTCTCTATGCGAGAGTCATTATTCTCGGCATCATTAGTGAGTTTGGAAGTAGTTGACTTTTCCTTGGAATTTCTAGATGTCATAGCTTTCATGGATCCTATAATAGATTTTAGGGAAGTCAAAGTAATCATCGATCTTCCAACAAGAACTTTCACATTTACTTCATGGACTATAGCAATCCAAAAATTGAAGATAGATCTTAATAGTGAGAAATTCTAGTTTGTCTTAGTGAAAGCACCAAAATATTTACGCCAAAAGTTAGACAAACACCTGATTATAACAAAGTAAAGAATAAATGAAGAAGTTAAAAGGAAAATGAAGAAAATATCACATAAATTTTATAGTGGTTTGGCAAAGCTCTAGTCTATGTCCACTTGAACTTTGTTAATAATTTTCAATGATTTTTGAACCGTGTTCTTACAATTTGATGCTCACAACTCGGTGAGAATCTAGTGGAGTGATATAGAGTAAAATAAAAAGGTTTGAAAAGCAAAAACGGCTCCTAATTTAGTGCCCCTCTCCTCTTATTTATATACATAGACCAGCAAAATAGGCTCGATACTTGCTTCCCATGTTATCCATGTTCAGAAGGAGGTTCATACAAAAGATCGTGGCCACGTTCACAATTCGGTAGTCAACTCGATCCCGAGTTGTGCTTCACAACCCGATGCTGAGTTATGAATTGTATCATATTTGAACTTCTAACTTCATACTTCTTGTTTTCTTTGAGTGGAAGATTTGCAGTCAACCTGTTTTAGCTAATGATGTATACTGTTAGTATGATTGATCTATGATTTCCTTTAAATTGCTTCGTTAGTTCCTATTCAAGAATCGCTATCGGGTTGAGTGGCTCAACTCAATGTCGAGTAGGCACTTTATTCATTTTTTGTTGATTTTCCTCTATGCTGCTTGGTTCTTCTGGAAAATGGTTTGCTATCTTCATCTTGTAAGTAAGACTCTATATCGATCGTTTTTTACTTTTGGTTGAATTTCGACTTTCCGAGTTATAGCCCTGGATTTTTGATTTACTATTTGACCATTCAAAGGTTCTGACTAGTCTAGACAAGGCTTGGTTCAAAAGCTGGATAATATATATATATATATATATATATATATGTGTGTGTGTGTGTGTGTGTCTACGTGCGTGTGTGTGTGTATAAATATAAACAAAACTACTTAAGGAGTATAAATATGGAGCATAAATAATTTAAGGAGTATAAAGAAATTAATATATGTATTTTATTCTAAAATAAATACTTAATAATTGTATGTATGTATGAAAGTTCTTTTCGGCCATAAATATTTTTAACCTGAAAGCTATTTTAATAATTAAGCATGAATATATATCAAAAATAAATGTAAGTAATATTTTAAATATTAAATTAATTTATATAATATATTAAATATAATTTGGTATTTTTTTAAAGCCAAAAATAATGTTGGTAATTTAATATATATATATATATATATATATATATATTAAATATATTTTATAATTGAATTTTGATTCTAAAATTAGTAAACAACTATTTAGGAATTAAAAAAATTAATTATAATGTTTATAAAATTATAAAATATTGACAAGAACATATACATGGTCGAAATGAGATTATTTATGTGTATACACACATACATAGACACACACACACACATACATACATACATAAATATATATGATTTTAAACTAAGATTAATAATTAGCATCATGTAATATAATTGTTAAATGTGATGTGAAACTTATATATTATCGGTGAGACATCAATACATATATAAAATTATTCTATAGATGACCAATAGCATATATATACAAATATATAAGATATAAAACACCAAATTGAAATTATACCTTGAAGACATATCCTTTGACCGCACCTTGATTTGAAAAATCTCCTAGATCCGAAGGAATCGATCACTTGATATTACTACGATCAAGTGCATCACCTGTTTATTTTTGTAATGACCCGTAATTTTATCACTTTGAATTAAAACATTTAATAAATTTAAAATATTCAGATAATCTTTTTAAATGATGAATACTTCACTTTACTTATTATATAATGATAATAAGTTTTTTATAACGGTTTTATAAATATATAAACTTGTTTTATAAAGATATATAAACTTTGTCGCATTTTGGTAGTTCAACGTCGTATTTTTATAAATGGATTTTTATATTATTTTGTTATCCTGCCTTTTGGTAAGGCCGTGACACCAAGGACTTGACTAGAAACTAAAGACAATCTGCCTCGGAGATCAGTTATCTACAGATCCACGATGGATACAGGCAAACTTGGTCCGAGTCCGGATCGAGCTACAATTAGCATGGTATGACAAGCAAAGCTATGAAAGGCAACATTCCAAATTTCAGGTCAATCAGAGTTCGTATGCTCAAGTTATAGATCGATCAAGATCCATGTGGAACACATCAATTTCGTATCCATCAACCTACATCCATCATTGCGTATCCATCCAGATCGATACGAAATGAGCACAAGTCCATCACTCAGCATCCATCCATTTCGTAACCATCAAGCAATAGCGCCTCTCGGATCGATCATAGTTATTTGCTCAACAATCACCTATTTCGTATCGATCGCACTTCTGCATAGTTCGTATCGATCAGCCGATCGATCGATACGAAGCGAGGGGCCAAGCATCGATACAAAACCACAAATGTAGCATCGATACGAAGAGCGTAGCCTCAGATGGATACAAAGGAATGGTTAAACCAAAGGAAACGGTCTATAAGCATGAAATTTGGATATCCAATGCCACGTCATCGACACGCAATTGATTGATACGCACTGTATCGATACGAAGACCATCAATACGCACGTATCAATACGAATCCTTCAGCCTCCTTAGCAACTTCAATCTTGGATCGATCATATCTCTCAAACTACATGTCCAAATGCCATGAAATTTTCATAGAAGCCTGCTTATTCACTCAAGAACATCCATGATCGATCGCAACTCCACTGGGCCAATTCTTGATCGGTATAAAGAAGGTATGGATCGATCATGATCGATCCCAAACTACCCCAGATCGATCTGGTGGGCCCACCTACGTGTGAGAAGAGGTATTCCGAGATTTGAGGTAGATATTTCTAGATCTACTCCTATAAATAGCACCCCTACGCCAACTGAAAATGGACTTTTTGAACTTCTACACTAGTACTCTGCTGAAAATCCATTGTAACTTGAGTACTAGTGATTAGTACTGTTGTAACTCAGTTGAGAATCATCAATAGATAGCAAACTCTTCAAAGTGGACGTAGGCTACAACGCCGAACCACTATAAACTCTTGTCTTTTTTCGATTTCTGTTTACTTTTCTTGGTGTGATTGTTAGATTAGCCTCATTTTCCATTTAAAAATTTCTTCATTCTAATATCTTCAATTACATTCGACGAGTGTTGTGCCCACTTTTGGTACAAACACTTTGGTGCTTTCACCGAGAAAACTCTGTTTTTCTCTGATTCCGTGGATCCCCTGTCGTTGTTGGATTGCTAAAATCAAAGGAGGAGATCCAGATCTGTCATACAGTAGTTCCTTCCATTCTGCTTAGATTACTCCAGATCTAGGAAGAGCTACATTCAACATGGTGCGCACTACCAGAACTGCTTCAAATGCTGTAGATCTAGTAGGAAGGGGTAGGAAAAATCCCACAGAGCTGACCACAGCAGGCCAAACATCATCTGGAGCTCAAGGTCCACTTGGTCCGTTGAATATAGAGGAGTTCCAGGCCCTTATGCAAGAGTTAACTCATAGCCATAAGGAGCTCACTCAGCAGATCCGTGCCAACATGGAGCTTACAAACCAGCTGAACGAAGAAAGGTGAGGGAGATCTAGAAGGGAGCACACCTCTTACTCCTTGTCCGAAAGCTCGGCTTCTTCTGAATTCAATCACATATTTACACGCCGCAGATTGGATGGAAACTACGCAGAAGCCTCCGGGCATTAGTATGCTCTGAATCTTGGACAAGCCGGGATTGGTCCTTCTATAGGGCATCAAGCTGGACCCTCCCCTCAAGGAGGAGCACTTCCTTATCGTACCATTCATGACCACGCAGCTGCTGCTGCTATAGATCTGGAAGCCGAGATCTAGAACCAACCAGATCCAGCCCCTCGTTAACGCGTTCATTCTCAGGATCCTCACTTTTTTGAAGACCGAGAGCCAAGGAGGCATGGAACGGACCATAGAGAGCGACCAGACCATCCCAGTAACATGGAACCCGACCATGCCTTGGCCCCGAACATTCAGATGCCTAACATTCCAACCATGATTCGCCAGATGATCAGAGAAATTCAAGACCTTACAAATGATGATGGGGGAATCTCTCAAAGTCACACTACATTAACCAATGACATTCTCTATGCAAAACCATGCCATTGATACAGGATTTTTACCTTGCCGGTGTGTGAAGGAAATTTGGATCCTAACCAGCATATTCGGAATATGAATGGCTCATGAACGCCGCTCGAGCTGATGATGCGGTTAAGTGTAGAAGCTTCCCTATATCTTTGGGAGGCATTGCGACTATATGGTTCACTCGTCTACCACCCAGATCTATTTCATGTTTCGATCAGTTGGCTACTAGTTTTGTTGAACAGTTCCGTATGCATGCTACGAGACCGAAGGATGTCAATACCTTGTCCAGTATTACTCAAGCTCCAGGAGAAACTCTTATGCGTTATCTGGAAAGGTTCCATGCTGCTTGTGCTGCGGTCAGCAACCCCAATGGCAACTCTATTCTGATTGACTAAAGGGATCGATCTTGATTCCGAATTTGGTGATTGGTTGGCTGGGAAACCCCCCGCTTTGTTGGATCGTTTCTATGCTAAGGCAGCCCAGTTTTTGAGGAGAGAAGGTGCTAGACGATCTAGGAAGTAGGACGTTGCGGGGCTCAGTGGTGAAGGCATTCAGAGCAATGTTGAAGTAAAGCAGACCGGTGAGAATTCTGGTATAGTACAGTTGAACATACAGAACAAGCAAGGTCAATAGAAGGGTAATGGAGGTCAGGGAAAGAAGAGAGACCCACATCGCAGGAGGCCCAGAGCTCCTGTATTCGACCGATATACTCCCTTAAACACGTCGTTGGAAAATGTTTATCTTCAGACTTGTAATATCGGACAGTATAAGAAGCCAGCTCTGAAACCGTCATCTGAGAAACAAATTCAGACCAGGAAGTTCTATAGGTTCCACGATTGTTACAGCCATAACACTAATGAGTGCCGTCATTTGCAAGATATCATCGAGAGATTGATCAAAGAGAGAAAGTTAGAACAGTTCGTCCGGGCTCCGTAGGATGGAAGTGTGGGTCCGTCTAATCGAAATCAAGGTCAAGGCCAAGCGAGACCTGAAGAACCCGTGCGTACTGGCGGGAGGTTGGTTATAAATACTATAAGTGGTAGTCCTCATCCGGCTGATTGGAGCTGGAAGGAAATGGAGTCATATGCCAGTTCGATTAGGTATGTGGAATTCGAATGTTGTAGTAATACCGATGACGGGGCCCCGGTAAAACAACAGAGGACGATGACAGACGACATCGTTTTCAGAAATCATGATGCTAACAGAGTCGAGGCCCCCACTATCGATCCGTTGGTTATTTCAACCCAAATAGGTCTTGCTTGGATGAAGAGGATCTTAGTCGACAGCGGAAGTTCTGTCAATATACTTTTCAAGTGCGCTTATGACCAAATGAGGATGGAAGCGAAAGATTTGAAGCCGTGCCAGTCACGTATACATGGCTTTAATGGAAGTGCAACCATACCAGCTTGGATGGTAGAGTTACCCGTTGAGTTGGGTATTGGAGATCACCGGAGATTCCAGATGTTGCAGTTTGTTGTGTTGGACATACATTCCCCTTATAGTGCTTTTTTGGGCCGACCGACCCTCGCAGATTTCAGGGCAGCGATTGCCCCTTGGTGTTTAACTCTGAAGTTCCCCACTGATAATGGGGTCGGGGGTAGTACATGGTGATCAGGTGGCTGGACGTGCCTGTTATGTTGCAGAACTGCGGGATGCGCAGCGGAAGGAGAAAGGAAAGGGCGTAGAAGAATCTCTCTGCGTCCGTTTTTCAGAAAATTAACAACTAACGTCTGGGCCTAGGCTCGAGCGCCACAACCAGTTCCTTAAGGACGTTGACCCCAAAGACAATAATGATGAGGAGGAAGTCAGAGGAGGGGAGGGGTAATTTGGTACATGGAGGGGGGTTTGGCCGAAGCTATGAGAGGAGGGGAGGGGTATTTTGGTAATTCCATACACAAGAATTTCTACCCTATAAATACACATGCATATCCTCCTCCTTTCTTCAAAAATTTACTCAACTTCTCTTCTTCTTCTTATTCTACTAGAGCTCTCTAACAGCTCTTCTTCAATGGCTTCTTAAATAGTAAAAATGTTTCAACATCGTGTTGAAATTCTACTAAAATTATTTCCATACACATACGATTTCGAATCGCTTCAAAAAGTTAGCCAAACTCTACCTCTTCCTAACTAAAGTGCACGGCCCACACCACCACCATCTCAAAGCTGAGCTTCCACACAAGCTTGGCCGTGCACCATTAAGGTCCTGGGGAAAGTTCCATAAGCTTCGGTGTGGAGAAAGGGATCGTTCATCGACTAAAAAAACACTTAGAGTCGGATAGCATGAAAGTGACACTACTTCCATCTTATTTAAATTTATCTTAAAATTATCTATGATTTATGCTATGCAAGTATACTTGGTTGATTAGCATAGTTTGGATGCTAAAATGATTGATTATTGAATGATTGGTTGATAATATGCTTGCTTGATATGGAAATGATTCATGGTAAAATACAGTTCGAATTCACACAAAGGAATCATTTCCCTTTATAAATTATAATGGTATATATAGCATTGTTAACCTCTTTAAAAATGGATAAAAATGGTTTATAAACGTTTTTATAAATATTAAATGCAACGATCATCTTTTCGACTCTCAAATGTTAACACTAATTCATCCACGGTATTCACGTGCCGAGCACCTAAGTGCCGAAAAGGCAGAACGTTAGGGTAAAATAAAAGAAGAAAAGAAAATGAACAAGAAAGAAAAGAACACAATAATAGAATCTCATAACAGAACGATAACATATAATATCAAAATGATACTTTTACAAAGGAAAATTGTATAGATACAATAATAAGAGTAAACTAACCTATCATCAGCCTGAACAGTTATAACAACCTGTCCTCACAATTGCTGATATAAAAATGAACAAAGAAATGCAAAGGAAATAAAATCTACGAAAGGGAACCATCCAGCTCATCTCTCCAAAAGCTCCAATGATCATCAATGAAATCTGGAAATATGCATGGGGTTGACCCAAGCATTACAAGAAAAATAACACTTGGATCAGTCTGGTAAACTAACGTAATAATACTCAAGTCATTGGAATTATTTAATGTTTATAAAACCTTTGTAAATAAAGGTATCTTATATGACCACACCATAAATAAACACGGATGGGTTTTTAGCTTACGATAACCAAAACATTGATATATAAAATCCTATGATAGTGTAATAATGTTTGAGGTGTTTAATATTAATATAACACAGTAGAAATGGTTGCATTGATTACATTTGGCAGCATATTCTGGTATACAAATCACCGATGACAAGGGTCAAAAACTACCTTCGAGCGTTGTATATCTCTAGATAGAATATATCGTAAGGTAAACACAACCAGCCCATGCCCTAACACGTTAACCGAGTATCATCAACTCCCCATGCGCAACATATCGATAAGCATACTCTAGATAATGGAGTTGATGTACCACCTTATTTGGGTTAGCTTGACCCAGGGTCATGCATCCTACTCTCTCTTTACTCATTTCCAATGTCAAGGCTACGTTCGACATCTTCACATGAGTTTTCAACAAAACTCGATCAAATAATGAATCCCACATGGATTCCATCATCTCAACAAATTTCAAAACCACACATGGTTTCCATCATTCCACTTCCAAATCATAGAACCCGTATAACAGTTTTGGATTGGTATTCGATAAGTAAAACACTTACCGATCCCAGACTCTTCAAAAATAATCAATGAATTTCCGGTTAAATCACTTCCGGTTCTTTTAGAAGTAATCGAAAGCTAGAGGAATTTCCTACCAACACTCCTCCCCAGGGCTTCTTATTGGTATAAATCTGCAAAGCATTCTGTATATTTCCTAAGTTAAGTTTGGTCAAGATCAGTAGTCGACTAAGCGGCTATCGAGTCTTGAGCGCTTATTTATGGGAATCAAGGTTCCACACATTACACGTTTCCGACCTTTCTGCTTAACTATTCCTCGACCTAGAACAATGTTGATAAGTTAGAGCTCTATTGCTTCGTGCCTAACTAAGCATCAGTCTTGACTCTCACAAATAGAGAAGCTTACTTGTTTGACTTTTAGGGTTAAGCATTAGTACTAACATCCCATAAACAATCAAACTAAAGTCATTACATAGTTGTTACTTATCATCCAAGTACAATCAAGTCACATAAATGACTTTTAATTATTTTATAATTAATTTATCCTTTATTAATTAAAAACCATTTTATTGGTAAAACATCTTTTTATCTAATAAAACTTCTTTTATAAATCAAGAATTCCTTTATTAATTAATACTCTTTTATTAATTAGAACTTCCTTTATATACTTGTGTAAATATATTGGATTTCTTTATAAAAGATATATACTTGTCTTTATAAATTTAACTATTCATTTATTCTTTTGATACTTAAAAAGTATTCATATACTTATTCTAATGATATAAGCGAATTCACAAATCATTTAACAAGTTTAACCTACTTGAAATATAATCAAATAGATTAAAACAATTACTACCAAAACATTGTTATAATAAACTCTTTTTCTTTTATAAATTAAACATATAACATTTTCTATCTTTTGGTAAACGATTTCAATACTTTTTATTATTTTTAAAATTCCATTGTTAAAGATTTATAATATTTCTTCCAAAATATAATTCAAGTGTTTTAAAAAAATGTTGCTAAAACATTGTTTATTACAAACCCAAAACCATTTCATTTAATCATTATCTTTAGAACTCTCCTTTTAAAGATTTAGTTAACAAGTGTTGCTAAAAACAATTGTCACAGCAAACCTAAACATTTTACACTTTGAAAACATTCCTCTTCAAAACTCCCTTCTTAAAGATTTATTTTTATTTAAGGGCTAAAGACAAGTGTTGCTTAAAAAATTTGTCACAACAAACCTAAGCATTTTATACTTTGAAAACATTCCTCTTCAAAACTCCTTTTTTAAAGATTTAAGTATATTTAAGGGTTAATGACATGTGTTGCTCAAAACATTTGTCTCAACAAATCCAGACCATTTACTTGTATTTATCTACTAAATATCCATTAGTAAATATCTAAATATATTCCCAAGTACAATTAATAATAACAGCTTAAACCAAGTATTGGTAAAAACACTATTTACAACAAACCAAAACTATTTACTTGTATTTATCTACTAAATATCCATTAGTAAATGTCTAATTATATTCCCAAGTATAATTGATAATAAGGGTTAAAAACAAGTGTTGTAAAAACAACAACTCAAAATTATTTACTTATCCATTAATAACTTTAAACATTTACTTAAAGATCAAAGTATATCCACACATATTAATTAAGGCAATACACTTTTAGTTGATTTCACAAAACAACTTATTTTAACTTAAGTGTTAAAATCCAAACTCCCTTTATTTTATTTATAAAATACTTAATTTACTATTTCAAGCTTATATATATAGAAATATCTTTAAACTACCTATTAATATGTTAAAATAATTTTAAAACTACTTAAAATATATGATAATTATTTATATAGAATATTATGTAAAAATAAGGAAATTTGAAATAAATCGAAAAACAAGTTTTAATTTTAAAAGCTGCTTAGTTTAGAAATTCATAGTTAATTGTTAAAGATTTATTTAAACTTGAAACCAATTTTAAAACACTATTTTATAAGTTAGAAAACAACCCTAGAAAGAATAGAGAAAAATACATATTTAAATAATTTATAGTTTCAAATAGAAAAGATAGCATTTCTAGAAATTCTATAAAAAGTTCCGTTTCAAGTTTTATCACATTTTAGCTACAGCTTTGTGTCTAGTTTTTAATACCCTAACAGTTGATTTTAGATCCATTATTTTTACATTAGTTAGTATACTTTGGGTAATTGAAAACCATGAAGAAAAATTCCATTGAATATCTTTTAATTATTTTAGAGAATTTTCCGACAACATGGTATTTTACCGAACTACACTTATAGCGACTATTTCGCTGTAACTTTTTGCATTTCGTTCAACTAGCTATCAAATGAATTAGGACTAAAAACTTTCCCAATAAGAATAATATATTATTTACTTGATTAATTGATAAAGAAACCCCTAAGAAAGTTTCCATAGAAATGCACGTTATTTTCAAAGACGGACTATTTTTAAAAGTGTCGCTATAGCGACCTTTTTACTTCAATCTTTTGTTACTTTGATTTACTTCTTCTATAATTTTTCAAAATATATTCTTTTCTTTTAAAAACACTTATAAAAGTGTAGATAATAACCAAACAATTTATTATTAAGATATGTTATTAAATCACCATTTTCACAAGTTATAGTTTAAGAGATTCAAAGTGCGTTTATAGCGACTACCGCTATACAGACAATTCTGTATTCAATCCAATACTTGGTGTCATGTTATTTTATACACATATATGATTCCAAGTTCTAACCATACTACTACAAAACATGTATTAACATATATACACATTAATATATCCATTTTAAATGTTCAAATGAACTTATCATAATTCAATGGTTTAGTAAGCAACTACTTTAACAATTTATATACGTTTTAAAGTATATAATTAAGGGTTTACCTTTAAGTAGTTAATCTTTATTATTATTAATATAAAAGCATATTAACATGTTATTTAACAACAATTATCAAGAGATTAAGCAAGCAAATATCAAGCAATATTTCAAGTTAACTTGCAACCAATTTATAGTGCAATGAAAGTGAAGTTAACTAACTTTTAACAAACCACACTTCTTTTTACCAACCTTCTCTTTTCAAACAACACTTCTTTTATCATTTTATACTTCATCCTAACATCAATAAAATCCATTCCTTCCTCCACTAAACCACACGCAAATCCTCCTTCACAATCATGGTGCTCACGGCCTATGCCTCTTCCCCTTTTTTCCCATACGTCCATCTCCCTACCGTAGACCCCACAGCCTAAGGCCAAATTATCTCCATGACTCACACATAAAGGAAGAAGGAGGAGAGAAGAGAAAGAAGTAAAGAAGAAGAGGATATGGTTTGTGAAAATGAAGTGAATGTGTGAGTGCATTTATAGGCTTCGGAAATGAGAGTATATATTCACTGAACCCCCTCCTTAGCCATGAAACAAAGGTACTCCAAGCCATGCTCTTACACAACCATACCCCTAAAACAAGCCATGAAACATGCTCTTTAATCCATGCCTTGGTTTATGGGTCCTTATGTACTAAATGTTCCCTTAATTAATACGCTTACTTTAGTTAAGTTTGATTAGGATAAGAGATGTTTTAATACTTGTTTTAAACTTGTCATATGTTACCATATGATAACTATTCAAGTTGCAATATGTTCACACAACTTGTATTGTACAAAAAGTTGATTTAATTTTCCTAACATTAGTTATTAATTAAAAAGCTTTTAATAAGGTTACAAAATCATATTTAATCACATTGATTCAAATATTTAAATAGTTTCGATATTTAAATATGAATTCTTTGAAATTCCGAGTCGTTGCATTCTCCCCCCTCCAAGAATATTTCATCCTCGAAATTCCAACACAAATAATCCCTAAAACAACCATACAATAATACTTAACAATATTACTTTTATTAACAAACATGGCGAACGGTTTGCCTAGGCTAAAAATATTCTCATCACATAAGGAAGATAAATAAACTACTAAGTGTACCTTTCGCTCGATAGCCTTAGGTTATTACTTAGTTGATTATCATATTACCTTAAAAAATCTAAAGAGTCATTTCCCGAACTCGCCACAAACCAAACAACATAGTATGTAATTATATTTAAGCTCGTATGAAGCATATGTGTGTGTGTGTATATATATATATATATATATATCATCTCTATGCAATATTGATCTGACCACTTGCTCTATCACATAGATTTCACTTC
Source organism: Allium fistulosum (assembly GCA_030737815.1). NCBI lineage: Eukaryota > Viridiplantae > Streptophyta > Magnoliopsida > Asparagales > Amaryllidaceae > Allium > Allium fistulosum. The sequence continues at coordinate 211,698,345 of CM060907.1, forward strand.
CGAACTAGTATATCTCACTTGACTTCTTTAGTGCAGACTCTGATCCGGTTCCTTAATAGGACACCTCCATTCTCCTTACATAGCAATAAACTATGATAGAAAACTTAGGGATCATCTCAAGAATCTGTATCAAGTGTTTGCCCTCAAAAAGTCTAGAAAAAAAATCCTTTTTCGGACCAGTGTATACTACCTTGAAATCATGTACTCGAATCCTAGATCAAGAACCGTGATGCGAATAAAATAATCTATGTACAATTTACATACTTAATTTAGTTAGTTTCTTAACTACACCAGTTACTTTCCAATTTCCACAAAATTATTTCTTTTATAATATTAAATCATTTATGCAACATTCCTTAAAATAGTACTTAAGTTTATAAACATGTCATAAAGACTTATCTTTATAAAATATTACTTAATTACATAATTATTCCATAAACCATAACTTTATTATAAATATTCATAAAATACTAAATAAATGTTATAAACATTTTTATAGCAACTTAAATTTAGTAAAAAAATGTTTCTTAAAACATAATTTTATTTTAAAACAATTCAAAACTTAGGTTCATTATTTGTATAATACTCAACTATACCTTATGAGTATATACAAAACATTCTTTTACACTTTGCTTCCTAAAATTTTGACAAAGAACAAACATAAACTTGGATCTTAAAATTGAGTCAACCATCTAAACTTCATTATCGATCGGGTTAGGCAAGTAGCTAGGTAGAGTAGGGCTTTGGTATCCAAACTAAGACTAGAGTCTACTTTCCTTAGTCAACCCTAAGTAAAGACATTTATTAGTTGTCCCAATAACATCGAGTGTTCTTTTTAACAAAGACGATTAACAAATTTTAAACTTGTTTTCAACTTACTATCCTTTCAATTTAAGAGTTATGAAAATTCTACTTATATATTTCTACAAAGTACTTAGCTTTAATTTCTATATCAATTCGAAAGTTCCCGACTATCCAAAATCGCCAAAAATTCTGTTTTATTTTAATAATTGAAAACTAACAAACAATATGTCATAATAAGATGCACAACTAACTGCCTTAATGCAAAGGATACAAGCAACCATATATATATACATATATATATATATATATGTATATATCTTTATTGAAAACTTAAGAATTTAAACTCTAGGTTTTATTTCAAGTCATTTGAAATAATAATATATACATTTATCTTTTAGATATCAAATCATACTTTTTGGGATTAAAACAAATCATTTTCTAAAACCAATTTCCAAATTATTTTCTTTAAAATCCCTAGAAAATATTCATAAGATCAAGTAACACCAAAATGTTACAAGGAACCGAGTCCTACAAAATAGTACAATATAATCCCTTTATAAAGAAGGGTAATACTTAAGAGAAGTGCTTGCCAACCGAACACATCTCCTACCCAATTTTAGTCACTTTCGAGCCACTCGAACTAGCTAACATAAAAATACTTTGTTTTTCGAATCGACTGGTCGTTTCCGAGAGTAATATCAAACTCGAACAAAGCTTAAAGCCCTTTTAATAATATCAGTCCTTCAGAATAGTTTCAAATCATACTATTATTGTTTTCTCAAAACCCTTAGAAACCATTTCCAAAAACACCGGGATTTAAGTTAACAAATTCTCAATTTAAATCCTTTTTTTCTTGGATTATAAATCATATTTATATAAACCATATTTATATAAACCATATTTATATAAGACATATTCATATAAACCATATTTAGATAGGTTTAGCTTCTTATATTAAATCATTTCATAATTATTTAACTTTTAAATACCTTACCTTCCCCTTAAGGCTATAATACACAACTTTTATTAAATTAACCTTTTAATCCAACATTATCACTGAACGCCTTATAGTCAAATTGTGGAACTTAATTCACAAGGTGTTCGTTTAAATTTTCCTATAAATTACTATCTACCATACCCATGTTGTGAAAAGTTAATTTACTTACTATTCAATAAACAACAGTTAATGCTAATAAACTGGTCGAGCACGACTAATTAAGCAATAAATGATAATAATTTAATATTATCATTTCCTAACAAACAAATACATTTTAAATAACTATGTTAATTATTTGAAATTTATTCTTTTATATAAAATATAATCCTAGGTAAAATTATTTGATTTACCAAATTTGAAAATAACAATGGGTCCGTTTTTTTCGTTTAAGTGTTTAGGAATCCTTATCGATAACACTAATCAGACACATCGATCAGGATCCTTAAGTAGTCGGCATACCAATCAACATAATACAAAATATTGTTATAGCACTAACAAATACGCTCTCATATGTATAATACACTCAAACTCATAATAACGCCTTCCATTACCCTATCTCTTAATGAGTTATACCCAAACCTTTAGCTCTGATACCACGATGTAATGATCGCATTTTTAACCCCAAATGTTGACACTAATACTTCCACGGTATTCACATGCTGAGCACCCAAGTGCTGAAAAGGAAGAACGTTAGAGTAAAATAAAAAAGAAAAGACAATGAACAAGAAAGAAGAGAGAGAACACAATATCATAATCTCACAACGGAACGATAACATATAATATCAAAATGATACTTTTACAAAGGAAAACTGTATAAAAACAATAATCAGAGTAAACTAACCTATCATCAGCCTGGACAGTTATAATTACCCGTCCTCACAATTGCTGATATAAAAATAAACAAAGAAATACAGCGGATATAAAATCTATGATAGGGAACCATCCAGCTCCTCTCTCCAAGAGCTCCAATGATCATCAATGAAATATGGAAATATGCACGGGGCTGACTCAAGCATTATAATAATAATAGCACCCGAGTCAGTCTGGTAAACTAGCATGAGAAGACTCAAGTCATTTGAATTATTTAATGTTTATAAAACCTTTTAAATAAAGGTATCTCATAAGACCACACCGTAAATAAACACGAATGGGTTTTTACATTACGATAACCAAAACATTTATATATAAAATCCCGTGATATTATAATAATGTCTTAGGTGTTTAATATAAATATACCACAGCTGAAATGGTTACATTGATTACATTTGACAGCATATTCAGGTATATAAACAAAATCACTAAGGGATATTCGTATAAATGGATTTTCCATGGAGACCTCCTTAGTATACTCGTAAACCATACTAAGACCAATCACCTATGACAAGGGTCAGAAACTACCTTCCGAGCATCATGTATCTCTTGATAAAATACACCATAAGGTAAACACAACCAGGCTACGTCCTAACTGATGAACCGAGTATCATCGACTCCCCATTCGCAACATATCGATAAGCATACTCTATATAACAGAGTTGATGTACCCCTATTTGGGTTAGCTGAACCCAGGGTCATGCATCCTACTCTGTCTTTAGTCATTTCCCAATGTCGAGGCTACGTTTGGCATCTTCACATGAGTTTTCAACAAAACTCGATCAAATAATGAATCCCATATGGATTCCATGATCTCAATAGATTTCGAAACCACACATGGTTTCCATCATTCCACTTCCAAATCATAGAACCCATATAATAGTTTTGGAGTGGTATTCGGTAAGTAAAAAACTTACCAATCCCATACTTTTCAAAACTATTCAATGATTTTATAGTTATCTCAATTACGGCTCTTTTAGAAGTAATAAAAAGCTAGAGGCGTTTCCTACCAATACTCCTCCCCGGGAATTCTTATTGGTATAAATCTGCGAAGCATTCCGTACACTTCCTAAGTTAAGTTTGGTCAAGGTCGGTAGTCGACTAATCGACTATCGAGGCTTGAACGCTTTTTATAGGAATCAAGGTTCCACACATTACACGTTTCCGACCTTTATGCTCAACTATTCCTCAACCTAGAAGAATGCCAATAGGTTATTGCTCCGTCCATACCTAAACATCAGTCTTGACTCTCATAAATAGCGAAGCTTACTCATCTGACTTATAGTGTTAAGCATACTAGTACTAACATACCATAAACAATCAAACTAAGGTCATTACATAGTTGTTACTTATTATCCAAGTATTACACAGTTGTTACTTACCGTCTAAGTATTATGAAGTCACATAAACGACTTTTAATCCCTTTATAATTAATTTATCCTTTATTAATTAAAACCCTTTTTATTAGTAAAACTTCTTTTTATCTAATAAAACTTCTTTTATAAATCAAGACTTCATTTATTAATTAAAACTCTTTTATTAATTAAAACTTCCTTTATATACTTGTATAAGTTTATTGGATTTCTTTATAAATGATATATGCTTGTCTTTATAAATTTAACCATTCATTTATTCTTTTGATACTTAAAAAGTATTCATATACTTATTCCAATGGTATATGTGTATTCACAAATCGTTTAACAAGTTTTACCCACTTGAAATATAATCAGAAAGATTAAAACAATTACTACCAAAACAATGTTATAATAAACTCCTTTTCTTTTATAAATTAAACATGTTACATTTTCTATCTCTTTGTAAAAGATTTCAATACTTTTTATTATCTTTAAAATTCCATTGTTAAAGATTTATAATATTTCTTCCAAAATATAATTCAAGGGTTTAAAAACAAATGTAGCTAAAACATTGTTTACTACAAACCCAAAACAATTCCATTTATTCATTATCTTTAAAACTCCGCTTTAAAAGGTTTAATTAACAGGTGTTGCTAAAAACAATTGTCACAACAAACCCAAACATTTTATACTTTGAAAACATTCCTCTTTAAAATTCCTTTCTCGAATATTTATTTATATTTAAGGGTTAAAGACAAGTGTTGCTTAAAACAGACCCAAACATTTTATACTTTGAAAACATTCCTCTTTAAAACTCCCTTCTTAAAGATTTATTTATATTTGAGGGTTAAAGACAAGTGTTGCTCAAAACATTTGTCACAACAAACCCAAACCATTTACTTGTATTTATCTACTAAATATCTAACTATATTCCTGAGTATAATTAATACTAATGGTTAAAAACAAGTATTATTAAAAACACTATTTACACCAACCCAAAACTATTTACTTGTATTTATCTACTAAATATCCACTAGTAAATATTTAAGTATATTTCCAAGTGTAATTAATAATAAGGGTTAAAAACAGGTGTTTCTAAAAACACTATTTACAACAACTCAAAATTTATTACTTATCCATTAATAACTTTAAACATTTACTTAAAGATTGAAGTATATCCACACTTATTAATTACGGCAATACACTTTTAGTTGATTCCATAAAACAATTTATTTTAACTTAAGTGCTAAAATCCAAACTCCCTTTATTATATTTATAAAATACTAAATTTAATATTTCAAGCTTATATATATAGAAATATCTTTAAACTACCTATTAATATGTTAAAATACTTTTAAAACTACTTAAAATATATGATAACTATTTATATAGAATATTATGTAAAAATAAGGAAAATTGAAATAAATCGAAAAACAAGTTTTAATTTTAAAAGCTGATTAGTTTAGAAATTCATAGTTAATTGTTAAAGATATATTTAAGCTTGAAACCAATTTTAAAACACTCTTTTATAAGTTAAAAAATAACCCTAGAAAGATTAGATAAAAATACATATTTTAAATATCATTCTTAAACAATTTATAGTTTCAAATAGCAATGATAGCACTTCTAGAAATGCTTTTAAAAGTTCTGTTTCAAGCTTTATCACATATTAGCTACAACTTCGTGTCTAGTTTTCAATACCATAACATTTTATTTTAGATCCATTCATTTTACATTAGTTAGTATACTTTGGGTAATTGAAAACCATGGAGAAAAATCCTAAAAAATATCTTTTATTTATTTTAGAGAATTTTTCGAAAACATGGTATTTTACCCAACTACACTTATAGCGACTATTTCGCTATAACACTTTACGTTTCGTTCAACTAGCTATAAAATGAATTAAGCTTCAAAACTCTTCCAATAATAATAATATATTATTTACTTGATTAATTGCTAAAGAAACTCCTAAGAAAGTGTCCACAAAAATGCGCTTTATTTTCAAAGACGGACTATTTTTAAAAGTGTCGTTATAGCGACCTTTTTACTTCAATCTTTTGTTACTTTGATTTACTTCTTTTATAACTCTTCAAAGCATATTCTTTGATTTTCAAAACATTTATTGAAGTGTAGATAATAAACTAACAAGTTATTATTAAGATATGTTATTAAATCACCATTTTCACAAGTTATAATTTAAGGGATTCAAAGTGCATTTATAGCGACTACCGCTACACGAACAATTCCGTATTCAATCCAATATTTGGTGTAATGTTATTTTATACACATATATGATTCCAAGTTCTAACCATACTATCACTAAAAATTTATTAACATATATACACATCGATATATCCATTTTAAATGTTCAAATGAACTTATCACAATTCAATGGTTTAATAAGCAACTACTTTAACAATTTATATACCTTTTAAAGTATATAATCATGGATTTGACTTTAAGTAGTTAATATCTATTATTATTAATATAGAGAAAGCATATTTACATATGATTTAACAGCAATTATCAAGAGATTAAGCAAGCAAATATCAAGCAATATTTCAAGTTAACTTGCAACTAATTTATAGTGTAATCAAAGTTAGATTAACTCACTTTTATCAAACCACACTTCTTCCTACCAACCTTCTTTTCAAAGAACACTTGTTCTATCATTTTATACTTCATCCTAACATTACTAAAATCCATTCCTTCCTCCCCTAAGCTATACGCACATCCTCCTTAACCATCATGGTGCTCACGGCCTAAGCCTCTTCCCCTCTTTTTCCATACGTCCATCTCCCTATTCCATCCCCTAGACTCCATAGCCTAAGGCCAAATTATCTCCATGACTCACGCATGAAGGAAGAAGGAGGAGGGAAGAGAAAGAAGTAAAGAAGAAGAGGATTTGGTTTGTGAACATGAAGTGAATGTGTGAGTGCATTTATAGGCTTAGGAAATGAGAGGAGAAATTCACTAAACCCACTCCATAGCCATGAAACAAAGATACTCCAAGCCATGCTCTTACACAACCATACCCCTAAAATAAGCCATGAAACATTCTCCTTAATCCATGCCTTGATTTAAGGGTCCTTATGTACTAAATGTTCCCTTAATTAATACACTTACTTTAGTCAAGTTTGATTAGGATAAGAGAGGTCTTAGTACTTATTCTAAACTTTTCATATGTTACCATATGATAACTATTCAAGTTACAATATGTTCACACAATTGGTATTGCATAAAAAGTTGATCTTTAACAAAATGTTTTTCAGTTACATTTTCAGTATTTAACCGTAGTGTATATTTTTGTAAACACATTTCAAAAATAATTTTTCTAACATTAGTTATTAAATAAAAAGTGTTTAATAAGGTTACAAAATCGTATTTAATCACATTAAATCTTAAATATAAATATTTAAATAATTTAGATATTTAAATACGAAGTGTTCAAAATTCCGGGTCGTTACATTAAAACTCATTTCGATAAAATTTAAAATAAATTTGGAATTATTTTTTCAAAAGGAAAGAAATTGGAAAAGTGGAGTTCTGAAATTTTTTGGAAAATAAAATCTATGGTTTCATTTATAAAAATAATAGTTTTAAAGGTGGAAAATAAGAAATATCATAAGGTTTTGTATAAAAGAATTTGGAATTAAAATTATGGAAATTGAATTTTAAAATAGTATAATATTAAAGATATGGAATAAAGTGAAAATGAGATTTTTTATAACGGAAAATAGTGAAAAATAGGTTTAATATGGTATTAAAATGACTTAAAAGTGTTTCAGATAAGTTTTGAAAAATTTGACTAAAAGATGAAATAAGCCGCCGCGTTTCGACTGTTCGCGATTTCGCGACTTGAAAAGTTAAACAGATGTGTAGGATAAAATATAAGTCAGAATTCTTTGAAATAAGAATTTTCCAGACCTTGGTGGGTATGGTTTACAAATGAAAATGAAAAATCAAGATTTTGTATAGTGAAGTTTGAGATATGTTTAAATCAAGTTCTCAAAATCGTCACGTTTTTGCAGTTCATAAAATATAGTTTTTAACACTTTAAAAATGGATATTTTTATCATTAAAAATATGAAATAAATTCCATAAATATGTTAAAATGTTTTAAAAGGAATTTTAGCTGTAAAAAATGGACATATATATAATGGAATAAGTGTTTTGATCTATAAAGCTTCAAAACCACTATACACCAGCAATTTAACAACCAAATTTGGCAGTTTTTGAATAAATGATTTAAACTTGGATTTCTCTTCCTGAATTTTTTGGAAATGTTTTTCAAATAATTATACAAGTATTTTAAAGGTTTAGAGTTGACCAAATAATTTTACCACCTTATGGATGACAGAGAGGTAATGTCTAGGTTGGAGTTTTGGGAAACCAGTTGCCTACTTCGCCTAGCTATCCGGACTGGCCCGACGGAGGGGATAGTTAAGTTGATTTACTCGGACCGTATTTTTCTAAGATAAAAGAAAACAGATTAGGAGTATTTTTTCCGAAAGTTAAACATGTTGAAGATAATGATTTTGAAGACGGAGATCTTCATAATGTTGGGTTGCTTACCACTAACCTCGTGATTCGCATATTATATACGTATGGTGGCAGTAGTACCTACATTTTGAAATCTTCAATGCAAGGACTGCTCGCTACTAATCCGAGGGGTGATTCCCAAATAGGATGTAGTAAGAGTACCTTCGGTTTGTCCCATTCCTGGACAATTTGTATGGACGAATATCTGACATTGCATTTCTAAGACCACATACATTGGTTTTACAAATGTACATCTGTTTGATGGTGTAGGAGGTAACCCCTCTTATACTTAAACCCTTCCCTGAACTGTATGAACTTGGGGGTTGTACTTTTATAGAAATCAATTAGCGTGTCGTTTGAAATGGCAGTGTGGCATTCAAAGTGGGATTTGCTGTTTTGAGAAACGTAAAAGTTTACCTTAATCCTCACACATCGGTAATGGAAATAACAGGGTAGATGCAGCAGGGCTATGTGTGTCGTACCAATTAGAAGATGATCATCATCTTTCTAGATTTCCCTATATATATCAGGTTTGTCATGTATGTTGTGGCCACAGATAGGTCAGGAATGATGGGGGTGATGACATATTCGGTATTATCTATAGTAGAGGCATGCCAGTTCTATGTTGGTAGATGCAGCATGGATGTGCCTCGGTACATTCCTCTAGAGATGTACTGTCGGAAGGTAGTCCCTTAACTTATCATTGTTGGAAATCCATTCTCCATTACATACCTTTATGGACTTAATTGTATACTTAATATGCTCTCGAATTTAGCAGATGTAACAATTTTGACTATTTTAATATATTATTTGAAAGGATTTTCTAAGCAATGTCATTAGAAATAATATCAAATGATTTGATAAAAATGTTTTAGTTATCATAAGATAAAAACATGTTCGTGTTTATATGCGGCGTGGTCTTATAAGATACTCTTCTTTTCAAAGGTGTTGTTTAACATGAAAGTCGATCTATGACACTGTCATATATATTTATGATTTGCGTTTCTCACGTTGGTTTGCAAGACTGATCCGAGTATTTTTAATACTCGGGTTAGATCCGAGTAGTTTCAGGATTAGCTGAAGATGCTTGGTGTTTCCAGAGGAAAGTTGGAGATCTTCATCAACGTATGAACATAGTTTACTTTTCCGCTGTGTTTGTTGCTTTTCAGCATTTGTAAGGACATGTATTTATAACTATCCAAGCTGAGCTTAGGATAGACTCTGATATATGTATTTAAAGTTTTTTCGCTGTAAAGATTATTGAAATAATCTATGTTATTCCATTTGTGAGGGATGTTGTTCTGTCTTCTCTTTCCTTTTACCCTTAACCATGCGCCTTTTCATTCAATTTGGGTTGGACATGTGTGGTTTATTGTCAACCTAAATTGTATGGAAGTGCGGGTCGTTACAATTTTACTTCGATGTTCTTTGTTCTAGATATTCATTTATGAGGTCGAATGGGTTGAATCTTTTGACCAAGGGATTGAGGGAGGAAGAGCATAAGAAAATAAGGCTTAGGTTAGTTTATATATAGAGAGAAAGGGAGACAAATTCTCCACCTCTTACTATTTCTTCTTCTACAAATTATCAGATCCAAATTAGAAATTCAAATCTCTATTTACGCTACCTATGGTTGACTGTATATTAAAGTATATGAATCAATAAAAATCAAACCCATTTAATTACCAATTTCATGTAAATCATATTTAAATGTGTACGATATCGTATGTCGATACGTACATGTATAACTTTTACATACACATACAAATAAGTACAATTGACACCAAGAAAATCACTAATAACACCCAGAACAACAAATATATAAATAACCATATAAATAATGAATATTCATAAATATTATTTAATTTAATTAATTTATAACACCTTATAAACAAATTAAATCTTGTTGTGTTTTGAAGAATTCGTTATACGTTTACGCGACTCACATGTGTAAATTCAATCTGCTATTAATATCAAACGGTTCGTTTATTGCTTATAGATCTTCGTCAGTAAAATCCAGTTTTAAGTTAAGCGATACATTTTAGTAACAATTATTTACACACATTCTCTTCGTCACACTATGTCACTTTAGAAAGTATGAAATTTGGTTTTCGTCGGAATTCCAATACTATCCACATTCAACTTGGTTACTCTGTAAACAAAGTCCTTGGTTCAAAAATAATATCTATTATTAACTGTACTACCAAGGCCAGAATTTTGACATTAAGTTGACTATAGTTAACTTTGATAATAACCTCCTACAACCGAGAAGATGAATTCTCTATTGAATAGTGCTTCGCTTCCAATGCTTTAACTTAGACCCAACTGTAGTCACTCGATGGTTCTCTATGACATTATTTATTATAATCAAAGTGGTGTATCCATATTAAAGTTCAATGGTATTCTCAAGATGAGAGAATTGTGTAGTATCGTCAGTCCAAGATTTCCTATTTAACTTAATTTCTATTAACCAATAAGAAACTCTCGGATGAGTCATTCCATACTTACCTAATTACTATGAGTACATAAGCCCTAGGTAACCCCAGCAACCATGAGTAATACAGTACCCAAAATTTGAAGAGCATTACATATTTTCGTCTCAACGGATGTTACGGTATCCTTTTTGGAAACATCTCCACCATGAATATTTGAAAAAAATGTTATTTTATGTTATGGTAAATTTCTCATGATCACATCTATTTGTAACCATCATCGCATAGCATATTAATTAATCATTTTCTAATTAGTATACTTTAAATTAATTATCTAATTAATTATGTCACTATAAAACAAAGTATATAATAGAAATTAGACGCCTTTATTATGGACAAGATTTGTTATAAAGTTGGATGTATGTAAAAAATCACATATTTGCCTTTGAAGCATACCACTAACTCTCTCAATCGTCCATTTGCACTTCGGACCAACTATAAAAGCCCAATCTCATTTCTTCGATTGCTTTTCTCAGATGATCAACCTAGTACCTTAATGAATGAGTATGCTATATTGCCTTAACTATCTACTATGTTAATCAACATCCCTCCATCGTTGGTAAAATGACTTTATCATGTGGAACTTTTGGAGTGCGTGTCTTGACTACTTGTGAGCCATATGTTCTTTTGCAACCTACATTGCGACATTTTTATCATAAACAATACTTTAGGATTCTCAACATTTGAAATCACCCCTTCCTCAGTTATAAATTTGCACATTATGTATATACAGCTTTTATTGCAGTGCTATTCAAGGTGATGTAACTTAACCTTTTGGTTGAATCAACCACTGCCTCTTTATTGGAATATTTCCAATTTAAAGCTCCTTAACTAAGATTGAACGTGAATTTAGGATTGCCATATTACGCTCGATATCAGTTATGAAGTTCGACCCTAAACACTCCTTCATAAGTAGGTCGATGTTTCTATAAACACTTCTGTATTATTTTGTAAAAGCTCGAGAATACACTTAACCATCATTCGGTGATATTAATTCGAATTTTATATTCGCTAAATGTACCAAGTACATAAGTGAAATCTGTTATAGTAGACACATAACATATATGCTAATTTCTACTGCTAATGCATAATGAATCAATCTCATATGCTCCACATTAAACATTTTAATATGGTGTTTATGCATATCGTTTGGGAAAATCCTAATATTCTTTTCTACTAATTGTAAAAGATGTCATTTTCAACTCCTATATCAAAAATTAAAAAACTAAACTAGAACTGATTTTAACATGGATACATAATTAGTAATCAGTATTATGTTGTTTTTGCAATTTTAGAAATATTTTACTATCTCCTAATACATACACACGCTTCCTCTGCATTTTGATAGAAATTCAAACTATTTGATTTCTGTGTCAAAATACTTGCTCGATTCTGATGCTTGTCGAACAACACAATCTATCAGTTTTTGGATCCTATGCAATGCTCAAAAACTCGTTTATCGCTTCCACTGATTTCATGACACATTAGTTGTTATATGCATAGAGTTTTCTCTAAATCATTATTTAAATTTTTTATTTCAACGTATATGTACAAATACTCAAAATCATATTGGGTGATGATTTTGTGAGTAAAATCCAAATAAAATTTAGCATATTGAATGATGAATCTATTACGTTAATTTCAACAATTAAAATTTACGATGGTATTTCTTATTAACATTGCTTACTATATTCCAGCTGCATTGATCTTCATCCCAAAGATACATTTGTAGGCGATGGATCATATCCCCTTAAATACAACTATGAAAATCATATTTTGATAATGTACTTGGAATCCATTCTTTATTTTCCCATTGTGCCATGTAGCAGAGTCCACACTCTTAATTTCTTATGGAAAACAAACAAAATTGTTTCTCAATATTGATATGAAACTCATAATTTCTTTTTAATGTGCAAGTGTTCTTATCAGATATTCTAATGAGTCATGTCTATTTTGGCTTGGTAATTTCATTTTATCTTATGCAATTACTTTTATCTTTGGATCCATCCAAATCCATTTTACTACCAGTAACTTCTAAAAGAAAGTCATCCATTATGAAGGCAGAGTTTCTTGAAACGACAAGTGCTTCTTAGTACAATAGAATAGGCAATCAGAAACATTTTATAAACTACCTTAATGAATAAAACTGAATTAATTTTTTAATGATACTTATGTTCATAACATAAATTAGTCATCCAAAGTAGGTTGGTCCCAAACCTCTTTGGGTTGGTTTACACAGGATCACTTGTGAGAAAGTATTACGTGTAGCCTTTTGACTCATACAACCTGTCAACTCCTTGGTCTAGGATATGTTAGGATTTATTATCAACTCTTATCTTGTATAATCCTATAAACTATGGTTTAAAGGAAATTATATTTAATCTTATGTGCTTACTCTTAAGTACGCGTCCTTATATAAAGAAGTTAACTCAACTGCACTCATCATCAATCATACTTTATCCAATGAAGTCTTATTACTACGTATTGATACCTAATTATGTATCATAATAAGGAGTGACTTTTGAGAATTTTATTAGTTTTAAAATACTTATGGAATTTTTTTCCTATACACTCACTTATTTGAACAAATTGACTTATTTTATTTCCTTTGCATGTTATGTTTTCTAATTATGTTTTATATTCAATGAACTTATCATAAATATACTACTTGTGTATCAAATACACAAGTTCATTTATGTGATAACTCTTATATGAATTTAATGAAGCAAGTGGATCAGTTTTAGTATCATTAGACTTTGAACTAAATACATTTATATTTATAAATTTGAATGGTTCATTAACTCCTTTTTATCTTCCATTGAATGGGTGCTTTGCCCCTAATCATTCGAGATACAATTCATAAGTACGATATGATTCATAATCATATGATTAAAAAACCATTTCCTAAAAATATAAACTAGTCCACAATTCCAAAATAATTTTATAAATTTTTGTATTTTTGTATTTCCTATAACTAACACATCACTGATGTTATAGAATAAATATTGTTATTATAATAGATTTATTTCATAGTAAATATCCATAATATTCATAGAAAAATAAAACAATATCTATTATAGTCAATACTGAAAACGGTTATTATTTGATAAATAATATTTTGGTGTATTTGATGGAACTTGGACAGCTGAAAGCGGGTGAAGTAGTTAGATTTCAAAAATTTCTATTTTTGGATCGATTGGGCACATGAAGTCTAAAGTATTTATAAGATCTAATCTAATATTGTATTGAATAAAATCACATTTTATTTAAATTATTTAAAAGGATTTTTATAAATTTAATGTTTATATAAAATAGGGTATATCAAAGTATACTATTGTGTGTCCATATGTGTTAGTTATTCATTTCGTTTTATCATTTTAGTAAGCAAATAATCAAATTATTAATTTATGGAACAATTTAATAGATCATAAATGTAATAAATGTGCAATTAATTAGGAGTTACATTAATTTTGATTTGACCAAATTTGTATTTGGTATGTTTATGATTATATCGAATATACTCACTTGTATGTAGTGAAAGTGCAATTTTTCATATTATGTACATAGTTAAAATATACGTGTATATGCACTGGGATTTTCCCCGCAATGGACACATTTACCCTTTATATATGCACGGTTGTCCAAAACATTATTTTGTGTATATATACATATGTGCGTATCTACATACATACATACATACATACATACATATGTATGTATGTACGTACGCATACGAAAATTAGTTCTTTATTGATGGCGTAAAAGAACCATTGTTCAATTCGTCTCCTTAAAATTTTTACCACAAAAGTAAGGAAAAAGAGTGCGACATTGAACAAAATTGATGCAAATTAGAATATAACTCAACAATAAACACTGTACATTCATTTACGTTGAATTGTAGGGCCCAAGTTTCTTTAACCCGCTTTAGCCTATTGGCTTCTGATATAAGTCCTGAAACTCTTTGTTTTCTACTTCTAAAACTCTTATTTCCTAGCGGCTCTAACCCCCATCAAATTTGTCGATGCCAACATTTACATCGAACACCTTATAGTCAAATTGTGAAATTTAATTCGCAAGGTGTTCATTTCAATGTTCCCCAAATTTCTTATCTACCCAACTCGGATTTCAAAAGGAAGATTCCAGATAGATTAACAACAATAGTCAATGCTCAAAACTGGGCGAGCATGACTGATCAATTCCTAGAAGAAAATGATGGAATAATATTAATTTTCTAATAATCAACACAACCAAGAGTGGCTATATTAAACTTTTGAAAAAATTATTCCTTTATATATAAAAAAATATATTCCTGGGTAAAATTATTTCATTTACCCAATTTTAGAAAATATTGTGTTAGTTGGGCCTTGTTAGATTGTTAAGGAATCCCCATCGATAATGTTGGCCAAACACATTGAACATAATTCATATACCACTCAACAGATCAAACAACACAATATAAAACATTTTTATGAAAATAACAAATAGGCGCTCGTATATATATAGACACACACACACACATACTCTCAAGCTTGTTCTAATATATCACTAATCCAATCTCTAATGAGTTACTAATTTTAGGGAATTACTAACCCTATCTATAATGAGCTTACCCTACCAAGGCCTTGGAGTTTGCTTAACCTAAGCTCTGATACCACGTTTAATGAACCAAAATTTTTGACCCTTGAAAATCGACACTAATACGTCCACTGTATTTCGTGCCGAGCGTTCAGGTGCCAGAAACGCCGATCGTTAAGGGTAAGAAGAAGAAAGATGATAGAAGAAACTAAACAATCATAGAATCACACAAACGTGTCGAGCAATATACAATATAGGAACAAATCTTTACAAAAAGAAAGAAGTTTAATGTACATATAATCAATCAGAGTAAAATGCTAATCCATCATCAGCCTTGGACAATTATAACAACATATCCTTACACTTGCTGATAATTATAGACATGAACAACATAGAATACTGCGAAAGAATATAAGATATGTGAATATGTCCTGGCCATCCAACTCGTCTTCTAAACTCCAAAGCATCCAAAGCTGAATCTGGAAAATATGCTCGGTCTGACCCAAGCATTTACGAAAAACAACGCCCGGGTCAGTCTAGTAAAACCAGCATGAGAAACCCAAATCACAAGAAATTTTATTTATTATAACTTGTAAAATATTTTAAAATCAAAGGTATCTAGTAAGACCACACCGCACATAATCATGGATGAGTTTTTACCTTACGATAACCAAAACATTTTCTATAGAAAATCTAGTGATATTATTAATAATGTCTAGGGGTGAAAATAAAATATTAAAATAGATGGATTGCTTACATCTCACATTTCAACATAGTTGGGTATAACTAAGTCCGTACTGCGCTTACTGGAGAATATATTCCATATAATGACTGGGCTACTGGGGTACCGCCCATCATGGTGCATCTCTAGATAAAATAACACCGAGGACCTCACCAGGATCCCCTGCCAACATAGGATTGGCCTACCACTTGACTAGTAGTACCGAATAAGATCACCCCTCTATTAATGGGCCATGAAGCATGCAAATGAGATATAATATTGACTCTAGATAGGGATGATCACACCCTACTTGGGAGCGACCACTAAGCCCTGTTGCATCTCCGCTATTTTAGTCATTCCCGACTGATGAGGCTTGAGGCTACATTTAACCTTTTTGAATAGCAATCCCACTTGGAATGCTAACACTGCCCTCTAGGCAGTAATGCAATGCCGACATTCATCCATACAAATTCATTCTAAAACTGAACGAAATCGAAGGCACTACTTCTATTACATCCTTTTTGTGGAATCCCTCCCAGGATTAATAGAAAATAGCCATTGCACTTCAAAGCTCTGGCTTCGATTCCATATTCTTCAAAATGTCTTCCATTTGAAACGCTTGAGTTAGATCGAAGTAGTTTTCAGATAACATATCTATTCCCGGTCTCTTCGAAACGATTTCCGATAGTTTCCGGTAAACTCAACCTCGGTTCTTTAGGAAATAAGTAGACACAAGATAAGTGCGGAGATCACCTCCTAACCATTAGTGGATGGATTTCCTTTATCCTAGAAGAACGAAACGAACTTATACGTAGAGTATAGCACGATCGACGGTAACTATACCATATAATTTCCGTATTTCTCCTAGATATTTTCAAAGTTACGTTTTGGTCTAAATTTTGATAGTCAATTATTTAACTATCAAATAAACAAACACTCAAACAGAGATTATGTTTCCTGTGGAATCACTATGCCTCATTTAACAAATCTTCCATTAATAAAAATCACTTTGTAAACACTTTGAGATCACATCCATATACTCATGTAACGACCCAGAATTTCTATCATTTGAAATTCAGACATTTAATTGATTTTAAATATTAACAAGTAAGATTTGTAAGTCGAATAAATTTAATTTCGAATATAGAGATTTAATTGGATAATTAAATCGACAATTTAATATTTGAAATTGCGTAAATAATTGGAAATTGGGTTTAATGTGATTAAAAACGATTTATAAAGTTATATTAAATCATATTGGAGTTAGAATGATGTTTGTAAACTTTTAAAATTGAATTAAAGGTTAAATTGTGATAATTGAATATTTTAATATTTAATTGACTAGTGAAAATAGTCATTTTTCAAACAGTCTTGGATTTCGACAAAACTAGTTTCATCGGATTCGTAATGTTATATTATTGTATGATTTCAAATTTCGTGTCAATCGGACTTACGGTTTGTCCGGGGCAAGCTGAAACGCATAGAATTAGTTTAATCGATTTAATTCTAAATTGGTCGTTTAATTCCGTAACTCTCACATATGATCGAATTAGCTTCCGAAACATGTTCCATTGTGTTCGAAACGTGGGTAAAACCCTAGAAACGTCAGCCGGCACGCTTCGTTTGGAGTTTGGAAAATCTCGAGTGAATAGTGTTTTGGCAATTTTTTATAAAAGGCCCCCAGTATTCTCATTTTTCACTAAAACCCTAAGCAACTAGGGTTAGCCGCCACTAGTGAAACCGATGGCCAGAAAAGCACGATCCTTCTTCCCTTATTTTATTCCAATCCGTAAATCTACTCGAGAAACTTCCAACACGAGATCTGTAGAGCGTATCTAGATCTTGAAATCCATACGAAGATGATCGAAAATAGAGCGACGGATCGATGGCAATTCTTGTGCAAAGACCGATCGTTCGCGTATGTTTATCGAGGCAAATACTCGACCGGACCTGCCGTGGTTCATGCCGATGGTGGCACTCGCGAGGGGCTTCGACGTGAAGCTCGTCGATCGACTTCAAATGCGACGTAGAGGGTGCGGCCATCAGAAATCGTTCGTGAGCTATGGGTTCTTCACGCGATCGAAACCTGGGAAGAAGATGAACATGCGGCCCAGATCTGGGGCAAAGAATTGGACGGCTGAGATTAAGCAAGGGTTTGAAAATAAAATAAAATTGTAAATTATTATCTTTTAAAATCGTATAAACTTCTAAATACCATAACTTTGTCATACGAGGTCCGTTTCTGACGAAACAAATTGCGTTGGGTTCGTTTTGTAGAACACTATGCAATGGAGCTAGTTTGGAGTCGATTGGAGCTAGCGATAATTTTGGGTAAAATTAAATGCGTTTTTAATTTTATTCGAAACGAAACACTACAACTGATATCGGAAACTCAAGGTGAGAACTTCTCACTCAATCGAATTGTGTTTCGATTTAAATTTTAAATAGTTAAATTTAAAATTGGTTGATTGTGTGTTTGGATTGATGGTTGTCATTTGTTGCATTGAAATAGAACCTATACGCCGCATATTGAGCGGAGGTTATTATATTAAAAACATATACCGCGATATTCCACATTGAAGTGGAATTGGTATTATATATGTATTTGGAGTTGATTTCCCACATTATATAGCAGATGAGACCCTATTGCGCCGCATAATAGCGGATAATATTTTATATATCCCATATACCACGATATTCCACCTCGAAGTGGAATTGGTATTGTGCTAACATCTGTGGATGCAGGGAAATAGGTTGGAGGGATCCAACTGGATTCCTCAAACATTTGAAATTATTTCATATGTTGTGTGTTGATTATTTATAATCTCTGTGTGATTATCTTTGTGATTGAAATTGTTGAAGGCTATAGGTTAGCCGAATATATTTTGGTATCCTTGGATACCGAAATAAATAAAGATTGGATTTTTAAAATTCAAGTTGAAAGTTATTGTAAAAATTTATTTTGAGAATTGGATAAATTAATAAGGAGTTTTGAAAAAAGGATAAAGTTATCTTTTAATCCATATTGAATAAAATTCCAAATTACGGGAAAGGGGCTTAATAAATGGATTTCGAAAATATTATTTATAAGTTGAAGAATTTATTTGAAATTTGGATTTTTAAATAGATTTGAAGAGATAAAGGAATTTATTTTAAAAAGGAAATAATTTGGAAATTAGTTGAAATTTTGATTTGGTGTTTTGAAATAAATTTGGAAATCAATTTGAAATTAATTGATTATTAATTTACCATAACTAGCAAAAATTTATAAGTAGAAATTTATCTGACTTTAAATTAGTCAGATAATTAAATTAATCCTACTTATGGATGTTTGGATTATATTGGATGTTGAATTGTTTGATATCTCTGATATGTGATGCTTTGTGATATATCATGTTCTGTGTTGTGATTTGTGACCTATTTATCCGTGATATATATATATATATATCTGTGATCTGTGAATGAAAGATAAGCGTTATAGTTTATACTGCTTATCAATTATATTGTTATATTTGATCTGTGATGGTTGAATGTTGTTGCACTATTGTGTTAAACCCTTGGACTACACAATACACACACAAATGTGGATTTCACGTGGAAATCGGTTAAGTCACAGATTTTTAACAATTCTAGAGATTGAATTTTTCAGTCAAAAATAGTTTTGGAATTGGAATTGAAAGTTTTTGAAAATGAGTTTCAAAAATAAGAGTTATTTTAAATAACTTAATAAAAATTGGAATTTAATTCATTTGATTTAAATTTTGAATTCAATACTTGAAATTGAATTCAATGAATTGGGAATTATGGTCTAAAAGATTTTACAAGTGTAAAAGGTGTTTATATGGGTTTTTAACCATTTAAAATATGGTTTTGGAAATTTAAAATTTAAATCCAAGTTTTATACTTGGATGGCTTTAACCTGTGTAATTGTAACCAGTTTTTCCCAAAACGAAAACTATATGTTTTCAAATAATAATAGCTTTCATAAAGTGAAAAGATTTCCAATTTGTATCGAAACATTTCAAGTTGAAATGAAATTGTGAATAGTTTGGAAAAAAACTATGAATTAACCTTTGTGAAGATGATTAAGCTTTATTTTGAAATCAAAGAAGATTTTAAAAGGTGTATCTTTTATATTATAAAAGACTTGAATTGTGAATAGTTTTGAAAGCTATAAGTTAAATCTTGATTTAAAGATTTAATGGGTTAATCCAATTGAAATGAGAAATGATTTGGGAATCTGTGAGTGAATCTTTGTGAAATTGGGTGAACTTTGTGAAGTGAATCTT
The DNA here is from genome assembly GCA_030737815.1 of Allium fistulosum. Classification (NCBI taxonomy): domain Eukaryota; kingdom Viridiplantae; phylum Streptophyta; class Magnoliopsida; order Asparagales; family Amaryllidaceae; genus Allium; species Allium fistulosum. The sequence continues at coordinate 211,718,990 of CM060907.1, forward strand.
TTTGCTTAAAGATTTAAAATGGTAATTTGTTTAAACCATTTAAAGGAAAGGATTTGGGTAATAAGTTGTGACTTAATTGAAATCCCTATATCCATATGTTTTAAATATTGTTCTCACTATTCGGTTTAGCCGGGAAAGGACCTTTATGTCATATAACCCATTCCGAATTAGTGACACGATAATATGGATAACATTTGAAGACCGGGTATTTGTGAAAACGATAGGATGACCTATCGATTGTCTCTGCACCGTTAGCTACGGTATAGAGATTTCCTTTGTGATGGGAAGTTCGATCGGGATTGTGAATACCCGGATTGCAAGGGCTTCTTCGGAAGTGCCTTCGGTTCTGTTCGAACCCGGAACAGACTTGTATGGTTACATGTCTGACATTACATTTTGAGATATAAAGCTGATTTCTTTCAAATACAGTTCTGTTGGTGGTGGAGAATTTATTCTCTTAGCTTAACACCCTTCTCTGAGACGTATGAGCTCAGAGGTTATGTAGTTGAAGGTTATCAGTAATATACTCCCAATTTGGTAGTGTGGCATGCTAAGTGTTGCTGTGTGATTGCTGATCATTTGTTGATCAAAGCATGGCTTTGTGGAAAAAGTGTAGCTTTGTGGACGAGACTTCGTTAGACCTCACACCCCGGAAATGGTCGAAACAGGAATGATGCGGCAAGGTTATGAGGGTCGCTCCCTTTAGGGTATGTCATTTCCTTCTGGAAAAGGGTGGTATCAGGTATGGAGCCCTGGTATTTAACCTATGTGGTTGCTCCAATCTCATTTACTGTGTGATTGTTGCTGTGTGATCGAGGCGCCTCGGATAAAGGTCCCAAAGGACTGGGGGGTGGCATATTCGTGTAGTAGTTACCTAGTGTAAGAGGTAACCCGACCTTGTGTTGGCAGAGATCCGGTTAGGTTCTTAGGACATCCCGCCAGAGGCATTCCCATGTGGCAGTAGGAAGTTCCTTAGCCTGGCCATTTGTTGGAAATCCAATTTCCAATACGAACCTTGTACGGTTTTAGTTGTAGAACCTGCTATTTAACATAGCAGCTATAGTAGGCATAATATAATGGTACCTATGCTGGCTAAGATTAATATTATACTTTCGAAAAGTTTTCTGCACTATGCACTAATAATAATATTTAAAAGAATTTGCGTAGTAAGCATGTTTGACTGTCATAAGGAGAAATCTTCTCCAATTCTACGTTTGCATTATGTGTGTGGCGGGAGGCCTTATGGTAGTTTCATTTTCCAAAAACATTGCAGATTCTTTTCCTTTGTATTCCTTCGTAAAAATAATTGTTTTAAGTTCTCACACCAGTCCCATGACTGACCTGGAGTTTATTGTTCCTTTCCTAAACTCTGGGTGCCCATAATTTTCCACACGGGCAGCCTAGAGTCAGGTTATCAGGTCATTCTGGATTTCAGGAGGCTGTGGAGCTCAGTGGTGAGCTGGATGGCGAGACGTAGCATTTGTATATGATATTATCTTTTCTGCTGTAAAAATTCATTTGTAGGGACAAGTTCATATAATTATCCGTTGTGTTGTATATTGTTGTTGTAAACTCTGATGATGATGTAATGTATAAACTGATATAGTTCTTTGATTTAAAGATTATTCATTTATCTATTATATGTTGTTCCGCTACGATATGTGAGATTCTGATATTGTTTCTGTTGTTTCTTCTTTCTTTCTTTCTATCTTTTTCTACCTCTTCTTTTTAACCATAACAATTCGGTTTTCCGGCATTCGATTGCTCGACAGTTGATACAGTGGACGTATTAATGTCGATTTTTGGAAGTCGAAAATCTTGAAACGTTACAACTCATCTCAATAGAATAAGTATATTCACAAAATACTATTTTTTTGATATATAGAAAATATAACCATATACTCATCTCAATGGTATAAGTATATTCAAAAACCATTTCACTTTCAAAGCTTGTAAACTTTCCATATACTCATATAATAATATAAGTATATCCACATAACATTTAAGAAAGATTTCTTATTTCAAAATAATATTAAAATGATCAAATACAAATGTCGTTAAAACTGAGATATTAATAACCCAAAACACTATTCCCTTTTTATAAATCTCCTTTATTTTATGAATATCTCCTTTATAAATCTTCAATTTTCTTTTTAACTTTCTTTTATAAATCTTCAAGTTTATCTATAAAACTCTATTTACAAATCTCCAAAATCATTTATAAAACTCCTTTTATAAATCTTGAATACCATTAAACCAAACTTCTATCCAATATCTAAAATCTCTTTCCAAAATTTATTATTCCTTAAATGAATTCTTTTCATTAAATAAGACCTTATACAAGTCTTTCCATTAAAATGATTCCTTTTTGAAATAAACAATTTATTATTCTTAAACACCTTTTATAAAACAATTTGTTTTTTAAAAACACTTTTAACAAAACAATTTATTATCTTTAACAACATTAGTAAAATAATACTTTAAACAATCAATAATAAATTTTCTTAAAGCAAATAATATTATAATAATAGTAGTAAAGATAAATAAACTATAAAATAATATTATTATTGTAATAACTTTTAAACAATATTATCATAATAACAAAAAGTCTTTTAAAATATTGATAATATTACAAATAACTTTGAAATAAATTAATCAACTTTAAAATATAAAATAATTAACCTTAAATAAAAGTTAAACAATTATTTTAAATAATTAATTTTGAATAATTAATTAAAATATAATTAAAACATTTTAAAACAATAATTAAATAAGTTTAAAATAATAATTGAATATTCTTAAATAACTTTAAGAAATAACTTTTAAGAATCATATTTGTAAAGAAAATAACTTTTAATCATTATTTATTAATTATCTTTAATACATTATTAATAAATATTTATTACCTTTTCAATCTTATTACTAAATAATAATCTTCTTTAAAACTTTACAATAGGAATAATAATTATTAAGATAACTTTCAAATCAATAATTAACTTTTCAAATTTGAAAGAGGCTTAACGATCACAATGATAATTAAACAAGCTATCATATCATTCAATTTAACTTTCCAAGTTAATAACTGATATTTACATAATCAACGACTATGTAGACAAATTCCACACTCAGCCATCATTGGTTGACATATCACTTATTCAAAGTGGCATATCAATTAACGATATGTAATCAGATGCCCAAACCTATAAAATAGCAGAACGAGGATTTATTCTGCTAATTAAATGCCCAAATTTAAAACTATCCAGTTAATAATAACAGAATGATGATTTATTCTGCTAACAGATGTCCAATTAATTTAATTAGCGTAACGGTTTTTTATCCTACTAAAAAATGTCCAATTACCATATTAAATTCAATTTAAGTCAACAGTATTTTTTGGCTAACTAAACATCAATAATTAAGGTATATAAATTTAAACGATATTATTAATTAAAATAACATAATTCAAATCCTGTCCGTTTTCATATGTCATATATTTATTCTTATCCAAAGCTATCAATAAGTTACACTACATTGTTGTACTTGTCAATACGAGTACAATGCAAAAATCCGTGGGTTAAACGGATTCAAAACGGGTGAGATATTGCAATTCAAAGTTTGATGCTTTAATTTATAAAATTAAAAAAACATTTAAAATCTTCTTACCCCATATGTTTGGGTCCAAAGCCCAAACTGAGACCACATAATCGAATCTGAACCCGATATGAATAGGTTCTTCTTCCTCTTTCCCCCATCTCATTTCGATTACAATCCTAAACATGCACACGCGTGCAAACGTGCACGTGCACGCACTCCCCGAATCCCAGCCACCGACAAATTTCTCTTCTCCTGCCGATCCCACCTATCCCCACCTCGACGAACCCGGACCCTCCTAACCAATTGCGACCGCCCCCACAACCCATTGCCTGAAACTACACCTACCATTGATGCGCGACACTTTTCGATACCGAATTCAACCAAAATTTCACCATTCGTGCACCTCCCCTCCATGAACACTACGCCAATCTCCAAATCTTCAATCGATGCTCTAATTGAAAGCAAATCCAAAACATATTTTTCCATGATCATCAATCATCATCACCAAACACTGCCGAAATTTCACCAAAAATCTTACGACTCCATACGAACCCAATGACGCTTACGGCGTCGAACAATTCTTCATGGATAGAGAGAAATTAATTTTTGAAAATTTGAAACATTTTTATCCCCCTTTCAGATTTTTGGCGAGAACACAATCGACACTCGATGAAATTGAGTGCCGTCAATTTCTAAAACTAGTATGGATCGATACGAACAACTTTTATGTTGATCGATTTGGCTAATTATTGACTGATGATGTGGCATGGATTTTTGAAAGGAGAGGAAACTTTGTTCTTCTTGGCTTTTTTAATGTTTACATAGGGGTATATCAAAAGCAAGAAGGATTAAGCTGCTCTTTCTTGTATTTATACAGGCACACGTAATGGCAAATTATGGGTGGACAAAGCAATGGCTAGAATACAACATGAAGTAGACAGGTAGGGTGAAAGGGGAAACAAGGGTATACAAAAAGGCTACTATGGAGACAATGGTGGCTGGCAGTGAAAATAGAAACAAAACGTTGGCTGAGTTGAAATGGGGGTGTACTGTGTGTACATCGTCTATATGTGTATGCTTATTTTGGAAAAATTCCAGTATCCCGCCCAACCATATAACATTTGCATACGAGCCTCGAACGATTGAAAACAAAATACGATCGTGTACAAAAATGTGATGCGATCACAAAACAATAATAAAATAGACAAGTTAACCTATTTTGTTAAATTCCAAAAATGTTGACGTTTGCCGTAAAAAGTGTCGAACGAAATTTAATTATTTTTCAAATTAAAAATTATGGAAAAATCCTATAAATTAAATTAGAAATACGTTGTAAAAAAATTGAACAATTATTTGGAACATAGATTTTATTATAAAAAAACTAAATCGAATATTTAAAACTAACTAAATATTCCAAAAATCAAGTGATAAAATTTCGGGTCGTTACATTGAGGGTATGTACTTAGGGGGCTTTTTAGAATTTGGTAATTTCAATTTTTATCAAAACAATTCCATAAATTTCTCTCTCTATTTCCATTCATTCTTAGTTTTTAAAACTTCCTACTAACTTCATAACACATTTCCAGGCTTCCTTAGGATTTTCAAAAGTTTAAAGATCATGCTTTGTTCACACTTAATTCTTGAAAATCATTTAAAAACACCCTCCTTCTCTTTTCTACATCTCTTCTTCTTCTCAAAAAACAAGCCCAACACCCCTTGTTCAAGCTAGGCCAAGCTTGCACCCTACATGGACGAATTCATCTTGGCCTTGAATGACACCAAAAATTCATTTTTCTTAGGGCAAAGCTAAGGCCTAGGTCCGATTCAAGTTTTAGTGCAGGATCGGGTTGAGTTAGTAAGCTTTTAGTTAGATTTTTGGAGATTAAAGCTAACTATTTATCTAAAGTTCCTAACTTCAATTATGATGTATATTTTATGGTTAAATTATTGCTTGATTGGTTGGATATGGTGTTGATTTGGTTACACACACACACACACACATATATATTTGTATGCTTAGATGTGACGTTGGTTGAATTTGTAAAAAAAAGTTAAAGTTAGCAAGGTTTTGCAAGTTATGATTTCTTGCTTGTGTATGTTGATCATGGCATCTATATATGGTTTTGAATTTCTTATGGTGGGTTAAGCTAAGAAAGTAAGCATCCTGACTTATTAAAGCGACATTGAGATCCTTTGGTTCAAAATTCGGTTTTTCTTACTTTGCTTTCTGGAAGTGGTTTTATAAAGTTCCAAAGCCTTATTTTTGTTCTCAAAATTCTTTTTCTAAGTTTAGAAAGTAGTCAAGGTATAAAAGATAAGAAATTTTGAAGTTATTTGATAAAAATCAAATTTGGAAATTACGGGTCATATAACGATAGTCGCTATGGATGAAGTTCGTAATAACGAACTCTTTTTACAAATTTTATTTTATTTTCACCTTTTATATTTTTGAAAAGTGTTTCCAAAAAATGTTATAAGTATTTAAAAGTAAATATTATTCATTATTAATTATTTAATTATTATTTAGTTAATTAAATAAATAGGGAAATTAGTAGTTAATCATTGAATAATTAGTATTTAAATATTAATCAAGAAAGTTAATTATAATTAGTTAAATAATTAAAGTTTAATTATTATTTATTTAATTATTAAAGGGTTAATTATTATTGTAAGATTAATTATTAAATAATTTTTTATTTATAAAAGGGTTTAATTATTTATTAATTATTCATTAAGTTAAATTAAATCAAGATATAATTAAGACTCAATTGAGATTTCAATTATTATTAAATAAAGGTTTAAATTATTATTTAATTATTAATTAAAGATTAATTTTGGTTTAATTATTTATTTTAAAGATGAACTATTATTTAATTATTTATTTAAAGAATAATTATTATTTAATCATTTATTTAAAAGTTAATGATGGTTTAATTAATAATTAAAGGTTTATTTATTATTAAATAAAAGTTTAAATTTATTTAATTATTGAACAAAACTTTGATTTTAAATCACTTTATTCCTAAAGGCCGGTTTTTTTTAAAGCAACTCTCTTTTTAAAAGGATATTTTTTATCTAAGGAATTTCTTTGTCGATAAACCCTTAAGTAACACAAATTGAATATGAAACCTAATGATATATGTTTAGCAGAATAAAACACCTTATGCTAATTAAATTATAGTAGACATTTGTTAGCAGAATAAATCACCGTTCTACTATAATACACCAAATAGATTTTGTTTTGATATCTATTAAGCAGAATAAAAACCCAGTTTTGATATTTGGGCAACTTGGACACTTACCTATATGTTGATTGGTTGTTGATTGTTGATCCCTTTTACACTTTTGCTTATTATTTAAATATACAAGTTATAACTTGGAAAGTTGAACTTAATTAAATGTGAACCGTAGTGGTCGCTAAACCTCTTTCCGAACTTGTGAAGCCAAATAGTTAAATTTTATCCTTTTTGAAAATGGTTTAAAGTTATTTTCATTTTAAATATGATATTTAAAGGATAATTAAGCAACTATATTATTAAAAATGTTTGAAGTTAATTTAATACTTTTGAAATGGTGGTTTAAAGTCATTATTTTGTTAATGTGGTATAAAGATAATTAAATGAAAAATACTTAAATAATAAGTTGGTTATTTAAAGGTGTTTTAAGTAATAGATTGTTTATCAAAGGAACTTTAAAGATTAAGGTTTATTAAAGAAGTTTTGTTTTAAATAAGGAAAGTTTATAAAAGACGTTCTGTAAATTGAAAAGAGATTTTGAAATTTGGAAGAAGTTTTACAAATGATTTTGGGTATTTGTAAAAGAATTTTATAAATGGTTTTGGATATTTATAAAAGAATTTTATAAATAAACCTGGAGATTTGTAAAGTGTTTTATAAATGGATTTGAAATTTAAGTAAATGAAATTTTCATAAAAGAAAGAGATTTATTAGAGGGATTTATTGGAGAAAGTTATAGAAGAAATTGAGATGGGATTTCCCTAAATTGAGCTTCTTAATTTTGGTGGTATGGACATTTGTTCCATGCTTAAACCAAAGGAATAGTATTTGGGTTTGTACTTATCTCCGTTTCTTTTTAAATAACTTAGTTTTGACCCTTTTATTATGATTTTGAAATAAGAAATCTTTCATAATGTTTTGTGAATATACTTATGGCAGTGAGATATGTATATGAATATTATAATAAATATTTTGGAAAGAGATTTATATAAATGAAAGATTTATTTTGAGGCTTAGTGGTTGCTATGGGTAATTAAATCTATGAATTGTTGTTGTTTGTGTATTTGATAGTTAAATAACTGATTATAAAATCTTGGCTAGTTTTGGTTTAGGAAGTAAATAAGAGCTTCACATGTTTATACGGTTTGAGTTCCCCCCGGAGAACTCATTCGGGTGTAACGTCTCTAGCTTTAAGGGATATAGTAGAGATTCCTTTGGGAATTGGTATACTCCGCTTACTTCCGAAAGAACCGGGAATGAGTCAACCAAAAATTATCGATTGTTGATTCGAAGAGACCAGGATTAGATATATTATCCGAAAATCACTCCGAACCAACATATGCGTTCAAGTAGAAGACATCTTGAGGATGATCTAAGATGGAGCTCTTTTAAGTGCAAGGGCTACTTGCTGCTAATCCCGAGGGTGATTCCAAAATGGTTGTAGTAGAGGTAGTGCCTTCGAATTCATTCAGACCCAGAACGAACTTGTATGGATGAATGTTGGCATTACATTTCTACTTGGAGGGCAGTATTAGCATTCCAAGTGGGAATTTCTAATGGAAGGTAAATTGTTACTTCATGAGCCTTACACCCCAAAAATGGCTAAAACAGGGCATGGCTTTGTGGGTCGCTCCCATAAGGGTGTGTCATCATCTTTCTAGATTATCATATTTTGGATTTGGTTGTGCATAAGAGCTCTCTATAAAAGTTGGGAACAACCATGGTGATGACGTGTTCGGTACTATCCAGTAAGGGGTAGACTGGTTCTGTGTTGGTAGAGATAGAAAGGTTTTCGTCCTAAGGTACCTTTAATCTAGAGGTGTACCATTTTCGGAAGGTAGTCCCTTACCTTGTCATTTGTTAGAATCCATTCTCCAATAAGCGCCTTCGGTTTTTGACTGCATACCTATTATTGTTTTGATGTACAAACATTATAGCTAATTGATTATTGATATTTTAAAACCATAGACATTATCATAATATCACTGCATTTATGTAATAAAAATGGTTTGGTTATCGTATGGTAAAACCTTGTACGTGTTTATGTGCGGCATGGTCTTACGAGATACCTTTTATTTTGAAAAAGGTTCTCAATATAGAAATCAATATGATTTGATTGTGCTTTCTTATGCTGGTTTACCAGACCGATCCGGGCATTATTTTCTTATATTGCTCGGGTCGGCCCGAGCATACTTTCTAGATTTAGCTGGATACTTTGGAGCTTTTAGGAGACTAGCTGGATGCCTTCAAGGCTTAGTCAAGTATCTTTTACTTTTCCACTGCTTTCTTTTGTGTTTGTGTTATTCAGCATTTGTAAGGATATGCGGTTATAACTATCCAAGCTGATAATAGGATAGTGTACTCTGACGTTGTGTATAAATAAAGATGATATCTTTTTGTAAAGGTTTTGTGTATATTATATATTGCTCGTCATGATATGAGATTATGTTCTATCTTCTTCTTTCTTCACCCCAAATGACTGTCATTCGAACAATTAAATGATCGGCACGTGAATACCAAGGTTGTATTTAGTGTCGTCTTTATATGTAAGAAAGGCAGATCGTTACATTCCACGATATACTATAATTAAAGTAGAATGTCCATATTAAAGTTATATAGTATTTTCAAGTAGAGGGAACTTTGTAACATCATTATTTCAAGATTGTCTATTTGAACTTAGTTATATTAACCAACAGAAAACTTTAAGTGAGTCATTTCATAGTTGTCCAATAACTATTAGTACATAACCTCTTAGTACACCCAACAACCATGAGTAATACACCACCCAACATTTGGACAGTGTTACGCTCTTTACTTTCAATGGATGTATCGATATCCTATCTCGAAACATCTTGACTAGGAATATTTAAAATAATATGTCATTATAATTAATGTGATGAATTTCTCATGATATAGCGTATTGTAATTACTATCACATAGCATATCATTGTGAGATTTTCTATTTAATATACTTTAAACTAATTACTTGATTAATTATATCAAAATGTAACAAGTATATAATAGAAAGAAAACACCCTTTATTTTGAACAAGATTAGTTATCGAGTTAGATGTATGTAACAAATCACATAATTGCCTCTTGGATATACCCCTAACTCTACAAATCTCCCACATACATTCAAGGTCAATTATAAAATCTTATTTTGACTTCTACGATTGAATTTCTTACAAACTAATCGAGCCATACCCAGAGTGAACAGATATGTTATATAGTTTTAACTATCTAATATGTCAATCAGCTTTCTCCAATGTTGATAAACTTTCATTTTCATGTGGAACTTTCTAAAGTATTTTCTCAACTTCTAGTGAGCTTTAATTCTTCCACAAATTTTACCTTAGCATTTTTATCATATAACAATGTCAGGGGATTTCCAACATTTGGAATCTCCCCTCTCTCAGTTATAAATTTGTGCATTTTTTATAATTCTTTTATTGTAGTGCTATTCAATGTGACGTACTAGCCTATGGTTGAATCAATCACTACTTTTCGTTTGGAACATTTCCGACTTAGCGTTCTTTTTTAAGACTGAATATAAACTTAGGATTGACACACTGTACTTGATTGTACTAATGAAGTTAGAGTCTGCGCACTCCTTTAGGAGGAGTTTGTTTTTTCTATAAACAATTCTCTAGTGTTTTGTAAACACTCGGGAAATATCTAAATTTTTATATATTATTCTTTATTTTAATTTTGAAACTTTCTCTATATATCAAACACATAAGAAAAGTGTGATATTGTATACAATATAGCATGTATGATAATTCCAATTGCCAATGCATAAGGAACCCATCTTCCATGCTCCATATTAACCAATTTTAACATTGTATCCACATATATCATTTAGGACAATCCCTATAACCTTTTATATTGATTATAAAAGATGTCATTATCAAATACAATGTCGAGCTTTAAACAATCAAACTAACATGATTTTAACTTTAGTTCATCGCCAACACTCACAAGTTTTTTATTTACTTAGAGTTTTAGAAATATTTTACCACATTTAGTATTCTTTCTTACAGTCACATTCTTCGGTTGCATTTGACTGTAAATCAAACTATTTGATTCCTTTGTCAAAATACTTTCTTAAGTCAGATCCTTATCGAATAATACTTTCGTATCATTTCTTAGATCATATCTGGTAACCAACAAACTTAAAATCACTCCCACAGACTTTGAGACAGTCTGGTTATTAAGAAAAATAGCATGTTCTGAATTATTATTTATAATTTTTATTTCATATACTAGAACTCAAAATCATATCAAGCATAATTTTTTAAGTAAAACCTGGATCAACTAAGTCCGTTGAAGGACGAATCTATTGAGTTAAATTTAATAATTAAAACTTATGTTGTTATTCTGATCAACGTAGCTTATTGTATTCCAACCGCATTGGCCTTTTTCCTAGAAATACTTTTGCAGCCGATGGATCTATCCTTTTGGTACAACCATCAAAATCATATTTTGATAATGTATGGAATCCATTTTTGATTTGTGCATCATGCCATATGGTAGAGTCAATACTCTTAATTGTTTATTAATAACTAAGAAATTTTTTTCTTGACATCGATATGAAATCATAATTTCTCAACACGGTGTGAGAGTTCTTATTAGGCGTTCTAATTAGTTATGTCCGTTTAGACTTGATCAATTTCATTTCATCCTTTATAATCAATTTTATCTTTGGATCTTATCCAAATTCATTTTACTACCAATAATTTCTAAAGAAATTCCTTCGTTATGAAGCTAATGTTTCTTGAATAATAGTTGTTTCTCAGTGCAACAGAATAAATATTTAAATGTACTATCTTTGTACATGTATAAAATTGAACTAATATTTAGTTTACAAAGCTTAAATTCATCACATAAATTAGTTAACCAATATTTGGCCGGTTCCAGACTCCTTTGTAGTGGTATACACAAGATTAATCATAGATAAATATTACGTGTAGTCTCTCGACCCACACACCTATCAAATCCTTAACCTAGGATATGTTAGAGTGTCTTATAGCTCTTATCTTGTAAGATCTTGTAAACTATGCTTTAATTGAAATTAATTTTAACCTTATGTACTTACTCTTAGGTACTTGACTAAATATAAAGAAGTTAACTCAACTTCACTAATTATCAATCATTCTTTATCCAACAAAGTATGATCACTTCTTATCGATATATCATTACATACCACAGAGAGGAGTGACTTTGAGATTGATTCTTATTCTTTTTCAAGTATATTTGGAACTTTTTTCAAGTACACTCACTTATTCGATCAAATCAAACCATTTTATTTTCTTTTGCATGTTATGATATTTACTTTCGTTTTTATATTCTATGAACTTATCATGGACATACTAGATGTGTATCAAATACATATGTTTATGTTCGTGTTAATTCATCGATGAATTTAATGAAGTAGTTGAAACCGTTTTGGTATCATTAGACCTATCATTGCATACATCTATATGTATCAATCCTCTAACATCCCAGAATTTTATCATTTTAATTGTGAATATTTAATTAATTTTAAATACTTAAATAATTGATTTTAAAAGCTTAATAACTCCTTTTCATTAGTAAATAATAATGGTGAACTTGTTATAAGAAAATATTTACAAAAATAAATTGTTAGAATTAGTATCGATAGTGTGATCGAAAATCGTTTTATCGAAAAACGGTCTCGAAACATGTGAAATTATCATCCCGAGGCACTATCTTTATTTTGACGAAATTAGTGTCATCAGGATCGAAATAATAAGAGGATATACGCTGTCGAGTTTTCTGGCAATTGGACATGCTGTGTGATCGTGCGAGCTCGAAACGTGCAATAATTTGAAATGGGAAATTTAAATAATAACATATAATATTATATAAACCCGTAACTTCTCATTCCCCTCTTCACTTTATTTTGTTTTTTCATTTCTTGCTTTTATAAACTCAAGAAACTTTGCTATCATCTTCCCAAAATTAAATTTTGAGCTATACTTATCGATAATCAAAATCATCGAATCCATTAAATTTGTGTGAGCAAGAGCTTTAAATGAATAGTCTCGTTGTTGGTTGCGGTAGGCTTTTGTCAAGATCGATGTGTAGAAGCCGAGCTAGGGTTTTGTTTTGTCAGTGTTTAGGGAGGAATTAGGCTAAGGCATTGGTGGATTTGGGTTTCTCAGGTGAAGACGAGTGTGTGGTAACGAAATGGAGTGGTACGGCTCGTTGTAGTGAGAAGGTACATTGGCTTTGTCATATTCGGTAGCAACAAGTCACGGGTAGAGGGAGGCGATCGAGCTTCTTGTCATGGTGTCAATTGGGAAGAGGTCGAGGAGGGGAGTTCCTTGTAGAAGGTCGGGGTTGATTTCGTTGAGTGTAGGTGGAGAAGTGGCGTGCATGCACGGGTGCGTTAGTGTGCATGTTTAGTAGAGGGACGCAAGTAATTCAGTGGGAAGAAGGATTAGGGGAAGGTAATTAAGTAAATAAAGTTAATTAATTATTTAATGTCAAATCTTGTAAAATTTATATCTTCTTCATGCGAGGTCCAATCAAGACACGACCTTTTGCATTGCACTCGTAGGAACGTTATCTATGCATTAGAGTTTATTTTGTCAAGTCTGAAGCAAGTAAAATTTGAGCTAAAATCGGATGTCATTCAATTTAAGATCAAGCATGAATGCCTAGGCGTCGACTGGGATTTTTGGTGAGTTAACTCATGTTTTGATGAACAATATATGATATATGGTAGATATAAATTATTGTTTACATGCTTGAATGATTTACTTGTTTGGTTTGGTTGAATTTCCTTTCTGGAAAACCGGATGACATATAAAATGATATACAGGGAAGTCATGAAATTTTATAGAGATATCTGAATTCCTCGCCATTGTTGATTTTAGTTAAATTTATTTACTTATTTTATAAATTGTTGAATGCCAAAAGTATTCGATGTGACTTTGATATGTCATAAAAGTTGAATTATTTTAATGTAGATCAACAAAAGCACTTGTTAAGTGTCGTGGTAACTTTAGGCCTCACCATAACATTTTGGAAATAATAATAATTTTTGTTTTGATTTGAATTTTTTAATTTGGAGAATGATTTTAAATGGGATTTTTTGAATTTTCAATGGAATATATATGGAAATGGTTTTTGAATTTCTCTATTTTACTTTAACCGTTTTTTAGTCTCTTCTAATTTATATGGAAATGTTTTAAAGTTGTTATGGAAAGTACTTATTTTACAGAAAATTAATACAATAATGGATGTTTATCATTGTTAACCAAGTTTTTAACTCAATAAAATTCAAAAGAAATTAGAGCATCCATGCCAAGTCAAAACGACTCAAGAATCAACTAAAAGGATCAGAAGAAGGAGCTAAGAAAGACCTAAGGGGAAGGAAGCAAAAATAAGCCAAGATGATTGATCGCCAGCAATCCATCACTTATGGATCGCTAGCGGTCCATAAGGGTAGCTCGTGGATCTTCCAAACCTCTGGCATCGAGAAGCATTATCTTCACGATGGACGCCTGCTAAGTTTCACAATACTCCAAGCAAGCTCGATCAAGAAGTGGGCATTGGTCCGATTCTAGTAATAGTTCAATACAACCTATACATGAATCATTATCAAAACAAGGCATCTAGTCATGAAATTACAAGGAGATCATCTAAATAAGACAAGAAGCATGATCCAAGTGAAACGATCGAAAAACATTATAACTACACGGATCGCTAGCAATCCATGCCATACAGATCACTAGCGATCCATCAAATTGGCTCGGCTCGCTATGGAATTTCTTGAGCGTCTTCGTACCATCAAATGTGGGCTTCTAGTAAAGCGGCTTGGTCCAATAGCTCTCCAATCCTTATAAATACTCACCCATCTATAACATAAAGAGGATCTTCTAGACTGGCTGCTGAAACTCTGTAGAAACTATTCTTCACTCTTCTCCTCCCATACAATAGTCATCTAAAGGGTTCATTGTGATTCTCCAGTGAACTCTAATACTGCTGGCTTGATCTAACTTATAAAAACCAATCAAATCAGATTCAACTTGTAACAGCAGTCAGCCAATAATAGAAAGTTATAAAGTGGATGTAGGCTTTATTAATAGCCGAACCACTATAAAAATCTCGTCTCTTTACTTTTCCTGCAATTTGCTACTGTTTGTTCTACTTTATTTGCCTTGATACACATGGCTGGTGCTTTCACACTTAATGCAGGGTGTTGATCCATTTTTTAGGTTAACATTTTGGTGCTTTCACTGAGAAAACGGAATCCAGGCTTAGATCTAGATATCTACTTTGGATCAGATAGGTTCAAAATTTAGATCATCAATCTCTGCTTAGAAGATCTGCTGTTGAGAACCAATGGCACCTGCAAGAAGGAGAACTACCTCTAGAAGATCCATAGGAGCTACCATTACTGGAGAAGAAACAAACCCTCAGAAAATTGAAGTCAATAAACACAACAATCTACAGTTAGGAGCTAACTCTAGAGATCTGGTTCCAAGATCCTCTATTCGACATGAAGTTGTCACTAGAGATGAATTAAATAAAATGGTTGAAGAAATTAATCAGAAGATGGAAAATAGCCAAAGAGCTCTTATTGGAAAATTGAACGCTCTATTAACCTTACAGTCACATGCTACTCCAAGAACCATGACAAAGCCTGTGGTTGTTATGGAACAAGAAAATTCTTCCGTCTCTGGCCTAAACAGGAGAAATGGAAAACAACAGCAGAAAGGTGTGATAGGTGGAACCGTAGGAATTAATATGCAAGGAAACACAAATACTCCACCAAATGTAAAGCAGCCAGCTAAAACTTGAATCTAGGAGCGAAAACCCCACAGGAAGATATAGCTATGGATCTCTTCGACTTAAAAGATGCAGAGCGTCTTGACGATGAAAAGTTGGAAGGAAATACAAATGCATTCAATGACTCTAGGGAGATCAAAACTGCCCCCAACCAGACCAACCAGAAGCCAACTAAACCTTGAGGTAGTGGCTCTCCCGAAGACAGGAGAGCCTAGGCTTCAGCCACTTACCAAGATCGTTTGCAAAATCAAAACACTTGGTGTTGTCGCTGACAGCCAACCCACAGACTACCGAACATCTGAGGCATATGTCGTGGAGATGGTCGAGCGGCTAATGGACGAAAGTAAAGACAGAAGGGATGATGAATGTGGATCCGCTCCAAGTCGACCTCCCTTCACTGACGACATTCAGAATGAGCGGTACCCTTAAAAGGTCACTATGCCAATTATTCCGTCTTACGATGGAACGAGATACCCAAAACCCCACTTGTATAAGTACGGTTGGTACATGAATGAAGCAAATGCTTTAGATGTCGTTCGATGTAGAAGTTTCCCAATTTACTTGGAGGGAATTGCTTCAATGTGGTTCACCAGGCTTCCACTAAGATCCATCTCCACCTTCAATAGTAACAAGATTCCTTGATTAGTTTAGACTTCACATGACACAACCAAAAGATGTGATGTCCTTATTCGGCTTATTCTAGGGATGGAATGAATCTCTGAAGTCCTTCATGATTCGGTTCAACACCGTGGTAACTGAAGTAACTAATCCAAACGAGGATATGGTTTTCATGGCCTTAGTCCATGCAATTCACCCCGAAACTGAATTCGAGAAATGGATTAAAATGAAATAACCTACCACTAGGAAGGACTTCAACCGAAAGGAGAGCCAGTACTTGAGATTGAAAGAGGCACATGAATTAGAAAGAGAATCTACTAACTTACAACCAACCACCATTGGGCAGAGTGGTATGGCGACAAACAAAGGCATAAATACCTCCGGGACCGCTAAAGGAAACGCAGGAAGAAATGGGAATCAGAAAAGGAAGAAGCAGAATTCCAACAAGCGAAACGGAAGTAGCAAGCGACTCAAAGGTTTGAGGCCCGAAGAATACACCCCGCTCAACGATGCTCTATAAAACATCTATCTCGCGACACAGGGGATGGAAGAGTATAAGAAGCCACCTAAAAAGGAAGCAACTGAACAACAAAAGCATTCCAGAAAGTACTTCCGCTTCCATGAGACACATGGCCACAACACGAATGAGTGTCGTCACCTAAATAATTTGATTGAGGAGTTGATTCGGGAAAACAAGCTTCAATAGTATGTAAGGAAACTACATAATCCTGATCATCCCGTAGCACCCCAAGATTCTACTGATCAAGGGAACCAAGCTGGAACCAATAAAGAGGGATCTAGATGGACTAACCAAAGACTCATCATTGGAACAATATCTGGAGGACCTCATCCCGCGCATAAGAATTGTGGAGAAATGGAGCAGTATGCGAGCTCATTAAAGCATGCTCTAAAAGATTCGTGCTTTGCGATTGAAGATGGAACCCCTGCCAAGCAGTAGAGAAAAATGAACGATGAAATAGTATTCCGGAATCGAGACACCAAAGGGATAGAAGCTCTAACTCTCGACCCTGTGGTCGTGACAGTAGAAATTGGACCCGCCATGGTCCAATGAGTATTGGTAGACAGTGGCAGTTCTGTGAATATCCTTTTCAAACACACCTTTGATCAGATGAAGATCGGTATGAAAGATGTATCCACCTATCGAACAAAGATTCAGGGATTCATCGGTGAACCCAAACAACCTATCGAAACAATTGACTTACCTCTAGAACTCGGGGAAGACGACCGAAGAGTCACCCTCATCCAAACCTTTATGATCGTAGATGAAATTTCCGCTTAAAATGTCTTCTTAGGGAGCCCACCTTGGCAGATTTCGAGATTGCTTTAGCTCAATGGTGTCTAACTATGAAATTTTCGATGAAAAATGGAGTTAGGGTGATCAAAGGAGATTATAGTGCCGCTAGAGAATGCTATATCGTAGAACTACGCGAGTCTAAAAGAAAAGAAAAAGGGAAGAATATGGGGAGAACCCTCCATATTCGTGAACCAACCTAATAGCAACTATAGAGCTTCCCTGGATTGGGAGCCATAGACGATTTGATAAGGCTTTGGACCCTTGGAAGAAGAGTTCAGAGGAGGAATGGGCAGCACCGGTAGAATTGACGGTGTCTATCCCAATTGATGTGCATGACCCAACACGGGTCCTGAAAATTGGATCACATCTTGGAAACAAGATGCGACTTGAACTCGTCAAATTTCTTCGCGCCAACTTGGACGTATTCGCTTGGACGCATTTCGATATGTGCAGGGTGTCGCCAGAGATTGCATCCACACACTTAACATTGATCCCAAGCATACGCCAGTGAAGCAGAAAAGGCGCAGTCTAGGACCCGAGCGTTCAAAGCACTGAGAGAAGAAGTGGACAAATTGATGAAAAATGGTTTTATCCGCGATGCAACCTATCTCGAATGGGTATCCAACCCGATCTTTGTCTAGAAGTCCAATGGAAAATGGCGAACTTGTATCGACTACTCGGATCTGAACAAAGCTTGTCTGAAAGACAACTTTCCTCTGCCCAGAATCGATCAGCTTATGGACGGGACTTTCCAAAGGCTCAATCCACTTAAATGTCACTTCGGAGTAGCCTTTGGAAAGTTCTTGGGATTTCTCGTAAGCGCTAGAGGCATCGAAGCAAATCTCGAAGAAATAACTGCTTTACGGGAAGTCGAGGCACCAAAGAACAGGAAATATTTACAAAGCTTAAATGGAAAGGTTGTAGCACTGAGCTGGTCCATCTCAAAAGAAACCGACAAATATATATCATTCTTTGATGCGCTAAAGAAGGGAAAGAAGAACTTTGAACGGAATCAAGCTTGTCAAACTGCATTCGACGAGCTGCTGCGACATATGGAAACCCCGCCAATCCTATCTAAGTCGGTAGATGGAGAAGATTTGTACATCTACTTAGCAGCCTCGCCCCATGCTTTAAGTGCCACGCTCGTACGAGAAGAAGATAAGATCTAGCGACCCATATATTACATCGGTAAACGGTTTACTGGAGCAGAAAAGAACTATCTGAAATTGGAAAAACTGGCATATTGCCTCTTGGTCTCATCCAAAAAATTATGACCGTACGTCAAGGCACACTTGATCATAGTGCTAACAGATCAACCTTTGAAGCAAGTGTTATACCACCCCGAGACCTCTAAACGGCTTATCAAATGGAACATCGAATTAGGTGAGTACAAAATCACATGCCATCCTCGAAAGGCGATCAACGGGCAGGCGCTAGCAGATTTTATTATCGAATTTACAATACGAGATGATGAGGAAGAAATGACTCTACAAGTGGAGACACGTTGTGTAACACCCCGATATTTTATGAGAAATATAATTAAGAAGGAATTAAAAGCGCATTTGGTACAGTGGTAAAGGCGCATGCTGACTTCCTTAGTGACTAGGGACCAAGTCCCGTTGTTGCCCAAAATCTGGAGCGATGTTTTTTTTAACTGGTTCGTTTCCAGCGATTTTCCTACGTATTTCAGCGTTGTTTCTAACATGTGGCGGCTTCCTATTCGCTCCAGTGATGTAATAGGATAAGATGGCTAAATTTTATTGGTTGAGTGATGTGTATGGGCTAGAATGGATAACCATTAAGTGTATAAAAAACCAGATTTAATCTAAAATAATCTAATGGATTATATTCACTCAAACAATCTATAAATAAACCATCTAATCTAAACCTAATCTCTTATTTAGCCGTCGACATAATTCTACCGCAAAATTAGTATGTATTATTCTTCCTCCTTTTCTCTACTAAATAAAAAAATCTCTACCAAATTAAATTATCTATACATATTCACGCAATTTGGGGAATTTAGAAGAATCAAAGGGAGAAGGATTAAAGCAAAGCTTTTTTTTCAAATTTATGCAAGCTCAAGCGCCAAGTGAGTGGGAATTAATATGAAATAGAAAAATAAAGTAGTTCAATTTTAGTTCTTTTCTGGCACGTTAATATGAATTAATTTCTGTTATTAATTGAGAATAGATGTAAATTATTGTATCTTCTTCCACTTCTCAATTCTAATTCACGTTTGGGTTGGAATTTAGAACAAATAAATTGTTATTCATGTTTCATGGCGTAAATAAGATTGGTTTAATTAAATTGAATTAGAATTGTTATTCAATTCCTAATGATAAAACAAGTTAGTTGAATAAATTCAGAATATGTTACTTGAATAAAATTATGGTTTTGATTGATATAATTACATAATTTTGAATATGGTTTTGGAACAAATTTAGGAAGTCTAATTGGCATAATTGTTTGTTTCATATGTGGCCTAAAAATGTAAAAGTGGAATTTTGTGTAGTTAAATGGTTTGTGGCTATTGGATAAATTTTTTGTACAAATTAAATCTCTAAAAGAAGAACATAAATTAAAGTGGAAAAAAAATGTAAATTAAATGGACCCTAAAGGCTAGTGTAAATCTGTAACAAAATGGCATAAAAATTACAGACAAACCATACGGACTGAACGGATGTGAAACTGAAATACCATTTATGTAAGAAAAAGGGAAAATGTGAAATAACTAAATCGGATGTAAAAAAGGGCCTAAAGCAGATTAATGGAAATAAACAGTATGTAAACTGTAACGGTAAAATTAATTAATCTAGAAGCGATTTGGTATGCTGACCTTGTAAAGGTCTGGATAGGTGTTTCATGCAGTTAAGACCAAAATATAGTTTTGGTTGTACATACTAGGAGCGCGCAAGTAGGTTCGCAAGAATGTTTGTTACCTTTCATAGGTTGCTAGTACGTAGGATAGATAGCATCCGCAATCGTAGGCTTCTTCAGGCAGATCGACACGGATGGAACATGACAAGTGTGCTCCAACGTAGGCTTCTTTAGGCAGATCGTTGGAGGATATTGCGCATCCGACCCAGCTGCGGGCGCTCTTTCGGAGGACCGACACTTTGGATAGGTGTAGACAGGAGGATAGGAGTCCGGTTTGGCGGAGCCTG
Source organism: Allium fistulosum (assembly GCA_030737815.1). Lineage (NCBI taxonomy): Eukaryota > Viridiplantae > Streptophyta > Magnoliopsida > Asparagales > Amaryllidaceae > Allium > Allium fistulosum. Next base: position 211,739,742 of record CM060907.1, read on the forward strand.
AGTGCAACTTCAGGGTCCTGCGAGGTTTTTTGAGTCGGCGACAGTCAGACGTAAGAGGCATTTAGTCACTGTGCACGGGTGAAGAGCACGACTTTCCCATTGTAGCACATGGATAGGTAAGGACAACAGGTTCGATAGACCGATTGACGTTTAGTATTACTTCATGGTTGACTTCCCTAGAGTGATCGTGGACTTTGGTTTCTTTGGAACAGTATCTAAGAAGGATTCACTGCATTATATTATTCACCCTCTGCGATATCCGGGGAAGACCTGGAATTAAACTATTTTATTCTTTCTGCTTCATCTTATTTCTCATTCACCAGACTTTATGTCCGACCCATTCCTATTTTTCCTATTTTTCCTATTTTTCCTATTTTTCCCAAATCACAGGAGGGCAGGTCTAGGTTGCAGTTCTTTGTAGCTTGGAGGGTCATTGGAGCAGTTGTTATCTTCAGATTTTGTTTCTTTTGTTTCATGTACTTCGTTTCTCTTTTCCGTACTTTACTCTATATATGGGGACCTATATTGTGAACTTTGTTATGTTTTATGTTTTAGTGAAGACTATACTTTTGGTTTCAAAATAAATTTGGGATAATGTTGTTTTTAATGTAGTTGTTTTGCTATTAATTTATAATTAGTGAAAGTTTTCTTCCGCTGTAATATTTTAATCATTTTATGTTGTTGCCTTAGTCTCTGTGCTATGTTATGGATTTTTATTTCACCTGAAAACCCTTGCTACTAGTCATGTCCGATTTTCAGGGTGCCTAGAGGTGTGGGGGTGTCACACGTTGGAAGCTGTTTGTCGATGGTGCATCTAACAACTTTTGCTCGGGAGCAGGGGTAGTGCTCGAGACTCCCGAAGGACTGTCCGTTTACTATGCCTTGCGCTTAGAATTCCCTGCAACAAATAACGAGGCAGAATACAAAGCGTTGATAGCTGGGCTAAAGATTAGGCAGGAACTCGAGATAAATTCCATACACATCTATAACGACTCTCAGCTAGTCGTCTGTTAGGTGAAAGGTGAATGCCAAGTTCGGGCAAAGAACCTTGCCCTATATCTATCTAAAGTGCAGGAACTGCTGAACGACATTAAGCATTACACTATAACTCATATTCCGAGGGAGCAGAACATGAAGTGGGATTATCTAGCAAAACTGGCCAGTTCTGCAGAAGCTTAGTCATTGGGGCTAGTCCTAGTTGAAACCCTGATAACTCCAAGCATAAGCGAAATGGATATCGATTGAATTTTTGAGACAACCAAAGAACCAGAGACATGGATGATACTGATCAAGGACTACCTGCTCACATGAACTTTCCCTACTGACACGAACCAGCGGAAAAGTTTCTTCGAAAGGCACTACGATTTGTAATATAGGGGGATACTCTACCGAAGGGGATTCTCTACCCTATGCTCAGATGTGTGACCAATGACGAAGCTCGAAGGATCCTAAAAGAAGTTCTTAAAGGCAACTGCGGAGGTCATACCGGGGGGAAAACCCTTGTAAAGAAAGATCTCCGGTATGGGTACTTTTGGCCAATAGTAAATCGTGATGCAGCGGATAACGCCAGACGGTGCAAGCAATGCCAAAGATTCAGCAAGATCAAAAGAACCCCCTCAATGGAGCTAACACAGATAGTCAACCCATGGTCGTTCGCAATCTGTGGAATCGATTTGATTGGTGTATCACTGATGGCTAAAGGAGGAGCCAAATATGCTATCATTGATGTTGACTATTTCATCAAATGGGCCAAAGTGGAACCGCTGGATACTATTACCACATGGAAAGTTGTTAACTTTGTTACTAAAAATATCATTTGCAGGTTTGATGTACCACAGAAAATCATCACAGATAACGGGACTGAATTCGAAACCGTTGAGTTCAATGACTTTTCCAAACGCTTCCAAATCAAGAAAAGCTTTTCCGCTGTCGCACATCCGCAAACAAACGGTAAGTGGAAGCAGTAAATAATTTCATCAAGTCCACCATCAAGAAGCGACTAACCAAAGTATAAGGAAATTGGGTCGACGAACTTCCATTCGCACTATGGGCTTACAGGACAACGCACAAACGTGTAACTGGGCACACTCTGTTTTCCCTAGCATATGGTTCTGAAGCAATGATCCCAGTTGAGCTAGAAGTCCCTTCTCATCGAAGGCAAAACATCGATCAAACGGAGAACGAGCAACTCTTACTCGAGTCGCTTGATATTGTCGATGAGAAGAGGGAAGAAGCTGAATTAAGAACTACCGCTCACCAAAAAAGGGTCGCACGGTACTTCAACACCAAGGTCAATAACCGCACCTTCGAATTGGGAGACCATGCCCTCAAGAGGGTCTACCCTATACCAGGAGTATTCGGACCAAACTGGGAAGGACCCTATGTGATCGGTCATAAGCTAGGGGATGACACATTTAAGCTAACAACTGTCGATGGAGCCCAAATTCCTCGAGCGTGGAACAGTGAATCACTACATCCTTACTTTATCTAAGAGTATCTTAGGTATTTCTTATTTCTAGCAAATAAGCCATCCCGGAATATCAAAGGCATTGTAAAGAGACAAAACTTGCCTAACTTTTATTAATAAAATTGCTTTGCTTTCTGAACCAATATAACTGTGTTCACAAAAGTAACCTACTAAGTCAACGAGGTCAAGTCGACTCAAAACCATCCGATCACTGCTTGAGATAGTGGAGCCATGCTCAAGTATGCCCCATCTACCCGTTGGGTCGATGGAAGCAAATCGATTTAAACTATTGGATCGACGGAACTCGATCCCTGCCTTCTAAGAATCAGTGTTGCTCCAGCAACACCTGGAAGGCCCCAATCAAAGCCGCACAAATCCATAAGCCCCACATTGCTTCTTGAGTTGTGGAACTACGCTCTCGAAACACGAACTCATCATGTTGCCCGAAGATTAGTAACACCGATAAATTCCAAACCATTCTAGATCGATGGGTCATATCGATCCCAAGAGCCATGCATCTCATAAGCTGTGCACTCTCTTAAAAGCCGCACATTTCATAAGCCGCACACATTTTTAAGAACCGATATTGTCCAGGCAATGCTGGTAAAGTCATCTATTATAGGACTAACAAGAATCAATCCACTCCCACTATCAGGATAATGGACACGAATCCAGCAATGTCGCATAACTACGAATCGGCAAAGAATTCCGATTGTTGGTTGATAAAATCTCTAGAATCAGGTAGCGCAAATCACAAGTTCCCAAAGATAGGAACCGCAAAACAGACTCGGTTATAGACATTCAAAGAGTTACATGGAACAACTGGTCATTTGTCAAGTATTTGAAGTAAACAACCCCATGAACTGGGGGGTGGGGAACACACACCAATACTCAAAAACAAAGAATTTTGGTGTTCATAGTTCCCAAAGTACTTCACAGTTCTGCTACTCCAAACAAAGAATTTTGGCGGTAATTATAGGACTAGATAAAATAGCAGTAAATAAAATTGGCATAAGTGCATGAAACATAGAAAGTAGACAAATAAATTTATAATCAAAGTGTCAACATTGTATTACTTATAGCATTTTCTATACAAAGTCAAAATGTGGAGGTCGTACCCACACATATCGGCCAACAAAAGGAAAATAAAGATGCTACAACAACAAAAGCAATAAGTGCAGACTCTGCGCTTGTACAAAACACGTATCAAACAAAACAGAATGTCCCAAAATCTGGTTCCACTATTACTCGAGACTGTCAATGTTTGTTTCCACCACTCCCTTTCCCACCTTTGGTCGGAAGCTTCTTCTTATTCTTAGAATCGCTGCCAAGAGTTGCATTGTTGCCTAAAATATCAACTATCTCCTCCGTGCCAGAATCTCCTCCCTGTTCTTCGACCTTCTCGGAAGACTCCCCATTGGTTCTGCGTTTTCGGGACTTGCAGAAGCTCCATGAAGACTTTATCTCCTCGATCTTATCCTTCTTAATGGCCACTATCTGCTGTTCAGTTTTACATATCTAGCCAGTTTGGTGTTCCTGCTCTCGAGCTTTAGCTGTTGTGAAATCGCCCTTCATAGGTATGGAAGGGTCGTCCAGACCGTGCAACGCAGTAATCTTCTCGGATTCTGGCCCTGGTTGTGAGCCAGACACGGGCCCAGCAATCGAAGCGGCAGTAGGCTCAGGGACCGAAGAGATTGGAAGATCGGTAGGTAAAGAAGATGAACCTATAAGATAACAAATGAAAGCATTTAGTTCGTCTTGTTCTTGCATTGTGAGCAGAAAATTCTCAAACATGGGGGAAACAAGAAGGCTACCTACATCAGAAGAGTGGCTGAGAATTTCAATCTCATACTCCCTGCCTTCTCCTTCTTTGGATGGCTACCAAGATAGCCATTGGAGGGGTAAACAACAAGGTGGCACCAGTCGAACTCACTAATTAATCGTAAGGCTGTTTTAATGATTCTCCAAGCTTGGAAATGAAAGGTTCTGATAGCGCTTTGGCAGATGTAGTTGCAGCAGCATAGGTGGCCTCTTGTTCCCTCTCAATTCGAATGATCTTGTAACACCCCTAATTTTAAATAATATTATTCATGAGATTTAATCAGATAAATTAAATAGAATAATGTAAAGATTAGAGTGATAAGGGGACTGAGATTTGGAAATTAAATAGAGGTCGTGCTCAACTAAAAAAATTAAAAGAATGAGTTTATGGAAATGGTTTCATAAGTTGACTAATAAGAGAATAAGGTAAGGGCATTATGGGATATAGCCGTCCACCATAACCCTTAACCCCTAAACCCTTATTCCCATTTTCATTCCATACGTTCATAATTCAAAAACATAAGAAAAGGGGAGCTCAAAGCCGGCCACAACCCAGGGGAAAAGGAGATTAAAAATTTACTAAAGCTTAGGATTCAAGCAATGGAGGATTAAGAAAAATCAAATCTCAAGTTCCTTATCCAAAGCAAGGTAAATAATAATCAAAACCATCTCATTTTTGTTCTCATAAACATTTTGATTTCGGGTTTTATATTTAAATTCTTTTTGATGATTGTAATGATGATATGCTTGGGTTATATGCTATGTTTGATTTAAACAAGAATGTTTGATTCAATTTTAAGGTTAAAATTGTATATATTGGGTTTCGAATGCCATGCAGATTTGATATGTTATGTAAAACATTATTTTGGAGATGGGTTTAAATTTTCATAACTATCCAAGCTATGGATAATTTATTATAAATTTTTGAAGAAAGAAAGAAATAATTAGGTTTAAAAAAAATTATTTAGGCAACCATATAAAGGATTTTGGGTCTAAATTTTTTATATGTTAGATAACATATTAAAAATGAATTATGATGACTTTTGGGGATTTTTCCTAGGTGATTTACTATGGAAATTAAATTAATTAAGTTGGAGGACTTAAACGTCTTAATTGTTTTGTTAAAGGGAAGGGCTTCTTTATAAATTATTTTTAATTAGTTTGGGATGAATTCGACAGTCTTTTAGAAAAGATTTTGGTAAATTTTAGGGCAACCAATTATATTGTTACAAATAGGCAAGTTAGTTGAGAAGCATTTACTTAAAAAGGCAACAAAACAGTTTTGCACATATTTACTGCTTCGCCACTTTTTTTGCCACCTTTCGACCCAATAACTTCGCCCCAAATCAAGTCAAAACCAACACACTTGGTATCAATGCTTTGGCACGTAGTGGATTCGAGAAAGGCGGAAGGTATTGAGTTGAAACCATGCTTTCGAAGTGGTCGATGCCATTTTAAATAGCTTTCGAACGTCTTTCTTTTGCTTTCAAAAGAGATCTGCTTGGCTAGCTTTTAATGCATGCTTTCGAGAGGGTTGAATTACTTTTATATAGCTTTCACAGGGGTTGCCGCCTTTTTGTTTAAAGGGCACTTTTGAATGAGTTGCCATATATTTTGTTTTAAAGAGAAGCTTTCGAAAGGGTAGTATTGAACCAAGTCGAAACCTTGTTGCCATCTTCATAACTTTCGAATAGGTTGAAAGTTTTCGATAAGTTCAAATGCAAGCTTTTGTTTTATAAATATAACAAGCCACTTCCCAATGATTTCGAAAGGGCTCCAATAGCCATTTAAACTAAGGGTTTCGAAGGCAATGGCTTCGAAAGGTGTTTTGAAGCTATCCTTCAAATTTTTGTTCAAAAGATTAAAGCTTTCGAAAGGATGGTTTCGAAGCCATTTGTTTTCCCCAAACTCTTTTATTTGAAGGTTAATGGTTTCAAAAGGGGTACTTTCGCTTATGTTCACTTTGACCCAAAAGGTTAAATTCAATGGTTTCAAAAGAGGTATTTTCATATCATTTTGAAGCTATGCTTCTATAAGTTGGAAAGATATGCTTTAATATGTTCGAAAGGAATGTTTTAATGGATTCGAAAGGAAGGTTTTGATGCTTTCGAAAGAGATATTTTACAGTGTTTCAAAAGGCATATGTTTAGGTGTTTTGAAAAGAATATTTGAATGCTTTTGATAGATATATTCTAATGGTTTCAAAAGTAAAGATCTAAGGTTTCGAAAGCCTTAGTTTTCAAAACAAAGAACCCAATCTCATTTTTAAAGGAAAACCCATGGCAATATAAAAGAGCTTTGAAATGGCTTTCAATTTTGGAGTTTTTAGAGAAGCTTTCCTTGATAAAAATAATGGGTTAAAGGTATTAACCATGTTTTGTATGTTATGATCAATTATTATGTGTGTTTCTTCTATAAACATATTCACTTTATAATTAGACCCATAATTGTATTTTGGGGAATAAGGGTAGAATAACTAGCTAGGTTGACCCAGTAGTGAATATAAATTAACTCCTGAATGAGCTAGGTTGATCAGATTAGGATAAGTATAAAGGATGCTAAGCCTTGTAAATCTTGGATTCAAGGATTTATCAGCGAGGCAAAGCAACTTGTTGGGGTAATCGATTTGTCCATTGAACTAGGAGATGGATACCGCAAGATTTTATGGGTTTAAAAGTTTGTAATTGTGGATGTGTACTCGGCATACGATGCATTTTTAGGCAGACAGGCCTTTGCTACTTTCAGGATAGCACTAGCTTTTTGGTGTTTGATGATGAAGTTCTCCAAGGAGAATGGGGTTGGGTCAATTGGAAGAGACTAGAGAGCTGGTCGGGAATGCTATGTCATCGAGCTAAGAGAGGCAAAGAGATGAAAGAAATATAAGAATGTAGAGAAAGCTATCTGCATTAAAAAAAGTGTATGCATAGCAATTAAAGGCCAAGCCCTAGCTTGGAAACCATAGTATGTTCTATAAGTATATAGATCCCATGAAGAAGTCAGAGGAATTATAGGCAGCGCCAGCTTAACTGACGGTTAATGTTCTGATCAATATGGATGATCCAACTTGAGCTCTTAAGATCGAATCGCAACTCTGTGTGGGATTGATGTAGGAATCGGTTAATTTTCTCCGAGCAAACTTGGATGTGTTTGCTTGGACACATTCAGATATTTGTGGGATATCACTAGAGACACCATGCCATGCACATAATGTGGATCCTAAATATCCACTAGTAAAGCAGAAGATACGCAGTTTGGGTCCGGAGCGATCCGTTGTGTTGAAATCAGAAGTGGATAAGCTGAAGGCAAACAGCTTTATCCATGATGCTTCCCTGAATGGGTATCACACCCCATGTTAGTCAAGAAGACAAATGGAAAGTGGCGGACATATGTTAACTATTCAGACTTGAATAAAGCATGCTTGAATGATAGCTTCCCTTTGCCTAGGATTGACTGCTGGCAGACAGGACTAGGGACACTAATTACTCACTTTTATGGATGCTTAATTTGGTTATAACTAAATTCTGATGCATGTTCCAAACCAGGTGCACACAAGCTTTATAACGGATTTGGGATTGTACCGTTACTGAGTAATGTTGTTTGATCTGAAGAACTTAGGAGCTACTTATCAGAGGTTGGTGAATTCTATGTTTAGGAATCAGATCGAACGGGCGATGGAGGTATATGTGGATGATATGCTCCTGAAGTCACGACTATTAAGGCACCACATGGATGCCCTTTTTGAAATGTTCGAAGTGCTATGAAAATAGGGAATTAATTTAAATCCGTTGAAATTCACTTTTGGAGCTGCGCAGGGGAAGTTTCTAGGATTTATCATGAACGGCAGAAACTCCTTCGTAAAGTTCTGCGGTTTGTAATGGAAGGAGGATTGCTATATAGGAGTGGATTATCAATCCTACTGCTTTAGTGTGTAACAAAGGATGAGGCTAGGAAAATCCTCATGGATGTTCATGAGGGTAGCTATAGTGACCACACCATGAAACATATATTAGCGAAGAAGATACTTTGCTATGTATACTTCTGGCCAATAATAAACCGTGATGCGGCTGAATACACTAAATGGTATGACCGATGCTAGAGGTTTGCAAAGATTCCAAGAGCCTCATCCATAGAGCTTACACAAATGGTTAGCCCATAGCCTTTGCTAGCAATATCGAAGGAGGAGCTAAATATGTAATTGTGGTGGTGGATTACTTCACAAAGTGGGCCAAAGCAAAACCATTTTCCATGATCACAACGAGGAAAGTAACCAACTTGTTGATGATAAATATTATCTGTAGATTTGGAATACCTTAGAAGGTTAAAATAGATAATGGAACTACATTTGAAAGTATTGTGTTGAAGGATTTTTGCAACCGACACAAGATTTAGAAAAGCTTTTTGGCAATAGCATACCCATAGGCAAATGGACAGGTGGATGTAGTGAATAAAATCATCAATTCCATCTTGAAGAAATGGTTAACTTGTGCTAAGGGCATTGGATGTATGAGGTTCCACTGGCATTATGGCTTATAGGACGACCCATAAGTTCCACGACTGAACATACACCATTTGCTTTGGCCTATAGATCAAAGGCCATGATTTCGATTAAATTGGAAGCCCCTTCTCACCAGAAAAGGCATTTTGGCTTTAAACTCAATGTGGAAATCTTGCTTGAAACCCTCAATTTAATGGAAAAAAATGAGAAGAGGTGGAATTAAGGGTAGATGCTCACCAGAAACGGTAGCTTTGTATTTCAACATCAAGGTCTGGAACCGTACCTTTGAGGTAGGGGATCTCGTTTTGAAACAAGTTCTCCCGAGTACGGGGGCACTTGGTCCGAATAGGGAAAGCCCTTATGTGGTCGAATCATAAGCTTGGAGATGGAACTTTCAAGCTGTCTACCATTGATGGAATCATGATTCCACGAGCATGGAATAGCCATTTGTTACGATGCTATTTTACTTAGCTTTATTTAGGTTATTATCATTAAATAAGTCACCCTAGGATTTTAGGGGCAATTTAACAAGGCATGACTTGAAACATTTTTCATTTATGAAAAATAGTTGACTTCTTCAACCAATGGAACCGTGTTCTTATAACCAAAACCTTGTACTGTTGGATTAGCGATACAATCAGGTACCAAAGATAAATATCAATTCCTTTAGTCCAGATTCAAGACACGTTGATCAGATAATTTGACCCTACCCTTTCGGTATTGACTATTCCCCGAACATAGGAAAGGTCAATAAGTAATACCCGAAGTTGGATGGCTAAAAGCGCCAGTTTGTAGAGATAGAAAGGGTGTGTGGTTGAAAACTTGATGAATACGCTTATGGCCTGGCAAGACTTTTTAGGCCGAAGGTAAGCAGGACGGTCATAGGATACCCTTGGTCTACACCTAAAGGTAGGTGAGACCGAAGACAAATGCATAGAGATAGATGTCCAAACCACCGGTTCCTAAAGATAGGAACTGGAAACTGCTAGGATTTTCCCGGCCGCACTTGCAGCCCAATATGACATGCTCGGTCGAGGATCAGCAAGGATGACCGTCAAATGCTTTTGACCAATGCCCAAAGATAGGTATGTACGAAAGTCGGTACTTGGAAATAGGTATTGTCGGGCTCCTCCGGTCCAGGATCAAGACTGGAAGTGTATAGTTAGACTTTGGGCAGTCAAATAATATGCTTCAAGTTATTAATCTTTGGCTGATGCTCGAAGGCAGCCATGTTAAAGAATGATGCCTGGATTTTGGCATCTAAAACGCCAAGTCTCGGAGACACTACCTGGCATGCAATAAAATTACAAAGAATGTGATCTCACTCACGACCCAGCGGGACATGCTTAGCCAAGGTTGAGTTGTGGAAATATATGGATAATATCAATCACTTCTGATTATTGGCAAGATCGAAGGCGCCAGGATATAAACGTCCAAACCGCTATTCCATGGAAATAAGAAATGGCAGGAAACTAGGTTTATTTATAATAGATTATTGGTTGACTGAAACTCAACCCAGAATAAATAGAAATAACGACAGAGTTGGCTAAATAATAGTTTTGTTTATCCAAATGAAAACACTTTGGCAATGATAAAACCGAACTAAATAATGGAATCAAGATAGAGTAATCGTAGGAATTTTACTCGTATGTACGAAGTTATAGTAAGTAAAAGCATTACAAGAACACATGCATGTATAATATGGATAAATTATAGCACAAGTAATTATATTATATGCACAGGTAGTCTTATATAGGCAGGAATAACATATAAAGTGCGAAAATGTAAATAGAACAGAGATTAAAATTAAAAAACAGTCTTTCATGCATTTAACATTTATATACAATGGATGGGCTGGTCCTGCACAAGCATGACCTATGTACAAAAGGAAAAAACAAAAAGTACAACTGAAAAAGAGACTAAAGGAAACTGTCTCCTTATCACTGAAGGCTAATTGAGAAGCTACTTTCTATGTGTCTTCTTTTTCTTGCCGCCCTTGCTGTCCAAGCCATCACCAGGTCTCTTCTGACCCTTCTCACCCTTGGGTGTGTTTCCTTTGGACGGGGTGGTGTCACCTTTGATATAAGTGGTGATAGGGTCTTTGGGTTGGGCAATAGGGGGCTCAGATGTCTCTAAGTCACGCCAATGCTGCAACCCTTCGAAGGCCTGAGGGTAGTAGGAAGTATTCTCGGAGAAGGCTCCAGCTCCTTGATACCAGTATATTTTTAGAGTGTAGGCTCGGCCTTGATTTTAACTCTGGAAACATCAATTTTCAACTACTCCGCCACAGAGATAGGAATTGTTGGGCCTGAGGCACTTTTGATGGTGATGTCTTCCTACAGGGTCTGGGAAGCGTTGTCCAATCCCTCTAAAGCTGTTATCTTTTCTAAATCCGGAGTAGAAATGGAGCTAGAAGGAAGGCTCAAAATGACCAATCCCGTGGTAACGGAGGTCTACTCAGTAGTAATAGCAATTGGACCCAAGCCCTGCGTAACCGGTGGCAGTGGAGGTGGAAGAGACGGATGACCTACAAGGTTATGAACACAGAACTAGAGTTCCTCAAATATCAAGGAGAATAGAGATATCTCCTCCTCTTCAAGTGCAGGCTATATCGTTGGTTTATGAAGGAGGGAATGTAAGGTTCAACAATAATAATAGCTATAGAAGCGGGAATAATCTAAGTGGCCTTAGAGTGGCCCCTTTGGACGATGGAATCTTCATTGCAAGCTTTGGGAACTTAGAAGATGATGACTCTGCATGGCCTTACACACTTGGACCAGCAGGAGCTTCAAAAGAAGCTTTAGCAACAGCAACATCTTCCGCAGCCAGAATAGCTTTCCCTCTTCAATTTTTTCTATGTCTTTGGCATCAACATACTTGGCTTTTAATTCATCTTTGGTAAGGCTTTAACCAAATGCTTTTGTGCATTGTAGGACCTCTTCCCAGGCATCGGAATATGTGATGGCATATATACTTCCAAGCCACTTCAAGTTTTTTGTATTACATAACATTGGCAAAAAACTATTAATGGATGGAGTTCAATTCTTCTTTTTTCAGCCCTCTGCTCCTTTAGCTCAATTCGATCGTTCATAGTTGCAGCGTGGTCAACCTAAGCCTCCAATCTCTCTACTTTTGCTAGTATCAATTCAGATTCAAGCCTCTCCTTTTCGATATGGAACACTTAGATCTTGTCTTGTTTGTCCTAAATAACCTTATCTTTCTCAAGGAGGGCTTGGTCCTTATTTGCAAGCTGTATTTTAAGAGTCACGTTATCTTTGTGGGCAGTTATTATAAGGTTTTTCATCATAATCTCTACCTGATTGTGAGCCTTCATCATCTCCGTGACCAAGTTTTTGGCCTTCTTCTTCGATTTCCAAGGTGCATCTCTTTCTTTCTCAGCGTTGGCCCAATCCTTTTTATACTCTGTTATGGTTTTGTCTTAATTTTTTTTTTCTGACTCAAATAACTAGATATCAGTTTAATTAATCCAGTTGACATTAGAAAGAGTGAAGCAAAGTTTCTTCAATTGACTGCCATGGTCCATGAGCTCTTAGATCCCTCCGACCCTATGGTTTGCCTCTTCCCTTGGAATGTCTTTGAGGTTATGGTCAACATAACCTCGGTCAAGCAAAGGCTGGGAATGCAGCTTGCATTTGAGTCTACTGGGCTGTTGGAGGAGTTGGACGGGTAGAAACTGATTGGGATTGTGGGGGTAAAGGAATGCTGGTGGTAAGAGAAATTGATGTTGGAATTTGTTATTGTGGAAGAGGTTATAGTTGAGATCGAGGCAGGGGAAGGTTGAAAGAAGAATCGTGACAGTCCTGTAAGTACCTATGCCTTTCCCTTGATCGTGGGGTTCTCTCTTCTATGCCTGCCTTTTCTCCTATCCCTCTCGGCCTGGCGGTCTTTATCCTCCACTCGCTCTGTTTCCTTTCTTCAAGATCTCTCCACATCTATATCTAATTCACTGTAAGAGCTGGAATGAGGAGGGTATGGTTCAATGTTCTGTCTCCTTTTTTCAAAGATTACATAGTGAAGATATCTGAATCGGCCTTTGCCTATTGTACTTGAAATGGAAGAAAAGATCAAATCGGTTTTGGAACTTTGGAATGCCAGTTATTGCAAGGAATGTGTATTCGTGATTTTAGAAGTGTGTGGAGTGCTGGTATCCCTCTAAGTACTCTACGGACCGTGTTCATAAGGAAGTAAGGATGGAGTCTTTCCTCCTTCGGCTAGGATGCCTTCAGAGGGAAAGCTGAAGCCAGGAGAGCACTCCTTAAGAAGATCATCGATAGTAATATCAAGATCGCTCAATGAGCCAAAGATATTGTCCGAAGAACCAGTTGAAGTAGTCACCTCAAATACTGGTGTCAATCTTGGTTATGCAGTTTGTTATGAAGTCTTGATGACTATTTGTTTAGAATGTGGCAAGGTAGGATGTTCGGCGCCATATGGAGATGTCTTTCACTACTCGCCTCCTCCTTGACCGAAGTTTTCATCATCGCTGCTTTCTCCATCACTTTCTTCTTCTTCCTTCTATTTCCCTTTTTCTTCTCTTCCTCCTCCCTCTTTACAGATCGTTTCCATTACGACCTTTCTTTTACTTCTGCTTGCACCTCATCGGCGATATGCCCTTCCGCTGCTCTATCACTGGATTCATCGATGTTCGTCGTGCAGGATGGGCCTCCGATACCCCTTGGATATTTTCACTAGAGCCACGATAGTGGGTGGAAGACCTAGTTCACATCTTAGAACTACTTGGTAGAACTTCGTCAGGAATGACTAAGTGTCCAAGATATAGCAGGTTGCATCAACAGAGATTATCATTCGTCAACAGGTAGGTAGTGGTGCAAAATCGAATATTAATTCTCTTGAGATCCTTAAGAGTCCGGGAGCGTTTTGCGCTCGTATCTTGATCAGGAATATTTGTAGAGAAAGGAGATAATCGGTTAAACACTTGGGCGGCGAACATCCGAGTATAGGAAGAATGGAAAGAAAGAAGTCTTGCTTCCGAAGACCCAAGGCCTATTGAAGCCGTATGGACATCGGATAAGGAAGTACTCATTCTTAAAGTATGATCAATTATTGTGGAGCGATTCGATGACTTTACATTGGGACCAGGCTTTGATAATCATATAAGAGGAAGAGTCGCTATGTTGCTTGAAGCTGAGGACATGTGTTTGCTCTTTTAAAGTTGGGGGTCAAAGAAATTGATTCATGAATAGGACGTAGAGAACTCAGCAAGGCATATCCATTGGGATGAACTTGAGTAATAGCAAGCCTAAGCTCTAGAAGGAACAAATGGAGGAATGGATCAAAATGTGGTATAGAGCCGCCTAAACACATGTATCTGTTGCAAGTTGTAGAGCCTATTAGAGGATTATTAGCCTATTGAATCTGTGTTTGGAGCAGTAGGTCACCTTCAAGAATTCCATGCTATCAGAATATGGTCCAGAGTGATTTGGCACTTAAAATTGTCAACATTTGTTCGTGCGGGTCATCTAGAATTCTTAAGCCCACTTATACATTAATCGGAGAAGGTTGCTCCTAGATTAGAGCTTAGCTCTATGATAATTGAAGGTCTGGTTCTGGAGGGCATGGATGTTGAAGCCTGAGCTATGGCAGACTCGGCTTTAGGAGGAGTTGACTCTATGCTAACACTGCATCAAGGAGAATGGTGTGTCATTCTGGACATGAAAACTCGATGTTGAATATGGTAAGGTATGTTTTATTTCAAAATTCTATTTTGTGAACCCGTATGGGCGGCGCATAGATTCTAGTGGATGTCAACATGTGTTGACCATTCAGATTCTGGATGTCGGTCTGGGAAATTGAAAGTATCAGTCAATACAGTGTAAGTGTTGAGTCCTATACACAATGAATGAACCATTATGTGTAGATAGCCTACTCGTGTTAGAAAACGAGCCACATCATATGATGCAACTGTGCATCGGATCTTACCCGCTATCATTGGAGAATCGATGATAGAACCGTTGTCCGGAATGACACGAAGTGTTCTTTTGCAGGAAGACAAGAAAATGTAGTAAATGGAAATGCTATGCAATGGGATTGTTCAGATGCTTGAATTTGTTGGAAAGGACCATCGCTTTGAAGAGAACCATCTCATCAAATTCAAGAACAATAAGATGTGATTGACCGCTTGTTGACAAGGTGTGTTCAAGAATTTTGAATGGATGGAAACATAGAGGTTTTACAAAATCATAGATAACCTAAGGTAACCCGAAGCAAGATAGGCAAAAACATACGGGTGATTCAGGGCAGAGGCCAAGATTCTCAAGGCTCGGATAGATGTGGTATTTGCCTCGGGTTTGACTCAAGGCAGAGCTTAGGAAGCCATAGTCTATGAACTTGGTCGATCACAAGTTGGGTTTCAACCACCCATCGGCCATAGGCAATCTTAGGCCGTAGATGGCGACGAATCAGCCAATGTGATACGGGGAAGCTACCCACCTTATTTTCCTTTCAAATCTAGATGTCGACTTGAAGAATTCAGGAACGATTTGTTTTAAGGAATTGATAATGATTGGAACAATAATCTGGTAGTGGCGATTACTTGAAGGAGACGGTGGCGGCTCAATTTGGTCGACTGCAAGAGGTTCGAACTTAGGAAATTAATTCGCTAGAAATCAACACATAAATGAAGGCAAGACATCAAAAGTGAAATTGTGGTCTGAAATTTGCTTAAATGTTGAATTATATAGTGCTTAACTTGGAAATCATCTCGGTACCGATCTAAAGAGGTCGGTATCTATATGAATTTTTGAACCAAATCCATAAGAAAAGAAGAGGAAAAACAATAGGAAGGTAGTTCGTACCTAGCTAAGGCGTGGAATGATCTCCAGAGTTTAAATTTCGTCCTTAGCACGAAGAATGGTACTTCTATTATTTGAAGTAACTAAAATGCTACCCTTGGAATGAAGACGAAACTTTGAAGTAACCCTTGGATAACCTACAGACTTGTATGGATAATGGTATAAGCTTGTCTTGTTCCAAAGCATGCTTTATTTCCTACAGTAGCATAATTTAAAGGCAAGTGTTATTTGGATTTTAGACCATGTAGCTTTCAATCGAATCTGGACGTCGGGATGAAGATGAAATAGTTTAAGGACTTTGGATCATGCTTGAAAGGAAGATAGAAGTGGCTCTAAGAGTTCGGATAGCTTGAGAAACCAAGGTAAAAAATTAGTACCATTCACTTTTAGGTTGGTACCGATCTCTTTTTAAGCAACATGAAGAGCTCTGAACTCTTAGTCTATGGATTCCTGGTAAGAGTGATTGTTATGGGGCCCATTTCTGAAGGAGTAGGTGAACAACTTCGAGGAAGCCCTGAAGGAGAAGATAAATGCTAAAGATATCAGAACCTCTCGATAATGACTAGATTTCCAATGGTTAGGTGCTTGAAACTTAATGGATCTAGGAAAAGTGAAAAAGTAGAAGAAAATTGCATAGCTGGCGCTCGAAAATTCAGATCAGTACCGATCACTTCAGATCAGTATCAATCACTTTAGATTGGTGCTGAATTGATTTTTTTGCTCTGAGGACCTCATCTCCCCTTCTACTTTCTCAGATCTAATGTTGGAAATGGTATTTCATAGACCTGCGACTTCAATGGGTTGATTTCTCTAAAATACGAAACTTAGAGCATTTGGAAAAGGACTTTTAGCCCATTATCGTCTTCGCCCTCTTTCTCTACGCGACCCTAGTCAGAAATGAAGTTTTGTTTTGCACTTTTAGCTGTTGGATCAGTAAAATCCTTATATTTGTGACTAAAATCTATAAGCAATAAAATTAAAGTGCACGTAGGTCTCAAATTAGCCGAACCACTATAAAAATTCTGGTGTTTCTTATTTTATTTTTCTAGAACTCTCTATTTTAGTTCATTTTCGGGTGTTGTGCCATTTTTGGTTTTATTGTTGATGGAACAGGGTCTGTTGAAAGCGGGTGAAGTAGCTTGATGTAAAAGGAAAAAATTGTATTTTTGGATCCATTGATCCTATGAAATCTAAAGAGTTTATTACATCCAATCTAATATTGTTTTAAATAAAATCTCATTTTATTTAATTTTTTTAAACTAGTTTCATAAATTTAATGTTTATATAAAGAAGAGTATACCAAAATATACTCTTGTGTTTATATATGTGTTATAGTTACTTGTTTGTTTTATTATTTTAGTAAGTAAAGAGTCAAATTGTTAATTTATGGGAAACTATTTAATAGGTCATAAGTGTAATAAATGTGCAATTAATTAGGAGTTTAACTTATTACTTTTGATTTGACCAAATTTGTGTTTGGTATGTATATAATTATATTTAAATATACTCATGTATTTATAGTGCAAGTGCAACTTTTCATATTGTGGACATAGTTAATGTGTACATGTATAGACATTGGGATTTACGCTGCAACATGCACATTCTCCCTCTTTATAAGCATCGGTTGTCCAAAACAATGTTTGCATATACATACATAAATACATATATACATATACATATGTCTATGTATATGTATATGTATGTATGTACATGTTTCAAAATTAATAATTTGTTTATATCTTCCCTTTTGTCAATCACATGACCTTTTATTTTATCTTTTTGATTGATATGTTTTTTTGCAACAAAATTAACAATTAAAATTAAATATGAATATAATTTCTAAATTAACATCTTAGCATGAAATGCAATTTTTTCAAAGTAATTTTTTTATCAAACAAAGTTAGAATGTTGATACATGTGGATTTCTACATTAAAATAGATCTCCTTTAATATCACGATATGTGCATATGTGTATGTATATATATGTGTGTATTTTGAAATAGAAAACTAATAGTGAAACAATGAAATTATTATAACATTTAACTAAACAAACAAAGTAACAAATAATTAGTTAGCTATTAGATTTAGATCTAAAACAACACTAACATCAACATGAAACAAAGATAAGAATTAAAAATTAAAATCATTGTTATTAATTTCAAATGCAATTCAAACCAAAAAATTACAAATTTCGGATCTTGACATAAAAAAATTAAAAGTGGACAACAAATGAGTACACAAATTTGTAGAAACAATCAAATACCCAGATCTATAGCATCATAACAAATATACGTATAAAATATAATTAATCATTCCTAATTGATGTAGCCCTCGAATGCATCTTGATTGATAGACGCTCCTAGATTCAAATCTAAACCAATCTTATGGATTTACAAGACAACAAGAACCACCTTGTATTTGATTAATTTAATCGAATGCCATTAAAATATTTTTCTTTCTCTTTATATTGCCTTGAATATTCAGCCATGGATGCTAGAAAATGAAGATGGAGGCTAGGGTTTTCAAGGAGAGTGATTAAAAGGGCAAGTTAATGAAAGGAAAGTTATGTATAGATGTAACATTCCTTAACCTCCTCCCTTCATTTGCTATACCCAATCACTAAATTATAATCCTCCTTTTTTTCCTATGGATTGTAATGGATGAGGATAAATGGGCTTTGAATTTATTCAATAACACTTAGCAAATAATTAGCTTTTATCAATTTTAAATGATCATCGATATCGTATATCGATTTATACATATACAACTTTTATATATGCACCCAATTAAGTACTAAATGCATCAAAAAAATAGTCAAAGTTAATATTGTCAAGATTTCATCATTGGGGATAAGAATTTTCTTATCAGCCATCGCCCTCCTTTTCTTTCCTCTTTTCCATTTTCTTCTATATTGTTCCTCTTTTCTATGCCATTGTCTCCTCTATTTGTAGCTTTTCCCGCTGTTGTTGCCTGCTACTATTACCTTACACAAAATCCTCTTTCATAATATCTATCTCCCTTTCAGTTATATCTATTTCCTCTGCCTATAATATAGATCTTGCATTGCTTGTCCTCCCTTGAGTTCTATTCAATATTACTGACATCACTAGATAGGTTTTGGGCTTTGCTCCAGAACTGGCGAATCGTACTTTAACTCCTCATCTGTCCTCTAGTGTGGCAATTTGGACTCTTTATTCTGCTTTATTCCTAGTTTTTGTGTGTTGGCCTTTGGCTATGCAAGTCATGTTTTCATTCATGTCGCATTGTGGTTTGTTTTTAGACAGTACCATTGTGACGACCACCCGACACCACCAACACCCAATATACCTGTATAGGGCGCTGTAGCGGTGCTCGGTCGATGTAGGATGACCGTCAAGGGTTGTAAAGTAAAAAAACAACATAGAACCTATCATCTATCTCATAGCGCATCAAATAAAATATAATAATAAACGTCTTAAATATAAAACAGGTAGGATAATAAATAACTGAATGAATCACAAAATCAGAGTGCACAGATCCATACAGTATACAATATAGGAAATGGAGTTATACATCAAATAATAATTCCTAAATAACCGTCTCTAAGTAATAAAGGCACTAGCAAGCTCCATAGTTCTATGCAGTGGAATAGCAAATAAGTAAATCTAGTAATACGAGAGTATAGCCTCCTGCTCGCCGCCTATCTAGCTTCGCGTGCTCACCAGACCTGATATCCCTAATCTGCTCATTTAAGAGTACCTAAAGTAATTGTAAGCAATGCATAAAAACCCGTGTCAGACAACTATTCGGTGTGAGTGGTAGTAAATCTCTAAATACTAATATACTACTAAAGTAGGACAAATTGTTTGAAGGATCATACCTGACATATCCATGCATCCATAGAGTTAGCACATGTAAAAAATATATGCTAGTCTATATTATAGTCATCATGGGTGTACTGCACATCAAAGTACTAAAGGGTGTCCAAATATATACATTGATAATATCGACATCAAGTGACATCCCTAGGGTGCTAAACAATCAAACAAACATAGCATCCATCATTCATCTCATATTCACTCACTCAGTGCATTGGATAAATGATAGTTGTATGACCCGCCATATAGTCAAAACTACTCAATGTCCCGGTTTCTCGGTACCCTAGTCCATGCCACTCAGTAGGTCAGAAACTAAGCTGCCATCACACTTTGTCCAGGGTAAGGCACAACGTCAACGAACTCTACCTCCTCTACACTAGGTCCTAACATCAATGGACTCTAGTAGTATATATGATACAGGTCCTAATGTTAATGGACTCTAGTAACATATGTGATCCAGGTCCTACCATCGACGAACTCTGATCGTGCCATCATATAGCCTTGCTCTACGAGTACCCATTGAAACCTATGAATATCAATGGTCCCTTTGCACTCGTCATCCGTAGCAATCTCATCCTAGAACTATCCTTTCAACTCATGTCTGAAGTCGTCCTGGTTGGAAACTATTCAAGACATCCATCATCAGTCATAGAATATCATCGTTCGTCTTGTAACCTTCCTCCAATAATTCCTTCAATCTGGCTCGCAGTCACCTACTCTACGTCTTGAAGTACAGTTATCCATTGTTGAAACCATCACTTCACATCACGAAATCATTATCGTCATATCATGAGTAGTCATCATCAAAAATCATCGAAAATGTTGCCAAAAAACTCAACTCAAAAATTTCTTTGGTTCTAGCCTAAAGCACAGCCCGAGAATTCCTAGATTTGGCCCAAAGCAAACCTTGTCCCGAAGTCATGCCCGAGTAATTTCAGAAAATGCCCAAACCACGCCCCGCATTGATTGAATTTTATGGTTCGATAATGGTCCATGAGCAGGGATCGGTACTGATCCATAACTTAGCTTATTTTTCTCCTGCCTTCACTAATCTAAGAATGCCTAAATTCAAGCCTGAAGTTTTTGCCTTGCTGGCCCAAAGCACACACCCGCATTGATCCATGACATAACTCATTTTTCTTTTGCCTTCACCGATTTGAGAATGCTCTAAGTCAAGCCCGAAGTTTCTTCCTAGTTGGCCTAAAGCATACCTCGAAGCAATCCAATACCGATCCATACTCCCAAAGTCGCCACCAATCCATCAATATCTTGAGCATAGGAACTCCAAATGATTTGAAATTTGAAATGCAGCTTTAGGGGGCCCTTCTTCATCTACCCTACAAATTGCATGTAATTTGGACAATGTGACCTTTATGGTTCATCGCCGATCCATCAATACTGATCCAATTTCGATTGGTCATAACTTGAGTGAACAAACTCAAAACGACTTGAAATTTGAAATGTAGCCTTATACGGACTTCCTTGTCACCCAATATCGATCACACATGATTTGGGTCAATGTTTATGGATTAGTACTAATCCCTACTTACCAATCCCTAATTTTTTTCTAAAACTAAATCTCCGTTCATTCAGCGTTTTCAACCATTCAAACAACAAGCAATCATATATACATCATATACAAGTAATAACAACAGCCACATGTCCAAATATATTCATTTATAATAATATAAGTCTGAGAGTGAAGGTTAAGTATCCATAAGAATAAATGAGTCTAAATCGTCTAAATTCACATATATGGTTTATAATGGTCTAAAAACATTTTTAGTATTTCTATATTATTTTTAAAACATTGTTTAGGGTATATAATGACCTAATTAGCAAGTGAGAGATCTAATCACTTACCTTAACCCAAAGTAAGATCCAAATACCTAGATGAATAGTAGAAGCACAGAATCCAAGGCTTCTCCAACAGTAAATCTCTAATCCTGAGTGCTAATCCCACCAATCTTCTTTTAATGACGTAATTAGACTAATTAAAGTAGGTTTAAGGGTTGCTTTTTGGTCAATGGAGAAATGGAGGTTTCTCACTATCTTTGGGAGTAGTGAAATGAGGTCCCATCAGCCTCCACTTACTCTAATACCGAAATGGATCATGGGCCGTAACACTAATGACCAAAATTACCCACTTAAGCTGTTCAAAATCAAATAAAACTTCAAACGGCCATAACTCTCAAATGATAAGTCTGTTTCCTTAATGTGACCACTCTATGGAAATGAAAATCATCATCTTGATCCAATGGAAGTGGTCTCAGATCCTAATTCGGCACCTATCAAAAGTTATATGCCATATAAGATTTCATAAGGTTGAAACGGTCACCAAAAAATTTAGCAAAAATCCTAAGGAATGTGAACGACCCCAGTAGTAGTTCCCAAAGTTATAGACTCATACAACCCAATATGAAATATTATTAATATTTTATGATCCTCCAATACATAAAATATGGGTCATTAAAACTAGTCTATGCCGATTGCTCACCACCATACTATCTTACCTCGACGATTGCTCCACAATGAAGGTTTTTCCAATGTGGATGGTTGTCATGCTAGGATGTCTTGGGATGTGTGCTCCTACTGCCATGCCTTGGTGATGGTTTGAAACTGTGGATCTTGTGCCTGTGCAAGTTGGTTCATTTATAACCTATGCAATCTTGTCCCATCTTCTAGTATCCTGTTGCAACTCCTTTGGTCACTGGTTATTTCTGGATTTATGCCATTGTTCTCATTTGATATATTCTGTTGCTTGGAACATGATATGCTTCTTCTAGTTGTGTCATTGTGCCTGTGCAAGTTAGTTTTATGCAATGTGTATCTTTTTTTTTATTTGTCTAGTTGTATTGTTATTCTTCATGGTCATTGTGCTTGTGCAAGTCGTTCTAGGCATCAAGTATATAATCGTATTCTGGCATTGCGGTTCTATTTGGTCATAGAGCTAGGGCTAGTGGTTACTAGTCATCAAGCTTTGCAATAGTGTTCTGGTCATGTAGTTCTCGATGTGAGTTGTATCTGCGTTGGCAGCTTGTCCCTTTCATTTAAAAATAAAAAGTGGACGGTCCATTGTAAAAACCAACTTACGTTTCAAAAAATACTAACAGCATCCAAAAAATGCTAATGGAATCCAATACATTAATTAAGTAATAAATTAATTAATATTTCAAAAAAATGTTAATTAATTTAAATAATATTTCAAATAAATATTAATTTATTTATTACAATTTATAAATCAACTAAATCATATGGTATTTTGGAAAATTTATCAAATGCTATTATGCGACTTACAGGTGTAAAGTCATAGTATTTATTATCGAGCTATTCGAATATTAATGTTCACTCATTACCTTAGCTTTGGAGTTACATTTTGGCCGAATTTATCGCTTACGTGTATTTTTGATAAATTCTAATTTTACTATTATAAGTTTTACCTGTAGTAACAACTATTTACAACAAATCTCTTCATCAACACTATATCACATTAGGACTTATGAAATTTGATTTTGGACAAAATTCTGACATCATTCATATTCAACTTGGTTAATCCAAACAAGAAGTCCTTGGTTCAACAATAACAATTATTATTGATTGTACCGCTCTAGCTAGAGACTTTGACTTTGAGTTGACTACATTTGACCGTGATACTAACCTCATATAGTCGAGGAGACGAATTCTCTATTGAATAGTTTCACTTCCAATGCTTCAACTCAGTCCCAACTATTGTCATTCAGTGAATGTCATGCCATGAATTAACTGTAACCAAAGTGAATTGGCCATATTGAAGTTCCACATTATTCTCAAGTCGAGGGAACTTGTGACATTATCGCTTCGAGATTGTTTTTTTGATCTTAGTTATATTAATCAATAGAAAACTCTCAAGTGAGGCATTCCATAATTATCCAATAACTCTCCATACGTAACCCCTTGGTGCCCCCAACAACCATGAGTAATACACTGTCCAACATTTGGAGAGCATTACGCACTCTAGTCTCAACATATGTAATGTGATAAATTTTTCATGATTATAACACATTGTATTACTATCACACAACATATCATTTAACTATTTTCTATTTAATATACTTCAAATTAATAACTTAATTAATTATATCATAATATAATAAGTATAGAATAAAAAGAAAACACCTTTTCTTTTAAACAAGATTGTTTCTTGATTTAGATATATGTAACAAATTACATAATTGCGCCTAGGGCATATCCCTAACTCTATCAATATTTTCAAAAATAATTTTCATATCTTGATGCATACACTAGTAAGTGTTATATGGAAAGCTCCCGTGATTTCTGCCATTGCTATGGAAACGTATGAAATACATAGCTCCACTCAACCACTTACTATGGACTATTTATATCAGTTACCATAACTAGTTTATAGTCGAGAGTTTAAGAACAAATATCTCAAACTCAAAAAAAAATTCTTATGGTGTTTGCATGTAAAACGGGAAACACCCTAATAAAATTGAAACGAAAATTAAATCCACATGGGCTTAAGAGATAGTAGAAAGAAAACACAATTTTTAAAGTGCTTTGAATTGGATCTTAGCCTATGTCTATTATTAATAATATTTCAGATTGCTTTATGAATTACAACCAAGTTTTATAAAAATTTCACTCTAGAATGGAGTTAAGCTTCAAAAATGGCAGTGGTTCCTTGTAAATCTAAAATAGAATCAAAATTCCTTTTCTGTTTGATGTTATCCTTCTATTTATTGATGAACCCGAGCAAGAAAATCGCTAGATCTGGTTCAAATAGGAAAATATATCTAGATCTGAAGTTTCAGCATGAATAATAGGCCAAGTCACACGAAATCTAAGAATTAATATGGATCGGTACTAATCGATGTGGATCAATACCGACCTGTACTTTTGACTTTTTTTTCTTTTTCTTGGCATAACATAAATATTCAATTTGGAATTGTCACAATTCCAAAAATACATATGGTTTGGTCCCGACCCATATGGTTCGGTGCTAACCTATTGTCACATTAAGCATTTGTTCTCTTTTTCCAAATTATGGTTATTGCACAAAATAGGGTGGGCCTCCCACTTTCTTGGATTGTTTAGTACTGACCAATATGGGTCGGTATTAGCCAATATGACTTATGCATATGATTCACTGTCTTAAGTTTTTCAATCTCGGAACTGTTGATATTTTGCACGCTCCTTGATCCATTTCTTCATCGTTTTGCAGCCCAAATAAATCAAAAGTCATTTGGTTCAAATAATGTATCAAACATAGAAAACAATTTTCTATATGAAAAATAAATTTGTAAGTAAAATCATATTTCTTATTCCATATTAAGTTTCTAGTAATATTTTATACAATTCTCATTTCCAATATCTCTTAATGAAGTAGAGGTGTTCATTCACTCTATTCATCCCCACTGTGCCTAAGTTACATCCAAACTCGTATATTCGCTTTCCTTTCCAAATGGTTGAATCATTCAAAGGAAATCCTTACTGCAAGATCGTAGTGAACTCTTTAAAAAATTTCATTTGATCATCCTTAAGATTTAAGGATACAAAATAAGTTTCACTTTACGTAAAATGATCAAACTAACATTTCAGCAATCAAATTCCTAGGTCCAGCTTATTGCACTTGATGTAGTGCTATACCTAACAAAATAAGATCCTTACTGTATCATATTGAATACATGATTTTGCATCATGGTTTACTTGCTCAGTTCGATTGAATGAATTTCAATGACAAATTGTATATTAAGAACATGATTATTCACTATACAATTTTTATATGTGCCTAAATATGGATCAAATATCCATATTCTTGTGTTGCATTTAGAGTTAAAATCTCATAGAAGACAGTAGAAAGTTTTGGGCATATAAATGCCTAATTGACTAAGGTACGAATGTATTTACTAGTTGTATAATTTGGCACTTGCATGAGTATTGAATTGACAACATGCTAAAAGATTTATTGGTAAATATATTTTATATTTCTATGTCTATTGTAATTACTTTTATTTGCATGGTTTAACTGATAAACCATTTATCAATTAGATTTGTTGCACAAATTTATCGAAGTAGATTATTTTAACTTTATATGGCATATGTTATGGCAATATTAGAAAGGTTAAACGTGTTAATTTCATTTTTCAAATAACGCTTCCACTAGATTATATATTCTTCAAAACCTTAAGACAAACTAGAAATCAGACGATTTCTCTAGTGAGTATTTGGAATCGTTTGCCTTAGGATTCCGACCTGGAGTTTGCTCAACAAATCAAAGGTCCGTGAGCGATGGATAACTCTTTATCGACTGTACCATATACAACTCCCAACCTTTCTCTTTGCTTTAATCTTGACCTTGACCTTGAGTTTGCTCAAAAAATTGAAAGAGATTATTCACTCTTACCTACCAATTCACGGTGGCCTGAGTATAATGCATGTAACTTGTGTTTGCTCAACAAATACATGCATGTATCTTACCTAGTATAACTAATATATTAATAGTATTACGCATAGCGGCCCTTACTTGAGTTTGCTCAACAATTGGTGCGTATTTAAGCAATTTATTAATATATATATAAATAGTAGAAGATAAATTCATATATCAAGGATTCGTAATCTTTAAAACACAAACACACATTGAGTGATATTAATTTAAGGAAAAATGTGTTTCTCATGAAACACTTTCGTGATTCAAGTGTCAGAAAAATCGAAAATCAAGGTATATATATTCTTCACGTATATACATTATATACGCTAATTAAATTATAATAGTTATAAATAAATTAGCCTTATATAACTATATGTATAACAGTTACTATTTATAACTGTTATAATTAAATATATGTGTTGAGAGTTCAAAATTAAATATATAACCTTATTAATCTATCAAATTTAATTATTATTAATTAAATCATATTTAATTAATTTTAATTTTATTAATAAAATCATATTTTATAAATTTAATTTATTTTAAATTTCTAAAATTATATATTTTTCATCTTAAATAGGTTAAGATAAATAATTAACTATATCATTTATAATCTATTATATATATACATATCAATAAATGTATGCATTTTAATTAATTAACTATCAATTAAATATTTGATAAATCTATTTATTTAATTACAATTTAATTAAATATTTAAATTAATTCAAAATTTTAATATAATCTTAAACAATTTCGAAGAAAAATTTATAACTATAACAATAATAGTTACATACATATATCACTACATATACATATACATATATATATATATATATACATATACATACATACACACATATATATGTTTATTTAATCGATATTTTTATTAATTATTTAATTTAATGTTATTAACCAAATTTATTAAATTTATGTGCTGATAGTTCAAATTAATTATTATATACTAAAAAATTGAAAATTTTAATTTTTTTTAAATCAAATTAATTAAATATGTGTACTAGTTTTCTGAAAAATTAACTTTATGTTATTACAAATCACACTATATGTTGGTGCAAGGGAGCCTCATGTTGACACCACTATAGACATCAATCTATAAGCCATGGAAGTTAATAGGATCTGTGAACGCCATGGTATCTCCTTAGAAGAAACTCTGACTTCACTGCCATACATAGAGCATACAATCCTCTAGAGGGTTACACTACTTGTAACCTTTATATGTGTCTTTCTGGAGTAGTCCTACCATTCTACCATCTCTTGAGGCCTACTCTCCAACTTCTTACGCTTTCCCCTATTCAACTACACCCAAATAAGTATGCCTCCTTAACTAAACATAGATCATCTACATCCAATATCTAGGTAGGGTACCTACGTCTGAAGAGATTTGGTACCTCACAACTTCAAAAGGAGGTTTGACAATCCATCTCTCACCTTCATGGAGTCATCCAATAGCTGCTAAATAACTGTTGGTCTTTACAATAAGCTCAAAAAATTTAAGCGTGAATATTTCTTCATTGGATGTCCAATCGGTTTCGATTAGAAGAGGATATTTGGACATAAGTTCCATTTTATGCCCTAGTGCATTACAATCCAGTCTATTCAATTCACTGACTTTTTTTCTACTACCAATCCAACAGATACCCCTCAAAGGATTACTAATGCTGCTCAGCCAAGCACACTCCAATTCCTAAAGGACATCCTCATAAAAGACAATAAAAGAAGTAATCTCCTTACAGACATCAGATTGTACCACTTCAAACTGTTATACAATGGTCAAAAGCTTGGTTACATGCCCCTTGCACCAAGAGCCACTCAAGCTGCTTAAGAGGTCGAATAAATCTCTATTCCTCGCATATCAAGACATCATAAATATGGTTGAGGAAGTCCATGTCATCGATGAGAGGAGGACGTGGTGGAAGAATCGATTGTAGAGACTGATCCTACAAAAGTTACTACTCCACCTGCACCTTGGCTCCTCAAACTCAAAATTAAAACAATAAGGGTAGAAAATGAGCCCTAACTTAACTATCGATGGTATCTTTAGTGACCTACCCAACCTCGACAACATCATTAACTTCTGTAGGCCTAATTTTAATCATTAGTTCCCAACTCCTGAGTTCCTTTTTGGCATCGGTGTTTCTTTTTTACTTCCATGGGGGAAGTTACTCGGATCCCTCAACCCCACGAGGATGGTCCATAGAATCAGTAGAACACATCAACACTTTACACAACACTTAAGGTCAAAAGCACGCTCACTTCGCATACGCTCCCTTTAAATTCCAAGTTCTAATCCAATCTTTTCCTATTTTCAAGTACCGTAGGAAAAACTCAGTTTTGAATCCTGGACAAAAGATCCAACTGCATCCACCCTTCCCTTTACCAAGCGGATCCTTACTCTTGACGGGATCCTTTTCATGAATCTGAGTATAAAAGAGATAACGGAAAATAATACGAAAGAGAAGATAAAGAGAGGGAGGAGAAAAATAAGACGGCACTATTCTAAGTGCGAGAGGTTAAGTGATAGCTTTTGGTCCAAAAGAGATTCTAATTCTCCTCATTGGATCGATCTCCACTTTCGGGGGATCAAGACCCGCACTCTGTTAGGCCCAGCTCTCTAAAAGGGCCAACTTCGGTTCCATCTCCTACGTCCACAACCTCTATCACTAGCCTCACATCGATTTTTCAAGCCCTAACTCCTAGTCGCCAAAAATCCAATGCCGCTCACTCTCTACCTTCACTTCCAAAACTAAGGCGAGGAAAAGAACACATCACAATTACCACCAGCACTCCACTACTAAATTCAAATTCCTCATTCTTTAATGTATTGACAGAGCGCAAGCTCATATACCTTGAATGGGACTAACTGGGATCCAGTTCATGTACAACATGAAGAACACTCTCTTATTCGACTTGGTGATAGGCTTTTCGTGTTACAAATATTATGCGGGGTAGTACAAATTATGGAGGAAGTTATCCATGGATTCGACTAACCAAAAAAAAAGAATCACTTAATCATAGTGACCCATGAGAAAGAGAACAAAAAGGATTAAAGTTCAATAAGAATCTCTCTTAACAACTTGAAAATATTTAGAATGGGCTATAGGCCAAAGACAAGTCCATACTTTTTTTTATACATGGAATCCATTTCGTGTTTCATAGTTCCAAGCCGAAGTGTCGAGTCTTTACTCTACAGTGCTTATTGGAATGAGAGAGGATAATTGTCTTCTAAGACATGATCCTCTTTCTTGCCATACATGACGAAACTATAGTATCTCCCTCGTGTACGAGATTCCCTATTAGACCGTCTAATAGGTTGCGTGTTTTCATATACGAGTGAATTTGGTTTGTTTACTAGTTTGGCTTCTATGTTAATTTCTCAGACCTAATCCAAGTTTACAATCTCATTGTTAATTTATTTTGTAGAAAATTCCTTTTCCAAAAGGACAGCATGTCAAGAAATAATAATCTTTGGTTCCTCGGTATTGTATAAAATATATTCCATTGAATTATTAGGATGTCATATAAATTTACACAATGTTAATCTTGCCACAAGTTTATTGGGGCCAACACTCTTAACGTAAGCTGAACAATCCCACCCTTTCAATACTTTAGTTGTGGTTTCTTCCCAGACCACATTTCATATAGGCTCTTAGGCACAAATTTAGTAGGCATCAAATTCAATATATGCACTGCGGTTTCCAATGTATATTCCCAACAGAAAAGAGGCAACTCGGCTTTACTCATCATGGAACAAACCATATCTAATAGCGTTCGATTCCTTTCTCCAAAATACCATTATGTTGCAGAGTATATGTTGGAGTAATCTAAGGGGAAATCCTATAATTTTTTAAGTACCATCGGAGCTCTTATCCAACATACTCACCTCCTAAATCAGATTGAAGTATTATAATCTTATGGTTCATTTGATTTTCGACCTCATTTTTATACTTTTTAAATTTCATATAGACATTGGATTTTTTCTTCATAAGATACACATATCTTTGTCTTGAGAAATCACCAGTAAAAGTGACAAAATAAGAAGCATTATCTTTGGTAATATAGGCAATTGACCACATAGATAAGCATGTATGTAGCCTAAGTGTTGATTAACTCTATCATTGCTCCCACTAAAGGAACACATGCTCATTTTTCCTTTAAGACACGACTCAAACGTATCAAATTATTCAAAATCAAGTGATGGTAGTAAACCTTCGGTATTCAGTTTTTGAAGTATTTTGTTACTTAAATGACTTGGCCTACGATGACATAGATAATTATTATTAGTGCCAACATTAGAAGAATCATTCATAGTACACACGTGATTAGAATTAAACACATAAATTCTATTATCCAAAACATCATTGTAGATTTTACTTCCATCAAACATAATGTTCATAACATTATAAACATAATGAAAAATACATCCAGTCTTAGAAAATCTAGATACAAAAGTTATTCCATAAGTAAAGTTTTTAACATAATAACAATCATGCAAAATTATTTCAAATCCAATAAGAAAAGTAAATAGTAGTCTTGAACTGCAGTTGCATCTGCAATAGATACATCATCAACTTGAAGCCTCATTTCATCCTTTACCATGTGTCGCCATTCCTAAGTCCCTATAACAAATTATAAAAATGAGTTGTAGATCCAATACCTAAAACATAAGATAATTTATTGATTGCAAAACTATTTTGAATCATAAATAAACCCGTAAGAGTGGCATAACCATTCTATTTCCTCCCTTTGACAATCTTTCGGTAATCAGGACTATTTTGTTCCCAATGCCGGTCTTGTGACAGTGATGACACTCACCCTTGTCATTTGAAACGTTCTTCTTATTCTTTTTTTTACTCACTTCACATCTTCGAACTATTCAAAGTCAATGCCTTCCCTTTCACTGTGAGCACTACGCCTTGATCCATTGATGAAGAAATCTCAACGTATTGAGCAGCTCCATGGGGATTACATTCAATTGGTTCATATTGTAGTTCAATATGAATGGCTCAACCTATAAAATAAGAGACCCTAAGATCAAGTCCACTTATAGCTTATTGCTTATCGTGACATCCAACTGTGAAAGTCCATAAATATAACCTTTCATCATTAAAATATACGTGTCCACATGCATGCCCTTCGTCATCTTTGTATTGAATAACTTCTTAGTAATCTCATACCTTGCAGAACGAGATGCTCCTCAAACAATGCCTTAAGGCTATTGAAGATTTGATGGACGTATATATTTTTGTCCTATCTTTGCAACGGTTTGTCTAGAGTAGGAAACACGTAAACTTAGGCGATTTCTAGATCCGTGACCCATTTGTTATAAGCAATTATTAGATCGGGATCCCCATCCCCGGTGGGTTTTTCGCTTGTTAGTTATTGATGACCACAATAGTTCAAATGTTAGTGCTATTTTGATTGCTCTTAACTAGGTTATGTGGTAAGGTCCAGTAAGTTTGTCATTTTTTGAAAATAACATTGGTGTGAATATTTTCTTGCAAATTTAATTTAGTAGACTAGACATTAAATTCAGTTTGTCATTAAATGTTAGTGCTATTTTGAAAATAAATTTACTTAATATATTAGTAAGGTTAAACATTATATTTCAGTTTACTAATAAGCTCCCACCAGACTATTATGTTTCTCAAAACCCTAAGATGAAAAGTTAAATCTTTTGATTTTTCAAGTGGGTGTTATGACTCGCTTACCCAGAATTCCAATCTTAAGGAATATCAATAAATTATGAGCCTATAGCAATGGATAACACTTTATCGTTTGTATCACATACATCTCCTAACCCATGATTTTTTTCCTAATCTCATTTCGACCGTAAGAAATATTAACAAATCAAAAGAGATTATTCGTTCGTATATACCATTTCATGATGTCCTAAGTATAAATGCATGCACCTTGAGGAATGTCAACAAATATATGCATATATCTTACCTCGTCTATTTAATATATTAATACTACTACTCATAACACCTTTACCTTGAGGAATATTAACAACTAAAGGGCATGCAAGTAATCAATCAATATATAAATGATGGAGGGTAAAATTTGTATTAAAGATTCATAATCTTAAATATATAATCATTTGAGTGATATTGACTTACCGAATAATGTATTTCTTACGAAATTCCCTCATGATTCAAGTGTCGGACACATATGATATTATGGTATACGTACTATATGTATGTATTTATTCCTTAAATTTAATTTGGATATATTATAGTTCTACCTTGTACATTAGATCACATTTAGTATAATTTTAATTTTAGTTATAAAACTTATTTAATTGACTTAATTAATTAATTAACAATTTAATTAGTTTAACTTGATTAATTTTAAACATTTTAAAATTGAATATATATACTATAACATTCATAGTAGTATACATATATCATTATACATGCATATTATTTTATTTATTAATTAACTAATTTATTTAATTAAACAATTCTAATGAATGACAAATAAACATATACAATTATATATGTTTTTAATTAAACTAATTAAATTTTACATATTTAATTGGTTTAATTACTCATTATTATAATTTTAAAAAATAATTAGCTGTTTTTTAGAACATTTTTGAAAATTATTTTATAAAGTTTATTACATATTTTAAACTTATCCATTAATTTTAGAATGTTCATATTTTAAATCATATTTTGAAAATTAGCCTAAGGCCCAAAATCAATTCAAGCATGTATTTTAGGGACAAGTTTTGGGCTTACTTCATCCTCAGGGCTAGGTAGGGTAGGGTATTTGATTACCCAAAAACTCTGAAGGAAGCAGGTTAGTTAGAAGCTGGTGAAATATATATTTCAACAAATTTCCTATTTTGGTTCTACTGGGCCAATTAAGTATAAAGAGTTTATTTGATCCAATCTAACATAATTCTAAATAAAATCTTATTTTATTTATTTTGGTTCAAAATAAGTTTTAATTATTTATATTTAACTATTATGAGATTTTATAAAATATATTATATCAAATATACTCTTATGTGTATGCATGTGCTGCAACTACTGATTTAATATAATTTAGAGAAGGAAACCTTTCAATTCTCACTCTTAAACTTATTTAATTAATTATGGGAAGATTTTGTTATATTTAGGGAGAGAAACCTTTCATTTCCCTCTCTTTAATAGAATTTATTGATTTATTAAATGATGGATATAACCAAATTTACACTTTCACGTATATTATGATTTATGAGTGTATTCAAGTATAATCTTGCGTGAAATGTGCATGCGCAACATATCAATAGTCTACATGGTTAATGTGTGTGTTTGTAGGTGCAGTGATTTACACCATAATGGACACATT
The DNA here is from genome assembly GCA_030737815.1 of Allium fistulosum. Taxonomy (NCBI): domain Eukaryota; kingdom Viridiplantae; phylum Streptophyta; class Magnoliopsida; order Asparagales; family Amaryllidaceae; genus Allium; species Allium fistulosum. The sequence goes on from CM060907.1 coordinate 211,772,998, forward strand.
TGCCCCTATATATATTCCTTTGTTATCCAACGTTTTTTTAATTATAAAAAACAACAATAGTATGTATGTTATATATATAAACATTTACATACATACATACATACATGTATGTATGTATGTATGTATCAAAATTGATTTTAACTGTTTTGCATGTTTGAAATTCAGAAATTTACAATTTGAAAATAAGCTTTGACTTAAGAAAGCGTTTAACATTATATTAGTAATTTTACATAAAAGCCATTTAAAATTTTGAATTGAAATAATATATAATTATATACATACATACATACATACATGTATATATATATATATACGATAACAAACTATATTGAATTCAAAATAACACATATATATAAACATATAAGACTAACAATTTTATAAGCTTATAATTTAGAATTAACCATTTGATGCCTAGTTTTAAATTAGGAATGAAACCAACGTCAGATATGTTATTTTGCACAAATGTCCTTTTGTAAATTTTGAATGGAAATAATATAAATGAACATATATGTGTAATAACCAAAAGTGTTTGATGTTCAAAATAACATATGTATATAAGAAACTTGTCACATACCGAAATTTTCGACTTTCGAAAATTCGACATCGATACTCACTTTATCGACTGCCGAGAAATCGAACGCCGAAAACTCCAATAGTGATGGTTTTAAATAGAAGAAAAAGGTAGAAGAAGAAAGAAGAAGAGAAAAAAAGAAGGACAACAGAACAACATCAGAACAGAACAATAACAGAATCTCACATATCGCAGCGGAACAATATATAATAGATAAACACTAGTCTTTTAAAACAAAGAACTATATCAGTTTATACATACATCAATCAGAGTCAATATACAACAATGGACAGTTATATAAACTTGTCCTCATACAGAATACACAGCGGAATAAATAATATCAGATATACGTCTCGCCATCCAGCTTGCTTCCAAAGCTCCAGAATATCCAGAATATCCTGATAACATAACTCTAGGCTGCCCGTGTGGAAATTGGTGGGCACCCAGAGTTTAGAAGGGAAACAATAATGTAATACCCCAAAATTTTGTGAAAAATCATTTTTGAAAAATGATTTAATTTTGAAATATTTAGATTTAAATATGGTGAAATTTCTGGAATAAATAGTGTGCAAGTATATGTGTGCACGTGCACACTGAAATGGCACAAGGAAGAACTCCAGATTTCTTGGATTTAAAACAAGAATTGAAAAATAATACAAACATGATTTTTGGCAACAGGGATATTTGATTTCTGGAATTATATGGATCAACTTAGAAAATAAGAAAAAGTAGGCTTTACTTTAAATCAGTAAACAAATTTTATTAAAAACCCAGAAGAGAAAATTATGTATATTAACCCGTATACATATAGGTGCATATGCTTCTGAAATTAAAGAGAAATTAAATAAGCCTAAATAAGATATGTGTATATATATTTTTTTTTAAGTACTGAAAAGTATACATATATATATATAAGCAAGTAAAACTATAACATTAAAATGACATGAAATGTGATACAAGTTAATAAGCTTGTATAGGCAAAAATAGCAAAGGAGAATTCTCAGGGATAATTGAAAAATAAAATAAAATAGTCACACTTTTAACATGACTAAGTGAGTGGCCATTTTCTGAAAAGTAAAAGAAAGAAAATGCAGCCTTTAATTTGGTTAATATGGCCGGGGCATTATGAATGAAAAATGCATGATGCTAGCCAGGACAGAAATGGAATTCTGTTTCAACAAAACCCTAGAGGAAAAATGCTTATAAATAGGCAGTAGAATTGTCTCTACCCCGGGCTACACAAAAATAAGAAAAGAAGAAAAAAAAATATTGGAAGGAAGGAGAAAACACTCAAACAAGAATTTTCTGGATTAATAAGAAGAAACATTTAGGTGAGTAATCTCACTAAGTTCATGGCATTAAGACCTGAGATGAGGCAGCCACTTTTTATTTCTATATATATATATTTCTGGTTTTGATGTATATGATTTCATCAATGCTTTTTGGATGTCTTATTTTAAATCTGATATGATTTAATATGGATGATTTTGGATGATCTTTGATTGGTTGAGACATTTGTCTTTGGATGAGTATCATACTGATTTATTTATACACATAAATGTTAAAGTTTAGGATCTTAAAAAAAAATATATAGAGGATACTCTCAGCTGTTATAGATCTATGGCATGGAAACTTTATAAAAATGATTGAGCTGCATTATACTTGGTATAAGTGCTGAGGCTTGAAAAGAAAATGTTAAGGGTGCAATAGAAATTTTCTAAGTGCTGAGCCCTTAATAAAAAAAAAAAAAAAAAGAAACCCACAAGCTAAAATTATGATTGAACCAGATCTTGAATCTGAATCAATCATAAAGGCTTGCAGATCAATATAACATGCCATGCCTCTTTTACAGTTGAAAATGTTCTTATATTTTACCAAGATCTAGACATATTGACCCCATTTAGGAAATAACTGCCTGCTTATTTCTAAGGAGAATTATGCTAGGAAAGATTATGGATGTTTCCATGTTTGCAGTGACATGTTCACTTAGCATATTTGATGTAAGGATTTAAGACAATACACTAGTAAATAAACTAGGGAAGGGAAGGCCAAGAAAGCTGCTGGAATGCTTGTCATATTTGAAGTATGCAAGTTGGCACATGGTTTGTTTAAGCCCTGAGATCTTTGTGCAATGATGTGAATTAGTTCATTGCAATGTGTCCCAGTGATTCCTTAATAGCAGATGAGGCAGGGATTTAAATTGAATATTACAACCTGTGAATGAAGAAATAGGAATGTGGATATTTCTTAGGTTGAAGGGTAGGGAACCAAGATGATTCCAGTAAATGAAATTGTTGCAAATAAATAAATTATGTTTGCATGATTGTGTATGCAAGTGAAAGAATGATAAATGAATATATCATACCTGAATCAACTTAATTATATTATGTTAAAATAATTGATTGCAGAAATTTGCTTAAATAACAAGTTAGTACCCTTATATTCTCTATTGCTTAATATCATGAATGAATTGATGTTACTCATACCAGATCATAGATCTGACCCTTGTTTGCTCATGGCATATGGGGTGTCTCATTTTAAAATGAGGCAGCCACTTATGTTCTTTCAGGTAACCCAGGCACTAAGTAAAAATGAAGTTATGGCTTTTATGGAGGAGTGAATGAACATGCTAGCTAGTTTCAATAAGAGTTTAAATCGATTATATCTGCATGTATTCAGGAAAAATTTTATGTTTCTAAGATTTCCAGTTATGTAATGAATTCTATTATGGTTAGATGAACTAGTTGTATCATGTTAAAATATATTGTTATGCACTAAGGTTTAAAATCTCAAAGGAAAAATCTGAGTGGGAAACAAGGAAATGATTTTAATTATTGATATGGATGTTTGGAAGAGAAATATGCATATGTAGTTGAGCTACTGTTTTGTAAAATTTATATTATGTAATAGTTAATCTTGAGATATAACAGAGCACTGAGTTTTAGAACAAAATCTGGATTTAGCAAGAAGTAAACTTAAAAGGATTTTATTTTCTTTTTACTGTAATGCTTTGTAAATAAATCTGAATTCATTTCTGAATTGAATTAGGAAAAGTAAAATGTTTTTTTCTAAAAGCTTCAGATAGAATGAAATGAAAGGTATCTCCATCATTTTTGAACTAGTGAGTAGCATATACAGGACTCATGGGTTAACCAGCCTCAACTAAATGAAGTATTGGTTGATCATGATAGGCTGTATCTTGAAAATACAGATGCATTTCAAAGCATAGTACATTTAGCAATTGTTTCACTCAGTTTTCTGGAAAATGAGCAGAGATATTGACATGTACATGTAAATCTGTGTACATGTTGATATTTGAGCAAAAATATGATTATAATTCCTAGATCAGTTGTAGGAATGGGATACAAAAATAGTAAGGTAAGAAGAATTGTTTTGTATGTTAGGTTATAGGCAAACATTAGATATATATGTACAAAGATAGGTAGGTATCAGATTTCAAACCTTTCAGAAGTAAAAAAAAAAAAAAAGAAAAACAAAAATTGTGTTTGAACCGACCAGCATAGTACTCGAACTCGTGACCTTTCATGTATAAGTTAGGCGCGTTTCCATTACGCCTAGATGTTGCTTGTGTTCACTTAGGATCCACTTTCTTTTATACTGAATTTGACACTATCCAGGCTTTAACATAATCATCTATATTAAAAGCTTGTTTACCACTGATTATTACTTGATCATTTCTAAATCCTAATGACAGACTAAAGTACATATTTTTAGTGGATTTTATGGCCAAAAATCTGAATACAATAATTTATCTGAATTGCTGAAAATCTAAACCAAACAGAATGTTCTTGTACAAAAAAATAAAGTATATACTCTGAATTTAGACAAGAAGAACACATACATCTTCATATGTATGTGTATGTTATTAGATATACACTGATATATTTATATTGGTAAGTTATTTTGATCCTGGATATATTTTGTTTATTGGAAAAAGAAAATGACCTTGGAAAATATGTTTGTAATGAATGATATATCAATATATCATCTCATAGCAAAAAAAAAAATCCTTATGAAATTAGGGTGGAAATAGGAGGGTCATTTCAGTTGGTATCAGAGCACTTGGTTGCATTGATTGTTAAGTGTTATAGAAATGTATTATGTCTGTTAGTTTTGGATGAAATAATTTAGATAACAAATTAGAAATTATAGAAGTACTCATAATATACTAATACCATTTACCCAGAATTTAGTTAGCAGACCATGGTAGGAAGAGGATCTCATCACAATGCAGGACCCAGTGCACCCCAAATGCTTGATATGCAAGAATTTGTGAGGGTTTTAAGAGATTGAATTGGGCATAGGCCTGAGAACCCACATGAAGAGCTTTCAAAACTATTGAAGACTTATTCCAATTTGGGAGGCAAGAGTTTTGAAGGAACTGAGAGTGTGATGGAAATTCAAGCATGGTTGAGAACACTTGATAGGATTTTCAATGACATGCAGTTGGATGACCAAAGGAAGAGGCAAGTAGCTTCTAGACAACTGAAAGGGGTAGCTTTAAGCTGGTGGGAGGTGATCATAGCTGGAAGAAATGAAAATGAAATCACCTGGAATCAGTTCAAGGAGATGTTGGAGGCAAGATTTGTACCAGCATCAGCCAAGACCATTTTGCTTGAAGAATTTATCAAACTTAGGCAGGGAACTTTGAATGTCACTGAATACACTCAAAAGTTTGAGGGGCTATCCAACTATGGAGCAATGCTAGTGGCAGATGAAGCATCCAAAAATGATAGGTATATAAAAGGACTGAACCCAGGACTTAGCAGAGCTATGCTACCATATGCAGATAGAACATTTGATCAAGTAATTGATCTGGCTTTGAAACTGGAACAACATGACAAAGAAAGAGAGAAATATAGGAATTTTAAGAGCAACAACAAGAAGGATAAGGGAAGATATCACCCTTATGATAAAAAGAAGGAGGAGGCAGACAACAGGAAGAGTAAAGATACAAAAGCCAATGATACTAAGAAGAAATTGGTTTGCCATCATTGTGGAAAAGAAGGACACATCAAACCAAGGTGTCCAGAGTTAAAAGGAGGAGCCTTCAAATGCTACCTATGTGGGAAAGAGGGGCATATGAAGAGGAACTGTCCTGAGAATAAACAGCAAGGGAAATTGGCAACTTTGGATGGGAAAGGCAAATCTGCAGTGAAGATTGATGCTGAAAATCATGGCCAAGTGGAAGGTACATTACTCATTTGTGCCATACCCATACCAGTAGTATATGATACTGGAGCAACACACTCTTTGATTTCCTATGAATTAGTTAAAGTGTTAAAATTAAACTGCATATTGGTTGAAACCCCATTGCTTGTACAAAGTCCCCTAGGGAGTTCTAGTGTTTTGAACATGAACTGTGTGGATGTGGAGTTAAACATAGGAGGAAATATTTTTATTTCCAATTTATATGTTTTGAATTACCCAAATATAGGTGTTATATTGGGGGTAGACTGGTTAAGGCAATTTAAAGCCATAATTAATTTAGACTCATCCACCATATCATTGCAAAATTCTAGAGGCCAGAGAATCACAGTTTTATGTGAGGTAGCTAAGGAAGGAAAATTATATCATTTAGTTGACTTAGAAAAAGATCTGAGTGAACTAACCATTGAAGAAATTCCCATAGTTAATGAATACTTGGATATGTTTGGGGAAGTTAAGGGTGTTCCACACCACAGACCAGTTGAGTTCCAAATTAATCTCATTCCAGGAGCAAGTCCAATAATTAAGAAACCTTATAGAATGGGGCCAAGTGAACTGAAAGAATTGAAAAATCAGTTGGAAGAATTAGAAGGCAAGGGATTTATAAGGCCAAGCAATTCCTGCTGGGGTTCTCCAGTAGTGTTTGTAAGAAAACATGATGGTACCTTGAGAATGTGCATAGATTACAGGGAGCTAAATAAAGTAACCATCAAGAATAAATACCCATTGCCTAGAATAGATGATCTCTTTGACCAACTCAGTGAAGCTAAAATATTTTCTAGGCTAGACTTAGCATCAGGATTCCATCAAATGAAGGTTGAAGACTCAAGTGTTAAGTACACTGCATTTAACACAAGATATGGCTTATATGAATTTTTGGTTATGCCATTTGGTTTGACAAATGCTCCTTCATATTTTGTTGATTTGATGAATAGAATATTTAGAGATTATCTAGACAAATTTGTACTGATTTTTATTGATGACATTTTGATTTATTCCAAGACAGTGGAAGAGCATAAAAATCATTTGCATTTAGTTTTGTCAAGACTAAGGGAAAATGATTTAAAGGCAAAATTTTCAAAATGTGCATTTTGGAAAGAAGAAGTGCATTTCCTTGGGCATGTCATCTCTGCCAAAGGAATATCAGTAAACCCTAACAAGGTAGTGGCAATCCAAGCATGGAAAAGGCCTAGCACCATCAGTGAGATTAGATCATTTATGGGGATGGCAGGATATTATAGGAGATTCATAAAAGATTTCTCAAAAATATCATCACCACTTACCAATTTAACTAGAAAGAACCAAGCCTTTGTATGGACAGAAAAATGTGAGCAAGCTTTTATCAAAATAAAAGAAGCCCTGATTAATGCACCAGTATTGAGAATGCCAGAAGGAAATGAAAATTTGATTGTGTACACTGATGCAAGTGGCTCTGGGTTAGGGGCTGTGTTGATGCAGCAAGACCAGGTGGTAGCCTATGCATCTAGGCAATTAAAGCCACATGAAACCAGGTATGCAACCCATGATCTTGAACTAGCAGCAGTTGTGTATGCTTTGAAACTTTGGAGACATTATTTGTTAGGTGCCAAATTCATTTTGTACACTGATCATAAGGCACTGAAATATTTATTCTCACAAAAAGATTTGAACATGAGGCAACATAGATGGGTAGAATTCCTAGCTGCCTATGATCTAGATATACTGTATACACCAGGCAAGGCAAATAAAGTTGCAGATGCCTTGAGTAGACAACATGCCAAAGTAGCCATGTTGATGATGGAAGAGTTTAGGGATTTGTCTATACTTACTGATTTGGAAATTGAGGAAAGTAGTGAGGAACAAATGATGCCCATTGAAGAAGGTGAAGGTAAAGGGAAATTAAGTATGATATCTCTGCAATCAGATTTACTTCTTAAGATTGGGCAAATGCAGGAACAAGACCTAAACATGGTGGAAAAGAAAATGCTCATATCAAAAGGGGAGGAAGTAATAAATTATCAAGTTGATAAAAATGGGTATTTGAGGAATAAAAATAGGATATGTGTTCCAGAAAATATAGAATTGAAAGAGGAAATATTAAATGAGTATCATAGGAGTAAGTACTCCATACACCCAGGTAGCACCAAGATGTATCAAAATTTGAAAAGAAATCTTTGGTGGAAGGGGATGAAGTCAGATGTGGCCAGATATGTTGCAAGGTGCATGACTTGCCAACAAGTCAAGGCAGAGACACAAAGGCCATCAGGACTATTGCAACCCCTTAGTATACCACAGTGGAAGTGGGAGGACATATCTATGGATTTCATAGATGGTCTGCCTAGATCTAAGAAGGGAAACACAAGTATATGGGTAATTGTGGATAGGCTAACTAAGGTAGCACATTTTATCCCAGTTAGAGCAGAAAGAAATGCTCCAAAATTGGCTCAAATATTCATGAAAGAGGTAGTAAGGTTGCATGGCATACCTAAAACCATTGTGAGTGATAGGGATACCATCTTCACCTCAAGGTTTTGGAAAAGTTTTCAAGAGGCTATGGGGAGTGAATTGTGCTTAAGCACTGCCTACCATCCACAATCAGATGGTCAAACTGAGGTGGTGAACAAAGTCTTAGAGGATTTGTTGAGAGCATGTACACTGGACTTTGGAGGCAACTGGGAAGACCACCTCCATCTAGCTGAATTCACATACAATAACAGTTACCAAAGCACCATAGGGATGGCACCATTTGAAGCCTTATATGGCAAGCCATGTTTATCACCTATATGCTGGGTAGAAACTGGAGAAAGGGCTGTTCTTGGACCTGAATATGTTAAAGAAACTACAGAGAGAATTGGGTTAATAAGAAAAAGAATAGCAGCAGCTCAAGATAGGCAAAAGAAATTTGCAGATAGGAAGAGAAAGCAAGTGGAATATGAAGTGGGAGACTTTGTTTTCATCAAGATTTCACCTATGAAGAAAGTCATGAGATTTGGCAAGCAAGGTAAGCTTACACCAAGGTATGTTGGACCCTATAAAATTCTGGAAAGAATTGGTTCATTGGCTTACAAATTAGAACTACCAGAGGAGATGAAAGCAATGCATAATGTTTTTCATGTGTCCCAACTTAGAAAATGGGTACATGATAAGGAAGACATTTTGGAAGAGCCTACCAAAATTCAAATAAACCCTGACTTGGATTATGAAAAAGAACCAGTGGGGATTATAGCCAAGGAAGAAAAGAAATTAAGGAGCAAAACCTTGAAACTAGTTAAGATCCAGTGGAGTAGTGATCCTAATGACTGCACATGGGAGTTAGAGGATAAGATTAGAATGGATTATCCTAAGCTTTTTGCAAATTAAAAGGTAATTTTTTTTTTCTGGAAAAATTATTTGTTATGCATGGTTGATATGGTTGAATTTGTTTGCTTATGCATATGTTTGATAAGTTTTCAGAAAAGAAAAAGATGCTCACTATAAATGTTAGAAAAATTGTGAGGACACAATTCCTAAAAGGAGGGGTGAATGTAATACCCCAAAATTTTGTGAAAAATCATTTTTGAAAAATGATTTAATTTTGAAATATTTAGATTTAAATATGGTGAAATTTCTGGAATAAATAGTGTGCAAGTATATGTGTGCACGTGCACACTGAAATGGCACAAGGAAGAACTCCAGATTTCTTGGATTTAAAACAAGAATTGAAAAATAATACAAACATGATTTTTGGCAACAGGGATATTTGATTTCTGGAATTATATGGATCAACTTAGAAAATAAGAAAAAGTAGGCTTTACTTTAAATCAGTAAACAAATTTTATTAAAAACCCAGAAGAGAAAATTATGTATATTAACCCGTATACATATAGGTGCATATGCTTCTGAAATTAAAGAGAAATTAAATAAGCCTAAATAAGATATGTGTATATATTTTTTTTTTTAAGTACTGAAAAGTATACATATATATATATAAGCAAGTAAAACTATAACATTAAAATGACATGAAATGTGATACAAGTTAATAAGCTTGTATAGGCAAAAATAGCAAAGGAGAATTCTCAGGGATAATTGAAAAATAAAATAAAATAGTCACACTTTTAACATGACTAAGTGAGTGGCCATTTTCTGAAAAGTAAAAGAAAGAAAATGCAGCCTTTAATTTGGTTAATATGGCCGGGGCATTATGAATGAAAAATGCATGATGCTAGCCAGGACAGAAATGGAATTCTGTTTCAACAAAACCCTAGAGGAAAAATGCTTATAAATAGGCAGTAGAATTGTCTCTACCCCGGGCTGCACAAAAATAAGAAAAGAAGAAAAAAAAAATATTGGAAGGAAGGAGAAAACACTCAAACAAGAATTTTCTGGATTAATAAGAAGAAACATTTAGGTGAGTAATCTCACTAAGTTCATGGCATTAAGACCTGAGATGAGGCAGCCACTTTTTATTTCTATATATATATATTTCTGGTTTTGATGTATATGATTTCATCAATGCTTTTTGGATGTCTTATTTTAAATCTGATATGATTTAATATGGATGATCTTTGATTGGTTGAGACATTTGTCTTTGGATGAGTATCATACTGATTTATTTATACACATAAATGTTAAAGTTTAGGATCTTAAAAAAAAATATATATAGAGGATACTCTCAGCTGTTATAGATCTATGGCATGGAAACTTTATAAAAATGATTGAGCTGCATTATACTTGGTATAAGTGCTGAGGCTTGAAAAGAAAATGTTAAGGGTGCAATAGAAATTTTCTAAGTGCTGAGCCCTTAATCAAAAAAAAAAAAAGAAACCCACAAGCTAAAATTATGATTGAACCAGATCTTGAATCTGAATCAATCATAAAGGCTTGCAGATCAATATAACATGCCATGCCTCTTTTACAGTTGAAAATGTTCTTATATTTTACCAAGATCTAGACATATTGACCCCATTTAGGAAATAACTGCCTGCTTATTTCTGAGGAGAATTATGCTAGGAAAGATTATGGATGTTTCCATGTTTGCAGTGACATGTTCACTTAGCATATTTGATGTAAGGATTTAAGACAATACACTAGTAAATAAACTAGGGAAGGGAAGGCCAAGAAAGCTGCTGGAATGCTTGTCATATTTGAAGTATGCAAGTTGGCACATGGTTTGTTTAAGCCCTGAGATCTTTGTGCAATGATGTGAATTAGTTCATTGCAATGTGTCCCAGTGATTCCTTAATAGCAGATGAGGCAGGGATTTAAATTGAATATTACAACCTGTGAATGAAGAAATAGGAATGTGGATATTTCTTAGGTTGAAGGGTAGGGAACCAAGATGATTCCAGTAAATGAAATTGTTGCAAATAAATAAATTATGTTTGCATGATTTTGTATGCAAGTGAAAGAATGATAAATGAATATATCATACCTGAATCAACTTAATTATATTATGTTAAAATAATTGATTGCAGAAATTTGCTTAAATAACAAGTTAGTACCCTTATATTCTCTATTGCTTAATATCATGAATGAATTGATGTTACTCATACCAGATCATAGATCTGACCCTTGTTTGCTCATGGCATATGGGGTGTCTCATTTTAAAATGAGGCAGCCACTTATGTTCTTTCAGGTAACCCAGGCACTAAGTAAAAATGAAGTTATGGCTTTTATGGAGGAGTGAATGAACATGCTAGCTAGTTTCAATAAGAGTTTAAATCGATTATATCTGCATGTATTCAGGAAAAATTTTATGTTTCTAAGATTTCCAGTTATGTAATGAATTCTATTATGGTTAGATGAACTAGTTGTATCATGTTAAAATATATTGTTATGCACTAAGGTTTAAAATCTCAAAGGAAAAATCTGAGTGGGAAACAAGGAAATGATTTTAATTATTGATATGGATGTTTGGAAGAGAAATATGCATATGTAGTTGAGCTACTGTTTTGTAAAATTTATATTATGTAATAGTTAATCTTGAGATATAACAGAGCACTGAGTTTTAGAACAAAATCTGGATTTAGCAAGAAGTAAACTTAAAAGGATTTTATTTTCTTTTTACTGTAATGCTTTGTAAATAAATCTGAATTCATTTCTGAATTGAATTAGGAAAAGTAAAATGTTTTTTTCTAAAAGCTTCAGATAGAATGAAATGAAAGGTATCTCCATCATTTTTGAACTAGTGAGTAGCATATACAGGACTCATGGGTTAACCAGCCTCAACTAAATGAAGTATTGGTTGATCATGATAGGCTGTATCTTGAAAATACAGATGCATTTCAAAGCATAGTACATTTAGCAATTGTTTCACTCAGTTTTCTGGAAAATGAGCAGAGATATTGACATGTACATGTAAATCTGTGTACATGTTGATATTTGAGCAAAAATATGATTATAATTCCTAGATCAGTTGTAGGAATGGGATACAAAAATAGTAAGGTAAGAAGAATTGTTTTGTATGTTAGGTTATAGGCAAACATTAGATATATATGTACAAAGATAGGTAGGTATCAGATTTCAAACCTTTCAGAAGTAAAAAAAAAAAAGAAGAAAAACAAAAATTGTGTTTGAACCGACCAGCATAGTACTCGAACTCGTGACCTTTCATGTATAAGTTAGGCGCGTTTCCATTACGCCTAGATGTTGCTTGTGTTCACTTAGGATCCACTTTCTTTTATACTGAATTTGATACTATCCAGGATTTAACATAATCATCTATATTAAAAGCTTGTTTACCACTGATTATTACTTGATCATTTCTAAATCCTAATGACAGACTAAAGTACATATTTTTAGTGGATTTTATGGCCAAAAATCTAAATACAATAATTTATCTGAATTGCTGAAAATCTAAACCAAACAGAATGTTCTTGTACAAAAAAATAAAGTATATACTCTGAATTTAGACAAGAAGAACACATACATCTTCATGTGTATGTGTATGTTATTAGATATACACTGATATATTTATATTGGTAAGTTATTTTGATCCTGGATATATTTTGTTTATTGGAAAAAGAAAATGACCTTGGAAAATATGTTTGTAATGAATGATATATCAATATATCATCTCATAAAAAAAAAATCCTTATGAAATTAGGGTGGAAATAGGAGGGTCATTTCAAATAAACTCCGAGTCAGTCATGGTGACTGGTGTGAGATCGTAAAACAGTTATTTTTCACAAAGAAAATAAAACAAATTCACAATGCTTTTGGAAAATGAAACTACCATAAGACCTCCCACCACACACGCAATGCAAACGCAGACTTGGAGGAGATTTCTTCTTATGTTAGTCAAAGATGCTTACTACGCAAAATCAAATCATTTTGGATATTATTTTTAGTGCATAGTGGAAAACATTTCGAAAGTAGAATATAAATCTTAGCCAGCATAGGTACCATTATATTATGCCTGCTATAGCTGCCTCTTGAGGAGACAGGTTATACAATTGAAATCGTAAAGGCTCGTATTGTTTCTTTGGATTTCCAACAAATGGTCAGGCTAAGGAACTTCCTATGCCACGATGGGTACGCCCCTGGAATAGGCGACCCGAGAACCTAACCGGATCTCTGCCAACACAAGGCCGGGTTACCTCTGCAAAAATAGGTAACTACTGACACGCGTATGCCATCCCCCGATCGTCACCGATCTTCCCGAGGATCCCCGATTCGCAACAAACCACATAATAATAATAATGCAGTAACCACAGAGGTTAAGTATCTGGGCTCCATACCATGATACCACCTTTATCCAGAAGGAATGACATACACTAAGGGGCGCTACTCCCTAGAACCTTGCCGCATCCTTCCTGTTTTGACCATTTCCGGGGTGTGAGGCTCGATGAAGTCTCGTCCACAAAGCTACGCTTTCTACAAAGCCATGCTTCGGGTCAAACAAATGATCAACCTATGATCACCAAGATATAAGATCAAACAAATGATCATATCGTAAATGATCAAACACTGATCATTTCACAGCAACACTCAGTATGTCACGTTACCAAATTGGGAGTATATCGCTGATAAATTTCAACTACATAACCTCTGAGCTCGTACGTCTCAAAGAAGGGTGTTAAGCTAAGAGAATAAATTCTCCGCCACCAACAGAAATGTATTTGAAAGAAATCAGCTTTATATCTCAATTTGTAACGTCAGACACACAATCCATACAAGTCTGTTCCGAGATCGAACAGAACCGAAGGCACTTCTCACGAAGCCCTTGCATATCCGGATAAATTTCTAATCACGTCCGGACTTCCCGTCACTAAGGGTGATAAAACCTCTAAACCGGAGATCAGCCGATGTAGAGTAACTCGACGGTAATCCTTCCGTTTTCAAAAATATCCGGTCTTCAACACCGGTCTTCGAATGCAATTCATAACGACGTATCACATATTCGGAATGGGTTATACGACCCCATGGTCCTTTCCCGGCTAACCCGAATAGTGAGCGTTTATTTAAAAACAAGTGTGGCATTCAAATTCATCCAATTCACAGCAAATACCTATTCAAGGTAATTATTGATAGTCGGTTATTTAACTATCAATAAAGATGCGCAACATCATCAGATTCCAAATAATTTTCCAAATTATTTATTTTCCAAAAAGTCTTTACTAGATATAAAATTTCCACACTTCACCATTTGAAAACAATTTTCAAATCAATTTCCACATTTCATTTTATCTTTGAAGATAAAATCTCAAAACAGTTCATTTCATATTGGAAAAGCATTTCCATACTTATTTAAAAATAAGTAATTCACAAATCATTTATTTTCAACATTTGAAAATATTCAATATACTTAAATCAAATTTAAGTATAAATTCATTCTTTCAGGAAATCATTAATTTTAACATCTATTTGAGTCAAAACGAATGTTGCGTAAAACATCGTTACGACGACTCGAAATCAATAGTATAGGGATTCGGAATTAAGATAGATATATATAAATCCCAATACTATATAAAACATTTCCTTTTGGAAATCATTTACTATAACAACAATGTTATAGTCCACCATTTCCTTATATTTCTCGAAAACGTCTATTTCAACAATGAATGCTGAAATCTATGTATTCGATACTTATCACGTTTTAAAACATCTTTTAAAACAATTACTTCATTTCGTAATATCACTTTTCCAAAACATATCCATTTTATTTAATAATATATTCACTGTCCAAAATCGTGAATATACTTCGTTATCCAAATTCAACATTCCTACACGTTTTATTTAAAGGCTTATCCACTGTCCAAAATCGTGAATATAATTCCTTTAATTAACTTCTATAATTCACTTATCAAAATAAGTGATTTCGGATTTATAAACAACGTTTATAAATCCCATTTATAATTTATAACAACTTCAACTTACAAATCAATTTTATTAACCGAATCAATCTATAACTCAATTTTTTACTTAAGTCATTCCTTTAATAACTTTACAAAATTTATAAATCCTACTTCTTGTAAAATTCCATTTATAAACCCTTTTTCAACATTAACAAAAACTCCTTTTATAATTCCATTTTTCCGATTTATAAAAATTCAATTCTTTATAAATCTTATCTATAAACAATTTATAAATAAATTCAAAAATCTTCATTCATACTATTCTTCAACATAGTTCATTTCATATTCCCAAACATCAAATTTTGGTTTTATATCACAAAATTCTTAACTTTTTATAACATAAAAATTATAACACTTATTTATTTAAAATGAATCAATTCCAAAATTTAATAAAACGTATACTTTCAAAAATTCACTTTGAAATCCTTTTAAAAATAATATCGTTATTTTTAAACTTCAAAAATGGATCCGATGATGCAACAGCACCAATTAGTCAATCACAACATCAAACATCATATATCAACATATGATAACAGAATATACATCAATATCTGTAAATAAATAAATACTGGTGAGGAATCCAGTTGGATCCCTCCAACCTGTTTCCCTGCATCCACAGACGTTAGCACAATACCAATTCCACTTCGAGGTGGAATATCGTGGTATATGGGTTTTATAAAAATATCCGCTTACTAACGGCGCAATAGGGTCTCATCCGCTATACGAGGCGGGAAATCAATCAATCCAATATATACATATGCCAATATGTATATATTGCTATATATATATATAGATATATATCCTACTATATCTAATATCACATCCAATAGCAATCAAATCAATCAATCAATAACTGTAATCCAAATTTATTTTGAGTGAGAAGATCTCACCTTAGCCTTTATTAGCAATCCATTCCAAATCCAGATTTAATTTTCTCCGTTGTATTCGACCTTGTATAAACAATTATACAATTTTATAAATATTCGAATAAATCGAGCTACTACATTTTCTTTTGAAAATTTAAATTCACCAATGATTTAATTCTAAACCAGTTTCTTTTAACTAAAATATTAGTTTAAAACTATATATTTTTTTTTCTTTTTGCATTCTATTCTTATTTTTTTCTAACTACATACAAAATATCAAAACTGTATACTTTGAATATGCATGAAATTATTTTCTCTGAAATTAATTTCCCATTTTAAATAGATTGAATCTACCAATTTTTAAATTAATACTCAGCTAAAACAAGGATTATACCTCCGAACCAGATCGCAAAATCAACCCAACTCGACTGAACGTAGCTCGTCCCCTTCGAAAAGCGATACTGCAAATCGCGAGATCCCCACTGCCTGAACATCAAACTCCCTGTCACCTTGCATTTGCGAAACGCCATCGCGACTCCAGACCTTGATTTTCGTACGCCTTCTATCCACGTTCGACGCCAATTGATCGAACGATCACTCGAGTAGGCCATTGTTTTTGCTTCGGTTCACGAGAACCACTGCTTCTCCTTCGCGACTTCGAGCGCGCGAATAGGGCATGCCACCGATTTCGAGACCACCACGGCTCGCCCCTGTCGCCACGCCTTCCACTGCCTCGCGCGCGCGCCACCAGATCTTGAGTTCGATCGAACGAAACGTTTCGCTTTTTTTTTTCTTTTAATCGATCTGACTTCGTGAAATGGGAAGGGGAGAGTCTTGTTTGAAATGAATCAAAGAGCGGAGACGAGTTCTTTCGTTTATTTTTTGATTGAGGAAGAAACTGTTTTAAAACACTCGGTATGCTCTGCACGATTTCCATCTCGTGATGCTCGGCGTGTTTTTAGGCGTACATTGAGGAAAGACAACGTGCGTACGTCGGCAAAGTTTTAAACATTTAAAATCTAAATTGTATCTGATTTAAACTTTAACGCGTTTATGTGTCGTACGCTCACATAACAACTCCGATAAATACGAAATTTGAAATCCGATAATAATTCAATATTACGGATCCAATGGAACTGGTTTCGTCGAATTCCGAGACTGTGCCCCGGAACGCTATTTTCAAATATCGATACGAACGATATAATTTCAAAACTGAATGAAACAGTTTGAAATTAGATTCTGAGGCTTTTGTTATCTTCAGTATCATCAATATAAATTTTTCCAGCCTTTGAAATATTTTTCTTCAACTTAAAATTGAAGATTTAAATTTTTATTCAACATTCAATCGATTAAATTTTAAAATTTAGTCGCTAATTCAGAGTTATATCAGAATTCAAATTAAATTATCGTTCAAATATTTAAAATCAATTAAATATTTTCACTTTAATTCGTTCAAAATTCTGGGTCGTTACAAAACTTTACATTCAATTTTATAAAACAATTCAAGTAGTTAATGTATGTATTTCACTTATATTAGTATGAAGATTATAATACAAAATTATTCCAGCTGATCAAAATTAGTTTTTTATATGAAAACCTTTTTTTTGAACTTTAGTTTCTAAAACTATAGCAATTAAAGGATTGGGCAACATAGACGTATATAAATTCGAGGTGTGTGTGTATTAGATCTAAACTATATTAATAAACTGTAACTTATAATCACAAAGGGGTGTATAGATAGAGGATTAAAGCTATTTTAATATGATGTAACATACATTAGAATGGGAATTGAATAAATGCCTTAAGATGTAGCAAATAAATCACACCTCGTATTATGAGAACTCCTAAATCCGATTGAATCACCTCTAGAAATTACAATGATAAGAAGCACCGCTATTATATTTATTTTATTTGATTTTATATTTTAAAAAAATATTAATGGTTGGGAGTCCATGGAATTTCGACCATAATAGGAGAGAGAGAGAGAGGAGACTAGAAAAAATGAATTGTCTATAGAATCAATAAATAAATGAAAGAAAAATTTATTTTAAAGGAGACATTGAAACCCTTCAATTTCCTCTTTTAAAATCTTCCCTCTTTGATTTCTCATTAAATCTCATCAAATCCTCTCCCCTCTCTTAGAAAATAGAATAAAGAGAAAATGGAAAAAATAATTTCATAAATGTGTTTTAAATGAGTCATAAAGAAGAGTAAAAGGTGATTTATTTCCTTCCTTTAGTTACTCCTTAGAATTTTCAAATAACAGGTGAAATCTTTCCCCTCCTTCCCACATTGGCGACCATAATAGAGGCAATATGGGGCCTCAAAAAGTTTCCCAAAACCATTTAGAAATTGACCTTTTTAAATCCAAAATATTCTAACGATATCGTACATCAATGCCGCATGTATATAATATATACACATTTTATTAAATACCATTGGCTTTCAAACGAATCAAATAAAATTCAATAACTATTATTTCATAATTATTAATTAATTTAATTAATTTATAATGAGTATAAATTAACTAAATTGTGTGGTTTTTGGAGTATTCATTATTACAGTTGTGCGACTCAAAGGTGTAAATTCAGTTAGTGATTAATGTCGAACAATTTGAATATTAACAAAGAGAATTAGTTTAAATAAAACATCATTGTGATAGTTCAAAGAATTTTTTGAGGCAATGTTAAAAGGATATTGAATGACATGATGATTTTATCGAATTGAAAGTGTAGAATGAAGTGAAGCTGAAAAATTATATGTTGCCATATAACTAGATTATCGACTTATCATAGTTTTCTTTATAATTTAAATTCATTTATAAAAATCCCAAATTACATTCTTATTCCATGAACGAGATATCAAAATAGTGAGAAAATGAACATATCATAAAATGAAGAACATAAGCCTTATAAAGAAACACATCATAGGATTACGTGTTCACCAAGTAATGTGATTTCTGACTTCTAGCGTTAAAAAAGAATGTTATAAATCAATATTAATTTGTCAGTAAAATACATATCCTACAAAGATGTACGTCTTCAGCGGAAGATAAATGAATTTCATTCTCCATCATCGTTGAATGCATTGAAGTAACGGCATCTGATGATTTTTCCGATTTAATATGTTTCATCTTGTAATATTTTGTCCTTGTTGAAATTTGTTGTATATACTATTATTTCAATGATAGACAGGACAAAATATCTGAAGTATTTTGTTTTTGAATATACTCAGGAGAACCTGACAGACTGGTGAACTCCTAAGGAGAATTAAGTTGGGTGTTACTATCTACACACACCCAAACTTTCATTAATGCCAATTAAACATGTACTAAATTTAATTTGGATAAAACACTATAAACACCCACTTTGGTTGGTTATGCAAAATATAGTGAAGAAATCATTCGGTTTGGCATAACTGAATGAGGCGAATATGAAATACCCAAACAAGCACCTTGGTACTATAAGTTCATCTCTCCCTCTAAAAAGTTAAAATTTCAGTTTATGCATATCAATTAAATTCCAAATTGGCAGCAAACTAGAAGAAGCCTTCAAACTGTGTGCTAATTTCGACCAAAAATGTTATAAATTATTTTTTCTTTTTCCCTTCTTTTCCTTTATTGTTATTTGTAGCTATGATAATACTAAATCTTGTTTTTTGGAATTTATTTGGGTCTCATTTATTTGAATTTATTTTAACGTTATAGGGTTTTATAGAGTATAAGTAATTTCATCAGAAAATTTCTTTACTTTTTTATTTGTTATTGAGTATATGAATGCAAAGTTGTATAGATTTATTACGAAATAGTCTCATTGTACTGTGAAAAAGTTAACTTAACTTCTTCTTCTTCTTCAATATTGTTTTCATTTTTTTATTTCTCCTCTTTCTCTACAGTTGATTTTATTCGACGGCCTAATTTGTGGCCGAATTTTTTTTATGATGTAGGTAATTTGGTTTAGGATAAGTATCATTTTTTCAATGAAAGAGAGAACGCATGTAGGAAAAAAAATATACTTGGTAGGTGTGGGTGGGTGGAGTAATGTGGTGGGTGAGAGATGTATGTTTGGTGTGTGTAGATAGTAACACCCATTAAGTTGTGCTTGTCTCCTTTAACTCATGGAACCTATAACCCCATGAACCCTTTTTTGTGAAAAATATCTAAAGTTATTTACAATCATTTATTACTAACAAATCTTCCATAATGTAAATTTCATAAATGGTTTTATAACTAATAGCGAATAATTAATCTAGTTGGAGGATCTCATCTGTACTATAATATGTTTTAAAGTGAAATTCACATGTAACTAAATTTGAAATTCACTTATAAAACCAAAGAGAAAATAAGAAGAGAAAGACGAAGTAGATAGAAATTTGTTGAGAATAAATAAATTCATGACTCTTTATTTACTTATGTGTTAACCATATTACATACACCGAAAGATTCTTTAGTGAAGATTGCAAGAAAAATAATCAAAGATGTTAGGTTCAATTTCCTATTAAATATTATATTTTGTTAAATTATTTAAATTTATAAGTTAAGGTCTATAAGTGAAAATTAATTCTCATGTGATAAAATTAGTGGGTCAATTTTACATTTGCATACTAGGACAAACGAAACCAGCAGAACTAATATCCTTCTCGAAATAGAATGAATTAAGAAATGAGTTTAAAATGATAATTATGGCTCTCAAACTGAATAAATATATAGATTTCATAATAATTATATTTTGATATTAATATTTATTATTTATAGTATAATTTATTTGTTAGTTTGAATTTTTGTCCTTTTTATTAGTTCCTTATAAGTGTCTAAAAGTAATTTATATATTAGTAAAATTTAAATTTTTTGAAAAATTGAACTACTTAATGAATTTTAATACATGTTTAAAATAACTACAAAAAATATCAAATATGTATTAGAATCAGAATAAAAAATAGTTCACTTTCTATTTTATGTATTAGAGAAAATTAGATCACTATTGAATTTTCATATTTCTTAAAAATAGAGAAAATAACAAAAGAACCAAAAATAAAAGTACAATTCTTAAACTGGTATTGAAGTAATTAATTTACATATGTTTTGAAGTAATGTTCAAGTATAATTAAATTGAGATTCCTATATAAGAGCATAGATAAAATATGAAGAAAATGGCCAAGATATAACCAATTTGTTGAGAAAAACAAATTTGTAACTCTTTATTTACTTGTATCTTGATCTTGCAATCTAAAATAGAAGCTTTAACACTTTTGATAATTATCGAAAAATTATAGAGGTTAGGTTCAAATTTGTATAAAATATAATATTTGAATTAGTCTATTTAACTTTATATTTATAAATTCACCTATATTCATTTTGAGATAGGATTAATAAAGCGATTTGTTTAAAATTGAATTATAGCTCTCTAACTGAATAGATTTACAGATGTGTTAATCGTAATATTTTTGCATTAATATTTGTTATTTTTTTAGTAATAATTTATTTATTTGTTTGAACTTTCAATCTTATTTGTCTTATCATGAATGTTTGAAAATAAGTTTTTTTCACTAATAAAAATAAATTTTCAAAAATAAACTTATACGATTCAAACCTAGAATATGTTTATTTATTTAGAATAACTACAACAAAAGATTAATTTAGCATTTATTTGTTTTTATTTATTTCTTATTAGTGGGTTTGGATCTTCGAGACATCAAAATGAGCACTTATTTTTAAATATAAGTACCACCCTTATTCTTGAAAAAAGCTTATTAATATCATTACTAGTTTTGTGAATATGTTACTTTTTTTACTTGTATTTATAACCTAAAAACATTGAAAAAAGGCAGTCAAAATATTTGAACTTAGGACCTTGTATAGAAAAGATGATTAAGGAAAAGATGATTAGGTCGTTAGGATTCAAACTTGGGTGTTCCTTGAGAATAGAGTGAATCAATGAAAGAAAAGTAATGAGATATTTTTCTGCAAAGGTGTATCGTAAAGGGAAAATATGTCAAATATATGTAATATTTCATAAAATGAGCATATAAATAAAAATAATGAACTTTCCAAAATAGGTAGACACCTAAATAAGATGGTGAATGGGAACAATGTGTTATTGACCTAAACAGAAAAATTCACACAAAAAAGGAGTTATATATTTGAAATATATAGGAAAATCATTATTTCAAGGTTAACAATGGTAGAAGAAGAATAATAATTAATAGTTGTTAATGAAAAAGCGATGATGGATCAATACTTATTTTATTGAGAAAATGGAAGAACTAATTTCACTTAGAATATTTATATTCGGTTTTTATTGCATTTTTTTGTGATAAATAAAGATGGAAGAATAATGAAAGAAGAATAGAAGTAAAAAAAATAAGAGTTGGAAATAAGGAAAATAAGACCAAGAAAAAATTTATCCATTGGTAGACAAAATAATTAATAAGAGTTAAGTTACCTTAATGTCGACCTTTTTATTTGGGAAAAAAGAGAAGACATGGTATATTGTCAAACATTGAGAAGCCTGGATTTTTTTGAAAATCATGTGAAAATAGAAATAGGTAGATTAGGATTGATTTAGTTCATAAAGTATATAGCAATACATTTGCTTGTTCTACCTTATCTTTTTCATATTTAACAGGAATAAACAAAAAAAAAATTCGCAGCTAAACTATATATATACACATATACATACATATACATAAACATATACATACATTAATACATACATACATACATACATACATACATACATATATATATACATATACATACATACATATACATACATACATACATACATACATATACATACATACATACATATATATATATATATATATCTATGTGTGTTGAAAATAGAGTGAATCAAGAAAAGAGCTTAAATGGGAAATTATTGATTTATATATATATATATATTGAAAATATAATGAATCAAAAAAGAGCTTAAATAGGAAATTATAAATTTAAACCAGATATAGATGCAAATTTCTTGATTATTATGCTTTGGTGTTAATATTAATTATATACAAGGAACGGCTGCCAAATCCCTAGAATTGGAAGATGACGGAAGAAAAGTCCCTCCCGAAAAAGTTATGAAAATTTGGTCCCTATTTTTAGTTTTTGACTAATTTATGCTACTTTTTCTCTTGATTTCAATTCTGGGTCGATTTTCTAGAAGGGGACAATTTGGTAAAAAATAACAAAGTAGGGACCTAATTTACATGAGTTTATTAGTAGGGACTTTTTGTGCATGAGCTTTGAGAATAGGGACCTTTGGTCCAAAACCCCATACTTTATGTTATAATGTTAGTAATAATTAAGTTCAATCTTAGGTCATGCTTAAGTTTTTAAACTAACCACAAATGGTATATAAGGTCAATTTAGTGGTTGAATCTGGATAAAGTGGGTATTTCATTTTATAACTTATATACTAACTGAGTTCAATGGTTGAATTATCAAAAAAACTATGGTAAACTTATTGCTCTCAATCCAAATAATATATATATATATATATATATATAATTTTTGGTTATTGTACTTTTGATTTTCTTTCATCCTTGTCATTGTTACCATAATTGATTGCAAAATGGTACTCTTCAATAAACTTTAAATATCAAAAATCAGAACCAATGAAATTCGAACAAAGATCATGCTTATTCATAACAACTACAAATATAAGATTGTATGTTTAGAGCTTGGATTTTAAATGTAGTTATACATAGAAAGAGATGTAATAGGAAAAAGGTTAATATTTTCAAATGAACCACGTAATTTTGAATTATATTAAATAAAATGAGGCTAATTGGATTCGAACATGGATGCTTTATTTAAACTTAATCAAGGTAAGTGAGGTAATTTTGAGACATATTAGATATAAGAGTGGTTAGCAGGATCTTAACTTGTGATCTCTTTAGAATATACTCAATTAAGGAGAGATGAATATTTTAATTCCAAAATTACAAGAAAAAGGAAAAAATGTTGAATGGGATCTGACTTTTATGTATATAGTATGAGACAAGGTAAGTGAGGTTATTTTGCGGATATATTAGATATAAGAGTGGCAAGCCAGATTTGAACATGTAATCTCTTCAGAATATACTCAATCAAGGAGAGATCGATATTTTAATTCTAAAATTACAAGAAAAAAGAAAACATATTGAGTGAGATCTGACTTTTATGAATATAGTATGAGATTAGGACTTATGGAATTTTGTTTTGGTCAAAGTTCCAATATCTCCCACAGTGAACGTGATTAGTCAAAATACAAAGTCATTGAAGTTCAATAATAACAATTATTAGTAACTCTCAACCTCTAGTTAGGGACATTGACTTTAAGTTGACTTCATTTGACCATGATACTAACTTCATATATCCGAGAAGGCAAATTTTCTTTTGAATTATGTTTCACTTCTAATGCTTTGACTTAGACCTAACTATAGTCGTTTAGTGGATGTCATGCCATTATTTAACTATAACCAAAGCGAAGTGTCCACATTGAAGTTCAACGGTATTCTTCAAGATTGTATGTTTGAGCTTAGTTATATTAACTAATAGAGAACTCTCGAGTGAGTCATTTCATAGTTATCCAATAATTATCAGTATGTAACCTCTTAGTTCTCTCAGCAGCCAAGAGTAATATACTATCTAACATTTGGAGAGCATTACACACTCTAGTCTCAATGGATGTATCGATATCCTGTCTATAAACATCTTGACTAGGAATATTTAAAACAACATGTTATATTTAGTGTAATAAATTTCTCATGATTACAACACATTGTAATTACTATCACATAACATATCATTTAATAATTTTCTATTTGATATACTTTAATTTAATCTCTTAATTAATTATATCATAATATAACAAGTTATAATAGAAAGAAAACACCTTTTTGAACAAGATTGGTTATAGAGTTAGATATATGTAACAAATTACATAATTGCCCCTAGGACATACTCCTTACTTTATCAATCTCTCAATCGTGCTTGGGGTTAATTATGGAATCTTATTCCAAACCCTTCTATCAGTTTTCTCAAAACTAATCGGGCCAGTCCCTTAGTGTATGAGTACGTTGTTTTGGCTTAACTATCTACTCTATCAATTAACTCTCTCCAATGCTGATAAACTGCCTTTATCATGTGGAACCTTTTGGATTATGTGTTTTGACTTCTAACGAACTTTTGGTTCTATTATGAATCGTATCACAACATTTTTATCATATTTCAATGTCATGGGATTCTCAACACTTGGAATCACTCCTAGCCCAGTTATAAATTTATGCATTTGTTTACATTTCTTTCATTGTAGTGCTATTCAAGGCGATGTACTTAGCCTTTCTTTTAGTTAGTAACTACTTATTGTTTCGAACATTTCCAGCTTAATGTTCCTAACTTAAGCTTGAACCTGAATTTGGGATTGACATAATATACTCGATATCGCTTATTAAATTCGAATTCGTGCACTCCTTCATATGTAGTTCGTTGTTTCGTTAAACAATTCTCCAGTGTTTTGCAAATTCTTGTGAAGTCTATGATGGCCGTGGGATTCGAACCTTTGCTGCCTCAAAGGCAACACCATGCACTAACCACTGTGCTAAAAGATCTTTGTGCTAATTTTACAAAAGGGATGTTACAAACTACCCTCTTAAAGAGAGCAATGTCCCCATTGGCTCTTCATCACACACCACCTAGTGTTGTGTTTGTAACTGAATCAGTACTACGTCGATTGACATCCACAACATTACACTACACAATTCTAATAGGGTATAGGCTCCGATACCAAATATGATAACCATGGAATTCAAACCAATGCTGCACCAAAAAGCAACACCATGCACTAACCATTACGCCAAAAGATATTTTTTTTAACTTTCCAGAAGAGATGTTACAAGCTCTCTAAATTATCATTTAGTGATCTTAATACAAATTTGATTCTTTCTCTATGTATCAAATATATAAGCGAAGTCTGATACTGTAGAAAATATAGTATGTATGGTAATTCCTATGGCCAATGCATAAGGAGCCCATCATACATGCTCCATATTAAACAATTTAATATAGTGTCGGTGTATAAAGTTTTGGGACATTCTCAACATCCTTTTATAATGATTATGTAAGATGTCCTTTCAAATCCTATATCGAGGATTAAAAAACCAAACTGAAATGATTTTAGCACGAACACATCGTTAACAATCATAACTTCGTTGTTTACTTATTGCTTTAGAAATATTTTAGCACCATTAATATTCTTTCTTACGGACATGCGCTTCCTTTATATTTTGACTGAAAATCAAACTAATAAATTTCTTTGTCAAAATATTTACTTTACTCTGATGCTTATCGAATAATACATTTGTATCATTTCTTGGATCCTATCCATAATCCATAAACTTAGAATTGCTCCCACTGATTTTGAGACACTTTGGTTACTAAGTGCAAGTATGCTAAATCATTATTTAGAATTTCTATTTCAACGTACATACAACAAAACTAAAAATCATACTGACCGATAATTTTGCAAGTAAAATCCGAATTAACTTACGAACATTGAATGATGAATATTAATTTCAACAATTGAAATTTAAGATGTACTTCCATCAATGTAGCTCATATTCCAAGCTTTGGTCTTCTTTTCGAAGACATATTTGTGGCTGATGAATCATATCCCTTTGGGTACTAACTATTGAAATTGTATTTTGCTAATGTAATTGGAATCCATTATGTATTTGTGCATCATGCCATATGGTAGACTTAACACTCTTAATGGCTTGTCCAAAAGTGAGGAAATTCTTTTCTCAACATCGATAAGAGGATCATAGTTTCTCTTTAGTGTGCGAGCGTTCTTATTAGACATGCTATTTAATTGTGTCCGGTTTGGTATGGTTAATTTCATTTTGTCCTTTAAAATCAAATTTATCCTAGGATCGTATCCAAATAAATACTGCTACCAATAATTTCTAAAAATTTCTTTGTCGCAAAGTTGGCATTTCTTGAAATAACAATTGTTCTCGGTGCAACGGAATAGGTACTCATGAACATTTTAATGAGCAAACTTTATATAAGTTTAAAACTAATTTAGTTATAGTTTATGAAACTTATGTTTTCACATAAATTGGTTAATCAATATTGATCGGTCCCAAACTCATCTGGGTTGGTCCACACAAGATACCATGCGAACAAGTATTATGTGCAGTCACTCGATTCACACAACTTATCAACTCCTAGACCTAAGATATGTATGGTTTTTTAAAACTCTTATCATTTATGATCTCATAAATTATGGTTTAGATGAAATTAATTTTAACCTTATGTACTTAGTCTTTGGTACATGACCTAATAGAAAGAAGTTAACTCAACTTCACCAACCAACAATTGCTTTTTGTCCAACAAAGTCTGATTACTCTGTATTAATAATACTCAATATTGGTACATCATTATATATCATCTTAAAGATTGACTTTTAAAATATAATCTTATTTGTTTTTAGGTACGTTAGGAAATCTTTCCAATATACTTACTTATTCGAACAAACCGAATTATTTTATTTCCTTTACATGTTAGGTTTTCTACTTCCATTCTATATCTAATGTACTTATCATAAATGAGTTGCTTGTATATCAAATATGCATGTTTGTTTTTATGATAATCCGTCTTTGAGTTAAACAAAGTAGGTGGATCCATTTTGGTGATCGTTGGACTTTTGATTATATATGTCTTTATGTATCAATTTAAAGAGTTTAATAACTCTTTTGTCTATCCCACTAAATATGTACTCCATCCTTAGTCTTCTAAGATAAAATCCATCAATATAAGATGATTCAAAATTTTATGATTTAAAGAATTATTCCTCCAAGATATGGATTATTCCATATTCCAAAAAATAATTGCTACAATTTTAGATACTTCTGTATTATGTAGCTAATACAATAAATACCATTATTTTAATATATATTTATTTCATAATGGATATTCGAAATATTCATAAATAGTAAAACTATATTTATTTTCAATAAATACTGAAAAAAGTTATTATTTCATAAATAATATTTAAGTATATTTATAAAATAATTTTTCGTATCTTGATGCATTGACTAATAAGTATTATACGACATACTCCCACTATTTCCACCATTACTATAGCATTCGAACCATGAAACTGACAACCCTGTAATAAATATCCAAAGTATTTTTTTGACAAGCACCATTGTCCCAGTGGTTAGGCACTTCGATTTTGGTGCAAGAGGTCATAGGTTTGAAACTTGCATAGCGTTATTTAAACATATATTGATATGTAGTGTGTTGTATGCTACTTGAGACTTGTAGTACTAATATGTACTACCATATAAGTATCCAATTTAAAAAAAACACTAATTTACTATCGAGAGTTTTTAACCAAATATCTTAAACTCAAACAAATAACCTTTATAGAAAACAATTTTTACTATTATGACATAATTGGAATAGAAATAACATTTCTCATCCCATATTAAGTATCTTTTAGTATTTTATACAATTCTCGTTTTCAATATCCCTTTATGAAGCAGATGTGACCTTTCAACCTCTTAATCCCAATTATGCCTAAGTTACGTCTACTCTTGTACTTTTGATTTCCTTTCCAAAATAGTCGAACCATTCAAAGGAGATCCTTATTGCAATCAATCATATTGAATATATGATCTTGCATTATGGTTTACTTGCTTACTTCCAATGAACTAATTTCATTGAAGTTCCATACATTACAAACCATGAAATTTCACTATATAACATTTATATGCGATTGAATATGGATCAAATATCAATATTCTTGTATTGCTATTAGAGTTTGTACTTCGTAGAAAAAAATACATGGTCTTAAATAAATAGACAATTATGCGAATGAGGCACAAATGTGTTTGTGGTTATACAAATTGTTCTGCATGTGTCTTGAAGTGATAGCATGCCAATGGTTCAAAAGTAAGTATATTTTACATTTCTTTATAGTTCATTTGTATATCTTAACTGGTAAACATTTTATCAACCTTATTAGTAACATAAATTTATCGATGTAGATTATTTTAACTTTATATAGCAGATATTCTTGTAATATTAGAAAGGTTAAATGTTACCATTTAACCTTTCTAGTAAGGGTCCTGCTAGATTTTTATGTTTCTCAATCTTGACCTTGAGTTTACTCAATAAACCATATGCCCGTAAGAGATGGATAACACTTTATCGGTTGTATCATATACAACACCTAACTTGCGGTCTTTGTCCTGATCTCAATCTTGACCTTGAGTTTGCTCAATAAATTGAAAGAGATTATTCACTCATACCCACCATTTCACGACGTTGTAGGTATAATGCATATACCTTGAGTTTTCTCAACAGATACGTGCATGTATCTTACCTCGTCTAGTCAATATACTAATTGTAGTATACATAACATTTCTAGATTGAGGAATATCAACAACTAAAGATTATGAAAGTAATCTATTAATACATATGGTAGAGGACAAATTGAATATATTAGAGATTCATAGTCTTTAATATATTTATTTTGTGTGATACCAATTTAGGGAATTGAGTGATATCGATTTAGGGAACAATGTATTTCTTTTGAAGTACCCTCATGATTCAAGTGTAGAACACATTAGAAACCAAGGTATACATACTATACATATGTATTTATTCCTTAAATCTAATTAGGGTTTCTTTCTATCTTAACCTATATTACATTCATATTATAAAATTTTAATTTATTTATAACCTTTTTTAATTTAATTCAATTATATAATATTCTTATGTATATTTTAATTAATTTCTTATTTAATTAATTTTAATTATTATTAATTAAGTCATATTCTATTGATTTAATATATTTAATATAAAATTTCTAAAATTTAACATTACTGATCTTAAAACTATTTAAGATAGTTAATCAACTATAACATTTATAGTTTTTTAATGTGCACGTATCAATATATGTATACATTATAATTAATTAACTTTTAATAAATTTTATTTAATTAAACATTTTAATTACACATTTTAGTTAATTTGAAATTTTAGTTTAATTTATCATATATAATTTTAAGATTAATAAATAACTACAATAAATATAGTTTCACATATATATCAATATATAAATTTAATTAGTTAACTTTTAATTTATTTAAATTAATCATACTAATTAAATTTTGAATTTCAAATTTTCAAAATTAATTATTCAATGTAACTAATAAATTTAGGAAATTTTAAATGTAATTGATAACTTTTATAATTTTCCCTATTATATGTTAAACTTAACTTTTAAATTTCTTATAATTTTCCCTATTAAATGTTAAACTTAACTTTAAATCTAAAATATAATTTTAAATTTTCAAACATATTTTGAAATTTGCCAGGGCCTAAAATGCATTCAAGCCTCTTTTGAACATCACCATGGATAGAGTAATATGAATATTTCTGCTGAATTAAAAATTGTATGAATATTGAATAGAATAAAAATAGTGTAAAGTAAAGTGCACTAAATATTTTTATACTGGTTCGAACTTTTCATTCTACGTCCAGTCATAAACTCATTTTGGATTTAAACAGCACCATTACTTAACCCGGAGGAATAGGTATTACAAACCACCTGAGCTCCCTAACAGGACTTCGAATACAACTAGTAGTAAAATGTTTGACTTTTTGTGCTCTTGAATAGCATGGATGAGTCAATAAAGTACACCTTCCTATTATCTGCTTGAGACAATGACTTGAACATGTTGATTTAGGAAGTAGAAAGTTTTAAACGCTTTGTATTTCACAAGAAATATATAGAGTATATAGCAAGTAAGAATTAGTAAATTAAAAAGACAAATTTCAACTCTATTTATAGTTTTGAAAGATTCTAATTGAATGGTTATAGCCATTAGAAACATTGCAACCTTTGGGGAAGAAAGCAACTCTCCAGAATTTGAATTTCTGTTAAGAGGCACTTCTTCACGTATATGTTAGCTGATTGAAAATAAAAATCAAATGGCTAAAATTTTATAGAAAATGGCAAACATAAAATAGTGCAAAAATTTTCTATTTCAAAAAGCTTAAAAGGTATTTCAAATGTTTGACTTTTGTTTCAGACGTTTGAAATATATTTTCAAATGGCTAAATAGTCTATTTTCTACAAATGTTTGTTTTCCTATTTATTAAGTTTAAATTGCTTTTGAAAAATTGAAAATTAAATTGGACGTCGGAAGTTCTTTGGTAATGGACAACTACTTAATAAAGTTCTAGCACATTCTCATGACGTTCTGTTCCTTCTTTCTACAATACCATTTTGTTGTGGAGTTCTAGGAAATGAGAAATTATGGTTAATCCACTTTTTTCTACAAAAATTATTAAATTGCTCATTTTCAAATTCGCCACCATGGTCACTTCTTATATGCTTAATTTATAAACTATTTAAATTTTGTAATCCTTTAGCAAAGATTTTAGAACTTTCAATCGTATCCCTTTTATTTTTAAGAAAAGCATCCAAGTATATCTAGAAAAATCATCTATTATTACAAAAACATATTTGTTATGATATATTGATTGTACTTCAGTAGGACCAAAGAGATCCAAATGAAGTAATCCCAGTGGTTGTAAAGTAGAGATAACTTTCTTTGATTCAAAAGAAGATTTTGTTAATTTTCTTAATTTACATGCATCACATAGATTATTTACTTTGAAATTCATTTTTAATAAACCTTTTACTAAATTATTTTTAGTTAGTTTACTTATGGATTTAAAGTTTATGTAACAAAATCTTTTATGCCGAAGCCAAGGATCGTTCTCTTTAGCTATTAAACACATATCTATGTTGTGATTTATTTTCATGTTTCACACATAAATATTTCTTTTTCTAATTACTTCAAAAATTAGATTTTTTATTTTGGTCAAAAATACTACATTTATCCTTTTCAAATGAAATAACAAATCCTTTGTCACAAAGTTGACTTACACAAAGTAGACCGTGTTTTAAATTCTTAACTAATAAAACATTTGTAATAAGAGGTAAATTAGATATACCATCGTTGCTCACATCGTCTTTTCCAACAACGTATCCTTTGAAGTTATCTCCAAATATAACAGATCCTCCATCTGAGTGGATAATATTTGGTAGCATTTCTTTATTTCTCATATATGCTTGGAGCAACCACTGTTTAGTATCCATTTTCCTCTTTACTTGTGTGGTACCTGCAAAAGATATTAATTTAAATTGGTACCCACTTCTTACGGTAGGGTCATAAGAGTTAGGTCTTAGGAAGCCATACCCAAGAGGGTTTGGTGTTCCTTTTGAAAATAAAATCAGAATTTTTATGTACACTAGATATAAATGTCTCTATATACTTATTTCTTATGAGATGGTTGTTAGTCTTTGGAACCCATATCTTTATAGATTTAATTTTGTTTATCGGTTTCTTTTTACAATCATCCTTCTTTTTGAAATTTGTATATAATGAGATATACTTTTTAGGACTAGATTTTACATCCTTACTAGTTTTATTATAACCCAAACCTTTCTTATTAAAGGAAGATTGTGAGTTACTAATAATTCCAGATAAGTTTTCTCTACATTTATTAAAGTTTGAAAAAGAATTAGTGAGATTTTCTAACTTTGTTTTAAGTTCTTCACTTCTATACCTTGTATTTCAATATTAGAATTCAAACCACAATTTTCTTTTGTTAAGTTAACATTCTCGTTTTTAAAACTTCAGTTACACTACTTGATATAGTGACTTGAGATGTTATATGAACACAAGGTTCTTGGGAATTTTATAATTCTTCTTTTGATATTTTCTTTTCGTCTTTTAACATATCAATTTCTAATTCACCTCTATTCAGTTTTCCAAGAGTGTCCTTAAATTTTTTTTCGGATCTTATCGTCTATCTAATAATTTAGTATTTATTTCCACTAGATCATCAAAAGAAATTCATTTGCGTCATCGTTAGAAGCCATGTATCACACGTTTGCTTATTTCGAATTGCTCTTACTATCCGACGATGAAGATGAATTTGAATCATCCCATATGACAGAAAATGCTTGCTTCGTTTTCTTGTAGAATTTCTCATTTTTTTGAAGCTATGCTTCTCCTTCTTGAGATTTGGGCAATCTTTCTTTATGTGGCCTAACTTATCACATTCATAACATTTGAGCGATGAAGATGACAGATTATTATTGTTATTACTATTACCAAATTCTTTAGTCTTCTTAAACTTCATAAATTTTCTGAAATTTTTGGCTAGAAATGCAGTACCATCATCATCTATATCAGATTCTTCCTCCTCTACTTGAAATGCGATTATCTTTATATCTTGAGCTTGTACACATTTTTCTTGGAAATTCACTTCATAGGACATGCGATTTCCTATTAATTCTTCTAGTTTTATGGTTGAAATGTCATTAGCTTCTTCAATAGCTATGACCTTTCATTCCTAGCCATCAGTTAAAGAGTTAAGGATTTCTGACACTATATCAAAATATGTATATTTTTCTCCTAGTGTAAGAAGTGAATGATAAATATCTTGAAATCTAGAGTACATATCATTAACATTCTTTTCTTGCTTCGTTCTAAATTTTTTAAACTGATTTTTAAGCATAGAAATCTTGCTTTGTTTAACCTTATTTGTACATCCATGAGTAATTTTTAAGATGCGCCAAATCTTATAAGCAAATGCGCACACACTAACTCTACTGAATTCATTTTTGTCCAGCAAGCAAAATAGCATGTTCAGAGCTTTAACGTTACTAATAACATCTAGTTTTTAGGTGTTTGACCATTATGCATAATCAGTGGTATTATTCCTGTTGTGCAGTATTCCAAATGCCATACCCATTATCCTACATATATATTTTCATCCTAGTTCACCAATAAGCATAGTTTAATTCATTAAATAGAGGTGGTCATGCAGTAGATTGTCCTTCAACAAAAGTAGAAGTAGTTTTGTCAATATTACATAAACTTTGTTACAGTTAAATGAATGTCTAGCTCTGATACCAAATGAAAGTCACCATGGATCGAGTAATATGAATGTTTCTACTAAATTAAAACTTGTACGAGTATTAATAGAATAAAAATATTAAAAAGTAAAGTGCACCAAATATTTTATACCGGTTCAAACTTTCCACTCTATGTCTAGTCCCAGACTCTTTTTGGATTTAAACAACTCCCTCACTTAACTCGAAGGAATAGGTATTACAAACTGCCTGAGCTACCGAATAAAACTTCGACTACAAATAGTAGTAAAGTGATTGACTTTTTGTGCTCTCGAATAACAAGGATGAGTCAATAAAGTACATCTTTTTATAATCTCCTTGAGACGATTATTTGAATGTGTTGATTTAGAACGTAGAAAGTTTGAATGCTTTGTAAATCACAAGAAATATAGAGAGTAGAAAGAATGTAAGAATTAGTGAATCAAAAAGACAAATTTCAACTCTATTTATTATTTTGAAAGGTTCCAATTGAATGGTTATATCCATTAGAATGATTGCAACTTTGGAGAAGAAACCAACTCTCCTAAATTTAAATTTCTGTAAAGAAGAATCTCTTGTCGTATTGCTCAGCTCACTGAAAATAAAAATAAAATGGCTAAAAATTTACAAGATAGGACAGAAAAAAATAGTGCAAAAATTGCCTATTTCAGACGGCTGAAAATATATTTAAAATGTTTGATTTTTATTTCAAACATCTAAAATATATTTTCAGGCGGTTGAATAGTCTATTTTCTACACATGTTTGTTTTCCTTTTTATTAAGTTTAAATTGCTTTTGAAAATTTGAAAATTAAATTTGATGTTTGAAAATCTAAAAGAGAAAATAAATTTGGACACTATGTTTGTGTATGTGATCATCATATAGGAGATTGTACATTATAACTAAAACAACTAATATACGAAAGCTCTATTTTTGTCTTCAATATTTGAGCTTGATTCCAATGTTTATCATCATGTCTCCTTATATATGTTTCAGCAAATATAACAGTAGTGTGTGTATATATGTATGGAAATGTACAGTTGTATCATTGAAGCTCAAAAGGTAGGATCTAACATCTTTATTACTCTGGCCAAGCCAGTAGCTGGGTACGGTAAAGTACTTGTCACCCAATCCCAACTTTAGACTACCTATCTAGAAACTCAACTAAATAGGTAGGCTTTAGTCAATTAGCTCTAATATTGCTAATTTAAATTGAATAGATCATTTGGGCTCTGATACCATTAAAGGAACCATGTAACAACCCGCACCTCCAAATACACCAGTCTAAAGTGCAAAGTAGTGTTTGAACTCATGTCGTGCCAAGAAGTACGAGTTGTTGGGATTTTAGAACATAACATGGTATAGAAACAACTATAAACTGGAACATTTTACATTTTCAGATCTCACACTCGAATGAATAAAACATAAATACAGAAAATAATTAATTAGATAACGATCTAATTATAAACGCGGTCCACAAAACAATATCTCTAAGTAACAATACATAAGGTCTAATATATAAGAATAACATAATATGAATTAAAGTACATGGAGAGTAACTATAAATAGATATAACTCCAAAGCACCACACCTTCTTCTTTATGTACTACACCATGGACAAATTACCTACTGGCATGTCCTTCTTTAATAGAGATAAAGAGGGAAAAACGGTGTGGGATAGACAATGTCCGATTAGTGAATTATATCACTAGTGGTATGGTGTGGACAAGTATTAAAGTTCGGTTATAACCTACACCTAAGAATGCAATTTAGTGTGTGTTCTTTATACATAAGTGATTAACTACTTTAATGGTATGGCTTGCCTACACCTATTGTGCCTATATGTGATTTTTATTATGAAGATTTCCACTCACAGGTGGAACATATCAACTGAATAATTCCTAGAAGACATCTCTACTATATAACTACCTATTTATATATTGAGTTAAGATTCTCATTGATAATAATTTGGGTTGCGCCAAATCAAATGTAGCTTACTGTAATAACCCACTCCGTTACAACCCAAAAATTTTCATCACCGAATGACAATGACCGAACCAAAGTTCCACAAAATAGGCTGCATAGGGTTACTTAATGGTTTTATTATTAATCTAAGCTAGTATAACTATGATGTAATGATAGCATATCACACGTAATGACAATATATAATATATGAAGATACATAACTAGAATATGAAATACATATATGAGACATAGCAATACAGAAGCAACATGCATACAACATTATGTGGCATACATGTGTACCCTGAACGCACATGATATCACATTACCATCTCATTGTTAGATTGCCACGCTTAAGCACCTCGACATTAACCCCAGGTATCCCTCGAAGTCAGTTGAGAAAAAGGATTTTCGATTTGGAGAAAAGTGCTTTAGATTTAGGGCTAATTTCCTAGTTCAAATGCTAACTGGTCGACTGGTCAGCCCCCACTGATTGACCGATCGGTGCACGAACTAGGCAATGAAGCTCAATTCAGAGCACTTCCTGAGTTCGTTCATGAGTCGTCTCCTTGATGCCTCCTCCAGTAAGCTACCAACTCCTCTTGCTATGTCGCCCGCGTCACATGGTTAAAGTTCGATGTTGTTTACTTGAGCGTTTGGTTTGGTTTTATAGAGAGTTCAAATTATATTTCACGTCATCACAAGTTCGTTTCCATTCATTTAGTTTGAATCACGACTACGCGCTTTCGGTAACTCAACTACACTCTACAACATCGT
Source organism: Allium fistulosum (assembly GCA_030737815.1). Taxonomy (NCBI): domain Eukaryota; kingdom Viridiplantae; phylum Streptophyta; class Magnoliopsida; order Asparagales; family Amaryllidaceae; genus Allium; species Allium fistulosum. The sequence continues at coordinate 211,809,683 of CM060907.1, forward strand.
GCCAAGTGTGTACAAGTGAATTCAAATACCCCATACACACATACATACTTATATGGATAAAGTTCTAAGAACATTTCTTGTGTTTATCTTAAAATATTTAGTTTTCTCAATAAACTCTTTATATTTTGAGTCTAACCTTTATGAACATCTCATATATATATACATATACATATATATATATATAATTACTCACTTTTTACCTTTTTATTTCATTTATTAAGTGTAGAGTCTTATTATTCAACATATCCACTATATACAAAAAAACCAATAAACAAGCAATTTAAAATATTAAACAGTCAACAACAATTCCTACCATTCAACAATCAAACACTACACTACTTAAGCAATCAATCTACCATTTCCAAATAATTTATTTATCATCCATTTAATTTATAATTTAGATTTACAAATTCAAGCGTTTTCATTAAAAATTCAATATAAATCATGTTATAAAATTCCTAAATAAGTTTTAAAAAAATCATATATTCATTTATTCATCATTTCATAATTTCACATTAATTTATTACTTCATTTAATTAGCAATTTGAACCCTAAATGCTTACTAACTTTCTTAAATTACTAAAATAAATCTCTAAGTTGGTTCTTTTAGTGTACAATTAAGTTTGGTATACTCATACGAGATAAATGAAGCTACATACAGCATCTAACCACTTCCAACTTCACTCAACAAATCACAAAATCCAAATAAATAGAAATAAGTTTCATAATACAATAGGAGCATTCCCACTCACCTTGCTAAGAAGAGGAAACAAGAAGGTCAAGGAAAATCCAACTTTTACTTCTCTTGAAAAATTGGGTAAAGCTCTCTTCTTCAAATCAAGCCCCAAGATTGATTGGCTTGGCACTCCTTTCTCTAAGTATAATTATGGTGATTTTTGTTTAATTTTAGGAATTTTAATGTGGCTTGTAGAGATGGACTTAGGGTTAGGCTTTAGGTGAGAATGGGTTTGAGTGTGTTGAGAATGAACGGTAAATGAAAGTGAATGAAGAGAGAGAGGATGGAAAGTAAATATAAAGCCCTAAAATTCAGCTAAGTACAACTTTCCTCTTTTTCAACAAGAACACTATTCTCCTCACAAAATTCCGAAACTCGAAACATATCGAAGTTTACACTCGGTCAAATTCGGGGCGCCATTCCGGACTCAACGGGATTATCCGCGGGTCCTAATTCCAAAGTCTTCAAAAGCTAAGTGTTTCAGCTCCCCACCGATAAAAATTTTTAGCTAAATAAAATTTGCAATTAAATCCTCAATTCTCAAATGCACAGGTTGTTACATTCTTTCCCTTAAAAAGGATTTTGTCCTTGAAATCTTAAAGTATGGAGAATCAATCTTCAATGCTCATGAGTTTTATCTGAACAATCGTCGGAAGACAAAACAACACACAATTTAAATACATTATATCTTAACAGCCAATCTAGCAAACATGTAGAAAAAGAACAAGAAATTTCTAACATTGTAATTGTAGGCATATGAGTGAAAGGTTTGGGATGAGAAGCTTGAATTCTCTCATCTGGCTCCCATGTGTTATCATTAGGATAATTGCCCCCACTGAACATGGACTAGGTTGACCATATTGTTCCTAAGCTGTCTAGTCTCGCTATCTACTGTGCAGATAGGTCCACATGCTCTAGCAACATTCAGCTCAAAATCTACCTCCACCAACTGGCTTGGCTAAATAACCACTTCTAAATCGTGCACACACTGTTGTAGATGCAAAACATGAAACACATTATGGACCAAAAAAATCTTCTCGGGAAGATCAACACAATAGGCTAAAGTACCATTCCTCTTAGTAATGGGAAAAGGCTTAACAAATCTCGATGCAAGCTTCCCTGAACCACCAAACCTCATAACATGCTTTAATGGAGATACTTTCACAAAAACCATATCCTCTATAGAAAACTCCAAGTCTGAACGCCTCACATCCACATAACTCTTCTGATGGTCCTGAGACGTCTTCATCCTCCTCCTAATCAAATCAACCTTCTAGTAGTCTCACGAATCATCTCAGGACCAAGTATTAACCTGTCGGTCATCTCCAACTGACACGATGGTGACTTGCACGGTCGCATGTGCAAAGCCTCAGAAGGTGCCGTGCTAATACTCGCCTAATAACTGTTATTATAAGTGAACTCTACCAATGAAAGATGGTCCTCCTATGAACCCCAAAAGTCAAGAATACATGCTCTCAATAAATCCTCAAGCATACAGTTCACTCTCTCAGTCTGCCGTCTTTCTACGAGTGATACATTATACTCAAGCTCAATACTGTGCCAAAGCATCCTGCAAACTTTGCCAAAACTGACTAGTGAATAGAAAATTCTAATCACTAACAATGCTCATCGGAATACCGTGGAGTCTAACAACGTTCCTTACATACAAAGTTGCTAAAGATAAAGCTATCCTCAAAGAATGATCATGAATGAAATAAGCGCTCTTTGTCAGTCAGTCCACTATAACCCAAATGCTCTCATTTTCCCGCCTACTCTGGGGCAAGCCGTTAATTAAGTCCATGGAAATTTGTTCTCAGTTCCAAAGAGGAACCTCTAAAGGAAGCAATAATCCACTCGACTTTCTCAACTCTGCCTTGACTCTTTGACAAGTTAAGCAATTCGCAACAAAATCAAAGACATAGCGCTTTATCTACCTCCAATAGAATGAACGCTGAATATCTCTTTACTCTTATTGTCGTCGGAATGAATGGTCATCCTAGAACAGTGGGGCTCTCTAAGGACCTCATCAATAAGCCCATCCACATCGAAAACACAAAGTTAACCATCATGTCGAAGCCAAAAATTCTGGTCAATAGAATACCAGTCTAAATCACTAGACTTCGCTCCACTCTCAAGCTGCTGAAAAATCCTCATGAACTCTGCATCACATCTTTGACAAGAACCGATACATTCAAAGAGGCTAGGTCTCACCTTTGCACGGAAGTCTTACAAATTTTAGCAATTTCATATAAGTTAAATGAAAAGGCATTTGTAAATTGTATACCTCCAGGGTTGCTAGTAACCCAAGAACAATATAAAAGTATGTCGGAAATAAAATTCTGCAATATACTGCAATCTCTGCCACTCAACAAATAAAGATCCCAACATGGCATGCCTTTTACTAATTGCATCCGCAACAAGGTTCCTCTTTCTTGGGGTATATGGTACGTCAAAGTCATAAGAAGCAAGAAACTCCAACCATCGCTGTTGCCTAAGACTAAGTTCCTTTTGGGAAAAGAGATAATTCAACAACTTATGGTTAGTGTATAGCTCAAATCTCTCGCCTAAAGATAATGCCACTAAGTATTCAATGCAAAATTAATCACTACAAGCTCTAAGTCATGAGTTGGGTAATTCTAGTCATTTGGTTTGAGCTGTTTGCTAGCATAAGGCTTAACTCTCCCCTCCTACATCAAGACTACTTCGAGCCTAGAACTAAATGGATTTGAATAAACCATGAATGGCCTAGAAATTGGAGGAATGATAAGAATAGGTGCAGAGGTAAACAACCTCTTCACCTCAACAAAATCATGCTCACACTTAGGGTCCCAACTAAGGGTTCCACATTCCCAATCAAGCGTGTTAGTTGTGCGGCTATCTTTGAAAAGTCTTGAATGAACTTTCAATAATACTCAACCAATCCAAGGAAGCTACGGATCTCCACAATCATTCAAGGCACCTTCTAACCCTGAATTGCCGCCACCTTACTAGGATCCACAAAGAGTCCCTGTCCTAACATGATATGGCCTAAGAAACGAACCTCCTTCCACCAAAAGTGGCACTTTGTAAAATTAGCCCTCAACTAATGCCATCTAAAAACCTCCAAAACAATCGCTAAATGTAATTGGTGATCCTCCTCATCATGAGAATAAACGAAAATGTCATATATGAAAACCACTACGAATTTTTTCAGCTGATCCCGAATAACATGGCTCATGAGATCAATGAAATATGCCGGTGCATTGGTTAGCCTAAACATTATAACTAACCACTCAAAAGATCCATCCATAGTCCTGAATGTTGTCTTCCCTATACTATTGGAAGCAATCTTATGTTGATGGAATCTTATAGCTAGATCTAGCTGTGGAAATATATGTGCTTATCCAAGCTGATTAAACAAATCATCAATACGAGGTAAAGGACACTTGTTCTTTTTGGTTAGCTTATTTTACTCTCTATAATCAATGCATGACCTTAAGGATCCATCGGCCTTAGTAGAAAAAACCACAAGCACTTCCTACTTAGAAATACCTCGACGAATAAAAGCTCTTCACAACAAATTAACAATTTGTGCCTCAAACTCATTACAGTCACTAGGCGCCATCTGCCTAATAGGCAACATAACGGCGACGACATCCCTCAAAGTCAATATGAACTCTATCCCGCTGTGTGGGGGAAAATTGGTAACCTTACTAAAAACATCATCAAATGTGTTAACAATAGGAACACTGGCTAACTCCTCCTGAGAAACATCTAGTGAATACAAATAGCTAATTATAGAAGTGGTCTTGGACTCGCACAATATGTCAAGTAGATTTCCTCAACTATCTCTCATGCAAACTATGTTTCCATCACAATCAAGCACAACTCTATATCCCGATATCCAATCCATACCCCAAATCAAATCATTTCTAGAAAACCCAAGTGCAAAAGTATCCAAAGAAAACCGAAAACCCTGATATGAAATAGAAACTTTCGACAAATTATAGAAAGAGTATAAGGGATGCCAATTCCCCAACATGAGTCGACACTATAAGAAGCTCATATATAATCTCTGTCTCAATATGCAATCTATCGACCAAGGAACTGGAAATAAAAGTATGCAAAGCCCTAGTATCAAAAAGAACTCATATTGGCAAGTAATGAATAAAAATCACACCTTCTAGTGCGACGCCCATTCCCTTCTGCTGATCCGTAAGCTTACTGGAACTTAAAATATCTACAATGGAATAAGCCTTCATAAGCTGTCCTCCCTGAGGAGCAGACAGATATTTCCACGTAAGATGACCCATCTACTGGCAACTATAGCACTTCCACTACGATATATTTTCCCTGTAGCTCTGCTCCACATGACCTTAAAAGGAATGGAGATCATTTAATATGTTTGCACCAATAATGGTCACATACAACATGTTGTATGTGAAAGCACCAATATCCAATATTTAGATTCAAATAGAGAAATATAGATTCACAGATTACAGAATAGATTGTAGAAAAGTAAATGAACACGTAAGTTTTATAGTGGTTCGACAAACTCTGGTCTACGTCCACTCCAATAATCTTTTATTAATATTGTAAGTTTACAAGTACAGTTGTTTATTCTTTAGAAAAACAATGGAGGAAGAGATAAGAAGTGATGAAGGAGAGCCAGCCAAAAATTCCTTTGCAATGTGCCAAATCTGCTATATTTATAGGTGAAGACGTGCATGGATCATGCTAAAATTTCGTCAGAAGAACCTCTAGAGCCATACAACCTGATCCACCAATTTTCAGATCGATCGCACACCATTGGAATGATCGGTGCTGATCATTTATATTAGCTCTAATGGGGCTACGATTATTTTTATGGGTCCTCCATGATGTTAGCTACTTGCTCTCTAAATTTCGTGCAATTCCGACTTACTATTTGTGAGATATTGCGTTTTTAGTGGAGTCTAGTTGAAAAATGGAAATATGGAAGATTATTCCATATTGCCCATTTTAGGGAGATCATTCTAGTGGGTCAACTATAATTTTAGCTACTTGCTCTCCAAATTTTAGGCCATTCCAACTTATCGTTTGTGATATCGCGTTTTTCGTGGAGTTGGGATCGTTCTGGCTGAAATGATACGATAGTTCAAGAACGATGTAAGCCGATCGTTTAAGTTTCTCCAAATGATGTGCGGTTGATATGGTAGGTTCATTTACATAATAATATACTATTTCCAAAGTTTTATGTCATTCCGACTTTGGATTTGTGAGTATTGATCGATCATCATTGATTTGAATTGTTTTATAGATCGATCCATATGGATCTTGACTGATCAATCCAACTTCATCATGGGGCCCAACAATCGATGATATGGGTGCCTAATAGTATAGTGTAGTTGTGCTCCAAATTTCATGTCAATTGACTTTACAGATTTTGAGTTATAGATTGATCATCGTTGAAAATCGTCAAAACGATCGTCGAAAAACCCACTTCAGGGTTGACTCGAAGCGAGACCTAAAGTAGTAACCTTTATGACTCGAAGGAATATTCTGACCTAGGGATAGACATGGGTAAAATTGAAAATTTCTCCAAGTAGACGTGATTCTTACTCCAAGCACAAAAAACGATCGGTGCCAATCATTTTTCTCTAAGCAATTTCCAAGCAAACATGCATCTGACTCCAAACACGAAGAACGATCGGCGACGATTATTTTTCTCTAAGCAGTCTCCAAGCAAACATGTATCCGACACCAAGTACAATCCAGCACTTCAAATTTCTATGACTCTATGTGAACCCGCTGACGCCAAGCAAATAGAAAATTTTCCCAGGTCTGACTCCAAGCTAATTACCACCGATCCATCGATACCAATCCATCTTCTTTTGTCCATAACTCGAGCATACGAACTCCAATTGACTTGAAATTTGGAATGTAGCCTTATGTGGCCTTCCTTATCACTTCATACGAATCACATCTTTAATAGGTCAGAAATTGGGGATCCGATCTGATCCGTTGCCTAGGTGAAGTGCTAATTTCATCTTAGCCAAATTTTTGAGGGTTGTCCATCCGAATCCATTCAACTATCATCCATAGTTTCAACTGCAATTGATTTTCAATCCATCCATTTTAGCCGAATCCGTAGTACCCCGACTGAATAAAAGGCGGGATAACATTTGTCCCCCAAAATATGCCTTGCGGTAGGAAGGCATGTTTTGAATTGCTATAAATCCAAAATCCAAAAACCATAATCCATTGATAGCCGAATGTTTTAATCCAGAATTCAATCCGCTTCCAATCCAATTCCTTGATCTCTCTAGATCATTAGTTGTGGTTGTTCGAGACCATTAGTCGGATCTGTAGCCATTTGAGGTTGGCATTTATTCTAAGTTGACGTTGCCATTCAAGGCAAGTGGTGGTCGTTCATGATCGATAGCCATTTGTGGCAGATGATGGTCGTTCATGACCGATTGTCGTCTAAGACGGAAGATGATTATACGCGATCGAGTGCCGTTCGGGAGGAATGATAATCATACGTGATTAAATGCCATTCTAGGCGATATATGATCATTCAAGGTATGATGTCGTTTGAGGCGAAATATGATTGTTCGAGATCGAGTGCCATTCAGGGCGAAATATGATCGTTCGAGATCGAGTGTCGTTCAGGGTGAAATGTGATTGTTCGAGTTCGAGAGCCGTTCAAGGTGAAATGTGATCATTCGAGATCGAGTGTCGTTTGAGGCTAAATGTGATTGTTTGATATTGTATACCATTCGAGGCATTAGCCAAGCCCAATCTGCTCGTTTTTCGACGAGGGGGCTTCTTTTTGCCTTTCTTTCTCATCTTTCCGGATGAGGTTCAGAATTATTAATGTTAGATTTCACGTTTGAGTGAGTTTTGCAATTAAATAACTCAACTAATAATATCCAGTTCAAACGCTAAAGGGAAAACAAAAAAATTAAACAATGCGATGCGTGCCTCTCTGGGCATGACGGTTTATTGTCATCTCAGAGCATGCCTAGGGATTATTCGTGAACTCGTACATGTGTAAGTGACTTAGCCGTTTTACCATGAGGAAAGAAATTGCAAAATAATTATTATGACCGGAGTCCAAGTCCTGAACTCGGCCCTTGCCATCACGACTAGTTGATGATGAGTCGTGACCCCGATCCACAGCCATTCCTGTTTCCATTTGATGGAGACTGTGGCTGCTTTTGTTCCACCGCCGTTGTCCGTGCCCTCATGTATTGCGGCAGTATTCCGTTTCTGACAAGCTCCTCTATCATATCCTTTAAGTGCTTGTAATCATTTGTATCATGCCCGTTCAACTCATGGAATACGCAATATCTTCCTGATTTCCTTTCATTGTCTGTGGGCCCTCTCCTCATTGGCTTACAATAGAGGATCTTGCCCTTAGTATCCAGATATATTCGTTCCAATGTTTCAGTCAATTCCATGTAAGAGGTGAATCTCGATTCCCTCCTTGGTGGCTTTAATCCATCAAAGCTATCATTAGCCTTTTGCTTTCCTTTATATGTCGTGGATGCTTCTATAGATCGTCCTTCATCCCAAACAATGTTTACTTCTTACTTGTCGGCTCGTGCGTCCTCTTGCCGCAAGAACCTTTCTGCTTCGTGGTAAAATTCCCCGAGATCCATTGGTGGATTCTGTGCTAGTGAATCCTTGAATTCTGTGTTGCCAACAATTCCAGATACTGCCTCCATCAAAACAATAGATGGATCTGGCTGATCCATCGATGTTTCTGTGGCATTAAATCATGTTAGAGAACTCCTCGGGGACTTTCTAGACCTTTATTTTAGTGTCGCCAAAGTCATCATATTTTTAGGTCTCGAGATGTGAACGCTGAACTGTCGCATGAACTTGTCTGCTAATTCTCCCCAAGTTCTACCTGATCCATTTTCAAGATGCTTAAACCAGAGCGCAGCCAAATCCATCAAATATAATGGGAAACACCTTGCCATGACTTCTTCCGATGCCCCCAGCACCTTCAAATACCGGATATACCTTATCGTATGCATTGTTGGGTCCGACTTTTCGTCATTCCTTCCAGTGTTGGTAGTTTGAATTCCGATGGATTCCTTGCATTCCTGATATCAGTAGTGAACGGACTTCGATTGACATCTTCCAAGCTTCTACTTGGCATTCCGCCTCTCATTATCCATTGTATCATCTTAGCCATCCTTTCATTTTCGTCTATGGGTAATCTCATGTTGCCATTTGCAAACTGCTCCCCGAGTCCATGAGGGAATTCTGGAACATACTCTTCATGACACACATCTATAGTCCGATCAATACTAAACTATGCAGCACTGTCCGTCACCCCGTTTGGGATCGATCCAGCATCACCGAAGGGCAAGCGCCCAAGTCGCGATTGATCGTCACCGATCAATCTAGAACGATCGGTACCGATTGTTATGTGTCAATCGGGGGTTGCCCTCGGTTGTACTACTCCATTCTACTATATGTTAGCTTCGTTTCCTCGGTCCTGATTCTGGTTTTTGTTAGCTCCTGTTGCTCTAACTCCGTGATTCTTATTTCCAGCAACTTGAGCTACTCCAGTCCCTTGGTTTTGTGCTCCAGCTTGTCTAATCCATCGGAGTAGATTCTACATCATCTCCTCCTATCTCTTTAGCATCCTTTCCTGCATAGCTTCCATCATTGTTTCTATCTCATCTCTAGTAATGAAGACTAAGGTTTGATTAGCTCCTGAGGAAGCCTTCTAACTCCCTTCATGATGGCTTCTATCCGCCATCTATCTCCTTATTGATGGTTTCACCATTGCTTTAATTCCAAGTTCTCTAGTTGAATCCAAATCTAAACTCCAAATCCATGAGGGCTAGCTCTCTCAGTGAAAGCAACAATATCCAATATGTAGATCCAAACAGAGAAATATAGATTCACAGATCATAGAATAGATTGTAGAAAAGTAAATGAATACGCAAGTTTTATAGTGGTTCGGCAAACTCTACCCTACGTCCACTCCAATAATCTTTTATTTTATACTGTAAGATTGCACGTACGGGTGTTTTTTGCCATAGTAAAACAGTGGAGGAAGAGATTAGAAGCGATAAAGGAGAGCCAGCCGAAAAGTACTTTGCAATTATCTAAGTTTGTTGTATTTATAGGTAAAGATGTGTGTGGATTGGGCTGAAATTTCGCTAGAAGAATGTCCCGAGCCGTACGACTCGATCCACCAATTTTCAGATCGATCGCACACCATTGGAACGATCGGTGTCTATCATTCATATTAGCTTCAATGGGGGTGCAATCATTTGTGGATCCTCCATGATGTTAGCTACTTGCACTCCAAATTTCATGCAATTCGACTTATCGTCTGTGAGATATCGCGTTTTCTATGGATTCCAGTTGAAAAATGGAAATATGGAAGATTGTTCCATATTTTCTCCTTTTGGTGTGCGATCATTCTGGTAGGTCCATCATGTTGTTAGCTACTTGGTTTCCAAATTTCGTGCCATTTTGATTTATCATTTATGAGATATCACATTTTCAGTGGAGTTGGGATCATTCTGTCTGAAATGATACGATCATTCAAGAACGATGTAGGCCGATCGTTCAAGTTTCTCCAAATGATATGTGATCAATATGGTAGGTTCCTTTGCATGATATTTTACAATTCCCAATGTTTCATGGCATTCCAACTTTATGTTTGTGAGATATAGATTGATCATCATTGATTTGAATTGTTATATGGATCATGACTGATCGATCCAACTTCATCGTGGAGCCCAGTGATCGATGATATGGTTCCTCATAGTGTAGTGTAGTTGTCCTCCAAATTCCATGCAGAGTGACTTTTTAGATTTTGAGTTATAGATCGATCATCGTCGAAAATCGCCGAAACGGTCGTTGAAAATCACACTTCAGGATTGACTCGAAGCGAGACCCGAAGTAATCACCTTTTTTACTCCAAGCAGGTGCTGGAGATTCTAGACCAGGGTTAGACTCGGGTAAAATTAGAATTTTCTCTAAGCATACATGATCCTAACACCAAGCACGAAAAACGATCGATGCAGATCGTTTTTCTCTAAGCAATCTCCAAGCAAACATGCATCCGACTCCAAGCACGAACAACGATCGGTGCCGATCATTTTTCTCCAAGAAATCTCTAAGAAAACATGTATCCAACACTAAGTACGATCCAACACTTCAAATTTCTACGACTCCTAGAGAACCATGTGCCGACTTCAAGCAAATAGCAAATTTTCCCGGGTCCGACTCCAAGCAAATTACCACTGATCCGTTGATACTGATCCATCTTCTTTTGTCCATAACTCCAGCATACGAACTCCAATCGACTTGAAATTTGGAATGCAGCCTTAGTGGCCTTCCTTTCACTCCATACTAATCATACATTGATTAGGTCAGAAATTGGGGATACAATCCTTTGCCAAGGTGAAGTTCCAATTCCGTACTTAGGCCTTTTTTGAGTGCTGTCCATCCAAACCCATTCAACTATCATCCATAGTTTCAACTGTAATCGATTTCTAATCCATTCATTTTACCCGAATCCGTGGTATCCCTACCTGACCAAAAGGCGGGAAAATATTTACCTCTCAAAACATGCCTTGTGGTAGGAAGGCGTGGTTTGAATTGCTATAAATCCAAAATCCATAATCCATAATCCATTGATAGCCGAATATTCCAGTCCAGAATCCAATCCATTGCCAATCCAATTTCTTGATCTCTCCGGATCATTAGTTGTGGTTGTTCGAGACCGTTAGTTAGATCTGTAGCCATTCGAGGCTAGCATTTGTTTGAAGTTGATGTTCTCATCAAGGCGAGTAGTGGTCGTTCATGGCCGATAGCCATTTGTGGCAAATGATAATTGTTCGTGACTAATTGTTGTTCAAGACGGAAGATGATCATACGTGATCGAGTGCTGTTGGGGGCGAATGATGATCGTACATGATCAAGTGTTGTTCAAGGTGATATATGATCGTTCAAGGTCGGATGTCGTTTGATGCGAAATATGATCATTCAAGATCGAGTGCCATTCAGGGTGAAATATGATTGTTCCAAATTAGTGCCATTCAGCGCGAAATATGATCGTTTGAGATCGAGTGCTGTTCAAGGCGAAATATGATCATTTGAGATCGAGCGTCGTTCGAGGAAAAATGTGATCATTCAAGATCTTATGCCATTCGAGGGGTTAACCAAGCCCAATCGGCTTGCTTTTCAATGAGGAGGCTTATTTTTTCCTTTCGTGAATAGGGCTGGCTAGGCATGACCATCCGTGAGCTTTATTTTAAGTGAATATCGATACGTCGATTAATATGATATATATTTCTGTTCTCAAGTTGAATCGACGTGTACAATTCAGGCTTAAAACAAAGCTACAATGGCTATAATAAAATCCAGAACAACATATGATAAATACAAATCACTGAATCACATAATATACAATGGATACACCTGAATAGAGAAATTAGATACATAATATCAAATACAAGACTACGGTCAAAATATCCATATAATACATCAACATTACAACTTAAGAAAGTAGTAAGTACAGGGAATGAATCTTGACTCGGTATAGATACAACACTACAATGAATCTGTACACATATACAAGATGATGACAGGATAAATGATAACTAGAGGACTGGAGTAAAATCTTATCTAGAACAGTCAAATTGGAGCACCTAAAATATCTCGGCCTGACCCGAGTATTATAAAATAATAAATGGGTCAATCTAAACTATAATGAAGGAGTTAAGCAAAGTAGATAATGGATATAATTATATAGATCTCAAATAGACACAAAGCCGAGTATTCGCGAATACAACAAGAATGTTTCAACAAACTCCAAGTACGAAGTTATCAAATATCAAAACCCCACAATAGCTTCTAAAAGAAAAACCCCCAAAATCATATGGTGATAACATAAATAACATCGAATCTAGAAATCATAACAGATATCCAGAAAATCACATAAAAGGGGAAGGGCGCGAAAGCTCCAAGATTGGCGAACAAATTCACCTACATGCATCTAACTCCAAGATAGACGTATAATTCTATAAACATCAAGATAGGTACGAGTCCTATAAACATCAAAATAGGAACGAGACCTAGAAACTCCTAGATAGGTACGAGACCTATAAACATCAAGATAGGTACCATACCTATAAACATCGAAATAGGTACAAGACCTATAAACATCAAATAGGAACAAGTGCTATAAACTCCAAAGACGAGTCATAAACCTGTCGATAAAAGTGTTATATACTTCCATATAGCAATCGAATAGATAACAACCACGTGTACCATATCACATGGGTTTACCCTAATATTTACTATACAATGTTAAACTCCACTCATGTACATCAATGGTTCGGTCGAATAAGTCCAGAAATTAACCAGTAAAATAAACACGAGCATCCATGCCACTCGTTTTATTTAACCGTTTAAATCAATTTCTCATTAATCGATGTCATGCAATTTATATAAAAATTCTATACTTTGAAATTGTATTTGGAAACATTATTTTATATGCTAGATTATATATAAATATGTATGTGTGTATGTGTGTGTGTGTATATATATATATATAAAGCTTTTTGAAAGTCCTTTTATATATTTATACAAGTAAAGGCAAGTAAAACTCATTGCTCCAAATCAATTCAAAAATCTTATTATTACATATATATATATATATTATATACATAATGTATTTCCAAATATGCTTTATATAAAATATGTTTATACTTTGTAACATCCCCTATCTCTAGGCTCGAAGCTAAGCGCTACAAATGCTGCAGTCATCTATAGTATTAACTTTCGGTGACAAAATACGGTAATGTTAATGGTATCCGTAATATCAAAAGCACATGAATATGAAAAAAAATTGCAGATTCCCAAAAAAAACTTTACTGATTATATTGTAGAACCATATTTCATATTCCATTACATAATTCCCTAAAGATTCCTAGGTTTTGATCAAATATAATTATTACAAACGCCAAGAGCGACATATGAAGATACCCACTTGGATGACTAGAGTACTAAATAGACATATCAGTCTTAATACAACACAGTGGAAATAAAACTAAATGGCTCCTATATAGCTAGCTATGCCTGCTGCACGTCTTTGGAAGCTTTATTCGTCCAACCTACTAAACCTGAAAAACCTTAACTCTCAATCTACTCAAATTAAATTTTGAGCACCCAAGAGTTTAAGGGGAAAAACATAAACTTCGAGTCAGACATAAAGCCTGGTGTGGATAATACTATTACATCTCGGTTTACTGATATTAAGTGAGACCATGCCACATAGCGGAACGGGTTTCCCCTCACTAATATTTCTTTAAAACATATCTTTTTGAAAATCGGAATCCTACAATCGAAATGATTAAAACAGTAATAGCAATATCATATATGCTCATAAATCAGGTAATAGATGGAATGTCTGCCCGAACAATATAGTTTTATATTCACTTGCTGATTTGAATAAAAGTAGTGATAGATATTTTTCCATTTGTAATTATTATAACAAGAATGTGATAAATTTAATAGAAATGTTAATATTGATATTTATTGTTAAAAATGAGATTTATAACAATTAATACGTTATTTTATCTAAATAATAATGATAACTTTTATTTGCAAAAACTTTGTTACCATTTTTCAGTACATCGTAATATCAACTAAAATAGTAACTTTGTGAAATCGCAACATGTTAAATGAAATATTGATTGAAATGAAAAATAATGGTTTATAAATGATAAATTTTACATGCTAATTATTGTTGGAAAAATTTAGATAAAAAATGTTTGAAAAAAAAAACATTACTTAATACAATTAGTATTCTTAAAGTAATGAAAAAAGTATATTAGTAATACTTTTTTTAGAAAAGAATTAGCAACACTTTGTAATGGGTTCATACCCAAAACCCTTTTTGGCCCAAATAGAAGAAATAAGATTGAGAAACATATACGTACAATTCTCTTTTTTCATTTTCTTCCCCATAAGCAGAAACACAAAACTCCTTCCTTCAAACCCTTGCTAGTTTAATCCTCAAAAATCAATCTAAAATTAGAGGGCTTAGGGTTAATTCAAGCATATTGGAAAGGTAATCTCTTCCACTTAATTGTGTATCTATTTGATTGATCAATTTCAGTTTTTGTTTTTGGTTGTAATAAAATTCTCCCCAATCTTTGAAACTAACCTAGGGTTGATTGCTGAAAGACATTGGCCTAAGAGAATCCAAGTTCTTAGCCTCAATTCAAATTTAATTAGATGAGATAATCTCACACTTCTAGACTAGAAATGAATGTTTGTCGCAGTTTGTTGTTTGAATGATTTCGTTGTGAAATTGATCTCAATCTCTTATGGTATTCACAACTTTTGCTATTCAAATTATTGGCTGTTGAAACCCACACCTATGATCATGATTTGCATCAAATTATACATGTTTAGTTGCTTGCATAATAGCTTATCCGGTCAAGTAGATGTCCAGGTTCAATTATGAGAAAAACACCATAAATAGGCATTCAGAGCACCACAACATTGCTTGGGCCTTAGCCCAGGTCATGCCAATTTAGGCTTCGTTTGCGCCCGTTTGCTGCTTTATTCGTCCGTTCGATTGCTTGAACCTATTTGATTGATTTGGATGCAGTTTATTCCGATTTCAATGCTATTCCCAGATTTTAATTTATGAATTCATCTTGGATTTTCAATTTCATAGACATGCTCTATAAATGCATAAGGTTGCACACAAGTTTTATCGCATGCTTAATTAGAGCTTTAATAAGGCTGATTTCCGATTTGGATCATTTCATCGAAATCCTTCCTGTAACGACCCTAATTTTGATTAACATTATTTAGGACATTTAATTAGATAAATTAAATTAAATGATGTAAATGGTTAAGGGAATTGAGATTTGTCTAATTAGAAGGCAGTCGTGCCAAATAAACAATGAACAAAAGGGGATTAAAATGAAATAAGTAAGGGTAATAGATAAGAGCAAAATAGGAATAGGTTATATTCTTATACCCTAAACCTTATTCACTCTCATTTTACACGTTCACAAGCAGAAAAAACTAAATCAAGTAAGGCCGACCACCATTAGGAGAAAGCAAGAGGAAGATAAGCTAAAATCAAGAAGAAGAAGCTTAATCAATTTAATTCAAGAGCAAATCTCAACTCCTTAACAACAAGCTAAGATGAATAATAGGTTACATCTCATTTTTATGATTTTCGGTTTTTAGATGAGATCCGAATTTATTTTGCAAGTGATTTGTCATGTTTTGATTGTTTAAATGATTAGATATGCTTGTTGATGATTTATGCTATTTCATATAGATTTTATAATAAGGATTAACTTGGAAAACCTATTAAATGACATCCAAATACCTTGCAATTTTAATATAACGTTGGAAATATTATATTAGAGATGGATTTCAATTTTCATAATTTTTTGAATTATTGTGGATTTATTATGAATTTTCTGATGAATAAAATGGTTACATTGGGTTTAAATTAGTTACGACTATTATATGTTAGCTTTGGGTTAGATATTTATATATGTTAGAAAACATATTAAAAGTGATTTATGGGAATTTTTGTAGAATTTTCCTAAGTGTTTTAATAAGTATATAAAATTATTTAAGGCATGGGACTTAAATTTTTATATGTTTATAAAAGGAGAAGGGGCAATTTGTAAATGTTTTAAATTGTTAATCTCTAAAATTCGGCAGCATTTTTAGAAAAGATTTTGAAAAAGAATTGGCAACAATCATATGTTGACAAACAAAGCAAATTAGTTGGAAAGAAATTACTTTATAAAGTTAAAAATCGATTTTATAGGGTTTTACTGCTTCGCCACTTATAGCAGCACCTTGCGACCTCATACCGCCGCCTTCATCTAAGTTGAAACCAATACACATGGTATCAGCTTTGGTACGTAGTGGATTGGAGCTAGACGAAAGGTATGGAGTCGAAACAGGGCTTTCGAAGGGGTTGAAGTAGCTTCTGAAAACTTAGAACTAATTTGGTTGTAAATGAGGCTTTCGAATGAGATAGCTTTCGACTTGGTCAATTGTTTTAAAGAAAGGAGCTTTCGAAAGGGGTTGCTGCCTTTGTTTAAAAAAAAGAAGCTTTCGAAGGGGTTGAAACTCTTGCTGCCGCATTCTACCTTTCGAAGTAATACTTTCGAAAGGGTTCTTTTGTTTTAAAACCCTGAAGCCACTTCTCCAATGCTTTCGAAGGGGTTGGTTTCAACACCATCCACTTCTTTCGTTTAGGAAAATGCTTTCGAAAGAGATACTTTTGTCCCAGTTCTTTTAAGACCCTTTTTATATTTTGAAATTTTAACCCAAAGGTTTCGAAAGGAATGGTTTTAAAGGTTTTGAAACTAAGTTCCACGCATTTTTACTTGAACCCAATGCTTTCGAAAGGTTTGTTTTAAGTAAAGGACTTTAATGCTTTCGAAAGGTATCAAATGAAGGTTTCGAAGGGGAGGTTCCCCAATGTTTTCGAGAGGTTTACTTTAGTAATTGAATGGAAGGTTTCCAATGCTTTCGAAAGGCAAGTTTGAAATGTTTTAAAAGAGGATGTCTAAGGTTTTATAAGGCTTTCGAAAGGACACTTTCAATGGTTTCGAAAGGTCTTTTATTAAAGGTTTCGAAAGATATGCTTTGGCCTTTCGGCCTAGTGTTTCAAGATTAGGTAGTTAACTTGTTTCGAAAGGGGTACTTTAAACAGTTTCGATAGAGATTGTTTAAAGCTTTTAAACGAGGGTTTCGAAAGTTTTCATCAACAATGTTTTGAGTAAAGCATATATCATGGGAAATACATTTGAGTAAAGAAAATAGTATGTTTTCCTTGTTTAATTATGATTTAAAGGGTTAAATCAATTTGAAAGATGGTTTCAAGGAAAATTTGAAGGGTAGTTAACCCTAAGTAAATGACTCGGATATTTAATTACCAAATGGGACTGGTGTAAAGTCGCGCTCTATACATTAGTTATAGCCTCTAGCTAATTTAGTCCAAAATTCTAGTGTGTAGGGCTTAGTCACAAGTAAGACTTAAATGATGTTAGGCTATTGATGAGCTCGCAAAACTATTAGGATCAATTGACCCTAGGAGAAGTAAGTTAAGAACAGACTGTCCAAAAGTGTGTCTAACAGATGTTAGAATATTTATTTTGCATGGTAGGCCCGAGTCAGCCAATGGTTAGTAGTTAGCCAAAATATTTTTATTTTTATCTTAATAATAAAATTATTTTCCATATAATTCATTAAATTATAATTTTCCCCACATTATTCTTATATTAACAAATATAAGATTTAATTTACACAAAAGGACATTTTATGAAATATCCAATTTAATAAATCCCAAATCTATTTCAGTTTGATGATTAACATTTAAATTTCCAAAATTTATCTTAAAATTAATTAAGATAATACTAAGTTATATTTTAGATTTAATGTCAAGTAATCTCGACCAAGGTTGTTACAGTAATCCTACTCCGATCTTAAAATAATGGGATCTCGAGCTATCCCTAAAAGCTACAAGAATCTCGTCCTACTTAATCGAGTACAAGAGAGTGGTAATAAATAAATAGAGACAAAACGTAAGTCAGACTTAAAGCTTGGTGTGAAGGTAAATAATCTCAAACTACTATATATGAAATCAATATATTCATAAGTGACAACGGTAAAGATAAGGGTATATTACTAATGATATACCTCAACCTGTTCTTCACCTACAGCCAACGCGTTAGCAAAGCTAATATAATGTGATCAGCACATAATAAAATACTATGATAAAGATAGCCCAATACACAAATAAGGGTGTAACACAAATATCATAATATAGATTTACAACACAATGGTATATGCCAAATAGTATGTGTGTGATTATTCCCACAATTTATGACGACTAGAGTCTGGGATGGACATCCATCATGATCCAATGATTCCCGTCGGGGCTTCAAAATAAATAGAGTCAGTACCTTAGTGTACTATAGACCCTAAGCCACATCCTCAGTGATGAATCTCATGTAGATTTCACCATAACCCTTCAGTGAGCACAGGTGATATATGACCTCCTATATTCACATGAAACTTATATGGATCTCAATGTACCCGTCAGTGACCATAAATGATATGTGATCCACTCGTAGATAATTGTCATCATCTCCTTCTTCTTAGTCAACAAGGATTTCTTATTAAATTCACATTACATCTCAACAAAAGAGAACGATGGGTGTGTCCCATGTAGTACACCATCGGGATCCACAAAGGAACACCAAAGTTGTAAAACGTCACGTAGCGCACATGTGTAACCCAAATGAGCACAATATCTCATTACCATCTCAATGTTGCAATGTCATGCGAAAGCACCTCAACATCAACTCCAACTATCGCCTGAAGTTGCCCGGGTGAAAGGGATTTCGGTCTAGAGCAAAGTGCTCTGGATCTCAGTTTAATTGCCCAGTTCAAATGCCAACCGGTTGACCGGTATTGCACGAAATGGGCAATGAAGCCCAGTTCGGAGCACTTATCGATGTCGGTTCGTACGCTGTCTCCTTGCCGCTTCCTCCCCGCCTCCTTTAGTAAGCCACCTACTCCTCCTTCTATGTCACCTTCGTCACACGGTTGAAGTATGATGTCGATTACTTGTGTGTTTGGTTTAGCTTTATAAAGTGTTCAATTATAATTCACGTCGTCACGAATTCGTTTCCGTTCATTTAGCCATTGGATCACGACCACGTGCTTTCGGCAACTCAAACTCTAAACATCGTGCCAAGTGTGTATAAATGCATTCAAATGCCCCATACACACATACATACTTATATGTATAAAGTTTCAAGTTCATTTCTTATGTTTTCTTCAAAATATTTATTTTTCTCAATAAACTCTTTATATTTTGATTCTAACCTTTATGAACATCTCATATATATAATCACACACTTTTTATCTTTTTATTTCATTTATTAAGTATAGAGTCTTATCATTTAATATATCCACTATATATAGCGAATCAACAAACAATCAATCTAAAATATTAAATAATCAACCATAATTCCTACCATTCAACAATCAAACACTACAGTACTTAAGCAATCAATCTACTATTTCCAAATAATTTATCATCCATTCAATTTATATTCAAATTTCAAAATTCAAGCATTTTCATTAAAAATTCATAATTCTTACAAATCATGTTATAAAATTCCCAAATAAGTTTTATAAAATCATATATTCATCATTTCATAACTTCACGTTAATTTATTTCTTCATTTAATTAGCGATCTAAGCCCTAAGCGCTTACTAACTTTCTTAAATCACTAACATAAATCTTCAAGTTAGTTCTTTTAGTGTACAATCAAATTTAGTATACTCATACAAGTTCAATGAAGCAACATTCAACATCTTAACCGCTTCCAGCTTCATTCAACAAATCATAAATCCAAATAAATCAAAATAAATTCCATTTAAATATAGGAGCATTCCAACTCACCTTCCTAAGAAGAGGAAACAAAAAAATCAAGGAAAGTCAACCTTTTGATTCTCTTGAAAAATTGGATGAAGCTCTCTTCTTCAAATAAATCTCCAAGATGGATTGGGTTGACACTCCTTACTCTAATTAGAATTACGGTGATTTTATATTTGATTTTTGGAATTTTATTGCGGTTTGTAGAGATGGATTTAGGGTTAGGCTTTGTGTGAGAATAGGTTTGTGAGTGTTTTGAGATTGAATGGTAAATGAAAGTGAATGAAGAGAGAGAGAGGAGGAGGGAAAGTAAATATAAAGACCCAAATTTTAGCTAAGTATAACTTTCCTCTTTTTCTACAAAAACACCATTCATCGCTCAAAATTTCAATTCCAAACTCAAAACATATCGAAGCTTATACTCATTCAAATTTAGGATGCCATTCCTTACTCAACGGGACTATCCATAGGTCCAAATACCAACATCGCGGGTCCTAATTCCAACATTTGCAAAAGTTGAGTATTTCACCTTCCCACCGATAAACTACTTTAATTAAATAAAATTCCAAATTAAATCCTCGGTACTCAAATCACAAGTTGTTACACTTACTATGCTAAGTCTATGCATTTGGCTTAACAATCTCGATTTAATATTTTGGGTTAACAATCCCAATATAATCCTTTGGGTTAACAATTTCAATATAATCTTTTCCCCAGTGCACGTGTCCTACACTTTCTATCATTACACAAGTAGCATTCAAGAGCAGATTAACGATTCCAACTATTTGTAGGATTAACAATTCCTACTACGATGGATTTCTCCACGTCCCCTTCTAGCTCTTACCAATAGGTGGTTATGACCAGCTATAAATGATAAGAGCTTTTAATTACGAACTAATCGCTTGCCGCATTGTGTGTCACGTTCACCAACTTTATGAAGTAGGAGTCACTAAATGTGATATGCTTCCAACTTTCTGCATGACTACATTCGGCTTTGTGAACTCTCGAAAAATAAGGAAGTGGCAACAAGTTTCCTCCGATCCTTTCTACTTGGCGTGTACTAGGTCAATGTTCAATCTAGGCAGGCTAAAATAATTCAAACGTCTAAAAATATTTCAAATGTCCAATCCTCATGTATAAAACTTCTTTTCCAAGTATTCAGATATTTGGTGCCTTTTTTTGACGTCTAACTTTGATTCCAGATGTTTGAAAAAGAATTCGGACATCTGGATTGAGTAAGTTTTGAACAATTTTCTCTCGGTTTTGGATAGTCTAAAATTCAGAATTCTGAAAATGATTTCAGATGTCTAATTAACCTTTTAGACATTTGGTTTCCTATTTTCTAGATTTGATAAATTCTGCTTATTTTATTTATTTCATCCGTCTACTTCACGTATTCGATTATACATGCAAGTTCAATTCTTATAAAGGTCCAGCTATAATTTTCACTATTGTTTATACACAATTCCAAGTAACATCATTTCATCGATCGTATATCACATTTTATTTAATTTCCTACATTTTAAATCGATTACCTATATGTGCTCCAACAAATTTCATATGTATATTCCAGAATCAATAGGGTTAATTCCTAGCTATATTTAGGGAATATATTTATTTACTTTTCATCTATCAATATTAAGTCAAACTTTTATACAAAAATCATATTTATATAGCTAATGCAATTCCAATTCAAATTACCCTTCCCTCCACTTTATAGTGATTATTATACAAATTTATCAACTAGGGTTTACTAGTTCTTTCCAATTCATAGGTATTTTTGAATAAAACATTGATTCAATATAAGAAATCATATTTTCAATTCTAATAAGGGTATAAATGAAAATCAACATTTATTTACAACATAAACATTTCGTTGATAAATCTACTCACCATGTATGGTCATTTATAGAAATTCCTTTTTGAATTTGTTGCTCCTTTCCTTTGCCTAGTTGCTGATTTCGTTTCTCCTTCCTTTAAGTCTTTCACTCTTTGATTCATTTGTTTCCTTCTCTCTTTATTTTGATTTTTTTGTTTTATTTTTGTTTAGAATTCTAGAAAAGAAAAGAAATTTCTATTTCAATTTGAGAAGTTTCTGAAGAGAAAGAAGTGGAAAAGTATGTACAGATTTAGGGGGCCGACTGCTAGGGTTTAAAATAAGGAGTGAGGGTTAGGGTCTTATTCATAGTTGAAAACCATGGTTATGATTTCAAAACCCGAAATTCATTTTCACGGAAATGTCATTGGGTCTAATTTCCGCCGATTTCTTTTATCAAATTTAACAAGTTATATAGGCTTTTTATCTATAAACGACATTTATAATGCAATGGAATATGTCTCGTGGCCAAATTTCAAAGTTTGTGAAAATTTATAATTTTATCCTTTTACATTAAATTACATTTCTACCCCTTCTTATAATTAAATTTACTATTTAAATTTTTTTAAGTGTTACATTTTCCCCCCTAAAAAGGATTTCGCACCCTAAATCTTCCAGGACTAAAAATTGTATATTGCTCATACAACCAATATCTACAGCCATTTGCAAAAGTTTTCCTTAGTTTCAACTTCCTAATGTAGCATGTACATATAGGTACAGAATGCACATGAACGTATAAGTAATATAAAATTAGGCGATCTCCTAAATTAGTCGACTTCTTGATATGCAAGTGCTTATGCCATGTATCCAAAATGTACGCAATATCCTATATACTTGCTATTCTATATGGATGAGAAACCATTCAATACATTTGCAAAAATGCGATAACAATCTTGCATATAACTGATAAAATAAAAAGGATAAGGTGACATATGTCGTAGGTTAACATGAACATATCGACCCATATGTGCAATCCTGACTAATAAAATACATCCGTTAGCAACCATCGTCTAAAACATATCCTAGTGACATATTCACTACCATGCCTAGCATCCAAACATTTAAACCTATGGAATATACTAAGCTAAATACTATGCATATAAGTAATTATACGAAATAAATTGGAGACATACCAAAAAAGCGCTCCAAATGGCTAGCTTGGATTTTCTCCTCGGGCTTATACGTACCCTCAGCTGGATCGTCTACTACCTGGACTCTAACCAGTCTAATTACTTTTTTATAAAGTCACTTTGTCCCATGCTCAACAATATGAGTAGGTGCACGATGAACAAATGACCCTCTCCCCACTTCGACTTCCTTCAACTGATTTGGCTCAACAATAGTAGCTTAATCATATAAACACTTTTGCAAGTGGGACACAGTGAAAATATTTTGAACTCTTACTAAGTTTTCCGGAAGCTCCACTCTTTTAGCAAACTTCCCAACTCTCTCAAAAATATGAAAAGGCCCTACAAACATTGGTGCTAACTTTCCCGAACTACCAAACCACATAACGTGTCTAACCGGCGAGACCTTCACAAAGACCATGTTTCCTACCATGAACTCCTATTCCATGCGTCTCCATGCAACATTTGCTTTCTGCCTATCTTATGCAAAATTCATTCTCATACGAAACATGTCTACTTTCTCCAAAGTTTCCTTAATCATTTCTGGTTCAAGAATGATTCCATTTGTAATATCCCATCAATAAGATGAAGATTTTCACGGACTCCAGTACAATGCCTTGAATAGTGCCATCCCAATACTTGTCTAATTTCTATTATTATATCTAAACTCTACTAAGGTAAGAAATTCTCCCAAGAACCTCCAAAGTATAAGATACACATTCACAACAAGTCTTCCAATACCTAATTCAGTCCCTCGATCTTCCTATTCGTTCATGGATGATTTACGACATAAGGTCCTCAAATTTTGTTCAGTTCGAAAGGCCTATCGAAGACTACTCCAAAATTCCTAGTGAAAAGTGGATCTCTATCACTAACGATGCTAGAAGGAATTCCATGTGACCGAACTATCTCCTTTGCAAACAAGATCACTAAAGACGCAACTGTCCTCGTTCTTCTGACCGGAATAAAATGAGCACATTTGGTCAGTCGATCGACTATGACCCAGTTACTCTCATTCCCCTTCCTACCGCTAGATAGTCCATCAAAAAAGTTCATAGAGATATTATCCTATTTGCACTATAGAATATCCAGCGGCTGTAATAATCCCCTAGGTTTTTTATGCTCTACCTTCACTCTTTGACAAGTCACACACATGGAAACATACTTCACAACATACTAGGCTAGCAAAATACTGTCTTCATATTATGGTACATTTTGTCACCACTTGGATGAATAGCCATCCTAAAACGATGAGACTCTACTAGTTCCATGTCAATCAACTTCTTAATAAGATGAACACACAAGCTACCATCTCTTCGCAACCATCCTATTGAATCAATGGAATGGAGGTTCAAATGACTCGAGCACTCACCTTTGTCCAACTTCTCAAAAATAGATAATAACTCTGTGTCTTACTTCTGGCTTGAACTAATAAAGTCCATAAGTGATGGCTAAACATCTAGAACTTCCAACAACTATGGTGCAACATCTGATGAAGATCGAAAATCAAATGCAGAAATGAACTCCAAGTGCTTGCATTATAAAAGCATAAGGTTTAACATCGCATGCTTCTTACTCAAGGCATCGGCTACAACATTACCCTTGCCTAGACTATAAGAGAGACTGAAGTCATAAGACACCAAGAACTCCATCCACCTCTGTTGTCCTAAATTCAAGTATTTTGAGAGAAAAAGTACTTCGAAGGCTTATGATATGTGAATAGCTCAAATCGCTCCCCTAAAAGATAATGCCTCCATGATTTGAGGGTGAAGACAATAGCTACCAACTCAAGATCATGGGTTGAACAGTTTCTCTCGTGTACTTCCAATTATTGACTTGCTAACAAACAACTCTACCTTCCTGCATCAACACAGCACCCAATCCCCTATCACAAGCATCATTATATACCATGAAAACCTTCGAACCATCAGGGAGTACAAAAGCAGGTGCACTAGTCAACAATTCCTTTAACTTAATGAAAAGAATTTCACATTATAAGATCCACGAAAAAAATGAATTCTTCTTGGTAAGGCGAGTCAATGGTATAGAAATCTCAACGAAGCCCTTAATGAACTTTCTATAATAATAGCCAGCCAAAACAAGAAAACTTCTCTCCTCCATAACATTCTTCAGTACATGCTAATCTTGTACTGCATCAACTTTACTAGGATCGATTAATAATCCATGTTCTAAGACAATATGTCCTAGAAAGTGAACCTCCTTGCACCAAAAGTAACATTTGAAAATTTTCACCTTCGGCTTATGCTTGCGGAGGGTGTGGAGCAATGCAACTCATGATCTTTCTACTTTATTTAGTAGACAAATATACCATCAACGAATACCACCATGAACTTATTTAGAAAGCCTCTAAATACTTGATTCATGAGGTGGACGAAATACGTCGATGCATTGGTTAGTGCAAATGGCATAACTAATCACTCATAAAGTCCATTAGATGTACGAAAAGCGGTCTTCTAAATACTATCCTTAGACATACGCAACTGATTGAATCTGGTTGCCAAGTGAAGCCGAGAGAATACTTTTGTTCCATGTGACTGATCAAAGAGAAAGTTTGTATGGGGTAGTGGATGATGATTTTTCTATGTCATCTTATTCAATTCACGATAATTGACGCAAAGCCTTAAAGAGCCATCCACTTTAGTAGTAAAGACAACCGGTCCTCCCCACTCCAAAATACTTCCTCGAATAAGGTCTTTCTGTAATAATTCATTAACTTGCTTATTCAGCTTGTGTCTTTCTCTGGGAGCCATATGCCTAAGGGGTAAGACAACAGGTCCATCAATCTCTTTAAGATAAATTATAAATTTGATTTTCCTATGAGGAGGAAGACCATAAACTATGGAAAAGGCATATGGGTAATCTTGAACTATAGACACAAAAACCAACTCATCATGTGAAGAGTCAGGGGAATATAGGTAACTTAACACAACTTAACTTCTAGGGTCATAGTAAATCTCAAGGCTATGCCCACTACAAGTACCCAAATGAACACCTTCCTATCACAATACAGTACTGCTCCATACATAGCCATCTAGTCCATTTCCAAAATTAAACTACACCCATAAAATCCTAGTACAAAAGCATCGCTATCGAATTCGATACCCAAAATATACAACTTCAAATCCTTACAAATCATGGATAAATGAATCGATCCTCCAGCAAGGTTTGATACAATAAGAAGGTCTGTAACTATACTAGTCTCTAAGTGCAATTAATCTACTAGTTTACTCTAAATAAAAGAGTGTGATGCTCCGGCGTCAAATAAAGTGGAATGGATAAATCAGAAAGAGTTTGCACACCTTCGCTGACAACTTTTTCCCATTATCCATGGTGGGAGCGGAGCTTGATCTAGGCATAGCATTTAGTGCATATGCCGAAACCACCAAGGTAGAAATCTTAGACAAGTTTGGACACTCCTTCATGTGACCCAATTGGGTGCATTTGTGTTTGTGGTATTTGATCTTTGTTAAATTCATCTTATAGTCCCTAGCCAAGTGCCCTTTTATATTGCACCTTTACACCTCAGCTCGTGCTTCATTATCTCGTCTTCAGCTCCCATTCCACCTTTACGTCGATTCTACTGAATTGGCTTCCCTTTTACTTTCTTAGGTCCATCTTTAACGACTAAATTTAACATTGCCATCTCCACCGAGCTTTTAAAAGCAGCTCTTATAGGTACATGACTCAAAGCAATATCCCTTAAAGATGGATTGAACCATTGAGCAAACTTCATTGCCTTTTCGTTGGTGTACTTATAAGGTCTAAGCCATTCTTTACTAGTCGATTAAATTGATTAACATACTTCTTGACACTGCGGTCACCTTGATCCAAATGAATGAACTTCTCTAGCTCCATTCCCCATTCATCCTTTGAGATAAATTTAGTCTCAAAGTGTCTTCTAAAATCAGTACAAGCAATACCAGCCTCGGTTGTTTCCGCAATACTAATCTTTCACTAGTTCTAGGCCTCTCCTTGAAGTGACATGAAGCTAATTATCTCTTCACTGCATCCTCCACCCCCATCATAGTAAAAATCATATTAGAATTCCTTAGCTATACACATGGCTCAACAAATGACTCAATCCCATAATAATCCTAACACCTAGAGTTTGGAAGTCCCGACATAGCTTGGGGAAATCCAAAGTAGGTGGAAGAGCTGGGGCTACACCTTGGGCTTGCACTGCGGGTCCTCCATTGGGTATGAGTTCAGTATGGCCTTTTACTTGAAGGTATCAACGGAATTATGTCAGAAGGTTCACATGCGGCTCAGCTGCTTCACCAGAAATATTTCCAGTTTGATTGCTCATTTCCACCTATCTGTAAATAGGAATTATTAGCATCTTTCCACAGACGGTGTTAATCATTATTGGAACATTAGGGCGTTTGTGTTATACTTTTTTATGTATATAACAATATTTTTGATAAATGTACAAGTACATTCTCTCAATACATGCAGGATCCCTACAGAATCTTGAACCTAAGTTTTGATACCAATTGTAACAACTCCCACCTCCAGACACACTGGTCCAAAGCCCAAATTGGTAAGTGAACTCGCGTCGTTCCAAGGAATACAGCTTGTTAGGTTTTTAGAACATTTTATGGTATAGAAACAACTATGAACTTAGAACATTTTACACATTCAGATCTCATAGTGGAAAGAATGAAAAACAAATAGTGAAAATAACCAATCAGATAATAGTCTTAATATAAACGTGGTACATAAAACAATGTCTCCAAATAATAATACATGGAGTCTGGTAGATAGGAATAACATAATATGAAATAAAGTACATGGAGAGTAACTATATATAGATATAACTCCAGAGGGCCAAGCCTTAGTCTCCACATATTGTTCCCTAGCAAAATCACCTACTATCGTGTCCTCCTATAATAGAGATAAAGAGGGAGAAATAGAAGGGGTCAGACAAAGTCTGGTGAGTGAATTATATCACTAGTAGTATGGTATGGACAAGCAGTTAAAGTTTAGTTATGACCAACACCTAAGATTGTTCTTTACGGTGTGTTCTTTATACATAAGTGTTTGACGATGAATTTTCTATCGATTAGAAAATCGTCGAAAAAATATAATCGTTACAAAACCGCAAGCGCATGGCATACAATTGTAGTATGCATGCGAGTATGGGTCGATCCACGGAGAAAGCAGAAATTTTAATATTAGTCAATCAAATTAGCCCAAAGTTTTTGAAATTGTTTTAAACTAGAAAATTGTAGAAATTAAACTAGAGCAAAAGTGACTAAAAGTATGATATTAAGGAGCAACGTAGAGGCAAATCTACATCCAATCATTCATATAAACCAACTAATCTCTCATTATAATATTATGTAGAAATGATAGATGTGATTATTATAAGTATGATTTATTTGTGCTATTAATTAGCACAAATTAAACCAACAAACTCTAACACGCCATTCAAACTCACTTGTCAATTCTCATGAAAATGACATGAAATTAAAAATAAAATATATTTTAAGCATGATCTATTTACTATGCATTTGTAACATAGACCATCAAATTTTGATTCTAGTTTGACTTTCATCATCAAAACTACTTGGGCAAATGATCAAATAGTTTATATTATATTGGATTAAGTATAGCCTATTTGAGATGTCAACATAGACTATCAAATTCTCTAAAAGAAAAATATAAACCACCATCATTTATAATTTCCATTAATCACAAAAGAGAGATCACAAATGAAATTATTATATTGATTTGATATGCTTCATGAGAGCTTCATTACCCCTAAATTGAAGGGTTTAGATACTAATATTTGAATACATCTTAACATAAATGATTTCAACATAAAAAAACAAGAAAAATGAGAGCTAATTAAAAGAAAAGAGTGCTAACTACTTGCATGAAATAAAACTAAACTAATTGCACGAATCAAATCTATGCTACTAACATGAAATAAGAGGAGCATAAAGTAAATAAGAGAGCATAAAATAAAATAGCAATAAAAGAAAGCATGAAATAGAAATGCATGAAAGTAAAGAGCAAGGCTAAGAAGCCATTAAAGAGACATTTTATTTATCATTGATTTGTAGCTACAGTATTGCATGAAAGGAAGACGATGGTTACATGAAACATAAGGGGTATTTATACAAGCTTAAAACCCTAATTAATTTTTAGGGGACTACCAAAATTGCCCTTGAGATAGTGTAACCTCCAACTAATCATTAGGGAATTAATTAAAACCCACTCACATGCCTTTAAGTCTCCATTAGTATGTGCATGTGATTTTAATCATGTACCATTAGTTAGTGGGTATGTGAGCTCCTCCATGTTGTATGAATTCTTTTATTTCCTTTCTTTCTTAACTTTCAACATATGTACATGCATACATCCTTGAAACCTCTTTATATTTTCACTCCATTTCCTAAAAATAAAAATAAAAATGTGCAAATAAATTTTCTCAAAATTAATTCATACACAAATTACCATTTTGCCCCCAAATGAAGATGAATTAATGATGATTTGAAAACAAATTAAATTTTGGTTTAACATGTAAAATACCCTAATATGCTTATTTATTTAAATAAATGAAGATTAAATATGGAAGTAAAAATATACACTTTTACATGCACATCAAATACCCCCACACTTATTTTTTTATTCATCCTCGAATAAACTAAAACTAGGATAAATCCGTTTATGTAGTAAACATGATTGCATTGAGCATATGCAACTAGCCGTTAAACCTCTAGGTATCCCTAGTAAGACAAGTGTTGTCTCATGATGGTTTTTAGTAGTTACTACTCACAAAATCCAAATGCGATATGCAAATTCTAATGCGACTACACGATGCAAGTTTTCAAAATTTTTTACAAATGACGAATTTACTTTTAAATTGACATGAGTAAGTTAAATATAAGTTTTGGTCATTATCAAGAATTTTTAGTCCATTTACTCAACAAAACTTCTAACAAAAATTAAGTTATCATCACAATTAGACTCTAGTTTGGCTATTTGTTTCAGTTGATAACATCATGCAACTATGAAAGGGATCCTTTAGTTGATTATCAAAGTTTTGCAAAGTTGCATTTTTATTTCTTTTGAATAACAAGTCGAATCAAATAAGTGAAAATAGTGCTTGGATTTCAATTGCTTGCTCTCTCTAATTTGAAAAATATTAACATTATTATTTACACACCTATCTCAAATAAACTGAGGCCAGATATACCGATCATGCACTACCTTTCGGGCTTACGTGAGAAGGGTACAGAGCATGGCGAGTGTACACATTTGCATATAAAAACATGACTCTAGGTATTTATTATTATTATTTTAATTTTATTTACATACACCTAGCTCAGGTAAACTGAGACCAGATATACCGATCATGCACTGCCTTTTAGGCTTACGTAAGAAGGGCACAGAGCATGACGAGTGTACACACTTACATGTGAACACATGACTCTAGGTGTTTCTTATTTTTATAAAAACATTTTTTTGAAAAGAGAGAATTATGCAAAATCATCTTAGCACCGGTTAACTTAGAAGATCAAAAATGTTATCCCTTTACTTTAAATCAACCACTCTTTTAAACAAAGTTTATATTTAGGATATACTTCATAATTTTCTCTCATGAACCTTCCTATATACTAGTTAAACCATAGTTAATTGTACCCAGACTTTTATTTTTATTTTTGTTGGGACAAGTAGATTTTCAAAAATTTCAGTTTAATAACCAAAAACGTATACTTACCATATCGTGTTTCTTCAAAAGTAAATCAATATGCTAAAAGGAAAATCTTGTTTTGGAAATTTTGCTTTTGTTTTTGGAAAGAAGATGAAAAAAATAAACCATGAAAATCAAAATGAACATGAGACTCCTTCCCCCACACTTGATTTTGATTGTGTCCCCATAGTCAATATATGCTGTAATGAGTGTAACAGAGAAAAATATGTACATGTTTATAAGGGAGGGTTAAAATTTCTTACTAGACATAGTGTGGCTCATGAAGAATCATGAGCTTCTCTTTTCAATCACTCGCCAACTCCATGTAAGGTTTTAAATGATGACCATTGACTTTAAAAATCAATCCATCCCTAGGGTTTTCTATTTCTATGGCACCGTATGGAAAAACGGTACGTACCACATATGGTCCTGTCCACCTTGATTTTAATTTCCCAGGGAAAAAATGAAGTCGAGAGTCATACAAAAGAACCTTTTGATTTGGCGAAAATGATTTCCTTAGGGTTGACTTGTCATGAAAAGCTTATGTTTTTTCTTTGTAAATTTTCTTATTCTCATATGCATCGTTCCTAATATCCTCTAATTCATTGAGTTGCAATTTCCTGTTTTTGCCTGCTTTTTCAAGATCAAAGTTTATGTTCATAATTGCCCACAACGCTTTATGTTCAAGTTCGACGAGTAAATGGCATGCTTTACCTTAAACTAAACTAAAAGGAGACATCCCAAGGTTAGTTTTATACGCAGTTCTGTAAGCCCAAAGTGCATCTATCACATTTTGTGACCAATCTTTTCAATTTTTATTTGCAGTTTTCTCCAAAATTTACTTGATTCGGCAATTTGAAACTTCAACTTGACCACAAGTTGGAGGATGATAAGTAGTGGCTAACTTGTGGGTTATCGAGTATTTCGTCATTAGAGTTTCCAATGATCGATTATAGAAATGGGTTCAATTATTGCTTATTATTGTGCGAGGTGTTCCAAACCTCGAAACGATGTTTTATTTTATGAAATTCACAACAACCTTGTGGTCATTTGTTTTACAAGGAATGGCTTCAACCCATTTAGAGACGTAATCAACAGCAAAAAGAATGTATAGATTTATGAAAGAGTTGGGAAACGATCCCATAAAGTCAATACCCCAAACGTCAAAAATTTTGATCGTAAGAATGGTGTTCAAAGGCATCATGTTTTGTCGAGAGATTTTTCCTAACATTTGGCAGCGGTCATAAGTTTTACGGAACTCGAATGCTTCTTTGAAAAGCATAGGCCAGTAAAAATTGCATTGAAGCACCTTTTTCGCTGTTTTCTTCGGACCGAAGTGACCACAAAAGCTTGGTCATGACCAAACGAAAGACACTCTTAATTTCGCAATCTGGAATGCAATGACGAATTATTTGGTTGGAACAATACTTAAACAAGTATGGATCATCGCAATAGAAGTACTTGATTTGGGAAAGAAATTTATATTTATTTTGTTTTGACCAAAATGAAGGAGTTTCCTTAGTGAATAAATAGTTCACTATATTGGCATACCATGGATCGATGGAAACGGAAAGGAGTTGTTCATCAGGAAAGTTATCGTTGATTGGTAAAGAAGGTGGTGCATTTGGAAGACGCGACAGATGATCAAAAATGACGTTATCAGATCCTTTTTGTCTTTGATCGTAAGGTCAAATTCTTTGAGTAATAAGATCCAACGGATCGAACGAGACTTAGTATCCTTTTTAGCGAAAGGTACCCAAGAGCGGAGTGATCAGTATAAACCGTAATGTGTGAGCCAATCAAATAAGGTCGGAACTTTTCGAGTGCCAAAACTACTGCTAGAATATCTTTTTCGATGGTTGTGTAATCGAGTTGAGCATCGTTTAGAGTTATACTAGCGTAGTAGATGGCGTGAAGAATTTTTTTGATGCGTTGTCCTAAGATAGCACCAACCGCGAAGTTAGAAGCGTCACACATTATTTAAAAAGTAAGATCCCAATTGGGTGAGCAAATGATGGGGGCGGAAATGAGTTCATTTTTGAGATGTTCGAAAGTAGAGACACAATTATAATTAAAGTCAAACGGAACGTCTTTTCCAAGAAGAGTTGTTAGAGGTCGAGTGATTTTACTAAAGTCTTTCACAAAGCGTTGATAAAAACCAGCGTGTCCAAGAAATGAACGAATGTTCTTGACTGATTTGGGAATGGGTAGATTCTCAATTACGTCAACTTTTGCTTTATCCACCTCAATGCCTTTGTTTGAAATGACATGCCCGAGGACAATGCCGTGTTTGACCATAGAATGGCATTTCTCCTAGTTTAAAGTTAAGTGTTTGTTCTTGCATCAATTTAGAACCAACTCAAGATGGTGTAAGCACTCGGAAAAAGAGTTTCCAAAGATGGAAAAATCATCCCTTAACACTTCTAGAAAGCATTCGATCATGTCGGAAAAAATGATGCTGACCATGCATCTATGGAAAGTAGCAGGATCGTTGCAAAGGCTAAATGGCGTACGTCGATATGCAAAGGTGCCAAAGGGACACGTGAAAATCGTTTTCTCTTGACCTTCGGGAGTGATTGGAATTTGGTTCTAACTGGAATAACCATCAAGGAAGCAATAGAATTCATAGCCGGCTAATCGTTCAAGCATTTGGTCGATGAAAGGAAAATGAAAGTGATCTTTACGTGTTGCAGCATTTAATTTTCAATAATCAATGCAAACATGCCAACCTGTTTGAGTAGGAGTTGGAATGAGTTCATTAGCATCGTTCTTGATAATGGTAAGTCCATACTTTTTAGGCACGACATGAATTAGGCTAACCCAAGAACTATCAAAAATAGGATATATGATTCCATTATCTAGGAGCTTAAGAATTTCGTCTCGAATTTCATCCTTATTTTTGGGTTAAGCCTTCGTTGCGCGTTACGAACAGGCTTGGCTTCGTCAACTAAGTGGATGCGATGTTAAACAAGAGCAGGACTAATTCCCTTTATATCGGTAATTGACCATCTAATTGCCTCTTTGTTTATCAATAGAATTGATATAAGGGAAGCTTTTTGATCAAGAGAAAGAGTTGAAGAAATTATGAAAGGAAACATTTCATTGTCACCTAAGTATGCGTACTTAATGTGATCAGGAAGAGGTTTGAGTTCCAACCTAGGGGGTTGCTCAATCAAAGAATTTGGTTAAAGATCTGACTCAACCATGAAGGGTTCAAATGGAAGCGTGTTTTCAATTTCGTTAGGCTCATCTTGAAACAATTGTTCGTATTCGGTCTCGCATTTGTGGTTAAGGCTGTGCAGTTAAAGCGCTCGGCGGATTCAAAGCGGTGGAGGTGCAAAAAGTCATAGCGGGGATACAGCGAGGATATAGCGGGATATAGCGGATGGCTCTAAAATAGCATATAAAACTCATACTTAATGTTTTTTCAAATATATAAATGGTAATTAAATAAAAAAATATCATTCAATTGAATTATAATTAATACATAAATAATTTTAATTAAAAACATGTGCGAATATACTTTAAATAAACATAAAACTGTTATATAACATAATTGAATTTAGTAGAATATTAGAGTATTTTAGAGTATTTTCATTTCTAAAAATATATTAAAAAATAAATCAAATAAACTAGTTTCATAATTTTTATAATGTATAAATGCAATTTTTCAATTCATTTTATTAATGAAGATATAGCGGAAATAGCGGAATATAGCGGGAATAACGGGATATAGCGGAAATAGCGGGGCTTAAAGCGGAAAGGCAATATTTTGGGGCTATATGGAAAAATCGTAGTGGTAGAAATCCGCTATGAGATATAGTGGGGTTATAGCGGGGTAATAGCGGGGCATTAACTGCACAGGGTTAAGGTCAACTGTTTCATTATCAAAATTTTCTTGAATGGAGATAACTTCCAACGTTTGGTCAAGTGGTTCATTCGATTGATTTTCGAGATTGAAGATGTTAAGATCCAAAGTCATGTTTGCAAAAGAAATTTTCATCGAACTATTTCGATAATTGATTAGAGCACTTGAAGTAGCCAAGAAGGGTCAGCCTAAAATCAATGGAATTTGACTCATTGGATTATTCATGGTTTGCGTTACAAGGACAGTGAAATCGACGGGGAATATGAATTGAGCAATTTTGATGAGTATATTCTCTATTTGTCCCATGGGTTTCTTTATCGAATGATTAGAAAATTAAAGAGTTACTTTCATCGGTTTTAGTTCACCCAAGCCAAGTTGTTGGTAAACTGAATAAGGAATCAAATTGACACTCACACCCAAGTCTAGTAAGCACTTATTAATTGTCTTATCTCCTATTGTGCACGAGATCGTCGGACATCCAGGATCTTTGTATTTTACGGGGATTTATCGAGACAAAACTTCGCTAAGACCGGCAGCTAAGGGAAAATTCTTGGGTACATGAGTGTGTCGTTTCTGAGTACACAAGTCTTTCAAGAATTTAGCGTAAGTAGGGACTTGTTGGACAATATCAAGGAGAGGGATGTTCAGTTTGACTTGTTTGAAAATTTCCAACATCTTTTCCATTTTATCATAGCGTTTCTTGGGTTGAAGGCGATGTGGAAATGGAATTCGATACACAGTAGGTCAGTCTACTTGAGTAGAAGAAGAATTTGGATTGGCATTTGATTTGGTGTTTGGCTCAATGTTTTATTCAGAATCGCTTGTCGTTTTTGAAGTGTCAAGAGGATCTTTCGGTAAATCGTTTGGATTAACAACTGGTTATCAATTTATTTACCACAACACAAAGTCGTGATAGCATTCATTTGGTTCATATTTCTACCTTGTACAACGCAGACTTGATTTGATTTCTTGCTTTGATTTCTAGGATTCCCAACTGGCTGGCTTGGGAATGTGCCCCGTTCACGTTCACTCATAGAGGTGGCTAATTACTCATTTGCATTTCAAGTTTAGCAATCTATTGACTCATATTCCGCATATACGAGGTCAGCAAATTTTGCAAATTGCTATTTGATTGGAGGTTTTGAGTGGTTGCTTTAGCCAAAATTTCAAGACTTTTCTCAAGTGAAGTCAATCGTTTATAGTCTTGGGGAGCAAAATTTTGCTGCGGTTGACTTTGAGACGGACCCGTAAAATTTTGTTGAAAGGGATTGGGCTGAAAGAGAGGATTTGAAGCATTGTTCGGAAATGCTTGAAAGTTGGGATGAACCAAATTCGTATTAGAATTATTTTGGTTCCATGCAAAGTTAGGATGATTTCTCCAACCGGGATTGTACATCGGAGAAAATGGATCATTCTTTACCTTGTTAAAAGCATTGAGTTGTTCTATCGAATTAGGACACTGATCGGGTATGTGGTTCGGATCGTTGCATTTATAATACATTGGTTGGGTAGCTTAGTTCATTTGGTTGGATGGGAAAACATTGTCGAATTTATTGATCATTGCATTGATTTTTGCTTTCAAAGTCGGCGATGATCCTATTGAGTGTGCGCTCGATCGTGAGTAAATGGTTTTTTCGTTAGAAAGTTCCCATTGAGATGGTTTTTCAGCTAGGTTTTTAAGGAATTGCGCCAAGCATCATCATGATATTGGGCGAGAAAATTTCCTTGGCGCATTGATTCAAGCATGGTTCATGAACTATTTTCAAATCCATCATACAAGGTTTGGAAAAGAGTCCATTTTTCAAAATTATGGTGTGGACATTTTATCAAAAGCTCTTTAAAATTTTCAAAGTATTTTCCCAAAGGTTCAGCCCTGAATTGATGAAAATTGGCAATTTCGTTTCGGATTTTAGTTTTTTTTCCAAGTGGTAGAACATTTTTAAGAAAACTTTAATTAATTCATCCCAAGTTTTGATCGAGTTCAAAGGTAACTTGTACAACCATTTTTCAGCATAATCGGTTAGGGCAAATAGAATTAACTGAAGTTTGATTCCATCATTACATAATTGTTGGAGTTTAATGGTTGCACATACTTGTTTGAATTTTGTTAGGAAGGTGTATGGGTCATTGTGTTCAAAGTTGTCAAATTTCAGAAGCGTGGCAATGTGATTTGAATGAATTTCGAAGTGATTACCCATTAGGGTGGGTAATGTGATACAAAAAGGAATAGAAACTCTATCGGGTACGATTTTATCCATTAGAGTTCGGAGAGGATTTTCGTTCGCCATCGTTGAAGGATTGTTCGTTCGAGTTAAACGATTCGTTGTTGTAGCGTGAGTCCAGGTATTCATGCACAATTGAAAAGGTCAAGGAGAGAAAGATGTGAAAATCAAGGTTAAGAGAATGAAACAAGATTTAGAGAATGAAATAAAGTGAAAAATTCTTTTGTTTTGTTTTTATTTTTTATTTTTTGCATTTTAAAATTTTTTCTCTCTTTTTTTAAAATGTTTTTATTTTTTTTATTTTTTGTTTTTGTTTTTGAAAAGATTTTTTTGCATTTTTTTTCTTTTGGAATTTTTGTTTAAAAAAAACTAAATTAAGTAAAATGCTTATTTTTGGATTTCTGATTTTGTTTGATTTTTCTTTCAAAGGAAAATGTTTGAAAGATTTTTTTTCTTTTGGATTTTTATTTAAAAACTAAGTTAAGGAAAATGTGATTTTTTTACTTTTGGATTTTTTTTATATATGCATAAACTAATGCAACTAAATGAATGCACAGACTTAATTACAAATTTTCTGTCCTTAGTAGCTCCTAACCCAAAATTGTATAATCACTTTTTGACTTAATCCAACAAAATAGTTCTTAGCTTGGTAACAGACATAATTTATTGATGCACCACGAATCACCATAGCAATGCAGTCGAAGTTTAAGTACCTTTAGATAAACAATCACTATAATATTTACGAACCACCATAATATTATAAATGATTATTGTTCTACCGTAGTCTAGACACCAAGAAATTAGATTGTTGAAAGAAGACAACTTGTCAAGATATAATTAAGCCCTAGATGAGCTCGCGACACCCTTAAGTTCAATGTCTAACCGTTATTATTAGTCAAATTCTAGGATGAAATGCAATTTGTGGTCCAAGGGAGAGGTGATGGAATCCCCCACCTTATGTGGATTTGGGTGTTGCCCTTATAAAATAAAAACAAGATGAAATGAATGCAAAAAAGAAATTAAATGTGTATTAACGATGCAACTACAAATGAGATTTAATTTTGTTTTTGTTTTTGGATTTTTTTAAAACGCGAGCAACGAAAAATGCAAATAAAATAACAAGAGATAAGAGCGTGATACCATGGCATGTAGAATTATAAGTAATTTTATTTTAAAGCAGCGATTTTTTAAAGCAAGCAAGCAGAGCAGTTATTTTTTCAAGACAGCGCTCCTTCTCCTTCTGGTTTTTTGCTTTTGCAACCTGAAAATTTTAACAAGATCTCTTTTTTTAAGAAGAGTATGATAACTAAAACAAAAAAAAATTATTGTTTACCCAAGCAAAAATCAAACCAATATTTTTTAGAAGAGAAGAATTAAACACGAGAAGACGTAAGTAAAAAAAAGAAATTTAACAAAAGAAAACTAAATACTCACACTTCATAATACAAGCCACAAGTTAATCAACCCACTTTAAAATCGAAATTCCAATTCTAATCAGCACAAACGCAACAAGACTTCAAATTCCAAAAACTTGTTCATTTCATCTCATTCATTTCCAACTCAAACCTGATTTCAAATTCCAAAATTTGAATCGGAGTCTCAAAAACAATTTCAAAATTCAATTGAGACCAAAACTTCGATTCAGCAATTTGGGTTTGAGGATTTTGCGTTCGCGGATTGTGGAGAATAACGGTCATAGCGGTTGAAGTCGCGATTGAAATCGGTTTTGGGTGTGGGAGTAGGAAGTGGTCGGTTTTATTGATTGTGGTTAGATTGAATCGTAGGCAACAGTGAATGTTGGAGTTGGTGAGTGTTTGGGTGAGGTTGATTATGGTGGAGATTTGCTGGTTGATTGGTGATTGGTGTTCGGCAGTTGAAGGTAATGGATTTGGGGAGATGCAAGAGGAGATGCTTCAGTGGTAGTTTTGGGTGGTCGCCGAAGGTGGTGTTGGAATTTGGGAATTGGGTTGCGGGTTGCTGTGTAGAGGAGGTCACGATGGGTGGTTTGTGTTAGGAACTAAGATGTTGGTTTTGATGATAACAACCTTTTTAACTTATCTTATTATAAAATATATACTGTCTAGATAGATATGTATATGCAGGAACTATGCAAGATATATATATATATATATATATATATATGCAGGCATTGATTACTGAAGACTGATCAGTATAAAGACTCAAGACTCAAGATTCAGAATGGAGATATCAAGATTGAAGACTCTAGAGTATCAAGATCAAGATTTCAAGATAAGTGTCTAGTTTTTGTTAAAACTTTATAATAGCACGGAAATTTTCATTCCAAATTTCATTTGGGATGGAACCCATTTATATCTTCTTAGTGGCTTACAAACCCATGACAAGTAGCTTACGAACCTACGACAAGTGGCTTACAAACCCACGAACATCCTGGTTTTGTACAAGTTCTCGAGTCCTAATGTGATGAGATATTATGCAGGAAAAAGCTTGCAAAACTACTTCAAAATGGTTTTTCAAAATGGTTTTTCAAAATGATTTTCAAAACTTCTTTTCAAAATGTTTTAGCCTTAAAATTTTCTTTTCAAATGATTTTCAAAAAGATGTTTTAGCCTTAAAATATTCTTTGTTTTTGTTTTTGAATAAACTCTTGTTTTAAACTTCATTTGTTTTTAAAACTATCTTCTGATTTTTAAATATTCTTTTGTAACATATATATATATATATACTTGAGATTTAAAATCAAATTTATATATACATTCTAAAAATATATTTTTCTACTCTTCTTTATTTTAAAACATAGGAAAATTAGTTTATTTTACTCTAGAATCATTTCATCTTGTTTTCCTTTCAATACCATTTTCAAAACAAATTTTACATTATTTTTAACTAAGGGATGTCGATATCATGGGATACCCCATGTCGACATGGTGGCCGATAAATTCAAAAGTTTCAATTTTCAAAAGAAGTGTCTATTCATTTAAATCTCTTCACAAATGGTTATGACCGTTACTGATCTATAAATAGCCTCCACAAACGAATTTTTTAACTAACTATTTTCTTATTTTCTTCACTCCTTCTTCTCCACAAATCCATATTCTAAAATTTTCATATTTTTAAGATCGTGCCAAAATTCTGCCGAATTCTCAAGTGAATCAAATTAGAATCTCATTCTTGTTCGATTCTCTGCCCTCACTCGAAGATCAAAATGCTATTCAAAGTTATAGGATAAATTTGTAATCAAAAGTTTATCGAGTCTCTCTATAAGGTGTGGTTGTGCCTGGAAATCAATTTGGTGATCTTGTTTCCCGTAAATACAGAGAGTTTGCCCCGGACTCGAAGACAGGAGGGTACCTCAAGGCCTTTATAAATTGAGGATTGTAATCCCGACATTGGTATAATAAAAATCTATACGAGGTGTTTGCCTTGGTGCAGGACTGGACGTAGGGTAAATACAAACCAGTATAAAATCCGGTGTGTTCTTTCCGTTTACTGCTTTTTATTTACTTTCTGCATCTGTGTTTGATTCTAAGATTTTTTTGCGATTAAGTTCTGCATTTGTTTGTGTCATAATTTTAATTTAGTCCATATAAGTCTTAGAATCCATTAAACACTATTCATCTCCTCTCTAGTGTTAAATTAGACTTAAGATCCTTAATCCGCACTCCCTTCTAATTGGTATCAGAGCATTGGTTTTCATAGTTTTCATATCTAAACTTGAAAATTGTTTTAATGGCTACCAACACTGGTAATGTCAACTCTGGCACTAGTTCTGTTAACACCAACACTAGTTCCTTTGTAGAAGGTCAGTCTACTGTCAGACCACCATTTTTCAATGGCAGTAATTATGCGTATTGAGCTTGTAGAATGAAAATTTATTCACAACCAGTAGGATTAGACACTTGGAATATCACACAAGCTGAGTATATTGAACCAACTACCGATTTTTCCCAGTGGACTGCTGAGCAAAAGGGTGTTGCACAAAATAACTCAAAGGCCATAAATATATTATTTTGTTCACTAGATAGGAATGAATTTAATAGAGTGTCTGTTTGTAAGTCTGCATTTGAAATCTGGAAAACTTTGCAAGTTACTCATGAAGGAACAAGCAAAGTTAAACAGACTAAAGTTTCCATATTAACTAATCAGTTTCAATTGTTTAAAATGCATGCAAATGAGTCCATTTCTGACATGTTGTCGATTTCAAGATATTATTCATCCACTAATTGCACTGGGAAAAAGCTTTTCGGAGGAAGACCAAGTCAGAAAAATTCTAAATTCACTCACTCCAGAGTGGGATCAAAAGACACTTGTAATCGAAGAAGCAAATGATATCAGTCTAATGAAAATAGAAGAATTGATTGGGAATCTGATGTCTTATGAAGTTCAACTGCATGGAAGAAGAGAAAACAAGGCTACAGAAAAGAAGTCATTAGCATTCAATGCAACAACTGAAGATTCGGAACCAGACAGCGATGAGGAGATTGCTTTCATGACAAGAAACTTCCGGAAATTCCTAAAATATAGAAAAATGAATAATTACAAAAGAAATGATCAAAGGGATTCCGGAAATAATACGGAGAACGTCAACAATGATAGATGCTACAATTGCAATAAAGTTAGGCATTATAGGAAAGATTGTCTGCATCCTGATAAACAGTTGTTCCCTCCAAACAATGATTCGTCTAGGAAAAGAAAGAAAGCATACACAGCAACTCTTGATGACTCAGACTCATCATCCATTGACGATGAAAAGAAGACGAATAATCCAAATCTGTGTTTCACTGCTATTCATGAATCAGACGGCGATGGGAGTATGGATCTAAAAGTAGGTACACATTTACATTTTTTTTAATTTTTCTTATTTGAATGGATGCTTGTTTGCTTGATTTTTTTTAAATTCCTTGAATTTTAAATTCAAATTTATCCCTTGAAATTTGAATTTTAAATTCAAAAATAATATTATTTAAATAATATTTTAAATTACTAATATTTAAGTATTATTATATTTAATGTTATCACAGGAATTATATAAGTAGAATATAGGATATAATATATACATTTATTAGAAATTAGGAATAGACACTTGTCCTTTGATTCAATAGGCACATGTCGACATACCTGGATACCCCATGTCGACATGCCCCTCAGAAATTTGATTTCAAAATTTGAATTAAAACTTTTGAATTTCCCTCTACCTTTTCACCAACTTCAATGCTTTGGAAAGATGCCTCTTGACCAAAGAACATGTCTATAGAATCTCTATTTAATTCACTCTCCTTATCATCACTTTTCACTTTTATTTCAAATTTCAAATTTATCTTCATTATCTTCAACTCCTCTCAAACTTCTACAATGGCCTCTTCAAGCACTCCTAACACCATTAGGCTTCCAAAAGCTATAAAAAACTTTCTTTTTAATGACCCGGAAACTATCAAAGCTTACATCAACTATGTAAACTTTGGTAAAATTCATACGTGGAAATTTGCTATTTTTGAAGATTTTCCTTGTTATGAAATTGAAAATATTTTTCAACAATGTTCTATTCTTAGTGTAGTAGATAACAAACAAAATGATTTTTCATGTTATCCAAATCTTGTTAAGATGTTTTATGCGAATTTGAATCGTGGTTTTTATGATGGGCAAGATGGACAAATTTGGAGTAGTGTTAAAGGAACACAATAAGTTTTGGATTGTGAAATTTTAGGAAATATTTTGGGATGCAAGTATACCGGAATGAATCTCTCAGAATTTCAAATAAATGAAAATGATCGAGAGACATTTCATCACATCTTTGAAGGGGATGACAATTTTGAATTCAAAAATCGTTATTTTCGTCCAAAAGCAAGAATTGTTAACCTTCTTATTCAACACACCCTTATACCAAGATCGGGAAACTACAACAACCCAACTTTGAAAGTTTGCAAAGCCCTTTTTGCAATATTTGGAAATTATGATATCAATTGGGCTTAAGTTATTTTGGATGAGCTAAGGCCCAAGAATTTTACTATGGGTGAAAACACGTTATATCATGGAGTTTATCTCAATTGAATTTTTAATTACTTTGGAGTTGATTTCAAAAGGGAAGAATTTATAACTAGAAAAGTGTTCAACCATGGAAACATTTCCCTTATGCAAATTCCATTAGTGTTTCAACCATATGAAACACTTACAGAAAAGGAAGAAAGGCTTGCTCACGAAGATATGGAAGAAATGGAGGAAAAAGAAGAAGAAGAGGAATAGGAAGGAATGGAAATTGAAGAGGAGGAAGAGGAAGATCAAGAAACTTCCTTAGAGAGTATTGAATATCCTACTAATCCCACTAATCCATCCAATAAGACCATTCTCAATAATCAAAGAA
Organism: Allium fistulosum; assembly: GCA_030737815.1. Lineage (NCBI taxonomy): Eukaryota > Viridiplantae > Streptophyta > Magnoliopsida > Asparagales > Amaryllidaceae > Allium > Allium fistulosum. Next base: position 211,853,019 of record CM060907.1, read on the forward strand.
TTATAGTGGAAAATCAAAACACACTCAAAAGATCAATGAATAAGAAAATGGATAAGATTTCCACTAAGATCAACAAGTTCTTCAGGAAAGTTAGTAGAAAGCTTGGACTATCATCTTCTTCATCCTCATCTAATTAGTATTAGTTCATGTTATCTTGTTTGCTTCAAGTTCTATCCATGTATTTTTCTTTATTTTAGTTAATATTATATTATTTTATGTAATGTTGACTAGAATCATTAATGAAATCTTTTATTTCTTGTTATTCAACTTCACTTGTCTCTTTAATTGCTTGTTTTTATATTATACAAATTTTAGTTGCATAGATTTGTTCATAATATTCAAAACAAAGCAAATTGTCACTTTAGGCAGAGGCATGTCGACATCCCCCATCCCCCCATGTTGACATGCAACGGGCAGAAAGTAGTTACACTTTTAAATTTTAATTTCATGTAACTAACTTGTGTCTATTCATTTTAAACGACTTTCTACCCCTATTTATACCTGTTTCTTCCAGATTAAATTATCAAACTTCATTTCTAATCACTCCCTTTCATATTTCTTCCTATTTCTTGAATTATGGCTTCTCCAATTAAGAATCTAAGTGATAATCTTGAGGAAACTCTTAGTTCATTCAATAATATCCTCACATTCATACTTCGTAATCAGTGCCACTTAGAATTGAGTCAAATGCAGATGATCAAGGAGCAAGAGAGACATTTCAACGCCCTTCATTGGATGACCTCAGCCCTTAACAAGGACGATCTCGAAGGAAATCCACCAGTCACTCTCGACAAAGATAAAGAAGAATGGGATGCCATCAAAGTAGACCCTATCTTTGGAGAAGATGGATGGGTGGAAGTACCAAGGAATGTCTAGTCATTTTGTATGTTATTTGTTTGATTTGATTGGTGTGATTTAAACTTGATTGGCTAACTTATTTAAAACATTTGGTGTGGTTTGTACATATGATTGGATTGAATAATTACTGTAAATATGATTGGATGATGATTGATTTACTGCTGGATTACACTTATGACCACACTCATGATCACATTTCACATTTATGATCACATTTCATACTTATGATCACACTTAGCACTTATTACACTTATATATGGATTACTCTATTGTATTATGGTTGATTATCTTATATCAAGTTCAGGGAATTTATTAGTAAGAAGTTTTTGTTAATGACAAAGGGGGAGAAGTTATAAAATAGTAGTTGGCTTAGAGTAAGGGGGAGTTATGATTGGAGTAAGGGGAGTCATGGAGTAAGGGGGAGTTATGATAGGAGTTATGGTATGGTAAGTATATTTTATAAATACAGGTTGTCATCATCAAAAGGGGGGAAATTGTTAGGAACAAAGATGTTGGTTTTGATGATAACAACCTTTTTAACTTATCTTATTATAAAATATATACTGTCTAGAGAGATATGTATATGCAGGAACTATGCAGGATATATATTTATATATATATATATATATATATATATATATATATATATATATATATATATATATATGCAGGCATTGATTACTGAAGACTGATCAGTATAAGGACTCAAGACTCAAGATTCAGAATGGAGATATCAATATTGAAGACTCTAGAGTATCAAGATCAAGATTTCAAGATAAATGTCTAGTTTTTGTTAAAACTTCATAATAGCACGGAAATCTTCATTCCAAATTTCAATTGGGATGGAACCCATTTCTATCTTCTTAATGGCTTACAAACCCACGACAAGTAGCTTACAAACCTACGACAAGTGGCTTACAAACCAACGAACATCCTGGTTTTGTACAAGTTCTCGAGTCCTGATGTGATGAGATATTCTGCAGGAAGAAGCTTGCAAAACTACTTCAAAATGGTTTTTCAAAATGATTTTCAAAACTGCTTTTCAAAATGTTTTAGCCTTAAAAATTTTCTTTTCAAATGATTTCCATAAGGATGTTTTAGCCTTAAAATATTCTTTGTTTTTGTTTTTAAATAAACTCTTGTTTTAAACTTCGTTTGTTTTTAAAACTATCTTCTGATTTTTAAATATTCTTTTGTAATATATATATATATATATATATATATACTTGAGATTTAAAATCAAATTTATATATACATTCTAAAAATATATTTTTCTACTCCTCTTTATTTTAAAACATAGAAAAATTAGTTTATTTTACTCCAGAATCATTTCATCTTGTTTTCCTTTCAATACCATTTTCAAAACAAATTTTACATTGTTTTTAACTAAAGGATGTCGACATCATAGGATACCCCATGTCGACATGGTGGCCGTTAAATTCAAAAGTTTCAATTTTCAAAAGAAGTGTCTATTCGTTTAAATCTCTTCACGAATGGTTATGACCGTTACTGATCTATAAATAGCCTTCACAAATGAACTATTTAACTAACTATTTTCTTCACTCCTTCTTCACCACAAATCCATATTCTAAAATTTTCATATTTTTAAGATCGTGCCGAAATTCTGTCGAATTCTCAAGTGAATCAAATTAGAATCTCATTCTTGTTTGATTCTCTTCCCTCTCTCGAAGATCAAAGTGCTATTCAGAGTTATAGGATCAATTAATCAAAAGTTTGTCGAGTCTCTCTATAAGGTGTGGTTGTGCCTAGAAATCAATTGGGTGATCTTGTGTCCCATAAATCAAGAGAGTTTGCCCTGGACTCGAAGACAGAAGGGTACCTCAAGGCCTTTAGAAATTGAGGATTGTAATCTCGGCATTGGTATAATCATAATCTGTACGAGGTGTTTGCTTTGGTGCAGGACTGGACGTAGGGTAACTACGAACCAGTATAATATCAGGTGTGTTCTTTCCTTTTACTGCTTTTTATTTACTTTCTGCATCTGTGTTTGATTCTGTGATTGTTCTATGATTAAGTTCTGCATTTGTTTGTGTCATAATTTTAATTTAGTCCATATAAGTCTTATAATCCATTAAACACTATTCACCCCCCTCTAGTGTTAAATTAGCCTTAAGATCCTTAATCCGCACTCCCTTTTAGTTTGGATTGTGCCGAAGGTTTCTGGCTGAGGGAGATGGCTGATAATTGGAGATAGCTGAAGGCTTGTTGTTGAAGTGGATGGTGTTTTGTAGTTGTTGGAGTTTGGTTGCAGAGGATGATATGGCAAAGTGCAGAGGTGGTCAAGCAATGTGCGGTGAGATGTTGTAGAGAAGGGTGGTGCTGTTTATGTATATGGAGATGCCTGAAACAGTGTAATGGTTGTAGCAGTTTGAATTGGTGGTGGTGGGATGTTGTTGATTGTGAAGCAGAAGTCGTTGAAGGTACCAACAATTAGGAAGTTATTGTAGGTAGTTTAGGTTCAAGTTGCGGTGCTTATTGGTGGGTTGTTTGTAGTGGTGGGAGATGGTAGCAGCAGTATTTGTGTTGAGAAGTTTGTATTGCAGGATAGTGATGGATTGTGGTGATGTGATTGTGGTTGAGGATGTACTGCAGTGATGGGGTGGTGCTGTCAGATTGGTAGAGGGAGGTGAAGTTGTATTGTAGGGGAGATGTTGAGGGACGTTGTCGAGTGTGCTTGCTGTGGCGATGACAACGAATATGGTGATGGAACTTCGGTTAGTTGGTGATGTATATAGCAGTTGAACGTGTGATATGCTTTGTAGTTCTGGATTTTGGGCAGTGTAGTGAAGTTATGGCTTCGATTTTGGGTGATGGAGTTGTTGCTATGGTGGATGAAGGGATAGAAATGTAGGGGAGAATCTAAAGTTGCTATGTTGAAGGAGGTTGAGCATGGCAGTGATGGTAGATCCTGGAAGAAAGATTAATAAGGGAGGGTGGGTAGGAAATGGTGACTATGTAATGAGAGAATAGAAAACAGAAAAATCCAGAGAAGGTAATGTTAGTTTCTAACAGAGAAATGTTTGTAATGTATTGTTGTAAATGGAGAACTGAAGTGCACAGTAAGAAAAGAAACGAACTTAGAAGTGAAATAACAGAAACAAAATGTGCAAACAAGAAGTTTAGAAAATGAGAATTAATAGAGATAACACTTAAAAATATTAATATATATATTTTTGAAAAAGAGAAACAAAAAAACTAAAGGTGAAAATGCAAAAAAAAAAGAAAATTAATTCAAAGAGTAAATAAAAATTAAATTACTTTCCCCGGCAAGGGTGTTAAAAACTTATTTGACGATTAATTTTCTATCAATTAGAAAACCGTCAAAAAAAATATTCGTGATAAAACCGCAAGCGTACGGCATACTATCGTAGTACGTATACGAGTACGGGTCGATCCACGGAGAAATCAGAACTTTTAATATTACTCAATCAAATTTGCCCAAAGTTTTTTAAATTGTTTTAAACTAGAAAATTGTAGAAATTAAACTAGAGCAAAATTGAATAAAACTATGATATTAAGGAGCAATTTAGAGGCAAATCCAGTTCCAATCATTCATATAAATCAACACAAAATTTAGTTATAATGTCTCATTAAAATATTAAGTAGAAATTATAGAAGTGCTTATTATAGGTATGATTTATTTGTGCTATTAATTAGCACAACTTAAACCATCAAACTCTAACACACCATTCAAACTCACTTGTCAATTCACATGAAAATGACATGAAATTAAAAATAAAATATATTTTAAGCATGATATATTTACTATGAATTAGTAACATAAACCATCAAATTTTGATTCTAGTTTGAATTTCATCATCAAAATCACTTAGGAAAATGATCAAATAGTTTATGTTATATTGGATTAAGCGTAGCCTGTTTGAGATGTCAACATAGACTATCAAATTCTCTAAAAGAAAAACTTAAACCACCAGCATTCATAATTTCCATTAAGCACAAAAGGGAGATCACAAATGAAATCATTATGTTAATTTAATATGTTTCATGAGAGCTTCATTACCCCTAAATTGAACGGGTTTAGCTGCTCATATTTGAATACATCTTAACATAAATGATTTCAATATTAAAAAAACAAGAAAAATAAGAGCTAATTAATAGAAAAGAGAGCTAACACTTGCATGAAATAAAACTAAACTAATTAGAAAAATTAAATCTATGCTACTAACATGAAATAAGAGGAGCATAAAGTAAATAAGAGAGCATAAAATAAAATAGCAATAAAAGAAAGCATAAAGTAAATAAGAGAGCATAAAATAAAATAGCAATAAAAGAAAGCATGAAATAGAAATGCATGAAACTAAAGAGCAAAGCTAAGAAGCTCTTACTACCAAATACCCTTTTGACCTTGTCGAAACCTTAATGAGTAGAAGACAAAGAAGAATAAGAGATAATAGCTCCATCAAGACCTTTCGAAGGAGTCGAAGGGATGCTGCAGCCAAAGGCTAGAAGTATTACAACCTTTCAAAGAGGTCGAAAGGGTCAAAAGCACCCTTCTGCTTCAGTGGCTCCCTTTCGAAGCAGGTGCTTCCGCATAAAGGCCTTTCGAATGAGTTGAAGAAACACCTTTCAAAGACAATGGCTAACAATCGTTCATATGCGTGCCAAACCTTTCGAAACCAAAGGTTTCGCCTTCATTTAAACAACTCATAAAGATGCCTTAATCAGACAGCCCTTTCGAAAGTAGGATCAAATCTTTCGAACCGATCGAACCCTTTAATATCCAGGGAAAGTTCCACATCAATTTGCAAGCATACAGTCGGAAGCAACCTACCGCATTGGAACCATCAATACTTCAACAACTTCGGAACCACAGAAAACTACCTATCGACAGAGTCGAATGCTCATACCTTTGCTTCTTATGACAACAAAACGACACAGAGAGAGAAAGCGCAACCATCCCTTTCGACGAAGATGGAAGCGTTCAAGCCCATTTGAAAACATTGCAGAGGGATGCGCAAGTGTCAAAGGATTTGGAAGGTATCTGAAACCATCTTTCGACTAGGTCGAAAGCACTAGATCGAAAGGTGCCAACTCGCATCTATAAATAAGACCTAACGGGTCTAGTTTAGGGGATCCGAATTCATTCACCCTATACTTGTATTCTCTTAACTTTGCAAATTTGTAAACCCTAATCTGTAAATCAAATTGGGGGAAATTGATCAGCATAGTCTTCATTGGATTAATAAAGGGAAGATTTCAATATTTTTGATTATATAGCTGTTAGATGGCTTTTATTGGATTTAACTGAGTTTTACAGGTATCGACTTCATCGAAAGGTTCCTTCCGAGTAGGTCGAAACTCCTGCTTTTCCAAATAATCCAAGTATTTAATTCCAAATCACTACTCACCAAACACTCACCTTTTAGAGGGTCGAAACCTTAAACCTAACCTATTTTCCCTTAGATTTCAAAATTAGACCCGGGTCATTTAATAAAACAGCTTTCGACAAGGTCGAAACCAAACTAGACAAACCATACTCTTGAATCCTTAGAGTCAACCTTTAGGGTTCCACAATTGTTTCAAAAGGAAGGTTTCAAAGAGATAATAAAACAACTTCAGTAAGCTTGAAAGACTTGAAAGAATAGCATAAAGGTATTTCGACTAGGTCGAAAGGTCAATATAGGAAAGTTTTACAATAAACACCTATTAAAAAAAGTGAATTAAAGGAAGTATTCACATCCTTGCTCCCTCTACTTAACCAAAAGAGATCTAAAGAAACTAACTCTTTCCTTAAACTCTACTTTGGGATATTGGAAAGTTTTCTTGATAACATTTTGGCGCTAGAAGGAGGGCCTGAACCTCCGATCTTTTTATACATCCAACACCATTTTCCTTTAACCCAATTCTATTCCAAGCTTACCCACTTTGGACCTTACTTCATCATGATTGGTAAATTCAAAAGATCCAAGTAAGGTTCCTTGGAGCCACATCTAATTGGATTCACCAATGAAATTATTAATGAAAGGAATTTACAAGAAGAACAACTATTAAGGATGAAGGCTTTAAGGATCATAAGGAAAAAGAAAGTTGAGGCCCATGATCCACTTAAATGGAGTTTAAACCTTTTTCATATTGGTCCCACCCTAATCTTTGCCTTAGGAGAAAAGGAGAATGGGAGTGACAACTTGTTTGATCAGATGAGGAAAACAATTCAACATTGTACTAAAGGCACAATCTTCGAATAAGGGATAATGGCATATTACAACGCCTTTGCACACAAATGGCAATAAGCTACAACTGGAACACTTCTAGCACAGGAATTCCAAAAGGTGTTAAAAAGAAAAAAAAACCAATAAGGGTGAAATTATAAAGCCAAGTAACAAAAGACCTAGAAGCCATTCTCAAGAAACAAGCTTCAAGTTAAGACTTCCTAAAGAATGCAATCTAACAACATCTATAGAAAATGTCTACATGCTAACCAAGGATAAGCTCAACTATTGGCCATCACAAAAGAAGAAACCAAAATATGAGAGGAATCTGGGAGGATCCTACTACCGTTACCATATGATGAATGGTCATGAAACTAACCACTGCAGAGCCTTGGAAGGGATGCTAATCAACTTTTTCCATCAAGGCAATATCAATGAGTTTGTAAAGAGATCATGAATGAAGCCAATAAAGAACAACTTTACTAAGAAAAATTTACATGGTTGGAAGTGAAATACTCCTTTCATTTGGACACTCCCTTTAACAGTCAAAGCTTCTATCCGCGCCAAGTTGACTAAGGCATAGCACCTCTAGGAGGGAGGAGTGTAAGCCTTTATCCGTGCCACACTATGGCCAGTTAAACATCAACAAGCTCTTAACCACGCCACGCTAGGGCTAGGTCAATGTAACGACCCCGAATTTTATATAAATTTAATTTGATAATTAATTGGATTTTTGAAATAAAATTGTATAGTTAGTTGAAAATTGATGCGAGTTTCCCCGATCTTCAAATAAATTTTGGATAAATCATTTTAATTTAAAATATTGTATATATATTGAATTGAATTTAAATCTAAAATAAATGGTTTAAAAATACAAATTATATAAGATATAAAGTAAATATATATTTTAATCTCATGTTATTAAATCAATACAAATAATACAAATAGAAAAAAATTTATAACAAATAACAATAACAACTTTACATCTATGTAAATAAAGTAAAGGCATGTATGAACAAAAGAAAGATAAAATCAAATTGTAAAAGTCAGTACAAAGTAATGGAGCAAAAGCAAAGACAAAACAAAATAGAATATGCCTGTAAAAGAAATGCAAGGCAAAGGAATAAACAAAGAAGTACATAAGCATGAGGCTGCAAAAAGAGATATGCGTATAGATAAATATATATACTTTGTACAAGTCATTAATGCAAGCCACCAAAGCAACATATCAGCCTCCATCCATAAAAATCTCTGATCAAAAGAAAAAAATCACTGTCTTAATTTGTACAACACTATCATCAGCCTCCAAGTAGAGAAAAAAATCTCTGGTATTTGTACAAGCAAATATATCTCAACCTGTACAAATATATTCTCCTCTAGCCTTCTTTTATACATCAACTTCTCACTTCATTTCAGTTCGAGCTGAGAAAATATAAAGAAAACATCATTTTGAAAACTAAAACAAAATTCAAACCTTGTAAACCAAAGATTAAAATCTGGAAACAAGTCAAGGTCTTCAACCTAGAAGCTTTAAACAAATCAAGCATGAAAGTTCCTGGCTAAGATTCTTCTTTGCTTCTCTGTCCAAAATCATCAAAATATGCTGCTTTGTTCCACTACAAGGTGAGCAAACTCCTATTTTTCGAAGCTTATCCTGTTTGATATATTGATGCTTGTGAGTAACTTCATTTTTTTTAAAATGCTTAAGTATATTTCTATATGGTTGCCTGATTGAAATCTGTGAGTAAATTTCTTTAAAAACAGTTGATTTGGATGCTTGTGATGATATTGATTCGTATGTGAGCTCTGCAGCTTGAATTCATTTGAAATTTGATATAAATGTTTATATTAGCAGGTCTGTGCATATATAAAAATAGGGAAAGCCTGATATCTGTTGTTTCCAAGCTCTGTTTGCTTTCAAAAATTCAAACATCTTAATCAAATCCATGTTAGCCCTTGATATTCAAATGAAATTTGTTTGTAGATGTCTGGAGATGATTGTAAAAATAGTTTCAGGGATTTAAATTCAACAAATTATTATTTTTTGGTTGAAACAACAGTAAAGTACTGATACTTGCTAAAAATCAACAACTTTAATTCCTGTTTTTGATTTCATAAATGAATTAGTGGTTAAAAATCATGATTTTTGATATATATATATCATGATTTTTAAAGTGGTAATTTGTGTGCATTCTCAAGTCGAACGTCAGGAAGGTTTTGGTCGATTTCCCGTGATCGACGTGGTGAACGGCGGCGAAAATTTTGGTCGAAGGTGGCTGGTAGGTGGATAGTCCTAGGAAAAATGTTGGGGAATTTTTCTGGTGATCGTGGTGGCCAGGCCGGGGTGAAATAGGGTTTAACGTCTGTGTTTGTCGTTGAGTTTCGAATGGGTCTCGTGGCGTCGTGACGAAAGCGGAGTCGATTGCGATTGGTGCCGTGGTCGCTGCAAGGTGCGGCGGAGCTCCAATGAGGATGGCGTGGCGTCTCAGGTCGGGGATGTTCGGAATGTTCACTATTTTGGCAATAACGTTTCCAAGCTGAGTCGGTTGGGGGTCGAATTCGATTCTTCAATAAATTAAGGTGTTTGGTTAATCTTGTGGAGTTGCCGTGATGGTTGTCGACTTGTCTGAGGCCGGCGTGGAGATCATCGGTGATCGGTGGCGACGTGCACGTTCACGTGCACGATTTCGTGCTTCTGGGTTTAGTTTTGGAAAGATGGATTGGAGCTCTAAGTTTACTTCGGGAAGAAGGAGCTATTACTCGAAGCAGAACTCGAGTTTGTGAGGGTTTAGCTCGGGGAAGAAAGAAGATGATTTTAGGTTTTGTTTTCTTCGATTTGGGCTTCGGCCTGTTTTCCTCGTGATAATTAAATTTGGGTTCAGACTTGTGTTTTTAGTTTGGGCTTCAACGAAAGTTTTATAAGCTAAAGTTTTCAAATTAGAAATATAAACAAGTTTTCCTTAAACAAAGGGTTTAATTTTAAAGTTAAACGTTTGAATTGATTTTGGGTTTTGAAACTCTCAAGTGGTTTAAGTAAAATTAAAAGATGATTTATTTAAAGTAATTGAAAGGATAGTTACTTAATAAAGGCAATTAATTTGGGTAATTAAAAGATAAAAGGGGTTGTCTTTTAATTTAATTAAGTAATTTATGATTGGTTAATACAAGTAATTAGGGGTAATTACTTCTTAAAATTAATTAAGAATAATTAATTTGTGTGATTTATTAAGATAAATTAATGTAAGTAATTAAGGTAACTAATTACTTAAAGATAATTTCTTAATGAAAGTAATTAAGGTTAATTAATTAATAATTTAAGCTTGACTAACCAAGTAAATTAAGGATAATTAATTAAAGGATATTTAATTATGTGATTAATTAATTAAGGTAATTAATTAAGAAAAAATTTAATCTATGAAAGTGATTAAGATGTAATTAATTAATTAATACTTAAGGATGAATTAATTTTAATTAAGGATAATTAATCATTAATTAAAGGAAAATCTATAATCATTTAATTATGTGATAGATTGATTATTATTGAAATACTTTGAGCAGTCTGATATCCCTATTTGTGATTGTGATGCTTTGTGATATGAATTACTTTGTGCTTAGCTGTGATTTCTGTTTCTGTGATATATTACTATGTGAATATGAAACCCTTGACCCGTAAAACGGCACTTCAATTTCGATGCGACAGGGAGTCGCATTCCAGTTGGTTATCTGAAACCCACATCGAATTGTAATGATGAATCTTTGTAACTGATAAATTTATTTTATCTGTGAAACTGTAAATGAAGATAAGCGTTGTGGATTATACCGCTTATCGATATTGATATATCTGTGATGATTGATGTTGTTGCACTATTGTGTGTAAAACCCCTAGACTACACTATACACACACAAATATGGATTTCACGTGGAAATCGGTTACGTCACAGATAATTTAAATTTGATGTTTTTGAAATTGAAATCTTAATTTCAATTGATTTTGAAATTGGAAATTAGGGTTTAAAGTGAAAAGCTTTTGAAATGGGATTTCAAAGATAAAAGTTATTTTGAATAACTTAATCGAGTTTTGAAAATTTAAATAATTTGATTTAGAATTGAATTCAAGTTTGAATTGAATTCTATGATTTGAAACTAGGGATTAAAGATGCTGTACAAGTAATATATGGGTTAAACCATTTTAAAAGTATTGATTTGGGAATTTGAATTTAAATTCAAGGGTTTTAACTTATGTAAATATAACTGGATTTTTCCGAAACGAAAACTACTTGTTTTCAAATAATAATAGCTTTCATTTTAAGAAAGGATTTCCAAATTATGTTGAACGGTTTCGAGTTTGAAATGGAATTGAAATGTTTTGAAAGCTATGAAATGAGTCTTTGATTTCAAAGACCGGATGAGTTAATCTAACTTGAAATAGAATTGTTTTGAAAGGCTATGAATGAATCTTTGGAAACGAGTTTTGAAAGCTATAAGTTAAATCTTGATTTAAAGATTTAACGAGTTAATTCAATTGAAATGGAAATTGTTTTGAAATCCATGAATGGATCTTTGTGAACGGGGTAAACTTTGTGAATTGAATCTTTTTGTTTAAAAGATTAAAAGTGTGGAAATTGTTTAAACCATTGAAGGTTTTTTTGAAATGAATCTTTTTTGTTTAAAAGATTGGAAATGGTAATTTGTTTTAACCATTCGAATGAAAAGTTTTGGGCTTTAAGCTGTGATTTAACTAAGACCCCAGTATCCATATGATTTTTAATTGCGCTCATTATTCGGTTTAGCCGGGAAAGGACCTTTGTGTCATATAACCCATTCCGAATAGTGATACGACGTATATGGATAGCATTTGAAGACCGGTGGTGAAGACCGGATATTTTCGAAAACGAAAGGACAACTCGTCGAATGTCTCTGCACCGACCGGTCCCCGGTATAGAGATTTTATCACTCTTTGTGATGGGAAGTCCGGACGTGATTAGAAATTACCCGGATTTGCAAGGGCTTATTTGGAAGTGCCTTCGGTTCAGTTCGAACCCGGAACAGACTTGTATGGATGTGTGTCTGACGTTACACTTTGAGATGTAAAGCTGGTTTCTATCAAATACATTTCTGTTGGTGGTGGAGAATTTATTCTCTTGGCTTAACACCCTTCTCTGAGACGTACGAGCTCAGAGGTTATGTAGTTGATGGTTACTAGTGATACATTCCCAATTTGGTAATGTGGCATACGAAGTGTTGTTGATCATCTGTTGGTCAAGGCGTTGCTTTGTGAAAAAGCGTAGTTTTGTGGACGAGACTTCGTCGAGCCTCACAACCCGGTAATGGTCGAAACAGGAATGTTGCGACAAAGGTTTGTAGGGGTAGCGCCCCTAGGGTATGTCATTTCCTTTTGGATAAAAGGTGGTATCATGGTATGGAGCCCAGATATCTTACCTATGTTGATTATATTTTGTGGCTGTTGCTTTATGATTGAGGATCCTCGGATAAAGGTTGGTTACGACCGGGGGATGGCATACTTGTGTGTTAGTTACCTAGTTACAGCTGTACAGCGTGAGGTAGCGTCAGTGTGTTAGTTACCTAGTTACAGCTGTACAACGTGAGGTAGCGTCGGCCTTTTGTTTGCAGAGATCCGGTTAGGATCTGGAGCGTCTTTCCAGAGGCGTTTCTATTTCGGTGTAAGGAAGTTCCTTTGCCTGATCATTTGTTGGAAATCCAAAGAAACAATACGAACCCTGTACGGTTTTTAAATTGTATTACCTGCTATAGGATGTGGCGGTAACCTGCTATTGAACGTAGTAGCTATAGTAGGCATACGATGAAATGTTGTATGCTGGCTAAGATTGATATTGTATTTTCGAAAGGATTTTTATACTATGCACTAGTAATAATATCAAAAGAGTTTTTCCTTTGCGTAGTAAGCATGTTTGACTATCATAAGGAGAAATCTCCTCCAATTCTGCGATTGCATTGTGTGTGTGGCGGGAGGCCTTATGGTAGTTTCATTTTCCAAAAGCATTGCAGATTTCAATGTTTAAAAGCCTTTGTTGCTTGTATTAAAGATAAACTGCTTTTGTTTGCTCACACCAGTCCCATGACTGGCCTGAAGTTTATTGTTCCCTTCCTAAACTCTGGGTGCCCACTATTTTCCACACGGGCAGTCTAGAGTTGGGTTTTTCAGATATTCAGGTTGAGTAGATTATCTGAAGCTAGTCAGTCCATGGACCGACGTTGCTTATCTTGGAGCATTCTATTGGAGATATTCTATCCACTGCTGGTGTTATCTATTTTCTTTCCGCTGCTATTTCTTGTATCATATCTCTGATGTATATAGATATTCATTGTATCATCATTGTATCTGGATATTGTATCAGATGTTGTATATCTATATTCTTTCTCTTTTCCGCTGTGTTGTTTACTTAATGTTGTTATAAGCTCCGACGACTCGGATTTGAACGGTCGAATCTACAACATTCGAGTACGATGTAAAGTATGGATGTCGATTTTCGAATGCGAAAATTCGTATCGTTACAAGGCGACTCCTGGAGGGAGGATCGAGTAATCCCTAGGTCTCGCTACGCTATGGCCTGGCCAAGGCACCGAATAAGCCCTTGACTGCACCATACTATGGCCAAGTCAAGGCACTTCCTGGAGGAAGGACGGAGTAAGCCCATGGTCCCGCCATGCAATGGCCTGCCTAAGGCACCGAACAAGCCCTTGATCGTACCACACTATCGCTAGGTCAAGTCGCCTCTTGGAGGGAGGTTGGGGTAAGTCCTTGGTTCCAACTTGGGAATAAGCAAACCAAGCGCACCAGTCAACAATGGACTAAGTCGTCCAAGCCCAAGATGCGGCATATCAACAACGGACTAAGACGTCCAAGCCCAAGAAGCGGCATATCAAATGATGGGCTAAGATGTCCAGGCTTGAGAAGCCGCCAATCAAACCGCAACCACATACAAGGCCTAAAGGGTTTACACATGTCAAAGAAGACAAAATCTAAGGATTAGAATGGAACTCCGCTTATTCATACCTAAATTTGTGTTTTGGGTTTCTTATTCCTAAACTTCATCCGTTAATACTCGAATCTGGGTTTCGGGTCATTTATTATTGAGATATGGGACTTCACTTATTAATACCCGAATTTGGGTTACGGGTCTTTTAATTTATCATACCCGAATCTATGCCTAAGACTTCTATTAAGAAGATTATAATGGATTTTTGGTTATTATTCTCTAATACCCTGATCTAGGTCCCAAACTTCCTAGCTTTTGAATTTCATTTATTAATGCCTGAATCTGGGTTATTGGATTTTTACTACAAGTATTCAAACAATAGTTTCTGGACTCCTATTACATGAACTTTATTAACTTTATGTTTACTATCTCTAGAGGATGACTTTCTAAAACATTTATATCATTGGTTGGGGCAATGGTTTTCTACCATCTGATTTCAAATATTCCAGCAATATGTTTAAACTTCAATTCTTAGTTATCTCTCACCAAAGATGGGTTTCAAAACATTTCATAAAAAACGATTACTTTTTCACTTATTGTCATATGTTGACATATTGATTTATTAATCTTCAAGAATGATATGGGCAAGTTTTTATAAATTTCAAGCTAACAATAAGAAGTATTGTTTGCTTCGTGCTTTTTAGGGAAAGCAGAATAATAAAAAAGATTGAAAGATCCAGCAAATACAGAAATTATGGTACAAGGTATCAACAAGATGTTTCAGAAATAACATTACAGGAAAGGACCACAGTCCATGTGATATTTACAAAATTTTCATAATCTATGACATTATTTACAAGTGTACAGAACAAATATATACATTTCATAAATATAAATCATTCGTGAATCCTAAACTGTTTTATTTAGATTTTCAGCAATTAAAGGATCCACGATGTGATGAATAGGAATTCGAAGAACATCTTTAAGTTTCTTCTCTTTCTTCTTCATCTTTTCTTCATCATCAATTGCCTCTATGTTGGTTTTCAAAGCACGACTGAAAGCTTTGTTTATGCCTTTAAGGGTTTTATTCTCCCTTTCCAAATCAGCAATGCGCTTCAAGAGGAGATACTTGTCGCGTTCGAGCTTCTGAACCCTAACCGCATTCTCATTTATGCGTTGCGAGTATTTACCCACACTACCTTCTCGTCTAGGCCAGGAGGAGGGTTAGTCATAGTTGGGAACTTTTGGATGGCAAGGGAGGTAGACATTGTAGATTTTGTGAAAGATGAAATAGCAGGAGAAATTGGTAAATCAATGATTGAGATATTATTCCCCATGATGAACTCTAATGATTCGCATTGAGCCTGACTATCTTCTAATTTCATCTCCAAGTCGCTTATTTGTTGGAAGAGTTCTGACATTTTATGATCAAAGTCAATTGATGGATTTGCCTTAAGTTGACGCTTCAACCTGGAAATCACTCCACTTTTGCTCTTAACATCTGCTTCTAAATTGGCAGTCTGATCGTTGAGATTTCTGATAATTTTTTTTGAAGCAAAAATCTTCTGTACCATTTTAATGCTTCTGTGTTACCTTGGAAACGAGCAGATAAAGTGTCATCAAGCAGTTTTCTCTTTTCAAGATCCGCTAACAACTTATCTTTAATATTGATAAAGCGTGATGCGAATCTAACGAGAGTGGCGTTGCGGATAGCTATAACTCCTATTAAATAAACAAAGAAAAAGAAAATAAAGTCAGGACTTGGATAATTCATCTCTTTATTATAACGATAGAAGATTACAACTTAAGTAACAATGAAGCTAAAAAGTACAATTAGACATTTGTTTTACATCTAAAGTTGGGAAACTGCATTTCTAACATTATTTAATGAATTAACAGAAAGAATGACTGTTGAATCAAAAGGAACATTAAGTCCTTCTGGAGTAATAACTGAAGGATATATGTTATAATCCCATTCCCCGGCAAGAGGACTATCATGACCACATATTAACTTGGTATGGTATGTCCGGATTTCCTTAAGTAGTTTTTTTTCTTCACCTAGAAAATCAAAACTGGGCCGAGGATGTTCCATATAAAGTTTTCGTAAATCTCTAAGAAAGCAATATCTGGCTAGTTTTGAAGATTTCAAAACTGATGCCTTTTTGAGATAATCTCTTCTTAGTTTAAAATATAGGCTTAGATAACCTCAAGAGACATAACTGTCCGAGGGACATCCACTTTGTGATAACATAATGAAATACAGCTGAGTATAAAAGGAAAACTAAAATGAACATTCACAAATCAATATTATTACATAATTACCACTATTCATCTGGTACATACAAAATTGGCTTTGTAAATAATTCTGAAATAAACTTGTCCTTATAATATTTAAATTTATCAGAAGGCAAGTTTTGGGGAATTGATTTGACTCGTGGAAAATTCTAACATGCTCCGGGATGTGGGTCAGATCCAAATTCGTCCAAGTATCTCTTATGTAGACACCTAAGTAAACCCCCACTAAAGTCACCTAAATATGAGAACTCTACAGTTGGGTATCTACATTAGGCTTTATATAGAAAATCCACCAGAATATTTCTCTCCTAAATCAACATCCAAAAGAGTGTGATTAACTTCCAATTCTCTTTTAGAAGACCATCATATCGAAGGCGCGCCATCCTCAGTCGTGGGGCAGCTCTTGATGTTTGAAGGATGCTAACACTGCCGCACTTCTCTTCTATAATACTTATCAGAGAGAATATTGTGCTCCTTCAGTTGTTTATCTAACTCCATATACGAACTATTTATTTCTGCTTGTTTTCCTTCAAGCTCGGTTTTATAGGGGTGAACGGGTTTCCTCCCTATCTAAAATAATTTTTTTAACTATTACTATCTTGGAAGCGAAACTTGTTTAAACAGAGAATCCCATACCTAAGGAACAGGAATTGACGCTAGAGAAACCTGCTCTTTCTCTCTTGGCTTTTCCACATTAATGAAAGTAGGCTCCTCTTAAGGGCCGGAAGGCGCAAGAGATTTAGGCAGGTTCGCATCATGAAGAGATGGATCATGATTAATCTTCTCAGAAGCCCTTGCGTTGTCGTCTCCATCTTTTTCGGAAGCTTCAGTTTGACCAACCTAATCATCGCCTGAACCTTAACCTCTATCGATGTTGTCATCGTCGTTATCGTCATCATCGTCACCATTATCATCATCATCATTATCGTCCTCTTCGTCGGCAACTTCATCTTTATCACCTTCCTCTTCAAAGTCAGATTATACTTCGAAGGAAGGGACTTCAAAAGACTAGAATTTTTAGGGCATCGATTTCCTCCATTTCAGCGACTTCAATCCCCTTCTCAATCTTTTTAATTTTGTCCTTGACTCTATTGATGAGAGCAGGGTCAAGTGAGAGAAAGCTTAATTCAGGGAATTTATCGACGATGTCAGCAAAGGAAAGCGTCGTAGCATCTTCAAAAGAATTCATAATGATATCCTTAAGAGAAGTATTGAGAAATTGAGACATGTGCCGCTTTGCATTAGAAATGGTGTCGATGGCCAACTTCAAAGAATCTTTATTTTTATTCAGCTTTTCCTTTAGGGAAGATTGTTTGGTCGCCATTCGAGTCTTTTCCTCTTCAGACTCTTTCGGAGTCATTTTCAATGCTAAATTTTCATCGGAGAGGAGTTGACGAGCTTTTCTCTCCTCCGAAATAATTGATTCTGATTGGGCAAGAGAAGCCCTCAATCGCTCCAATTCAATCGTAGACTCATTTTTCTCTATGGATAAGGAGAAAACTTCCTTGTTTAAGTTAGAAATTTCCTCTCGAATCTTAGACGGTTCAGCAGAGGATTTTGATACAATTTCATGCAGTAAGAGCCAACTCTTGGAAATCTGGAAGAAAAGGTACAACATTAGTAAAAAAAACTTATGAAAAAACAGTAATAATAAAGCTAAGTGAAGTAAAGCGTACCAAAAGTTGTTCAATAAGAGACCCATAGTGACCCGCCAGATCAGAAACAGAAGAAGGCGGGTGAATTGAGGCAAAGGATGAAGAATTTAAGATAGATTGGACTCGATTTTCAAAGTAGCTTAAGAGCGTAGGCGATGATGATCTAGAAGGGATAAGCTCTTGGGGAGGGTCGGAGTCCCCAAATCCTTCTGCATCTGCTCGATTACACTTAGAGAGCTAGAGATGACAATGCGAGAATATGGATCAACCTTTGTGGGAGTCTTCTTAAGTCGATCATGATGAGCTTTGATGGTTGGACTTTCCAGAGATTTGTCAATATCAACAAACTCCCCTTCTTCCAATGGCGGAGAATTAGGAACTTCGACAATTTTGGCTTTCTTTAGAGATGGTTCCACCACAGTCATTTTACCTAATTTTCTTTTGGCGGCCATCTTTGATCTAGCAATGGCTTGGGAAAAAGATGGGGCACGAGAAGTTGGAGTAGGAAGAGCCGGATCACTTGAAGGTTGTTCAACCTGAAGAGCAGCTGTAGAAAATTCAAACAAGTTATGAGTCAGTAAAGTGATTTGGAAAGTAACACAGCAATATTCTACAAGTATAGCGTTTAAACTTACCGGAGTGATCGGGGAAGATTGGTGACATTGGAGAGAAGTTTTTCGGATCTGCAAAGGAAAGGAAGCGCTTACTCCGAGATGTATGTTGGACAAGAGGAGGTTGGCCAAGTATCCTCTGACCAGTTGGCAAGAGGGAATGTTTTTGCAAATTCGTGGGATTCAACAAAGTTAGCTTATTCCCAATCTTGCTTGAAGCGGCAATCAACAACTCCACTATTTTCTTATCTGCTTCATTTAGCCCTTTAGTAGATGTGCCTAGAATAGAAGCATAGATCAGCAAAGAAAAGTAATTAAATGGAAAATAAAGTCTGAGATCAACTTATGGGGAGAAGAGAAAGCCCCACTAATGTTGGGAAAGTTCTTAACAAAGAAGAACTGTGTCTCCCAATCCTTGAATTTATTAACCCCTTTAGATATTAGCTTCTTGGGGGGTTGGCACTGAAGATTTGGTTGTTCAAGTGCTAAGCTTAACCAACCGAATAAGACAATTCAGTACTTCTGCATTAAGAGAAGGTTTGCTAGACTCTAAGGTCGTAAGCTCCAAGGATAGAAGGTAGGTGTGCACATTGGATGATAACTGAATGGGAGCAACTATTAGGCAGGTTATAAACTTGAATAATAAGTCCGGGAAGGGAAGGAATCTTCCATGCCAAATATGGATTGATGTGTAGGCAAAGAACCCTTCAGGAGGGTTGTGAATGGTGTCGTTTTCAGAAGGGGGATGGCTTCTACCCCAGTAATTCCAAAGTCATTGGGAGTCGCATCCACCTCATCCTGGGTGGATATAAAGGAATGTTTGGAAGTAGCTTTAATATTCTTGGGTGAACTCAAGATTCTGCCAAGTGAAATCATTTCAATTAGAAATTATAGTATGTTATGAAATTAACATTCTTTTAGATATATTGAAAGCCATTACAACAATTAGAATGTCAAACAAAAACATGAAACTTCATATTCATGAAAGAATGTTAAAGTAAAAAAGAAAATGAATGAAACAAAAATGATGAATGAAATGAAAATGATGAGATTTATTGAGCTTTCGATAGAGTCAAAAGGGAAAATAAAAGTTGACTCCCAACAAACACCCTTAAACAATGTCGAAACCCAGGTATGAAATTTACTGAGCTTTCGACAGGGTCGAGAGGGAGGACGAAAGTATACGTCCAACAAACACTCTTCGACAACGTCGAAAGCTCAATAGAAGCTTTGTTACTAAAAGTGGGTAGTTAAAACCTACACAATAAATTTGAATTAGATATACACTACCAAAATTCGATAAAAAAGGAAAAAGAACCTTTCGACACTGTCGAAATCCATGGACTTAGTTTCTTATAAGGAAGGTGAATGTTGTCGAAAAATTATATACCAATTAAGTCGAAAGTTTTTAAGTTTGAATCATATTGATAAAAATAAAAGGGCTTGGGACGTTTCGACGACATTGATAAAAGATAATGATTGAATCATAATTAGTTACAAGTGGTTCCGACAGAGTCGAAAGGAGTGCATGGTTTTGAAAGCATACCAACAACTAAATTTTAATCAATACAATAGGTTTCGACTAAGTCGAAACGTTTGACTTGATTCACAACTTATACAAAGTATCCTTTCTTCAATCCAGTTTACAAAATGTATGTATCTCTAACTTAAACAAATTGAAAGTAAGTATGTACAAAAGGATGCGAAACCGATAAGACAAAGTTTAAGCTTTTGGAAGTATATACTAGGTAATTACTTAGTAAGACATATTTGCCAACTTCTTCGAAAGGTATTGGACAGTACTAAAGTACAAAATTGCTTTCGAAAAGGTCGACATCATACTAACTATACTATACAACCTTTCGATGAGGTCAATTAAATTTAGCACTAGGATACCTTTCGATCCCATCGAAAAGGCGCTAAGAAAGCAAAACAAAAGTTGCGGCCTTAATCCCTTTCAAAGGGGTAGAAAGGTAAAATTGTAGCGCCAAATTTTGATTCGTACAACTCAAAACTTCTCTTCGATGTAAACAAAAATTTCCTTCTTCCCCAAATCCATTTCAACCCAGAAATTCAAAAAGACAATAACCAAATAGATTCAAACGTGAATTTACCATTTATAATTGCTAAATCTTTGAAATGAAAATTCAAATCCTTTAAAAATAATAACGAAAATAAAATTTGAATCCTGTAGATTTAAAATGAAAATTAACAGGAAAATAAATCAAATCAAGTCATGAAACTAAATTATATAATGTTTTCAAGCAAATAAAAACCTAAATGATTTCTATTAAATCAAAATAGTAAGATCTAAACCAAGAAAGTTTTAAAAATCGAAATTCACTATGAAATGGAAATTTCAAAAAGTACGATAGTAAAGACTTACTTCGGGTCTGAATTCTTGTTTGTTAGAGATAGAGATTATCTGAGAATTTAAGAACTTTGATTTTTGTTCGAAGTTTATTTTGGTTATATATGAATGAAATGGGAGAAGAAGAGAACGTGGTTTATAAGGAAAGTCAACAAAGACAGCAAACCGCTCAATCAAATTTAAATGAACGGCCAAGGTTTACACTGGAATATGAAAGGTGGGAAACATTGAGGGTTTCGAAATGATTGACTTGGAAAGTCAAGGGCATCCCTTCGCACCGGGGGAAGGGGGCAAATGTTACTACCAAATAACCTTTCGACCTTGAAGAAACCTTAATGAGTAGAAGACAAAGAAGAATAAGAGATAATAGCTCCAACAAGACCTTTCGAAGGAGTCGAAGGGATGCTACATCCAAATTCTAGAAGTATTACAACCTTTCAAAGGGGTCAAAAGGGTCAAAAACACCCTCCCACTTCAGTGGCTCCCTTTCGAAGTAGGTGCTTCCGCATGCATAATGGCCTTTCGAATGAGTTGAAGAAACACCTTTCGAAGACAATGGATAACAATCATTTATATGCACGCCAAACCTTTCGAAACCAAAGGTTTCGCCTTCATTCAAACAACTCATAAAGATGCCTTGATCAGAACAGCCCTTTCGAAAGCAGGATCAAGCCTTTCGAACCGATCGGACCCTTTAATATCCAGGGAAAGTTCTGCATCAATTCACAAGCATACAGTCGAAAGCTACCTATCGCGTCGGAACCATCACTACTTCAACAACTTCGGAACCACAAGAAACTACCTGTCGACAGAGTCTAAAGCTCATACCTTTGCTTCTTATGACAACAAAACAACACAGAGAGAGAAGGCGCAACCATCCTATTTGACGAAGACAGAAGCATTCAAGCCTATTTGAAAGCATTGTAGAAGGATGCACAAGTGTCAAAGGAGTCGAAAGGTATCTAAAACCACCTCTCGACCAGGTCGAAAGCACTAGGTCGAAAGGTGCCAACCCGCATCTATAAATAAGACCCAAGGGGTCTGGTCTAGGGGATCCGAATTCATTCACCCTATATTTGTATTTTCTTAACTTTGCAAATTGTAAAGCATAATTTGTATATCAAATTGGGGGAAATGATCAGCATAGTCTTCATTGGGTTAATAAAGGGAAGATTTTAATATTTTTGATTATATAGCTGTTAGATGGCTTTTATTGGATTTAACCGAGTTTTATAGATATCAACTTCATCGAAAGGTTCCTTCCGAGTAGGTCGATACTCCTGCTTTTCCAAATAATCCAAGTATTTTATTCCAAATCACTACTCACCAAACACTCACCTTTTAGAGGGTCGAAACCTTAAACATAACCTATTTTCCTTTAGATTTTAGAATCAGACCCGAGTCATTTAAGAAACCAGCTTTCGACAAGGTCGAAACCCAACTAGACAAACCATACTCTTGAATCCTTAGAGTCAACCTTTAGGGTTCCACAACCATTTCGAAAGGAAGGTTTCGAAGGGATAATCAAACAACTTCAGTAAGCTCGAAAGACTTGAAAGAATAGAATAAAGGTGTTTTGACTAGGTCAATAGGTCAGTAAAGGAAAGTTTTACAATAAAGACACATTCAAAAAAAAAGTGAATTAAAGGAAGTATTCACATTCTTGCTCCCTTTACTTAACCAAAAGAGATCTAAAGGAACTAACTCTTTTTCTAAACTCTGCTTTGGGGTGTTGACAAGTTTCTTTGTTAATAGAAGCCCTTAAAGAGACATTTTATTTATCATTGATTTGTGGCTATAATATTGCATGAAAGGAAGAAGATGGTTACATGAAACATAAGTGGTATTCATACATGTTTAAAACACTAATTCATTTACATAGGACTACCAAAATTGCCCTTGAGATAGTGTAACCTCCAAGTAATCATTAGGGAATTAATTAATCCCCACTAACATTCCTTTAAGTCTCCATTAGCATGTGCATGTGATTTTAATCACGGACCATTAGTTAGTGGGTATGTGGGCTCCTCCATGTTGCATGAATTCTTTTATTTCCTTTCTTCCTTAGCTTTCGACATATATACATGCATACATCCTTGAAACCTCTTCATATTTGCACTCCCTTTCCTACAAATAAAATTAAAAATGTGCAAATAAATTTTCTCAAAATTAATTCATACACAAAATTACCATTTTGCCCCCAAATGAAGATGAATGAATAATGATTTGAAAACAATTTAAATTTTGGTTTAAACATGTAAAATACCTTAATATGATCATATATTTAAATAAAAGAAGATTAAATATGAAAGTAAAAATTTACACTTTTACATGCACATCAATAAGTGATTAACTGCTTTCATAGTATGGCTTGGCTAGTCCTACTATTACTACATTCCATTTTCATCATGAAGATTCCCACTTATATCGGGAACATATCAACTGAATATTTCCTAGAAGACATCTCTAGTGTATAACCATCTATTTATATATTGAGTTAAAATTCTCATTGATAATCATTTAGGTTGCGCCAAGTGAAATATAGCTTGCTATGCTAAGTCTATGCATTAAGTTAACAATCCCGATTTAATCTTTTGGATTAACAATTCCAATATAATTCTTTGGGTTGACAATCCCAATATAATCTTTTCGTCGGTGCACATATCATACGGTATCTATCATTACACAAGTAATATTCAAGTGGGATTAACGATTCCAACTCTTTGTAGGATCAATGATTTCTACTATGATGGGTTTCTTCGTCATCTCTTTCCAGCTCCCTTAATAGATGATTCGGACCGGATTTGAATCATAAGAGCTTCAAATTGCGATCTAATCGCTAGTGATGTTGGTTGTCACGTTCATTAACTTCATGAATTGAGAGTCTAGGACTTCACCAAATGTGATACGCTTTCTGCTTGTTGGACGACTCCATCTAGCTATGTGAAGTTCTGCAAAACAAGGAAGCGGGAACAAGTTTCTTCCAACCCTTTATACTTGGTTTGTACTAGGTCTAGGTTCGTTCTGGGATTGCTGAAATAATTCAGACGTTTGAAAATTATTTTAGATGTCTGACCCTCGTATATAAAAATTCTTTTCCAGGTATTAAAATTTCTTCTTTCATTTTCAAACGTATGACATTGATTCCAGACATTTGAAAAAGAATTCTAATGTCTGAATCGGGTCAATTTTAAACTATTTTATTTCGGCTTTGGACTATCTAAAATTCAAATGTCTACAAATGATTTCAAACGTCTAAATAACCTTTCAAACATCTGGTTTTATATTTTCCAGATTTGATAAATTTTGCTTTTTTTATTTTTTTCATTCGTCTTGCAGATTAAAATATACATGCTAGGTTCAATTTTTACAAAAGTTCAACTATAGTTTTCATTATCGTTATACACAATTGTGTAACACGACTGACCTCGCATTCCAACCTACTATACAGACCAAAAGTCGTATTATTCATTAAACTATACTTTAACTATGATAGTTCACATCCATCATAAACGCATATTTGAGACTACATATATATATATATATATATCCATTCATGCTTACTTAATTACTTGCCTTTGTAGTTTATTGTTGACCCTAGGTCTTTATTTCATTACCCATTTATCCTTTTCCTTTACTTTAAGTTCACTTACTTCTTTCCTTTTATCGAGTTCGTAATATCATTTACCATCATTCTTATCCATTTTCCCATTTTCTATCTCTATTCCCATTTATCTTTTTATTTCTTTGTCCCTATCCCTTCGATTTCCTTTTTGTTTATTTTTCCATTTTTATTTGTGTTTCACGTTTTATCTTTTTATGATATTCTTATTACGTCCATATCTTCCTATTTAACTCTTGGTGTTTACGGCATTTTAATGTGTTAAAACTACATTTCTGTCATAAAATGTTAATGCCGTAAATTTCCATATCTTATCAAAAAAGAAGATTTGTGTGATGTTTGTAATTACAATGAAATATCTTTTTATTATTTGAAATAGACAGTACAAAACACGGTGAATATCAATATTTTGTACATCTCTTTCTTGTTATGTCAATTCTTGTCTTTTCAGACATCACACTTTTATTTCTTTTAAACTTGAAAACAAATAGAAATCTATTTACAACATCTCAAATTCCAACGCATTAAAATATCACTTAAACCCCTAAAATCTTAATAGAATTCTATTATTCTACATTATTATCTTTATTCAAATACCACTTTATTATTAAAAAATTCATAACAAGTTAATAGTACAAAATATGTAGGCAAGTTTTCCAATTTCAGTAAATCCATACCAAAATAAATTTCATTAGATCTGTTCCATAATCATTACGCGTATACAATTCATTATTCAATTCGTTATTTACACTAATTCATTACGCGTAAACAATAAATTATCCAAACTGAAATTTACATCTACTCATTACGGACTTACAATTCAGTATCCAAATCGATTATAATTAAGCCTCAACGAATTAGATCACAATAATATAAATTGATTTTTATTACAAAACCATAATTTTCCTACTCGCCTTACTTTTAGCTTTCTAATTCTCCGGATCTGGACCCATTCCCTTTTTATTTGACTCTCTTTTACTTTAAATCCAAAATATAAAAAGAGTATTCACTTACTAAAAGTACAGATTTGGGGAAAGGAATGAATTAGTTGATTAGAGTTTACATTCAAATTTACCTTTTTAGTTGTCTTTCTAAATTGCTTCTACTCTTCTCTTCTAATATTTCCCCTTTTCTCCACTTATATACATATACATAATATAATATTTTACTTTTAGAAATCTAGAAATCATGGAGAATAGAAAATGGAAGTGTTCCACTCCAAAAATATGAGAAGAAGTTAGAACGAAGCTTGTATTTATAGGGGTTCAGAGTTAACTTGGAGCGTTAGACTTATCCTATGCAATCTTTATTCTTATCAAAAATGCACAACAATTGCATCGCATGTGAGAAAAATAATTGGATAAATCAATGCTGTCTAATCGCATGCTCATTATACAAATTTTATACGACACGGGTTGACTGCTCTTTGCCCAGGGTCGACCGCTATCGGTCGACCAGCTGCTTTGTTGGTCGACTTGTGTTGTGTTCTGTGCATTAATTCATTAACATGTTTGATTTTGTTAATTTTATTCCTTATTTAGCTGATTGCTCTAATTTGTTTCCCACTTCTATCCCCCAAGATAATTTACTTGCATTATATATACATTTCATGAGATTTGATTTCCATTAACGCTAGTTAATTGATTTATTTACATAATCACATATATGACTATTTTCGACTCTAAAACTTCAAATGTTAATAATTCCTTTGAACTTCGATCGGAGAACTTTATTTATGAAAATTGATCAAAAAATCATCATGAACCTAATAGTATAAGTTTCCTAGCCAAATTCTAAAGTTTGCAAAAATTCTATTTTTAACATTACTACTTATTTATTAAATTCTTTTTAATTAATTAGCATAAACGTACAGAGTGTTACATTCTTCCCCCTTAAAAGAATTTTGTCCCTGAAATTCCTTAAGGGCTTAACAATGTAACCTAACGTACAACCATTCTAAACCAACAATTAATTAGTGTTCAAACAATTTTGCAACTAATCGTGTACAAGTGCATGGTGTATCACAACATATATGATATGCATACTGAGCATTTCTAAATCCGTGCTTCCTATATGAATGCATTATTTTAAAACAATTTTCAAAAATTTGGTGCAAACATCCTAAATATACCAGCTGTTCTACATTTGTGCAACTTTGAAAACCAAAAACTTGCGTTTACATTCAAATTTTCCTACACTTATATGAATAGAAGTATAGTTTAACCAATTTTGCATCCAATACCTATCCTCCAAAATCCTAGCACATCGTTGCTAATATCCAAATTAAAAAAAAATCAAGTTTTCTAAAACTATTTTCTTATGCTTGAAAAGGGTATCGATGGAAAATTCCATATTTTCACCACTCTCTTAGGTACCCTTTTTCCACTGTATCTTGGAATCATCCCTTATACCCCCTATCCTCTGCCAAGATTTCCAAGAATAGTTCGCATAAGTCAATTTCATTTTAAGTTTTTAAAAGAGGGTTTATTTCAAAATCAACCATTTGCTGTTAATAAGGTATGGAGAAAGTGATTCCCTAGCTATAACAGCTTTCTTTCTTGTTTCTAATCGTATTTTATTTTACTGCCACTTCTACTAGACAGTAAAATTTAAACAAATATGTCAACTATTCCCCCATGTCAAGTATGTGGCGTTTCAAAAATTTGAAATTATCTTCTTTTTCAATTAAAAAATATATTTTATATTACCTTATATAATATCAATAAAAACTAAACCAAAAAAATTCTTCCATAATATTTTGAGGAGATATTTTTATTTTTCAAAAATGTACATATGTATAGGTTTTTCAAAACAAAATTTTCCACATCTCAAGAAATCGGGTTTTAGTCAATAGTCCAATGTCCATAGTGGACTTCATCTATTACGTGGTAAATCTTAAGCTTTTCAAAAACTTTTCTTTTCTTTTATAATATTAACCTACACACTTTAGTTATAAATTTAAGCCTTTGAGGTACTAGGACATTGACCTATGGCTATGCAACATCCTTTCCCTATCCTTCGCTCAATGAAATTTGTTTCCCGAATTTTTTAGGACTTACAATCTTATTTCATTTCTGTTTTAGTAGCCAATTAAATAAATTTTCTTAATTTATTTCTTAACTTCCATTCTCTACTATTTTCTTTTCTTATGCATTAGTTGACGGTCTTTTATGAAATTTTCTTATCCTTATTATTTTTCCATAACATAGCGTTACACGCAGAAAACACAAAAAAGGAGAATTTCCTATATTGTCGTACACGATTTTACCCCCAATAAAGATAGCTAATGCTCACAACCCAACCTAAATAGAACAATTGCTAGAAGCTGCCCTTCAACGTTAACTAACACTAATGATGTTATGGCTCTATCACTTCTGACTTGAATAGACCTTTCTAGCATGTCATCCTTCTGCAATCCTAATATTTTTAACTTGAGTTTGCCATTGTCCTCCATGTGTGTTCGCCACCTCATAATCCACTGTTACTATCTTTTTTAATCCAAATTTCTTGATGGTATTTTCAAAATTTGGTATTTAATTCCTTTATCTTTGACCCTTCATAGGAGCATATCCTAGAACTTGTAGAAGCATACTTTTTCATCATTCCTTTACGGTTTCTTCATATAGCTTGCACACATGTCTAACAAAATATTCCTAGGTTCTTACCATTATTCTTTACACTCTACATGGGTTCTTATTACTAATCCATGAGTAATCATTGCTATCTTCTTCATAGCCTCACCCTTCACCCCATCTTACCTAGGCACTTATTAACCATAAAATGCAAATGAAGATAAAGAAGGCACTTCAGAGACCCTCTGCATAGGCATAGAGTATCAAGAGAAGTTAACTTTCAATGACACCGAAAGGGTTGTATAACACCAGAGAAAAAGAAGCACATAATAACTTCAGGAAAAAGCTTTCGTAGGTACAAAAAGGAAGATAGTCATAAGGCCGCCTAACAAAACGCATAGACCAAAGAAAAGAAGAGCGCCCCAAGTCTTTTAAATAAAAAGGAAGAAGTGCAGGAAACGAGTTTGCTACAAATCTAAAGCCTTCGGAGCAAACGAAGGGATTCATCATTCGTCATTCAAACAGATGTCTTCCAAGAAGGGTAGAAAGAATAGTGCCAAAATAGGCAGCACAATTGACAACCTTTTTGGAAGCATAATAAGCCTTTCGAACCGGTTAAAGTACATATCCAGTATCTTTCAACAGTATCAAAATTTTTATACAAAGGTAGAGTTCATAATTCAACAAAAGGCCACCTTCCAACAGCATTAGGGAAAGGCGCGACTCTCGGAAGTAATTACATGAGGGAGCAACCTTCCGACAAGATCGGAAGGTTCATAGTGTCTTATAAGAAACCAACCTTATGGGAAGACGAAGAGCTCATAAATGCATTAAGAAACACCAGGCCTTTTATGACGTTCAGCGGCCCATAATGGTGTATAAAGAACACACCTTCCGTTAGAACCGAAAGGTTTGCAACTGTAGAGAAGAAGGAACCTTCCGTCCTGACGAGAGCATAGGGCCGAAATGGAGGCCGCCTACATCTATAAATAAGACCCAAGGGGTCCGGTCTCAGGATCCGATCTTCTTCTCATTTCATCTACTCAACAACTTCTATTACTTCCATTCAACACAATGTAACCCTAATTTTGAAATCAGATTGGGGTATATCTTCTTAAATTTTGTATCAGATTCCATTATGGAGAAATAAAGAGAATTGTGGCTTGCGATACTCTTAGAATTTGGGGATAATCATGATCAGGCGTTAATTTTACATTAACGACTGACCTCAGATGATTTATTTCTTATATTCTTTGTTTATTTCGAGAATATGCCATGAAATTGTCATCAAACAACCTCATAAGTTTCCTTCTCCTCTAGTTAATATCAATTACAAGAAGGGGGAATGAAACTTGTGAGACAGTTCCAATATAAGTTTCATGGCATATTGACTCAACTTTTGTTATTGTCTTAAGATGTTTGAATCATGCATTCTTTTCGAAAGGTTTTCATAAGTGGAATGTCAACCTAAGAAGCTGAAAGTATTAAAGGAATGGCAAATAAAGCAATCTCATCATTTTATGCCCCCGAAGGGTTTTCTTAACCTTCCGAAGGGTTTAAATGGTTTCTTAAACCTTCCAGTCCATCAGAAGGTTTAATATAACCATCAAGAGATGTGGATTACTTTCGGCTTCTAAGGGAGATATAATGAAATAATATGGATGAAGGTCATTCGATCCAAATAAGTGGACCAGAGGGTTTAAATTGTTTCCTAAACCTTATGGACAATCGGAAGGTTTAATAAAACCATCAATCTGGTCAAATCGCAAGGTTTAAGATGTACTTGAACACTTCGACGGGGGCTAAGGTGACTGCTTGTAACTTCTAAAAACCTTCCGGATTAACGAAAGGTGTAGCAATACTATGGATGCCTTCCAGCCGAAATGCTTAA
Source organism: Allium fistulosum (assembly GCA_030737815.1). Lineage (NCBI taxonomy): Eukaryota > Viridiplantae > Streptophyta > Magnoliopsida > Asparagales > Amaryllidaceae > Allium > Allium fistulosum. Next base: position 211,883,044 of record CM060907.1, read on the forward strand.
ACCATACTTAAACCTTTCGGTAAGGCCGAAAGTAAGATGATTCTTCCCTCAAATCCTCATAAGAAATGAGCACTCACTTATATCCTTCCGGTATCAATCCCTTCTTGTTAGGATTAGAATTGAGATCTCGAAACCTTCTGACTTAGTCGTTTCATTCGATAATGAAAAATCTACTCAACTGAAAGGTTGAATTCATATGAAACAGTCCTATGAAATGCATTAGGTATGTTAACAAGAAATCTTGTTAACATTTTTGGTGCTAGAAGGAGGGCTTGAACCTCTGACCTGCTTTATTAATATGATTGATGGTTAAATTTGGTTCGTTGTAGGAGAAAATGAAATCAAGAAGACCTCTTACCATCAGCAAAAGGAATGAGCATGCTACTTCTATAGAGGAAAACATATCACCCTCTTTCAACCCTGGGATTAGGAAACAGAGGCAACCTTCTGCCCTACCTCAATCAACTCCACCTCCAGCTCAGCTTCGGCCGTCACTACAACTGGCTCTGACTCAAGATCTTTAGCTAGAAGAGCATGTCGCTAAAATTGCATATCTGGAACGCCAGATGGCAGAAATGAAAGATCTTCTAAACAAAGTGTTTTCTCACCGATCGTCAATGAAAGCTACCATGGTAGGGGAAGAAGTTGAGTCTCCAAGAAAGAATCTAAAAATCAATGCAGATGCTGCCAAAAGTAAAGCTCACATTTCTCCATCAAAACAGAAGGAGGGCCTTCCACCGAAGGCAAATTATCAAGGAAGAGTTCATGCGAAAGATAAAGATTGTTCCGCGAGTTCAACTTCAGACGGCTACAAACCTAATCAAAGAAACTACATGAACAATGAAGCCTATCATAAGGCTATGGAGGAAAAGGCTGTGAAAGACCTGCTAAATGCTAAGTGCAAGAGAATAGAAGATGAAAGAGTGAACAACAATGAAAGGGTTGCACCCTTCATCGATGAAATCATGTCAGCTCCAATACCATCTCATGTGAAGGTCCCCACCATGAAATATCATGGGACAACCGACCCGGATGACCATCTAATGGCATTTGATAGTCAGATGGATTTATATAACGCTTCTATCGCTTTAAGGTGTCGACTTTTTCCGATTACATTACAAGGGGCTGCAGCTAAATGGTATCGGTGATATTGTGAGAATACGATATATTCTTTGAAGCAGTTCTCATACGAGTTCTCTGCCCAATTCTGCATATGTAAAGATCCTTCAATTGATTATACCATGCTCGCTAACATCGGGAAAAACCATGGAGAGTCCTTAGGGGATTGTCTAAAGAGATTCTATACTAAAGCCTTGAAGGCCAAAGGCAGTGTTTGCACCAAAAATGGTCACAAACCCCAAGTATAGTGAAAGCACCAGCGTATGAATACGAATCAATAGTATTCACACACACATCACAAATCTAAGCAAGTAATAAGCAGCAATCAAGAAATAATGAACAGTGACACACAATTTATAGTGGTTCGGCTATCTCCGGCCTACGTCCACTTCAAGGTTTTTATGATTTTATTGCTCGATGCTTGAAGATTACAATTTCGTATGTTGTATTACAACTGATTTGCTGAACTAAGTCTGAATCTAAGGCAGCAATGGTGATCTGGAGTAAATCTGGCAGAATCTGGGCGCTCCTTAGCTCTCAAAATTGTCCGACCCCTTTTCTGAATGAGTAGGGGCTCTATTTATAGGTGTAGGAGGCTGATATTTCGCCTAAAATGAAGGGAGACCAGTTCTGGTACGTCAGGGGGCCCACATGCCCGCTTTATGGAAATCCGGGCCCACACCGGGATCGATTCGACCCTAGGTTCGAATCGATCAAGAAAATGTCCAATCAAGCTAAAATTTGGTGTGGACATTCTTCAACATGTGCTCAAGCTTCTGTGAAAATTTCATAGCATTTGGATGTGTAGATCTCAAGTTATGATCGATTCAAGGTTGTATTTCTGGATGCAGCGTTCTGTTCGAATCGATTACGTTCGAATCGATTGCTTCGACTCGATCATGGCACGCATGCTTGTGGTGATGTGGCGTGCAATCTTCGAGTCGATCCTCCTTTTTCTCCAAGTTTTACTGAGTCGTGGCCGGGGTTTTAGCTATGTAGACGTGGTGGATTCGAGGTGATCGATTCGAAGACATGCTTCCTTCGAATCGATCTGGGTAACCTTCAGTCGATTGATACGAAGACCCCACTGTTTGAAGGGATTCGAAGGTGGGAACGTTCCAATGGATTCGGGCTATTGGATTCGAACAAAGGCTTGCTCAATGGAGTCGAAGCAAGGCGTATTCTGATGGGTTCGAAGCAAGGCTCGTCGTGATCGATTCGAGGCAAAGGCTTGATCGATCGATTCGAAGCTACGGTCCTTTTCATGGATTCGAACTATGCTCTCATGGATGGATTCGAACCAACGATGTCTTAAGTCGATTCGAACATAAGCCCTGCCGATGAATATAAAGTAAATCGAGTCGAACCAGGTGGAGTCGAAACTGATGGATTCGACTCATATGGGTGCGAACCCGAGGTTAGTTTTCCACTTGCTCCGATGATATCTTGAGCGTGCGACCTCGGATTGACTTGATATTTGGAACGTTGACTTTCACGGCTCTGCTTGACGTGTCTTGTCAATTGTAGCCCGATCCGGACTCGGACAAAATTCATCGATATCCATGGTGAACCTGCGATGCACAATCGATGTTCATGACTAATAATCATTGATTTTCAGTTAATCTTTGGGTATCTCGACTTTGCCAAAAGTTGGGATAACATTTTGCCCCCCAAAATATGCCTTTTTGGTAAAAGGCGTGTTTTGATCAGTCTTAAATTGGATGCAGTGAGTTCATGTTTTACTCATAGCTTATAGCATTTTCAATCAAGTCCATGGCTGTTCGAAGCAGAATTGTTATCAATTTTTTCCAGTGGAAGTTAAGAATGAAATTCCACGGTCTCTCCGTACTATTGATGGTCACTCCGGACCCTTGTCAAACCCATTCTAGATTTAGCGATTGAATAGAAAAATCCTATTGCACTCCGGCGTTGCTTTCTATTCCTTGCACTCTGGCCCCAGCTAGGGCGTATAGCGATGCCTTGGTCGTTCTCGACCGATCATAGCCTCTCCGGGCTCATGCTGGATCCCATCCTGTCACTCTCCGGTGAAGGGGAAACAACGTTAAGTGAGTCAATCCTGTCGCTCTCTGGCAAAGCGACTCACCTCATGCACTCCGGTTCAGTGTATCTGAACTTTAAGCGATGTCATGGCCTAAATCGTGGGCCGATCATAGCCTCTCCGGGCTCATGCTGGATCCCATCCTGTCACTCTCCGGTGAAGGGGAAACAGCGTTAAGTGAGTCAATCCTGTCGCTCTCCGGCGAAGCGACTCACCTCCTGCACTCCGGTTCAGTGTATCTGAACATTAAGCGATGTCATGGCCTAAATCGTGGGCCGATCATAGCCTCTCTGGGCTCTTATCGAATCCTGATCCAATCACTCTCCGGTGAATAGGAAACGATGCTTAAGTGAGTTGATCTTGTCGCTCTCCGGCGAAGCAACTCACTTCTTGCACTCCGGACCCTGCCTCTCCGGGTAGGATCATAAAGCGATCATGTTTATATTGATATTTAATGTTTATCCTTTAACTCTCCGGTCAAAGGTTTATTTTAATAAGTGTTTCTTTATTAAATTCAAATCCTAGATGTTCAATCTCAAACACCAGGAAAAACAAGACAATGCCTCTCCGGGCGGAGCGGTCTATTTCCATCTCAGAGCATGCCTAGGGATCTCTCCGATTCCCGTACATGAGTAAGTGGGATAGCCGTTTTATTTTGGAAATCAAATCTAAGAAAACTAATTGACCAGAGTCCAAATCTTGAACTTGGCCCTTGCCATCACAATCTGTTGATGACGAGTCGTGATCCCGATCTAGGATCGTTCCTGTTTGGTTGAGGCGGTAGCTGTTCGGGCCTAACCGCCATCGTACGTTCTCTGACATACTGCAGCAATCTACCACTCCTGGCATGTTCTTCCACCTCATCCTTCAGGTGGCGGCATTCATCGGTAGTGTGCCCATCCAGCTCATGGAATAGGCAGTATTTTCCGATTCTACGTTCCCGTTCTATGGGATCTCTCCTTGGCGGTTTTCGATAGGGGAGTTGCCCCCGAGTTTCGGTGTAAATTCGTTCCAATCCTGCCACCAAGTCTGTGTACTGCCTGAATCTGGGCTCTCGGAATTTCTTCCGTTTATCAGGACCATCATGTGCATCATCCTGCTTTCTCTTTCCTTTGTCTGCCCTGGACTGTTCCCTGGCGGTTCCCTCGCCTTGTGCAACATTTATTTCCTGCCTCTCGGCTCGTGATTCCTCTAATCGGATGAATTTTTCAGCTTCATGGAAAAACTCTCCAAGATCTTGCGGTGGATCTTTAGTCAAAGAGTCTTTGAATTCGGTGCCTTCTCCAACTCTTGCCACTGCCGCCATCAAAATCATCGATGGGTCCGGGCGATCTACAGAAGCCACCGTTGCGTTAAATCGTAACAAAAAATCTTTTATGGACTCTCCGGTCCTTTGATTTATTGATGCCAAAGTCATCACGCTCTTAGGTCGCGTCACGTGAACCCTAAACTGCTTCATGAAGCAATCCACAAGCTCGCCCCATGTCCTGATTGATCCGGTTTCTAGCTGCCTAAAACAAAGCGCAGCCAAATCTGATAAGAATAAGGGGAAACATCGTGCCATCACTTCCTCGGATGCTCCCAGCACTTCCATGTGTCTGATATATCTGGTGATATGCATGGTCGGGTCTGACTTTCCGTCATAAGGATTCAGCGTTGGTAGTTTGAACTTTGGAGGGTTCCTTGCATTCCTGATATTCGGAGCGAACGGACTCCGACTAACTTCTTCCAATCCTCCTCCTGAAAACCCTCCTCTCATGAGTCGTCTCACTAGGCCAATCATTCTTTCATCTCCATCTAGCGGTTGCCCCCTTGTCATGTCTCTGTCTTGCCCTCCGAGTCTTGTAGGGAATTCTGGTACGTACTCTTCGGGTGGCTCGTTAGCATTTGTATTGGCCCTAGTCGGTTGAGCTCCTTCCAAAGGTCCTTCTGCGTTGGATCCTGCGGGCCTGCCCCCAAGCCCTTGTTGATTGCCTTCTGGCTCTGTATTCTGTCCTACGTTGGGTTCCATAGCCCTAGCTCCTTGTTCCACATTTACAGCCGCTGTAGCTGGTCCAGGGTTCTGCGTCCCTGCAGCTCTCATCTGCTCGAAGAAATTCTGCAGCATCTCTTGTTGGCTTTTCATCATTCTTTCCTGCATTAAGTTATTCATCGCTTCCATCTCATCTCTAGTAATGTAGATCGAAGCTTGTCCTTCTCCAGCGCTAGAGGATGCCTCTTGACTTCCTGCCTGTTGGCTCCTCTTAGTTCTTTGTCTAGTTTGTCGAGTCATTGTAGAGTCAGATCTGAATCCTTAAAATTCCAAATCTAAATTTTGAAGTTGGTGTAGCGGGTGCTAGTTCTTCTCAGTGAAAGCACCAAAGTGTTTGCACCAAAAATGGTCACAAACCCCAAGTATAGTGAAAGCACCAGCGTATGAATACGAATCAATAGTATTCACACACACATCACAAATCTAAGCAAGTAATAAGCAGCAATCAAGAAATAATGAACAGTGACACACAATTTATAGTGGTTCGGCTATCTCCGGCTTACGTCCACTTCAAGGTTTTTATGATTTTATTGCTCGATGCTTGAAGATTACAATTTCGTATGTTGTATTACAACTGATTTGCTGAACTAAGTCTGAATCTAAGGCAGCAATGGTGATCTGGAGTAAATCTGGCAGAATCTGGGCGCTCCTTAGCTCTCAAAATTGTCCGACCCCTTTTCTGAATGAGCAGGGGCTCTATTTATAGGTGTAGGAGGCTAATATTTCGCCTAAAATGAAGGGAGACCAGTTCTGGTACGTCAGGGGGCCCACATGCCCGCTTTATGGAAATCCGGGCCCACACCGGGATCGATTCGACCCTAGGTTCGAATCGATCAAGAAAATGTCCAATCAAGCTGAAATTTGGTGTGGACATTCTTCAACATGTGCTCAAGCTTCTGTGAAAATTTCATAGCATTTGGATGTGTAGATCTCAAGTTATGATCGATTCAAGGTTGTATTTCTGGATGCAGCGTTCTGTTCGAATCGATTACGTTCGAATCGATTGCTTCGACTCGATCATGGCACGCGATCTCGTGGTGATGTGGCGCGCAATCTTTGAGTCGATCCTCCTTTTTCTCCAAGTTTTACTGAGTCGTGGCCGGGGTTTTAACTATGTAGACGTGGTGGATTCGAGGTGATCGATTCGAAGACATGCTTCCTTCGAATCGATCTGGGTAACCTTCAGTCGATTGATACGAAGACCCCACTGTTTGAAGGGATTCGAAGGTGGGAACGTTCCAATGGATTCGGGCTATTGGATTCGAACAAAGGCTTGCTCAATGGAGTCGAAGCAAGGCGTATTCTGATGGGTTCGAAGCAAGGCTCGTCGTGATCGATTCGAGGCAAAGGCTTGATCGATCGATTCGAAGCTACGGTCCTTTTCATGGATTCGAACTATGCTCTCATGGATGGATTCAAACCAACGATGTCTTAAGTCGATTCGAACATAAGCCCTGCCGATGAATATAAAGTAAATCGAGTCGAACCAGGTGGAGTCGAAACTGATGGATTCGACTCATATGGGTGCGAACCCGAGGTTATGTTTTCCACTTGCTCTGATGATATCTTGAGCGTGCGACCTCGGATTGACTTGATATTTGGAACGTTGACTTTCACGGCTCTGCTTGACGTGTCTTGTCAATTGTAGCCCGATCCGGACTCGGACAAAATTCATCGATATCCGTGGTGAACCTGCGATGCACAATCGATGTTCATGACTAATAATCATTGATTTTCAGTTAATCTTTGGGTATCTCGACTTTGCCAAAAGTTGGGATAACAGGCATGAATGATTGAGATAAGCTCATAGCTGTCCACTCAGGATTCATAGTTGATTCTCCTTTCTGGAAGGACCTGTTTATTCATGGATGTCGGGATCTTCAAGATTTCCATTTCCAAGCCGACAAGTTTATCCGAATGGACAAATTGTATTACTCAAAGTAGAAATTTTGTTATAAGAAGGACAATGGTAGATTTGGCCTGGAGAGAATTCCCAAGAGAGCTAGGTGGGAAGACACCAATACTAACGCGGTGGCATTAAATCGACCAATCTCCTACATCTATGCAATGACCTAGGATAAGGTCAACTTCCCTACTTCATTTAAGGCCCGAAATTACTCTGAGCAGAAAAAAGGAGACAAATATTGTGCCTACCAAAAAGCAAATGGCCACAGAACCAATGAGTGTAAGGTTCTGGCTGGGATAATTCAGAAATTGATTTGAGAAGGGCTGTTGAAAGAATTCGTGTAGAATCCACAGCAAACTCTCTCGACAAACACTAATGCAAGGAAACCTATTGGTAATACCGTAAATTTGATCAAGGAAGATGACCCACTAAGCTTAAGTCCACCAAAGAACAGGATTGATGTCATATATGGAGGACCACATCCAGCCGGTAGAAGTCAAAGTGCCCAAAGCAAATACATTCGAGAAGCTAAGATTGGTGTATTCTCTATATAGGAGGAACTGCCATTCAAAAGACCAAAACACAACATCAATATGCACACACTGGTGATTAATCCACAAGAGCTAAGGAGGGAGATCCGTCACCCCCCACAATGATCCCTTAATGATCACATCCCAAATAGGATTCTCGGTGGTCATGAAAATCCTGGTTGACACGGGGAGCGCTGTAAATGTGATATTCCACCATGCGTTTGATCAAATGGGGATTTCCAAGGATAGACTTAAACCTAGTCCCGAGCCTATCTTTGGGTTCAATAATAATGGGACAACCCAGCTTGGGCAGGCAAAGCATTTGTCCAACTGGGACTTCCTCCATGTTCCCGAGTCTTTGAAACGATCTTTGTGGTCATAGATCAGCCATCATTCTATAACGCCTTCTTTCGACGGCCGGAGCTGGACGAGGTGGATGCATTCGTCTCACCGAAATATCTAATGCTTAAATTTCTCACTAAAAGCGACTAGGGAACTATCCGAGGAGAACAATTCACATCTCGAGAAATGTACTACTCTAGAACAATACAATAAGGAGTTCACTTGTTACTTTGATTCTTCCATTACTTTGCAGCCTTCCGAAGATGGGTTTCTACATCCATCATTCGAAGAAAAAAAAACTAATAAATGTATTGCTGCAAGGTGTTTTGCAGTTTACGGAAAAAGAAAGAGAGCAGATTCCAACTCAATTGAAGAAAGAGAAATCGTTACAGAATTAGATTGTCGAGGAGAAGTGGAAAGAGATAAGCTAGTCGAAGAAACTGAAGAGGTTCTACTAGATTCTGCCGATTCTACTAAAAAAATTGGAGTGGGAAAGGGTCTTGAGGAACACCTAAAGTCAAGATTGACATAATTTTTAAAAGACAATAAGGACGTTTTTGCTTGGACCCATTCTAACATGGTTGGAATCACCCCCACGGTCATGAGCGATGCCCTGAATATCAATCCAGACATTCCTCCAGTTCGACAAAAGAAAAGGTAGTTTGATAAGGTTAGGACCGACGCCTTGAACGAAGAACTCAAGAAATTAAAACAAAATGGGTTTATCCGGGAAGTCCGATACCCCAAATGGTTGGCAAATCCAGTTTTGGTAAAGAAATCTAATGGAAAGTGGCGAACTTGTATAGACTACACAGATTTGAATAAAGCTTGTCAAAAGGATTTTTACCCGTTGCCAAGGATAGATAAGTTGGTCGACTCTACCAGTGGACATAAGCTGCTCTCCCTAGTGGATGCCCATTCTGGGTACAATCAGATTCCTATGTTTAAACCCGACGAGGAGCATACTAGCTTCATTACAGATGAAGGAACCTATTGTTATAAGGTAATTCCATTCGGGTTGGAGAATGTAGGAGCAACTTATCCACGGTTGGTTAATAGAATGTTCAAAGAACAAATTGGGAGGAATATGGAAGTTTATGTTGACGACATGTTGGTGAAATCTCAAGAGGCGAAAGATCAACTTGAAGATTTGAATGCAATGTTTAAAGTGCTCCGCAAGTATCAAATGAAGCTCAACCCCCAAAATGCAACTTTGGAGTCCATTGCGGAAAGTTTCTTGGATATATTATGAGTGCAAAAGGGATTGAGGCTAGCCCAGAACAGATCGAGGCCATTAAGGATATGGTAGTACCTAGGAAAAATAAAGATGTTATGAGTTTGAATGGCAAAGTGGCGGCACTAAGCAGGTTTATATCAAAAGTCATTGATAAGTGCATACCGTTCTTTGAGGTGATGAAGAAGAAGAATTTCGAATGGAACGATGATTGTAAAAAGGCATTTTAAGAGTTGAAGCTACATTTGGAAAAGCCACCAAGCTTATCAGCCCCGAAGAGTGAGAGGATCATTCTTATATATGGCAATTTCTGAACATGCGGTGAGCTCGGTATTGAGTTGAAATAACGAGGGATTGCAACTACCAATTTACTATGTAAGTAGAAGGTTAAAGGATGCTGAAATCTGATACCCAGTCATTGAAAAGCTAGCGTACTGTTTAATTTTGAAAGCTCGAAAACTAAGGCCTTATTTTCAAGCACATCCAGTAAAAGTGTTGACCAACTTCCTGTTGAAGCAAATCTTTGGCAAGCCCGAAACTTCTGGAAGGAATTAAGTGGGGAATTGAACTAAGTCAATACGATATAGCATATCAGCCTAGAACGACTATAAAAGGTCAAGCATTAGTCGATTTCATCAATGAATGTACCAGGTTCATTTCAGAGCAATCCGAAAAGGAAAAAGATACAAAATCCAAATGGCAACTATTTGTGGATGGTGCTTCAAATGAATAAGGAGCGGGGGAAATATATCTAACAATTACCCTAGACGGGCACAAGTTAAACTATTCTTTGAAGTTGGGATTCTCAGCAACTAACAATGTAGCAGAGTATGAATCTATGGTTGCCGGATTAACCCTTGCTTTGCAAATTAAAATCCCGAGAATTTAGGTATTCAGCGATTCTTAATTAATGGTTAACCAGATCAAGCAGGTATATCAAACTAAGGAGCCTAAACTTAGTCAGTATGTGAAGAAAGTTTTAAAGATGCTCGCACTTTTTGAAGATTTCTCCGTACATCAAATACCAAGAGGAGAAAACTCTCAGGCAGATTCATTGGCTAAGCTGGCAAGCTCAAGAGGAGCTTCTGACACACAAATTGTACCTCACTAAGTTGGCAAGCCCAAGAGGATGCAACTACTTGTAGTTAGAATTATTTGGCGTTCTATTTATTCATAATTATAGATAAAAATACAAATATGTTCACTCAGCCTTTCCTTATTTTTCAAGATCGACTAAACTAACCTCGGATACCAAATGTAACGGCCCCCACCCTAGTGGGCTTGAATTTTTGCTAAATTGAAAACCCAAATCTACCAAAGTATGAATCATTGGTTTAATATTATGCAAATAAAACAAAAGAATGCATATCAAAACACTAATGATATAACTCACCGAGGAAAAACAAAATATAATAAGTCACATAGCTACTGACCAAGGTTTGACACTTTTAAAGTCTAGTATCCTTGTCAGCATCGAACATGCCTACCACCAGTAACTGTCCTTTAAGCTATCCTGTAACGATTTGCCTTTTCGACACCCGAATGTCGACACTAATACATCCACGGTATTCACGTGCCGAGAACCCAAGCACTGGAAAGATGAAAAATCAGGGTGAAATAAAAAGAAAAAGAAATATAACTAGTTAGAAGAGAACACACCATTAGAATCTCACAGTGGTACGGTAATATATAATATCAAAGAAACAATACAAAGGGTTACTCCGATAAGGAAATTTCGAAGTTGTCAAAACCTAAGTACTATCTTCAACCTGGACAGTTATAACAACCTGTCCTCACAAATGTTGATACATCAAATAATAATGCAGCGGAAATAGGAATGCTATGGTAGGTGAAACTTCCAGCTCATCCTGTCGAGCTCCAAAGAACATCAACAAAAACCTGTCTTTCTCAAACTACTTGAAAGAGCATGCGAGAAATTTAGGGAAAACAAAAACCAAGCGTTCGACATAAGTCTAGCATGAGAAACTAAAGAAATATGGGATCAACATATAACGGTGCTTTTGAGACCGCATGGAATGCCATAACGGTTATCCCCTCAAAAGAACTACCATCTAATAAGTACATAATGTGATATAATAGATAATATCTAGGTTGTAGAATATAAATAGTATAACATAGCTGGAATGGTTACATTGGTTTCATTCAACAACATTTTGGAGGGTACAATCAAAATTGATAAGGAACGTTCGCATAATGGATTGTCCATGAAGATCCCTCCGGTGGAGCCAACATCCAATCTCTATACACAAGGTTCAGAAACTACTTCCGGGTGCCATATATATCTAGATTGAATATACCATTAAGGAAAACATAATCGGTCCACATCTAAATACGTGATCCCGAATACCATTACCTCCTGCGTGCAACATCAATAAGCATACTCTAGATATGGAGTGATAATATCCTATCGTGGGTCAGCCAAACCCCTAGCAATGCCCCTACTCCATTATTTGTCATTTCCGATGTCGAGGTTACATTCGGCATCTTTCACAAGGGTCTTTATTACTCGAACAGAACACGAATCCCAAATTGGATCCTCACAACTCGAATAGATCTCGAAACCACACATGGATTCTCATATCTCAATAGATCTGGGAATCACAATTGGATACCCACATCCTGAATATATTATGAACAACTACATGTGTTCAAACATCTTAAACAGAACTCGAATCTCAATATAGATCCCTGTATCTCGAATGGATCCACTTCCAATAGATAGAACTCTTATCTCAGCCTTGAAGTGGTTTTCGGTAAGTAAAACACTTACCGATCCCAATCTCTCCAAGATTGAAACGACGAATTTGGTAATTTAATGATAATGAGAATGATCGCATATGGAAACCAAGTCTCGTATACTTAACGCATTTTCGATATTTTTCTCTCACGTTATCCCTCGATCAAGAGTGAAGCCGGTAGGTTAGAGCTCCATTGCTCATATCCCTACATAAACATCAGTCTTCATTCCCACAGATAGACAAGCCTACTTCATCGGCTTTTAGTGCTAAGTATATGGCTAAATGTTTTCTATAAATGAGCAAACATACAAAGAACGATCAAGTCATACAAAGCATGATCAAGTCACATAAGCAACTTCGAATCACCTTTTTGTTTAATTAATCTTTTATTAATTAAAAACTCTTTTATTAGTAAAACTTCTTTTATCTAATAAAACATCATTTATGAATTTCTACCATTGATTTTTACTTTTTTAATACTTCAAAAAGTATTCATATATTTATCTCAAATTGTATAAGTATATTCACAAATGATTAACAGGACTTCTTACTCAAAATCTTTACTCTTTTTATACTTCAAAAGGTATTCATATACTTATCTCAAATGATATAAGTATATTCATAAATTATTAACAAGATTTCATACACTAAATCTTTACTCTTTTTATACTTCAAAAAGCATTCATATACTTATCTCAAATGGCATAAGTATATTCATAAATCATTAACAATATTTCTTACATTAAACCTTTGCATTTTCTATCTTTTTCCAAAATAGTGCTTACTTATTATATCCTTCAAAATATCCATTTTAAGAATCTAAGTCCTTTCATAAATCCATTCAAAAAGGTTTAAAACTAATGCTACTCAAACATTATCACTACAAACCCAAAACCATTTCGTTTTTGCTTATCTTCAAAACATTATTTTAAAGATATATTTATATTCATAAGTATAATCAAAAAGGGTTAAAGACGAATGCGATTAACACATTGTCACAACAAACCCAAATCACTTTCCTACTTGTTACAATCTTTGTAAACCTTTGTTTAAAAGATCTAAGTTCGTATTTGATTAAGATCGATAATCGACTAATCGATTATCTAGCCAAAAAGCATTGCTTATACAAATCAATGTTCGTATACTCAACTCGTTTCTAACATTCCCGACTTAACTAATCCTCGCTCAAGAAAGAAGCCCTATAGGTTAGAGCTCTATTACTCCATCCCTACTCGACATCAATCATAACTCCTAGAAATGGATAAACATACTTCATCGGCTTTTAGTGTTAAGTGTAGTGTTAATGATTTCTATAAACAAGTAACAAACAAATTTGTTAACCCGTTTCTTACATTCCCGATTTAACTATTCCTTATTCAAGAGGGAAGCCCGGTAGGTTAGAGCTCTATTACTCCATCCCTACTCGACATCAATCTTAACTCTAAAAAATAGATAAGCCTACTTCGTCGGCTTTTAGCGTTAAACAAAGTTAATTACCTTTTTAGACAAGTAAGTAAACAAAAAGATTAACACATTTTTGACATTTCAACTTATATTGTTCCTCGTTCAAGAGTGAAGCAAGGTAATTTTGAGCACTGGTTGCTGCAAGCCTTGCCTAAACACCTCATTCTTGAATCTCACAAATAGACAAGTTTACTAGTCGGCTTTTAGTGTTAAGTCCAGTCAATCACCTTTGTCAAAACTTATATATATAAAATAATACATTAGAAACACTTGTAAATAGGTTTTATATATCTATATAAAATATTACTCGAAAATAACTAATTTAGAAGTTTGATTAAAAACATGTTTTACATTTTGTAGCACTTTACTTTCAAAATTCGTAAATAATCATTAAAACAATAAGCGACTTACTACAACATTTATAAATGCTATTAAAAGTCCTTATTAAAACAACATTGAAAAGCACAATCTTTGCGACTAGTTTTAACCACTTAAATAAATGATTTGAGACTTGAAATTTTTATAGTAAGTACAACCATTAAGGTAGTTAAAAATAATTAAAATAAATCCCTAACAATATCTTTCCATTTATTTATAAAAATTCTCGAAAACAAGGGATTACGAAGTGCACTTAATTATAATGACTATTCTCGTTTCAAATACTTTCAAGCTTACTTCAATTTAATACACAAGTTAAACAACTATTTAAACATCAGTTCAAGGCCACGCCACATGTTTAAGAGGGTAATAAAACTGAGGTTATATAATATAAAGTTATCGTTTGTTTTCAAAAGCAATAGGGGTCTAAAGTTTATAACCTTACTTTGTTATTGTCGCTTTAACCATTATACTTTGCACACAACATATATATACACAATATATACTTAAGAGATAGTGAGATAACTCACTTAGATCCATGCCTAAGCCAAGCAAAAAACTACAAGAATCAAAGAACAACCTCCTTCCATCAACACAACCCTAAAGGTCCAACCTTTAGCACTTCCAAACCAAAGCCAACTCCTTCCTCCTCCTCCTCCTCCATATTCACGGCCCATCCAAGCTCCCCCTCTTCCTCTCACCTCCTCCCACTTCTTACTTACTAATAATGCCTCCATGATGTCTTAGGCCTAAAGCCAAAGTTTAAAAGATATTTGAGAAGATTTGGTTAACTTTTGAAAAAGTTAGAGAGTAATAAGTGGATTAGTGCTTAAGCACTTCCACCATTTTCAACCCTCGTACTTCATCTCAAGCTTATTTGATTTTGTGTGATTATTTCCAGAGGGTATGTCCCTCCTTATATAGGCTTAGGAATGTTATGGGAAAAGACCAAAAGCCCTTTAAAACCCTTATAACATTAATTACAAATATTACTTCTCCTTTATCATTTACTTAACTTTTAAGACTTTTCATTTATGCATATTTCCCAAGTATCTTCCCTTACCTCGTGCATGTTATCATCCGTAAAGTTTATTTCTATAAATTCCATTTTTTTTTTCATTTTCTTTAATTCCTAAGCAAATAAGTGTATGTAAAAAAAATCGAACAAATATTGAAGGTTAAAAAGCCGTTTATCGATAAAACGATTTTCGGTCACATTATCGATATTTTTCAAAGTATGTATTTTGGTAAAAAAAATTCCAAAATAAGTTTACCATCACTACTTATGATTTAAAAGGGGGTTAAAATGTTAGTAAATCATTTAAATAACATTTAATCCAAGATTGTTTGATTTAAATAATTCATATATATAAATACGAAGTGTCCGAAATTCTGGGTCATTACATATCCTGTGGGTTGTAATAAGGAGGGGGTCAGTACAATGTTTTGGTGATCGGTAAATTATACACTTTGTACAAAACACTAGCTTATGCCCACTATTTTCTACCTCATGTTATGTCTTTTTACATTTTAATTAGTTGTCTCAACTCCACATTCGCGTACGATCCGTTCCCATCTACCCTCTGTTGAATCTGTCACGACCCGGAAATTTCGAACTAGAAAATTCCAGATAGTTAGGAGAAAAAGAAAGAGATAGAAGAAGGAACAGAACAAGACACAGATTTTCACATTCGCAGCGGATCAAAATACAATATCAAATAATAATATCAGTTATACAAAGGAACTTTGTATCAGTTAATTTACATTTTTATACATCAGAGTTACAACATTTCACAATCTCTGGACAGTTAAAATAACTTGTCACAGATAATTAACAATATCACAGCGGAATACACTCCATACGTCCTGCCATCCAGCTCGCCATCCCTGAGCTCCAGAACGTCCTTACCTGAAAATCTGTAATACTCGGTCTGACCCGAGCATTACACCAAAGTAACACCCGGGTCAGGCTGGAAACCAGCGTGAGTAATCGCATCTAAATATGGAATACAACAGTATAAAACCCCGGGGTAACTCGTGTCGATTTACAAATTCGCAAATTTGCTAGAGACATTACTTATTTCCCACATCAACTTCTTAGTAACAAAACTTAGATTAAATAATCCAATTCATTTAAATCATTCCATTCCAGACTATTGATTTCATAAATCAATCTATAAAAATTGAAGTGGTTTCGGGTATTTACTAATACCCAACCCCGGCCTCTTCAAAGCCAATGTTACCTACAAATCAAGTTGTTTAAGTGAGAACAATTCAATTTATATTTAGAGTAACATGTTCACATAGCGTTACCATTTAGATAGAAAATCTATACTATCACGGTTCAACCCCAAACATATCATTTCACATAGCATCTCAAATCACATATCGGAGGTATCAGATAAATTCAAAGTATTCAACATCATTCTATCATTCATAAGATTAATTAGCCACACCATCACTAATAAATTAAAATTTATTACTTCAATCACTATTAATCCTGCTTTCTTAACATAAATCAATTTTAAACCCATTAATTAATCATCCTTATATTATCATTTTTAATTACATTAGGTAATTAGCTTTTAATTAATTACCCCAAAATTAATTAACCTTCAACCATTCACATTAATAATCCTTTAATTATTCACAAAGTAATTAACAATAATTTATGTCATTATTCTAATTAATCCTTCTATAATCACTTATACCGATAAATTATCTTGTAATTATTACATTTATTAACTAACCCCTTTAATTTTATTTCCTTACCTAATCAACCTTTTAATTTAACTACATTTAAGAAATACCTTAATTTCTCCCATTAAGTAATTTTTCTTTTAATTAGTCTCATTAAGAAATCATCCATTAATTACTAATTTAACCAATCCCAATTACAAATTCATAATTACAGACTTAATTAAACCTAAATTTACTCAAGACCTTAATTTTATTTTAGATGAACCGATTACCCTAATCAAATTCTTAATTACTTTATCTAAATTACATTTGGAAAATATTTCAAATCAAATAATAAATCGTTAAACATTCACTAAAAATTTTAAATATCGAAACATGTTGGAAATTTTATCTCTGCCCCTTTTCTTTTGAAATACTTCTGCATTTGCTTTGAAAACTTGAACATATATATTTCGTCTACTTAAATCATAGCTAACATAAAAAACACGAGCTTACTGCAGATATACCCGAGCTACATCAGCCAAAACTCGAGTTTCCCTTTACTTCGAGTCGAACTCGATAATAACTCGAGAACCCCTGCCTCTTCTTCCCAAACCCAGACTCCAGTTGTACACGCCGACCCCTGTGCACGTGCACATCGCTCCGGCCGGCACTGACTTCTTGCCGAGCCTACCCACCTATCGTCGACCACCACGACATCCTCTCTAGCCTCCGGTTCCGGTGGAAACGAGGCGAACATGAAAATGAGTTGTTCGATGAAAACTGAGGAAACTCTGATCGGCAAAACTCCTCGCCGCCGATACACCATGACACGAGCAACCTCGCCGATTGCCCTTAACCATGCCGCAAACTCCAGCTCTTATTTACCGAAGTCCCGATGAACTCGATGCATCAGAGGAGCCCACGCGACCCCTAAGCTTGGCCATGCCTAAAACTAGGGTTACCCACTTATTCGATTAACCACAGTCACCACCGTGCGTTGATCATCTACCCAATATTTTTCCTAGACCCTCCGTTCGTTCCTCCACCTTCAGAAGTGACCGCGACTTTCCAAACGACAGAGATCTCCAGGAAAGACCCAAACTTCAAAATTTAGACATACCCAAACCGCTCTTTCATGCTTGAACTAAAAATTATGATTTTGGTTTTAAAAAGCATGTTTTAGTTTAAGTTTTCGATTTATAACCCTGAATCCATCAATCATGAAAATTAAATCTTGACTTGTTTTAAGGTTGCACTGTTGTTTTTATTTTCCAGAGGAGGTATAAACTTATTTTGACTTAGACAAAAATTTTAAACTAAATTCTATGGTATAAAAATCATACTTTGTTTAAGACTTAATTCTTAACAAAGATTGGATCGAGAGCATATGATTTTTAAACAATTTTGTTAAAACATCTTAGCATAAAGTTAACCAGACAGGGAACTAATAGATATTTAGTTATATTACACCCTGTAGTTCAAAAACAGGATGGAAACTAACCTGCACACATTAACACATGTAGAAATACCATAAACAAACATCATTTAACTTAGAACTTCCATCAGCAACCATTATTTACTCACTTAATCCTTTAAATCAAAATGTTTACTTACAGGCATATAAAAAAACAGAGGAGATTGGGTTTAGATTACTCACAGTTGCTTGTTTGAACAGAGGCTTTTGAACTGAAATGCTGGAAATGCCTTGATCTGAAACTTAGTTGTTGAGATGTTCTTGTTTATCTGAGATGAATGTACTTGATCTAGTTGAATTTAATCCATATACTAGTTTGTTTGTTGATCTTCCTGTTATCATCTTCTTCTTTTTTTTCACGTTATAAAAATGCAGAAGTGTTTATATTTTTTCCTTGCTTAGTTTTCGAATGAACAAAATAAAGAAGACAAGATGGAGATAAAATTATCAGACAGTATACTCCTGCCTTCCCCAGCAAGCACCCCTTTTATATATATATATATATATATATATATATATATATATTTTCTTTCTATCTTCATTTGGTCAAGATAGCTTTTGATCTGATGTGAAATTTTTGTGTACAAAGACTTGTTTGACTTGAGGCTTTGTATGCTAGAAATGATGTATTGTGGGCTTAAGATGGATGTGCATTAAATGCTTGCTATGATGGTGTTTCATATATATGTTCTTCTTTCGGCTGAACAATATAAAGAAAATTGTTGTGGCTTTGTTTTCTCCAGTCTACATACTTATATGTATATACTTTCCTTGTACTTTGTAGATATTTTTGTTTTGCCTTCTTGCTTACATATTCATTTACAACTTTGTTTCATTATCTTCCTTTGCAAGCTTCATAGAATTTACACTTGCTTTTGTTCATACGTGAATGTATTTTTGTTTGTTTCTACTTACCTATTCATGTTTTATGAATAAATATGTTACTTCTTTTATATTTTTGAGATGTAAAAGAATGTTATCATAATTTAGCCAATGTACTTACTTTATATTTTTTTTCAATTCATCTTATAGTCTTGTATTTTTATTCATTGATAGTATTTAAAAGTAACACACTTATCAATTTGAAATGGATTATAAAAGAAATTATCCTTTTTATTATAGGCTACTTATTTTATTTATATATCACATTTAAAACTTATATATATTTTTAAACCATATTTTTTTTTCAAGCTATACTAAAAGAAAACAAAACAAATCTTTTTGGTTGATACATTTTTTTAAATTTAAACTAAAGCTAGAATAAGTTTTTTTAACTATTAAACATTTATCATATATATTTAAAACCATATAGTTACTTATTAAATAGCTTTGAATAGTTTATTTTAAATAAATCATAATTTCCAACCCACTAAAGTGTATATTATAAATTTGAAACTTAATTTATTTGTTAAATTTTTAAAACAAAGCTTTCCTATTTACAATGTATACAAATATATACATATATAAATAGAAACAATCAATTAATTTTAAAAGATAAGTTATATCTCAATAAATCACATTAATTATTTATTAAAGTAACACTGCCCAAAGTCCGGGATGTCACATCCCTCCCCCCTTAAAACTTTTCGTCCTCGAAAAGGAATGAAACTAGATTCTTTAAAATGCCTAAAATCATATAAATTTTCTTTGATCATTGTTAAAATAATTTAAAAATCTATATAGTATTATTTCAAAATCGTTTTTATAAAAATACTTTTATAACTTGATGTTTTGACAAATCCATCCTCGTTCTCATAGAGATTCGGTCATACGTTGATCAGGCGTAGGACTGAAAATCTATAAGTACTTGGTAAACTCGTTTCTAACACCCAGTCAAAATACTTTTGAAAATAATTTTATTGAAAATATAGAAAACGTTTTCGAAAATAGAGGAAATATATTTGGTAAAAATGCTCTGGAAATCATCACCCCCATCCATGGTCGCAGTTAACCCGATGGTTACGTTGCCGTCCCGGCAAAATCCACAGATAACTGTAGGTCTCCGCGCCACTCGATTACGCCATGGAACCCGCTACAGATCGCAGTTATACCCGGGCTATACGTTGCTATCACATCAAAGACCCATATAACTGTAGGCATCAGCGCCATCGAATTTCGCTGCCAAAAGAATGAAACTCCTCCACTTGACCATAGACCGCAGTCTACCGATGTTGCGCTGCCATCCCGACAGAATCAAGTGTAGACTGTTGGCATTCATCCTCCACACGATTTTCGCTATGGTCCACACACAGTAGATCGCAGCGACATCGAGTTACACTGTCGTCACAGCATAACCCAAATGCCCCTGTAGGCATCAGCGCCATCGACTTTCGCTACCAAATAATCCTCAGGAACTAGTTTGTCCGGACTCCTCACAGGATCAACTTTAGAACCTCCCCTTTAGAGGCTCAAGGCAGTACCACCCAGTGGCACTCCTGAGAAGTTCATTCAAGGGAGCGCCTTTTTCCCCAGAGCCAATCTCAAAACACTTTATACTATACACATATAGTATTTTACAAATCATACACCTAGTATGAATTCCAAATATATGCCTTTACACAAAATCGATTCTCAAAATCGATAATCCACAAACTAGGCTTTCCAAATCCAAATATTGATTTTTCCCAAAATTAAAAGGTTCCAAAAACCTTTCCTTAAAATCATTTTCACAAATTCTTTTTATAAATACATATATATAAAAGTTTTGAAAAATCTTTGAATCAATTTGTAGTTGTATAAATTCACTTTTTATACTTCAAATATTTTCGAAAATCTTTTCTTCTGGCAATAGATTCAATAAGGGGAGTTTACCATATATAATAAAGATATATAACTTTGTTTATTCCAAATCAAATGTTCAAATTTGATTACTCTTTTGTAAAGTCATTCTCCATATGGCTTGCTTTCTTAAAGTAAATTTTAATCATAGAAATATTCAATTCCCACTTTACTTCATTATATATTTCATAAAATATACTTTCAATTTCAAAAATCATTTACAGTGCTTATCCACAAATTTTCAATATCAATTTTATTGAAACTCGTACGATGTCCACATATCATCCGTACGCTATATCAATCTGATCGCCCACTCGATCACACAATTTCACTTCCGAACTAGTATTGTCCACCCGACTTCCTAGTGCGGACTCAGATCTGGTTCCTTGATCAGAAACCGTCATTCTCCTTGCATAGTCACAACTATGATAGAGAATATTCAGAACCAATCAAAAATCCATATCCAGGTTCGCCGTCGAAAATCGAGCGAAAAATCCCAACTCGGATCGATAATACTATCTCGAAATTCTGTGCTCGAATCTGGATCAAATCACTATGCGAATAGAATAATGTACGTACACCCTACGTATTTAACTTCACTGATTATTACCCAAATCAATTTCTTTTCTATTCACATTCACTTAAATTTTCATTCACTTATTCACATTTGCCTTAATCCCCACTTGGATTATCTATTCAATTCTTATCTCAGTTGGGTATTTAACCAATAACAGTTTGAGCTCTGATCGATTTATATTTAGAAAATAGCTTGAAAATTTAAAAATAGATAAATAGTTGAGAAATAATTAATAGTTTGCAAAATAGCTGTAAAATAGTTAACTAATAATAAAATAGTTGAAAAACAGTTAGATAGTTTCAGCAATCGTAGATAATTGCAAAATAATTGTAATTAGTAATTAATTTGTGAAATACATGAAAAATAGTAATAAGTTTAGAAAACAATTGAAAAAATGGTTAAATAGCCCCAAATAATTTTTTTAATAAGTATAAAATAGTTCGGGGTTTGGAAAGAAGGTTATATATACTAAATAGATAGGGAAATAGTTTATACTAAAACAATTTATATTGAAAATAATCCAGAGTCAAAACCGTTCACTTCCTTTTCAATTCAATTTAAATTTCCATTTAAATTGACCCAATTTCCAATTCAAATAACTCCAAATTCCATTGGACTTGATTTATTCCCAATTCAAGTTGAATTAATTCTCAATTTCTCTCCAACCCAAATCAAATTCCATTTGATTTTTAACTTATTCAACTTTAATTATAACTTCAAATTATTCCAATCAATTCGGACTAATACCAATTGAACCCACTTCAATTTCAATTTAATCTACTCCAAATTTTCCATTTAAATTTGAAACTTATATATCCTTAATCTTTAATCCAATTAATTCGAATCAGATTCAATTTGAATGAATTCAATTCCAATTTCAAATTTTAAACCATCTCGAATTATATAAATTCGAGTTAAATTTCCAAAGGTTGGTTTAACCCTTTAAACCAAATTAACTTTTATTTAAAGTTTTGAAACAATTTAATTTCCTAAGTCCAATTCTTAAAATTCCATTTTAAATTATCTTTTACTTATGTATTTCAAAGTTCAAATAAGAGTTCAATACAATTTTATTTTAAAAATTTAATTTGTTACTAAATTTTATCTTCCAGTTTGAAGCCACTTCTTAAACAATTTTAATTAACAAATTTAATTATTTAGATTTTCAATTTAAAGTAATTCCATATCCTTAATTTCAAATTAACGTTAGATTTCCTTTTTTCTCAATAGGATGATATCATCCAATTTATTTTAAAACATCCATTCATTTTCAATTTCCAGATCTCAAACCCATTTGAGATCACACAAATTCCCACACGAATTTCAAAATTATTTCCCTCTTATAAGTTCAAACTCATATCACTTAGGGTTTATACATCACACTTCAGGGAAATCAAAACTCAACACCTAAGAGTTTATTTCAAATTATCTTTGATATCAAGTATATACATATATACATGTATATTTCTGGGTCCTCCCAGCCATGTTTTAAAATTTTAAGCCACCTTTGGTTTTTGAATTCAAATCAACTTTTCAAACAACCCATTGTTTGCAACAAGACTCTTTTATCCAAATAATACTTACTTATTATTTCTTTCAGCACTTTGAAACAAATTTCCAAATTCTGGACCCAGATTTTAAAACTCCAGAATTCAAATCTACTCCAGTTCTAATTTACAAGTCATACTTGTCTAAGTGTTTTACTTCTTTTAAACATTTCATTTGCTTTCTCATTAATACACATCTTATTATTAAACATGATAATCATTTATGATAATAACTAAAATTATCATATCTTAAACCATCCATTATCATCTTATTCTGAAATACTTTTTCAATTCAAGATTTCAATTTTAGTTTGAATCCATTTCAAATTTATCTTTATTTAATTTCAGGTTTGTTGTATTATATTACTTCTTACTTTAATTCTAATAATTTAACAGCCAGTTTCCTTACTAGGAATATCGCTTTATATATATCAAAATATGTCCTTATATAAAATCATTTAAAATCTTTATATAAGAAAATAACAAGTACGCTCTCTCATATATATTTCACTCAACTCATTTTAGGGTACTATTCACCCTATCCTTAATGAGTACACCCACCAGAGCCAAGGTCTTCGCTTAACCTTTGCTCTGATACCAACTGTCACGACCCGGAAATTTCGAACTAGAAAATTCCAGATAGTTAGGAGAAAAAGAAAGAGATAGAAGAAGGAACAGAACAAGACACAGATTTTCACATTCGCAGCGGATCAAAATACAATATCAAATAATAATATCAGTTATACAAAGGAACTTTGTATCAGTTAATTTACATTTTTATACATCAGAGTTACAACATTTCACAATCTCTGGACAGTTAAAATAACTTGTCACAGATAATTAACAATATCACAGCGGAATACACTCCATACGTCCTGCCATCCAGCTCGCCATCCCTGAGCTCCAGAACGTCCTTACCTGAAAATCTGTAATACTCGGTCTGACCCGAGCATTACACCAAAGTAACACCCGGGTCAGGCTGGAAACCAGCGTGAGTAATCGCATCTAAATATGGAATACAACAGTATAAAACCCCGGGGTAACTCGTGTCGATTTACAAATTCGCAAATTTGCTAGAGACATTACTTATTTCCCACATCAACTTCTTAGTAACAAAACTTAGATTAAATAATCCAATTCATTTAAATCATTCCATTCCAGACTATTGATTTCATAAATCAATCTATAAAAATTGAAGTGGTTTCGGGTATTTACTAATACCCAACCCCGGCCTCTTCAAAGCCAATGTTACCTACAAATCAAGTTGTTTAAGTGAGAACAATTCAATTTATATTTAGAGTAACATGTTCACATAGCGTTACCATTTAGATAGAAAATCTATACTATCACGGTTCAACCCTAAACATATCATTTCACATAGCATCTCAAATCACATATCGGAGGTATCAGATAAATTCAAAGTATTCAACATCATTCTATCATTCATAAGATTAATTAGCCACACCATCACTAATAAATTAAAATTTATTACTTCAATCACTATTAATCCTGCTTTCTTAACATAAATCAATTTTAAACCCATTAATTAATCATCCTTATATTATCATTTTTAATTACATTAGGTAATTAGCTTTTAATTAATTACCCCAAAATTAATTAACCTTCAACCATTCACATTAATAATCCTTTAATTATTCACAAAGTAATTAACAATAATTTATGTCATTATTCTAATTAATCCTTCTATAATCACTTATACCGATAAATTATCTTGTAATTATTACATTTATTAACTAACCCCTTTAATTTTATTTCCTTACCTAATCAACCTTTTAATTTAACTACATTTAAGAAATACCTTAATTTCTCCCATTAAGTAATTTTTCTTTTAATTAGTCTCATTAAGAAATCATCCATTAATTACTAATTTAACCAATCCCAATTACAAATTCATAATTACAGACTTAATTAAACCTAAATTTACTCAAGACCTTAATTTTATTTTAGATGAACCGATTACCCTAATCAAATTCTTAATTACTTTATCTAAATTACATTTGGAAAATATTTCAAATCAAATAATAAATCGTTAAACATTCACTAAAAATTTTAAATATCGAAACATGTTGGAAATTTTATCTCTGCCCCTTTTCTTTTGAAATACTTCTGCATTTGCTTTGAAAACTTGAACATATATATTTCGTCTACTTAAATCATAGCTAACATAAAAAACACGAGCTTACTGCAGATATACCCGAGCTACATCAGCCAAAACTCGAGTTTCCCTTTACTTCGAGTCGAACTCGATAATAACTCGAGAACCCCTGCCTCTTCTTCCCAAACCCAGACTCCAGTTGTACACGCCGACCCCTGTGCACGTGCACATCGCTCCGGCCGGCACTGACTTCTTGCCGAGCCTACCCACCTATCGTCGACCACCACGACATCCTCTCTAGCCTCCGGTTCCGGTGGAAACGAGGCGAACATGAAAATGAGTTGTTCGATGAAAACTGAGGAAACTCTGATCGGCAAAACTCCTCGCCGCCGATACACCATGACACGAGCAACCTCGCCGATTGCCCTTAACCATGCCGCAAACTCCAGCTCTTATTTACCGAAGTCCCGATGAACTCGATGCATCAGAGGAGCCCATGCGACCCCTAAGCTTGGCCATGCCTAAAACTAGGGTTACCCACTTATTCGATTAACCACAGTCACCACCGTGCGTTGATCATCTACCCAATATTTTTCCCAGACCCTCCGTTCGTTCCTCCACCTTCAGAAGTGACCGCGACTTTCCAAACGACAGAGATCTCCAGGAAAGACCCAAACTTCAAAATTTAGACATACCCAAACCGCTCTTTCATGCTTGAACTAAAAATTATGATTTTGGTTTTAAAAAGCATGTTTTAGTTTAAGTTTTCGATTTATAACCCTGAATCCATCAATCATGAAAATTAAATCTTGACTTGTTTTAAGGTTGCACTGTTGTTTTTATTTTCCAGAGGAGGTATAAACTTATTTTGACTTAGACAAAAATTTTAAACTAAATTCTATGGTATAAAAATCATACTTTGTTTAAGACTTAATTCTTAACAAAGATTGGATCGAGAGCATATGATTTTTAAACAATTTTGTTAAAACATCTTAGCATAAAGTTAACCAGACAGGGAACTAATAGATATTTAGTTATATTACACCCTGTAGTTCAAAAACAGGATGGAAACTAACCTGCACACATTAACACATGTAGAAATACCATAAACAAACATCATTTAACTTAGAACTTCCATCAGCAACCATTATTTACTCACTTAATCCTTTAAATCAAAATGTTTACTTACAGGCATATAAAAAAACAGAGGAGATTGGGTTTAGATTACTCACAGTTGCTTGTTTGAACAGAGGCTTTTGAACTGAAATGCTGGAAATGCCTTGATCTGAAACTTAGTTGTTGAGATGTTCTTGTTTATCTGAGATGAATGTACTTGATCTAGTTGAATTTAATCCATATACTAGTTTGTTTGTTGATCTTCCTGTTATCATCTTCTTCTTTTTTTTCACGTTATAAAAATGCAGAAGTGTTTATATTTTTTCCTTGCTTAGTTTTCGAATGAACAAAATAAAGAAGACAAGATGGAGATAAAATTATCAGACAGTATACTCCTGCCTTCCCTAGCAAGCACCCCTTTTTTTTTTTTTTATATATATATATATATATATATATATATATATTTTTTCTTTCTATCTTCATTTGGTCAAGATAGCTTTTGATCTGATGTGAAATTTTTGTGTACAAAGACTTGTTTGACTTGAGGCTTTGTATGCTAGAAATGATGTATTGTGGGCTTAAGATGGATGTGCATTAAATGCTTGCTATGATGGTGTTTCATATATATGTTCTTCTTTCGGCTGAACAATATAAAGAAAATTGTTGTGGCTTTGTTTTCTCCAGTCTACATACTTATATGTATATACTTTCCTTGTACTTTGTAGATATTTTTGTTTTGCCTTCTTGCTTACATATTCATTTACAACTTTGTTTCATTATCTTCCTTTGCAAGCTTCATAGAATTTACACTTGCTTTTGTTCATACGTGAATGTATTTTTGTTTGTTTCTACTTACCTATTCATGTTTTATGAATAAATATGTTACTTCTTTTATATTTTTGAGATGTAAAAGAATGTTATCATAATTTAGCCAATGTACTTACTTTATATTTTTTTTCAATTCATCTTATAGTCTTGTATTTTTATTCATTGATAGTATTTAAAAGTAACACACTTATCAATTTGAAATGGATTATAAAAGAAATTATCCTTTTTATTATAGGCTACTTATTTTATTTATATATCACATTTAAAACTTATATATATTTTTAAACCATATTTTTTTTTCAAGCTATACTAAAAGAAAACAAAACAAATCTTTTTGGTTGATACATTTTTTTAAATTTAAACTAAAGCTAGAATAAGTTTTTTTAACTATTAAACATTTATCATATATATTTAAAACCATATAGTTACTTATTAAATAGCTTTGAATAGTTTATTTTAAATAAATCATAATTTCCAACCCACTAAAGTGTATATTATAAATTTGAAACTTAATTTATTTGTTAAATTTTTAAAACAAAGCTTTCCTATTTACAATGTATACAAATATATACATATATAAATAGAAACAATCAATTAATTTTAAAAGATAAGTTATATCTCAATAAATCACATTAATTATTTATTAAAGTAACACTGCCCAAAGTCCGCGATGTCACATCCCTCCCCCCTTAAAACTTTTCGTCCTCGAAAAGGAATGAAACTAGATTCTTTAAAATGCCTAAAATCATATAAATTTTCTTTGATCATTGTTAAAATAATTTAAAAATCTATATAGTATTATTTCAAAATCGTTTTTATAAAAATACTTTTATAACTTGATGTTTTGACAAATCCATCCTCGTTCTCATAGAGATTCGGTCATACGTTGATCAGGCGTAGGACTGAAAATCTATAAGTACTTGGTAAACTCGTTTCTAACACCCAGTCAAAATACTTTTGAAAATAATTTTATTGAAAATATAGAAAACGTTTTCGAAAATAGAGGAAATATATTTGGTAAAAATGCTCTGGAAATCATCACCCCCATCCATGGTCGCAGTTAACCCGATGGTTACGTTGCCGTCCCGGCAAAATCCACAGATAACTGTAGGTCTCCGCGCCACTCGATTACGCCATGGAACCCGCTACAGATCGCAGTTATACCCGGGCTATACGTTGCTATCACATCAAAGACCCATATAACTGTAGGCATCAGCGCCATCGAATTTCGCTGCCAAAAGAATGAAACTCCTCCACTTGACCATAGACCGCAGTCTACCGATGTTGCGCTGCCATCCCAACAGAATCAAGTGTAGACTGTTGGCATTCATCCTCCACACGATTTTCGCTATGGTCCACACACAGTAGATCGCAGCGACATCGAGTTACACTGTCGTCACAGCATAACCCAAATGCCCCTGTAGGCATCAGCGCCATCGACTTTCGCTACCAAATAATCCTCAGGAACTAGTTTGTCCGGACTCCTCACAGGATCAACTTTAGAACCTCCCCTTTAGAGGCTCAAGGCAGTACCACCCAGTGGCACTCCTGAGAAGTTCATTCAAGGGAGCGCCTTTTTCCCCAGAGCCAATCTCAAAACACTTTATACTATACACATATAGTATTTTACAAATCATACACCTAGTATGAATTCCAAATATATGCCTTTACACAAAATCGATTCTCAAAATCGATAATCCACAAACTAGGCTTTCCAAATCCAAATATTGATTTTTCCCAAAATTAAAAGGTTCCAAAAACCTTTCCTCAAAATCATTTTCACAAATTCTTTTTATAAATACATATATATAAAAGTTTTGAAAAATCTTTGAATCAATTTGTAGTTGTATAAATTCACTTTTTATACTTCAAATATTTTCGAAAATCTTTTCTTCTGGCAATAGATTCAATAAGGGGAGTTTACCATATATAATAAAGATATATAACTTTGTTTATTCCAAATCAAATGTTCAAATTTGATTACTCTTTTGTAAAGTCATTCTCCATATGGCTTGCTTTCTTAAAGTAAATTTTAATCATAGAAATATTCAATTCCCACTTTACTTCATTATATATTTCATAAAATATACTTTCAATTTCAAAAATCATTTACAGTGCTTATCCACAAATTTTCAATATCAATTTTATTGAAACTCGTACGATGTCCACATATCATCCGTACGCTATATCAATCTGATCGCCCACTCGATCACACAATTTCACTTCCGAACTAGTATTGTCCACCCGACTTCCTAGTGCGGACTCAGATCTGGTTCCTTGATCAGAAACCGTCATTCTCCTTGCATAGTCACAACTATGATAGAGAATATTCAGAACCAATCAAAAATCCATATCCAGGTTCGCCGTCGAAAATCGAGCGAAAAATCCCAACTCGGATCGATAATACTATCAAGAAACTACCTTTTTATCATTTGAAATAGATAGTACAAAGGTGAATATCCCTATTTTGTACATCTCTTTCTTTTTATGTCTATTCCTTGTTATTTCAAACATTGTGCTTTAATTTATTTTAAACTTGATAACACATAGAAATCTACTTGCAACATCCCAAATTAAACGAATTAAAATATCACTTAAACCCCAAATTAAACGAACGATGGCGTTCCTCCAAAACCTCTTTCCTTATGTCTCCTACATTCGGAACACATAATTTTCCTTTCTTTCTCAACCACCCATTCTGTTCAACACTAAAATCCTTTAAGTCATCGTTGTCCGTTCTATCCCTTAACTTCGTGATCCGTTCAACCAATACTGGATCCTCCTCTTGTTTAGAAGCAATCTTTTCGATCATCATCGGTCGAACTCCTAAACAAGACAACACAATAGTTTCTCCACTAGACTCAGCTTCAAATCTCCACTGCACTCTGCAAGTCGACAACGCTACCAAATCCTTCCACTCAGTTATCATTGCCAACACTGCATTCTGATGCTTTCTGCTAAGTGCATCTGCAACCTTATTACCTTTCCCTGGTGTGTACTCAATTCTAAAGTCATAAGCAACTATAAATTCTAACCATCTCTGCTGTCTCATATTCAGCTCCTTTGGAAAGAATAAATACTTCAATGACTTATGAGCTGTATATAACTCAAATCTTTCTCCTTGAAGGTAATGTTTCCACACCTTCAATGAAAATATCACTGCAGCTAATTCCAAATCATGCATTGGATATCTAACCTTATGCGGTCTAAGCTGTCAAGAAGCATAGACAATCACTTTACCTCTTTGCATTAACACGGCTCCTAATCCAGTTCAACATGCATCGGTATACACCACCAACCCTTGATTTCCGTTTGGAACTACTAACACAGGTGCATTAGTCAACAAATGCTTTAACTTAAGGAATGCTTCCTCAAATTTGTCGGACCAGACAAACTTCACATCCTTCCTAGTCAACTTAGTCAAATGTGCAGCTATCCGCGAGAAATCCTTAATGAATCTTCTGTAATAGCCAGCAAGTCCAAGAAAACTTCTTATCTCAGTCACTGTCTCTAGTCTCTTCCAATTATTAATAGCTTTGGTCTTATCTGGATCGACTGGCAACCCTTTCTCTGAAACCACGTGACCAAGGAACTTCACTTCCTTCTTTCAGAAGTGACACTTCGAAAACTTTGCCTTCAACTGGTGCTGTCTCAGCGTCTCAGCATCTCAAGCACCACTCTAAGATGAACTTCATGCTCTTTTTCATCCTTAGAGTATATCAAAATATCATCTATAAACACCAACTCGAACCTATCCAAGTGCTCTCGAAAAATTCGGTTCATCAAATCTACAAAGAATATTGGCGCATTAGTTAGTCTGAATGGCTTCACTAACCATTCATACGATCCATATCTAGTTCTAAACGCCGTCAAAGGAATATTATCTTCTGATACTCTAAGCTGATGGAAACCTGTTGCCAAATCCAATTGAGAAAATACCTTGGCTCCACTCAACTGATCGAACAAATCGTAAATTCTAGGCAATGAATATCTATTCTTTATCGTCTTATCATTCAACTTATGATAATCGATACATAACTTTAATGATCCGTCCGGCTTCTTGGCAAACACTGCGGATGCTCCCCATGGCAGACTACTAGGTCTAATAGAATTCTTGCTTTCCAAATCCACCAACTACACCTTTAACTCCCTCATCTCGGTAAGTGTCATCCTGCTTGGCGGTCTACTCACCAGTTCTGCTCCAGGCACCAATTCTATCTAAAAATCAATGGCTCGTTTCGGTGGCCATCCCACTACAGGTTCAAAAACATCTGCGAACTCTTTAACAACGAAAACTCGATTTAACACATCTTCTACCCTCATAACACCCAATAAAGCATTCACCTCACAGCTAGGGTATTCTATGGTATAGGCAATCCGATCACTACAGTCAGGTGTTTAAGTGATATTTACCTATCATGGCAAAATATCCTAGCATCTTATTTACTTAACCAGTCCATACCCAAAATAATTCTGAACCCTACAAAATCTAACACATGCAAACTGCAAACAAAGGTATGACCTAACAAATCAACTCTAGGTGGTCACACTTCATCTCAAGTGTCCTATACCCTCCTATCGGATTTGCAACCCTTAAGGAATTAACTAAGTATGAAAGTTCCAGTTTTAGCTTATCTACCAAACAATGAGATATAAAAGAATGCGATGCACCGGTATCAAACAGAACGCTAACGGACATACGATGAATCTATAGCATACCTCCCAACACAGCTTTTCCTTTTTCCTCTGTTGTTGGCCTCGAAGTTGCTAGCTCTAATGAAAATACTTTGCCTCTTCCATCCTTAGAAAGCTCCTTGCATTGGTTCTTGTAATGACCAATTTGATCGCAGTTGAAGCACCTCACCTCTTTCTTTTCCACAGCTTTCTTTCCCTTGCCTGTCCGACACTCATATGCATAGTGTCCCTTCTTGTCACACTTGAAACAGACCGCTTCTGCCTTTCTATTCTTAGCGGCTCCACCCTTCTGAGCTTTTTTCTTATGAAAGAACTTCCTTTTCTGACTCCGCCCCACTTGGACCTCCTTTGCCTTATTCTTCTCTAGAGAAGCAAGCATCTCATCATGTCTCGACGCCATCTCTACTACAACATCACATGGATCCCTAATATGAGGTAATGTCGCCCTTGCCAACTCAGGCTTCAACCCCCTTATGAACTTCTCATTTCTCTTCATCACAGTATCCACCGTGGCATATCCATACCTAGCCAACTCCTTAAACCTCCTAGCATACTCCAACACAGTCATCTCCCTCTGTTCCAACTCAGCAAACTTTCTGATCAAGGTAGACTTCGCCATCACAAACATGAACCTCTCCTCAAACCTCCTCTTAAACTCATCCTATGTCATCATTTCTTCATTCACTCCAACTATCGCACTATCCCACCAGAATAAAGCTGCACCTTGAAGTTGTCTCGATGCGAGCCTTCTCTTTTTCTTATCATTGAACCCCAAGTCTGCAAAGATTCTCTCGTAATGCAGCAACCAGTTCTCCACTTCTATAGCGTCTTAAGTTCTAATAAATGGCTTTCCTCCTAACCGGGCATAATCCCTGCTCAGAATAGCGTAGTTATGCACCATTGGAGCTTTATGATTCCCTACTCCAGCATTTCCTCCAACCACTCCAACAGCAACACCTGCCTGCATCATGTTGACAAAGAACGCCATAGCTCCCATGTTAAATTGTGGGACTCCAGCACCAACATTTCCAGTTTGTGCCTAACCTAGGTTTCTCCTTGTATTTGGTCTGGCATTCCCATTTGCACTAGTGCTTTCCCTAAGGTTAACTCTTCCACTTCTAGCATCCATATCTGTATTCAAGCCTCGTGAGATACAGAAGAATAGCCTAAGAGAGATAGGATAACAAAGGTATAGTGTATAATTATATATAGAAAATACAAGTACGTTACTACAGCGTTATCCCATACCCCGATCTTTTCTCTAATTCCTTAGGATTATGTTTTCAAAAATCATTTTAGTTTAAAGTTTTTTTTCATAAACCTACGCTCTGATACCAAGTTGTAACATCCCCTATCTGGAGGCCTGAAGCTAAGCGCTACAGATGCTGAAGTCATCCATAGTATTAACTTTTGGTGACCAAATACGGTAATGTTAATAGTATCCCTAATATCAAAAGCATAAGAGTATGAAACAAAATCACAAATTTCAAAAACAACTTTTCTGATTACATTTCACAAAACGTATTTCGTATTCCATTACATAATCCCAATTGTTTCCCAGGTTCGAATTAAATATAATTATTACATAAGTACGCCAAGTGCGACATATGAAGATGCCCCCCTGGATGACCAGAGTACTAGATAGACATAACTGACTTAATACAGCACAGTGGAATAAAACAAACCAAACACTCCTAAATAGCTAACTTTAGCCTCCTACTCGTCTTCGAAAGCTTTATTTGTGCACCTACTAAAACCTCAAAATCCTTAACCCTCTGCCTACTTAAATCAATTTTGAGCACCCAAGAGTTTAGGTGGAAAAACATAAACTTCGAGTCAGACATAAAGCCTGGTGTGAATAATACTATACATCTCGGTTATACGATATTGAGTGAGACCACGCTGATTGCGGAACGGGTTTCCCCTCACTAATGTCCTTTTAAAACTTATCTTTTGCAAATCATATCCTGCAACCAAAATTAGTTAAAACTGTAAAGCATTATCATGTAAACATACATATCAGGTAACGAATGGACTATTTGTCAGAAATATAGTTTTGTTTGGCTAACTACTAACCTTTTGGCTGACTCGGGCCTACCAAACAATATAAACAAATAATCTAACATCTGTTAGATACTCCTCTTCTGGACGGTCTATCCCTAACTTACTCTCTTTGGGTCAACTGATCCTAATGGCTTTGCGGGCTCATCAATAACCTACTCTTGGGTGTGCTTGGTGTCCCGTCTGAATCCAAGTAGGTGTGCTTAGTGTCCCGTTTAAATCCAAGTGGGTATGCTGATGTAACTTCCGAATCCAGTGAGTTTACCCAGAGCTCGGAAAATCTGGAAGGTGTGTCTCGTAGCCTTAAAATCGAGATTGTATTGACTTTGATATTTGAAAAGAAATCTGTATAAGAAATTGTATGGGACTGGATGTGAGGTAACTCTAAGCGGGTATAAAAATTCCTGGTGTGATACCTCCAACACTTACTTTTTACTTTTACTACATTTATAACCGTTTGTGTTTGTATTTTTGATTGTTGATTCTGCATTGTTTAATTATTATAATCTTAAAAGAACTTAGAAAGATATACATAAATCAGTACACACTATTCACCCCCCTCTATTGTTAATTTAGCCTTAAGATACATTTTCTGCAAATTAAGATGCATTCGAGTGAGCGTCCCCAGTCAACATCAATAGCCCTTCCATTCCTATCTCTGGTGCAGGAGTTCTTTCCTTACTAGCCTGGACTCCCCTGGTCCTACCTAATTGTCTTCTATTAGATTTAATTCACACCTTGCCTTAGTGTAGTGCAACCCTGCCCCAACCTGTGTGCATAGTACACTTTCTTATTAAATGTTCACTTTCACGATTGGCACAATATGTCTTCTACGTATCACGGCATATATATACTTTCCCCTGAAAGTCCCTGGATTCCCTTAGCAATTCACTACCCTGACTCCCTAGCACAATTATATTAAAAGTCGAGCTATCACCTCAACTCAACATCAGACAAAGTTTGACAACATCTTTACACGTGTCGCTGCTTGATACATCCTGATTCCACTTTCTATTACTGACCGTGTCCTTTATTTTTTCTTTTTAGCTTTTATATTGATCTGGTCTCCAATTTATCTAACACTTGTTTTACCATATAATTATTAATTAAAAGCAACGGCTTAGTACCCTTTTTCCCACAGTATAGTTTCCCTCTTATATTTGCTTATTTCTTCATAGAGAACCTTATTAAAATTCCAGAAATTTCATGGATAACTGTTATAATATACCTTATTCTTTGTTTTGATTTTTACGGTTATTTTCCTTGTCTATCTTTTAGGTATTCTCCTTCAAAAGTTTATAATAAATTATTTTGACATCGGAAACATCTCAAACTAAAAAGCCATTTTTAAATCATGATTACAACATTATATTAAATTTTCATAGCATATTGAAATTTTTAGAGTAGGGAAATACATCTAAACATTCCATGTCCATCTATTTTTCCCCAAAACATTCAATAAACATTTTATTTATTAGTGAAAAATACATATGAAACTCTAACATGTATAAAAATATACAAAATCATACCGTAACCAAATAATTGGGAACGATAAAATAGGTTTAGTATCACCCACCTAGATCTTTGAAATACCTTGCTTTAGTCTTTTTAATCCCTTTTAGCTTGCATCTCAATATCTTCTCCTTATTTTTCCTCTTTAGGCTCCTACCATTAGTGTATTCTCAAGTGATTTTTTTTATTTTTTTAGTAAAATGGAATGAAGGAATGGAAAAGAGTCATACTTATTATCCTGTAATAATTTGGGCCTTGGCCCTCATATTCTTTTTTATTAGTCCATTACCTATTTCCTATTATTTAATTTCCTTCTTATATTATTTGCAAGCCCATCTTAATTCTTTAATTGGTAAATTAATTATTAAATGTAGGTTGTTACAATACTGCTCCATACATATCCATCTAGTCCATTCCTAAAATTAATCCAAGCCTAAAAAATCGCAATACATAAGCATCGCAACTGAATTCGATACCTAGAATATAAAATTTCAAACATTTATAAATCATTGATAAATGAATCTATCCTTTAGTAGGGTTTGATACTATAGCAGGCCTATAATTATACTAGTCTCTAAGTGCAATTAATCTACTAGTCCACTTGAAATAAATGAGTGTGATGCTCTGATATCAAATAAAGTACGAATTGATAAATCAGAAAGAGTTAACATACGTTCGATGACAACTTTCTTCTCCTTATCCACAATTAGAGTTATGCTCGGCTAGGAATATCATCTAGTGCATACATCGAAACCACTTGGGTAGAAATCTTAGACAAGTTTGGACACTCCTTCATGTGACCCGGTTGGTTGCAATTGTGGCATTTGACATTTGTTAAATTCGTCTTGTGGTTCCTAGCTAAATGTCATCTAAAATTGCACCTCATACACCTCGGTAAGTACTTCTTTATCTTTCCTTGAGCCCCTATTCCACCTTCACGCAAATTTTAGTGAATTAGCTTCCATCCAACTTTCTTAGGTCCATCTTTAGCGATCGAATTCAGTAGTACCATCTCCACCAAACTTTCAAAAGTAGCTTCTATGGGTACATGACTCAAAGAAATATTCCTCAAAGATGGATTCAACCCCTTAGCAAACTTCATCGCCTTTTTCCTTGGTGTATTAATAAGGCCTAAGCCATACTTTGCCAACTGATTAAATTCATTAACATAATCCTTGACTCTGCAGTCACCTTAATCCAAATGAATGAATTTCCCCAGCTCCACTCTCCATTCCGCCTTAGAGATAAACTTAGTCTCAAAGCATCTCTTAAAATCATTCTAAACAATACCAATCTCATCTGTTTCTGCAATAACAATCTCCCATCACTTCCATGCCGCCTCTTGTAAGTGCCACGAAGCTAACTATCTCTTCACTGCATCATCCACCCCCAACATAGTAAAAATTATACCACAATTCCTCAGACATACCCGCATCTCAACAAATGAATCTATCTAATAAAATTATATGCCAACTAGACTTTGGAAATCCCGATAATGCTTATGGAAATCCAAAGCAAGGGGAAGAGATAGGATGCTCTTTGCGCTTGCACTATGGGTCCTCCATTGGGGTTGAGTTCAGTCCAACTTTTTGCTTGAAGATACTGATAGAACCATGTTGGAAAATTCGCATCTGGCTCAACTACTTCACCATAACTATTTCCAGTTTGATTGTTCATTATCACCTATTTGTAATTGGGAATTATTAGCAGCATTCCTCGGATTGTTTTAAGCATCATTAGAATATTAGGGTATTTGTGTATACTTATATATACACACACATGTATATATATATGCATATATATATATAATTTTGAAAAATATACGAGCACATTCTCCCAATATGCACATAATCCCTAAAGAATCCCGAACCTAAATTCTAATATCAATTGTATCAACCCTCACCTCTGGACTCAAAGGTACAAAGCCCAAAGTGGTGTTCGAACTCACATCTAGCCAAGAAGTACTAGTCATTGGATTTTTAGAACACTACATGGTAAAGAAACAACTATAAACTTAGAATATTTTAAACTTTCAGATCTCACAGCAGAAAGATTGAAATAAAAATATTGAAAATAACCGATTAGATAATAATCACAATATAAATGTGGTCCAAACAACATTGTCTCCAAATAACAATACATGGAGTCTAATAGATAGGAATAATATAGTAAGAAATAAAGTACATAGAGAGTAACTATAAATAGATATAACTTTGGGGCGCCAGTGCGCCATGCCTTCTTCTCCATAAATCGTACCCAAGCCAAATCACTTACTGGTGTGCTCTCCTGTAATAGAGATAAAAAGGGAGAAATTGAGGAGGTCAAAAAAAGTTTGGAGGGTGAATTATATCACTAGTGGTATGGTGTGGACAAGTAGTTAAAGTTTAGTTATAACCTACACCTAAGAGTGTTCTTTAGTGTGTTCTTTATACATAAGTGATTAAATACTTTCATAGTATGGCTTGACTGCTCCTATTGTGACTACATTCCATTTTTATTTTGAAGATTTCCACTCACTTATGGAACATATCAACCGAATAATTCCTAGAAGTCATATCTAGTGCATAACCACCTTTTTATATATCGATTCTCATCGATAATCATTTGGATTGTTCCAAGTCAAATATAGCTTACTATGCTAAGTCTACGCATTCTGGTTAATAATCCCAATTTAATATTTTGATTAACAATCCCAATATAACCCTTTAGGTTAACAACCCCTATATAATCTTTTTGCTAGTGCATTCATCCTACACTTTCTATCATTACACAAGTAGTATTTGAGAGCGGACTAACGGTTCTAACTCTTTTCTTTAACGATTCCTACTATGATGGATTTCTTTGCCATCTCCTTCCAACTCCCACCAAATTATATGCAGTTAAAAGCCCGCTAAAGCCCCGCAAAATCCCCGCTATAGCTCATAGCGCTCTTCGACTGCTACACTTTTTCAATTTGGCGCTAATGAACAGTAGATGTGCTTTAAGCACCATTATTTTCCACTACACCCGCTAAATCAAAGCTTCTTAGAACCCGCTTTAGAAACATTTATATAGTATGTTTGATTTGACTAGTTACCTTTTAAACGATATCAACAGAGTCAAGGTAAAAACCTAATTTTAAGGCATAAGTGCTTAATATAAGTTAGAAATCTATTTTAGTCACGAAATCTGGACTGCATGAATCATGATATTCTTTGGTTTTTATATAAAATTAAACAGTATTTCTTTTTCCTACACAAATGATGTGAGAATCAGAATAAATTAACTTTAAATATTTAGTTTTATATCTATTAAAGCTTTTTGCACCTTCGTTATTTTCCTCTATATCCCTGCTTTATCCTCGCTATAATATTTTGCACCTACACCCATATAGAACCACAAAGTTCTTTAACTACACAAGGCCGTAGTATGTGGTAAGGACTAGCTACAAATAATAAGAGCTTTTAACTGCAATCTAATTGCTCGCCGCATTGAGTGTTATGTTCACCAACTTCATAAAGTGAGAGCCTTGGACCTCACCAAATGTGATACACTTTTAGCTTACTACATGAATCCATTCTGCTATCTGAAATTTTGAAAATCAAGGAAGTGGGAACAAGTTCCCCCGATCCTTCCTACTTCGCCTATACCAGGTCTAGGTTCAATCTGAGCTGGTTGAAAAAATTTAAACGTCTGAAAAATATTTCAGATGTTTGACCCTCATATACAAAAATACTTTTCCAAGTATATAACATTTTATTCAGTTTCCTATGTTTTAGATCGATTAACTATATGTGCTCCAACAAATTTCATGTGTATATTCCAAAATCTATAGGGTTGATCCCCAGTTAAATTAAAAGAATATATTTACTTCGTCTATCAATAATTAATTCAAATTTTTATACAAAAATTATACCTATAGGGCTAATGTAATTCTAATTACTCTTCCCTCCCACATCACAGTGATTATTTTACTAATTTATCAACTAGGGTTTGTTAGTTCTTTCCTATTCTTAGGTACTTTTAAGTAAAACATTGATTCAATTAGAAACCATATTTTTAATTCTAACAAGGGTATAAATGAAAAATCAACTTCTTAACTACAATATATACACTTCGTATATAAACCCACTTACCTCGTATGGTCGTTTATAGATATTCCTCTTTGAATTTGTTGGTCCTCTCCTTTACCTAGTTTCCGATTTCATCCCTCCTTGCTTTAATTTCAGTCTTCCCCTCTTTGATTCGTTTGTTTCCATCTCTCTTTATTTTGGTTTTCTTTTTTTTCTTTTTCTTAGAATTTTAGAAGAGAAGATGAAATGTTGTTGAAATTTGAGAAGTTTCGGAGGAGGAAGAAAAAGAAAAGTACGTATAGATTTAAGGAGGCGACAGATAGAAGTTTTGAATAAGGAGTAAGGGTTTGGGCCTTATTTATAGTTGAAAATTAGGGTTATCAGTTCAAAACGTGAAAGTCATATTTACGAAAATGCCATTAGGTTAAATTTTTGCTAATTTCAACCTATTTTATCAAATTTAACAAGTTATATATGTTTTCTAACTGTAAATGACATTCTAAATGCAAAGGAATAAGTCTTGTGGCCCAACTCCAACATTAGTAAGAATTTACTATTTTGTCTTTTTATGTAAAATTATATTTTCACCCTTATTATTTTAATTCATTATATACATATATTTAATGTTGTTTATTTTAAAGATGTTGGCCAATTTAAAATAATTTGAATTGATATCTAAAATAACGTAGGATAATTTAAATTTAAATACCATCTTGAGATCTAGGAGAAAAAATCTATTTTAAATTTAAATTTCAAATGTGGATATGTTTAAATATGTATATGAGTTTTTAATAAACATTTAAAATATTTTATATTTAATTTTAAAATTTATTTCTAGGATATTAATTAATAATATAAATTACATACCTTTAGTTTTTTTGTTTTATCTGAAACATGTTAAATTATTTTTATCACACAAATCCGTATAGATTAGTATAAGTTATTATTTTTTCTTAATTATACAAATCTATTTGTGTTTGTAAAAAGTATATAATATTATTTTTTGTAAAATATAAATCCATATCGATTTATATAAGAAGTTTTTTAATTTAAAAATAAATAATAAATTTAAAAGGTTTTAAAATATTTATAAATTATAATTTAAATTTTGTAATTAAATATGTCTATATATAAATTATTTCAAAAATCAATATTTATGAGTATATATATTAATGCATTCGGTTTTTTTGATAGAAAGGATATACGTCCCAAGGTCGTACAGCCATATGCATAACATAAATACGAAAAGTATACATACTAATTACAAAATTCATATATAATTTAACAATTTTTTAAAAATCATTTTTATTTCTTAACCTTTTTTACAAATGCTGAAATTATATTTATGTATATGTGTGTGCGTGCGTATGCATTAAATTTATACAAGTTTTTTTTATTTAAATGAATATGTATGCTTTGTAAAACCAAACATCAAATTTTTTTTGAAATATGGGTTCCTATATTAATAATTAAAAATATAATACACGCATTAGTACAATGTAGTAAGAGTACACAAAGCATACAATCACAAATCCCTATATCTGCCATCTAGCCAATTCAGCCCAAATACTAACTAATTTAGCCATACAGGTACACTATACATAAAAGTACATATCACAGTCAAAGACAATAATTTAAGTCCTGCTCTTTTATCTCGTGTGCACATTTCTTATGTATCATTCTTTCAAGATA
Source organism: Allium fistulosum (assembly GCA_030737815.1). Lineage (NCBI taxonomy): Eukaryota > Viridiplantae > Streptophyta > Magnoliopsida > Asparagales > Amaryllidaceae > Allium > Allium fistulosum. The sequence goes on from CM060907.1 coordinate 211,923,997, forward strand.
TCCCATCTCTGACAACTTAAAAATCGCACCACTAAGAATCTTAGCCTACCCCAACTCCTTTGCTATACCAACCGTTGGTATGATGCCAACATTCAAAACCAAGCTTTGGCAAGAGGTTCAGTTACCAACAAACCAATTCTCAAACAATTCTCTCTTAATTGATGATAATCCTCATTTCGCATATGCAAATAAAGGGTTCATGTAGAATTAAAATTAATACCATCGGTATTTGAGTTTCCCTGATAATTAAACCATCACCAACACAGTGCTTATTCCTCAAAAGTCAGTCCTTGATGTCATTATGTTAACCACACCCCATCTAGTCCGTCGTAGACAAAATACCGGATCCCACAAATACATAAAAAACACAATTCTTAAATTTTCACACAAAATAGGTATGAAAGGACTTCAAACTTCATATCTCAAAACTCGAAGTCGGAATGCCATTCAGGAACGTACAGTTTGCAGCCCCAAGAATTCTAATACCATCGCATGCATAATAATATATCTACGATTCCAACTGCCAGAACATATTATGAAACACTAGGCACTAAATATTCAAAGTTGTTGTGCCTATCAGAGAATCTAACATGCCCAACAGAAACAGAACATTGAAACACTATGGGCATTCACAATTGAATGATCGCATATAGTACAGTCGATACTGAGATGAACCAATAACCCAGTATATATGAACTGTAATCATATACCTCATCAACTAATATTCATTCCAAACATAACAAAACCTAAAAAACATTAATCTCCTTTATGATGAATTAGAATACCAGATCGACTCGATGATAAAAGACTTACACAACCCTGAGTACGGTTTAGTTGGCCTTGAAACTCGCCAGGTCTAAGAGCTATGATCTGAGGCCAATGATTCGCCATATTCGAATTGATACTCAACCACCAAAATTTGATCAAATTGCTCAAGATTTCATAGCTTGTAAGAATACAGCCTTCTAACTCAAAATGAATTGTTCCAAAAACTATTACGACAATCTTGATCTAAACCTGTACAACTATCAATCCATAGATCGAATGCAATGGTGAAAGGAAAAGGTGGTGTCGACAAACATTTTAAGTCGGGCTACGCATCCAGATCTGAACAAACGCCTTCCTATGGCCTAATCTCCACCTAATCATTCGAACAAGATAATAAATCGACAGTCGTGATTTAGATTATATTCAAGAATCATCATAACAGATTCTGAAAACAAAGTGAAATCACGCCCATAAAGAGAATACGATGTTGGATCACAAACGGGCTGGCAAAATTTAAACTCCCCAAATTTGGCAAACAAGGTTAATTGCAGATCCAGAAATAGATAACTCTGAATCTCAATTTGGATAATAGGCGTTGAAATGCGAATTTGGATTTGATACAAGAAAAACGGCTTTAGGCGTATAAAAATTACCAATAACTAAAGCCTTATATTTGCACGATGAATATTGAATTGAACTCCTTCTAAATTCGATCTATACTCCTCTAGAAAGTGCATCTAACAAAAAGAGAATACCACTATTATTTGATTTGAATTTAATTTGGAAATAAAGGGGATGATTCCCTATTACTTATGACCAGAGGTAGGTAAGGACGGAGGCTCATTGTAAAATGAAAATGAGAGAGGATGTGTGGTTTATATAGGCAACAGAAGGAGTAAAAAGTGGAGATCTAGATCTCTTTGTTTACCTCTTCTCTTTGCCAATTCAAAACTAGATTTTTCAAACAAAAACTTCTCTACCCCTCCCCATTTACTATGTTCGGCCATATAATTGGCTCAATGGACCCATAGAAATTTCCAAATTTAATCAGTATTTATTCATTTTAAATCCAATTTAAAATTTTATCGATATGTGCATATATAAATTTTATACACACATTTTATAAAATACAGATTCAGATAAATCGAATAAAATTCAATAATTAATATTTCAAACAGATTAATTAATTTAATTAATTTATAATCATTATAATTTAATTAAATCGTATGGTATTCGAAGTATTCTGCATTCGGTTGTGCAACACAATAAATTCAATCGATGATTAAAATCGAACAATTCGAATATTAACATTCACATGCCAACTTAGCTAGTTGTTTAACGGTTTGGCTAAATTTTTTGCTTACACATTTTCTAGTAAAATCCAATTTTAATATTTTGAGCGGTACCTGGTAGTAACGATTATTTACAACAATTTTCTTTGTCAAAACTTTATTACATTAGGACTTATGGAATTTGGTTTTGGTCAAACTTCTAATATCATCCATATTCAACTTGTATAATCCAAACACAAAGTCCATGGTTCAATAATAACAATTATTATTAACCGAACTCCTCTTGCCAAAGACCTTGACTTCGAGTTAACCATGATACTAACCTCATATAACCGAGGATACGAATACTCTATTGAATAGTGTTTCACTTCCAATGATTCAACTCAAAACCTAACTATAGTCGCTTGATGGATGCCATGTCATGATTTAACTAGTATTCTCATGTCGAGAGAACTATGTAACATCGTCATTTCGAGATTGTTTGTTTGACCTTAGTTATATTAACCAATAGAAAACTCTTGAGTGGGTCATGCCATATTAATCTAATAAATATCTGTACATAACCCCTTGGTACCCCTAGAAGCGATGAATAATACACTGCCCAACTTTTGAAAAGCATTACATAATCTAGTCTCAATGGATATATCAATATCTCATCTCAAAATATCTTGATTAGGAATATTTATATTATGTTATTTTTACTCTGATAAATTTCTCATCATTACAACACGTTACAATTACTATCACATAACATATCATTTAATGATTTTCAATTAAATATAATTAAAGTAAATAATTAATTAACATGGCACAGTACTACAAGTACATAATAGAAAGAAAAACACCTTATCAAATGAGATTTTGTTATAAAGTTAACAATTAACAATAAATTAAAGAATTTCTGCTAGGGCATACCCCTAACTCTATCAATCATTTCCATGACGGCATGCTCTAAGGCCGTTGATATCTCTACATCCGTGCCACTTCATCCCGTCACTACCACTATTACTTCATCTTGTGGGGACTACAATCCTGAAGCCCCGAGCTTTGTGCCACCTCTAATTTTCCCTACCCTTCCATTCACATCTCCAATCTATGAAGGGGCCATGCCTAGGACTCTTCATGGACTCTGACACCTACTCCAAGAGGTATATCTTTGACCTGCTATATCCTCAAAAAGCTGTAGATGTCCTTTGAAGAAGTCTCTGACCTTTACTTAAATATTTGTCAACTTTCAGGTTAGCCACCCATAGTCCCATTTCCAAGTGTGATCTTTGCTCCAAACCCTGGGTCTTCGATTACCATACACATCATCTCTCTGCTCCATCTTTCATTCTAGAGTCCTCCACCAGGTCGACACTAGGGCTCGATATGGAAAAGCTTGCTACTCTGAATGAGGAAGGTACATACTAGTCCGAACTACTTATCAGCAATATTAAAGGGCTTGGACCCAGTACATCTATAGCAGAGTAAAAAGCCATTAATGTTTCCAAGTTGAAGAACATTAATACTAAATAGGGCTTGGTAAACATCCTTCCTCCTCTGTCTTTATCTTTACCCATTCCTCCCTTTCCTATGAAGCCATCTTCCTCTCCTACTGTTGGCGCTTCTCAAACACCCCCAAGTGCTCATGCCAAACTAGGTGACGCTCTTCACTGGACTATGGAAGAAGGAACTTCATATACTAAAAATGCATGAAGGAGCAGGTTAGGGAGAGGAAGCATCACGCAAAGCAGATGTGGTTGTCATTGATATTAAAGGGCCTAAACCTAGTCCATCTATAACAGAGTAAAAAGCCATTAATGTTTCCAAGCTGAAGAACATCAGGACTGAATAGGGCATGGAGAAGATCCCTCCTCCTCTTTCTTTATCTTTACTCATTCCTCCCTTTTCTATGAAGCCATCTTATGTTCCTACTACTTGCGCTTCTCAGACATCCCCAAACGCTCATGCTAAACTGGTGACCCTCTTTATTGGACAACGAAAGATGAAGCTTCACATTCTGAAAAATCACTCTAGATAAGGAGTGGGTCAAGTAAGGGAAGCGTCATGCCAATAGATTTCTAAAGCAGGAATGTGGGGATACAGGAAGTGATCGGTCTTGTCACTCATTCATAGATATGTTCTTTTTGCCTTCGGGATTCTATGTACATAGGACTTAGTTTTGCTGATACGACTCCTGCTTTTTAGTACTCAAAAGTGAAAGTAATCAAAAAATTCATTCCAACTCTATCTCATTACTTTATCGTGCTTTTATTTTCTTACCAATGTACTTGTCGCATGTATAAATATACTTACCTATAATGAAAGTACTTATATATCATACTTGCATGTGTATATGATCCTTATAATGCCTTTATTTACTATAACTTTGTACACATAAATAAAATTTTGCGACTAGCTGGTGTTGCACTGTTATTTAGTTTTGCTTATTATCAATCAAACATTTCTTGTTTAACTAAACGAAACCGTATATCGTAAGCTAACATTGTTTACTTTTGGTCGAACATGCCTCATTTGGTTATAAACAAAGTCATATTTTACATATGTAGTCGAGATCATATGGTTCATTTTCCCATGTCAACACGAGCACTAATATAATACAGTAATCTAATTGCAAAAGATTCAATTCTATATCGATACCTATCCCTAGAAATTGTTTTCCTAGATGTTTATCTCCAGGCATCCACCTCTGACATTTCCTATCTTTGGACATTAGTCGAAGATAATAAGTTTAATAATGAATTGTCCGATCGACCCCAGTTCGATTAAACTAAGATAGCCAAAGGAGTTCGTTGGTACCTATCTCTAGGTACCTAGACATTTGGATTTCAAAACACAGAATGTTTGCTTGTGACACTACTCTTGCAACAAAGTCAATCTTTAGGAATTTGGTTCCACTGATTCAAAACGCTAACTTTATCAATATATAAAAATCAATTATTGCCTTATTACATCAAATCCTGATGAATTGATGCCTTATTTAGAAATCAAGTGAAATAGCATTGTAGATGCTCAATATTTCATGCTTACGTAATTGGGATCCAATCTATAGTCGATAGCTTGAAAGTTCCATCTCTAAGCTTCTATGAAATCACATAGGGACCTTTCTAGTTCAAACACAGTTCCCCCGTACCCGAAAATACTTATTTTTAAATGAGCCTATCTTGATGGTACAATCTCTTACTTTGGCGTTGAACTATCTTGCTACCCTTATTGGTGAGTACTTACCCTTAGATTAGAGTCTTCTTACTTCTCTTTAACCAAGTCAAGGGACTTGAGAAAGAGCTCCTTGTTCACCTTGAGATCATAGTGCAATCTTCTATGAGAAGGGACCTCGACTTCAATTGGAATCATGGCTTAGTTCTGTCAGCCAAAGCAAAAGGAGTACGACCAGTTAGAGACTTCTGGGTCGTTCGATAAGCCAATAATACTAATGGTATATCATCGACCCAGTTGCGGAGAAAGTTTGATCACTATAGCTTCCTTTGCGTACTTATGCAAGGATTTTCTTAGCTTCGTCCTTGGCAACACAACTTAGCAAAGGGGTCAAGAATCCTCTCCTATATAGTACTCCCTGCATAATGAACCGAGGCACTTTACAATGGAGCTTTTGTCTTTTGGTATTCCTTTTAAGAGAGTTCTCTTTACAAAATAGTCTTTAATCAGGTCATCCATGACTCATTCTCCTCCTCGACCACCAAGATCCAATCGATGTCTATTTCATCAATGCTCGGAGTTGTCAAAGACTCCACTAATGTGATCCTTAATAGCTACACATCCCCATAGATAGCCAATTTGGCTAAAAATCAGCATTCATATTCTATTCCCCTAGGGATGTACATTATTGTTTATTGCTCAATATTGCCCAGCGGTTCCAACACTTTCGATAGGTAAGAAGCGAGTCTTGTACCCTTAACCTGAAATTCTTTATTAACCTGACAAACTATCAATTAGGAGTCGCTAAAGATATGCAATGTATTTACCCAATTCTTTTGTATCTCGAGTCCCGCAATCAACACTTCATATTTAGCCTCATTGTTCGTCGCTGAAGCTCTATTTTAATGTATAACCAATCCTCCAACCTCCCTACGCTATGAGAACTTCCCTTTTTGTAGAATCATGTTTGTTGGAGGCTCCACCAACATACAACTTCCTTTGAGTAAGGTGGACCAACTCTTCTCCCACTTTACCATTAGGATGTTCAATAATGAAATCTACCGATGTCGGGTCGATGGAGCACTTATTTAAGCGGCTGATTATTCTACACCTTTATTGATGAGTCTGGAAGTATGATCTCAAGTTCCTCGATGCAAATAGCAAATAGTACATTGATTTTCCTAGCTTCGAACAGTTGTTTTCCACTTCAGTAAACCATTGCTAATATTGTACATCGGCCTTTGGATTTTGATTCCTCATGTATGAAGGCTGCACTCAGTGCATGAGTCCATACTACTAAGTAGACATACATATCCTCTCCTTCCAAAGGCTTGGATAATATTAGCGGTTTGTTTAGATGTATTAATAGATTTCGAAATGCAACTTCACATTTTCTCATCCATTAGAGCTTTCCTCTTTCTTTCTCAAGGCATCAAAGAATGGTATGCACTTACCTTCTGCTTTTGGGATGAAACAATCCAACACAATGACTTTCCCTTTAAGCTCTATATTTCTCTCCTCATCTTTAGGGCAGTATCCAGTTTTAATGCTTTAATCTTTTCCGACTTTGCTTCAATGCCCTTTGAATTCACAATGAACCCCAAAAACTTGCTCGATGTCACCTCAAATGATCTCTTTAGTGGATTCAACTTCATTCCTTATTTTTAAAGCATGTCGAACATCTTTGAAAGGTCACCCATGTGGTCTGTCATTCGTTGTGACTTCACAAGAATATAGATATAAACTTCCATCATCCACTTGATTGGTTTCTTAAACATTTAGTTGACCAAGTGCTGGTAAGTACTTCAAGTATTCTTCAGATCAAACAATGTGACTCAGTAGCAGTACAATGCTAGATCCATAATAAAAGTCATGTGCTCCTAATCTGGAACATACACACAATCTTTCAAACATGCCTTATTCAAGTTAGAACAATCAATGCAAATCAACCACTTTCGGTTTTCCTTCTTGACCAACACTTGATTTGATATCCACTCAGGGAATAGTGCATCGCAATTGAAGCTGTTTACCTTCAACTTATCCTCTTCTTCTTTCAACGCAGTGGATCACACTGATTCCATACTGCATCATTTTTGCTTCATAAGAGGGTAATTTAGGTTCATATTCAGTGCATGACATGCAACTTTAGGTGATGTCACACACATAAAGGAATGTGTCTAAGTAAAAACGGTTGTGTTTACCTAAAAAAACCTACCAACTCCTTTCTCATCTTCAAGTTGATTTGAGACCCAACTTTGAGAATCCTTGTAGGATTGTCATCTTTGATTGGGACATCAATCATTAGCTCCATTGGGGCCACCCTCATCTCCTTTTGCTCTTTTTGTGGACCTATAGATTTATAGAATTTGTTGTTGGACTGGGCTAAGGCGTAGGCGGTAGTTTCTATGCTTTTGAGGATTTAATGCAAAAAGGCTTCTCTACAATCCTCCCTCTCTCTCATTCCTTCGCCTCCCTGAGCTCGACAACAAACTACTCTTGACTTATGCTTTGGTCACCTCGAATTGCTCCCACGCCATTCTTTTTAGGTGACTTCATTATCAAAACACCATATAGTGAGCGCAATTCGAAATCTGGCGAGGTTTGGTCGGCCTAAGAAAGCAATATAGGCTGAAAATCGGTAAACCACCATAAAATTTTGCAACTACACTACCTTCGTGATCTCTAACTTCTAGATCATTTGGTAACTCGATGTAGTCAACAAGATCCTTAGCATATCTGATAAATCCTTTGATGTGAGATTTACATAGTCATAGATCTTTCTCTCTTAATGGAATCTTATCGATTTTAAAAAATATTCACTGAGCTTCCATGGTCAATAAGGACTCGGTGCACTATCCCTGGCTATTAAGGCGGTAATTACCATTGGGTCAAGCATCGACGATTCGATCCTATCTGCCTCTCTATTTCTAAAAACAATATCATTATCTATTAACTTTTGCAACTTGATCCGAATTACCTCTTCTATGGTGTAACAAATCTCCTGAGGTGCATGCCTTAAGAAGCTACCGCAACGCTCTATCTTGTTCCAACTTCTTTCCATGAGATGCGGACCTCCTGATATAGTGTTTGTAACTATCCCTCAAGCTTGATATCTTGGTCCTTCTCCTCTGGACCTGGCCTGATTCCCTTGGGCAGGTTTCCTATGGGGTTGGTTATTAGCTTGCCTGCTAACATACAAGTTTCAAACAAATTGTCATAGAATTTTATTTCAAATCAAATCATCATTGACATAACTCAAAGGCAAACATTCATTAGTATTGTGCCCATGAGTATTGTTAGATGATGGATTTTCTATCGATTAGAAAACCGTCGATAAATATAATCGTTATAAAACCATAAGCGCATGTCACATAACCGTGGTACGTATGTGAGTATGGGTTGATCCACGAAGGAAGCAAAATTTTTAATATTACTCAATCAAATTAGCCCAAATTTTTTGAAATTGTTTTAAACTAGAAATTTGTAGAAAATAAACTAGAGCAAAAGCGAATAAAACTATAAGATTAAGGAGCAATTTAGAGGCAAATCCACTTCCAATCATTCATATAAATCGACATAAAATTCATTTATAATCTCTCATTAAAATATTAAGTAGAAATGATTGATGTGTTTATTATAAGTATGGTTTATTTGCGGTATTAATTAGTACAACTTAAACCATCAAACTCTAACACACCATTCAAACCCACTTTTAAATTCTCATGAAAATGATGTGAAATTAAAAATAAAATCTATTTTAAGTATGATCTATTTACTATAAATTAGTAACATAGACCATCAGATTTTGATTCTAGTTTGACTTTCATCATCAAAATCACTTAGGCAAATGATCAAATAGTTTATGTTATATTGGATTAAGCATAGCCTATTTGAGATGTCAACATAGACTATCAAATTCACTAAAAGAAAATCATAAATCATCATCATTCATAATTTCCATTAAGCACACAAGAGAGATTATAAATGAAATCATTATGTTAATTTAACATGTTTCATGAGAGCTGCATTACCCCTAAATTGAAGGGGTTTAGCTTCTCATATTAGAATACATGCTAACATAAAATGATTTCAACATAAATATAAATAAAATGAAAAACTAGTTAAAGAGAGATAAAACTACTTGCATAAAATAAATCTAAACTAATTGCATGAATTTAATCTATGCTATTAACATGAAGTAAAAGAGACATAAACTAACATAAAAGAGCATGAAATAAAATAGAATAAGAGAAAAGAGCACGTAAACAAAGTAAATGAGAAGGAGGCTAAGAAGCCATTAAAAAGACATTTTATTTATCTTTGATTTTATGGCTACAACATGCATAAAAAAGAAGAAGATGGTTACATGAAACATAAGGGGTATTTATACATGCTTAAAACCCTAATTCATTTTAAGGAGACCGCCAAAATTGCGCTTGAGATAGTGTAACCTCCAAGTAATTATTTTGGAATTAATTAATCCCCACTAACATGTCTTTAAGTCTCCATTAGCATGTGCATTTAATTTTAATTATGGACCATTAGTTAGTGGGCATGTGGGCTCCTCTATGTTGCATGAATTTTTTTATTTTCTACATTCTCTTGGCCATGAAAATCTGTGCATGCATATATCCATTAAGCTCCATCCAATTTTCACTCGATTTCCTACAAATAAAAATAAAAATTTGCAAATAAATCTACTCAAAATTAATTCATACACAAAATTACAATTTTTCCCCCAAAAGAAGATAATAAATGATGATTTGAAGACAATTCAATTTTGGTTTAAACATGTAAAATACCCTAATATGCTCATTATTTGAATAAAAGAAGATTAAATGTGAGAGTTCAAAAAATATATACTTTTATGTGCACATCAAATGCCCTAACACTTATCTTTTTATTCGTCATCGAATAAACTACAACTATGATAAATTCGTTTTCATAGGAAACACGGTTGCATTGAGCATATGCAACAAGCCGTTATACCTCCAGGTGTCCCTAGTAGGATGAGTGTTGTCCCGTGAGGGTTTTTAGAAGATACTACCCACAAAATCCAAATGCGATATGCAAAGTCTAATGCGACTACATGATGCAAGTTTTCAAAAATATTTACAAATGACGAATTTACTTTTAAATTGACACAAGTAAGTTAAATATAAGTTTTGGTTATTATCAAGAATTTTTAGTCTTTTACTCATTAAAACGTCCAACAAAAATTCAGTTATCATCACAATTAAACTCTAGTTTAGCTAGTTGTTTCGGTTGATAACATGGTGCAAATATGAAATGAATCCTTTAGTTGATTATCAAATTTTTATAAAGTGGCATTTTTATTTCTTTTGAATAATAAGTAAAATCAAATAAGTGAAGATAGTGCTTGGATTTCAATTGCTTGCTCTCTCTCTATTTTGAAAAATATTAACATTATTATTTACAACTCTAACTCAGATAAACTGAGGCCAGATATACCAATCATGCACTGCCTTTTGGGCTTACGCGAGAAGAGTACAGAGCGTGGCGAGTGTACACACTTGCGTATGAACACATGACTCTAGGTGTTTATTATTATTATTTTAATTTTATTTACATCACCAAACTCAAATAAACTAAGGCCAGATATACCGATTATGTATTTTTTCGGGCTTACGTGAGAAGAGTACAGAACATGGTGAGTGTACATACTTACGTGTGAACATATGGCTCTAGGTGTTTCTTATTTTTATTTTGACATTTTTTTTTGAAAAGAGAGATTTATGCAAAATCATCTTGGCAACATTTAACTCAAAAATGCTTGATCCTTTACTTTAAATCAACCACTCTTTTAAACAAAGAGACAATCAAGATATACTTCATAATTATCACCTATGAACCTTCCTATATACTAGTTAAACCATAGTTAATTGTAAACAAACTTTATTTTTCTTGAGACATGTAGATTTTCAAAATTTTCAATTTAATAGCCAAAAACGTATACTTATCCTATCGTGTGTCTCTTCAAAAGCAAATCAATATGCTAAAAATGAAAATTTTGTTTTGGAAATTTTTTAGTTTTGGAAAGAAAATGCAAATAAAATCAAAATAAACATGAGACTCCCCCAACAGTTGATTTTGACTGTGTCCCCATAGTCAATACATGATATCATGAGTGCAATGGAGAAAAATATATACATATTTACAAAAAAGGGATAAAATTTCTTACTAGATGTAGTATGGCTCATAAAGAGTCGTAAGCTCCTCCTCTCGATCACTCGCCAACTCCAAGTAAGGTTTTAGACAATGACCATTGACTTTAAAAATCGATCCATCCCTAGGGTTTTCTATTTCTATGGTACCGTGAGAAAAAACAGTACCATGTATGGTCCTATCCACCTTGATTTTAATTTCCTAGGGAACAAATGAAGTCAAGGGTCATACAAAAGAATTTTGATTTGGTGAAAATGTTTTCCTTAGGATTGACTTGTCATGAAAAACTTTTGTTCTTTCTTTGTAAATTTTCTCATTTTCATACGCGTTGTTCCTAATCCCCTCTAATTCATTGAGTTGCAATTTCCTGTTTTCGCCAGCCTTTTCAAGATCAAAGTTTATGTTCTTAATCACCTAATATGCTTTATGTTAAAGTTCGACAGATGTTAACTCAAAAAAGCGATCAACACCCTGGTCATAGTTTGAAAGCACCAGCCCTATTCTGACAGAGCAATATCACAGATCACAGATATATAAAAAGAATAGTAAAAGAAAGTAGACAGAGAATTTTTATAGTGGTTCGACTGTTAATGAAGCCTACGTCCACTTTATGTTTATTAAAGACTGATTGTTGTTACAAGAGATGTTTGATTCCAAGGCTTTGATCATCTTTAGCTAGATTGAATCCCAAAAGTTAGAATCCACTGGAGAATCACAGTGAATTCCTTTGGAGATTATTGTGAGGGAGGTAGAGAGTGAAGAATAATTCCAACAGAGCTTCAGCAACTAGTCCGGAGAAGATCCAGTTTATGTTGCGGGTAGGATGGTATTTATATGGATCAGAGAGCTTCTAGGCCAGGCCACTTCATCATCTGCTTGTAGGTAGGTAGGGAATGATCCGGGGGGGTTTAGCTCGCAAACTGAGGCACAAGCATGGGTCGCTGGCGACCGATGGTCTATAGGTCGTTGGTGACCCATAGACTTGGCTCGTTTGCGAGCCAATGCCTTGGCTTCTTCTTTATTGCATCTTTGGTTAGTTTGTTGTTTAATTAGAGAGATGTTTCGGTTGCTGGTGATTCAAGCACTTGGAATTTTTCTAGAGTTTGGAGTTTGAGATGTTTCCATGATCTTTTGTCGTTGTTGTCTCTGTAATGTAGCTTGGCCCTCGTTAATCCCTTGTCTTAGCTTTTCTAGTTAATAACTGAACCAATTTGACAACACGATGTTGTTCTGTTTCCTACTGGTTCCTGCTGGGTTAAAAACTCGGATAACATTTGCCCTTCAGAGTACGTCTTCGTTGTAAATAAGGCATGCTCTGGAAGTTATCGCCTTTAATATCCATCCGTCGATTTCCAAGTGATTGCATTATGGATTTATGAATACGTAGCAGGTCATGATGTTGTTCATCTCGCTTTGGTTTTGACTGCTATTGCTTGCCATAACGGATCACATTTCTACCCGTAGCTTCCCGACATGATTTGAAATGGTAAATTAATGTCATAGGACGAGCTCGAGGAAATGTAGCCCTAACCCTATGGGTCTCTAGCGATCCATTGCTTATGGATCGCTACCGATCCATGCCGTTGTGAAAATCTCCTTTGGGGACTTAGCTCGCTAGCGACCCATGATGGGTCGCAGGCGACCCAATGCCTTAGGAAATTTTCACGCTTCATTCTTTCTACCTACTTATATTCAAACCGATCTAGTTCCCTCATTCGACCCAAACATTTGCTTCTTCACATGACCTAATTCCAACGCGATTAAATTTCAGGCGACTCATACTCTTGCTCGATCCGATCAATTGCCTCCTCAGATCCATCTCCACGTCGTTCAAGTATTTCCTTACCAATCCATAGACTAGGCTATTGATCCATAAGTTTGAATCCAAACCCTAGCTCGCCTTTGAACTGTAGCCGACCCATCTCTAAGCTCGCCAGTGGTCCATCCACGGTTCATTGATTCTACATCTTTGATCTCCCATGTATTTTTGGATTCAGTCAAAGGTGGGTCATCTTAGTTGGTTTTCTAATTAGGTGTTTGTGTAATGATTTGATGATGAGTTTCCATTTGCAATGTTGATTGTGAGAAGTTCGAGTTGATTGCGGTTTAATGGAGGAAGATAGTCATTCGAGTCTCGAGTTGATTGCGGTTTAATGAAGGAAGACGGTAATTCGAGTCTCGAGTTGTTTCCCGGAACGACATTCGGGCTTCGGCCTAGTGCTTGACATGTTTTGCTATCTTCATCCATTAGACCAGAATTGACTTGTGCCCAGTTTCGCAGCTGTTACTGTATGTCATATCACTAGTCGATCACGACTCTTTCGCAAAATTTGGACTTATCCTGCTTGCTCGTTGCACACTCGGCGTTCTTGTAGTGAGAAGAGTTTTCCACGTCGCTTTGGACAACGGATCCGTTATCGATCATGGATCGATAATGGGTAAGTGTACAGGAAGTAAAAACAAAAGTAGAAAATGAAGTGACAAGGGAAGTTCTTTTCTTCTTCCACTACAAGCAGACTATCTACACGGGATAGGGTGTTTGCAGTTTATCTAGCACCGAGTCTTTCCCATATAGATAGCACACTTCACTTGCCCCAGTCCGCACTTGAAATCCAAAGTGGAGATTACAAGTCAATGTTTCCTCGGAGTTCAAGTGTGGTAGGGGAAGCTATTAGTTTAGGATAGATTTACCTGACCGTTTTTGGATGCGAGTTTTGTTATTTAGAATGAAGCAGCCATTCACGCGTTGTAAGTCAATCGGGGGAAACCCGACGCTCTCAGAAGCCGAATCATCATCCACTTTGCAAGCTCTATATGTCTAGTAAGTCCCAGTTCGGCCAATCGTGGACCATACGCCTCCTAACTTTAGAGTTCTGCTTAATCCGACTAAGAGAGCTTCATCGATTGTTTCTGCCAAGGTCCATCGTAACATCTGTGCACAACACAGAATTCCTAAAGAGGATGTTTGTCTGCTAGAGAAGGACGAATTCGCTCATATGCCTCTACATTGTTTGCCACCGATACATGTGTTTGAACGGAGCCATGCCTCTGGTCAACGACTTTCTACATGAGACTCTCAAACTTGGGTATTACCCCATTTCAGCTTCATCTGAATTGCTACGCCATCCTGACTTGCTTGCATGTTCTTTTCATGCGGGCGTTCAACTGCGCTCCAAGCTTCGACGAGTTGCGGTACTTTCTGGCATTCAAGAGGAGAGATGATTGTCCCTCCTTGATTATAATCAAAGCCCAAAGAAATCAGAAAATCATCTAGCATTTGCAAAGCAACTTATCGCAATTCAAGATGCAATATTTCTTTGTCAGGTGCCCCGAGGGGGTTCAATCGTCGGTGGACGACAAGGGGTAAGCTTCTTGTTATTCATCAAGCTTTTAATGCATTGCCATGGAATTCCTAACCAACCGTATGTCTCTTGCAGTTATTCCAAGGCCGAATAGAGATGCACAACTCAATGAAGTTTGTGAGACTTTAAAGGCAATCGATGCAGAGGAGAAAATCGTTAATGTATTACTGACTGATGAAAACTTGCATCGCTACGGACTACTGGCTCTGGGTTGATCTACCATTCAAGTTGAAATTCCCTCTCCTGTTCGATCCAGGGTTCATACGAGATCTATTTCCTACTCCCAAGATTCCGAAGAAGGCATCTCTCAAGAGAGAGAAAGCCCGTCTTGAGGATCCACCGACGAAGCCCGTGAGGGGGAAGAGGCTGTTGCGACTGGATTAAGCAGCCTAAGTAGAATGCCTCTAATCCCGAAGGAAGCAGAAGAGGAGTTCAAACAAAGAGAAGGCAAGGCCGCGGTGGATTCGAAAAAGGAAGAGGGAGAGTTTGAAAGTAGTAGTGATGAGTCCACTGCCAGTGATTACTTCTTGTCTGAATCCGACGGTGGGGACTCAGAGTCCTGTGATGAAACTCCGGGTATGAGTCCCATTCTTCCAAGCTCGCCTCTCCCTGATATAAGTGTTAAAGGCAAAGCTCCAGAGTTTGGAAGGCATTTGGACTCTCCAAGTAAAGACGTCAGAGCGGAGTTTGGGGATTTCAGCGATATTTATGTTGACTTTGATGAGCTCATGAAAGATGATTTTAAATTTGTTATGGCACCTCCAAGCTTGGGTGATATCGCGCCAGAAGTTAGCCCAGTTCCGCCCACAATAGCCGAAGTTTGTCTGATTCCGCCTACGACGGCCGTCCCTCTCGGTTCGTAATGACGTTTTAGGTTCGCCTCAGAAACCCAATACACGTCATGCTAGGATTACATTCATTTTCATTCATTTCTCTATATTTATGGTGTTTATCTTATGTTTCAGAAACTCTTTATGTATGTTCTATGCCAGATATGACGAGAGGATGAGGTTTG
Organism: Allium fistulosum; assembly: GCA_030737815.1. Classification (NCBI taxonomy): domain Eukaryota; kingdom Viridiplantae; phylum Streptophyta; class Magnoliopsida; order Asparagales; family Amaryllidaceae; genus Allium; species Allium fistulosum. Next base: position 211,939,779 of record CM060907.1, read on the forward strand.
TATGACGACTTTGAAGAGTTTACTAACTCACAACGGTACTCCAAGCGTGCCTCCAGCTGTTACCAATCCAGAGAAATAAAGGAGGAATATAGGAGGAGGAAAGAACTCGAAGCTAAAACCCACCATTAAGAAGAAAGGGACCGAAGTCGATCGTATAAAGGCGAGTACGAGAAGAGGAGATCTCTTGAGGAGAGGGATGAGCCATCGACAAAGTAGAAGTTTGATCACCGTCCTCATTCTTTAGAGCTCGCTCCAAAACACTCTTCTATGGCCCAAGAAATTCCTAATACTTTTGCCCTGCTTCCGCCTTCGACTCACATTTCATAATCTTCCATAGTTACCGCTACCCCCGGTGCTTCTCGCTTACAACGGAGACCTACCTATTCCCTTCCTTCGGGGCCCCTTAAACTTGAGGCAGCTTTTCCTGGTTGGTTCTTAAAAGGGGTTAAGTTCGATCACGATTTGCGACCAGTCCATAAAGATTCGCACATGCCATGCCTCCAGGCCATTCAGAGTGACTTAGAAGAAGCTGAAAGATGGGAGAAGCTCTGTAAATAATTGGCGGATACGGATCACAATAATTATCAAGAGTTCCTCTCTTTCGAATTAGAGAAGGACGACTTTGAGAGGGCATTGGCCGGTCATGACACCAAGATTAAGCAGTTGGAGGAAGAGAAAGCGGTAGCGCTGCAAGAGAGCAAGAGAAATGCTGACTTGCTGAAAGAGGTGAAAGAAGCTCACACCCGAATAGAGATCATCTATAGAGACGAAATAAAAAAGGCTCATGGAGAGGAGGAAAAAATAAAACAAGAAGTGACCGCCTGCAGCGCAACGATTGAGGCTCAACAGAAAACTATTGCTGATCATGACCTCATCGCTGAAGGGCACAATAAAACCATTTCCGACCAGGCCGAGATCATTGCTAAGTTACAGGCTCAGGTCGCACAGCTTAGTGCCGATAAGTCGGCCGCTGAGGTTGAGACGACTGCTGTGAGAGCAGATTATTTGGAGCTCCAGAATGCCTTTGAAAGAAAGATGGAGAAGCTTGATGCAATCTTCCTAAACTTTTATGTTAACTCCTTGTTGCATCAAGGAAGCCTTAGTTATCTGGGCCAGAAATTCCCGTGCACTCTTGCTCTGGTATGGGAAGAAATCTTGTCCTGCTTTCTGATAGCGGCGATGTCTACACGAGCAGGAGTTGGAGGACGCTTATCTGAATGAAGAATCGAAGAAAGCGTTTCTCGAGGGCCGGGAAATTTTTTGAGTTGAAAGAGAGCAGGAGGCCACTGATGCTGCCTTGACAACCGCTACCGAAGCGCTCACCAAGCCTTTTATCTCTGGCGCGGGTGAATCATCAGACCAGCCTCATGACCTGCCAGCGTGTTCGGGACTTGAACCTCTCCCTCAGGCAGTAAAGCCATCAAAAGAGGGCGATGGTGGTGAATTTGAGGTTGCTATTCTTGACCGTTCCTCTGGTGCAGCTAATGTTCTCGCCTCCTCCGAATTCGGGAGTTTCCAACTTACGCCACAAGAGCAAGAAGAATTTAATGCTTTCATTTTTGATCTTATAGGTCCATCTACCTTCCCTGTTGACATGTTAGCTCCTTCGGCGCCCGGGCCAATCGCTATATCCACATCTTCCGTGTTTGTTTCTGTTCCTGTTCCAGCTTCCACGTCTGCATCTGGTTTGCAGCCGGGGCCGGAGGCTGAAAAGATAGCCACGCTTCATGGTCTGGATGACTCTTCCATGTTTTTGGAGGGCGACATTACAGCAACAGAGGCCAAGGAGCAGGAGACTCAGATGGAGCAACTGCAGAGAACTCAACACGAGCTGGTCACTGACAAGGGGGAAAAGGTAGAAGTGATAAAAGCCTCTAAAAGCTCCCGCAAATCATGAAGGCGAAAGACGAAGGGAGAGGCTTCTAAGAAGGCTCCGGAGGAAGATGAGGACATTGCCACCGAGCTGTTCATCGACATTACCAGCAGCGACACCACTCCCGAATAGAAGCAGAAGCTTCCGATCAAGGGTGGAAAGGGGAGTGGTAGAAAGAATCATTGAGTGGCTTGTACGAGGACTGACTCGTTTTTTGTCAACAGCGTGCATAAAGATCGACTTGTTTTTGTTTCCTTTTTTGAGTCATTCTGTTCAAGTGCAGAGTCTGTACTTTGCGTCTTTACTGTGGAGTCTGTATTTTTTTTTCTTTTTGGCTAGTGTTATGTGGGTACGGCCCCCACATTTTGACCCTATGTACAGAAAATTATAAGCAATATATTGATATTTTGGTTTTACTCTTATCTGTCTGTTCATATGTGTTTTGTGTACTTGTGCTTGTTTTATTTCATACTTTTCTAGTTCTGTAATTATAGCCAAAGCCCTTCGTTGGAAGTAACAGAACTTAGAGATTAACAACACTTTGGAAGTTAATAGAACCTTTAGAAATTACCAAAACTTAGAAAATTTTCGTTTAAAAATTCATAGAACTTTAGAAATTAACAGAATTTAGAGAATTTTAGTGCGCGGCTTACGGAGTGCATGGCTTTTCTTTTTCCTCAGTGTTGCTTATCTTCGGGCAATATGAGGAGTTATTATTTTAGTACACGGCTTACAAGGTGCGTGGCTTTTGTTTTTCCTCGGTGTTGCCTATCTTCGGGCAACGTGAGGAGTTATTATTTTAGTGTGCGGCATATGAGGTGCGCGGCTTTTGTTTTTCCTCGATGTTGCCTATCTTTAGGCAACGTGAGGAGTTATTATTTTAGTGCACGGCATATGGGGTACACGGCTTTTGTTTTTCCTCAGTGTTGCCTATCTTCAAGCATCGTGAGGAGTGTTGATTTTAGCCTTCTCGATGTTGCCGAAGCAACACCGTTTTTTGGAAGGCCAATATCAGGTTCCGCCGATCTAACAGTTTGGGTCGATTTGCTTCTGTCAACCCGACGAGTAATCATTTTGAACACGGTTTTGTTGGTTGAAGAAGCAAACTTTATTAAGGAAAGCAGGGCAGTTTTTGCCTATATACAATGCCCATGGTATCTTGGGATGGATTATTTGCTCGAAAATAAAAAATACAAAAGATAGCTTTCAGAAAAAGTAACGGCGAAGCGATTCGCTATTCCATGCCATGGGAACTTGAGTTCCGTCGACGGTTGCTAGCTTGAAACTCCCGTCTCTTAGCTTTTGATTAATGACATATGGTCCCTCCCAGTTTGGTCCGAAGGCCCTCAGAATGGGGTATACTCGCTTGAGCACAAGATCTCCCACTTCGAAGGTTTGATTGTGAACTTTGGAGTTGAAGTACCATGCAACCCTTTTTTGGTGGGCGGCAGTTCTGAGCTCTGCTTCTTCGCTTTTTTCATCAACCATATCCAACGATTCGAGTAGGAGTTGCTCATTTTGTTTTTCATTGAAATTCTGCCTTCAGTGCAAGGGGACTTCTAATTCGACAGGAATCATTGCTTCTGAACCATATGCTAGGGCGAACGGAGTGTGACCGGTTGCCGCTTTATAGGTAGTTCTTGAAAGTGACTACTGTGTGGCTAGTTATCACTTAGGATCATGTAATATGGAGTGTATTATAATTTAAATGCGGAAACATATAATAATAGTAAAGTAAATAAGAATAAGCACACTAGAAGTTTTTATACTAGTTCGAACTTCCCGTTCTACGTCCAGTCCTAGACTTCCCTCTGGAATTTCTCACAATAACCCCTCTCTTAACCCGGAGGAATAGGTATACAACACCTGAGTAACCGATCAGGATTTTTCCGCCTCTAACAACCGAAAGAGGACTTTACCTGCCTGAACAACCGAACAGGACTTTAACAGTTTCAATAAAATTGCTTTGACACTGTGTGTTCTTGATAACACTGATTTGTCTTTGATAGTACAACCTTCCTATAATCTTTTCCTCAAGTATATATTGTGTGTGTAAAGATTTAGAAAGGAGAATATTGCTTTGAATCGAAGAATAAGTTAATTGATTCAGAGATTCAAGCAATATATGTAAGTAGTGATTGCCTTTTCAGAATGCAGAGATAGTAGAGAGTATGATCAGAAATTAAAATGAAATTCGGTGGTTTGTGAAGTGAATTTTGTATGTTTATATAGTAGATAAAGAGCTACAACCATTCACGAAGAGTTCTGATCAACAGAGGCATCCATACCTCTTTAATTTGGATCGTATCTCTTGACAAATGGAAGTGTCCATTCAAGAAAAATAGCTGTTGAAATAATTCAGTCGACTGACCCAAAATGACCAGTCAACTGAATGTTGAAAGTTGTGTGAAAATAGAAAGCTTTTGTGCACCTGGGCAGATTCAGTCGACTGACCATATTTGGTCAGTCGACTGACCTGACAGTCAGTGCACAGTTCTCTTATACATTAAAAGAGTTTAATGCTTAAAATAACTTTGGTTTAAGTGAACTACTTGAGGATAGATTTTAACAATTCTAAGACTAAAAACTTCGACAAATATACTATACTCAGTTTTGTAACCTTGTCCCCTTAGTAGCTTTAACAACATATTTCTTTCTCTTTTTGTCGCTTTCCCATATAGTCTCATTTACTGAGTTGTGCTCTTTGTCATGAATCAAAACTTATGATTCAACATTCTCCCCCTTTTTTATTGATGACAAACCTGTATATATGATACTATATTTTGAAAAATATATATCGGGAGTTATAAAAATCTCCCCCTGAATATATAGCGACATATTTAATCCCTGCATAAAATGGTTAGTTATATAAATTTATCCCCCTTTGTCATCGACAAAAAGGAAATAATAGTAAATCTGTTTTTGAACTAACTAAAATTGCAATCATAAAATTGTAAATTGTTGCTTATACAAACTCATAAAAGGTTTGAAATATAAATAAAGCTTACTACTACCAAGAAACAATCAACATCAATCAGAGGAAGACTCTGTTTCTTCTTCTTCAACTTGCATTGGTCCTTTTCCTCTGGAGGATCTTCCCACAAACTGTCTGCCACCTCCATTGCCACTTGTGTCGGAACTAGTATGTTCTTCTGATGTTGACCAAGTGAAGTGAGGAGCTGGGCGTTTGCCCGGATCACGTTGTGAAGTCTTGGTAGTGGTGGAAGAGGAACAAGATATCGCATCCCATAAAATCCCAAAGAAACTCTTGATTTTGTCAAGTTTTTTGTCAATTTTCTTCGCGAGGTTTTTGTTGCGAGAATCCAATTTATTTGAACTTGGTTAAAAGACAGGAATTCATCTAGAAGTAGTTTAGGCCAATTTATTTGAACTTCTCCCCAAATAGCATACAATGCTCTATAGTTATTTGGATATACAAGCTCATAAGTGCCAGTACAGGGAAGAACCGTGTGCATTAAAGCTCGATGCATAATTCTAGCAGTAAGTCGTAGTCCAATAGACTTAAGTTCGGTCATGTCATCTTCTAGGAAACGATGACTTACTTCATCTCTTTCCCCAATAGGTATATTTAATTCGTCCAAAGCAATGACGTCAGTTGGAGTATGAAGAATGTGACCAATTCTATCTAAGGAAAGAAAAAATTGTCGACCGCATACCAAACTCCAAATGCAATTATCACGATTACGTGGGTTTTTATGGCCTAAATTTAAATTATCATAGAAAAGTTTTACCCAGGTGTGATTTATCTTGATATTATTCGAATTGTGACCTATGAGAGACTCTAGATGGCTTCTCCTTGCTAGTTCTTGAATCCTATATGGAGCAAAATAAGGAAACACGACAAAAGGACCTTCAAAGAATCGTGCTTCTTTCATTTTATTCCATCTTTTAACTGTTGTATTATCATAGAGCCATTGAGCAATTTGAGAATCAATCGGCTCAGAATGTGAAGAAGAAGCATGCCTAGATCTTTTTGGTTGATGAGGAGCCATAGATTTTGATAATAAGTCAAGAAATTTGAGGAAAAAATTTTGGGGGCTAGGGATTTAGAATTCTGAAAGGAGAAGGTAAAAGTATAAAGTGAAAGAGAAGATAGAGTGTTGAAGTGTTAAAAAGGTGGGTAAAAAGGTGAAAAAAAAGCACAGTTTTCAATTCAGTCGACTGGTCGAATATGGTCAGTCGACTGAATCAGTATCCCGAAACTTTCTATTTCAGATTCAGTGGACTGGCCATATTGTTTCAGTCGACTGAATATTGGCAGAATACTTTCTGTGTGTTGATTCAGTTGACTAGTTATTATCATTCAGTCGATTGAATGTGTCTTTGAAGTATTTTCAGTATTTCTTTAAACAAACAAATATTATATTCCATATAAAAAATGCGTACAAAGGAGAATAAAAAATATTAATTAGAAATTAGAAAAAAAAATTATTTGGAAGAAGAGGATGATGGAGACTTAGATTTTGTCGGTTCATCCTTCGTCTTTTCTACATATGGTTGCAGTGGTGACCAACGGTTTCCATGCTCCCATGAATTCGGAGAGACAGGTGGAGCTTGTGGTGACCTATCCCATGGATTTCGAGAGGATGAAGGTGTAGGTTGATGAACTGCAGAGGAAGATGAACTGCAGAATTTCCATCCTATCTGTTCTAGAAAACTAAGACGTTTTGAATTCATTTTCTGTTCATAGTACATCTCTCGCTGAAGCGTTAGAGATTATCTCTGGTAATGATGCAAGTCATCAATTTTTTGTTCGGTTTGAGGAGAACCAAAGAATAGGAAACGTCTTGCTTTCTTTTTCTTGGGAGTATAACCCGTGTTATAATTCGACGGTCTGGCAGGTTCATGAGTAGGTGTAGGTGTAGGTAGACTAGTTGATCCAGATGATGGTGTAGAAAAATCGATAGAAGAGTAGGCTGAGCCATTTGATGATTCTTGTGAAGACATTTTTCTTTGAAAGACGATAAGAAATTTTTGTAGAGAATAATAATTTGATGGAGACAAAAGATTTTGATGGTGAATGAAAAATCTGAAGTCTGAGATAATATATATAGGAAAAACTTTCAGTTATAAATTGATGGTTTTACATACAAGCTGAAAAAAATGAGGATGAAAAAAAATAACCAAGAATTTGTGGCTGAAAATTCTTTATAAAAATAGCCAAAAAGGCAGAAAAAATGAGCTTATCAAACTCAAGGAAATGAGTTCGAGTATCAAGAAAAATATTTTAAATATTTTTGAAAAATTTATAATTCTTTTAAAGAAATTATACATAGTTCTCTTCTTAATCTTATAAAACAATTTTCATTGAGAGGTTTAGTGAAAATATGAGCTAACTGATTTTCAGATTTTACAAATTCTAAATTTATTATATCCTTTTCAATATTATCATGAAGAAAATGATGACGAATGTCTATATGTTTAGTTTGTGAGTGGTTGACAGGATTTTTAGATAAATTTATTGCACTAGAGTTATCACAATATATTATAGATTTATTTAATTTTATATTAAAATCTTGTAATGTTTGTTGCATGTAGATTACTTGAGCACATGCTAAAGCTGCAAATATATATTTTGCTTCACATGTCGATAGTGAAACGCAATTTTGTTTCTTACTAAACCAAGATACTAAGAATCGTCCAATGAAATGAGAAGTTCCACTTGTACTTTTTCTATCTGTCCGACTTCCTCCAAAATCAGCATCACTATAAGATACTAATTCAAAATGACATTCTTTTGGATAAAATAATCCTAAATCTTTGGTTTTGCTAAGATAACGAATTATACGTTTAACTGCTCGCATATGTGATTCTTTAGGATTTGCTTGAAATCGAGCACATAAAAAAACACTCATCATAATGTCAGGTCGACTAGCAGTTAAGTAAAGTAATGATCCAATCATGCTACGATATAGTTTTTGGTCGACACTCTTACCATTTTCATCTCTGTCGAGATGTATAGTTGTACTCATAGGAGTCGGTTTGGCAGAAGTGTTTTCCATACCAAATCGTTTAATTAGATTATTACAATACTTTTCTTGATTAATAAAAATGCCATTTTGTAATTGTTTGATTTGAAGTCCAAGAAAATATGAAAGTTCTCCCATATGTGACATTTCAAATTCATTTGTCATGATAGTCGAAAATTCCTGACATAATTTTTCATTTGTTGAACCAAATATAATATCATCAACATATATTTGAATAATAAAAATATCTTGATTAGCTTTCTTAATAAATAATGTTTGATCAACTTTTCCAATCTCAAAACCAAATTCTAGTAGATAGCTTTTAAGTCGGTCATACCAAGCATGAGGTGCTTGTTTTAAACCGTATAAAGCTTTCTTAAGTTTATAAACATGATCTGGAAATTTTTCATGAGTAAAAAGAGGAGGTTGTTCAACATAAACATTTTCTTATAAAACCATTTAAAAATGCACTTTTAACATCCATTTGATATAATTTAAAGTTATGAAAACATGCAAAAGCCAATAGAATGCGTATAGCTTCTAGTCTTGCAACTGGAGCAAATGTTTCTTCATAGTCTATTCCCCCTTCTTGATTGTAACCTTGTGCTACTAATCTAGCTTTATTTCTAGTAATATTACCTTGTTCATCAGCTTTGTTTTTGAAAAGCCATTTTGTACCAATGACTGATTGATCACTTGGTCTAGGAACTAATTCCCAAACTTTGTTTCTTTCAAATTGATTTAGCTCTTCTTGCATAGCTATAATCCAATAGTCATCAGTTGAGGATTCCTTAATATTTTTAGGTTCTATATCAGAGAGAAAAGCTATATGACCCATTTGATTTAATTGATGTCTTGTTCTTACATTAGAATTTATTTCTCCAATTATATTTTGAACAGGATGATTTCTAAGTATTCGTGGAGGAGATCTTACTATATTATCATTATTAATAGTATTTTCATTTTCTAAAGTAACATCAGAATTATTGTCATGAAAAATAATATCATCATCTTCTGAATTATTTGACAGAATTTTATTTGAATTATTTTCCAAATTTGTAATTTTAGAAGAAATTTTGACATTTTCATCGAATGAAACATGAAGAGTTTCTTCGATTACTTTAGTTCTTGTATTAAAAACTAGATAAGCTTTGCTTCTTTCCGAATATCCTATGAATATTCCTTCATCGGATTTTGGATCAAATTTGCAAAGCTGATCTTTAATGTTAAGTATAAAACATTTTGAACCAAAAACTTTGAAATAAGATATATTAGGTTTTCTACCATTTAAAAGTTCATATGGAGTATGTTTTGTTAATGATCGAATAGAAACACGATTCAAAACATAACATGCAGTTGCAACAGCTTCTGCCCAAAAATGCTTAGGCAAAGTACTTCCATTTAATAAAGTTCATGCACACTCTTGTAATGTTCTGTTTTTCCTTTCTACCACTCCATTTTGTTGTGGTGTTCTAGGAAAGGAGAAATTATGATTAATTCCTTTCTTGTTACAAAAATGTTTGAAAACTTCATTTTCAAATTCACCTCCATGATCACTTCTAATATTTTTAACTTTAAAATTCTTTATATTTTGAATTCTTTTTACAAAAAATTTAAAATTTTCAAAAGTATCACTTTTATGTTTCATAAAAATAGTCCATGTATATCTTGAAAAGTCATCTACAATAACAAACACATATCTATTGTGATTAATAGATTGAACTTGAGTAGGTCCAAAAAGGTCCATATGAAATAATTCAAGTGGTTGTGTTGTGGATATGATTTTCTTAGATTTAAAAGAAGATTTTTTTAATTTTCCTAACTGACATGCATCACAGATATTATTAATTTTGAATTTCATATCAGGTAGTCCTTTGACAAGTTTATTTTTAGCTATTTTATTAATAGTATTAATATTTATATGACAAAATCTTTTGTGCCATAGCCAAGAATCATTTTCTGTAGCTACTAAACACATATTTGTGTTATAATTTATATTCATATTTAAAATATAAATATTTCTATCTCTTATACCTTCAAAAATTAGATTTTGATTTTTATCAGAAATATTACATTTATTTTCTGAGAAAGATATATAAAAACCTTTATCACATAATTGACTTATGCTTAATAAATTATGTTTTAAGTTTTTAACTAATAAGACATCAGTAATGAGAGGTGAGTTAGAGATACCATTATTTCTCACATTGCCTTTGCCGATGATATATCCTTTTGAATTATCTCCAAAAGTGATTGATCCTCCATTTGAGTAGACTATGTTTGTTAACATGTCTTTATTACCAGTCATGTGTTTTGAGCAACCGCTGTCTAAAATCCATTTTCCTCTCTTTTAAGTGGTACCTGCAAAAAATAAAGATTAAGATGGTACCCACTTTTCTTTTTAGGGTCCTAAGAGTTAGGTCTTAGGAAGCCAAACCCAAGAAGGTTCAGAATTCCCGTTATAAATATAATTCTTATTTTTATGAACAGTTTCCATAAATGTTTTGATATGTTTATTCCTAATTAAATTATTATTTGTTTTATGAATCCATATTTTAATAGTTTTAAAATCTTTAGAAACTGTTTTCTTTAAATCTTTCCTATTTTTTTTTTAATTTTTTTTTAAACTTTCCAGATTTCTTTAGATTTTCAATTTTCTTATATCCTAATCCCATTTTATTTGAGGTAGCCTGAGAATTTTCTATTATTTTAGAGAGATTTTCTCGACCTTTATTAAAATTTGAGATATTTTTATTAATATCTTCTAACTTATTTTTGAGACTAGATTTTTCTAATTCTAATACTTTAGTATTAGACTTAAAATCATTGATTTCAACTGATAAACTATCATTTTTATTCTTCTGAATTTCTAATTCCTTAGTTATCATAGAAAGTTGAGATGTTAAATTAGAATTAGATTCTTGAGATTTTTCAAGTTCTTCTTCGAGAATTTTCTTTTCATCTCTTAGCATACTAATTTCTAATTCAGATCTATTCAGCTTTCCTTGTAACTCCTTATTCTGCCTTTTTGTTTGTTTTGCAAAGTCCACTAGTTCTGAATTAAGTTCAACCAAATCATCAAAACTTAGTTCACTTCCATCATCATTTGTAGCCATGAAGCATACATTTACTTGCTCTGTGTCACTGTCACTGTCGCTTTCAGATGATGAAGAATCTAAATCATCCCATGTTACAGAAAATGCTTTCTTCTTGAATTTGTTCTTCTTGAATTTATTTTTCTGTTTCTTTGGACAATCTTTCTTCATATGACCCTTTTTATGACATTCATAACATTCTAGGACAGAAGATGATGGTTTATTGCTATTATTGTTGTTGCTAGAGTTATTTTTGTAACTCCTGAACTTGTTATTCTTTTTGAATTTCAAAAACTTTTTGAAATTCTTAGCAATAAATGCCATATCCTCTTCATCTGAGTCAGAGTCATCTTGTTCTGCTTGAAATGCTAGATTCCTCTTATCCTGTGCTTGGACTTTCATTGCCTGCAAATTCACTTCATATGACATTAGATTTCCTATTAACTCTTCCGGTTTCATAGTGGAAAGATCGTTTGCTTCTTCAATAGCTAAGACCTTTCTTTCCCATTCATCCGTTAAAGAGTTTAGGATTTTTGATACTATATCAAAGTCAGTAAATTTTTCTCCTAGTGCCAATAGAGAGTGATATATACCTTGAAATCTAGAGTACATGTCATTTATACTTTTGTTTGATTTCATTTTGAAATTTTGAAACTGATTTTCAACATAGAAATTTTGCTTTGTTTGACTTTGTTAGTTCCTTCATGAGTTACTTTTAGAGTTCTCCATATCTCATAAGCAGTTGTACACATACTGACTCTATTAAACTCATTTTTATCTAATGCACAGAATAACATGATCATAGCTTTAGCATTTGAAGTAGCATCAGTTTTTTGTGCAGTAGTCCAAGTTGAAAAATCTTCTGTTGGCATGGTATACTCTTTTTGGGTAATATTCCAAGTTTCAAAACCATTAGCTTGCATATATATTCTCATTCTAGTTGACTAGTAATTATAATTCATGCCATTGAATAGTGGAGGTCGTGTAGTGGATTGACCTTCAATAAAACTAGTGTTAGTGACAGTGCTTGTGCTGGTGTTGTTTTCCATATTAAAAAATATCAAATAACCGTGTAACGGTTATAAGATGCCTTGCTTTGATACCAAATGAAAGTGACTATTGTGTGGCTAGTTATCACTTAGGATCGTGTAATATAGAGTGTATTATAATTTAAATGCGGAAACAGATAATAATAGTAAAGTAAATAAGAATAAGCACACCGGGAGTTTTTATACTGGTTCGAACTTCCCGTTCTACGTCCAGTCCCAGACTTCCCTTTGGAATTTCTCACAATAACCCCTCTCTTAACCCGGAGGAATAGGTATACAACACCTGAGTAACCGATCAGGATTTTTCCGCCTCTAACCACCGAAAGAGGGCTTTACCCACTTGAACAACCGAACAGGACTTTAACAGTTTCAATAAAATTGCTTTGACACTGTGTGTTCTTGATAACACTGATTTGTCTTTTATAGTACAACCTTCCTATAATCTTTTCCTCAAGTATATATTGTGTGTGTAAAGATTTAGAAAGGAGAATATTGCTTTGAATCGAAGAATAAGTTAATTGATTCAGAGATTCAAGCAATATATGTAAGTAGTGATTGCCTTTTCAGAATGCAGAGATAGTAGAGAGTATGATCAGAAATTAAAATGAAATTCGGTGGTTTGTGAAGTGAATTTTGTATGTTTATATAGTAGATAAAGAGCTACAACCATTCACGAAGAGTTCTGATCAATAGAGGCATCCATACCTCTTCAATTTGGATCGTATCTCTTGACAAATGGAAGTGTCCATTCAAGAAAAATAGCTGTTGAAATAATTCAGTCGACTGACCCAAAATGACCAGTCAACTGAATGTTGAAAGTTGTGTGAAAATAGAAAGCTTTTGTGCACCTGGGCAGATTCAGTCGACTGACCATATTTGGTCAGTCGACTGACCTGACAGTCAGTGCACAGTTCTCTTATACATTAAAAGAGTTTAATGCTTAAAATAACTTTGGTTTAAGTGAACTACTTGAGGATAGATTTTAACAATTCTAAGACTAAAAACTTCGACAAATATACTATACTCAGTTTTGTAGCCTTGTCCCCTTAGTAGCTTTAACAACATATTTCTTTCTCTTTTTGTCGCTTTCCCATATAGTCTCATTTACTGAGTTGTGCTTTTTGTCATGAATCAAAACTTATGATTCAACAGTTCTGTAAGCCCATAGTGCGAGTGGGAGTTCATCAACCAGTTTCCTTTGGCCTTTGCTAGTCGCTTTTTGATGGTGGACTTGATAATCTTGTTTATTGCTTCCACATGCCCGTTTGCTTATGGATGAGCCACCGCGGAAAAGCTCATTTCAATTCGGAAGCACTTACAGAAGTCTTCAAACTCGGCACTTTCAAACTGGGTTCCATTATCAAGGTTCGATGGTGGTTTCGAGAGTCCAATCTACATCCATTTCGTCTATGCTTGGGTTAGTTAAAGTTTCAACTAGGACCAACCCCAATGACTGAGCATCTCCGAAACTTGCCAGTTTGGCCAAGTAATCTGCCTTAGTGTTTTGCACCCGCGAGATGTGAGTAATAGTGTAGTGTTTCACATCGCTTAGCAGTTCCTGTACTTGGGGCAAAATTCTCACCATGCGCCAGATATTCCACTTTTACTTGATAGACGACCAGTTGTGAATCGCAGTATCTGTGAATAGCTTTTATTTTGAGCTCCTTCACAACTTTCAGTCCAGCGATCAATGCTTCGTATTTTGCTTTGTTATATGTGGCGGGGAATTCCAAGCGCAAAGCGAAGCTAATGGCCGCCCCCTGAGGGTTTCAAGCACTACCCCTTCTCCCAAACAGAAGTTGTTGGATGCGCCGTCTACGAAGAGCTTCCATTGCGTGTCCATTTCTAACTGAATTTCCTCCTTGTCATCCCGTACAGTAAATTCAGTGATGAAGTCGGCCAACGCTTGTCCATTGATGGCTTCCTTAGGGTGGTATGTGATGTCATATTAACTCAACTCTATATTCCACTTGAGTAGCCGTCTGGAAGTTTCTGGTCGGTATAACACTTGCTTCAGGGGCTGATCAGTCAACACTTTGATTGGATGAGCCTGAAAATATGGTCATAACTTTCAGGATGCGATCAAGAGGAAATATGCTAGCTTCTCCAGTTTTGGGTAATTCTTCTCAGCTCCGGTGAATCGTTTGTTAATGTAGTATATGGGCCGCTGGATTCTCACTTCTTTTCGCACGAGAGCTGTGCTCAATGTGTGCGGGGAAACTGCTAAATAAACGAATTGGTCTTCTCCATCCACCGGCTTTGATAAGATTAGGGGAGCTTCCATGTGTCGTAGCAATTCCTCGAAAGCTGTCTGACAAGCTTCACTCTATTCAAAGTTTTTCTTTCCCTTCTTCAGTGCACCGAAGAATGGTATGCAGTGATCCATAGCTTTTGTGATGAATCAAATCAGTGCTACAACTTTTTCATTCAAGCTTTGAAGCTCCTTCTTATTTTTAGGGGCTTGGACTTCCCGTAATGCTGTTATTTATTCTAGATTCACTTCGATGCCCGGGCACTTACTATGAACCCCAAGAATTTCCAAGAGGCTACTCTGAAGTGACATTTGAGTAGGTTGAGCTTCATTCTATATTTTCAAAGTATCTCAAACATTTCAGCGAGGTTGTCTAGATGGTTAGCAGCTACTCAAGATTTGACCAACATGTCGTCCATGTAAACTTCCATAGTCTTTCCAATATAGCATTTAAACATAGTATTCACTAGCCTTTGGCACGTTGCCCCTGCATTTTCAATCTAAATGGCATTACCCTGTAGCAGTACAATCCCAAATCGGTGATGAAGCTGGTGTTCTCTTTGTCAAGCTCGTGCATCAGGATCTGCTTGTAGCCCAATTACGCATCCATAAATGACGGTGGTTCATGTCCCACCGTTCCATCCACAAGCCGGTTAATTTTAGGGAGCGGGAAGCTGTCCTTCGGACAAGCTTTGTTTAGGTTCAAGAAATCAATACAAGTTCGCCATTTTCCATTAGACTTCTTGACTAGGACTAGGTTTGATACCCACTTAGAGTAATTTTCATCTCGGATGAAGCAGTTGGCCATCAGTTTATCCACTTCCTCTCTCAATGCCTTGGACCGTTCAGGGCCCAAGCTATGCCTTTTTTGCTTCACTGGCGTAAATTTGGAGTCAATATTGAGAGCCTGTAGGAAATTTAAGGTGATACCCCACACATATCGGAGTGTGTCCAAGCAAATACGTCCAAATTGGCGCGAAGGAATTTGGTTAGCTCCGACCGCATCTTGTTTCCAAGTTACGACCCAATCTTCAGGACCAGCGTTGGGTCTTCCATACAGACTGGGACAGACACCGTCAATTCTGTCGGTGCTACCCAATCCTCCCCTGAGCTCTTCTTTCTAGGGTCCAAAGCCTTGTCGAGTCGGCTATGGTCCCCAAGCCAAAGGCGGCTCTGTAGTTGCAATTAGGCGGGTTCACGGATGTGGAGGGTTTTCCCCACATCCTTTCCTTTTTATTTTCATCTTGACTCACGCAATTCTATAATGTAGCATTCTCGGGCGGCGCTTTGGTCTCCTTTCACAATCCTGACTCCGTGTTTTGTAGGGGACTTCATTGTAAGGCACCATTGGGCCAGTGCTATTCTTAAGTCGGCTAATGTGGGCCGTCCTAAGAAGGCGTTGTATGCTGACTTTTCATCCATGATCACAAAAGTCTGAATGAGGGTAACCCTTCGCTCACCCTCTCCAAGCTTCACTGGTAGGTCAATTTTTCCCATCGGTTGTTTGGGTTCACCAGCAAACCTCTGAATCTTTGTTTGGCATGCAGACACACTTTTCATGCCAATCTTCATTTGATCGAAAGTGCGTTTGAAGAGAATGTTAACGGAGCTGCCACTGTCAACTAACACCCGTCGAACTACAGCATGTCCAATTCCTACCGTCACAACCATCAGATCGAGAGTTGGAGCTTCGATCCCTTCGGTGTCCCGATTTCGGAACACAATGTTGTTATTCAAGACCCTTTGCATCTTAACTGGAGTTTCGTCTTCCACAGCTAAACATGATTCCTTCGGAGCATGCTTCAATGAGCTTACATACCGCTCCATTTCTCCCCAACTTCTTTGTGCAGGACATGGTCCCCCGATATTGTTCCGATGATGAGCCTCTGGTCAGTTCATTTCGACCCTTCTTCGTTGGTTCCTTCTTGATTTCGTTGTTCTCTTGGGTGTTGACAAGTCGTAGATTGATCGGGGTATTGCGGTTCTCTTATGTACTGTTGGAATTTGTTATTCTAGATCAGTTCCTCAACGAGATTCTTTAGGTAGCGGTATTCGTTCCTATTGTAGTCATGCGTCTCGTGGAAGCGGCAGAATTTCCCTAAGCGCTTCTGCTGCTCGGTAACCTCCTTTCTGGGTGGATTTTTGCATTTCTCAGTTCCTTGAATTGCGAGAAAAATGTTTTTCGGTGTGTCGCTCAGGGAGTGTAGCCTTCGAGCCTAAACTCTTTAAGCTTTTTATTGCTGCCATTTCCAATTTTCTTATTGGAGTTTTGACCTTTTCTCTTTGAGTTCTCGTATTTCCCAGTGGTTCCTTCAGCAGTCCGAGAAGTGTGCGCATTTTGGTTCATTGCTACATCGCTTTGCTCGGAGTTTGCCAGTTGCACACTGGTAGACTTCCCTTCCAATTCCCGTGCTTCCTCCAACCTTATTTACTGACTTGCTTTTCGATTGAAATCTTTCATGGTGGTAGGTTGCTTCATTTTAATGCACTTTTCGAATTCACTTTTCGGGTGAATGGCACGAACTAATGCCATAAAAACCATGTCTTCATTAGGGTTGCTTACTTCTGTCACTATGGTGTTATACCTGTTCATAAAATATTTCAATGATTCGTTACGCCCTTGGAACAACCCGGATAGGGACATGACGTCCTTTGGTTGCGCAGTATGGAGTCTGAACTGATCAAGGAACCTTGTCGCTAGTTGGTCAAAAGTAGAGATAGACCTTGGCGGAGGCCTAGTGAACCACATTGACGTAACCTCTTCGAGAAAGATAGGGAAGCATCTGCATCGAACAGCTTCAGAGGCATTTGCTCCATCCATATATCAACTGTATTTGTACAAGTGAGGTTTCGGGTCCTTCATTCCGTCATAGGATGGAATAGTTGGCATTGTGAATTTTTCTCGATATCTTTCATTCAAGATTTCGTCGGTGAAGGGAGTTCGACTTGGCGCAGATGCCCATTCATCATCTCTTCTATCTTTACTCTCCTCCATTAATCGTTTAACCATGTCCGCAATGTATGCCTCTGATGCCCTGTAGTCCTGAGGATGGCGATCAGTCACTGCGCCAAGTATTTGACTTTGCAAATGACCTTGGTGAGTGGGCTGAGGCCTAGGCTCTCCTGTCTTCGGGAGAGCCACTGCTGTAGGTTCCCATTGGCTTGTGGTCGGTCTAACTAGAGAAGTTTGGATATTCCTTGCATTATCAAATGCATTGGCATTTTCTTCCAATTGTTGTCTTTCTCTCCATCCTCCGAGTCGGAAAGATCCATAGTTATGTCCTCTACACGGGTCTTTGCCTCTGGCATAAATTCAGAACAGGTTGCCTTATGGTGAATGGAGTACTTGCATTTCTATCCATGTTAAGTCATGCTGTCACCCTCTTTTGTGGTTGTTTTCCATTTCTTCTGTGCAGACCATAGACGGAGGAATTCTCTTGTTCTACGGCAGCCGCTGGTTCAGGCATAGTCCTTGGAGCGGGATTCAACTTTAGGGTTAGGAGAGCGTTAAGCTCTTCCATTAGAGCCTTTTGGCTACTTCCCACTTTTTGATTGATCTCATCAACCATTTTATTTAACTCATTCCTGGTAACAACTTCATGTTGACTAGAGGAGGCTGGCACCTAATTCCCTAAGTTAGTGCCATTTACTTCAATTTGTTGGGGATTAACATCTTCTCCAGCTACCACTGCCTTTATGGACCTTCCAGAAGCAGTTCTTCTTCTTCCAGGGGACATTGATTCCAAACAGTGGATTCTTCAAGCAAAGATTAAGGACCTAACTTCTGGACCTATAGGATCCAAAGTAGATAGCTAGATTTGGATCTTGAGTTGGATTCTCAATGAAAGCACCAAAATGTTAACCGAAAAAATAGATCAACACCCTGGTTAGAGTTTGAAAGCACCAGCCCTGTTCTGACATAGCAATATCACAGATCACAGATATAGAAAAGGAATAGTAAAAGAAAGTAGACAGAGAATTTTTATAGTGGTTCGGCTGTTTATGAAGCCTACGTCCACTTTATAGTTTTATTAAAGACTGCTTGTTGTTACAAGAGATGTTTGATTACAAAGCTCTGATCATCTTTGGCTAGATTGTATACCCAAAGTTGGAATCCACTGGAGAATCATAGTGAATTCCTTTGGATATTGTTGTGAGGGAGGTAGAGAGTAAAGAATAATTCCAGCAGAGCTTAAGCAACCAGTCTGGAGAAGATCCAGTTTATGTTGCAGGTAGGATGGTATTTATATGGATCAGAGAGCTTCTAGGCCAGGCCACTTCATCATCTGCTCGCAGGTAGGTAGGGAACGACCCAATGGGGTTTGGCCTACAAACCGAGGCAAAAGCAATAGTCGCTGGCGGCCCATGGTCTTGGCTCGTTTCCAAGCCAATTCCTTGGCCTCTTCTTTATTGCATCCTTGGTTAGTTTGTTGTTGAATTAGAGAGACGTTTGGGTCGTTGGTGATCCAAGCACTAAAGATTTTTCTGGAGTTTGGAGTTTGAGATGATTCCATGATCTTATGTCATTGTTGTCTCAGTAATGTAGCTTGGCCCTCATTAATCCCTTGTCTTAGCTTATTTGGTTAAGTTCTGAACCATTCTGATAGCACGAGGTTGCTCTGTTTCCTACTAGTTCCTACTGGGTTAAAAACCCGGATAACAATAGGTAAATCGCACGCTTTACACAAGCCTAAAAGGAGACATCCTAAGATTGTTTTTATATGCAGTTTTGTAAGCCCAAAGCGCATCAGTCGATTTTTCTAACCAATCTTTTCGATTTTTATTCACAGTTTTTTCCAAAATTTGCTTGATTTGGCGATTTGAAATTTCAATTTGACCATAAGTTAAAGGATGATATGGAATGGATAACTTGTGGGTTATCGAGTATTTCTTCATTAGAGTTTCAATTGATCGACTATAGAAATGGGTTCCATTATCGCTTATTATTGTGCGAGGTGTTCCAAACCTCGAAAAGATGTTTTCATTTATGAATTACACAACGACTTTGTGGTCATTTATTTTACAAGGAATGGCTTCAATCCATTTAAAGATGTAATTAATAGCAAGAAGAATGTACAGATTTTCGAAAGAGTTGGGAAACGGTCCCATGAAGTCAATACCCCAAACGTCAAAGATTTCGATAGTAAGAACGAGGTTCAAAGGCATCATGTTTTGTCGAGAGATTTTTCCTAACATTTGGCAGCGATCGCAAGTTTTATAGAACTCGAATGCATCTTTGAAAAGCGTAGGCCAATAAAAACCACATTGAAACACTTTCTCCATTGTTTTCTTCGGACCAAAGTAACCACCACAAGCTTGTCCATGACCAAACGAAAGAACACACTTAATTTCGCAATCCGGAATGCAACGTCGAATGATTTGGTCGGAACAATACTTAAACAAGTATGGATCATCCCAATAGAAGTACTTGACTTGGGAAAGAAATTTATATTTATCTTGTTTTGACCAAAACTAAGGAGTTTCCTTAGTGACTAAATAGTTCACTCTACGGCATACCATGGATCGACGGAAACATAAAGGAGTTGTTCATCAGGAAAGTTCTCGTTGAATGGTAAAGAAGGTGGTGTGTTTGGAAAACATGATAGATGATCAGCAATGACATTGTCAAATCCTTTTTTGTCTTTGATCGTAAGGTC
The DNA here is from genome assembly GCA_030737815.1 of Allium fistulosum. NCBI lineage: Eukaryota > Viridiplantae > Streptophyta > Magnoliopsida > Asparagales > Amaryllidaceae > Allium > Allium fistulosum. The sequence goes on from CM060907.1 coordinate 211,959,694, forward strand.
AATTTCTTAGAGTAGTAGGATCCAACGGATCAAACGAGACTTAACATCTTTTTTAGCGAAAGTGTACCTAAGAGCGGGGTGGTCAGTGTAAACCATAATGTGTGAGCCAATCAAATAAGGTAGGAACTTTTCAAGCTTAAAAACTACCGCTAGAAGTTCTTTTTCGATGGTTGTGTAATTAAGTTGAGCATCTTTTGGAGTCATATTAGCATAGTAAATGACTTGAAGAATTTTGTTAATGCGTTGTCCTAAGACAGCACCAACCACAGAGTTAGAAGCGTCACACATTATTTCAAAAGGAAGAGCCCAGTTGGGTAAGCAAATGATGGGAGCGAAAATGAGTTCATTTTTGAGACGTACGAAAGCAGAAACACGGTCAGAATTAAAGTCAAATGAAACGTCTTTTCCAAGAAGAGTCGTCAGAGTTCGAGCAATTTTACTAAAGTCTTTTACAAAGCATCGATAGAAACCAGCGTGTCCTAGAAACGAATATCCTTGATAGATTTGGGAATGGATAGATTCACAATTACGTCAACTTTTGCTTTATCTACCTCAATGCCTTTGTTTGAAATGACATGCCCAAGGACAATTCCATGTTTGACCATGGAATGACATTTTCCCCAATTGAACGTTAAGCATTTGTCCTTGCATTGATTTAGAACCAACTCAAGATGGTGTAAGCACTCGGAAAAAGAGTTCCAAAGATGGAAAAATCATCCATAAACACATCCAGAAAGCATTCGATCATGTTGGAAAAGATGCTGGCCATGCATCTTTGGAAAGTAGCAGGAGCGTTGCAAAGGTCAAATGGCATATGTCGATATGAAAAGGTGCCAAAGGGACACGTGAAAGTTGCTTTCTCTTAATCTTTGGGAGAGATTGTAATTTGGTTATAACCGGAATAACCATCAAGAAAGCAATAGAATTCATGGCCAGCTAATCGTTCAAGCATTTGGTCAATGAAAGGAAGAGGAAAGTGATCTTTTCATGTTGCAGCATTTAATTTTCGATAATCAATGCAAACATGCCAACCCGTTTGAGTACGAGTTGGAATGAGTTCGTTAGCAACATTCGTGATAACGGTAAGTCCGGACATTTTAGGCACGACATGAATTGGGCTAACTCATGAACTATCAGAAATGGGGCATATGATTCCATTATCGAGGAGTTTAAGAATTTTGTCTCGAACGACATCCTTCATTTTTGAGTTAAGCCTTCGTTACGCGTCATGAACAGGCTTGGCTTCGCCAACTAAGTGGATACGATGTTTAACAAGAACATGACTAATTCTCTTTATATCAGTAATCTATAACGACCCGCTATTTTGGACCATTCGCATCCGCACATGTCGAACTTGAATGATTCAAAATACCGAATTGTTAATTTAAATTTGGCAAAACTGAACATATATAGTAAATAAAATAATCACAGATCACATACACAGAGTAATAAATGCAGCGGAAGCAAAAGATAGTAGTTCATGAAGCTACTATATACATATCAGAGTTAAATATGGTACAACAGATGTCTCGAATACAATATCAAAATACATCACTGGAATCAACTGAATATCTGAAAGCTGGATAGATAGCTGGATCTCCAAGCGAAGCTCCAACTCCAAAGGTGAGTCTCGAATACAGGTACACTCAGTCTGACCCGAGCGTAAAGCAAAACACAAAACACTCGAGTCAGGATTAACATTCTTATATCAATAAATCCAACTCAAGTGAAATAACAACCGAAATACAAGTAACTCAAAGGATGTTTGGAATAACCATCCTTTAAGGATCCGTTAAACTATCTACTATGTAGAAGTGTACGATAAGTGTGATAACCCGGATTTTAACATCTGTTAATTGGTAATTAACAGGATTTAATAATATAATATATATATAACTAAAAATATTTGAATATACATAAATGGATTTAAACTATAATAAATGTTGGATTATAAATCTCTGGAAATGATAAATCTTATAGTAAATTAATAAATATATATAAATAGATATATGCAAACTTTATAATGCTGGAAATCATAAGTGTATAATATACTTTGTATATAAGAGTGCATATATATGTATTTATGTAATCTATTAATTAAGGGAATAATAGCTTAAGTTTAAAATAAGATTTAATTAAAGGTTTAATATACTTTCTTTTAAAATTTATACATAAAATAAACATAGTTTGTATAAATATAAATATAAAACATAATGCTTAAATTAATAAAAACATAAACAAAAATAAATAAATTTATAGTTTTTGACATTTGTGGCTTTTGTATAACATGCAAAGACGAGTGGCATGGTTTTCTTTTAAGTAAAAATATAAATAAAATGTTATAAGAAGAAATCTGTATACAGTTCAACACTTTTCCATTTCATTTTCTTAACTCCGTTCTTTTTCCTTTCATCTTCTAAAATAAAAACCAAAAGAAAATCAAACTGTTTCAAGTCTTCAACCTGAAGTAAGATTCAAATTCAACTCAAACATAAGTAGATTCAAATCAACAAATCAAGTTCCAATTCAAAATCAACCATCAACTTTAAAGTCGAGTTCAAGGAAATAAGCTCTGCTCTCTGTCTTCAAAATACAAGTGAGTAAACAAATTTAGTTTAAAAAGCTTTAATCTGTTTAAAACCCTGTCACATGTAGAAAATTTATGTTCGATTAGGCAATAATTGAAAGTCTATATGAGTGGATCGTCTAGATTATATGCAAGTATAAACAATCTATAAACGATAGTAGCAAAGTAAATAAAAATAATCACATCGGTATTTTATACTGGTTCGGAGCTCCCGTCCTACGTCCAGTCCCGAAGCTCCTCTTCGGAATTTCCTTTCAACTAACCCTCACTTAACCCGGAGGAATAGGTTTACAATAGCAGAGTTTCTTTGTCAAGAATGTGTTCTGTAACACGGATGTTGACTATTGAGTACAAAAGTGCTTCCAATATATATCGATCTAGAGAATATCTGAATGAGGAGTTCTGTATATATGGAAGGGTTGATTACAGGTAGTTGATTGCTTATAGATCAAGAATAAATCAGAGTACAAGAGATAAGAGTATAAGTAAATCAGGTTGTTATCTTCTCTTGAATTCCTGATGCTATTTATAGTGATGAAGAGTTTTCTTGTATAGTTGCATCTGTTGTAATCTCCATAAAGTCGCTTCTGATGGTGATGAAGAGTTGCGACAAAGAGAAGTGGATGTGTCTTTTCGAATGTGACAGTTGAGCTTTGAAAATGCACAGTTGACTCTTGAATCAGACGTCTGGAAAGTAACCTCAGACGTCTGGTCTTTATATCTGTTATAAGCCTGGATTCTTTTCAGACGTCTGACGTTGGTAACCAGACGTCTGATTGCTTCTGAATTATGAACCAGAGGAATCATTTAGACGTCTGACGTTGGTAACCAGACGTCTGATTTCTTTTGAACTATGAACCAGAGGAATCATTCAGACGTCTGGCTTGTGCTCTCAGACGTTTGAAAGTGTGCATGTTGCTTCATCTTGTGCATGTCCTATTTCTCTTCAATCTCTTCTGATTTGACGTCTTTTGATTCTTGTCTTGAGTGTTGTTTTAGTCTCTTTGGTGACGTACTCTATCAACTATCTGTAAATATAGATATATATGTACATTCGATTTTCATTGTATAGTTGTTATCATCGAAACCATAGAATTGATTTCCTAACAATCTCCCCCTTTTTGATGATGACAACTATTCAATGTACTTATATATATATTTCAAATCTCCCCCTGAATATGTGCTTAGTTTTGTTGATAAGATTATATTCCTTCGTTCGTGGGTCCGTGGGGAGCCCGAATATCGTCTTGGAGAAGGATCAGAAGGAGTGCGATACGAAGAAGATGGGTCTAATGAACTACAAGGTTTTGGTAGTGGTTCAAGTACATCTTTCTTTCGGGACGAGCAAAACTTCATCGCCACATGTTCCAGAAAACTAAGCCTTCGTGCTGTAACTTTCTGTTCAAAATAAAGTTCTCGTTGAAGATCCATTTGTTGTTTTTGGTAATGATGAATTTCATCAATTTTCTCCTTTGTATTAGGAGAAGTAAACAAGGATCTTTTCGTCTTTTTAGCCTCTGGAGTAAACCTCATATGGTATGAGGACCACCTGTTTGTCGGTTCTTGTGGTGTAGGTGTCGGAAGACGTTGTGGTGTATCTACAGCGCTGTCCGTCGATGGTGTGGAGACAGAGATAGATATATAGGAACTTCCAGAAGACATTGTTTTTCTAATTTATAAGAGTTTGATACTTTGTATATATTTGTGATATAACCATGGGTATTTATATATGCTGAAAGGGTTATTTATAGGAAAACTAATTTTCTAAAATTTTAATGGTTCAAAAATTCAATAATTTGTGGTAATAAAAAAGTGAACTAAATTTAGTTTTTAATTCAATTTATTTAAAAGCCTTTATCATACAATTGACTAATGCTTAACAAGTTGTTTTTTAGATTTTCTACTAGTAAAAACATTTGTAATAATAGGAAAGTTAGATATACCAGAGTTGATGACTTCTCTAATGCCTATGACAAATCCCTTTGAATTGTCCCCAAATGTTACCGTTCCACCATCGATGTATGTTATATTTGATAACATTTCTGAATTTCCAGTCATATGTTTGGAGCAACCGCTATCTAGTATCCATTTCTCCTTATTTTTTATTTTGGGTACCTGCAAGATAAAAAATATTTTATTTGGTACCCACATATTTGATTAGGGTCCTAATTGTTAGAGGGAGGTAGCCATACCCAAGATGGTTTGGTACCTTTTTAAATATAATTTTTATTATAAACTACATTTTCTAAGTAATCATTGATATGCTTTTGTCTAATCAATTTATTATTTGTTTTAGGAACCCAAATTTTCATATTTTTGGTATTCAATTTTTGTTTAGATAAACTTCTAGTTTTTATATAACTAATATTTTTAGCATTATTTTCTTTTTGTTTAGAACATTTTTCAAATCCTATTCCATTTCTATTACCTGATGGTTTTGATGTTTTGATAAGATTTTCCAAATCTTGTTTTCCTTTATTGAATTTTGACACATTATTGGTAATTTTATCTAACTTCTCTTTTAATTCTCTATTTTCTGTTTTCAATAATTCAATATCCTTTTTAAAATCAACATTTTCTTTTAGTAAATTTTCTTTTTCTAGAGTAATGTTCTCACTTTCTATCACATTATCTCTTAATTTTTCTTAAGATATTTCAAGTTCTTCTTCTAAAATAGTTTTTTCATCTTTCAACATTCCTACTTCAAGTTCTAATCTATTTACTTTTACTATATATTCTTTGTTCAATTTTTTTATTTGTCTAAATTTATCATCTAATTCTATGCTCAGTTCAAGTAATTATTCATAGCTAAGTTCCGGACATACCTCATCTTTTTGTGCCATAAAACACACATTAGCTTGTTCTCCGTCACTATCGCTATCACTTTCTGAAGATGAAGAATCAGAATCATCCCACGTTACCTTGAAAGCTTTCTTCTTTTTGAGTTTTTCAAATTTGCTCTTCTATTTATCATTGTTAAGTTTTGGGCAATCCTTCTTCATGTGTCTGTATTGATCACATTCATAACACTTAATTTGAGATAGATTTGTTGAGTTAGTTTTTCCTTCTTTTTGAAACTTGGTCATCTTTCTAAATTTCTTGAATCTATTGTAGTTTTTGGCAATGAATACTATCTCATTTTCATCTAAATCTGAGTCATCATTCTTTATTGATGGAAATGCTATGTTCTTTGTCTCCGAATTTAATTCTTTACGTGCCTGCAAATTAGCTTCATAGGACATCAAATTTCCTACCAACTCTTCAACTTTGAGAGTAGAGAGATCATTAGCTTCTTCAATAGCTAATACTTTTCTTTCCCAATCAGGTGTTAAAGAGTTGAGTATTCGTGAAACTAAATCAAAATCAGTAAACTTAACTCCTAATGCCATAAGATCATGTTGAATAGTTTGAAATCTTGAATACATGTCTACTATAGTTTCATTTTGTTTCATTTTAAATGATGAAAATTGATTTTGCAAAATTGAAATTTTAGTTTGTTTGACCTTTGTTGTACCTTCATGTGTAATTTTTAAGGTACGCCAAATATCAAATGCAGTAGTACATAACATGACACGTGAAAATTCATTTTTGTCAAGTGAGCAAAACAGGACATTCATAGCTTTAGCATTATTTGATGCTAAGGTCTTTTGTGCATCGGTCCATGTGTTCATAGAAGTAGTTGGAGCTTCATATTTATCTTGAGTGGCTAACCAAATTTCTAAACCATTAGCTTCCATAAAAATTCTCATACGTGTAGACCAATATGAATAATTAGAGCCATTAAAAAGTGGGGATCGTGCTGTGGATTGTCCTTCTTGAAAAATACTTGCCATATTAGAATGATTTAAAAAACGTGTTACTGTTTTTCTAAACGAACCTTGCTCTTATACCAATTGAAAGTCTATATGAGTGGATCGTCTAGATTATATGCAAGTATAAACAGTCTATAAACGATAGTAGAAAAGTAAATAAAAATAATCACACCGGTATTTTATACTGGTTCGGACCTCCCGTCCTACGTCCAGTCCCGAAGCTCCTCTTCGGAATTTCCTTTCAACTAACCCTCACTTAACCCGGAGGAACAGGTTTACAATAGCAGAGTTTCTTTGTCAAGAATGTGTTCTGTAACACGGATGTTGACTATTGAGTACAAAAGTGCTTCCAATATATATCGATCTAGAGAATATCTGAATGAGGAGTTCTGTATATATGGAAGGGTTGATTACAGGTAGTTGATTGCTTATAGATCAGGAATAAATCAGAGTACAAGAGATAAGAGTATAAGTAAATCAGGTTGTTATCTTCTCTTGAATTCCTGATGCTATTTATAGTGATGAAGAGTTTTCTTGTATAGTTGCATCTGTTGTAATCTCCGTAAAGTCGCTTCTGATGGTGATGAAGAGTTGCGACAAAGAGAAGTGGATGTGTCTTTTCGAATGTGACAGTTGAGCTTTGAAAATGCACAGTCGAGTCTTGAATCAGACGTTTGGAAAGTAACCTCAGACGTCTGGTCTTTATATCTGTTATAAGCCTGGATTCTTTTCAGACGTCTGACGTTGGTAACCAGACGTCTGATTGCTTCTGAATTATGAACCAGAGGAATCATTCAGATGTCTGACGTTGGTAACCAGACGTCTGATTGCTTCTGAACTATGAACTAGAGGAATCATTCAGACGTCTGGCTTGTGCTCTCAGACGTCTGAAAGTGTGCATGTTGCTTCATCTTGTGCATGTCCTATTTCTCTTCAATCTCTTTTGATTTGACGTCTTTTGATTCTTGTCTTGAGTGTTGCTTTAGTCTCTTTGGTGACGTTACTCTATCAACTATCTGTAAATATAGATATATATATATATGTACATTCGATTTCCATTGTATAGTTGTTATCATCGAAACCATAGAATTGATTTCCTAACAATAATGGTTTGCATGTGGAAATTAATGATCATATGTGTATATGTATGTGGTTATCTCTGTGTGCATGTCTGAAATTCATGGATTGTGCTATGTTTTATTTTACTGTTGGATGCAAACAACATTCAAAAATCAAGTGTTTTGTCTCTGATCAGTTTTAGGTTGAAATGTTTGAACAAAAGTTGTTTAAAACAATTAGATATAAATTTTTAAAATATATATAGTAAGAATTAAGGGCTGTATCAACCTGGGTGCTCATATAATCAGTGAAACTTGATTTGATTAAAATTTCAACATGAATAATTTGCAAATTCGAGGTTATAATCTGGTTTATCTTTGAGAAATAAGATTTTTAAAACAAAAATTGTAATTTTTAGATTGGTATTTGCGGTGCAGTTCAAAGTTGAACTGAAAATGGGTTCTGAGCAATTTCAGATGGTCGGAGGACCTTTGGATGACGGGAATTTGACTGGAGATAGGGGAAGGTTCGAGGAGTTCGGCAAAATGGTAGGAAGGTGGATAATCCACCGTGGCGTCGGTGGTGAGTCGATTTGGTTTTAATCCCTAAATAGGACGAGTCTGGAAAAACTGAATCACTGCATCATCTCTACGTGATCGAGTGGATCATGATTGTGGGAAATGGCAGCGTGGGAAGTTGGCAAGGCGTGGCCGGAGTTGCAGAGTTGGCTGGTGATTGGAGGCGATGGGCAAGAAGAAGTTTTCCGGTCGAGGTGAGTTCCAGGTTTTTGTCATTTGACTCGATTTGGATTGAGGAAGAGATGGTCGGATCTAGAGCTCGAGTGGGATTGCGAGGTCTTCAATGACTGGTGGGTAGCCACGGCGAGGCGTCGGAGTCGGTCAGGCCAACGTGCACGTGCACGTGCATGTTTGATTTGAGGTTGAACGATTGTTTGGGAAAGAAGAAATGTCTCGGAGTTGGTCTCGAGGAAAAGGTCGATTTGCTCGAGTGGGCTTCGGGTTTTTCGTATTTGTTATCTTGTAACTTTTTTTAAGTTTAAACTAAACTAAGTTTAAAAAAAAAGTAAAGAAGAAATACTCGGGTCTGAACTTGAGTATATGACGGGTTGAACCCGAAGTGAGTAATTTATAATAGTTTTAAAATGTAATAAAAGCAAGTTTTTAATTTAAAATAAATCTAGCTAAATCTATTTCTTTATAAATAAATGTTTTTAATTGATTTAAGAAAATTGTATGATTTGTTTAACTTAAACTTGTTAAGTTAAATTAAAACTTAATTTAGAAATGCAATTAAGTGATAATTAAAAGGATAAAATGTTTTAAATTTATATGTCAATCATAATTAGGATGAATAGCTTATCTTAAGGTTAATCAAAATCTTGGATAATTAATGATTAATTTAAGTAATTAAAGAGAAATTTATTAATTAATGATTAAGGATTAATTACTTAATAAAATTAATGGTTATAATTAATTAGAGATTAATTAATTGGAAATTAGGGATTAATTAATTAGAGATTAATTAATTACTTAATGTAAGTAATTAAGGATTATTTTGTTAAGGGTTAATTAATTTAATAAATAATTAAAGGTTGAAATTAATTAATTAATAATCAAAGGTTAATTAATCAAGAATAATTAACCAATGGATAATCACTTAATGAAGGTAATTATGGATAAATACTTTAGATAGATAATTAAAGGATGATTAATTAAGGGAAGAAATAAATGTTAAGTAAGCAGGATTTAAGAGTAATTAATTTAATTCAATGGTGGTTAATTAAATTAATTAGGAAAGGTGTGGATGATAAATCTTGCTTATGGATGATTGAATAATATTGAATGCCTTGGATTATTTGACATATCTGATATGTGATTGTGATGTTCTGTGATATGAGATGCTTTGAATAAATTGTGATAATGTAAGTTATCTATCTGTGATAGAATTGCTATGTGAATATGATATCCTGAATTTAAATTAAATTGTTTAATTTAAACATCTTGGCTTAAAAAGGATGACATTTGAATTCGAAGAGACCGGGATCGGATATCAGCGATATCCGGAACCACTTCGATTAGTAATCTATAATTCTTTGTAGATTTGATATGTGTAATCAATAGGCTGGAATGGAATAAATTGAGTAATCTGGACCATTGGAACTAAGTAACGGTACTTAGATATTATTTTGTGAAATAATTGTTTACTATAATAAGATAAGAACTCGTAGTGAGGTACGAGTTACCCTAGGTTTCAAGGAAACTTTACAACTCTAGTATTTCAATTTAAATGAGTTTACTCACACTGGTTTCCAGCCTGACTCGGGTGTTACTTTGTGGTAATGCTCGGGTCAGACCGAGTATTACAGATTTCATGTAAGGAAGTTCTGGAGCTCAAGAGGCGAGCTGGATGGCAGGAACATATGGAGTATATTCCGCTGTGATATATTATAGTTATTAGAGACATGTTAATTCTAACTGTCTAGTATATTTGTGAATGTTGTAACTCTGATGTATAAAAATGTAATTAACAAATACAGTTTTCTTTGTATAACTGATATTATTATTTGATATTGTATTTTGATCCGCTGCGAATGTGAGAATCTGTGTCTTGTTCTGTTCTTTCTTCTATCTCTTTTCTTTTTCTTCTAACTATCTGGAATTTTCGGGTTCGAAAATTCCGGGTCGTTACATTTGGTATCAGAGCTGAAGGTTAAGCGAGAACCTTGGCTCTGTTGGGATTACTCATTAAGGATAGGGTCAATGGTACCCTAAGATGAGATGAGTGTGTGTATATATATATATATATATATATATATATGAGAGCGTACTTGTTATTTTCTTATATAAAGATTTTAAAATGGTTTTAAAATTAAATGATATTTATATAAGTTATCTTTTGATATATATAGAAATAATTTTTCTAATTATTAAATATATTAAAGAAATTGGTTGTTGAATTAATTGTAATTAAATAAAATAATGAGAATTAAGGGGTAATAGTAATACAACCAAATTAAAATTGAATTTGTAGAAATATTATCAGAATAAAGATAATAATAAATTGGTTTCCAGATATGATAATCTTGGTTATTATCATAAATGGTTGTTGTGTTTAATAATGAATGTTGATAATGATTAAGCAAAATGAAATGTTTTAAGGAAATAAACTTTTAGGTGAGTATGACTTATAAATTGAATTGAAGAAAATTTAAAATTGTGAAATTTTAAATCTAAATCCAGAAAACTTGAAATTGTTTTAAAGAAATTTGTTTTAAATTAAAATCAAAGGTGGTTTAAAAATTTATGGTATAACTTTGTGAGTAAAGGAAATAAATATGTATAAATGAGGATATACATAATATCAAAGATGATTTGAAATAAACTCTTAGCGTTGAGCTTTAAATTTTTCTTTGGAATGTGATATGAAAACCCAAAGTGATAAGTTTTTGAACTTATAAGTGGGAAGATTATTAATATAAAGTTTAAAATTGAAATGGGAATTCAAATTGGGTCAAGTTGACTGGATTAAATTGAATTTAACTTAAGGGAAGTTAAATGAGTTTAGAATGAACAACTTAAATTGGAAATTTTAAGATGAAATTGAAATTTATACTTGGAAAGTTAAATGGTTGATTTTAAATAGGAGTTATGAGTGATCTCAAAATGGGTTTGAGATCTGAAAATTTAAAATGGATGCTGTTAATTGGTGTTTGGATAAATTTAGATATCTATTTATCCTGATATCATTCTATTGTTATAAATAATCTATGAAACTGAGAATTGGTTTTGAAGTTAGAAATGGATAATAAATTAGAATCTGAAGATTAAATTGTTTTTGAATTCTTATTTGAACTTTGCAAGAAGTTAAGTAAAGATAATTTTAAAATGGAATTTTGGAATTTGGATTCAGAATTAAATGATTTAAAGATTTAAGTGTTAAATTAAAAATTAAGATTGATTTGATTTAAAAAGTAAGGGTTAATTTGACTTAAGGAATTAAATCAACATTTAAAATTTTTAACTCGAATTTATATAATTCGAGATGGGTTTAAGTTGAGATCTGAATAGAATTAGTTCAAATTGAATTTGATTTGAATTAATTGAAATTGTGATTAAAGTTGAATAGGTTTAAAATTCAAATGGAATTTGATTTGAATTTGAAAAGAAATTGAGGATTAATTCAACTTGAGTTGGGGATTAAATCAGTTTCAATGAAAATTGAAGTTATTTAAATTGGAATTGAGTCAATTTAAATGGAAGTGGAAATTTAAATTGAATTAATAGGAAATTGAACAGTTTGACTCTGGACTATTTTCAAGATAAATTGATTTAATATAAATCTATTTTTCCAAACTATTAACTATACAATTTTTTTTCTTAAACCCCAAACTATCTTTTACTTATTTTACAATTATTTTGGAACTATTTAACAATTTTGAAACTGTCTTATAAACTAATTACTATTTTTCAGTTACCTATATCTAATCACTATTTTAAAAACTATTTTGCAATTATCTAACTATTTTATATCTACTTAACTATTTTACAGCTATTTTACAAACTAATAACTATTTTTCAACTACTTATCTATTTTAAACTTTTTCAAGCTATTTTTAAATTTAAATAGATCAGAGTTCAAACTGTTTGTAATTGAAGTAATAACTCAATTGGAAATGGAAGCAATTGAGAATAAGTAAATGGAATTAAAGGAAATGTGAATAGAAAAGAGAATTGATTTGGCTAATAACCAATAAAGGTAAATACGTAGGATATACTAGGGGTGTTACGGTTGCGGTAACCGTCGTTATTATCACCAACCGTAACCGTAACCATTGTTGACGGTTATAAATTCTTATAACCGTTACCACAACCGCCTATGACGGTTAACCGTCGAATTTTCAATTTTGAAGCATGTCGTACATATATTTTCAATTATATGCATTGTGATGATAAATTGATATAGCTCTAACTGTTTTTTGCAAATTTATTTATTTGTTTATAAATGTATGCACATGTTATTAGTTCATTAAGACACATATTATTAATGTACATGCTATTTCTTTAACTTAAATTACTAATTTTATACTCTAATGTTAAATATTACAGAAAACAATCATGTACGGTTGGTATGGTTAACCGCGGTTTTCAAAATTTTCAACCGTTACCGTAACCGTTACCGTTATAGATGGTAACCGCATGAACGGTTGGTACGGTTGAATGGTTGAACGGTTCAACCGTAACAGCCCTAGGATATAGGTATATTATTCTATTCGCATGGTGATTTGATCCAGATTCGAACACAGAATTTCGAGATAGTATTATCGATCCGAGTTGGGATTTTTCGCTCGATTTTCGATGGCGAACCTGGATATGGATTTTTTGATTGGTTCTCGATATTCTCTATCATAGCTACGACTATGCAAGGAGAATGACGGTTTCTGATCAAGAAACCAGATTTGAGTCCGCTTTAGGAAGTCGGGTGGACGATACTAGTTCGGAAGAGAAATTGTGTGATCGAGTGAGCGATCAGATTGATATTGCGTACGGATGATATGTGTACATCGTATGAGTTTGAATGAAATTGATATTGAAATTTGTGGATAAGGATTGTAAAATGGTCTTTGAAATGAAAAGTATAATTTGTGAAATATAATGGAATTGGATATTTCTTTGGTTGAACTTTACTTTATGGAGGTAAGTAATATGGTAAATAACTTTATAAAGAAATCAAACTTGAATATTTGATTTGGCAATAAATAAAGTTATATTTTGTAATATGATAAACTTCCCTTATTGAATCTAGCCAGAATAAAAAAGGGTTTTTGGAAGTATTTGAAGTATAAAAGATGTTTTATACAAGTTGAAGTGATCCAAAGATTTTTAAAGTCATATATATCTATATATATATATAAAGGATCTTATGAGAATGATTTTGGAAAAGGTTTTGGGAACCTATGAATTTGGAAAAGGCTTTTGATTTTTGGGAAAATCAGTTTTGGGAATTTGGAAAGCCAAGTTTGGAACTATCGATTTTGGATATCGATTTTGTGTAAAGGAGATTTTGATATAAATCATAAAGGGTATGATTTGAAGATACTATAAGTATATAGTATAAAGTGTTTTGAGAATAGCTCTGGGGAAAAAGGCGCTCCCTTGAAATGAACTTCTCAAGAGTACCACTGGGTGATACTGCCTTGAACCCCAGGGGGGATTCTAAAGTTGTACCTGTGAGGAGTCCGGACAAAACTAGTTCCTGAGGATTATTTGTGTAGCGAAAGTCGAGGGGCTGGTGCCCACAGAGGCATTTGGGATATGCTGTGATGACAGTGTAACTAGATGTCACTGCGATCTACTGTAGACTATAGCGAAAGTCGTGTGAGCCGCTGAGAGCCAACAGTCTACGTTTGATTTTATATCGGTAGACTGCGACACTATGGTAACATAGCGAAAGTCATGTGTGCTGTTGAGAGCCAACAGTCTGCGTTTGATTTTATATCGGTAGACTACGACCTATGTAGAGTGGAGAAGTTTCATTTTGACAGCGAAATCGTGTGTGCCGCTGAGAGCCAACAGTTACATGGACTTTTGCTGCGATGGCAACGTAACCCTGGAATGTAACTGCGATCTGTTGTGGGTTCCATGCTATCATCAGTTACATGGACTTTTGCTGCGATGGCAACGTAACCCGTGATGTAATAGTGACCATGGATGGGGGTGATGATTTCCAAAGCATTCTTACCAAAAATGTTTCCTCTATTTTGAAAAATGTTTTCTATATTTTCAATAAATTATTTTCCAAGTATTTTCACTGGGTGTTGAAAACGGGTTTGCTAAGTCCTTATAGATTTTCAGTCCTACGTCTGATCAATGTATGACCGAATTTCTGTAAAAACGAGGATGGACTTGTTGAAACATCGAGTTAAAAAAAAGTATTTTTATAAAAACTATTTTTGTAATACTATATAGATTTTAAAGTGTTTTAAAAATGATTAAAAGATAATTTATCTAATTTTAAGTATTAAGTAAATTCTGGCCTCGTTCCTTTTCGAGGACGAAAAGATTTAAAGGGGGAAGGAATGTGATAACCCGGATTTTAACATCTGTTAATTGGTAATTAACAGGATTTAATAATATAATATATATATATATATAACTAAAAATATTTGAATATACATAAATGGATTTAAACTATAATAAATGTTGGATTATAAATCTCTAGAAATGATAAATCTTATAGTAAATTAATAAATATATATAAATAGATATATGCAAACTTTATAATGCTGGAAATCATAAGTGTACAATATACAAGTATATAAGAGTGCATATATATGTATTTATGTAATCTATTAATTAAGGGAATAATAGCTTAAGTTTAAAATAAGATTTAATAAAAGGTTTAATATACTTTCTTTTAAAATTTATACATAAAATAAACATAGTTTGTATAAATATAAATATAAAACATAATACTTAAATTAATAAAAACATAAACAAATTTTTTTTTATATAGTTTTTGACATTTGTGGCTTTTGTATAACATGCAAAGACAAGTGGCATGGTTTTCTTTTAAGTAAAAATATAAATAAAATGTTATAAGAAGAAATCTGTATACAGTTCAACACTTTTCCATTTCATTTTCTTAACTCCGTTCTTTTTCCTTTCATCTTCTAAAATAAAAACCAAAAGAAAATCAAACTGTTTCAAGTCTTCAACCTGAAGTAAGATTCAAATTCAACTCAAACATAAGTAGATTCAAATCAACAAATCAAGTTCCAATTCAAAATCAACCATCAACTTTAAAGTCGAGTTCAAGGAAATAAGCTCTGCTCTCTGTCTTCAAAATACAAGTGAGTAAACAAATTTAGTTTAAAAAGCTTTAATTTGTTTAAAACCCTGTCACATGCAGAAAATTTATGTTCAATTAGGCAATAATGGTTTGCATGTGGAAATTAATGATCATATGTGTATATGTATGTGGTTATCTCTGTGTGCATGTCTGAAATTCATGGATTGTGCTATGTTTTATTTTACTGTTGGATGCAAACAACATTCAAAAATCAAGTGTTTTGTCTCTGATCAGTTTTAGGTTGAAATGTTTGAACAAAAGTTGTTTAAAACAATTAGATATAAATTTTTAAAATATATATAGTAAGAATTTAAGGGCTGTATCAACCTGGGTGCTCATATAATCAGTGAAACTTGATTTGATTAAATTTCAACATGAATAATTTGCAAATTCGAGGTTATAATCTGGTTTATCTTTGAGAAATAAGATTTTTAAAACAAAAATTGTAATTTTTAGATTGGTATTTGCGGTGCAGTTCAAAGTTGAACTGAAAATGGGTTCCGAGCAATTTCAGATGGTCGGAGGACCTTTGGATGTCGGGAATTTGACTGGAGATAGGGGAAGGTTTGAGGAGTTCGGCAAAATGGTAGGAAGGTGGATAATCCACCGTGGCGTCGACGGTGAGTCGATTTGGTTTTAATCCCTAAATAGGACGAGTCTGGAAAAACTGAATCACTGCATCATCTCTACGTGATCGAGTGGATCATGATTATGGGAAATGGCAGCGTGGGAAGTTGGCAAGGCGTGGTCGGAGTTGCAGAGTTGACTGGTGATCGGAGGCGATGGGCAAGAAGAAGTTTTCCGGTCGAGGTGAGTTCCAGGTTTGGGTCATTTGACTCGATTTGGATTGAGGAAGAGATGGTCGGATCTGGAGCTCAAGTGGGATTGTGAGGTCTTCAATGACTGGTGGGTAGCCACTACGAGGCATCGGAGTCGGTCAGGCCAACGTGCACATGCACGTGCACGTTTGATTTGAGGTTGAACGATTGTTTGGGAAAGAAGAAATGTCTCGGAGTTGGTCTCGGGGAAAAGGTCGATTTGCTCGAGTGGGCTTCGGGTTTTTCGTATGGGTTATCTTGTAACTGTTTTTAAGTTTAAACTAAACTAAGTTTTAAAAAAAAAGTAAAGAAGAAATACTCGGGTCTGGACTTGAGTATATGCCGGGTTGAACCAGAAGTGAGTAATTTATAATAGTTTTAAAATGTAATAAAAGCAAGTTTTTAATTTAAAATAAATCTAGCTAAATCTATTTCTTTATAAATAAATGTTTTTAATTGATTTAAGAAAATTGTATGATTTGTTTAACTTAAACTTGTTAAGTTAAATTAAAACATAATTTAGAAATGCAATTAAGTGATAATTAAAAGGATAAAATGTTTTAAATTTATATGTCAATCATAATTAGGATGAATAGCTTATCTTAAGGTTAATCAAAATCTTGGATAATTAATGATTAATTTAAGTAATTAAAGAGAAATTTATTAATTAATGATTAAGGATTAATTACTTAATAAAATTAATGGTTATAATTAATTAGAGATTAATTAATTGGAAATTAGGGATTAATTAATTAGAGATTAATTAATTACTTAATGTAAGTAATTAAGGATTATTTTGTTAAGGGTTAATTAATTTAATAAATAATTAAAGGTTGAAATTAATTAATTAATAATCAAAGGTTAATTAATCAAGAATAATTAACCAATGGATAATCACTTAATGAAGGTAATTATGGATAAATACTTTAGATAGATAATTAAAGGATGATTAATTAAGGGAAGAAATAAATGTTAAGTAAGCAGGATTTAAGAGTAATTAATTTAATTCAATGGTGGTTAATTAAATTAATTAGGAAAGGTGTGGATGATAAATCTTGCTTATGGATGATTGAATAATATTGAATGCCTTGGATTATTTGACATATCTGATATGTGATTGTGATGTTCTGTGATATGAGATGCTTTGAATAAATTGTGATAATGTAAGTTATCTATCTGTGATAGAATTGCTATGTGAATATGATATCCTGAATTTAAATTAAATTGTTTAATTTAAACATCTTGGCTTAAAAAGGATGACATTTGAATTCGAAGAGACCGGGATCGGATATCAGCGATATCCGGAACCACTTCGATTAGTAATCTATAATTCTTTGTAGATTTGATATGTGTAATCAATAGGCTGGAATGGAATAAATTAAGTAATCTGGACCATTGGAACTAAGTAACGGTACTTAGATATTATTTTGTGAAATAATTGTTTACTATAATAAGATAAGAACTCGTAGTGAGGTACGAGTTACCCTAGGTTTCAAGGAAACTTTACAACTCTAGTATTTCAATTTAAATGAGTTTACTCACACTGGTTTCCAGCCTGACTCGGGTGTTACTTTGTGGTAATGCTCGGGTCAGACCGAGTATTACAGATTTCATGTAAGGAAGTTCTGGAGCTCAAGAGGCGAGCTGGATGGCAGGAACGTATGGAGTATATACCGCTGTGATATATTATAGTTATTAGAGACATGTTAATTCTAACTGTCTAGTATATTTGTGAATGTTGTAACTCTGATGTATAAAAATGTAATTAACAAATACAGTTTTCTTTGTATAACTGATATTATTATTTGATATTGTATTTTGATCCGTTGCGAATGTGAGAATCTGTGTCTTGTTCTATTCTTTCTTCTATCTCTTTTCTTTTTCTTCTAACTATCTGGAATTTTCGGGTTCGAAAATTCCGGGTCGTTACAATAAGTAGATAATGCCTATCAGTAATATAAAGTATCAAAATAGTGTTAAGGCTTTACCATTATTCCCCTTAACACATTTTATATAAGCGTTATAGTCTATACAGCACTGTAAACTCCACCGTAAACTAGTGGGATATCAGGGAGTACTCCATAGGTATAACACAAAACAAATCGTATTGGTCGCGTATATAGGGATACAAGTATGACAAGGCACATGAGGCAATACCCAAGGTAGTGAAACTACCGTTTGCCTGATCCGGACTGGTGAGAACGCATCGCCGCAGCGATCACAACACCGTGAAACAACACTCCCAAAATCAAGGGTGCACCAATCGATAACAAGTAATGAGTAGTTTTCGAAGAAGTGTGTTCGCTCGAGGTAGCTGACCCCATTTGGCCCAACACGGCTCCTATTTTAGTCATTTCCAATTTGACACAAGTGTCAAGGCTATCCATTATCGTTCTCTTTCTTCAGTCATCACGTACATCATTCCAACCACTTCATTCTGGATCACACTTCGCGTATAGTTATTAAAGTGGTTTTCGGTTTAGACAGTGAGTATGTCCCTAACCGATTCCGGTCTCTTTAATAACTTTCGTAATTACTACACCGATTGGTCGTTTATATATTTCAAAAACCAAATCAATTACAATTTCAATTAGGATTTGTAAACCAACATTTCATTTGTCTTTCTAAACCAATTTCCAAAAATTTACGTTTCAAAACATCCAAATTACCATTTCAAAATCTTATAATACAATTTCAATTTTTATTTAAAACCATTCCAATATTCATTTAAATTCATATATAAGTTTCATTCCGAAATCATTTAAAATGATTTAATCTACATTCAAATCAATTTAAATCCATTGATCAATTTTATTCAATGTTCAATAAGTAAATTTATCTTTCAAAACAATTTCTATTTAACTTCCAATTTATTTAATCAATTATTTAAGTTCAACTTCATTATATCAAAACTTACAAATTGCATTAAATTAAATTCATCAAATCAAATTCTTTACATTTCAAGTCTTACATTTATTTCAATAAAACACATTTTATTTCTTGTTAGAGAAATTCAATTTCACTTATTTATTTACTTAGTTACAATTTCAAAACTCAATTAATAAAGAAACTTAATTTCACTTATTAAAAATTTCCATTTCAATAATCAAAGAATTCAATTCAATTTAATTGTTAAATAATTCAATCTCATTAAATTATTAAATAATTTCAAAACTTAATTATTATCTAATTTCAAAACTTAATTATTAATAATTCCAAATTTAATTATTAAATAATTAATTTTAAAACAACGTTCTTTCATCATCTATTATGTTAATATTTTGATTCAGATTATTAGATATTAACATTTCCTTTCATTAAAATTCAAATTTCAACTTTGTTTCAAAACCATATTATTTATTCAAGTAAAGTCTTCATTTTATTTTTATATCAAATTATTGACCAATCGATTTTTATTTGATTCTCTATCCTAGGTCAAAGTTCAATTTGGGTATTTATCATTTCAACCCGATTCCAATTCAATTCAAAATCAAAGCATAACAATGGGAACTTGCAGTGTGATAATTGGGATGGTGTATAAACAAGCAATAACAACAACCAATATCAATCCAATAATCAATTCAAATAATCTCGAAATAATCGTATTAATCTACATTTGTTATTTATGCAAATTAATATAATTATTTCTAGAATCTACACTATCATTTCATGTAGATTAAAGATTATTACACTAATCTTTATACGGTTCTTCACTTGGTATCTATTATTCAATTTCATACAACACCAATTTAAGCAACAAACATTTAAATGGTTCAAGGTGTATTTTACCAAATTGCTACGTGTCAATTAATTCAATATTTAAAGGGTCATATTCTGCAAATGTCATCTAATCAAATTTAACATATATCAAACCTAACTATCCTACGTCAATTTCAATTTCAAATTATTTATCACTTACAACATTAAAAATTTAACGACCAATGTCAATATCAAACAATTAATCATTTAACAACCAAACTGGATTATCATTGTATATATAATAGATAATGGTGTCAGATGTCACAGGTGAACTGATACAGGTAATAACATATATAATAGTGTAATTAACTAACAACAGCATATTTCAATTTTCGTTTCAATTTAAATCAAATTTAATAAATAAAAGAACATTAATCGTGAGTGATTTCTCACCTTTCGAGGCTAGAGATATGAACGGAAATGGAAGCGAACTATGGATCCGAATGTGAATTCCAAAACAACGTTATACGGACACGATTCAGTGAAGCAAAGAGGCACGACGGACCAAGCTGATAAATAGAAATTGATGAAATAAATCAAAATCTGCGTGATATAAACTGGAACGAAATATAAAATATATTATATTTTCTTCTCAAAACAAAATCAAATCAAAAATACATATTCAAAGTCCAAATTCATATCTATATATGTATTTTAAAACCAATTATCCCAATAAAACCAACTAATTATCCAAATAAAAGTATTGTTTAAACTAGAACACTATATTAAAGTCAAATATATATATCTATATAAATTTATAACACCTTAAATTAACATCATTGTATATACTCATATTTCAATTAATATTATAATTAGTATATATATACTATACGAATTGCGAACTATAAGCAATACTTAAAGCTAGTATACTATAAAAAAAATACATAACAAAGATGGACTTCTTATATATACGTACAATCCAAAATCCATCCCTTCTACTAAATATATATTATAAAAGACCTTGTAAAACATGCAAGCTACAGTAAGCTAACATGCAAGTATGCAAACTAACAATGAGCTGCTGATTTAACCAAAATCTTTATATATAATACACCCATTTAGAACCAAATCTTAAATATACAAATGCATATTATAATATATAGAAGCCCTTTCATATTAGAAAACTACAGCAGCTTATATAACATAAAGTAAACTATCATAACTTTTATATATAAATTCGTACAAAATTTACATAGTATATACATTAAAAATAAATGTAGCATATATGAATATAAGCTTATGTTATTATAAATCATATTCACTACAGCAGATCAATCTAAAGTTATATAAACACATATATAGTATAAAACTTGTACACATATTACTTACCTATCTACAACAACAGGGATGCTTCGGCCATTCAAAGCAAGGTGGAGGTGGAAGGCCGGAGCAATGGGTTTGGCCGAGGGGCACTCAGCTGGAGTGGTAGGGGTCGTGCAGAGATTTGGCAACACAACAATGGAGGGAGGCGATAGCAAGTGGGAGGTGATGGGTCGGTGATGACGTGGGCCACTACGCCATAGATGACCTTCTGCAACACAAAAAAATGTTGGCTCAGGCCCGAAAAATGTTGCCAGAGGTCTATGGCAACACTTTTAGGGTGATGCAATTTTTGCCGTTGCCTTAGACCTCAAAGGCAACATTTTGACTATCTAAGGCAACATAAGTAATATTGTTGCAATAGAACCCTATTTGGGTCTATGGCAACACCCATAGGTATCTGTAGTAACATTCCAAAATGTTGCTATAGATATTAACTTTCTGAATTTGTGGGGCCCACAATGTAGAGCATATCTGATTTTTTAATAAAAAAATATATTTATTTAATAAAATGCTATTGCATAGAATTTGATATTTAAACAGTAATTTATTTAAATAAATATTTTATTTCAACATTTGAAATAGTACAAATTCCTGACTCCACTATTTTACAGTTCAATGATATATAACACTGATATTCACATATACAGATATTCCTCACTACATCACTCAGCTCACTCATTACATATGCAGTTTCAATTTATACAGACACCGACACTGATAAATATATGACGAGCCAAGTGCCGAGCCGAAGGCGAGCCGAGTAGCGGGTCCGGGCACAGCGCCGGCGGGGGTCCGGGGCACCGCAGTCCCGGCGGCCGGGATCGACCTAACCGCCCGATTCATCCGATTTCGGAAGATTGAGCCTTCTTTGAAACGACGTAAAATGATGCACAAATGAAGACTGAACTTAGCAAACCCACAAACCCGCAAACCCCATCCTCAGCAACTTCATCACCCATCGGAACTACTGCCCATCTACCATTTACCTGAAACACTGACCATCTACCAAACACTGACCCCACTCCCAACCTCTTTCACAAAACATCCACTCACTGCCTCATCAAATTACATCATCAACGACACCGCCTGAAATACAAATGGTAATTGCAAGCACTACAACAATAAATGAGGCAACTATAATAACTGGACCAACAGCCACCTTCAAACCGTCAACAACCCTTGCCGAACACTCACAGCACCACAATAAAACTTCTATCAACAATCACCTCTGCCACTCACAACCTGAACATTGTAATCATCAATTCACCATCAAACAGCAGTACTACATGAAAACGTGCACTAGATTATAAAACTAAACTTGGAGCTCCTAAGTTCAACACTATTTCCCATAACAACAATTTGAAAATAAAACACTAAAAATTATCTATAAGGAGGATGTATATAAACAAGTCTATGAGTATTAACTAGTAACCGACATGAAGAAAATGATATAATGTGGATTATATACACATGATACCTGCAAAAATATAACTAGAAAATGATATATAGTTCCAAAGGAGCATTTGCACAAACATATGAGGGGCGTACTACCTTATTGAAATTACCAGTACCATTCCCATGCTCATCCTTAATAATGTCATCATCTTGCAATCGATTACCATTAGCAGATAAGTTTTCAACAAATAAATCATAATTTTCCGAACATCACACCAAAGACCTTCAGTACCAAGTGAAGCAACCGCAATCATAGGGGAAAGTACGAAGAGATCGGCCTGGGATGTACCTGATATAGGAGCCGTGGACGGATTAATTGTTGTGAGAATGACAGCTAAATCTCGAGGGAAGTTCGGGTTTTGGGAGAAATTAAGGCATTAGAAGGGTTTTTAGGTGAAGTAGTCTAAAGGAGAAAGGTAGAGGGGTTGGTGGCGAGCAAGTCTTCTGTTGGAGGTGAGAGCTGATGGCGACGACAGCGGTGGCAAAAGGGGTTTAAACGGAAAACTTTGTTTGGCTTCGGGTTTTGGTGTCGTGACGGGGCTCTGGTTGGAGCTAGATGGTCGCGATGGGTCAGGGGGTAGCTGGGGGTGAGGGTGACAATTTGGTGGCGGAGGCGAATGAGGAAGCAAAAGAAGAGGAGGGTGACAATTTGGTGGCGGAGGCGAATGGGAGGAGGCGAATTGGAATGAAAACCAAAAGGGGATCTACTCTGAACTAGTTCAGGCGGGAAAACGAAATTTTGGGGCAAATTGCAGTGGTGATCCATTTTAACAACCGGATTAAATGTAGATCGTTGGATCGTATTCACGCGGATTGCTAATTTTATTAATTTTTTAATTTGAATACATATATTGCAACACTATATAAAAATGTTGCATCGTGTTATACTTCTTTAGCTAAAGCAACACACTTTTATGGCTAAGGTAACACCAAAAATACAACGTTGCAGTAGGCCCAAAATTTTATAGCTGTCGCAACATTTTAGCTGGCAACACCTTGCAAAAATGTTGCAGAAGGTCATCTATGGCGTAGTGGGCGGAGGCCGGTTCATGTACGCGGTGAAAGATCTGGGCATGGTGGCTGCTAAGGAATAGGCGAGCTCGACTATTGGTGGTGGGGTGTCGCTGTGGTAGGGTTGAGGCTAGTTGCTCGGCTGCTACGGTTGCAGGCTCGGTTGTTGTTTGGGTGGAGGTTGAGAACGTGCGTGTGTTGCCATGCTGAATGGGAGAGGGCGAGGACGGAGATGGGTTTGGCAAATGAACTGTCGAGCGAAGGGAGGTGGAGTTCGGTGATGTAGGCCTTGATGGTGGGTGATGATAGCATGATGGAGGCGGATCTTGGTGTTGCTATGAAGGGCGAGTCGATGGTGGAGGAGTGGAGCTGCGGCACGGTGGCGGAGAGGGTGATGAAGTGGGAAGGTTGGGAAGATGGCGAACTCAATTGTTGTGGGGTTGATGATCGGCAAGCTTTTTTTTTTACACAAGCACGACTACAGGTAAGAAAAAAAATAAAATAAGAAGAAGGAGCAGTTGCTCGCATCAGGGAAAAGGAGAACTCCAGAACAAATTGAGTACATTCTTTGTTCTATAATATTTTATCTCAGAGGAAATGAATGCAAACAGTCAGAGAATAACAACGAATAGATTATATTTTACATTGGGACAATCACGAATTTAATTCCAGAGTTATCACAATCAAAGACCGTAGGTTCCAACCGCTAGATAAGCGAAGAGTCATCGAAGTCAAAAAGGTTTGAAAATGGATACCGATACAAAAATCGTTTTACTGATTTCGTGGTGTACCAGACCTCGAAATATACAAATGAATATCTGCGTAGATCATCCCGACGAGATGGTCAAAATAGTAAACAGATATTATTGGTACGATCGAATTATAAAAATTTGTATTTTCATACTAGCGGAAAATGCAGAAAAACAAAGAAAAATAAAGGTCGATGGAGCTAAAGAAGTCCGAATTTGGAAAAACGAAAAATGTCGCCTTACTCAGAAGATGATTTACAATTTTTCTATATAAAAATATTTAGGTTTCGAAAACATTTTATTTTCATCAATTCTTAACTGATTAAATTGAAATAAAATTACACACGAAATAAACTTTCATATTTTGGATGAAAATTTGCAGTTTGCTATGTTTAACTAGACGCATTTCAAATATCAAATTTATATTTCAAAATTTTATTATTTAAAATTTCACAAAATTTCAGTTAATAACGTTATTAAAACCAGTTAAATTTACGGGTCGTTACATAATCGATCATCCAATTTCCTCTTAGATTTTCGACAGAATTGAAAGAAGGAAAGCTTCTTGGTCAAGAGAAAGATTCAAAGAGAATATGACAGGAAATGTTTTGTTGTCACCTAAGTATGCGTACTTAAGGTTATCAGGAAAAGGTTTAAGTTCCAACCTAGGAGGTTGCTCAATCAAAGAATTTGGTTAAAGTTCTGACTCAACAGTGAGGGGTTCGAACGGAATTGCGTTTTCAGTCTAGTTAGGCTTGTCTTGAAACAGTCGTTCATATTCGGTCTCGCGTACATGGTCAACTGTTTCGTTGTCAAAATTTCCTTGAATGGACCTAACTTCCAACATTTTACCAAGTGGTTCGTTCAATTGATTTCGAGATTGAAGATGTTAAGATCCAAGTCATATTTCCAAAAGAAATTTTCATCGAACCATTTCGACAATTGCTTAGGGCATTTGAAGTGGCTAAGAAAGGTCGTCCTAAAATCAATGGAATTTGACTTGTCGGATTATTCATGGGTTGTGTTTCAAGGACGATGAAATCGATGGGGAATATGAATTGACCAATTTTGATGAGTACATCCTCGATTTCTCCAATGGGTTTCTTTATCGAACGATCGTCAAATTGAAGAGCCACTTTCGCGGTTTTAATTCACCCAAGCCAAGTTGCTGGTAAACTAAATAAGGAATCAAATTGACATTCGCACCCCAAGTCTAGTAAGCACTTGTTAATCGTCTTGTCTCCTATCGTACACAAGATCATCGAACATCCAGGATCTTTGTATTTTACGAGAATTGATTGAGGCAAAACTTCGCTAAGACCGACAACTAAGGAAACTTTCTTGGGTACATGAGTGTGTCATTTTCGAGTATACAAGGTTTTTAGGAATTTAGTGTAAGTTGGAATTTGTGAACAATATCAAGAAGAGGGATTTTCACTTTGATTTGTTTAAAAATTTCCAACATCTTTTCCATTTGATCGGAATGTTTCTTAGGTCAAAGTCGATGTGGAAATGGTATTCGATACTCGGTAGGTCGGTCTACTTAAGTAGAATAAGAATTTGGATTGGAATTTGATTCGATGTTTGGCTCAATGTTTTATTCAGAATCGCTTGTCGTTTTTGAAGTGCCAAGAGGATCTTTTAGTAAATCGCTTGGATTAATAACTTGGTTACCGATTTGTTTACTGAAACGCAAAGTCATGATAGCATTCATTTGGTTCACATTGCTATCTTGAACCACATGAGCTTGATTCGAGTTCGTGTTTTGATTTCTAGGATTCAGAGCTGGCTGATTTGGAAACGTGCCTCGTTCACGTTCACTCACAAAGGTGGCTAATTGACTCATTTGCATTTCAAATTTAGGAATTGATTGACTCGTATTCTTCATGTACAAGATTAACAAATTTTGCAAATTGCTATTTGATTGGAGATTTTGAGTGGTTGCTTTAGCCAAAGTTTCAAGACTTTTCTCAAGTGAAGTTAATCGTTTATCGTCTTGGGGAGCAAAAGATTATTGCAGTTGATTTTGAGATGGAGGCACAAAATTTTGTTGAAAGTGGTTGGGCTGAAAAGAAGGATTCGAAGCATTGTTCGAAAATGCTTGAAAGTTGGGATGAGCCAAATTCGTGTTAGAATTATTTTTGTTTCATGCAAATTTAGGATTATTTCTCCAACCAGGATTGTATGTTGGAGAAAATGGGTCATTCTTAACCTTGTTAAAAGCATTGAGTTTATCTACTGAATGAAGGCATTGATCAACGATATGATTCAGATCGTTGCATTTATATCACAATGGTTGGGAAGCACGATTCATTTGATTGGATGAGAAAACGTTGTCAAATTTATTGATCATTGCATCGATTTTAGCTTCCAAAACCAATGACGATCCTATCGAGTGTGCGCTCGATCATGAATAAATGGATTTTTCGTTAGAACGTTCCCATTGGGATGATTTTTCTGCCAAGTTTTCAAGGAATTGCCAAGCATCATCGTGATGTTAGGCGAGAAAATTGCCTTGACACATCGATCAAGCATGGTTCGTGAACTATTTTAAGGTCCATCGTATAAGATTTGGCAAAGAGTCCATTTTTCAAAATTATGGTATGGACATTTTATCAAAAGCTCTTTACATCTTTCAAAGTATTTTCTGAAAGGTTCACCCTAGAATTGATGAAAATTCACAATTTCATTTCAGATTTTAGTTTTTTTTCCAAGGGGTAGAATTTTTTAAAGAAAACTTTAACGATTTCGTCCCAAATTTTGATCAAGTTCGAAGGTAAACTATACAACCATTTTTTAGTGTAATCGGTAAGGGTGAATGGAATTAACCAATGTTTGATTCCATCGTCACATAATTGTTGAAGTTTAACGGTTGCCCATACTTATTCGAATTTTGTTAAGAAGATGTATGGGTCATCGTGTTCAAAATTGCCAAATTTCGAGAGCGTGGCAATGTGATTGGAATGAATTTCTAAGTGATTACCCATTAGGGCAGGTAATGTGATGCAAGAAGAAATAGAAACTCTATAGGGAAATATTTTATCCATGAGAGTTCGATATGCGTTTTCATTAGCCATCGTTGGAGGATCGTTCGTTCGAGTTAAACGATTTGTTGTTGTGTCACGAGTTCAGGTACTCATTCACAAGTGAAAAGGTCAAGGAGAGAAAGAAGTGAGAATCAAGTTTGAGAGAATGAAACAAGGTTTAGAACATGAAATAAAGTGAAAAATTCATTTGTTTTGTTCTTTTTAAAAGGAAAAATATTTACCAAAAAGAATTTAGTTTTCAAAAGGGAGGTTTGATTTTTGTTTTGTTTTTTTTCAGATTTTAAAATTTTTCTTCTTTCTTTTTTTAAATGTTTTTGTGTTTTTTTGTTTGTTTGAAAAGTTTTTTTTTGGATTTTTGTTTTTCTAAAAAAACTAACTTAAGTAAAATGCTTGTTTTTGGATTTTTGATTTTGTTTGATTTTTTTATATATTCATGAACTATTGCAACTAAATGAATGCAATGACTTAATTATAATTTTTCTATCCTTAGTAGCTCCTAACCCAAAATTGTATAATCACACTTTGGCTTAATCCAACAAAATAGTTCTTAGCTAGGTAACAGACAGGAGATATCGGTGCACCACGAATCACCATAGCAATGCAGCCAAAGGTTTAAGTAACTTCAAAGAAACAATCACTATAATATTTACGAATCACCGTAATATTTATAAATAATTATTTCTCAACCGCAGCCTGGACACCAAGAAATTAGATTGTCGAAAGAAGACAACTTGTCAAGATACAATTAAGCCTTAGATGAGCTCGCGGCACCCTTAAGTCCAATGTCTAACTTTTATTATTAGTCAAATTCTAAGATGATATGCAATTTATAGGCCAAGGAAGGGGTGATGAAATCCCCCACCTTATGTGAAATCGGGTAGTGCCCTTAGAAAATAAAAATAAGATGAAATTAATGCAAAATAGAAATTAAACGTATATTAACAACGCAACTACGAATGAGATTTGATTTTGTTTATTTTTAAAAATGACAGCAACAAACAATGTAAAGAAAATAAAAGAAGAGATAAGAGCACGATATCAGAGCGTGCAGAATTATTAGTAATTTTTTTAGGCGGCGATTTTTTTAGCAAGCAATTTATTTTGGCAAGCAGAGCAATTTTCAACAAGTAATTCCTTCCACTCTGGTTACCTGCAATTTGAAAAGGTGTTGAATTATATATATATATATATTTCTTTTTTTTAAGAGAAAAGATACAATGAAACAAAAGAAAATGAATTTATACTAATTTTTTTAAACCACTCTTTTTTTTAAGACAAACAAAAGCCTAATGAAAACAAAGGCAACA
Organism: Allium fistulosum; assembly: GCA_030737815.1. NCBI lineage: Eukaryota > Viridiplantae > Streptophyta > Magnoliopsida > Asparagales > Amaryllidaceae > Allium > Allium fistulosum. The sequence goes on from CM060907.1 coordinate 211,988,490, forward strand.
AAAACAATTTTTTTTAAGTAAAGCTTAAAACAAAGGCAAACAAAAATGGATTTACATTAAAAGAAATTCAAGAAGAAAGAAAAGCGAAATAAAAAAATAAAAATAAAAAAATTAATTTACTTCAGCCCAACAATGAAGAAACTCACTGGCCCAATACACAAAACCTTTGTATGACAAATCCTTTATTTCCACTTCTCAATTCAAACCAGAAGCAACACCAACTAAAAGAAAAGAAGAACAAAGGGTAAACGAGAATTAGAAATTTGATCTCTGCGAAAAAATAGTGCGAAATTTAGGCTATGTTTGGTTTACCTTTTTTAGTTTTGAGTTTTCGTACATACAAAAATACGAACAACGCATGTATATTATGAAAAATGGCCATTTTAGAAAACGAATTTAACACACAAAATAGAAAACAACTTTTTTTCATTTTTCATGTTTTGAGAAAAACAGAAGCACGAGCAATAATTCATCCTTCCATCGTTCCTCCATCCACTTCGTGGTCCCCTCCAATCTTCCGTTCATCCCTTCCGACCCCCCTTCATTCTTCTCATATTTTGTAATTAATGTTGAAAACTCAAAATATAAAATACAAAATAAACCAAACGACCCCTTAATTCTTGAACTTAGAAATTCAAATTCAGCTTTGTGAATTGGAAATTGGAATTGGGTCGCCGCTTTGTGAGTCACGGGCAATTGCGATTGGAGGAGGGGAGGAAGGTCACGGCAACGGGTTTTGGTAGTCACGAATTGTGTTTGGTGTTGTAATTGGAATTGGCTTAAGTTTTGGGATTTTGCGTACAGGTCGAGGGTTTTGTTTCTAGCGGTAAGCGATTGTGGTTTTGGAATTAAGGTGGTGGGTTGACGAAATGGAGACGGTATAGGATTGGCGACCTGGTTGTGGATTGTAGATGATGTTAGTGTTGTGATTGAGTTGTGGGAGGGGAGATGGTTGCGTGTTGCTGAGGCAAGCAGTTGTAGGAAGGGAGATGGTATTGGATTCAGTTGAAGTTTGATGTGTTTATGCTACGTTCAGGTGGCAGAGAGGAAGTGGTGGTTGGTCCGAGTGATCATACAGTAGGAGGAGTTTGGTTCTATATAGGCGATGCACTAAAGCAGGAAATTAAGGATGGTTGTGAGGTTTGATTTGGATGTTGGTCGGAGTTTGAGAAGATGGTCGCAGTTGGTTAGTGATGGTGATGCTGGGTTGTTCTTGAAGAGGCAGTGAAGTGTTATAGGGGGGAGTTGGAATGTGATAATGATGTATGCAAACAATCTACTGTTTGATGGTGAAGTGCTGTAGGCAATGAAGGTGAAGTGCTGTAAATTGAAGATTTGTGATTGATTGGTGGGTATTTCAGGTTGTAGGTTTGGTTGATGGTTGTGTGGAAAAGGGGATTGCAGTGTAAATGGAGGTAGTAAGTATGGTGCTCTGTGAGGAGGTGAGGCAAGGTTGTTTGTGGAATGGTGATGAGATGTGGATAATGTGCAGTTGTAGTTGTTGAAGTATTGGATGGATGTTGCAGTGGGATTTGGTGTCTGATGACTTGAAGGTGGATAGTTTACTATTGAGGTAGAGGAACTGCGGTGTTGAGTTGATGGGGTGGGCTACTGTTTGCAGATAGTGACAGGGAAGCTGGTTTGTTGATGAGGGTAGCAGTGTAGAGAGGAGAAGTAGGAGGTAGAATTGTTGGAGATTAGGCGATGGAGATATGCTATTGTTAAAGGTTTGGGTAGGAATGTGGTTAAGGAAGTGCTTTGAAGGGAGAGGGAGAGTTTGTTGTAACAAATGAAAACAGAGATGGGAAAACAAAACAAAAACAAATGTAAACAGTGTGAACAAATGTAGTTGAAAGTTGAGAAGAATGCAATATATGTTTGAAATGCAAACAACAATGAGAACAAAGTGTAAATGGTTTTTGAGTGGCACCTATGGAAATGAAAGTTCAAACAATAATGAAAAGCTAATGTAACAGTGCATTGAAAACAAAATTTAGATATCTTTAAGGTATGTTGTTTTTTCTTTTTCTTTTGATGAAAAACAAACAATGAAAATGCAATGTACAAATTGATGACAAAAAAAATCAGAGATGTATCACAAAATGTAACACAAATGCAGAAAACAGATATTTGAAGTGTGAAATGAAATGAAATGCAGTAATAGAGAAATGTAACACAAAATGGAATGCATTTTTTTATTTTTGTTTTTGTTTTGTTTTTCTTGAAAACCAACAAAAAAATAGAAGAAAATAAATGCAAAAATAATTCAAAGAGTAAAATTAAAATAAAATTGCTTTCCTCGGCAACGGCGCCAAAAACTTGTTAGACGACGGATTTTCTATCGATTAGAAAACCGCCCAAAAATATAATCGTTATAAAACTGCAAGCGCACGGCGTACAATCGTAGTACATATGCGAGTACGGGTCGATCCACGGAGAAAGCAAAAAATTTAATATTACTCAATTAGATTAGCCCAAAGTTTTTGAAATTGTTTTAAACTAGAAAATTGTAGAAAATAAACTAAAGCAAAAGCGAATAAAACTATGAGATTAAGGAGCAATTTAAAGGAAAATCCACTTAATCTCTCATTAAAATATTAAGTAAAAATGATTGATGTGTTTATTATAAGTATGGTTTATTTGTGCTATTAATTAGCACAACTTAAACGATCAAACTCTAACACATCATTCAATCCCACTTGTCAATTCTCATGAAAATGGCATGAAATTAAAAATAAAATCTATTTTAAGCATGATCTATTTACTGTGTATTAGTAACATAAACCATCAAATTTTGATTCTAGTTTGGCTTTCATCGTCAAAATCACTTAGGCAAATGATCAAATAGTTTATCTTATATTGGATTAAGCATAGCCTATTTGAGATGTCAACATAGACTATCAAATTCATTAAAAGAAAAACATAAACCACCATCATTCGTAATTTCCATTAAGCATACAAGAGGGACCATAAGTGAAATTATTATGTTAATTTAATATGTTTTATAAGAGCTTCATTACTCATAAATTGAAGGGGTTTAGCTTCTCATATTTGATTACATGCTAACATAAAATGATTTCAACATAAACATAAATAAAATAAAAAACTAATTAAAGAGGGATAAAACTACTTGCATAAAATAAATCTAAACTAATTGCATGAATTACTCTATGCTATTAATATGAAGTAAAAGAGACATAAACTAACATAAAAGAGCATGAAATAAAATAGCATAAGAGAAAAGAGCATGTAAAGTGTTTGTACCAAAATTGGGCACAACACCCTTCGGAGGGGTTTGAAGAGATAAAATGAAGAAATAAATGTAAAAAGAGGATTATCTAACAAACACTTCACACAATAATCAGAAAAACAGCAAAAGAACACAGAGATTTGGAGTGGTTCGGCGTGTTGCCTACGTCCACTATGAAATGATTGATCTTTATTAACGTTTTCTTGCTGGTTACAGCTGATTACAACAGTGAATCTTGAGTACAATAGTGAAATTAGAGTACAACGGTGAATTTGGTAGAGTTTGGACGTCAGAGAGCCAAAAGATCCATTTTCTGTAGGCTTTGGGATGCTATTATAGACGTAGGCTACAAATATCTCACTCAGATCTCGAGAGACCTCTTCTGGCACGTGGGTGGGCCCACGCGATCGATCCCACGTGATTTGCACTCGGTCTGTGATCGATACGAACGAATTTCGTATCGATCAATATTTGGTCCAATTGAGTCGAAATTGGGCATGGACGTTCTTTAGGTTGTACGTAAGCTCCTATGAAAATTTGGTGGCATTTGGACTTGTAGATTGTGAGTTATTATTGATGCAAACTTTTGTTCTCCATAAGCTGTCGAATTCGTATCGATACCCTTCGTATCGATCTGTTCGTATCGGTCTGAGCATGTGCCTACGAGTTGACATGGCGCTAGTTTCTAGGATCGATCCACATTTCATGCCAAATCGACCGAGTATTTCCAAGGTTTTCGCCTCGTTCGTATCGATCTTAATTGTTCTGTTCATATTGACCGGTCGCATTGCTATGTTCGTATCGATCGGTTGCGTTGCCTTGTTCCTATCGATCGATTACATTGTTATGTTCATATCGATCGATTGCATTGTACTTTATATCAATGGGAAGTGTTGATTTCGTATCGATTTGTGGTTGATCGATACGAAGCATGTTGAAACTTAATTGATACGAACTAGACACTCGCGTTGCAATTGATGGATACGAAGTAGGCAATAGCCGACCGATTCGAAGTGAGCCTGTCTGCTAATGGATACGAAGAAGACCATCTTCGATGGATATGAACAAGACGGTTGCATGGCGATGGACTCGAAATCATAGATATGTGATGGATACGAAATCGACCGATGCGAAATGATGGATGTGGCCTGATCGATACGAAATGATAGGTATGAACGAATTGGTTTCCTTGACTTGTATCGATCATATCTTGAGCATACGAACTCGGATTGACTCGAAATTTGGAACATTGGTTTTGATAGCTTTGCTTGTCGTGTCATGTCAATTGTAGCTTGATCCGGACTCGGACAAAATTCGTCGATTTCCGTAGTGAGCCTGCGTATAACCGATCTTCGGGACGGGCAATCCTCGGTTTCCAGTTAAGTTCTTGGTATCACGGCCTTGCCAAAAGGCGGGATAACATTTTCCCCCCAAAGTACACCTTGTGAGAACATGATATGCTTTGAAAAGCTGCAATCTCTATTCTGAACAGTTTTATCTGACTTGTTGACCGGTAGTTGTCTTTTCCTCGAAAGATGTAACGTTTGATGGATCTTTAGTAATATAAATAATGAATTATTGACCGCTAATTGTTGTACTGTGCACTGTTGTAACTGAGTGTTGAATGATAGCAAACTGTTGTTTGTTGCTGTAATTATCGTCAGGTGAGCACCCGATTCCTATGAATTTTGAAAATTGAGCGTTAGTCTGTCTTACATGTATGTATGTTAACCTGACTCGCGCTAACGTTCGTACGTTCATGAGTCGTTGTCAGTTTTTTATCGAATTTCATATCGATCCTCTCCTGAATCGGTGTGAAATTCGAGTTGTAATAATGCTTGATGGTTGCTTTAGAGTGTCTCTTCGTATCGGTCCTCTCCTGGATCGATATGAAAAGTTGGAGAATTATTTTTCGTATCGATGACGATCGACACGGATTGGTTGTTTTTTTTACATGCTTCGTATCGATGGATACGAGCCCAAACGGTCTTCATAATAATGGACACGAACTTGGACGCGAGGATGCCAACTCGCATCGATATATATTTGATGGATGCAAACAGACGAATCAGCCTTCATAGTAATGTTCGCTCTTCGTATCGATAGCAGGATGGTCCAGATACTATTTTGCAATGATCTTCGTATCGAGGGACTTATGATGGATACAAATAGTCCAGCTGATCCTTCGGTTATTATTCGTATCAGTGGATATGATTCTTTATGAGGTATATGTTGATTGATGCAAATAAAGCAGCTCGTATCGATACATTTCAGATGGACTCGAATTGATGGATACGAATAGCCCTCTTTGTATCGATTTGAGGAGAAACCTGTTGAAACCGGTTGAGACGACTAGGTGTCGAATCAATTTTTCTTCTTGGTTTTGTGTCCATATAAATACCTTTTGTACTTAGAGAAATTTCTACTTGTTTTCATTTTATTCCCAACCGTTCGTATCAATTGCAAAGCCAAGAATTAGAGGTCACTCTTGCCTTCGAACCGAATTGGATTCCAATCTTTCAAACCAATCACTAAAACTAGGTAATTAAAACATGAATTTGCATCAAAAACGACAAGACTTGAAATTCTTTGCCATTCCACTTGCATCCGTGACCGGTTCTGATGAAGTGGTGGCCGAAGACGATCGAAATGTGGTCGAGGAAGGAGGAGGTGGTCTCCGCAGAGCTTTGGAGAAGACGAAGTGTGGGGATACGAAGTAGCATCCGTACCGATGATGGGTGGAAGGATAAAAAAATTTGATCTGTATCGATCAAAGAGTTGCGGTTCATATCGATCTAAAAGCAATCAAAGTTCATAACGATGGTTATGGATATGGTTTCGTACCGAGAGAGGGAATGCTTTTATATCGATGGGAAATGGTTGGAGGTCGTATCGATCCAGGACGATCGATACGAAGATCCAATTGCACAATCGATACGAAGTATCGATCATACCGATCGATACGAAGACACGGTCCATGATCGATACGAGGTGATGAGTTTTCAATCGATACAAACTGGCTTTGAGGTGATCGATACAAAAATTTCCCTTCTGTCGATAGATACGAATGGGACTACCGTTGATCGATTCGTACCTACATTTTGAGGGATATGAAAATTTTGCATATTTGAACATTCGACTCCGACGAGCTTCTACCCTACATTACTGGACTTAACCTTTTCACTGCATATTTGACTGCCCTTCGAAGCTCGTCGATGGGACTGTAACTTAACAAAATTTTAGCGAACTTTAATTCGGATCGGTCTTCAAAGTTTGGATGGCACGGTTGTGACGGTCAGCGATGATGGTCATTTCCAATTGAATTTCGAAGTCTTGTCATTTGAAAACTTTCTCAAATTATGCAGAATTTCTTAAGTATTATGTAGCACTGCACTACAATGCACATCCATGCACTTCACACTGGGGAACACACGGGCTTATTATCATCTAATGATGGTTTTAATAAGTTGATTAGTTATGGAGTCTACAAGCTCTCAATAGTAGGAGCTTCAGAGTTCATCTCCTATAGTCATAGAGATACCGGACATCGCGGCCGAAGTTATAGATCCAGCTCCGGACGAGCTGGCCGGTGCAAAGTTTATCATGAATCCACAAGATTATGTGCCGTCTAACATCTTCGAAGATATGCTGGGACGAATATGTCTAAGGCATGGTCTACCATTGGACGACGTATTATTACCAGGACTGAATGATAGACCGCATGCTCCCCTAGAGGGGTTTACAGCCATTAATCGCCATGCATGTACAGCGGGAACACTTCCTTCATTTAATCAGTATATTAGAGAAGTGCTGTCTTTTTTTTGAATCGCCCCATCATAGTTACACCCGAACGGATATGCTTTGCTCAACAGTCTGTTCATTGTATTTATGGAGCATCATTTCCGACCTTCGATCCCGATCGAAATTAGATACTTATTCAACATTAAGAGTCGAGGAGAGAGCCCTTCTTTATAATTTCTGGAGGCGGTCAGGAACTGTCAAGTCATGACTGGTGCTTTGACCAGATTGAGCTCCTTCAAAGCTGAGTGGTTCTACGTTTGATGCCCACCAGGGTTTGCTGGTCGATGGTTGGCTAGATGTAAGTGCTTCAACTTTTCTGGTAGTTAACAATATAGTAGCAACTGGTATTGGGACTCATACTCAGTTTCCATTATAGTCGCAATTCCTTGACCTGATGGCGCACATTTTAAAGAAATAGTACGGGTCCTCCAAGAAGTTCCAAGCGAGATGAGAGAAATCGAGTCGGTGCTCACCAATAAGAACTTAAGAATTCTCGGGTTAATCGAACGAAAACAAAGCATAAGGCTTGAAAGAGTGCTTAGGGCGGCCTCGACGAAGCGGGTAAAGCGCAAAGCGCCAGGAGTCTTAATTGCTGAGGAAGGTGATGAAGAACATACGCCTACAAACGACGAACCAATGGCCGGGCCTTTTGACAGTTTTCAAGGTTCAGAGGGAAGGAGAAAAGGCAAGGTAGTTGCACACAAACGTCACAAATCCTCAAGATGGAAATATGTAATAGTGTCCCTGCCAGCCTCCGGTGTTAGAATTTCGGAGGCTCCTCCCTCGCCAGTAGAGGATTATTTTGAAGGACTTGCTGATATTCCAATCCTGAACTATGTGTCACTCCAGCACGACACCGGATTGGAAGGGCTTCAGAGTGCTCAAGATTTAAGCGAGTCTCTACCCATCAGTGCGGCCGACATTACCAGTTGGTCGGGGGGTTGCACACATATACACACTTCACGGCACTACACGATTTCCAATCATAAGTGTTCAATTCAAGAAATCACTAACTCTGTTGCTCTTTCTTCTTTACAGATTCAATGACTAGACGAGATTCCATGCTTGGCAGCCTCCGCTCAGCACGTCAAGCATCCAGCTCGTACTACGAGTCTCGTCGGAGGGAGGAAGATAGAAACCGCGATCGCGGTTATTCTAGTCAGGAAAGCTATGAGAGGGATAGAGACAGAGATTACGGAGAACAAAGATAACGATCCCGATCGCGTTCTCCACCTCCCTGACTCCCTACACAACCTTCTATTCACAGCTCACATCCCTCGGAGCCTCCACACCAAAAACCATCTTCTCATGCTCCAAGGTCTGAGTCTCACCGTCGTAGGACTAAGGCCGAACCTCCCACTGTTGCTGAACAAGCCATCATTGAGCCCACTGGGGAAGGGGCTATCAGATTTGCCCAATTATGAAAAGATTTCTCGAACATATGTTTTGACGTCTTCATCTTCCCCCTCACTTGAAGAAATTCCATCGGAAGTAGAAACCATGATGCATGACTATATTCATGACATTTATACACAGTATAAGGAGTGGATGAAAGTTGCAGATAAGGCATCAGCGGTGGCTTTCGAGCAAGCTAAAATAATTAAAAAGTTAGAATCTGATCTCGTCCAAAAGACCGCATCGTCCAAGTGCTTAATGATGAAGCTGAGTCCTCTCGAAAATCAGAAATAGAGGCCATCAAAAAGGCCGACGAGGCGAACTTGGCTATGGAGAGGATGAGGCAGACACATTTCGCTTTGGTGGAGCAGATGGGCCACCGAAACACCATAGTTACTGCTGAGAGGGACGTTGCTCTGAAAGAACTCAGGGAGCTAAAGGCCAAATTTTCTGAAATCATCAAGGAAAAAGATGATGTCAATAAAGCAGCCCAGGAGGCGTGCGAGCAAGCGGTGGTGCTTCGGGGCGAACGTGATGCGGCAACGGCTAAGGTTCGGGAGATGGAGACTAAGGTCTAGGAGGAAGACCAAATGGTGGAGTCTAGGCTAGAGGCTGATATCGAAGATCTCCTCATCACTTATAATGCTAACGTCTTGAAGCAAAGGAATCTAGCCTGGCTCGAAAATTATCCGACACATCTGTACAACGCCTGAGGCCGATTGGTAGAAGATGAATAAGCCACCCACCAAGCTGAATCAATTGACGAGTTCAAACTTGAGAACCGGGTGTTGAGCAAAGACGAATGAAAAGTTCTCCATGATGCAATGATCTCATATGAAAAGGAGAAGCTTGGCGCTCAGCATTTGGAAGTTGGAGAAGGTTCCGGCGTTGAGCATCATGATACAAGTTCTGAAACTCCCGTGCTGACTCAGCCCGAATCCACACCTACGGTTGATCCTCAGCCCATTCCTGCTTATAATCCGGATCAACCGCAGATTTCTCCAGCTCGCGAGCAAGTCTCTGAGGCAGTTCCGACACCCGCGAGCCAAACTGAGGAAGGTACTCTGAACATTCTCTATGCTTATCCGAAATCGGAAGCGTCACTTGAAGTAATTATCAACAGTTCTTCTTTTGCTTTTATCCAGTGATTGAAGCTACACCGGTTTTGCCTCCTGCAACTCAAGAACCACATCATATGCGGGAGGCCATTATAACTGAAGCAACCACCACAACGACCATGGCACCAACTGATGGAACACAAGGGAGCACACTTATTTTTTATGAACAAATGATGGGGGAACTCCTCGGTCATCATAGTGTTCCTTTTGCAGACTTGCCGTTTGTTATGGGTGGAAGCGTTCCAATGACAAGTTCCTCGGCCCCAACTATGGGAGTCTCCAGCAGTGCGCAAACACTTCACGAGGAGGAAATCCTGGCTAAAATCAACGCTGAGATGGAGGCAGCTGTGCAGGGTAGCGGTTTTGGCGGTGGAATGGCTGGACCTGGTCCGGCTCCTTTGCGGATGATATCTCCGGGAGGAACGGTCATTGAGACGAGCGCGCCTGCCCCACCTCCTTCTATTGATCTTGTCCCTCCGACTCTGCCTGCAGGAAGCGTTCCAATACATTTGGGTTCGGAGGAGGATGTTAATATAATTCCCCTGACTGGAGATCGGCCGCCTAAAAGCAAGGGCTCAAAAAGAAAACCGAGTGAGAGCACCAGCGGGTCCACACCAAAGAGGAAACCGAAGAAGAAAAGAGAGTAGATATGCCTCTTCGACTCGTTTTTGAGTAGATAGGAATTTCTTTTGTTCTTTTTGCTAGCCGTGTATAGATGCGAGTTTAGCCCTTGCTAGTAGGATTTTTTGTTAGTCCTTGAGATGATGGTTTTGATGACAACAGCCTTAGAATAAAATTATAAAACATAAATACTAACATTATAGTTTAGATATATATGTATATGCAGGATTTAACCATGCAGGTACCAAGAATGAAGACTGTACAGTATAGAGATTCAAGATATCAAGATTGAAGACTCATGAGTATCAAGATAATCAAGAGTTTAAGATAAGTATTGAGTCTAGGATTATGTTAAAACTTCACAATAGTACTGAAATCTTCACTCCATTTTTCTTTTGGGATGGAACCCATTTCTACCTTTTTAGTGGCTTACAAATCCACGACAAGTGGCTTACAAACTCACGAACATCCTGGTTTTGTACAAGTTCTCGAGTCCTGACATGATGAGATATTCTGCAGGAAGAAGCTTGCAAAACTACTTCAAAATGATTTTCAAAACTACTTCAGAATGATTTTCAAAATTGTTTTTCAAAATGCTTTAGCCTTAAAAATTATCTTTTCAAATGATTTTCAAAAAGATGTTTTAGCCTTAAATATTCTTGTTTTTAAACTTCGATTTTTTTAAACTATCTTTTAATTATAATATATTTATACTTAGATTTAAATATAAAATTATAGTAAAATTATATATATATTATTCTTTATATTCATCTATGTATTTTATCTAATGTCAAGTATATTTATAAAGTTTAAAATAGTTTTAATATAAAATAAAGGTTATTTTCAAAGAAAAACAAAACATCAAAATTTCCTTTGGGATGTCGACATGCCCTAGTACCCCATGTCGACATAGTGTCAGTTAGATTCAAAAATTTGAATTTCAAAAGAAGTGTCTATTCGCCATAACCTTTCACGAATGGACATGACTGTTGTTCTTCTATAAATAGGGGTTAGTTTCAACAAATTTCATATCAGTTTTTCTTGTTTTTCACTTCTCTTCTTCTTCCACATTTTCTTATTCAAAATCCTATCATTACTCTACCGAAGTCAACATTGAATCTAACTAGATCATCTCTGGTTTGATTCTCTATCACTATCTCAACAAGATCCAAGTGCTATTCAGAGTTATAGGCTTCTTTGTAATCTATCTAGCAAGAAAAGGTGTGATTGTAGCCTTGGAAGTCAATCAAGCGAGAAAAGGTGTGATTGTAGCCTTGGAAATCAATTGGGTGAACTTGTTGCCCCGGAAATCAAGTATCTCTACCCAAAGGATTGTGATTCTGGAGGGTGTACCTCGTAGCCTTGAAACCAAGGGTTGTAATTGTTGAATTGCGTTTGAAAGGAAATCTGTACTTAGTTGTGCGGGACTGGATGTAGGGTAACCCCGAACCAGTATAAAATCCGATGTGTTCTTTCCTTTACTGCATTTACTTTATTTCTACATCACTGTTTGTTTATGTGATTATATCTGTGTTTGAATATTACATACATTTGTGTTCAAATTAAAATAAACTCAAAAAGATTTAGTAATTTCTTATAAACACTATTCACCTCCCCTCTAGTGTTATTCCTAGCCTTAAGATCCGTAATTCGCATTCCTTATATTTGGTATCAGAGCACGGTTTTCAAAAGTTTCATAATCTGATTTTTGAAAAAGTTTTTTTTTAAAATGGCTATGTTTAAGAAATTTTTTAATGCATGTTTAGAAATATTCAGATCATCATTGTCCCTTGAGTCTGCATATAATCAATATTCAAATACAAGTTGTCTACTAAGATTGTTTGATGTGCAGGAATCATGCTTTATGGGAGTTGAGGAATCAATCTAGAACAAACAAACTATGCAGATCAAAAAGAACAAATGGATACTCGATAGTGGATGTTCTAGACACATGACTAGGAATCCAGATATGCTGAATGATATAATATACAAAGATGGAGGACTGGTTAACTTTGGAGATAATAGAAAAGGTTATGTGATCGACATCGGCAAAGTCGGTAACTCTGAAACTCCTATTATTACTAATGTTTTGCTATTTAAGAATATGAAACACAATCTGCTAAGTATAAGTCAACTATGCGATAAAGGATATAAAATTAAATTTGAATAAGATAAGTGTCGCGTTGAAGATAATAATTCAACCATAATATTTGAGGGAATTAGGAAAAAGAATATTTATATTCTTAGTATGAAAATTTCAAATGATAACTTGTGTCTTTTGGCAAATGCAAGTGACCCTTGGATTTGGCATAAGAGATTTGGGCATTTGAATTTCAAACTCTTATCTAGACTGTCAAAACATGATCTAGTTAGAGGCCTCCCTAAAATGAATTTTAAAGTAGATAGTCTATGTGATGCGCGTCAACTAGGAAAACTTAGAAAGAGTTCCTTTAAATTAAAAGATTTGATTTCAACTTCAAAACCTCTTGAATTACTTCATCTTGATTTATTTGGTCCATCTCAAATTCAGTCATTAAATCACAGTAAATATGTTTTTGTAACTGTAGATGATTATTCTAGATTTACATGGACAATATTTTTGAAATATAAAAGTGATACTTTTGAATGTTTTAAGAATTTTTCAAAAAGGGTTCAAAATCAATTTTCTCAAAAAATTATAACCATCCGTAGTGATCACGGTGGTGAATTTGAAAATGAAAAGTTTGAAGAATTTTGCAATAAAAAGGGAATAATTCATAATTTTTCATTTCCAAGAACTCCACAACAAAACGGAGTAGTAGAACGTAAAAATAGGACGATTCAAGAGTGTGCGAGAACTATGCTTTCTGATAGTAATTTACCAAAGTACTTTTGGGCAGAAGCAGTTGTTACCGCCTGTTATATTTTAAATAGAATTTTAATTAGACCTTTAACTGATAAGACATCTTATGAACTTATTTTCTCAAAGAAACCTAAGGTATCTTATTTTAGAATTTTTGGAAGTAAATGTTTTATTTTAAATACAAAAGATAACTTAGATAAATTTGATCCTAAATCCAACAAAGGTATTTTTATCGGATACTCAAATAGAAGTAAAGCATATAGAGTATTTAATTTAAGAACTAATACCATCGAAGAAACAATGCATGTTTCATTTGATGAAAATTTCAAAAATTTTGAAAAAATAAATGATGAAGAGGATTTAATCACTCAAAACCAAGAGTCAACTGAAACTAATAATGAATTAAATCATCCTAATAAAAGGATTAAACTTTTAAAAGATCACCCTATAGAAAATATACTTAGAGATATGCAATCTGTTGTTAAAACTAGAAACCAACTAAGTCAAATGAGTAATGTAGCTTTTATATCAACTATTGAACCCAAAAATCCAAAAGAAGCATCAACCGATGATTCATGGATTTTGGCTATGCAAGAAGAATTAAATCAATTTACTAGAAATGATGTTTGGGAACTTGTTCCTAGACCTAAAAATAAAACAATAATTGGAACAAAATGGGTTTATAAAAATAAAATGAATGAACAAGGAGAGGTTGTTAGAAATAAAGCTCGGTTAGTCGCTCAAGGTTATTGTCAAGAAGAAGGAATAGATTGTGATGAAACCTTTGCCCCCGGATAAAGATTAGAAGCCGTTAGGATTCTACTTGCTTTCGCAAATCATAATAATTTCAAATTATTTCAAATGGATGTTAAAAGTGCATTTTTAAATGGTTTTTTAAAAGAAGAAGTATTTGTTGAACAACCACCACTTTCTGAAAATGATAAATTTCCAAATCATGTTTACAAACTTAATAAAGCTCTATATGGTCTAAAGTAAGTTCCTAGAGCCTGGTATGATAGACTAAGATCTTACTTGTTACAATCAAATTTTGAAATAGGTAAAGTAGATAATACTCTTTTTATTAAAAGAAATAAAAATGATATTCAACTAGTACAAGTCTACGTAGATGATATCATTTTTGGATCAACTAATTTTGAAATGAATAAAGAATTTTCTGAAATAATGTCAAAAGAGTTTTAGATGAGTCATATGGGTGAATTAAACTTCCTTTTAGGATTACAAATAAAACAATTAGATAATGGTATCTTTATTAATCAAGAAAAATATGCTAAAGACCTAGTTAGTAAATTTGGTTTGACTACTGCGAGTGGAAAACCCACTCCCATGGCAACCAATGAGTACCTTAGTAAAGAAGATCTCTCGAAAGATGTAGATCAAAAATTATATAGAGGAATGATTGGATCACTACTCTATATCACCTCGAGTAGACCTGATATCATGCATAGTGTATGTCTTTGTGCAAGGTATCAATCCCAACCTAAAGAAACTCACTTAAAAACTGTAAAACGTATTATAAGATATGTTAAACACACCTTTGATTATGGCTTATTTTATCCTAAAAATGATTCGTTTGATTTAATATCTTACTGTGATGCTGATTAAGCTGGTTGTAAATCAGACCGAAAAAGTACAAGTGGAAGTTGTCACTTTTTAAGGCATTCTCTGATTTCTTGGTTTAGTAAAAAGCAAAACACAGTTTCTCTATCAACAATTGAAGCAGAGTATATTTCTGCTGCTTTGGCTTGTTCTCAAGTAATATATATGCAACAAACTTTAAAAGATTTTGGTTTAAATATCTCAAAATCACCAATTTATTGTGATAATACTAGTGCAATAAATTTATCCAAAAATACTACTCAACATGCTCGAACTAAACATATTGATATCAGACACCATTTTCTCAGAGATAATATAAGTAGAGAAGTAATTACTCTCGACTATATAAATTCTGAAAATCAAATTGCTGATATCTTAACAAAACCCTTAAATGAATCTACATTTACTAAATTAAGAAGAGAGTTAGGTATTTGTTCATTAACTGAAATATAAAATATAAATAACAAAGTATAAATAAAAATTAATTCAAAATAAATTAAAGAGGAAAAAATTCAAGAACCATGTCGACATCCCCCCTAGACCCATGTCGACATATAATATTTTTAAATTTTAATTTTTTTTCCCACCAAAATTCAAATAAGTGGTTATAAATTTCTCCTATTTCGAAATTTTCTTCATTCTCTCTGTTCTCTTTCTGTTCTATCTTCTGAAATCAATTTATCAATGGCTTCCTCTTCCAAATCAAACATAAAACCAACTTTTTTATTCTCATCGCCTACTTCTGGTCCGTGTCAACAATCAACGCTCGCTCGTGTAACGAAAATAAAGGATTCTCTGAAAGATACCCTTTAGTTAATGACTGAAATCCAAGTGATGCAACTTCGAATGGCCAAAGAACAAGAGAGGCAAGGCAAAATCCTTAGGAATTGCGAAAATTTCTGATGGATAATCATGCTAACCCAATCTTGATTGACGAGGACTCTTCTGGAGATCGTGAACAAGAGGAAAGTGAAGAAGAAGAAGAACCAATGGAAGAAGAGCATGCGGAAGACAATGAAAAAGTCGTTTGCGTTGGCGAAGTGTGCTTTGACAAAGATGGAAATCTTGTCGAACAACGTGGAAATTTCTGTTTCCACTATCCAAATTGTTCGGATAGATCTCCTATGTTCAAAGACACACATTAGTTTCTTCTCTTTCTTTTCTATTTGTTGTTTGTTTTTTTTCGATCTCTACGAAAAATGTAAATATAAAACAAATATATAATTAATAAATAATGTGTGTTCTTATATATGTTCTATTAAAAGTATTATTATATAGATTCTTAGTTAGGAGAGTTTGTAATTTAGGACTAAGTTTTAGGTTTACAAGTATTGATGATAACACTATCATCATATAGGATATTAGACTAAGAATTTTATAGTTTGGAGTTAGTTTGTTTTTGTTGATGACAAAGGGGGAGAAATATAAAATAGGGTAGTTAGGCATAGATTAAGGGGGAGTTATTAGATTTAGGGGGAGTTATTAGGATAGAAGTAATATTTTATAAACAAAGGTTGTCATCATCAAAAAGGGGAGATTGTTAGTCCTTGAGATGATGGTTTTGATGACAACAACCTTAGAATAAGATTATAAAATATAAATACTAACATTATAGTTTAGATATATATGTATATGCAGGATTTAACCATGCAGGTACCAAGAATGAAGACTGTACAGTATAGAGATTCAAGATATCAAGATTGAAGACTCATGAGTATCAAGATAATCAAGAGTTCAAGATTTCAAGATAAGTATTGAGTCTAGGATTATGTTAAAACTTCACAATAGTACTGAAATCTTCACTCCATTTTTCTTTTGGGATGGAACCCATTTCTACCTTTTTAGTGGCTTACAAATCCACGACAAGTGGCTTACAAACTCACGAACATCCTGGTTTTGTACAAGTTCTCGAGTCCTGACATGATGAGATATTCTGCAGGAAGAAGCTTGCAAAACTACTTCAAAATGATTTTCAAAACTACTTCAGAATGATTTTCAAAATTGTTTTTCAAAATGCTTTAGCCTTAAAAATTATCTTTTCAAATGATTTTCAAAAAGATGTTTTAGCCTTAAATATTCTTGTTTTTAAACTTCGGTTTTTTAAACTATCTTTTAATTTTAATATATTTATACTTAGATTTAAATATAAAATTATAGTAAAATTATATATATATATATATATTATTCTTTATATTCATCTATGTATTTAATCAATAGTCAAGTATATTTATAAAGTTTAAAATAGTTTTAATATAAAATAAAGGTTATTTTCAAAGAAAAACAAAACATCAAAATTTCCTTTGGGATGTCGACATGCCCTAGTACCCCATGTCGACATAGTGTCAGTTAGATTCAAAAATTTGAATTTCAAAAGAAGTGTCTATTCGCCATAACCTTTCACGAATGGACATGACTGTTGTTCTTCTATAAATAGGGATTAGTTTCAATGAATTTCATATCAGATTTTTTGGTTTTTCACTTCTCTTCTTCTTCCACATTTTCTTATTCAAAATCCTATCATTACTCTGCCGAAATCAACATTGAATCTAACTAGATCATCTCTGGTTTGATTCTCTATCACTATCTCAACAAGATCCAAGTGCTATTCAGAGTTATAGGCTTCTTTGTAATCTATCTAGCGAGAAAAGGTGTGATTGTAGCCTTGGAAATCAATCAAGCGAGAAAAGGTGTGATTGTAGCCTTGGAAATCAATTGGGTGAACTTGTTGCCCCGGAAATCAAGTATCTCTACCCAGAGGATTGTGATTCTGGAGGGTGTACCTCGTAGCCTTGAAACCGAGGGTTGTAATTGTTGAATTGCTTTTGAACGGAAATCCGTACTTAGTTGTGCGGGACTAGATGTAGGGTAACCCCAAACCAGTATAAAATCCGGTGTGTTCTTTCCTTTACTGCATTTACTTTATTTCTACATCTCTGTTTGTTTCTGTGATTATATTTGTGTCTGAATATTACATACATTTGTGTTCAAATTAACATAAACTCAAAAAGATTTAGTAATTTCTTATAAACACCATTCACCCCCCCCTCTAGTGTTATTCCTAGCCTTAAGATCCGTAATCCGCATTCCTTACATTTTTGTGATAAACTTGAACTTAGTTTTCTTCCATAAATAGCTGAAATGAAATTCCATTTTGTCTTAACTCAATTTTCGTTCATTTGCTTAAGTTTTTCAGCAGTTGAACTCCTGTCTAGTATATTTGTTGAGTTTCGACCTTTGGATTGGATCCAAGTTTAGTTGTTAAGTCCTAAAATCCTGACTATGAGTGATGACTGAACGTCAAGCTGGTCTCTGATGCTGCACTGTCTCAATCAGTGATTGACGCTTAAGTTTTACCCCCCAGTTTCAGGGACGAACTGCTAGATCAAGTGGCAATTGCACTCCGCTTTCAGCCCATTGAGCTTAACATTCGAGTGGTCGAATCACACTCGCTCATCTATTGGCGATTGCATCCACACTCTAGGGATTTGAATCTGTATGTCGGCGGTCGGTCACGCCTACTTAAATTTCAAGGATACGTCCACGCTTCGGGGACTTAGAGTTGTTTTACGGACGGTCGATCCCAATCTAGTTTGTGTTTAAACTCCAATCCACTCTCTGTGGATTTTGAGTCAATGTTTATAATCCAATTCCCGCTTTGGGAATTTGGAGTTAGTCAATGTTTATACTCCAGTTCACACTCTGGGAAATTGGAGTTAGCCGAAAGATGGTTAGTCAGATCTGTTTAGGCTTTAGGATTTCGTTCGCACTCCGGGAATGATGATTCTATCAGGATCGTGGATGATTTGTTCACATCCACCCTGAGTTAACAAGCGAGGTCGTTAGATGGACGGATCCATCCTCCTCAAACTTGGTCAAGGTAAGGGCGAAGTCGTTAGGTGGACGGATCCACCCTCTTCGAAACCATATTTGTAAGTTTATGCTCCAGTTCGCACTCTGGTAAATTGGAGTTGGTTAAAGGATTGTCGTGTATCAATCCTTTTTTTACTTCATTGTGATAACTTGCCCCTGAGCTCGGGTATCATCTAGCGAGTAACCTGTCGTACCACAGTCACTCCCTATTTGAATAAATTCCACTGTCGGTTGGAATTCAGCTCTCCGTGCGTAGTGATAGTTGTATGACGCATTCGATAAATCACAGCTCTGGCTCAAAGAGATTGCATTTTATTGTTGTCATTTGTAGTAGCGATGAAGACTTTTGCTGTTACAGGCTCTCGGAAGAGTGAGACCGTCAACAGTCGATAATTTGAATGTACCATCTCCGAGCTTTCGTTCGATAACATACGACCCTTCCCAGGTTGGCTTCATATGTGAAGGGACCCGGTAAACTCTCTTAATGTAACGACCCGGTATTTTGGACCATTCAAATCGACAATAAATCCACACATGTCTGACTTGAATAATTCAAAATAACAGATTGTAATAAAAATTTGGAAAAACTCAGCATATGCAGTAAATAAATCAATCACATAATCACAGACATAGAGTAATACAATAATACGCAACGGAATAGATAAAATAGTAGTTCATGAAGCTACTATATAAACATCAGAGTTAGAAATAAAATACAACAGAATATCTCAAATGCAGTGAAGTCTCCAGTACAACAGATGACTTCTCTGAACAAATCAACTAGAAGAGCTGAAAGCTGAGGCGATAGTTGGATCTCCAAAGGAAGCTCCAAACTCCAAGGGTGAGTCTCAAATGCTGTATCACTCGGTCTGACCCGAGCGTAAAGCAAAACACAAAACACTCGAGTCAGGATTAACATTCTTATATAAATAAATCCAACTCAAGTGAAATATCAATTGAAATACGAGTAACTTAAAGGATGTTGGGATAACCATCCTCTAAGGATCTTCAGAACTATCTACAAGATGGAAATATACATTTTAACACCGTGGTCATTTCAATTAAATTTATACTTCAAAACCCAAATATCATTTCATTTCAAATATATCCATTTTCCAAAATAGTGTATATATATATATATTAAATGATTTAAAAAGTAAAGTATTTAATTTCCTCAAGTCTAGCAAATCGATTCAAATCAACTTCAAATTCCAAATTCAAATTTATTCAAAGCTCAATTCATCAATTTAATTCATTTCTAAACAGATCATTTAAATTTTCAATATATTTCAAAGCTTTAATATTCAACATTTTCAAAGTTAAATTTAACAGTTTCATATAGCTCTTGATTTAACTTCATTATTATTTAATCAGGGAATATTCACTTAATAAATTCAATATCATTTAACTAGCCTTAAATTACATTTTTACTAAATATTTCCTTAAACTTTAGTTAAACAAAAAAAAATATTCATTAGATTACTTATAAATCAAACTCAAGTTATAAATCATATCTTACATCTCAGTTTCAATAAGTTTCAAATCGGTTTAATTAAATAAAATTCTTTATTGAATACAATTTCAACTAAATTCAAATTATCTTTCTAACCTTAACTTATTCAAATTATTACCAAAATCTATTTTGAAATATATTTTAAACACTCAACATATTATATGTATTTAAATCAATCATTCCCATTTATATATAATAATTTAAGGCTCAACATTTATTAAAACCATATATTTCTTTCCAAAACCATAGAATTCATTTTTAAAATATTTATATATATGGACCAACGGTGTCTGTATATATATTTATCATATGGTTAAGTGATACAGATATTTATCATTTCAATCCGAAATTTAAATATATACGGGTAGATATCATTTCGACCCGTAATCCCAATTTCAATTCAAATGAAAATCGCTTGGGTTTATCATTTCAACCCATAACGAAATTCTCCTATTCTAAAGTCCGTTCGGGTATGTATCATTTCAACCCATAGTGAATTCTATATTAACAGGGAACTTGCAGAGTGATAACAGATAATATAAAAATATAACAACAGGCATATATCATCAATATAAATAACAGATATTGGTGTCAGATGTCATAGGTGAACATATACAGATAATGGTAATAACAGGCATATAAATACTAGATACTGGTGTCAGATGTCATAGGTGGACATATACAGATAATAGCATATATAACAATTTAAATAACTACAGCATCATATTTCAATTGTCGTTTCAATTGAAATCAAATTTAATAAATACAAGAACGTTAATCGTGAGTGATTGCTCACCTTTCGAGGTTAGAGAGATAGACAATGAAGTTGAGTTATGAAATGCAAGCACGACTTCCAAAGCAAAGTTAGATGGTACAATTTCGACGGAAAAGCTGATAGATAGAAATTGATGAGAACGGATCAAATTAGCTTGATAAAATTGAAACGAAGATTATATGATTAATTTATTACTTTCTTTCAAAATGAAGGTTAAATCAAAACACGCATTTTAAAAAATGAAATATATATATATATGCACACCCATGAAAACCATATAACTTTAAAACACTTCCATTTCATATTAATGCTAAATAACAAATATATAATTATTCAAAATGTCACATATATAGTATATTCATTTTATGGTTGTCGTTTCCATGTAATAAATATTCATTTTAAACCAATATTAAAATAATATATATGTATAGTTAAAAAAATCAATGTTCTAACATAAAACACATATATTAAAGATCAACACACATATATATAATATCTTTTGAAATGAATACTTATGTATATATATAATTATTATAGTTTATTACTTTCCTTTTCAAAATATCTAGCAGGAAATCAAACAACTTATGCACATATATGTGCAGATAAACAATATTCTTTATAATACATTGTTAACTTACTCCTTTTTTTTCTTTTTCTTTTTTATTAAACCTTTATATATAACAAAATATATGTATAAAATAAAATATTTGTATATATAAAAATCAAAATGTTTCAAACATATATTCAAAAACTGGACCATATAAATAACAATGTATTTAGTTAACGCATAGTATAAAATTCATTTATATAACACTCTTATATATATATAAATCTTGTATAAGTAAACCTTTATAGCTTCATAACTTATTTACTTTCACATATAACAAGATCTGTACAAAAGAATGCAAATTTTTCTCAAATCCTTTTGAACGTTTATAAGAAAAATTTTAAACAATAAATATACCTTCTTATTTAGGAAAGGAAGTAAGCATGCACTTGTAGGAGAAACGTGAGTGGAGGTTGAGGGTTGTAGGCGGTGGAAAGGGAAGAGGGGCGGAGATAGCTTCAGGCGATGGGTATATACGTCGCGCAATTTTTTTTTCTTTTTTTTTTTAATCTGACGTAGGCCATGGAAAAATTTGGGAGGAGGAAAAGTAAGCAATGGTGGGGAGTGGATCTCGAAAATGAAGAAGGAGCAGGCAACAATGAAATATATGAAGAGAGAGGTAGTGGAAAGCTACAGAAAAAATAATAATATAAAAGGTAATAATAAATGAAAATCAACGTTCATGCGTTGATTCAGCAGAGAAGTTAAAGCAAATAAGAAGAGAATGGATTGATTTAAAGGAAAGGCAATGAATGGTTTAGAAATAAATAAAATGTAAAACGTATACGTTTTAATTTCAAAAAGGAAAGAAATAAATACGGAGATGGCAACAGTCAAAATGCACATTTAGGCTAATAATAGAATATAAAAGTAAGAAACTCAAAAGGATAGGCACAGAGATGTGAAATCAGGGAGACAAGGGAAGCAAGTGATCTTTCAAATTTATAATGTTGGCAATAAATATAGAATAAATGAAAATGAAGAGGGGAAGAAATAAACTATTTATGGGCGATGAAATTATAAAAGGAACCATGATGTGTACAATAATTGAAATGAAAATATACACAAATAAATGAATATGGTACAAATGAAGATGAAGGGGAAAAGAAATAAACTATTTATGGGCGATGAATTTATAAAAGGAACCATGATGTGTACAATAATTGAAATGAAAACGTACACAAATAAATGATTACCAGTGAAGTTAAAAAGGCAATAATAGTGTAAATGTGAATCGTTGCCACCTAAACAAATAAAACGTATACAAATCTTTTACCGGTTATGTGATGGCAACGGTCACCCTTAATTGAGCTGAATAATAAAAGCCAATGCTTTGAACGTATGCCATAAATTAAGTAACAGACACTGATTTCTAAATTTATTAGTAGCTAGGAATAGCAACGTTTGAACGTGAATTGGAAAGCAATTAATACTGTGGTCCAGCCTGTACGTTTCAAATTTTGAAAACGAAGAAAATAGAAATGGAACAGGTTGCAAAAGGAAAGTCACGCATATAAATGGAATAAAACGTTAACAATGAAACGTGCCACATTCAATGGAAAGAAACTGAAATGATAACGTCAAGCACGGGAATTAAGGACAATAAAGTAGAAAGTATGAGAAACGTAAAAGTGAACAAACGAATGAATGCAAGCTACATATATATATATATATATATATAAATGATGTAAAATATTATGTTTCTACCAGAGAGAAGAGAAAATGTTTGAAATGGAATAAATAGGGAAGGAACAAACCCGAAATGAAATAGCAACGGATAGAAAATTAAAGAGCTACAGCATGAATACGGGGAGTAATAAAGGTATGGTATTGATTGGATTGTAACTGATGTAAAACTTGAATGGACAGGGAAGAAATAAAATTTATGGTAACAGTCGATTCCCTTGATTTCATGCAAATTTATTTTCAACAATTCTTAACTGATTTGAATTTAATAGAATTACATAATAAATAAACTTTCATATAATTAATTGAAAATTTACCATTTGCTATATTTAATTATATGTAATCCAAATAAATTTTTTCTTTAAAATTTTATTATTAATAATTTCTCAAAAATCCAATTCAATACGTTATAAACCAATTAAAAATTGCTAAACTTTTATGGGTCGTTACACTCTCCCCCACTCAAAACTTTTCGTCCCCGAAAAGGAACAAAGTAGGAGAATTAAAGCAACCAGAAAGAAAATAGATTGAAAGACAAGATAAACAATAAATTTAAAACTATACAAATTTTACTTGAAATATTCATTTAAAAACATCATTTGAAATTTAATTTTCTTTAATACTCTAATACTTTTCAAAACTCCTTTGAAAACGATTGTTTACATTATTACTTATATTTACAAAGAAGCTATTGAAAATTTTAAACCCAAAATTTATAAAAAAAAAACTTTTTTATTTATCTCAAGATACTTCCAACATTATAATAAATTAATAATCATTCACTTTAAATATGTTATAATTAATTAATAACTTCTGAAATACTAAAAATTTTCTATTATACCATGTAGTATATAAATAAACAATATTTTAAAGGATATATTCAAAAGAAGGAAAGAAGATAGATTCGGAAAAGAGAATATAGGTGAATAAATAAAGCAGGGCAGATAAGGTAGATTCAAGAGAATAGTATCGGGCACGAATAATTAATTTAGAACCATAAGAATTTCAATTTCAAATATTAATACAGAATTCCTTTGTTGAAAATACTTTTATAAATAAATACTTTTATAACTCGATGTTTCAACAAGTTTATCCTTGTTCCTGTAGACTCTGGTAGTGCGTTGATCAGGCGCAAAACTAGAATTCTCCAGGTACTTAGTAGACTTGTTTTAACACCTAGTGAAAATACTGGAAAAACTTTTTTTAAAAACAGATATGGAAAGTACAATCCAAACAAAAACAAACAAAACCTTTGTCTAACCATGGTTCGCAGATACACAATGGTTACGCCTGGTTCCCCCAGGAAACAATCCATATCCGTAAGCTTTCTCAGCCCTGCGAGTTACGCCATGATGACTAGTAGAATGCAGGATACACAATGGTTACGCCTGGATCCCCCAGGAAACAATCCGTACCCCCAGGCAAGAATCAGCCAAGCATTTGCGCTACTATTCGCGACCTACACAGATTGCAGGATACACAATGGTTACGCCTGGATCCCCCAGGAAACAATCTGTACCCCTAGGCAAGACTCAGCCAGGCAGTTGCGCTATGCAGTCACGAGAGAACAATAAGACCATGGGTAACGCCATGGAATTCAAAGGACACTCGAGTATCATATCCGGAAAACCAAAAATCAGAGAGAATAATATCGATAGAATGAATCCAAGATGTGGCCACAAATCGGATATCAAACAGAAGGCACTTTCCATATCTTTACTTCGAAAATATGTATCATATAGTACCTTTTCAAATCACTTTCAAATATCGTACTTATATAAAATCCATTATATATAAGATTTAATTTTCAAATCAAATACTTTCCAAAATCAATAGTATATCAAATCATACTTATATAGACTTCAATTATATAAGATTTCACTTTCAAATTGAGTACCTTTTCAAATCTATAGTTTTCGAATCAATTTCATACTCATACAAATCAATTTTATATGAGTTCGACAACTCCCAAATCAAGTTTTTAGTAACATAAGGTTCTCAAATTTCAATTTGTTTCAATATCAGTTCAATTTCAAAATCATATACAATTTCACCAAATTATTTCTTCACAAATTAATTATCTTTAGCTTCAAAGTTTCCAAAATAATAGATTTTGAAAATAAATCCAAATTTCCAAATCAATAATTTAAGTCAACCAATTCATTTCCAAAATCAAATGGTTTTCAAAATCATCTTATATTTACCTAAGGTCCATCTTATATAAGGATCAAATTTTTCAAAAATAAGTTTCTCTGTATCAAGAGTCATATGAGATTGAATATCTTTGCTTTTATGGGTTATATATCTTTGTAATTTAAGTTGGAAATTTACTTTTAGTAAGCAAAGATATTCTAACTCAACAGCTTTCAATTTCAGCGTCAAAATATATCAATGATATTAGGATATAAGATGTACATACGTCATCATTTCACAAAATCACATTTGATCGCTCGCTCGATCACACAAGTTTGCTTTCGAACTAGTATTGTCCATTCGACTTCCCTAATGCGGATTTCGATATGGTTTCTCGACTAGAAGCCATCGGTCTCCTTGCATAGCCATATACTACGATAGAGAATTCAAGAATCAAGCCCAAAATCCATATCAAATATTCGCCATCAAGAATCAAATGAAAAATCCTAACACGAAATGGTGTAATCCACCTCGAACTTGTGTACTCAAACTTGGATCAAATTTATTATGCGAATAAAACAGCATACGTACAACTTATATATTTATTCCAACTTGTTAAATATATAGTTTCATAAAGATGTTACTAAGTTAAAACATTTAAACTAAATTTTATTCAAAATATTTTGAAGACCAAATTCTTCTCAAGACATTTCAAATCTAAATTTCATATTAGAAAATTTAAAATTTCCTTATTCATTTACTTAACCAAACAGTTTCAACTTATTTAAATCATATTACTTCATACTTAAACATTCAAAACAAACTTATATACTTTATCAAAATACTTTTCAAAATTTCTTAGCTTTGAAAAGTTAACCTTGATTTGAAAGTGCTCGAACCTTCAAAATAGTTGAAGAAATCATTTTCAAATTCAAGAGTTGGAAATCAGCAACAAATCAGTAAATCAATTTTAATAGATAGGGTTATATCAAATCCAAAACTCGAAGACTTAACACCGGCTCATTTCAAATTGTTTCAAATACATATACATATATCTTTCGAATATCAATCATACTTCAAAATTTTGAAATAAAAATGGTTTAAAAAAATCACTCGCATAGCAAAGCTACTGAAGTGGCCTATCCCTCACTCTGAAATTCGAAAATCAATGTCGATGATGCGTGCACTCATCACCGAAATTATTTTCCAGCGACACAAGTGAGTTCTGGACTTCTATTTTCTCAAACTTCTTTTGAAATTTCTTCGAAACTCATTGGAACTCATTTGAAGTCATTTGAAACATTTCTTATTCGGAAAATACTTTCAAACCGTATTATTATATATTTACAAAACCTTAAAACCAATTTCAAAATACCGGAGTTCAATTCTCGAATTTCAAATTTAAAGTCCTTTAGTTATAAATCATTTTTATATAAATCAATTTCTTATATAACTTTTCAAAATTACAAATCCTTTCGAAACCTCAAATTCTCATTTTAAAAAGGGTATATAATCTTTATCGAAAATATTTCACTTTTATATATAGAATATAATCATACTTATAAAAATAATAATTTCGATTTAGAAAACAATTTCTTAAAATACAACAAACCCGATTTCAAAGGATGATTTAAGAATGGATTTCAAACAAAGATAGAGATTCAAATTAGAGGGACTCTAATCGATTAGGATTTCTGATTCGAAGATAAGTTCGAACGAAAATGAGAT
Source organism: Allium fistulosum (assembly GCA_030737815.1). NCBI lineage: Eukaryota > Viridiplantae > Streptophyta > Magnoliopsida > Asparagales > Amaryllidaceae > Allium > Allium fistulosum. The sequence goes on from CM060907.1 coordinate 212,015,446, forward strand.
AATTAATTACAAAACAATAGATCGATACAGTTATATAAATCGCGGGTGACCTTAACCGATCAACCGTGATTCCAAAATAAGATCAGTGCCGAATTCTAAGGCAAATCGACATTCGATCGCCAAAGATAGAATTCGACATAGCAAAAGATAGCAGCATTTAAACCGAGGGATATATAAATCTCCGGTGAATCAATGCTAATTGTAAAGAAGTTTCACCCCTTCACAATTCCTTCAAAGATTGGCGGGATCGCCTATTCTTATAGAGATCATTCGAAGTGGAGTTATGGGATACTCCAGAATCAAAAGAATACTAATAGAGAGAGACAATAATGAATTTTTGAACCGTAGGGAAGTTCAAAGGAAATCGAGTCAAAAGGAAGAGATTAAACTCAAACGAAAGTGATTCTGTAAATAAATTTACAATATATGCTAAGTTTCGCCTAGAGCCAAAGCTCTGATACCAACTGTAACGACCCGGTATTTTGGACCATTCAAATCGACAATAAATCCACACATGTCTGACTTGAATAATTCAAAATAACAAATTGTAATAAAAATTTGGCAAAACTCAGCATATGCAGTAAATAAATCAATCACATAATCACAGACACAGAGTAATACAATAATACGCAGCGGAATAGATAAAATAGTAGTTCATGAAGCTACTATATAAACATCAGAGTTAGAAATAAAATACAACAGAATATCTCAAATGCAGTGAAGTCTCCAGTACAACAGATGACTTCTCTGAACAAATCAACTAGAAGAGCTGAAAGCTGAGGCGATAGTTGGATCTCCAAAGGAAGCTCCAAACTCCAAGGGTGAGTCTCAAATGCTGTATCACTCGGTCTGACCCGAGCGTAAAGCAAAACACAAAACACTCGAGTCAGGATTAACATTCTTATATAAATAAATCCAACTCAAGTGAAATATCAATTGAAATACGAGTAACTTAAAGGATGTTGGGATAACCATCCTCTAAGGATCTTCAGAACTATCTACAAGGTGGAAATATACATTTTAACACCGTGGTCATTTCAATTAAATTTATACTTCAAAACCCAAATATCATTTCATTTCAAATATATCCATTTTCCAAAATAGTATATATATATATATATTAAATGATTTAAAAAGTAAAGTATTTAATTTCCTCAAGTCTAGCAAATTGATTCAAATCAACTTCAAATTCCAAATTCAAATTTATTCAAAGCTCAATTCATCAATTTAATTCATTTCTAAACAGATCATTTAAATTTTCAATATATTTCAAAGCTTTAATATTCAACATTTTCAAAGTTAAATTTAACAGTTTCATATAGCTCTTGATTTAACTTCATTATTATTTAATCAGGGAATATTCACTTAATAAATTCAATATCATTTAACTAGCCTTAAATTACATTTTTACTAAATATTTCCTTAAACTTTAGTTAAACAAAAAAAAATATTCATTAGATTACTTATAAATCAAACTCAAGTTATAAATCATATCTTACATCTCAGTTTCAATAAGTTTCAAATCGGTTTAATTAAATAAAATTCTTTATTGAATACAATTTCAACTAAATTCAAATTATCTTTCTAACCTTAACTTATTCAAATTATTACCAAAGTCTATTTTGAAATATATTTTAAACACTCAACATATTATATGTATTTAAATCAATCATTCCCATTTATATATAATAATTTAAGGCTCAACATTTATTAAAACCATATATTTCTTTCCAAAACCATAGAATTCATTTTTAAAATATTTATATATATGGACCCACGGTGTCTGTATATATATTTATCATATGGTTAAGTGATACAGATATTTATCATTTCAATCCGAAATTTAAATATATACGGGTAGATATCATTTCGACCCGTAATCCCAATTTCAATTCAAATGAAAATCGCTTGGGTTTATCATTTCAACCCATAACGAAATTCTCCTATTCTAAAGTCCGTTCGGGTATGTATCATTTCAACCCATAGTGAATTCTATACTAACAGGGAACTTGCAGAGTGATAACAGATAATATAAAAATATAACAACAGGCATATATCATCAATATAAATAACAGATATTGGTGTCAGATGTCATAGGTGAACATATACAGATAATGGTAATAACAGGCATATAAATACTAGATACTGGTGTCAGATGTCATAGGTGGACATATACAGATAATAGCATATATAACAATTTAAATAACTACAGCATCATATTTCAATTGTCGTTTCAATTGAAATCAAATTTAATAAATACAAGAACGTTAATCGTGAGTGATTGCTCACCTTTCGAGGTTAGAGAGATAGACAATGAAGTTGAGTTATGAAATGCAAGCACGACTTCCAAAGCAAAGTTAGATGGTACAATTTCGACGGAAAAGCTGATAGATAGAAATTGATGAGAACGGATCAAATTAGCTTGATAAAATTGAAACGAAGATTATATGATTAATTTATTACTTTCTTTCAAAATGAAGGTTAAATCAAAACACGCATTTTAAAAAATGAAATATATATATATATGCACACCCATGAAAACCATATAACTTTAAAACACTTCCATTTCATATTAATGCTAAATAAAAAATATATAATTATTCAAAATGTCACATATATAGTATATTCATTTTATGGTTGTCGTTTCCATGTAATAAATATTCATTTTAAACCAATATTAAAATAATATATATGTATAGTTAAAAAAATCAATGTTCTAACATAAAACACATATATTAAAGATCAACACACATATATATAATATCTTTTGAAATGAATACTTATGTATATATATAATTATTATAGTTTATTACTTTCCTTTTCAAAATATCTAGCAGGAAATCAAACAACTTATGCACATATATGTGCAGATAAACAATATTCTTTATAATACATTGTTAACTTACTCCTTTTTTTTCTTTTTCTTTTTTATTAAACCTTTATATATAACAAAATATATGTATAAAATAAAATATTTGTATATATAAAAATCAAAACGTTTCAAACATATATTCAAAAACTGGACCATATAAATAACAATGTATTTAGTTAACGCATAGTATAAAATTCATTTATATAACACTCTTATATATATATATAAATCTTGTATAAGTAAACCTTTATAGCTTCATAACTTATTTACTTTCACATATAACAAGATCTGTACAAAAGAATGCAAATTTTTCTCAAATCCTTTTGAACGTTTATAAGAAAAAATTTAAACAATAAATATACCTTCTTATTTAGGAAAGGAAGTAAGCATGCACTTGTAGGAGAAACGTGAGTGGAGGTTGAGGGTTGTAGGCGGTGGAAAGGGAAGAGGGGCGGAGATAGCTTCAGGCGATGGGTATATACGTCGCGCAAATTTTTTTTTTTTTAATCTGGCGTAGGCCATGGAAAAATTTGGGAGGAGGAAAAGTAAGCAATGGTGGGGAGTGGATCTCGAAAATGAAGAAGGAGCAGGCAACAATGAAATATATGAAGAGAGAGGTAGTGGAAAGCTACAGAGAAAAATATAATATAAAAGGTAATAATAAATGAAAATCAACGTTCATGCGTTGATTCAGCAGAGAAGTTAAAGCAAATAAGAAGAGAATGGATTGATTTAAAGGAAAGGCAATGAATGGTTTAGAAATAAATAAAATGTAAAACGTATACGTTTTAATTTCAAAAAGGAAAGAAATAAATACGGAGATGGCAACAGTCAAAATGCACATTTAGGCTAATAATAGAATATAAAAGTAAGAAACTCAAAAGGATAGGCACAGAGATGTGAAATCAGGGAGACAAGGGAAGCAAGTGATCTTTCAAATTTATAACGTTGGCAATAAATATAGAATAAATGAAAATGAAGAGGGGAAGAAATAAACTATTTATGGGCGATGAAATTATAAAAGGAACCATGATGTGTACAATAATTGAAATGAAAATATACACAAATAAATGAATATGGTACAAATGAAGATGAAGGGGAAAAGAAATAAACTATTTATGGGCGATGAATTTATAAAAGGAACCATGATGTGTACAATAATTGAAATGAAAACGTACACAAATAAATGATTACCAGTGAAGTTAAAAAGGCAATAATAGTGTAAATGTGAATCGTTGCCACCTAAACAAATAAAACGTATACAAATCTTTTACCGGTTATGTGATGGCAACGGTCACCCTTAATTGAGCTGAATAATAAAAGCCAATGCTTTGAACGTATGCCATAAATTAAGTAACAGACACTGATTTCTAAATTTATTAGTAGCTAGGAATAGCAACGTTTGAACGTGAATTGGAAAGCAATTAATACTGTGGTCCAGCCTGTACGTTTCAAATTTTGAAAACGAAGAAAATAGAAATGGAACAGGTTGCAAAAGGAAAGCCACAAATATAAATGGAATAAAACGTTAACAATGAAACGTGCCACATTCAATGGAAAGAAACTGAAATGATAACGTCAAGCACGGGAATTAAGGACAATAAAGTAGAAAGTATGAGAAACGTAAAAGTGAACAAACGAATGAATGCAAGCTACATATATATATATATATAAATGATGTAAAATATTATGTTTCTACCAGAGAGAAGAGAAAATGTTTGAAATGGAATAAATAGGGAAGGAACAAACCCGAAATGAAATAGCAACGGATAGAAAATTAAAGAGCTGCAGCATGAATACGGGGAGTAATAAAGGTATGGTATTGATTGGATTGTAACTGATGTAAAACTTGAATGGACAGGGAAGAAATAAAATTTATGGTAACAGTCGATTCCCTTGATTTCATGCAAATTTATTTTCAACAATTCTTAACTGATTGGAATTTAATAGAATTACATAATAAATAAACTTTCATATAATTAATTGAAAATTTACCATTTGCTATATTTAATTATATGTAATCCAAATAAATTTTTTCTTTAAAATTTTATTATTAATAATTTCTCAAAAATCCAATTCAATACGTTATAAACCAATTAAAAATTGCTAAACTTTTATGGGTCGTTACACTTAAGGACGCGATTGCCGAGTTCAAAGGTTCGGGGTCGGACCTTGGCATTGTATAATCGATCGACTTGACTTCGGTATGCGGCTGCCCTCAAATCAGCCTCTTCAGGCTTCTCATCCAACGAATCCAGAGATTCGGCAAGTAATATAGCTTTTGTCTTCGGATCATAGTATGTCACACGATGAGAAGGCACTTCTAATTCGACTGGAATAATAGCTTCTGAACCATAAGAAAGAGAAAACCGAGTGTGGCAGGTCGCAGACTTGTGGGTTGTTCGGTAAGCCCATAAGGCCATAGGAAGCTCATCGACCCATTTGCCATCGGCCTTTTCCAGTCGTTTCTTCATAATAGACTTTATAACTTTATTAACAGCTTCAACTTGTCCATTCGCTTGAGGGTGTGCAACTACGGAGAATTTCTTCTAAATGTGGAATCGTTGACAGAAATCTTTAAATTCAACACTGTCGAATTGGGTCCCGTTTTCAGTGATGATTGTATATGGGAGACCAAATCGGCATATGATGCTGCGCACTACAAAGTTGAACACCTTCTTTGTTGTGATTGTAGCAAGGGGTTCAGCTTCCGCCCACTTGGTGAAGTAATCTACTGCTACGATGGCATACTTCGCACCACCTTTGGCTAGAGGTAGAGAGCCAATAATGTCAATGCCCCATACTGCAAACGACCACGGACTGACTATTTGATTTATTTCGGTAAGTGGGGCCCTCGGAATTCAAGCGTGCTTCTGGCATTTGTCACACTTTCTGGCGTAATCCGATGCATCGCGATTTACGGTCGGCCAATAATATCCGTACTGAAGCACTTTCTTGGCAAGGGCTTGCCCCCGGTGTGTTCGCCACATTCTCCTTCGTGCACATCATACAATACGCGTTTGATTTCATCATGAGCGATACACCGGAGCAAGGAAACAAAGTACCCTCTTCTATACATGACTTCGTTCTGAATAGTGAACCGTGAAGCTTTTCGAAGAATTTGTCTCTTTTCACTCCTGTGCTCTGGCAGAGTTCCATGCTCGAGATAATTTTTGAACGGAGTCATCCATGACTCCTTATCTCAAACAACCTCAAATATCCAATCTGTCTCCATTCGTTCGATGCTCGGGGAAGCTAATGTCTCCACGGGAACAAGTCCCATTTGTTGTGCCTTACCTGTGTTGGCTAACTTCGCTAATGAATCGGCTTTTTGACTATGCTCTCGGGGTATGCAGCAGATGGCATAATAATCGAACTGATTTAATATTTCCTGAACCCGATCAAGGTAAGCAGCCAATCTTTGGTCCTTGGCCTAGTATTACCCCCGAACTTGACATACGACCAATTGCGAATCATAATAAATTTCCACAACAATGATTTTCAAATCTCTGGCAAGCCTCAATCCGGCAAGTAAGGCTTCATACTCAGCCTCATTGTTGGTCGCGTGAAAATCAAATTTTAAAGCATAGCATATAGATCGCCTTCAGGAGTTTCAAGCACAACACCTGCACCGGAGCAACGGTCATTAGACGCACCATATGTATGCAGTTTCCAGATATACTTGGGGGATTCACTTGTCTCGAGCAGGTCCTCTGGGATGGTAAATTCAGCTATGAAATCTACTAGGACTTGTCCCTGGATGGCTCTCCTTGGAGTGTAAGTAATGTCAAACTGAATTAACTCGATATTCCATTTGAGTAACCTACCAGACATCTCAGGCCGCGTAAGGCCTGTCGTAACGGCTGGTCGGTGTAAACGGTGATAGGATGAGCCTGGAAATACGGATGAAGCTTCCCCGAGGAAATAACAAGACAATAAGCCAACTTCTCTAGCTTCAGATAATTTCTCTCAGCCCCGGTTAGTCGCTTGCTAATATAGTAGACCGGCTTTTGTATTCGGTCTTCCTCCCAAATTAGGGCGCACTAATTGCGTTTTCTGATACCGCCAAGTAAATGTACAATTTCTCGTGATCGATAGGCTTTGACAAAATTGACGGTGTGGAAAGGTGTTGAATTAGTGCTCGGAATGCGCCCTCACATTCCGTAGTCCATTCAAAGTTTCATTTTCCTTTTTGGATCAGATCGAAGAAGGGAATGCATTTGTTAGTAGACTTTAAAATGAACCTGCTCAGTGCGGCTACTTTCCCGTTGAGACTCTGGACTTGCTTTATAGTTCTCGGAGTTTCAAGGTTTCTAATCGCCCAGATCTTTTCGGGATTGGCTTCGATTCCTCGAGCGTTGACGATAAACCCAAGGAATTTCCCTGATGTGACCCCCAAAGTGACATTTCAACGGATTAAGCTTCATTATGTATTCTCGGATAATATTAAACATTGACTCCAGGTCTTTGACGTGGTCAGTGGAGAATCGTGACTTGACTAGCATGTCGTCCATGTATACCTCCATGGTTTTCCCAATCTGATTGGAGAACATTCGATTAACTAATCGTTGATAAGTTGCGCCGGCATTCTTGAGTCCAAAAGGCATAACCTTGTAGCAATAAAGTACCATATTGGTTACGAAGCTGGTATGCTCCTGGTCGGGTAAGTGCATCGGTATTTGATTGTAGCCGGAATACGCATCCATGAAGGATAAGAGTTCATGTCCGGCCGTTGAATCTACGAGTTGATCAATTCGAGGAAGTGGGTTGATCACTTCGAGGAAGTGGAAAACTGTCGTTAGGGCAGGCTTTATTCAAATCAGAGTAATCGATGCACGTTCACCATTTCCCATTTGGCTTTCGGACCTGTACAGGATTTGACACCCATTCCGGATATAATGCATCTCGAATAAATCCATTCAATTTAAGCTTGTCTACTTCTTCCTTAAAGGCGGCAGATCTCTCTGGATCCATACCACGCCTTTTTGGTTTGACTGGGACGTGTCGCGGGTCAATATTCAATGCGTGGTTCGCGATGTCCGACGAGATCCCATACATGTCAGAATGCGTCTAGGCAAACACGTCAAGGTTTTCCCGGAGAAATTCAACTAATTCCTATTGCATTTGTTGGCTTAACTGAGATCCAATCTTTATCATTCTAGAATCATCGCTATCATCGATCGGGACATCGATCGTCAGTTCAGCTAGAGAAGCTTGACTGCCTTTACTTTCATCTTCACTTTTGGTGTCTCTCGGGTCAAGATCTCTTTGGAATTAGTTGGGGTGCCCAGGCCTAGGCCCAGGCGTCAATTGTCAATTATCAACAAAACAGACATAGAGAGATTCCTCTACGCCCTTCCCTTTCTCTTTTCGCTGCGCCTTGCGCAGCTCAACAACATAATAGGCTCGTCCAGCAGCCTGATCTCCTTGAACGACTCCAACTCCATGATCGGTGGGGAACTTTAGAGTCAAACACCATGAGGCAATAGCATCCCTGAACTCAGCTAGGGCCGGTCGGCCCAAGAAAGCATTATATGGCGAGTCTATATCCAAAACAACAAACTGCAGTATCCGGACTCTCCGGCGTTCTCCAATACCTAACTCCACTGGCAATTCCACCACTCTAGTGGGTATAGTTACACTCCCATTGAAACAATGGATACGGTACTGACAAGGTTTCAAATCTTTAGTCTCCATTTTCATCTGGTCATACGCTCGCTTGAACAATATATTCACAGAACTTCCACTGTCTACCAAGATCCTCTTCCTCCAAGCAGGACCTACTTGAGCTGATATGACAAGTGGATCGATAGTTGGGGCTTCGATCCTATCGGGATCTCTATCTCGAAAGACGATGTCGTCAGTCATCATCATCTGTTGCTTGGCCGGATCCTCCTCTTCCAAACTGCTACAATACTCGAACCTCACATGCTTGATAGAACTGGCATACGACTCCATTTCCTTCCAGCTTCGGTCTGCTGGATGAGGACCTCCACTAATGGTATTTATCACCAACCTCCTGCCAGTACGAGCGAGTTCCCCCTGTCTTGCCTGATTCGGTGTATGGTTCTGATTCGATGGGCCCGCACCTCCAAATTGCGGCGCCCGCACAAACTGTTCCAACTTCCTTTCACGTATCAACTTTTTAATGAGATCCTGCAAATGACGGCACTCATTTGTGTTATGGCCTTAGCTTTCATGGAATCTATAAAAATTTCCTGTCTGAATCTGTTTCTCCGATGACTGTTTCGGAGCAGGCTTCTTATACTGAATAGTATTGCAGGTTTGTAGATACACATTTTCCAGTGATGTATTCAGAGGAGTATAATTATCAAACATAGGAGCTCTACGTCGCGGACTACGGTTCTAGTCCCGTTTTCTATTTTGGTTACCATTGCCTTTCTGCTGATTTTGTTTATTCTGAATGTTCAATTGCACTTTTCTGGATCTCTCCCTGGATTGTTTAACAGCAATATTACTCTGAATTCCTTCCATACTAAGCCCCGCATCATCCTTCTTCCTAGACTGTTTCGCATCCTCCCTTCTCAAGAATTAGGCTGCCTTGGAATAGAAACGGTCCAATGATGCAGGGGGTTTTCCGGCCAACCAGTTGTCGAACTCAGAATCGGGATCAATCCCTTTAGTCAATGCCATTAGAATGGAGTTATCATTAGGGTTGCTGATCTCAACGCATGCAACATGAAATCTCTCTAAATAACGTCTGAGTGTCTCTCCAGAAGCTTGAGTGACATTGGATAAAGTATTAACATCCTTCGGTCTTGCGACATGCATGTGAAATTGCTCAATAAACTTTGTTACCAATTGATCAAAACAAGAGATAGATCGAGGTGGTAAACGGGTAAACCACATAGTTGATATGCCCCCTAGTGAGATCGGGAAGCTTCGACACTTAACTGCATCATCAGCTCGTGCAGCATTCATCAACCATTCATACTTCAGGATATGTTGATTAGGATCAGAGCTCCCTTCGTAAATGGGTAAAGTTGGCATCCTGAATCGTCGAGGGGGTTCAGCATAAAGTATCTCATCAGTAAAGGGGTACGACACCGGGAGATTCCCCATTCATCATTGCTAAGACCTTGACTCTCACGGATCATTTGATGGATCATCGTCGGAATGTCGGGCATCTGGACATTTTGAGCATGTTGGGCCAAGGTGTGGTCGGGTTCCACAATGCAAGGAGGGGCCGGTCGCTGTCGACGGTCCATGTCTCGCCTCCTTGGTTCTACGTCTTCGGGGACGTAAGGTTCGGGAGTGTGGTTACGTTGGCGGTGGGTCGGATCCATTCGGTTCCGAGCGTTAACTCCCAAATCAGTAGCTGTGGCGGTACGGTTATCAGCAATAAGGTATGGGGTAGTGCCTCCTCGAGAGGAGGGTCCAGTCTGATGGCTGGTTGATGGGCCAACTCTCGGTTGCCGAAGACTTAACGTATGATGATGCCTAGTGGCCTGTGTGTAACTTCCGTCCAGTCGTGAGCGTGTGGATCTATGATGGTAATCAGAAGAGGCTGAACTCTCAATGGATGAATAGGAAGCCTGATCCCTTCTGAATCTCCTTCGTCTTTGACGGTTTAGCTGGTTGGTCAATTCCGCATTAGCACGGAGCTGTTGAGTGGGCTGCTGGCACCTCTGAGTCAGTTCTTGCATTAGCATCTGGAATTCTTCCCTGGTAACAGGGCCTTGCGGATCTGATGGTCCGGAAGCATTCTGATTAGTCGAAGGCAGTTGTACGGTATTCTGTCTATCCTGTTCTTCTGGATCTGTAGGTGTAGAAGTAGTCCTTGTGTTGACCAAGATGAGTAGTGAAGCTCTTTCCCAGATTTGATGCAAATCTGAATAGGATGGAAGAACTTTAATCTTTGAGATCTGGATCTTCTTCTTAGATTTGTGCAATCTGATATCGATAGTAGATCCAGCGAGTAAGAGAAAAAACCGTGTTCTCTAAGTGAAAGCACCAAAGTGTTTGTACCAAAATTGGGCACAACACTCTTCGGAAGGGTTTGAAGAGATAAAATGAAGAAATAAATGTAAAAAGAGGATTATATAACAAACACTTCACACAATAATCAGAAAAACAGCAAAAGAACGCAGAGATTTAGAGTGGTTCGGCGTGTTGCCTACATCCACTATGAAATGATTGATCTTTATTAACTTTTTCTTGCTAGTTACAACTGATTACAATAGTAAATCTCGAGTACAATAGCGAAATTCGAGTACAACGGTGAATTCGGCAGATTCTGGACGTCAATGAGCCAAAAGATCCCTTTTCTGTAGGCTCAAGGATGCTATTTATAGGCGTAGGCTGCAAATATCTCGCTCAGATCTCGGGAGACCTCTTTTGGCACATGGGTGGGCCCACACGATCGATCCTACATAATTTGCACTCGACCGAGGTTTTTTAGGTTGTACGTAAGCTCCTGTGAAAATTTGGTGGCATTTGGACCTGTAGATTGTGAGTTATGATCGATGCAAACTTGTGTTCTCCATAAGCTGTCGAATTCGTATCGATACCCTTCGTATCGATCTATTCGTATCGGTCTGAGCATGTGCCTGCGAGTTGACGTGGCGCTAGTTTCTAGGATCGATCCACATTTCATGCCGAATTGACCGAGTATTTCCAAGGTTTTCGCCTCGTTCTTATCGATCTTAATTGTTCTGTTCGTATCGATCGGTCGCATTGCTCTGTTCGTATCGATCGGTTGCGTTGCCTTATTCGTATCGATCGATTGCATTGTACTTTGTGACAATGGGAAGTGTTGATTTCGTATCGATTTGTGGTTGATCGATACGAAGCATGTTGAAACTTAATCGATACGAACTAGACACTCGCGTTGCAGTTGATGGATACGAAGTAGGCATTAGCTGACCGGTTCGAAGTGTGGCTGTCTGTTGATGGATACGAAGAAGACCATCTTCGATGGATACAACAAGACGGTTTCATGGCGATGGACTCGAAATCATAGATATGTGATGGATACGAAATCGACCGATGCGAAATGATGGATGTGGCCTGATCGATACGAAATGATGGGTACGAACGAAATGGTTTCCTTGACTTGTATTGATCATATCTTGAGCATACGAACTCGGATTGACTTGAAATTTGGAACGTTAGTTTGCATAGCTTTGCTTATCGTGTCATGTCAATTGTAGCTCGATCCAGACTCGGACAAAATTCGTCGATTTCCGTAGTGAGCCTGCATATAACCGATCTTCGAGACGGGCTGTCCTCGGTTTCCAGTTAAGTTCTTGGTATCACGCCCTTGCCAAAAAGCGGGATAACATAAAAAAAGTAAATAAGAAGGGGTCTAAGAAGCCATTAAAAAGATATTTTATTTATCTTTGATTTTGTGGCTACAACACGCATAAAAAAGAAGAAGATGGTTACATGAAACATAAGGGGTATTTATACATGCTTAAAACTCTAATTCATTTTTAGGGTACTACCAAAATTGTCCTTGAGAGAGTGTAACCTCCTAATAATTATTAGGGAATTAATTAATCCCCACTAATATGCATTTAAGTCTCCATTAGCATGTGCATGTGATTTTAATTATGGATCATTAGTTACTAGGCATGTGGGCTCCTCCATGTTGCATGAATTCTTTTATTTTCTACATTCTCTTGGCCTTGAACATTTGGGCATGCATATATCTATGAAGCTCCTTCCAATTTGCACTCAATTTCCTACAAATTAAAATAAAAATGTGCAAATAAATTTTCTCAAAATTAATTCATACACAAAATTATCATTCTGCTCCCAAATGAAGATGAATAAATGATGATTTGAAAACAATTTAAAATTTGGTTTAAACATGTAAAATACTCTAATATGCTCATTTGTTTGAATAAAAGAAGATTAAATATGGGAGTAAAAAGAAACACTTTTATGTGCACATCAAGTATCATGGAAGCGACAATACTTTCCAGTGCGTCTTTTCTCTTCAATTTCCTCCTTCGAGGGTAGCTTCTTCTAACGCTTTGTAACTTGCATAGCAAGGTAAATGTTCTCAACGGAATCCATCAATTCTATATAATCTTCAGGGCAAGTGAACCTTGAACACTTCTTGGTGTCTTGCTTTTTGCCACTAGCATTCTGATTCTTTCTTCTGTTGTTATTTTTACCAACATTCACCGTGACATTTCTAGAGCTATCGCCACTTTTTTTAAACTACATTGATTTGAATCACACTACTTGGCCCTTCCTGACCACCAATAGCCAATCCTACCTCCAAATTTGCCGCTTCCAAGCGCAAACACTAAGATAATTAACGATATTGTTCTTTAACAGTAGGTGGTTCCTTTCTTTTGAGCCATCTACCATAGTCAATATATGGATGAACCCATTCATTAACACCATCAGAAAAACTCCTCTTTGAGGGTGCTTACCATTATTACCGCAGTATTGAATCTCCTTAAAAAAAATTCAAGATCACTCCAGACCTTTGAGCTCAATAGATAACAACATAGCATCCTTTAGCTTAACTGTATGAACTTGGAACTTTTCCATGAATCTCTTTGACAATTGATCAAATGACGGTATGGACCTAGGTTAGACCCAAGTGAACCATATCTTTGTTATACTCTTAAGGAATATGGAAAAACACATGCACCTAATATCATCCATTACATGTCACTGTCCATGTACCATCCATACTTCAACTGACGTTGTCTAGGATCAATCATGGTGCTATAGCTTGGCATGGTTGGCACCACCAACTTCTTCAGATAGCTTTCTTACAATAGTGAATGGGGTCCTACTTACCGATAAACCCTACTGAACATTACACCCCTACTCATTCTGACTCATCGATACTTTAATCATATCGATGATGTGCTCTTCACTGCCTTAGCCTGCTAGACGACGATCATTATGAACATCTATCATTATTTGGCCCAACAAATGGTCTCGGTTAGTTGCATGATGTTTAGGTTCCTCTATCCCTAGAGAAACCATTCGCCTCGGCTTTCTATGGCGCCTTGTGAAAGTCTATAGGATCTTTATGTACTACAACTTATATATAGGTGTATACTACTAATTATACCAAGTAGAGAATAATAACTGAATATAAAGACGGTAAATAATAAAAGCGAGCACACCAGATATTTTATACTGGTTCGGACCTCCCATCCTACGTCCATTCCTGAAGCTCCTCTTCGGTGTTTCTTTTAACCAAATAACTCTCGCTTTTCCCGGAGGAATAGGCTAATACAAAAATGTTTCACTAACAATCTGTAACGACCCAGAATTTGACCACTTTAAAATATACTATTTAAAGTGATTTTAAATATGAATTAAGTAAGGTTATATGATTCAAACAAAATTAGATAGGGTCTGGGAAGAGAAGTATACACAAAAATAGTAACATTGGCCTATATCGACCAAAGTGACAAAATGCCGATTTTAGAAAAGTAAGTTTGGTTAAATAAATTATTTTAATTAATTTATGAGTGTTTATATTTTTAAATAATATTATACAAATTTATTTTTAAATTTGGTTTACATAAATAAATGGTTTAACCAAAACGTCAAAATGAAACCGTAAAACATTTTGTCGAAAATCAACGTTTTGTCGATTAAAAGTTGTCGGAACGTTGTCGCACCTTTATTTTGTTATATAGGAACATATATTCAAATAGTGTAAGTATTAATTAATTCACTAATCAAGTTTACTTTTACTAAACATACTTAGAAAATTCTAGAATATAATTAACAAAAAGTAAGCATAAAAAGACAAAAAAAGTACAAAAGTCAAAAAGTAAAACATCAAATCAAAGAAACATAATTTTTTTTTTACTTAATATCTAAGTGAAAATGGCATAAAGTAATGATTTGAAATGTGATGTTAAGTGTTGAAAAAAAATATATTATTTTATAAGTAAGTAAGGGTATGTTGGTCTTTTTACAAAATATTATTTTAATTTAAAAACTTTTCTATAAATAAGACCACCATTCTTCCACTTTCTTTACACATTTCTACCTTCTTCTTCTTCCTCCTTGAAGCTCTCTTTAATGGCTTCTTCTTCTTCTTCCATTTCCTTACTAACTTTTTCAAAACCATATCAAATCAACTCCAAACACCACCAAACTTTGCCAAAGACCTTAGAATACCATTAGAACATGGTTTAGCATCTAAGAAGTAAAGAAATGATGGAGGAAGAGGTAGAATAGGGCATGGCCGAACCTATCAAGAAGAGGGAGCAAGTTCGTGAAGCTTCTAAGTGAGAAAAAGAGAAGGAAGTGCTGCCGGAATTAAAAGGAAAGTCTACGAAAAAGATTTGGTATAGTTAAGAATATGTAGTGAAGTGTTGTTGCATATGAATGTTGGTAGGAAGTTAATCTTTTGGTAAAAGGTGAGAAATTCTCATCGCTTTTGGATGTATATTTTAGTTATGATAAAACAATCACATTTACACACTTATAACATATGAATGTTTATTTGATTGTTAATATGGATGATTTGACAGTTAGTTAATTAATTTAATTGTGATAATATGTCCCGTTACGATATTTATAGTAAATGTTGGATTTTAAATCATATGTTATGTGATTGGTTGAATGGATGTTATGTTAGTGATAAATATGAATATTGGATATGTTCATTTTGATTTAAATAATCACTTTGTTTATAAGACCATATTTTAGTGATATGAGATATTTTGGAAAAATAAGTCTCTTTTCATTTAGAAGTGAAATTAAAGTTAAAATAAAAGAGAATTTGAAATTGGAAGTGAAACGGATTTGAGAAGGTTAGTTAAATAGAAATTAAAATTGAGATGAATAGTGAAATTGAAATTAAAATCGATTTTGAAAAATTGAAGTTGAGATTAAGGTTGAATTAAAGTTTAAATTGAAATTAGATTTGAAATCTAAGTTTTAAATGTGTTTAATTTGAAGTTAGAATTGAAATTGAATTGAAATTGGAATTTAAAATTTAATATTAAATTAATAGGAATATAATAATATTATAATATGGTAATAGTGAAAATACATTTTAAATACTTTAAAAAGTGAAAATATTGACTTAAAATGATTAGTAATGATTTTATAAGTGTTAAAATCCAATTTTGAATATATTATTTCAAATGTTGAAAAAAAAGTTAAAACTTGGTGCGTCGCGCAACGGTAGTTCGCGATTTCGCGCCGAAAAGTTCAAATGAATATGTAGAGTGGAATATAGCTCGGAATTCTTCGAAACAAGAAAATTACGGACTATTATATCCATATCTTCTAAAAAAAGAAACAAAATCAAAGTTTCATTAAGTGGATTTTGAATTAAGTCCAAATCAATTTTCTAGAAAAAATCGCGCTAGTGCAATTAAGTGATCATAACAGGAAATCTGTTTAATGTATGTTTTTAATTATGGAAAAATATGAAATAAACTTGATAAATCTATTTAAATGATTTGAAAGAGATTTGAGTTGAAAAATATGAGTTATCAAATGTTTAAAAGTTGATTTAATCAAATAAGCTTATGTAGCACTTTCTACAGCACTCTTATGCTATTAATTGTATAACTTTTGGAATATGAGCTTAAATATAACGATTTTTCCTAGAATCAATTGGGAATGTTTTTTAAAAGGGATGCTAAGTATTTGAAAGATAATTTGGAGTATTTTTAAGGAATTCCAAAATAAAATTGATATCTGAGTATGCGGAAACGACTAGTACATTTGTCCCGCCTGTGAGATCTGGGAAGATAAAACAAGGCGTTTAACTAAGGTTAGGTATGGAGCAACCAGTGCCCTGAACTTACCTGGCCTATGTTTTCTTTTCTTAGGCGAGGGCTGGAACAGATCGAAAGGAAAGCCCGGATGCTCTTGAATAAAAAGATTCTGTTAAGTTTTCCAAAATAAAAGAAGAGTGGTATTATCCAAAATTTAAGCAATCTCCAAAATGAATGATTTCTATTTACTCAAAAATGTTTGCTAAGATTTATTTTAGCGTTTATCGTAAACAACGTCTTAAATAACATTGTTTTGACCCGCCTAAAAGTTAAGGAATTTGGATCAAAGAGTTAAGTATTGAAATTCGAGATATTTTCCAAAGCAAAAGAATGAATTACTTAGAATTATTCTAAGTCAAAAGAAAGAGATTTCGAAATCATACGAAAAGAATTAAAGTGAAAAGAGACTTAATAAATCACGTATACTCATATTCACTTTTTTATTATCGAAAATTGGATTTCGAAGGAACTATGGTCGGATTTGGGTGATTCCTATCCGAAAACCACTTCGAACCAATGTATATGTTCAAACGTGAAGACTTGTTGAAGATGAAGATTAGTGAAGACCGTGGATCTTCATAGCATGAGGACTGCTTGCTGATTTGCTCGGGGTCGCACCCATTACAGAGTTATATATAGCAGTGGTCTCCTCATTGTGGAGATTTTTTTTCGGATTGCAAGGACTACTCGCTACTAGTGGTAGTAGGAGAGTGCCTTCGGTTTGTCCTGTTCCTGGACAACTTGTATGGACGTTTGTCTGACATTGCATTTCTAAAGATTATGTACATTGGTTTTTACAAACGTACATCAGTGGTGGCGGAGTAGGAAACTTCTCTTAGCTTAACACCCTCCTTGAGACATACGAGCTAAAGGGTTGTATTTTTGTGGAAGGCAATTAGTAGTCAACGTAAATGGAAAATTTGGCATTCAGAGATGTGATATGTGCTATGTGAAAAGGTAATCGTTGCCTTAAGTCTCATCAAACCGGAAATGACCGAAATAGGATTAGATGCGGGAAGGCTAAGTGGGTCATTCCCAAGTAGGGTATGGTCATCCCCTTCTAGATTTATTTCTTTCCGCTATAACGTTCGGGATGTAAATTAATGTGGTGTATGGAAACGAGCGCTCGGTTAAAGGTCGGTAATGACTAGAGGATGACATATTCGGTACTATCTAGTTACAGAGGTAGGTCGGTCTTGTGTTGGTAGAGGTTCCTTTGTGATGTTCCTCGGGGCATCCATCTAGAGGTGTACCCATTTCGGAAGGTAGATCCTTCACCTGGTCATTTGTATGGAAATCCATTCTCCAATAAGAACATGAAGTTTTGTTTGTATTGGCGTAATGAATAGCCTCGAAATGCTATATGGGTGACCATTTCGGATAAGATTAATAAGTTTATTTGCAAAGGTTTTCAAAGAGATGTCATTAAAAATAATATCAAATGTTTTGATATAAAAGTGTTTAAGTTATCATAAGGTAAAAACCCATCCGTGTTTATGTATGGGTGTGGTCTTATGAGATACTCTTTTTTCAAAGGATTTTATCCAATGGCTAATATATGACACCGTCATTTAATATTGAGTTTTTTCACGCTGGTTTATCAAGCCTGATCCAGGTATTTTCAATACTCGGGTCAGATCCGAGTACTTTCAGGTTTAGTCGAAGACGATTGGAGTTTTCCAGAGGAGAGCTGGAGATATTCATCTACGTATGGACGTATTCTATTATCCGCTGTACTTAGTTTGTTTTAGTTGATGTTTGTCAGCAATTGTAAGGACAGATGTTTATAACTGTCCAAGCTGAATTTAGGTTAGACTCTGATATATGTATTTAAAAGTTTTCCGCTGTAAAGATATTGGTTCAATATTATATGTTATTCCGTTCGTGTGAGATTCTGTTCTGTCTATTTTTTCTTTATTACCCTTCATGTTTCGTATTTTCATTCAATTTGAGTTGGACATGTGTGGTTTATTATCGATTCAAATGGTATGGAAAAACAGGTCGTGACATTTGGTATCAGAGATTGTAACGACCCGTAAATTTCAACCGTTTTAATAACGTAATTAGTTGAAATTTTGCGAAATTTTAAACGATAAAATTTCGAAATAAAAATTTTATATTTGGAATACGTCTAGTTAAACATAGCAACTGGTAAATTTTCGTCCGAAAATATGAAAGTTGATTTCGCGCGTAAATTCACTTCAATTTAATCAGTTAAAAAGTAATGAAAAAAAAATGTTTCCGAAACCTAAATATTTTTACATAGAAAAATTCTAAACCATCTTCTGAGCAAGATGTCAGTTCGTCATTTTTTCAAATTCGGACATCTATTGCTCCGTCGTTCTTATTTTCTACAAAATAGCAGCATTTTCGGTACCGATATCGACTTTTGATCAGATGATCGTACCACTGATATCTGTATACCGTTTTGATCGTCTCGTCGTGTTGATCTCCACAGTATATTCGATTATGTGTTCCGGAGTCCGGAAACAACGAAATCCGCGAAACGATTATCAGTACCGGTTTCAATTTGAAGCTTTTATATTCAGTGTCCATTCACTTGTCAAACTGGTGAATTTATATAGCGTTCCCAGTTGTTTGATATTCCCAGTAATTTAATAAATGACATTTGATTGCTCTAAGTTTTAAATTTTCTTTTCGAAAACCAAACGTACATAGTGCATTTATGATAACA
Organism: Allium fistulosum; assembly: GCA_030737815.1. Classification (NCBI taxonomy): domain Eukaryota; kingdom Viridiplantae; phylum Streptophyta; class Magnoliopsida; order Asparagales; family Amaryllidaceae; genus Allium; species Allium fistulosum. The sequence continues at coordinate 212,034,761 of CM060907.1, forward strand.
GCTCATCACGTCCATTCCTAATACTAGTTACTATTCCACTGGCTCTTGATTTTCCTTGGTTCGTTCATTTATTTGATTTACAGAAGTAATATAAAATAATGAGATGATCAAATATAACAGTCTCCTTTAGTCCTTTCATTCTTCATCTTCCTCCATTCGTATTTTTGTTTCTCGTGCTCAAACATCTTGCTATCATCTCCGCCCACGTCTGGACCACCGCTCACAACCGCTCTCCACCAAAGCCCATCATTCGTACGCCTCGTCTTCACCAACGCTCCTCAACATGTCCACGCCTCCGCCTGCCTGCTGCACAGCCCACCACCTTCACTGAAGAAGCCATCAACAGCAGCCTATCACCCTCAACTGCCGCACCTCCTTTTCTCCACGCAGCAAGCACTAACCCATCTCCGGCCGCCTTCTTCCTCCACTCTTCCCATTCCGATCCCCTCTCCATTCAAACCCGAAACATGACCCAAGCTTCCCTCCGACGCCTTGCAACTGAACCCTCCACCTCAAGTCCACTGCTGCCCTGCTTGTTCCTCCGCCCGCATCCACCACCATGGCCCAAACCGAGCTCCTCCCTCGGCCTCATCAACCATCTCCACCAGCCTTGCTCGCCTCATCTCCTTTCCACTTCTTCTTCCCGCTGTCACCCAGCCTGCCCTTCTACTTGCCTCGAACACCATTTCCTCCGGCCCTCCCCTCTTCGACCACGCCTATAGCACCAAGCATAGCCGAGCTCCTCTTTTGCAATATCATGTATGTTTTATACAACATTTTTCTATATCTTATTTTATTGTATTATATTTATTAAACTATATCATATTTTAGTTTCGGCCACTACTGATATCAGTTATATACTAGGTATCGTATTATATAAATATGTGTATATGTTAGTAGAGTTTTTGAAAAGTAATATATATTATAGGTCTAAATATACTTATATCATATAGTTGTTCAATCCATCTAAAGCTTTTACTGCATATTTTAAATATAATATGTACAATACTATATATGATACGGTTGATAGTAATATAATAGTTTTTAAAGGATTTATGTTAAAATTCGTATGAACTAGAAAGTTGTTCTACTATGTAGGCTATATTTGTTATACAGTCGGTATGTATTGGGTTCAGCTATATATATATCAATGTTAGATTTCAGTTTTATATACGTATGTTATATATATAAGATACTTAGTATATTTCGGTGTTATGATATTCAATCCATGTAAGTTTAAGAATTAATTGATTATATAATTGGTTATAAATTAAGGCTGCATCTGAGTTGTGCATTCACTGGTATGTTAAGAGTGCATGTTACCTTGTTTGATTAAGAAAGCAAGTTATTTTATAAAGAGTATATATATATAGTTTATATAAGATTTTGTTTTGTTATATATATACATGTAATATGTTGTATATCTATATAAGTAATATTATTGTATGTAAAGGTATACGTTTGATTTTTAATAAAATGTAACGTGTAAGTATGTAAAAAAAAAGAAATAAATGTATATAAAATTGAGTAATTGTTTAAGGAAATATTTTAATATAATATATCTTTCATTTCCATGACATCAACTAATTCTGATGAGCTCTCATCGATTTTTCATTTATCAGCTTTGTCCGTCGTGCCCAATTGCTTCACTGAATCGTGTCCGTCTAGCGGTGTTTTGGAATTCGTGTTCGGATCCACAATTCACTTCCATTTCCGTTCATCTCTCTAGCCTCGAAAGGTGAGCACTCACTCACGATTAACGTTCTTTTATTTATTAAATTTGATTTCAATTGAAACGACAATTGAAATATGCTGCTGTTAGATAAATACACTGTTATATATGTTATTGCCTGTATCAGTTCACCTATGACATTTGACACCATTATCTGTTAATTATTTATGTGATGATAATGTAGTTTGGCTGATAATTGATTGATTGTTGATGTTTAATTAGACGTTAATTGTAAATGTTATAGTGATAAATAGTATGCAATTGAATTTGATATAAGATAGTTAACAATTTGAAAACTGATTTATATGTTAAATTTGATTAGTTGAATATGACCCCTTTAATTGTTAAATTAATTGACATGTAGAATAGTGATAATTACACTTTGAACCATCGACGTATGTTGGATTAATTGTTGTAGTATAAAATTGTAATTGAATGACAAGTGTAAAACCGTATAAATAATTAGTGGAATAATCTTTAATCTACATGAAATGATAGTGTAGATTCTAGAAATAATTATATTAATTCGTACAAATAACAATGCGAATTAATACGGGTATTTCGGGATTATTTGAATTGATTATTGGATTTATATTGATTGTTGTTATGGTTTGTTTATTTACTTTGACACCATCCCAGTTATCACACTGCAAGTTCCCTTTACTATGCTTTGATTTGAATTGAATTGGAATCGGGTTGAAATGATAAATACCCAAATTGAACTTTGACCTAGGATATAGAGAATTAAATAAAACCCGATTGGTCAATAATTTGATTTAAAATAAAACGAAGATTTTATTTGAATAAATAATATGGTTTTGAAATGAGGTTGGAATTTAAATTTTATGAAAGGAAAATGTTAATATTAAATAATCTGAAACAAAATATTAACAATGTAATTGATGAAAGAATATTGTTTAATTTGAGAAATGATTGAATTAAATTTTGAAATGATTTAATAATTAAGTTTGAAATTGAATTAAGTTTGAAATTGAATTAAGTTTGAAATTATTAAACTTTGAAATGATTTAAGAATTAAGTTGAAATCATAATTAAGTTTGAAATTGAATTAAGTTTGAAATTATTAAACTTTGAAATGATTTAAGAATTAAGTTGAAATTATAATTAAGTTTGAAATTATTAAACTTTGAAATTGTTTAATAATTAAGTTTTGAATTATTTAATAATTAAATAAGATTGAATTATTTAATGATTAAATTAAATTGAATTTTTAATAAGTGAATTTTACTTCGTAAATAATTGAAATTGAGTTTTCTTGATTGAGTAAGTTTTTGGAAAATTATTTGAGTAAGTAAATAAGTGAAATTGAATTTCTTTAACAAGAAATGAAAATGTGATATTTTTGGAATTAATGTAAGACTTGTAATTGAAAGAAATGATTTGACGAATTTAATTTAATTCAAAATTGTAGGTTTTGTTTTAATGAAGTTGAACTTAAGAAAATGATTTAATGATTTGGAAATTTAATAGAAATTGTTTTGAATGATAAAGTAACTTAACGAATATTGAATGAAATCGATAAATGAGTTTAAATTGATTTGAATGTTAAATAAAATTTATTTAAATGATTTTGGAATGAAACTTATTTACGAACTTGAATCAATATTTGAATTGATTTAAATCGAAATTGAAATTGAATTATAAGATTTTGAAATGGTAAATTGAAGTTTTGAAACGTAAATTTTGGAAATTGGTTTTTGAAAGATAAATGAAATGTTGGTTTACGAATTGAAATTGAAATTGATTTGGTTTTTGAAATGTATAACCGACCAATCGGTGTAATAATTACGAAAGTTATTAAAGAGACCGGGATTGGCAATGGATATACTCTCTATCTGAACCGAAACCACTTTAATAACTATACGCGGAGTGATGATCCAGAATGAAGTGGTTGGAATGATGTACGTGATGACTGAAGAAAGAGAACGATGATGGATAGCCTTGACACTTGTGTCAAATTGGAAATGACTAAAACAGGAGCTGTGCCGGGCCAATGGAGGATTAGCTACCTCAAGTGGACACACTTCTTCGAACTACTTATACTTGTTGTCGATTGGTGCACCCTTGATTTTGGGAGTGTTGTTTCACGGTGTTGCGGGCGCTGCGGCGTTGCGATCTCACCAGTCCGGATCAGGCGAACGGTAGTATCACTACCTTGGGTATTGCCTCATGTGCCTTGTCATACTTGTATTCCATTTATGCGCGACCACTACGATTTTGATTTGTACCTTTAGTATATGGATTGCCTTCTGGTGACTTCCGGTTTTGGGGAAACTACGGTCTTGTATATCCTTTTGGGAATAAAAATGTGTTAAGGGTGGAATGGGCCATGACTTAACGCTATTTTGATATCTTCTTATATTACTGATAGACATTATCTACTTAGCGTATATTACTACCTAGTAGATAGTTTAATGGATCCTTAAAGGATGGTTATTCCAAACATCCTTTGAGTTACTTGTATTTCAATTGCTATTTCACTTGAGTTGGATTTATTAATATAAGAATGTTAATCCTGACTCGAGTGTTTTGTATTTTGCTTTACGCTCGGGTCAGACTGAGTGTACCAGTACTCGAGACTCACCTTTGGAGTTGGAGCTTTGCTTGAGGATCCAGCCATCTATTCTGCTTTCAGTATTCGATGATTCCAGTGATGTATTCTGATTTGTATCTGATGTATTGTGTTACTCTTCCGCTATATCTGGTTTAACTCTGATGTATCGTATTTCTCTTCTGTTGCAAACTCTGATGTATCTTATACATTTATATAGTAGCCTCATGAACTACTATCTCTTTTATTTCCGCTGCAATTTATTACTCTGTGTCTGTGATCTGTGATTATTTATTTACTATATATGTTCAGTTTTGCCAAATTTAAATTAACAACGCGGTATTTTGAGCAATTCAACTCCGGCATGAGTGTCTACCTATACACTTATAATGGATGCGAATGGTCCAAAATGGCGGGTCGTTACAGTTGGTATCAGAACTTTGGTAGCTCTAGGCAAAACTTAACATATAGGGTAAATGTATTTACAGAATCACTCTCATTCGAGTTTCAAACTCTTCCCTTGACTCAATTCCTTTGAATTTTGGAACGTTCCCTACGGTTCCAAATTTCATTCATGTCCTTCACTATTCGTCTTCTTTCAATTCTGGAGCACCCATAACTCCATTTTGAATGATATCTATAATAGATCGGCGGTCCCGCCAATCTTCGAATGATTCGTAAAGGAGCAGAACTCCTTTATAATAAGCATCGATCTACCAGAGATTTCTGTATCCTCGGTTTACAATGCTATCTATTCCCTGTTATACCTGAATTCCATCTCTTGAGATCGAGTGTTGATTTACCTCGGAATTCAGCATCGATCTTATTTTTGAAGTTACGGACGACCCGGTTAAGGTTGCCCGTGAATTAAATAAACTCATCCATCTCCCGATTATGGTAATTGAATTGTCTTATCTTCTGTTTCAAACCTATCTTCGAATCGAAATTCTCTTTGATTTGAGTCTATCAAATTTGAATCTCTATCTTTGCTTTGAAATCTATTCTTATATGGTCGAGCGAGGAAGTGTATTTGAAAATTATATTAAAAATGGTTTACATATTGTGTTGTTTGAGTTGTTGATGTGATTTGGGTTTCCGATCGATTCGTCTGATCAGCGCTATCGATAGGATTTCCAAAACACTTGAACATAACAAACTGACACAATGTTGTTTTCAAATTTGGTAAACAAAATATTTTTGGATGATTATATTATATATAAATATAAATTTTATGAAATTAAATTGTTAATGAATTTATTGTCAAAAATGATAATATTTGATTTTCATTTATTGTTTTGTAAACCATTGACTATTGCATAATATAAATAAATGAATTTGTAAACTTGGTTATAAATTGATTTGGAATTTGAAATGAATTTAATTTAGAAATTTGAGAATTTAGTTTCCGGTGATTTCGAACTTTGGTTTTAAAATTTTAAAGTATATATTATTGAAGGTATTTTCAAATAGAAACCGTTTTCAAAGAATTTTAAAATGTTGAAATCAGTGCTCTTCTCTTTGTCGCTGGAAAATAATTTCGGTGATGGCGGCCGCATCATCGACATTCATTTTCGAGTTTCGAAGTGGAGAAACCATTCTGTAGCTTTGCTACGATTTTGTTGGAAAAATATTTTAATTTGAATTTCTTAAGTATGACTTGATATATATATATATATATGGGTATTTTATTTTAAATTTAATTTGATTTAATATATATAGTATATACATAATTATCTCTAAAGGGTTTGAAATTAAATGGAAATTTAATTCTTAAAATTATGTTAAAGGATGTTTTCAATTATAAAATAAAGCTAAATTTTGGATAAATATTTAAACTTGAAATAATTGAATTTGAAAATTTTTATTTGTATAGTACTAAATTTCATTTCAATATAACTTACCTAAATTATTCAGAAGTTAAAATGTAATTGGATAATATACAATATAAAATGATTTTATAAATAAAATTTGAGTGTTTATAATAAATATTATACACTTAGATTTTAATTATAAATAAAAATGCTAATAAAGATGATAGAATAATAAGTTAATTGAATGAGATGAATATAATAAATTTTGTCCTGAAAGAATTAACAAAATGAAATTAGAACAACTTATGGAAGTACCTTAAATTTAAACCAATTATTGAATATAAATTAATTTAAATTGAAATTTATATGGTTTAAATTAATTTACATGGATTAAATATATGTAATAAGATATATTAAGTAGAATAAGTTTAACAGTAATTTGGAATAAAGAAGAATTTAAAATTGTTGAAGAAAATATGATTATAATAAAAGACTATTCAAATTTTATGGTTTTAGAAATTGTAAATTTAAGATAATTGGATAATAAGATAATGAATTCAGAAATAGTTGAGATTGATTTTGGTGAAATCAAATGGATTAAATCAATTATTGAATATCAATTAATTTAAATTTGAATGGTTTAAATTAATGGTTATTTTGTATTTCAAAATCTGTTTTTCTTTCAAGTTGTTTCTATTCTCCTACCTCGTTCCTTTTCGGGGACGAAAAGTTTTGAGTGGGGGAGAGTGCAACGACCCGTAAATTTCAACCGTTTTAATAACGTAATTAGTTGAAATTTTGCGAAATTTTAAACAATAAAATTTCGAAATAAAAATTTTATATTTGGAATACGTCTAGTTAAACATAGCAACTGGTAAATTTTCGTCCGAAAATATGAAAGTTGATTTCGCGCGTAAATTCACTTCAATTTAATCAGTTAAAAAGTAATAAAAATAAAATGTTTCCGAAACCTAAATATTTTTACATAGAAAAATTCTAAACCATCTTCTGAGCAAGATGTCAGTTCGTCATTTTCCAAATTCGGACATCTATTGCTCCGTCGTTCTTATTTTCTGCAAAATAGCAGCATTTTCGGTACCGATATCGACTTTTGATCAGATGATCGTACCACTGATATCTGTATACCGTTTTGATCGTCTCGTCGTGCTGATCTCCACAGTATATTAGATTGTGTGTTCCGGAGTCCGGAAACAACGAAATCCGCGAAACGATTATCAGTACCGGTTTCAATTTGAAGCTTTTATATTCAGCGTCCATTCACTTGTCAAACTGGTGAATTTATATAGCGTTCCCAGTTGTTTGATATTCCCAGTAATTTAATAAATGACATTTGATTTCTCTAAGTTTCAAATTTTCTTTTCGAAAACCAAACGTACATAGTGCATTTATGATAACAGCTCATCACGTCCATTCCTAATACTAGTTACTATTCCACTGGCTCTTGATTTTCCTTGGTTCGTTCATTTATTTGATTTACAGAAGTAATATAAAATAATGAGATGATCAAATATAACAGTCTCCTTTAGTCCTTTCATTCTTCATCTTCCTCCATTCGTATTTTTGTTTCTCGTGCTCAAACATCTTGCTATCATCTCCGCCCACGTCTGGACCACCGCTCACAACCGCTCTCCACCAAAGCCCATCATTCGTACGCCTCGTCTTCACCAACGCTCCTCAACCTGTCCACGCCTCCGCCTGCCCGTTGCACAGCCCACCACCTTCACCGAAGAAGCCATCAACAGCAGCCTATCACCCTCAACTGCCGCACCTCCTTTTCTCCACGCAGCAAGCACTAACCCATCTCCGGCCGCCTTCTTCCTCCACTCTTCCTGTAACAACCCATAATTTTGAACAAATTAAACTGAGAATATTTAATTAATTTTAAATATTTGAACGATGATTTAATTTGAATCCCGAATTTAACTTGGAATTTGGCGATTAAATTTTATAATTTAATCTATTGAAACTGGATAAAAAAAAATTGAATCTTCAATTTAAAGCTAAAGAAAAATATTTCAAACGCTTGTAAAATTTATATTGACAACACTGAAGATAACAGCAGCTTCAGAATTGAAATTTAAATTGTTTTGCTCAGTTTTGAATTTAATTGTTCGAATCGATATTTAAAAATAGCCGTCCGAGGCACAGTCTCGGAATTCGACGAAACTAGTTCCATTAGGTCCGTAATATTTAATTATTACCGAATTTCCAATTTTGTATTTTTCAGAGTCGTTATGTGTGCATACGATAGATAAACGCATTGAAATTTAAACGAATTTGATTTAAATTTAAATTTTAAATTGGTCACATCAATTACTATTCGTTCCTTAAAACACGCCCGGTTGTTTACGCCTAAATCATGCCGAGCATCACGGGGAGGAATCGTGGAGAACATGCCGTCTTCAATTTTAAATAACCATCTTCCTCTTCGATTCAATTCATGAATTTTGTTCAGAAAAAGAAAAATGGCCGCGTACTTCTACTCCATATCTCGTTCAAAATCGCGAGTTCTCCCAACTTCTCTTTTTCTTTACCTGCTCGATTCGAATTTCTCTCAGAAAAAGGAAAATGGTTACCGACACTTCAAATTAAAATTCGAGTTTCCCTCTCCTACCAACGGAAAGCAATCGACCTGGGAGCGCTCGAGTCTCAGCGATCAAATCGTGGCGTTCGTGGGCACGCGACCGTTAGGGCTGTGAAAATCAAAATCCTCGTTCGAAATCATCAATCGCGTGTCACTATTTTTGGGCGAGTTCGTTGACATCGATCGAAGGTTGGAGCAAGGGCAACCGCGTGAAGCAGGGTCAGAGTCGATGGGTGCACGAGTCTCGAAGGGCAGTTTCGAGATGACTGCGAGATGAAGATAGGCTGGCCAGGGCGATGGGCTTGTGCGACTGTTGACGAGGGCGGCGACAAAAGGACTCGAGTTCGAGCGAACAACCATGGGGATTCGTGATGGCAATTGCTTGAGGCTCGCGTACGAGAGCTCGAGCACGCGAGGCGTGGGGTTCGAGGATCGGGATTTCAAATAGGCAGTAAGATATTTCCTTGATTTAAATTTATATATCTATATATATGTATATATGGGAATATGTATACAATAAAAGTATATAAATCAATATAAACTGTAAAACAGAAGTTAATATATATGTATAAGATTTAGAAAATAGAAATTCTTAAATGGTAATTTGGATTATCCAATAGAAATTTAGTTTAAAAATTAAAAATATAAATGGTTCATTTAATTTTTGGCATTAAATAAAATTATTAAAAGAGAAATTTGTTAATTTAAATTATCAAAACGGAAATTGGTTGTTCGATTTATTTCGAATAGTAATAAAATCATCTATTGTCTATACAAGGTTTAATACTGTGAAGACAAAGAAGGATTGGATTGGATTTCAAATTATAAAGCGAAGGTGAGATCTTCTCACTCAAATTGTAAAATTGATGTTTGCAGTTATTGATTTATTTGATGATTGGATGTGATATTAGATATAGTAGGATATATCTATATATATATAGCAATATATACATATTGGCATATGTATATATTGGATTGATGATTTCCCGCCTCGTATAGCGGATGAGACCCTATTGCGCCGTTAGTAAGCGGATATTTTTATAAAACCCATATACCGCGATATTCCACCTCGAAGTGGAATTGGTATTGTGCTAACGTCTGTGGATGCAGGGAAACAGGTTGGAGGGATCCAACTGGATTCCTCACCAGTATTTATTTATTTACAGATATTGATGTATATTCTGTTATCATATTGATATATGATATTTGTTGTTGTGATTGACCAATTGATGCTGTTGCATCATCGGATTCAGTTTTGAAGTTTAAAAATAACGACTTTTACTTTAAAGGGATTTTACAGTAATTTTTTTGAAAGTAGACGTTTTATTGAATTTTTGAATTGATTTATTTTAAATAAATAAAAGTTTAAAATTTTAAAGTTATAAAAGTTAAGATTTTTGTGAAATAAAATCAAAGTGTGATTTTTGAAATAAAAGTTAAGAAATTTATGAAATGGTTTAAATTGGGATTTCTAGTATTATAAACGGTTTATTTAAAAGATGTACAAAAATGGATATTTATAAATTTGAAATATTGGGATTATAAGACAAGTTTCTATAAGTGTTAAAATGAAGTGTAAATGGGATTTCATAAGTTAATGAAATCTGAAAGTTTTAAATTTTGTAAAGTTTAAAAGAACGATTTCTTTTAAAATAAATGAATTATAAGTTATATTAACTTATAAATTGAATGGGTCATTAAAGAAGATGTATAAATCGAAGTTGTTATAAAATGGAAATAGAATTTATAAACGTTGTTTTTATAAATTCGAAAATAAATCAAATTTGATTGATTTTAAATATAGAGATTATTAAGGGAATTTTATCCACGATTTTGGACAGTGGAAAATTCTTGAAATAAATGTGTAAAAAAGATTGAAATTTGGTTATTGAAGTATATTCACGATTTTGGACAGTGAATATATTATTGAAAAAAATAGTTATGTTTGGGAAAGCGATATTATAAATGAAGTTAATTGTTTTAAAAGATGTTTTAAAACGTGAACTATCGAAATCATAGATTTCAACATTCATTGTTGAAATAGACGTTTTCGAGAAGTAGAAGGAAATGGTGGACTATAACACTGTTGTTATAGTAAATGATTTCCGTAAGGAAATGTTTTTATGTAGTATTGGGATTTATATATATCTATCTTAAATCCGAATCCCTATACTAGTGATTTTGAGTCGTCGTAACGATGTTTTACGTAACATTCGTTTTGACTCAGATAAATGTTGTTATAGTAAATGGTTTCCTTAAAGAATGAAATATATACCTAATTTTGATTTAAGTATATTGAATATTTTCAAATGTTGAAAATAAATAGATTTGTGAATTACTTATTATTAAATAAGTATGGGAATGTTTTCCAAAATGAAATGAAACGTATTTTTTGAGATTTTATCTTTGTGAAGATAAATTGAAATTGAATATTGAAAACGATTTGAAAATCGAATATGAGTAGATATTCGAAAGTATAAATTCAATACGGAATTTATAAAAGAAAGCGAAGTTGTTTAAAAATAAATATTGATTTATTTTTGAAGTGTGGAAATTGATTTGAAATTGTTTTCAAATGGTTAAGTGTGGAAATTTTATATCTAGTAAAGATATTTTTGAAGATGAAATAATTTGGAAAATTATTTGGAATCTGATGATGTTGCGCATCTTTATTGATAGTTAAATAACCGACTATCAATAATTACCTTAAATGGGTATTTGTTGTGAATTGGATGAAATTGAATGCCACACTTATTTTTGAATAAGCGCTCACTATTCGGGTTAGCCGGGAAAGGACCATGGGGTCGTATAACCCATTCCGAATATGTGATACGTCGTTATGAATTGCATTCGAAGACCGGTGATGAAGACCGGATATTTTTGAAAACGGAAGGATTACCGTCGAGTTACTCTACATCGGCTGATCTCCGATTTAGAGGTTTTATCACCCTTAGTGACGGGAAGTCCGGACGTGATTAGAAAATTATCCGGATGTGCAAGGGCTTCGTGAGAAGTGCCTTCGGTTCTGTTCGATCCCGGAACAGACTTGTATGGATTGTGTGTCTGACGTTACAAATTGAGATATAAAGCTGATTTCTTTCAAATACATTTCTGTTGGTGGCGGAGAATTTATTCTCTTAGCTTAACACCCTTCTCTGAGACGTACGAGCTCAGAGGTTATGTAGTTGAAATTTATCAGCGATATACTCCCAATTTGGTAACGTGGCATACTGAGTGTTGCTGTGAAATGATCAGTGTTTGATCATTTGCGATATGATCATTTGTTTGATCTTATATCTTTGTGATCATAGGTTGATCATTTTGTTTGACCCGAAGCATGGCTTTTAAAAAGCGTAGCTTTGTGGACGAGACTTCGTCGAGCCTCACACCCTGGAAATGGTCAAAACAGGAAGGATGCAGCAAGGTTCTAGGGAGTAGCGCCCCTTAGTGTATGTCATTCCTTCTGGATAGAGGTGGTATCATGGTATGGAGCCCAGATACTTAACCTATGTTGATACTGCTTATTATGTAGTTTGTTGCGAATCGGGGATCCTCGGGAAGATCGGTTACGATCGGGGGATGGCATACGCGTGTCAGTAGTTACCTATTTTTGCAGAGGTAACCCGGCCTTGTGTTGGCAGAGATCTAACCGTAACGTTAGGTTCTCGGGTCGTCTATTCCAGGGACGTACCCATCGTGGAAGAGGAAGTTCCTTAGCCTGACCATTTGTTGGAAATCCAAAGAAACAATACGAGCCTTGTACGGTTTTAGTTGTAGAACCTGCCATTTAATATGGTAGCTATAGTAGGCATACTATAATGGTACCTATGTCGGCTAAGATTTATATTGTACTTTCGAAATGATTTCTACACTATGCACTAATAATAATATCAAAAAGGATTTGATTTTGCGTAGTAAGCATCTTTGACTATCATAAGAAGAAATCTTCCCCAATTCTGCGTTTGCATTGTGTGTGTGGCGGGAGGTCTTATGGTAGTTTCATTTTCCAAAAGCATTGCGAATTTGTTTTATTTTATTTTTGAAAAATAACTGTTTTACGATCTCACACCAGTCTTGCTATATTACAGCATGATAGGGGATTCTCGCTTCGTGGTTTGGTGGCGAACGGGAGACTCTTACCCCTACATGTCCCTGAGAGGGATGGGTTGGTTAGGCAGAGGCCGTGACAGTCGAGAGGCTGGCCGTAAAAGCAAGTTTGGGGTACCAGTGTAAGCCACGGTGGGGCTGGGATGGTTGCAAAGCCTACCGGTTGTGACCGCTGTTTTCGGACCTTTACAGGTGGTATCAGAGCATATGGTTAAGCGACAACCTTGCTCTGTTGGGTGTTACTCATTAGAGATAGAGTCAGTAGTACTCTAGAATGAGTTGAGTGTAATAATAGATATGAGCGCGTATTTGTCAGTGAATATAAAAATGTTTTATATTGTGTTTGCTTATCCGTTGAGATGTTTGTGAATTTTGGTCGGTATGTGGGACGCCATATTATCGATAGGGATTTCTAAACACTTAAACGAGGCAAGACGACATAGTATTGTTTTAAAATAGGGTGAATGAAATAATTTTTGCCCAAAACTATTTTTGTATAGAAAAGAAATAATTTTCTATGAATTATTATAGTATATGGATGTTTGGTTGTTAGGAAAGTGACAATATTGAAATGTTATCATTATATGAAATTGAATAAGAAATTGAAATCGTAACTCCAAAGTTAAGAAATAAATTCACATACAAATGAAATTGAAGAATGTAAATTTTAAATGTGAATTGTAATTTAAAACGGAACTCCAGAGAAGTTTTTGGAAAAGTTTTGAAAAGAATTTGAAAATCTTGGAGATTTGGAAAGTTAAATCACTTTTGATTTGAAAATGAATTTCAAAGGATTTTGGAAAAATGTTTTGAAGGAATGAAAAGCTCTAAACTCTTTTCGGTCGCTGGAAAATAATTCCGATGATGACCGCGGCATCGTTGGTGTTCATTTTCGGGTTTCCAAAAAAGGAATTGCTGCCAAATTGTTTTAAATGGAAGTTGTTTGAAAAATTTGGATTTGGTTTTTGAAATTCAAAGAAAATTTGAATTGTTTTCAAAATGATTTTGAAATGTTGGTAAGACTCTGGAATACTATATAAAAATATTTATGAAATAAGAAATAAGTTGATAACTTATACAATTTGAATTTTGATAGAATAAACTTAGCTTAAAGAATGAAGCTAAATCAAAGTAAGTATAAACAAATAAATGAAATTGAATTGTTAAATTCATTTTGAATTTATAAGTGAATAAAACTAGAATTGAATTCGATTTGTGGAGTTAAACTAAAATAAGTAAGTGAAACTAATTGAATATTGACCAAATGGATAAGGTATTGAACAAATTAAATTCAATGATTATAAAAGAAAAGTAAATTGAATTCGAATTGGAAATCCAGTTTAAATGACAGTAGATTTAACCAAAGGGTAAATTGAAAACAAATTTTGGAAATGAACAAAAGTGAATAAAATTGGAATTGAAATTGAATGTTGAAAGCAAATCTGAATTTGTTAGTAGATTAGAATTTGAAATGACTTAGTAATTGAAACTAATTTAAAAATAATAAGCAGTTGTAAATGAAAATTGATTGATAAATTCAATATTCAGAAGTTGAATAGAATCCAAATTGAATTAAGATATGGTGAATTGAATCCAAATGGAAATTTTGAAATGTAAAATTGAATGATAATAGATATGTAACTTCAACAGTGAAGTAAAAATGTATAAGCAGTTTATATTGAAAATTTTGTAATAGAATTTGCAAAATGATTTGAATGTTGTAACTAGATATTATGGCTAGTAGGACATACAGGTGTTATAAAAGGAATTGGAATTGAATTGCAAAGATAAATTTGAATTGCTCGACAAAAGGTAAGTATTTGAATTATAATATGAGTTTTTGATGATTTCTTGTCTAGCCGCTTGGCTTTTTCTTTTCTTTTTGAAATCTGAGAATCCGTAGGGACGTTATGTAGTCGTACCGTATTAGCCGCGCAAAGGAGACGCTGGCGAAATTTTTCGAAAATTTCGAGTGTTAGAAAATTTTTGAGAAAAATTTGAAAGTTTAAAATTTGAATTTAAACTTAAATTTGAATTGTTAAGTAAACAATGTTGTTTGAAAAATGTTTGGAAATTTAGTTGAATTGATAACTAAACTTTAGTAGAAAGATTTGTTTTGAAATTTGATAAAACTATTAGATTGTGAAAAATAGTAGACGAGTTAAGGACCTTTTTTCCTAACTTGTAATTTCGAGGACGAAATTCTTTTAAGGAGGGAAGTTTGTAACGACCCAGAATTTTGAACAAATTAAACTGAGAATATTTAATTAATTTTAAATTTTTGAACGATGATTTAATTTGAATCCCGAATTTAACTTGGAATTTGGCGATTAAATTTTATAATTTAATCTATTGAAACTGGATAAAAAAATTGAATCTTCAATTTAAAGCTAAAGAAAAATATTTCAAACGCTTGTAAAATTTATATTGATAACACTGAAGATAACAGCAGCTTCAGAATTGAAATTTAAATTGTTTTGCTCAGTTTTGAATTTAATTGTTCGAATCGATATTTAAAAATAGCCGTCCGAGGCATAGTCTCGGAATTCGACGAAACCAGTTCCATTAGGTCCGTAATATTTAATTATTACCGAATTTCCAATTTCGTATTTTTCAGAGTCGTTATGTGTGCATACGATAGATAAACGCATTGAAATTTAAACGAATTTGATTTAAATTTAAATTTTAAATTGGTCACATCAATTACTATTCGTTCCTTAAAACACGCCCCGTTGTTTACGCCTAAATCATGCCGAGCATCACGGGGAGGAATCGTGGAGAACATGCCGTCTTCAATTTTAAATAACCATCTTCCTCTTCGATTCAATTCACGAATTTTGTTCAGAAAAAGAAAAATGGCCGCGTACTTCTACTCCATATCTCGTTCAAAATCGCGAGTTCTCCCAACTTCTCTTTTTCTTTACCTGCTCGATTCGAATTTCTCTCAGAAAAAGGAAAATGGTTACCGACACTTCAAATTAAAATTCGAGTTTCCCTCTCCTACCAACGGAAAGAAATCGACCTGGGAGCGCTCGAGTCTCAGCGATCAAATCGTGGCGTTCGTGGGCACGCGACCGTTAGGGCTGTGAAAATCAAAATCCTCGTTCGAAATCATCAATCGCGTGTCACTATTTTTGGGCGAGTTCGTTGACATCGATCGAAGGTTGGAGCAAGGGCAGCCGCGTGAAGCAGGGTCGGAGTCGATGGGTGCACGAGTCTCGAAGGGCAGTTTCGAGATGACTGCGAGATGAAGATAGGCTGGCCAGGGCGATGGGCTTGTGCGACTGTTGACGAGGGCGGCGACAAAAGGACTTGAGATCGAGCGAACAACCATGGAGATTCGTGATGGCAATTGCTTGAGGCTCGCGTACGAGAGCTCGAGCACGCGAGGCGTGGGGTTCGAGGATCGGGATTTCAAATAGGCAGTAAGATATTTCCTTGATTTAAATTTATATATCTATATATATGTATATATGGGAATATGTATACAATAAAAGTATATAAATCAATATAAACTGTAAAACAGAAGTTAATATATATGTATAAGATTTAGAAAATAGAAATTCTTAAATGGTAATTTGGATTATCCAATAGAAATTTAGTTTAAAAATTAAAAATATAAATGGTTCATTTAATTTTTGGCATTAAATAAAATTATTAAAAGAGAAATTTGTTAATTTAAATTATCAAAACGGAAATTGGTTGTTCGATTTATTTCGAATAGTAATAAAATCATCTATTGTCTATACAAGGTTTAATACTGTGAAGACAAAGAAGGATTGGATTGGATTTCAAATTATAAAGCGAAGGTGAGATCTTCTCACTCAAATTGTAAAATTGATGTTTGCAGTTATTGATTTATTTGATGATTGGATGTGATATTAGATATAGTAGGATATATCTATATATATATAGCAATATATACATATTGGCATATGTATATATTGGATTGATGATTTCCCGCCTCGTATAGCGGATGAGACCCTATTGCGCCGTTAGTAAGCGGATATTTTTATAAAACCCATATACCGCGATATTCCACCTCGAAGTGGAATTGGTATTGTGCTAACGTCTGTGGATGCAGGGAAACAGGTTGGAGGGATCCAACTGGATTCCTCACCAGTATTTATTTATTTACAGATATTGATGTATATTCTGTTATCATATTGATATATGATATTTGTTGTTGTGATTGACCAATTGATGCTGTTGCATCATCGGATTCAGTTTTGAAGTTTAAAAATAACGACTTTTACTTTAAAGGGATTTTACAGTAATTTTTTTGAAAGTAGACGTTTTATTGAATTTTTGAATTGATTTATTTTAAATAAATAAACGTTTAAAATTTTAAAGTTATAAAAGTTAAGATTTTTGTGAAATAAAATCAAAGTGTGATTTTTGAAATAAAAGTTAAGAAATTTATGAAATGGTTTAAATTGGGATTTCTAGTATTATAAACGGTTTATTTAAAAGATGTACAAAAATGGATATTTATAAATTTGAAATATTGGGATTATAAGACAAGTTTCTATAAGTGTTAAAATGAAGTGTAAATGGGATTTCATAAGTTAATGAAATCTGAAAGTTTTAAATTTTGTAAAGTTTAAAAGAACGATTTCTTTTAAAATAAATGAATTATAAGTTATATTAACTTATAAATTGAATGGGTCATTAAAGAAGATGTATAAATCAAAGTTGTTATAAAATGGAAATAGAATTTATAAACGTTGTTTTTATAAATTCGAAAATAAATCAAATTTGATTGATTTTATATATAGAGATTATTAAGGGAATTTTATCCACGATTTTGGACAGTGGAAAATTCTTGAAATAAATGTGTAAAAAAGATTGAAATTTGGTTATTGAAGTATATTCACGATTTTGGACAGTGAATATATTATTGAAAAAAATAGTTATGTTTGGGAAAGCGATATTATAAATGAAGTTAATTGTTTTAAAAGATGTTTTAAAACGTGAACTATCGAAATCATAGATTTCAACATTCATTGTTGAAATAGACGTTTTCGAGAAGTAGAAGGAAATGGTGGACTATAACACTGTTGTTATAGTAAATGATTTCCGTAAGGAAATGTTTTTATGTAGTATTGGGATTTATATATATCTATCTTAAATCCGAATCTCTATACTAGTGATTTTGAGTCGTCGTAACGATGTTTTACGTAACATTCGTTTTGACTCAGATAAATGTTGTTATAGTAAATGGTTTCCTTAAAGAATGAAATATATACCTAATTTTGATTTAAGTATATTGAATATTTTCAAATGTTGAAAATAAATAGATTTGTGAATTACTTATTATTAAATAAGTATGGGAATGTTTTCCAAAATGAAATGAAACGTTTTTTTTGAGATTTTATCTTTGTGAAGATAAATTGAAATTGAATATTGAAAACGATTTGAAAATCGAATATGAGTAGATATTCGAAAGTATAAATTCAATACGGAATTTATAAAAGAAAGCGAAGTTGTTTAAAAATAAATATTGATTTATTTTTGAAGTGTGGAAATTGATTTGAAATTGTTTTCAAATGGTTAAGTGTGGAAATTTTATATCTAGTAAAGATATTTTTGAAGATGAAATAATTTGGAAAATTATTTGGAATCTGATGATGTTGCGCATCTTTATTGATAGTTAAATAACCGACTATCAATAATTACCTTAAATGGGTATTTGTTGTGAATTGGATGAAATTGAATGCCACACTTATTTTTGAATAAGCGCTCACTATTCGGGTTAGCCGGGAAAGGACCATGGGGTCGTATAACCCATTCCGAATATGTGATACGTTGTTATGAATTGCATTCGAAGACCGGTGATGAAGACCGGATATTTTTGAAAACGGAAGGATTACCGTCGAGTTACTCTACATCGGCTGATCTCCGATTTAGAGGTTTTATCACCCTTAGTGACGGGAAGTCCGGACGTGATTAGAAAATTATCCGGATGTGCAAGGGCTTCGTGAGAAGTGCCTTCGGTTCTGTTCGATCCCGGAACAGACTTGTATGGATTGTGTGTCTGACGTTACAAATTGAGATATAAAGCTGATTTCTTTCAAATACATTTCTGTTGGTGGCGGAGAATTTATTCTCTTAGCTTAACACCCTTCTCTGAGACGTACGAGCTCAGAGGTTATGTAGTTGAAATTTATCAGCGATATACTCCCAATTTGGTAACGTGGCATACTGAGTGTTGCTGTGAAATGATCAGTGTTTGATCATTTGTGATATGATCATTTGTTTGATCTTATATCTTTGTGATCATAGGTTGATCATTTTGTTTGACCCGAAGCATGGCTTTTAAAAAGCGTAGCTTTGTGGACGAGACTTCGTCGAGCCTCACACCCTGGAAATGGTCAAAACAGGAAGGATGCAGCAAGGTTCTAGGGAGTAGCGCCCCTTAGTGTATGTCATTCCTTCTGGATAGAGGTGGTATCATGGTATGGAGCCCAGATACTTAACCTATGTTGATACTGCTTATTATGTAGTTTGTTGCGAATCGGGGATCCTCGGGAAGATCGGTTACGATCGGGGGATGGCATACGCGTGTCAGTAGTTACCTATTTTTGCAGAGGTAACCCGGCCTTGTGTTGGCAGAGATCTAACCGTAACGTTAGGTTCTCGGGTCGTCTATTCCAGTGACGTACCCATCGTGGAAGAGGAAGTTCCTTAGCCTGACCATTTGTTGGAAATCCAAAGAAACAATACGAGCCTTGTACGGTTTTAGTTGTAGAACCTGCCATTTAATATGGTAGCTATAGTAGGCATACTATAATGGTACCTATGTCGGCTAAGATTTATATTGTACTTTCGAAATGATTTCTACACTATGCACTAATAATAATATCAAAAGGGATTTGATTTTGCGTAGTAAGCATCTTTGACTATCATAAGAAGAAATCTTCCCCAATTCTGCGTTTGCAGTGTGTGTGTGGCGGGAGGTCTTATGGTAGTTTCATTTTCCAAAAGCATTGCGAATTTGTTTTATTTTCTTTTTGAAAAATAACTGTTTTACGATCTCACACCAGTCACCATGACTGACTCGGAGTTTATTGTTCCCTTCTAAACTCTGGGTGCCCACAAATTTCCACACGGGCAGCCTAGAGTTATGTTATCAGGATATTCTGGCTATTCTGGAGCTTTGGAGATAAGCTGGATGACGAGACGTAGTATTTGTATCCGATATTATTTATTCCGCTGTGTATTCTGTATGAGGACAAGTTATATAACTGTCCATTGTTGTATATCGACTCTTATTGATGTATGTATAAACTGATATAGTTCTTTGTTTTAAAAGACTAGTAATTATCTATTATATATTGTTCCGCTGCGATGTGTAAGATTCTGTTATTGTTTTCTGTTCTGATGTTGTTCTGTTGTTGTTCTTCTTCTTCTTCCTTATTCTGCTTTCTTTCTCTTTTCTTTTTCCTCTATCTTTTCTTCTACCTCTTCTTTTAAACATTAAAGTTCGCGTTTCCGCAATCCGATTGTTCGACAGTTGCTACAGTGGACATAGCAGTGTCAGGTTTTCGAAAGACGGATTTGCGGGTCTTTACACTTCCCATTCCGATCCCCTCTCCATTCAAACCCGAAACATGACCCAAGCTTCCCTCCGACGCCTTGCAACTGAACCCTCCACCTCAAGTCCACTGCTGCCCTGCTTGTTCCTCCGCCCGCATCCACCACCATGGCCCAAACCGAGCTCCTCCCTCGGCCTCATCAACCATCTCCACCAGCCTTGCTCGCCTCATCTCCTTTCCACTTCCTCTTCCCGCTGTCACCCAGCCTACCCTTCTACTTGCCTCGAACACCATTTCCTCCGGCCCTCCCCTCTTCGACCAAGCCTGTAGCACCAAGCATAGCCGAGCTCCTCTTTTGCAATATCATGTATGTTTTATACAACATTTTTCTATATTTTATTTTATTGTATTATATTTATTAAACTATATCATATTTTAGTTTCGGCCACTACTGATATCAGTTATATACTAGGTATCGTATTATATAAATATGTGTATATGTTAGTAGAGTTTTTGAAAAGTAATAAATATTATAGGTCTAAATATACTTATATCATATAGTTGTTCAATCCATCTAAAGCTTTTACTGCATATTTTAAATATAATATGTACAATACTATATATGATACGGTTGATAGTAATATAATAGTTTTTAAAGGATTTATGTTAAAATTCGTATGAACTAGAAAGTTGTTCTACTATGTAGGCTATATTTGTTATACAGTCGGTATGTATTGGGTTCAGCTATATATATATCAATGTTAGATTTCAGTTTTATATACGTATGTTATATATATAAGATACTTAGTATATTTCGGTGTTATGATATTCAATCCATGTAAGTTTAAGAATTAATTGATTATATAATTGGTTATAAATTAAGGCTGCATCTGAGTTGTGCATTCACTGGTATGTTAAGAGTGCATGTTACCTTGTTTGATTAAGAAAGCAAGTTATTTTATAAAGAGTATATATATATAGTTTATATAAGATTTTGTTTTGTTATATATATACATGTAATATGTTGTATATCTATATAAGTAATATTATTGTATGTAAAGGTATACGTTTGATTTTTAATAAAATGTAACGTGTAAGTATGTAAAAAAAAATGTATATAAAATTGAGTAATTGTTTAAGGAAATATTTTAATATAATATATCTTTCATTTCCATGACATCAACTAATTCTGATGAGCTCTCATCGATTTTTCATTTATCAGCTTTGTCCGTCGTGCCCAATTGCTTCACTGAATCGTGTCCGTCTAGCGGTGTTTTGGAATTCGTGTTCGGATCCACAATTCACTCCATTTCCGTTCATCTCTCTAGCCTCGAAAGGTGAGCACTCACTCACGATTAACGTTCTTTTATTTATTAAATTTGATTTCAATTGAAACGACAATTGAAATATGCTGCTGTTAGATAAATACACTGTTATATATGTTATTGCCTGTATCAGTTCACCTATGACATTTGACACCATTATCTGTTAATTATTTATGTGATGATAATGCAGTTTGGCTGATAATTGATTGATTGTTGATGTTTAATTAGACGTTAATTGTAAATGTTAAAGTGATAAATAGTATGCAATTGAATTTGATATAAGATAGTTAACAATTTGAAAACTGATTTATATGTTAAATTTGATTAGTTGAATATGACTCCTTTAATTGTTAAATTAATTGACATGTAGAATAGTGATAATTACACTTTGAACCATCGACGTATGTTGGATTAATTGTTGTAGTATAAAATTGTAATTGAATGACAAGTGTAAAACCGTATAAATAATTAGTGGAATAATCTTTAATCTACATGAAATGATAGTGTAGATTCTAGAAATAATTATATTAATTCGTACAAATAACAATGCGAATTAATACGGGTATTTCGGGATTATTTGAATTGATTATTGGATTTATATTGATTGTTGTTATGGTTTGTTTATTTACTTTGACACCATCCCAGTTATCACACTGCAAGTTCCCTTTACTATGCTTTGATTTGAATTGAATTGGAATCGGGTTGAAATGATAAATACCCAAATTGAACTTTGACCTAGGATATAGAGAATTAAATAAAACCCGATTGGTCAATAATTTGATTTAAAATAAAACGAAGATTTTATTTGAATAAATAATATGGTTTTGAAATGAGGTTGGAATTTAAATTTTATGAAAGGAAAATGTTAATATTAAATAATCTGAAACAAAATATTAACAATGTAATTGATGAAAGAATATTGTTTAATTTGAGAAATGATTGAATTAAATTTTGAAATGATTTAATAATTAAGTTTGAAATTGAATTAAGTTTGAAATTATTAAACTTTGAAATGATTTAAGAATTAAGTTGAAATCATAATTAAGTTTGAAATTGAATTAAGTTTGAAATTATTAAACTTTGAAATGATTTAAGAATTAAGTTGAAATTATAATTAAGTTTGAAATTATTAAACTTTGAAATTGTTTAATAATTAAGTTTTGAATTATTTAATAATTAAATAAGATTGAATTATTTAATGATTAAATTAAATTGAATTTTTAATAAGTGAATTTTACTTCGTAAATAATTGAAATTGAGTTTTCTTGATTGAGTAAGTTTTTGGAAAATTATTAGAGTAAGTAAATAAGTGAAATTGAATTTCTTTAACAAGAAATGAAAATGTGATATTTTTGGAATTAATGTAAGACTTGTAATTGAAAGAAATGATTTGACGAATTTAATTTAATTCAAAATTGTAGGTTTTGTTTTAATGAAGCTGAACTTAAGAAATTGATTTAATGATTTGGAAATTTAATAGAAATTGTTTTGAATGATAAAGTAACTTAACAAATATTGAATGAAATCGATAAATGAGTTTAAATTGATTTGAATGTTAAATAAAATTTATTTAAATGATTTTGGAATGAAACTTATTTACGAACTTGAATCAATATTTGAATTGATTTAAATCGAAATTGAAATTGAATTATAAGATTTTGAAATGGTAAATTGAAGTTTTGAAACGTAAATTTTGGAAATTGGTTTTTGAAAGATAAATGAAATGTTGGTTTACGAATTGAAATTGAAATTGATTTGGTTTTTGAAATGTATAACCGACCAATCAGTGTAATAATTACGAAAGTTATTAAAGAGACCGGGATCGGCAATGGATATACTCTCTATCTAAACCGAAACCACTTTAATAACTATACGCGGAGTGATGATCCAGAATGAAGTGGTTGGAATGATGTACGTGATGACTGAAGAAAGAGAACGATGATGGATAGCCTTGACACTTGTGTCAAATTGGAAATGACTAAAACAGGAGCTGTGCCGGGCCAATGGAGGATTAGCTACCTCAAGTGGACACACTTCTTCGAACTACTTATACTTGTTGTCGATTGGTGCACCCTTGATTTTGGGAGTGTTGTTTCACGGTGTTGCGGGCGCTGCGGCGTTGCGTTCTCACCAGTCCGGATCAGGCGAACGGTAGTATCACTACCTTGGGTATTGCCTCATGTGCCTTGTCATACTTGTATTCCATTTATGCGCGACCACTACGATTTTGATTTGTACCTTTAGTATATGGATTGCCCTCTGGTGACTTCCGGTTTTGGGGAAACTACGGTCTTGTATATGCTTTTGGGAATAAAAATGTGTTAAGGGTGGAATGGGCCATGACTTAACGCTATTTTGATATCTTCTTATATTACTGATAGACATTATCTACTTAGCGTATATTACTACCTAGTAGATAGTTTAACGGATCCTTAAAGGATGGTTATTCCAAACATCCTTTGAGTTACTTGTATTTCAATTGCTATTTCACTTGAGTTGGATTTATTAATATAAGAATGTTAATCCTGACTCGAGTGTTTTGTATTTTGCTTTACGCTCGGGTCAGACTGAGTGTACCAATACTCGAGACTCACCTTTGGAGTTGGAGCTTTGCTTGAGGATCCAGCCATCTATTCTGCTTTCAGTATTCGATGATTCCAGTGATGTATTCTGATTTGTATCTGATGTATTGTGTTACTCTTCCGCTGTATCTGGTTTAACTCTGATGTATCGTATTTCTCTTCTATTGTAAACTCTGATGTATCTTATACATTTATATAGTAGCTTCATGAACTACTATCTCTTTTATTTCCGCTGCAATTTATTACTCTGTGTCTGTGATCTGTGATTATTTATTTACTGTATATGTTCGGTTTTGCCAAATTTAAATTAACAACGCGGTATTTTGAGCAATTCAACTCCGGCATGAGTGTCTACCTATACACTTATAATGGATGCGAATGGTCCAAAATGGCGGGTCGTTACAGAGATGAAGATTAAGCAAGAACCTTGGCTTTGTTATGGGTAAAATCACATCAGAGATAGGATTAGTAATATCCTAGGATGAGTAACTCATTAGAGATAGGGTTAGTAACATCCTAGAATGAGTTATGAAAGTATTATATATATGAGTGTGTATTTGTTAATTTTATAAAAATGATTTTGTTTTAAAAAAAACTGGTAAATGAAATAATTTTACCTTGGGTTTATATTTCAAAAATATAAAGTGGATATTATTTTATTAGAAATTAGGGATTGATTGTAATTTAGCTTAGTAAAACTAAAATATGAATATCTTGTGATTAGAATTGCACAATTTGACTATAAGATATTCCATATAGAATCAATTAGTTGAAAACTAGAATTTAGAACATTAATCATATACCCTTAGGTATTTAGTACTAAGAAATAATAATGATTAAGTGATTTTCATAATGGATGGATTTAAAAGCTAAGTTCAAATGTCTTGTGAAGTAAAATTCACAATTTGACTATAAGATATTTGGTGATAATATTGAAGCTAGAAGTTGTAATCGGAGAAAGTAAAAAGAAAATTCATACTTAGTAAAATTCTTATCAACAAGATAGAAAAAGATAAGCCTAAATTGATATTTTGGGTAAATATAATATGAAAGTGTAAGTTCTATAACTTATAAAGGAGATAAGGTAATTTGAAATTTAGACACTTTGATTAGGTTAAAAATCAAAGTGAAATTTAGGAATAAGTGATAAGGAATATCATCCTAATATAAAACTTTGAATTAGTGATACATTTTGGGTAACATTTGTAATTCAAAATGAAGTAAGATTAGAAGTGGATAGTTTTGAATAATATGGTTAGTAGGTTAATTGTTGGATGAAAATATTTAAATAACAAATACCATGCGAATTAAGTTTCACAGTTTGACCATAAGGTATTTAATGGATTTAAGGTTAAGAAATTTGATTTAGAAAATGGATAGGTAAACAAGTTAAGTGGATAATCATAGAATTGGTAAGAAAAGGATGTACACTTAGTAAAGTTGTCTTATTAATATATGGATAAGATAAACAATGTTAGCTAAATTAAAACCTTAGATAAATAAAACTAAAGATTAAGTCTTATAACTTATTTTAATTTGAGATAATAGTAGAATTCCACATTTGTTGAACACCCTAATTGAAGTAATGACGGTTTGAAGTTTGGGGATATGTATATATACTCTTAGGAAGTAAAGGTATATTATACAAGTTTGAGTCATATTTGTATGCTTAAGTAATAATGGGTTTAGTAAAAAGTAAATGGTTGTGAAATAAACTTGGATTAATAGAAATTTTGAAAAATATTTTAGGTAAAAATGAATGTGAATAAGTACATAAGTTAAACGTAGATCATTTCGGCACATAAATTTTTGATCTAAGATTTGAGTACAGAACTTTGAGGTGTTTACACCAATCCGAAAAAGTATTTGTCACTAGATTCTTGACGGCGAGCATTGATGAGAGTTTATGATTATGTACACAAGTTTTCTATCATAGTTGAGAGTTATGCAAGGAAAGCAAGGGTTTGTGATTAGAAAGTTTGATCAAAGTCCGCACTAGAAAATCGGGGGATCAATACTAGTTCGAAAGTAAAGTTGTGGATTCGAATAGTAGATCGAATCAAATATCACATATAGCATGATGTTTTGGGTTTGTCTACATAGTAGTTAGATAGTTATCTTAGACACTAAGATATAGGGGTTAGACTTATGTTTTGATATGTGTATATATATAAACCTCGGGTGTAGTACATGCTCAGGTCAGGGAATGAGTTATGTTGGATGTATTCATTTATATTAATACAATATCAGTGTGATTATTTTTGGATGTATAGTCTTGTTTGGTTGTAGGATATATTATCTTAAGTGTGTAGTATGCAATAGGATGGGTACGATAGAAGTCTGACTTGATGTATGTATATATAACATTAATTACGTGATAAGTTCTCGGGTTAGTGTGAGGAATCTTTGTATGTATGTTTGGCATCATTTGTTTTAGTTTTGTTATGATATCGACCTTCTTCTTTTCTATCATCAGTATAAATAAGTCAAAATATTTGAGAATACGAGTATGAGATAGATTCCTTTATCTAACTTTCATTTCGAGGACGAAATTCTTTTAAGTAGAGGAGAATGTAACAACCCAGAATTTGACCACTTTAAAATATACTATTTAAAGTGATTTTAAATATGAATTAAGTAAGGTTATATGATTCAAACAAAATTAGATAGGATCTGGGAAGAGAAGTATACACAAAAATTGTAACATTTGCCTATATCGACAAAAGTGACAAAATGCTGATTTTAGAAAAGTAAGTTTCAATGGTTAAATAAATTATTTTAATTAATTTATGAGTGTTTATATTTTTAAATAACATTATACAAATTTATTTATAAATTTTGTTTACATAAATAAATGGTTTAACCAAAACGTCAAAATGTGACCGTAAAACATTTTGTCGAAAAATCAACGTTTTGTCGATTAAAAGTTGTCGCAACGTCGTCGCACCTTTATTTTGTTATATAGGAACATATATATTCAAATAGTGTAAGTATTAATTAATTCACTAATCAAATTTACTTTTACTAAACATACTTAGAAAATTCAAGAATATAATTAACAAAAAGTAAACATAAAAAGACAAAAATAACATTTCAAAGCAAAAGGTAAAACATCAAATCAAAAAAACATAATTATTACTTTCTTTACTTAATACTTAAGTGAAAATGACATAAAGTAATGATTTGAAATGTGATGTTAAGTGTTGGAAAAAAATAAGATTACTTTATTAGCAAGTAAGGGTATTTTAGTCTTTTTACAAAATATTATTTTAATCCAAAAACTTTTCTATAAATAAGACCACCATTCTTTCACTTTCTTTACACATTTCTACCTTCTTCTTCTTCCTCCTTAAAGCTCTCTTTAATGGCTTCTTCTTCTTCTTCCATTTCCTTAATAACTTTTTCAAAACTATATCAAACAACTCCAAACACAACCAAACTTTTCCAAAGACCTTAGAATACCATTATAACATGGTTTAGCATCTAAGAAGTAAAGAAATGATGGAGGAAGAGGTAGAATAGGGCATGGCCGAACCTATCAAAAAGAGGGAGCAAGTTCGTGAAGCTTCGGAGCGAGAAAAAAGAAGGAAGTGCTGCCGGAATTAAAAGGAAAGTCTACGAAAAAGATTTGGTATAGTTAAGAAGATGTAGTGAAGTGTTGTTGCATATGAATGTTGGTAGGAAGTTAATCTTTTGGTAAAAGGTGAGAAATTCTCATCGCTTTTGGATGTATATTTTAGTTATGATAAAACAATCATATTTACACACTTATGACATATGAATGTTTATTTGATTGTTAATATGGATGATTTGACAGTTAGTTAATTAATTTAATTGTGATAATATGTCCTGTTATGATATTTATAGTGAATGTTGGATTTGAAATCATATGTTATGTGATTGGTTGAATGGATGTTATGTTAGTGATAAATATGAATATTGGATATGTTCATTTTGATTTAAATAATCACTTTGTTTATAAGACCATATTTTAGTGATATGAGATATTTTGGAAAAATAAGTCTCTTTTCATTTAGAAGTGAAATTAAAGTTAAAATAAAAGAGAATTTGAAATTTGAAGTGAAACGGATTTGAAAAGGATAGTTAAATAGAAATTGAAATTAAGTTAATTAGTGAAATTAAAATTAATTTGATTTTGAAAAATTGAAGTTGAGATTAAGGTTGAATTGAAGTTTAAATTGAAATTAGATTTGAAATCTAAATTTTAAATGTGTTTAATTTGAAGTTAGAATTGAAATTGGAATTTAAAATTTAATTTTAAAATAATATGAATATATTAATATTATAATATGGTAATAGTGACAATACATTTGAAATACTTTAAAAAGTGAAAATATTGATTTAAAATGATTAGTAATGATTTTATAAGTGTCAAAATCCAATTTGAATATATTATTTCAAATATTGAAAAATAAGTTAAAACTAAGTGCGTCGCGCAACGGTAGTTCGCGATTTCGCGCCGAAAAGTTCAAATTAATGTGTAGAGTGGAATATAGCTCGGAATTCTTCGAAACAAGAAAATTCCAGACTATTATATCCATATCTTCGAAACGAAGAAAGAAAATCAAAGTTTCATTGGGTGGATTTTGAATTAAGTCCAAATCAATTTTCTTGAAAAAATCACGCTAGTGCAATTAAGTGACCATAACAGGAAATCTGTTTAATGTATGTTTTTAATTATGGAAAAATATGAAATAAACTTGATAAATCTATTTAAATGATTTGAAAGAGATTTGAATTGAAAAATATGAGTTGTCAAATGTTTAAAAGTTGATTTAATCAAATAAGCTTATATAGTACTTTCTACAGGACTCTTATGCTATTAATTGTATAACTTTTGGAATATGAGCTTAAATATAACGATTTTTCCTAGAATCAATTGGGAATGTTTTTTAAAAGAGAAGTTAAGTATTTGAAAGATAATTTGGAGTATTTTTAAGGAATTCCAAAATAAAATTGATATCTGAGTATGCGGAAACGACTAGTACATTTGTCCCGCCTATGAGATCTGGGAAGATAAAACAAGGTGTTTAACTAAGGTTAGGGATGGAGCAACCAGTGCCCTGAACTTACCTGGCTTATGTTTTCTTTTCTTAGGCAAGGGGTGGAACAGATCGAAAGGAAAGCCCGTATACTCTTGAATAAAAAGATTCTGTTAAGTTTTCCAAAATAAAAGAAGAGTGGTATTATCCAAAATTTAAGTAATCTCCAAAATGAATGATTTCTGTTTACTCAAAAATGTTTGCTAAGATTTATTTTAGCGTTTACCGTAAACGATGTCTTAAATAACATTGTTTTTGACCCGCCTAAAAGTTAAGGAATTTGGATCAAAGAGTTAAGTATTGAAATTCAAGATATTTTCCAAAGCAAAAGAATGAATTACTTAGAATTATTCTAAGTCAAAAGAAAGAGATTTCGAAATCATCCGAAAAGAATTAAAGTGAAAAGAGACTTAATAAATTCTGTATACTCATGTTCACTTTTTATTATCGATAATTGGTTTTCGAAGGAAACGGGGTCGGATTTGGGTGATTCCTATCCGAAAACCACTTCGAATCAATTTATACGTTCGAACGTGAAGACTTGTAGAAGATGAAGATTATTGAAGACCGTGGATCTTCATAGCGTGAGGACTGCTTGTTGATTTGCTCGGGGTCGCACCCATTACAGAGTTATATATAGCAGTGGTCTCCTCGTTGTGGAGATTTTTTTTCGAATTGCAAGGACTACTCGCTACTAGTGGTAGTAGGAGAGTGCCTTCGATTTGTCCTGTTCCTGGACAGCATGTATGGACGTTTGTCTGACATTGCATTTCTAAAGATTATGTACATTGGTTTTTACAAACGTACATCAGTGGTGGCGGAGAATGCAACTTCTCTTAGCTTAACACCCTCCTTGAGACATACGAGCTCAAGGGTTGTATTTTTGTGGAAGGCAATTAGTAGTCAACGGAAATGGAAAATGTGGCATTCAGAGATGTGATATGTGCTATGTGAAAAGGTAATCGTTGCTTTAAGCCTCATCAAACCGGAACTGACCGAAACAGGATTAGATGCGGCAAGGCTAAGGGGGTCATTTCCAAGTAGGGTATGGTCATCCTCTTCTAGATATATTTCTTTCCGCTATAACATTCGGGATGTAAATTAATGTGGTGTATGGAAACGAGCGCTCGGTTAAAGGTCGGTAACGACCAGGGGATGACATATTCGGTACTATCTAGTTACAATGGTAGGCCGGTTTTTTGTTGGTAGAGGTTCCTTTTTGCTGTTCCTCGGGGCATCCATCTAGAGGTGTACCCATTTCGGAAGGTAGATCCTTCACCTGGTCATTTGTATGGAAATCCATTCTCCAATAAGAATCTGCAGTTTTGTTTGTATTGGCGTAATGAATAGCCTCGAAATGCTATATGGGTAACCATTTCAGATAAGATTAATAAGTTTATTTGCAAAGGTTTTCAAAGAGATGTCATTAAAAACAATATCAAATGTTTTGATATAAAATGTTTTAGTTATCATAAGGTAAAAACCCGTCCGTGTTTATGTGTGGGCGTGGTCTTATGAGATACTCTTTTTTCAAAGGATTTTATCCAACGGCTGATATATGACACTATCATTTAATATTGAGTTTTTTCACGCTGGTTTATCAAGCCTGATCCGGGTATTTTCAATACTCGGTTCAGATCCGAGTAGTTTCAGGTTTAGTCGAAGACGATTGGAGTTTTCCAGAGGAGAGCTGGAGATATTCATCTACGTATGGACGTATTCTATTATCCGTTGTACTTAGTTTGTTTTAGTTGATGTTTGTCAGCAATTGTAAGGACAGATGTTTATAACTGTCCAAGCAGAATTTAGGTTAGACTCTGATATATGTATTTAAAAGTTTTCCGCTATAAAGATATTGGTTCAATATTATATGTTATTTCGTTCGTGTGAGATTCTGTTTTGTCTATTTTTTCTTTATTACCCTTCATGTTCCGTATTTTCATGCAATTTGAGTTGGACATGTGTGGTTTATTGTCGATTCAAAGGGTATGGAAAAACGGGTCGTGACACAATCTTGTGTTCCAAATAACATGGATTTTGACTAATAGTACAAATTTTACTATGATCTCCTTTGAGTATGTGAATGTGAATGCTTTGAGTTGTAGGAAGTGGTTATGATAGATTGAGAATATGTAAGCAATGTATGCACGAATATTTAAGTAGAGAGTAATAAGAAATCAAGAGAATAGTTTTTTTAATTATTGTTTCAATTCTTAGTCTTCAAAGTATATATAGGTTTGAGTAGATGCATATGAGGAGTTGTTCATGTTTAAACAAACTCTATTTGTTTTAATGGCTACAACCATTGAATAAGGGATACTATTATTCAATATGAAATGAAGCATCTTTTCAGATTGGAGGAGTTGTGTAACTTCCTTATATTTTCAACCATTCGCGTCCCCACATGCCATACTTGAATTGCTCAAAATATCATATTGTTAATTTATATTTGGCAAAACTCAGCATATACAGTAAATAAAATAATCACAGAATCGCAAACACAGAGTAATATAACAATCAGCAGTGGAAAAGATAAATAGTAGTTCATGAAGCTACTATTTGAATAATAGAATTTGAAATGAAATACAACAGAATATCTCAATACAATGTAGTCTCGAATACAAACGGATGACCAGTCTGAGCAAAACAACTAGATAGCTGAAAGCTGAATAGATAGATGGATCTCCAATCGAAGCTCCAACTCCAAAGGTGAGTCTCAAATGCTGTGACACTTAGTCTGACCCGAGCGTAAAGCAAAACACAAAACACTCGAGTCAGGATTAACATTCTTATATCAATAAATCAAATTTCGAGTGAAATATCAATTGAAATACAGGTAACTCAAAGGATGTTTGGGATAACCATCCTCTAAGTATCTGTGGACTATCTACTTTTATCCCGCCTTTTGGCAAGGCCGTGACACCAAAAAGTTGACTGGAAAACTAAAGACAGTTCGTCGTAATAGTTCGTTATACACTGTTTCACCATGGATATCAATGAATTTTGTCCGAGTCCGGATCGAGCCACAATTAACAAGACATAGCAAGCAAAGCCAGGGAAGCCAACGTCCCAAGTTTCAAGTCGATCCGAGTACGTATGCTCAAATTATGATCTACGCAAGTTAGGAGAGAAGCAATGATTTGAATCCATCTATTCGAATCCATCAGGATCGAATCGATCAACAGGCTGGGCTAGGTCATGTGCTTCATATTCACATCCATCATTTAGACATAGTTCGACTCGATGCGGTCCTTGACCATCACACATGTTCGAATCCATCAGGTTTCCCCTATTTCGAATCCATAGGTGTCACTACGCTTCGAACCCATAGAGTGACCTTGCTTCGAATCCACCCTGTTGAGGCAGCTTCGAATCGATCGACTATGGGATACCTCGATCGATTCGAACGAACATCTCCTCGAATCCACTCCCTCGAATCCACTAATTAAAGGCGGCTAAAACCATGGATTCGACCCAGTAAACTCGGAGAAAAAGCTGGATCAACCCAATAAGCGTGCGCGACACGTCACCATTCACACGTGCAAACCATCGATTCGACCCTATCGATTCGAAGGGGATCGATTCGAACCAAGCATGTCATCCGGAAATGCAATCTTGAATCGATCATAACTTGAGATCTACAAGTCCAAATGCTATGAAATTTTCACAAGAGCTTACGTACACGCTGAAGAATGTCCACACCAAATTTCATCTCGATTGGACGATTTCTTGATCGATTCGAATGGACTTCAAATCGATTCCAAAGTGGGCCCGGATTTCCTGAGAGCGGGCATGTGGGCCCCCTCACGTGCCAGAACTAGTCTCCCGAGATTTAGGCGAAATATCAGCCTCCTACACCTATAAATAGAGCCCCTGGTCATTCAGAAAAGGGGTCGGACAATTTTAAGAGCTAAAGAGCGCCCAGACTCTACCAGATTTACTCAGAATCACCACTACTTCCTTAGATTCAGACTTAGCTCAGAAAATCAGTTGTGCCACATTATAAGAAATTGTAATCTTCAAATGAACATCAATAAAATCATCAACTTCAGAGTGGACGTAGGCAAGATCGCCGAACCACTATAAATTCTGTGTTGTTTCCTGCTTTCATCTAATTTTTTCTGAGAGTTCTTCATTTTTATTTCTTTACATATTTGATATCTGTGATCTGTGATTGGGAACTGGTGCTTTCACAACATTTGGGGTTTGTGACCAATTTTGGCGCAAACATCTACTATGCAGTAATATACGCTATTACAACCAAACGTTATTATAACACCGTGGTCATTTCAAAATATCATACTTCAAAACCAAAATATCATATCCATTTCAAAACCATATTAATAAAATATCAATTTCAGTTAACAGTTTAGATATTGATAATAGTATATAAAATAAAATTGTTATTATAAAATAGTTATAAGTTAAAATAGTTTACATTAAAATAATTAGTATAATAAAATGATTTATATTAAAAATAGTTTATATTAAAATAGTTTATATTAAAATAGTTTATATTAAAATAATTTATAAAGTAAAATATAAAAATAGTTTTAAATATAGTTCTAAAAACACTTTATATAATAAAATAGCTTCCTCAAATTTTACAAATCGATACAAATCAACTCAAATGCCAAAATTCAATTTAACTCAATCTCAATTCATCAATTTTAATTCAATTCAGTTTCTCAATAAATCATTTTAAATAATATCGATTTCAAATACAGATTTGAACCAAAACATAAAACATTTAAATTTCAATATATTTCAAAGCTTTAAATATTCATCATTTCAAAAACTAAATTTGATAATTTCATATATATATATATATATATATCTTAATTTAACTTCATTATTATTTAGTTTTGAAATATTCGCTTAATAAATTCAGTATCATTTGCATAAAACCTCAAATTACAAATAAACTAAATATTTCCTTCAATTTATTTAGACTTGAAATATTCATTAACCACCTTAAACCAAAATCAAGTTATAAATCATATCCTTTTAAATCTCAAATTCAATAAGTTTCAAATCGATTTAACTTAATAAAATTCTTAAATACTATTTCAAATCAATTTCAAATCTATTTTCCCAACCTTAGTTTATTAAAAATTATAAGAAACTCTATATTTAAAATATAATTTTAAATAAATACTTAAACATATCATATATAAATTAAATCAAACTTTATTAAATTAAATCTTTTTATCAAACTTATTTTATATTAAAACTAATTTATACATATTTTAAAATTGTAAAATTATAAGTAAGTTCTTAAAATTTATAATTTCAAAACTCACTTATAAAATTTTAAAAAAATATATTTTTTAAAATCAAGAATTTAAAACTTTATAAAATATATTTATATATAATATCTTAAAATCAATTAAACTATATATTTCTTTCCAAAACCATGGAAATCATTTTCAAAATATTTATATATATAGACCAACGGTGTCCGTATAAAATTTTCTATCCTATGGTCCAGTGATATGGATATTTATCATTTCAATCCGTAATTTTAAATATATACGGGTATATATCATTTCAACCCGCAATCCGAAACTCAATTCAATGAAAATCACTTAGGTTTATCATTTCAACCTATAACGATTTTCTCCTATTCTACAGATCGTTCAGGTATGTATCATTTCAACCCATAGGGAATTCTATACTAACATGGAACTTGCAGAGTGATAACATATATGATAATAATGTAACAGACATATATCATCAATATAAATAATAGATAATGGTGTCAGATGTCACAGGTGAACACATATAGATAATGGCATATATATAGAAATTAAATAACTAACAGTGGCGTATTTCAATTGTCATTTCAATTAAAATCAAATTTAATAAATATAAGAATTTTAATCGTGAGTGATTGCTCAACTTTTGAGGCTAGATAGATTTGACAAGGAAATGAGTTACGAATTCCAAAGCAACACTAGATGGACACGATTCGACGAACAAAGCTGATAAATAGGAAGAGACGATTTCAAATCAGAACTGGATCGATGAAGATAATTGATATAAGTGAACTTATATATAACTATATATAAAAAAATCATATTCTAAATTCACGCATATATTAAATTAAATATATATAGGTATTTCAAAATCCATTGTTTCAAGTCAAAACACACATAAAAAAATCACCATATACACATCATTATTACCAAATTAATAACATAACTCAAATAAATATTTAAACATATTATTTTTATATAAAATTTGTTGCCAAATTTGATTTTAAAATTACAATATAATTTAAATAAATACAACTCTTACCAAAAAGATATATATATATATACTTCTTTAAACATATTACATATAAACAAGATAGCCTACAGACATATATATAGCTTTTGATTAAAGGCACCAAAACATACATATGCAGTATATAATATATAAAATAGAAGTTGAATTCCCACAAAGCAGTGAAGCAGAAAACAGTGGAAGAGAAAAGTGAGATCTAGTATAGAATCAACATATATATATATATATATACACACACACACACACACACATATAAAACAAGACAGCCCAATTGCAACATTTCGAAATCATATACATATAATAATCTTGGTTGATGTTATTATTATTATAACATATATATTGTCTATTTAAACCAGTTTTGCTAAAATCATATAATAGCTACTATGCACAGTGAAACAAATGTATTATAAATATACTTTAACTATATACATAAACTAATATATATAACTTGTTATACATATATTGAAGCTAGTACTCAAAATCCATTTAACAGATATGAACACATATATATATATAAACAATACATTTTACTTAAACAATGTTTTAAACAATAGCCATGTATAAACTAGAACAGGCTTCTTTAAATAACAAATGCAGACCATATATATATAATACACTTTAGTACTTAAAGTAAAATTGAAAGCTTCATCAACTATATATATATATATATATAGATTTACATATTATTATACTTAAAATCTGTAAACACATATAACAGCAGCTAAAATATATATAAACTTATATAAACATATATATAACTTATACATATAATACCAGATAAATTATATATGTACATCTAATATAAACTTATGAAATAAATCTAATATGTATACTACCATTATGCAACCGCAAACCATTGTTTTTAAAACTATATATATATATAACCCATATAATATAGCACTTAAATAGATCAGCATATAGACATAGTTGCAAACATATATACTGTGAGTTTATATAAATATAGTAGCAAAACAATACTTATAAACAACATAACAAACAATATATAACATATTATAACTGCAATATAAATGCACATGCAGCTAACATATAAATGCAAATTGATATATATGTGCATAACATAAAATACAGAAAATATAAATTACTTAAAGTCTATATGTAACATAAAATACAGTAACTATTAACATATATTTGAAATCAACATCTCAAAAAAACTTTACTAACCTATAAACATATGCGTGAGTCACTAGAACAGAGGAGGAAGGCTTGGTCTTGCCGCTAGCCTGGGAGGAAGATGTACCGAGGTGGAGGCGACTTCGGTGGAGGGTGATCTAAGGTGATCTATGCAGCCATGGGAGATGCAAGTAGAGGAGAAAGGCCAAGGTGATTGCGGGCCTGG
Organism: Allium fistulosum; assembly: GCA_030737815.1. Classification (NCBI taxonomy): domain Eukaryota; kingdom Viridiplantae; phylum Streptophyta; class Magnoliopsida; order Asparagales; family Amaryllidaceae; genus Allium; species Allium fistulosum. Next base: position 212,071,741 of record CM060907.1, read on the forward strand.
GGAGATCAGAGAGGGTGTACGGTTGCTAAGGGAGGCACTGGGTGGCATTAGTAGAGGTTTTGGCGGCGCTCGGAGGATGGAGGAGAGAGTTGCCGTGGGGCATGATGCGGGAAGGCGAGAAGATGGGAAAGCGAATGGAGTCTTCGAAGAAAATGCATGGAACTTTGAATTTCAATTTATATACAAATAAGCAGTTTAGCTTCAGGAAATAAAGGGACTTGTTTATATATATTTTTGTATAAACAACAGTCAGAGCAACAAAAGGGCTAGCAAAGGAAACGAACCACTACAATAAATGAAATGGTGGAATAGAGATGGTCAAATGTTGAATTCTGTGATTAATAATGACTAGTGGCCATACAGCTTTGCACGATGGGAAGATGAATGGTTACGGGTAGATCAAAAGGTTTAAAATGTACCGATACAGAAACTGTTTTACTGATTTCCCAGCATACCATGGTTCGAAATACAAAGTGAATATACCGTTGAGATCAGCACAACGAGACGATCAAAATGGTATACAGATATCAGTGATACGACCGAGCTATCAAAAGTCGATATTCAGTACCGAAAATGCTGCCAATTTGCCAAAATTAAGATAGAAGGAGCAATAATAGTCCAAATTTGACGAAACGGAACATGACGTCTCACTCAGAAAATGATTTACAAATTTAATATATAAAAATATTCAGGTTTGGAAAATATTTTATTATCACCTAATATTAACTGATTTAAATTGAAATAAAATTACACAATAAATAAACTTTCATATTATCAGATGAAAATTTACCATTTGCTATGTTAAAGTAGACGTATTCCAAATATTAAATTTTTATTTCAAAATTTTATTATTTAAAATATCACAAAATTCAGTTAAATATATTATTAAAACAAATAAAATTTTACGGGTCGTTACACTCTCCTCCACTCAAAACTTTTAGTCCCCGAAAAGGAACGAGGTAGGAGAATAGAAACAACCAGAAGAAAATAGATTGAAAAAAAAGTAAAAAAATTAATTTAAAACCATATAGATTTCAATTTAAATTAATTTATATTCAACAATTTGGTTAAATCCATTTTTATCAAATCAATAAATAGTCATTCAATTCAAACTTGTTAGTTCAAACTGTCAATTCAAATCATATAGATTTCATTTAGTTTTAAATTGACTTCCATTCAATTATTTCAAGTTTAAATATATATTCAAAAATTTTGGCTTCAATTTATAATTGAAATCATTCTTTAATAAAATTTAAGAATAAATTTCCGATTAACTTCAAACAATTTAGAGATAAACATATTATATTTTCAAATCAAATCTACAAACATATACTTATATATATTATAAATAAAATCATACTTAAGAATTCCAATCAATTTATTTTCCAAAACAAAAGTGTAGCAAAGCTACAGAATGGTCTCTCCACTATAAAATTCGAAAATGAATGTCAATGATGCGGCCGTCATCATCGAAATTATTTTCCAACGACCAAATATGAGAGTACTGATTTAAAACTTTTAAAATTCTTTGAAAACGATTTCTATTTGAAAATACTTTAAATAATATACATTTTAAAACTTTAAAACCAAAGTTTGAAATCAATGGAAATTAAATTCTCAAATTCTAAATTTAAATTCATTTAAATTTCCAAATCAATTTATAAACCATGTTTAATAATTTCATTTATTTATTTGTTGGAATAATCAATGGTTTACAAAACAATAAATGAAAATCAAATATTATCATTTCCAAGAACCAATTTAGTTGACTATTAAATTTTGGAAAATTTAATTATATATAAAATATAATCATACAAAATTTATTTCATTTATTCATTATCTTATTATCCAATTTATCTCAATTAACATTTATTACAAAATTTCTTTCAGAACAACAATTATTTGATTTAACTTATTTATTAAATCCATTATTTATAAATTTATTAGTTTTATCTCAAGATACTTTTCAAACATTATTAATAAATCAATAATCATTTACTTTTAATATATTTTATTGAATTAATAATTTCTCACAATATTTACAACACTAATAAACCATGATGTACATAAATAGTGAACGATCCAGAATTTGACCGCTTTAAAATATACTATTTAAAGTGATTTTAAATGTAAAATAAGTAAGGTTATATGATTCAAATAATATTAGATACGATTTGAAAAGAAAAGAATACACAAAAATAGTAACATTTTCCTATATCGACAAAAGTGACAAAATGCTGATTTTAGAAAAGTAAGTTTCAATGGTTAAATAAATTATTTTAATTTATTTATGAGTGTTTATATTTTTAAATAACATTATACAAATTTATAATAGAATTGGTTTACATAAATAAATGGTTTAACCAAAACGTCAAAATGTGACCATAAAACGTTTTGTCGAAAATCAACGTTTTGTCGATTAAAAGTTGTCGCAACGTCGTCGCACCTTTATTTTATTATATAGGAACATATATTAAAATAGTGTAAATATTAATTAATTCACTAATCAAGTTTGCTTTTACTAAACATACTTAGAAAATTCTAGAATATAATTAAGAAAAAGTAAGCACAAAAGGACAAAAATATCATTTCAAAACAAAATGTAAAACATCAAATCAAAGAAACATAAGTATTACTTTCTTTACTTAATACTTAAGTGAAAATGACATAAAGTAATGATTTGAAATGTGATGTTAAGTGTTGAAAAAAAATAAGATCACTTTATAAGTAAGTAAGGGTATTTTGGTCTTTTTACAAAATATTATTTTAATCCAAAAACTTTTCTATAAATAAGACCACCATTCTTCCACTTTCTTTACACATTTCTACCTTCTTCTTCTTCCTCCTTGAAGCTCTCTTTAATGGCTTGTCTTCTTCTTCCATTTCCTTACTAACATTTTCAAAACTATATCAAATCAACTCCAAACACCATCAAACTTTTCCAAAGACCTTAGAATACCATTAGAACATAGTTTAGCATCTAAGAAGTAAAGAAATGATGGAGGAAGAGGTAGAATAGGGCATGGCCGAACCTATCAAGAAGAGGGAGCAAGTTCGTGAAGCTTCGGAGCGAGAAAAAGAGAAGGAAGTGCTGCCGGAATTAAAAGGAAAGTCTAAATGTTTGGTATAGTTAAGAAGATGTAGTGAAGTGTTGTTGCATATGAATGTTGGTAGGAAGTTAATCTTTTGGTAAAAGGTGAGAAATTCTCATCGCTTTTGGATTTACATTTTAGTTATGATAAAACAATCACATTTACACACTTATGACATATGAATGTTTATTTGATTGTTAATATGGATGATTTGACAGTTAGTTAATTATTTTTAATTGTGATAATATGTCCCGTTATGATATTTATAGTGAATGTTGGATTTGAAATCATATGTTATGTGGTTGGTTGAGTGGATGTTATGTTAGTGATAAATATGAATATTGGATATGTTCATTTTGATTTAAATAATCACTTTGTTTATAAGACCATATTTTAGTGATATGAGATATTTTGGAAAAATAAGTCTCTTTTCATTTAAAAGTGAAATTAAAGTTAAAATAAAAGAGAATTTGAAATTGGAAGTGAAACGGATTTGAGAAGGATAGTTAAATAGAAATTGAAATTGAGATGAAAAATGAAATTGAAATTAAAATCGATTTTGAAAAATTGAAGTTGAGATTAAGGTTGAATTGAAGTTTAAATTGAAATTAGATTTGAAATCTAAGTTTTAAATGTGTTTAATTTGAAGTTAGAATTGAAATTGAATTGAAATTGGAATTTAACATTTAATATTAAAATAATAGGAATATAATAATATTATAATATGGTAATAGTGAAAATACATTTTAAATACTTTAAAAAGTGAAAATATTGATTTAAAATGATTAGTAATGATTTTATAAGTGTTAAAATCCAATTTGAATATATTATTTCAAATATTGAAAAATAAGTTAAAACTAGGTGCGTCGCGCAATGGTAGTTCGCGATTTCGCACCGAAAAGTTCAAATGAATGTCTAGAGTGGAATATAGCTCGGAATTCTTCGAGATAAGAAAATTCCGGACTATTATATCCATATCCTCTAAACGAAGAAAGAAAATCAAAATTTTGTTGAGTAGATTTTGAATTAAGTCCAAATCAATTTTCTAGAAAAATCGCGCTAGTGCAGTTAAGCGACCATAACAGGAAATCTGTTTAAATGAACGTTTTTAAATTATGGAAAAATATGGAATAAATTTGATAAATCAATTTAAATGGTTTAAAAGAGGTATGGATTGGAAAATATGAATTATCGAATGTTTAAACGTTGATTTAATCAAATAAGCTTATATAGCACTTTTCGCAGAACTTTTATGTTGCGAATTGTATAACTTTTTGGATATGAGTTTAAATGTAACGATTTTTTCTGGAATCAATTGTGAATGTTTTTAAAAGGAAAACTAAGTGTTTAAAAGATAATTTTAAATCTTTATAATCAAATCCAAAATTAAGTTGATAACTGAGTATGTGGAAACGACTAGTACATTTGTCCCGCTTGTGAGATCTGGGAAGATAAAAGAAGGTGTTTAACTAAGATTAGGGATGGAGCAACCAGTGCCCTGAACTTACGTGGCCTATGTTTTCTTTTCTTAGGCGAGGGGTGGAACAGATCGAAAGGAAAGCCCAGATGCTCTTAAATAAAAAGTTTGTATTAAGTTTCCAAAATAAAAGAAGATTAGTATTATCCAAAATTTAAGAAATCTTCAAAATAAATGATTTCTATAATCCTATTTACTCAAAAATGTTTGCTAAGATTTATTTTAGGCTTTATCTTAAACGATATCTTAAATAACATTGTTTTTGACCCGCCTAAAAGTTAAGGAATTTGGATTGAGAGTTAAGTAAGAAAATTTGAGATAATATCCAAAGCAAAAGTATGAATTTCTTAGAATTAATCTAAGTCGAAAGAAAGAGATTTCGAAATCGTCCGAAAAGAGTTAAAGTGAAAAGAGACTTAATAAATCCTATATACTCATATTCATTTTTTTATATCAATTATTGGCTTCGAAGGAACCGGGGTCGGATTTAGGTAACCCCTATCCGAAAACCACTTCGAACCAATGTATACGTTCGAAAGTAAAGACATGTTGAAGATGATGATTATTGAAGACCGTGGATCTTTATAGCATGAGGACTGCTTATTGACTTGCTCTGGGTAGCTCCCGAGTTATATATAGCAGTGGTCTCCTGGTTGTGGAGATTTTTCAGATTGCAAGGACTACTCGCTACTAATGGTAGTAGGAGAGTGCCTTCGGTTTCGTTCAGTCCCAGAACAAACTTATATGGATGAATGTCTGACCTTGCATTCTAAATCACAATGTGTGATCTCTATAAATGTATATTTGTTTGGTGGCGGAGAAGACACCTTCTCTTAGCTTAACACCCTTCTCTAAAACATACGAGCTCAGAGGTTATACGTTTGTAGAAATCAGTCATGTGATGTGGAATGGAAATGTGGCATTCAAAGTGAAAGAATATGTGCTATGTGAAAAGGTAATCGTTGCCTTAAGTCTCATCAACCCGGAAATGACCGAAACAGGATTAGATGCAGCAAGGCTAAGTGGGTCATTCCCAAGTAGGTTATGATCATCCCATTCTAGATATATTTCTTTCCGCTATGACGTTTGGGATGTAAATTAATGTGGTGTATGGAAACGAGCGCTCTGTTAAAGGTCGGTAACGACCGGGGGATGACATATTCGGTACTACCTAGTTAAAGAGGTAGGCCGGTCTTGTGTTGGTAGAGGGCAGATGTTCTGTGCCTCGGGACATCCATCCAGAGGTGTACCCATTTCGGAAGGTAGATCCTTCACCTGGTCATTTGTATGGAAATCCATTCTCCAATAAGAACCTACGGTTTTTTGTAGAACCTAGTATGTTGGAATTTAATAATGGTTACAATTTCAGCTAAGATTAATAAGTTTATTTGCAAATGTTTTTAAAGAGATGTCATTAGAAATAATATCAAAGGTTTCGATATTAAAGTGTTTTAGTTATCATAAGGTAAAAACCCGTCTATGTTTATGTGTGAGCGTGGTCTTATGAGATACTCTTTCTTTTCAAAGGATTTTATTTAAAGACTGATATATGACATTGTCATCTACTATTGAGTTTTTCTCATGCTGGTTTATCAAGCCTGATCCGGGTATTTTCAATACTCGGGTCAGATCCGAGTAGTTTCAGATTTAGTCGAAGACGGTTGGAGTTTCCATAGGAGAGCTAGAGATATTCATCTACGTATGGACATATTCTATTATCCGCTGTGCTTAGTTAGTTTTAGTTTGATTTTTGTCTACATTTGTTAGGACAGATGTTTATAACTGTCCAAGCTGAATTTAGGTTAGACTCTGATATATTTATTTAAATGTTTTCTGCTATAAAGATATTTGTTCAATATTATATGTTATTCCATTCGTGTGAGATTATGTTCTGTCTATTTTTCTTTATTACCCTTCATGTTCTGTATTTTCGTGCAATTTGAGTTGGACATGTGTGGTTTATTGTCGATTCAAAAGGTACGGAAAAACGGTTCATTGCAAATAGATAATATTTTAAACATTTTAAAGTATTTAGAAAAGAAGAAAAAAAATGACCAAAATATTCTTTATATAGTACTTTATCAACATACTTTTATAACTCGATTTGTTAACAGGTTTATCCTCGTTCTTGTAGACTCTGATCGTTCTTGTAGACCTGTTTCAACACCCAGTGAAAAATACTTAAAAAAGGTATGAGAATTACTGCTCCAAAATCTAATGTCAAACGATGATGATACAATAGCAGTGGCCCGCTACTGATCTTGTAGCGACCCGTCCTTCTATCACCAGAAAGTCACATCATCTTTAAGAAAGAAAGGGATAGAAAAGAGAAAAGATAGAGAAGAAAGAACTAAACAACATCAGAATCTCACAGTGGAAATGGAACAAAATATAATACATCACATAACTATTACATAGTCTTACATATATCAGAGTTACACAGCTCATATTACAATATAGTAGATAGTTATAAAGATCTGTCTATTTACAATTCAATATACAATACAGATATAGATATAACACTAGCACAGCGAAACCAATATATATCTATATGCTGAAGCCTTCTGCTCCATTGCTCCTCCAGAATTCGTCAAAGCTAACCTGAATCCCTTGGCTACTCAGAAAAATTTGAGTACCCAAGAGTTTAAGAAAAACAGAAATAAACTCCGGGTTAGACATGGGTCTGGTGTGAGTAAACGGTTAAAGTTGCTTAACTTTAAAAACCTTTTGAAATCAAAGGTATCACGTAAGACTCCCCACACATAAACATGGGTAAGTTTTTACCTTACGCTAACCAAACATTTGATAGGAAATCCAGTGATATTATAATAGGGTCTAGGGTTTTCAAGTAAAATACAAAAATAGCTGGAATGCTTACATCTCACGTTCCAACATAGTTGGGCACAACTAAATCGTACGGCGCTTATTGGAGTTTGGATCTCATACAATGGCAGGGCTACTGGGGTACCGCCCGTCACAGTACGTGGCCTAGATCAACGTACCGAGGATCCACCCTAAATCCCATGCAACACAAGGCCAGAACCATCCCTTACTGGACAGTCCTGAATAAGATCATGTTGTGCATCATTACAAAGTGCAAACATACGTCTAAAGGCTATATCCCTAAGCAGTTAAATAACAATAAAATAATGCAAAAGTTTAACCTCCATAATGTTTGCACAAAAAATGGACAAACACCTCAAAGTTGTATGATTTAGTAGATCTTATGTTATTCTTAGTGATTTGAGCGATTTATGCAAATATATAAAAAACAGGGGCTAAACTGTAAAAAGACACGCAGATTTATAGTGGTTCAGCCAGAATGTGCCTACGTCCACTTTATGTGTTATTTCTCTTCTCTTATTCTGATTATAAGTACAAAGCTTTGATACAAGTAAAAGAAAGTTGTTTGAAAGTTCCTTCCGTGCTTGAGCTCTCCAACTTGTCCCCATTGCTGTACCCATGCCCCTCTATTTATAGAGTGAGGCTAGAGGTAGGGGTCCAGGATGTGTATAGTCGCTGATGGGCCTGGGCTGATGTGATCTGGCCTGGCACGTCTTGGTTCGTCATGGCTTGGTTCGGAGGTGGTTGGAGTGTAGAGTGGACCGGTAGTTGCTTGGACCGGTGGTGGGATGGAAGAAGGATGGTCCGGTGTCACTTGGTTCGGTGGTCCGGTGGCAGAAGGCTGGTCCGGTGGGACGGAAGAAGGATGGTCCGGTGTCACTTGGTTCGGTGGTTCGGTGAAGCATGGGAGGTGAGCTGGTTCGGCAGAGCATGGGAGGTGAGCTGGTTCGGCGGGGTTTTTTCATGCGGAGCAGGTTGGTTCGGCGAAGCTTTGGACCGGTGGTGAGAATCTACCCAACATTTGCCCCCCACAGTGGGGTATATGCTGGCGTATGGCCTACTTTGTTTCCTCTGATTCGGTTGCTGAGCGCCGACCCAACTGGTCCGGCATCCTATATTTGCCTATAAGTAGGGGCCGTATACTCTCGTTATTCCCTTCCAATTCAAGATAGCCGAACCAAACGTTTCTGCCGAATCAAGTTCTCTGACGAATTGCTTCAGAAAACCGAATCAGGTACTGCCGAACGAATTTACGTACTCTGAGTGCCGAATGAATTTTACCCTGGGTGCCGAATGAACATTCACTCTGGATGCCGAATGAACTTGATTCTAGGTGCCGAATGAACGTTCACTCTGGGTGCCGAATGAACATTCACTCTAGATGCCGAATGAACTTGATTCTAGGTGCTGAATGAACGTTCACTCTGGGTGCCGAATGAACTTGATAAACTTGATTCTTTCACTTGGAATTTCAGACTGCAGACACTTGCTTCTTTACTTCCTCTATTCTAACGACGTTCTTCTTTGTGTTTGCAGATAATGTCTCGTAAAGCGGAAACTCGATCAGACAAAAGAAGTCCCAGGGCGAAGTAGAATCTTCCTCAGTGCCCCCTGTTCAGCCAGGTCCGGAACGTCATGGACCAACCCCGAGATCACTAGTGGACGGGTACGACCCTCAAGAACTTCTGAATTCCCCGCCCGATTGCTTTCCTAGCTCCCTTAAGGAAGAGCAGCTTGATGTCATCTCTCGTTCTTTTGGAATTGATAGGGCGCGAATGCTGTTGCCAGGGAGAGATGTTATGCCATACGACCCTCCTGAAGGGTACTTTGCTTACAGCAGATACCACTGCATGTGTGGTGCCATTCCGCCTCTTAATGCTTGGGTAACCAGCTTCCTCACATATCTCAAGGTGGCCCCATTCCAGCTTCAACCCAACTCCTATGCTATACTGGTGAGCCTCTTCGTCATTTTCCAGAGGAAGTATGGTCGTGCTCCTTCTAACCGGGAGATCCGATACTTGTATAATCTAAGGGGCTATAAGAAGGGGTCCCCATACATTAGCCTGGAGTCAGCCGTGACCTTCAAGCCGGTCTTGGATCTGTATTCTAAATTCAGCATGTTCAAGAAGGAATGGTTCTTTGTCAGGGACGACTCCGTTTCAATTAGGCGCTTTACTTCTGGATGTAAGTTGATGCTTTTACTTATAATTTTCATTCCGATTGCGATGCTTTTTCTCATACTTTCTCATTTTTGCTAGCGACAGGTGGCTTTGCGATTGTGGAGACTGACCGCCTGGTTCAGACGGCGGCTGAGATAGAAGCTATTCTCAGGAAATATAGATCATCTACCTTCCTGATCAGAAATGCGATCCTTCTGGAGTATAACTTAATCCTTCCACAGCAGTCAGTAGTTAAGCTGAGGGAAACGACGGAGGAGAGGGCGGCTGCTCAGACCAAGGAAGGTGTTATGGTAGAGAGTAGCAAGAGGAAACCTTTCACGAAACCTCCAGCCGTCGGAGGTAAGAAACTCAAGAAGTCGGACGGTCCCTCCCCCAGCAACTGTCCACTTACCCAGGAGGAGGAAGACATAGAGGAGGAAAGAGGTGAGGGTGGAGATGGTCAGGAAGGTGATAAAGGCGGCGATGGCATTGGGGCCTTGCTCCCTGGGCAAGCGGGCGAGATTCAGGAGTGGACGGATGATGCGTTCCACCAGGCTTTCGAGGGGCTGGACAAAGATCCGGCTTTGGTAGAGAAAACCGGGAAAGCGGACATGACCGGGACCGGAGCAAGCGAGTCTCCTCAGACCATTCCAGCCAAGGTGGCTCCGACGACTCAAGGTGAACTCTTGACTCCTGCATGCTTCATTAATGATAGAGACTTAGGAATATTTTATGACCCGCTCCCGTCCTGGAATGAAATCCAGGACTTATTGCAGTATCCTACTCCTCCCTAGGGTTTGTACAACCACAGATGTGTTTCTTTTCTTTTTATCTTTTAATTTGCCGTGTTTTCTCGAATTATAGATCAATGCATGCTTGTGACACTTTTTCTTCATATCAGGAGCAGGTAAGACATCCAAGGCCTCGGATCTTCGACACAGGCTTGAGCAATACAAGCTTTCAAAGACTTCCGCTAAGCCGAAGCCTTCGACCCACTGCTCCAGGGATGTAGTCGGCTACCGTCCTCTTCTCGGGGTTATCGAAGAGGGTATTCAATGGAGAAAGAGGAGTCATCCTTCATCCGAACCTTCACTTGGTCCTCAGCTCCCGGCTCAGCCTCTTCATGATATCACGGGGGAGGATAGCGAGTTTGCACTCTCTCCGCGCCCGCCCGGAAACCCTACCGTTATTCATATCGACCATCCTGACTTGGCTCGTAATCCATTTGCGGGTCATCCTGACCTGGATCCAAGCTCCCATGATATTACCTTTGACGAGGTCACCGGTGAGCACCTTCTTCCCCGCAACCCCATGGTACGGGTACTTGATGAAGCCAAGTCCTTAGATCTCGATTTACTCACTACTCGTATAATTACTATGGGAGACGAGGCCAAGGCTAATATTGATCGGGTGGCGGAGGAGACTAAGAAGCTGATGGGGCATCATGCCCGGCTGGTTAAGGCTGGAGAGGAGATTGGGAGTGCCAACATCCGACTAAGATTGATGGTTTCGAACCAGGCCAAACAGCTCGCTGACCAGGCCATTCAGATTTCTCAGCATGAAGCTGCCTCCGGGCGATTGAGGAAGGCTATGGAGGAGGCTAGTAAGGCGGAACTGCGGAAGATGGAGGCCGCCTGCAAGGAACAGATAAATATGGCCATCTCGACAGTGGATGAGGTTCGGAGGGCGGATCTTGAGCGGGTAGAGGAGCTGTCGGGGAAGCTTGAAGTCGCAGAGCTCGCTCAGGTTAGGCTGAAGGAGGAGATGGAGGCGATGCGGAAATCCCTTCAGGCTGACTGCTCGAGATACTGTTTGGAGAGAGAAGCTGCTGTAGGAAGGTTGTCGGCTTCCGAGGCCCGGATGAGGGAGTTTGAGGAGGATGAGGGGATGATGGATGAAATGCTTCAGGACATGTACTTCCGAACTTGGAAGCAGGGCAACCTATCTTGGATGGATGATTATCCTAGGGTTATGGCTAAGATCTATCTTCGGGCTTTGGAGGAGGCTAAGGCCGATGCGGATAAAGATGGTGGCGTGGTCTTCACCATGGATGCGGTCACTGCTCAGTTTGCCAAGGAGGAGAAGGTGGCGGTGAAGGAAGGTATGCGGTTGCTTGCCGCTGAGGAGGTAGGCGTGCAGGTAGAGGATGACGATCATGATAGTCAGGAAGCAGGCGCTGGTAAGTCTCCCTTTTTAGTTTCTCCATCAACTTGGTTGCTTATTGCTAATGAATCCTTTTTCTGACTGGACAGGGGGTCAACAGGACAAGGATAAAGCTCCACTGCAGCCGGCCCCTTGATTATACCTGGAAAAAACTCTTTTTGTGGATTTGGCAGTGTTGTATATGTTAGTCGAAAAATAGTAAAGTAGCCTTTAGGTTGTAACATTTTGCCACGTGTAATAAATAGTCTTATTTTTGACGTGTAATTCTTTAACTTAAGCTGATTATGTCGTCTTTTGAATGTTTGCTGTTATTTTGGCATGTCGTAGGAGAAATATAGCTATGTATATTCTTGTAATTAAATTGTGTTTGATGTCGGGATCTGGTTTAAGACATAATTCCATGACTTGCAATGTTAGTGTGTGGTGTGAACAAATTATAGTCATGCATCTGCACATAAAGGAAGAAAATACCGCCTTTCATGTTCTGTTTGTAGACGGCAGTTTCGAATATCTTGTATGACTGAGCATGGAAAGCAGTTGAATGCCCTGCCATCCGATTGTGAATCTCTGCATCCATTGGCGAGTACCTCCTACTCTGTATCCTGCACTTTATGGATTGTTATAGAGGATAGGAGGAAAGCTTTTTAAGTAAAATTGAAATATGTGAAATAGTAAAACTTCCAATCACGGAAGGCCTTCGATGTGCTTAAGTTCGTGGCAAACGGGCTTTGTAGTCACTTTCCCTAGCCGTGGGTCTTGGAGACATTTGTCATCCATCTTACGCCTCCGCGGGGAGTTAATTCTTTTTTACCACAGCCGCACTTAAGACACATCGGAGCCGAGATCGCGCACAGTAACTACCCGAGCCATTATGGCCCGTAGTCGTGGGTATTATTCGATTTACTGTGGCCGGCTAGCGTGGGTGCCGATCGTCAACTGTGAACTGCCCCTGGCTGGCCACACCTTATGTTGGGGCTTATAGTCGGTTCACAGTTGCCGGCGAGCCTAACGCCGTAATGAGCTGCCTCGGCTATAGTCGGCCTTCTCGGTGGCTTATAATCGGCTCATTATAGTTGGCTTTGAGGGCCGTCGCGTGCAATGAGTTAACCCGCAGCAGAGGGATGCCGGAGCAAAAGTGTCTCATTGGCGAGGGCATAGATTCGCATAGTACCTGCAAGGTCTTGTCCAGGTGAAGTTGCGTTGTGGAGTGCTTTGAATAGAAATGCTATATGCTCAGGATTTTGTTCAACAGAAAAGGATAAAGTTAACAAGCAGCCAAGATACAAAGGAACAAGTTAAAAAAGAGACAAGGTTTTTAAAGTGGTTCGGCATGAAAATGCCTACGTCCATTGATTCTCTTTGTTAATTCACTTCATATGGGCAATACAAGTTAAGAAAAGTATCGACGGAGGTGTTGGATGTTCCATGCCCTTTGGAACACCTCTCCGTCCACTGTTGACAAAATATAGGCTCCGTTGTGGAGATCTTTATGAATTACATATGGTCCATCCCAGATTGGGTCTAGTGCTCCGGGACGAGGGAAGATTCGCTTGAGGACAAGATCCCCTTCCTGTAAGGTACGATGCTTGACTTTGGAGTTGTAGTGTGCCGCCACTTTTTGTTTGTGGGCTGCTGCTTTAAGGACTGCATCATTTCTTCTCTCCTCGACTAGATCCAAAGACATGTTGAGGAGCTCTTCATTCTCTTCTGGGTTATAGTGGATCCTACGGTGGGAAGGCACAATGGTTTCAACTGGGAGCATAGCCTCCGATCCGTATGCCAAAGAGAAAGGAGTGTGCCCTGTTGATGTTCTGAAAGATGTGCGGTACGCCCATAGTGCCGTAGGGAGTTCATCCACCCAAGCACCCTTTGACTTTTCGAGCTTCTTTTTTATCAGAGTTTTCAGAATTTTGTTGACTGCTTCGACTTGTCCGTTTGCCTGGGGATATGCTACGGATGAGAAGCTTTTATGAATTCTGTGTTCTTGGCACCAGTTGGCGAATTCCTCGCTGTCAAACTGAAGTCCATTGTCTGATATGATTTTGAGTGGGACTCCGTACCTGCATAGAACATTTTTGATTAAGAAGTTAATAACTTTTGCTGAAGATACTTTATTTAGAGGTTCCGCTTCCTCCCATTTGGTGAAATAATCAACTGCCACTATAGCATATTTGGCCCCGCCTCGGCCCATTGGTAGCTCGTCGATTAAGTCAATTCCCCATATTGCGAAGGGCCAAGGGCTGGTCATCTGAGTAATCTCGGTTGTTGGTAGCCGAGGAATCTTAGCAAATTTTTGGCATCTGTCACACTTCTTGACGAAATCTAAGGCGTCCTTGCTTAAGGTGGGCCAGAAATATCTGTATCGGAGTATCTTTTTTGCTAATGTTTGCCCTCTGGTGTGATCTCCGCAGCTCCCCTGATGGATGTTGGATAAGATTTCCTTGGCTTCTCTCCCAGCGACACACCTTAATAACGGGTTAGAGAATCCGCGCCGGTAGAGGATGTCTTCTTGTATTGTGTAGCGGGATGCTTTCCTCAGGATTTTCTTGACTTCGTTACGCCCGTTGGGTAGAGTGCCACTTTGTAGGTAGTCTCGGATGGGAGTCATCCAAGTTGCTTCTTCGGTTGCAACTATCAGATTTACTTGCTCAAAACTTGGGGCCAGTTGCTTTGAGATGGTCACTGCCCCGAAGATGGTGATGTCTCTCACACTTGCTTGCTTTGCTAATTCGTCGGCCTCTCGGTTCTCCTCCCGAGGGATGTGTTTGACTAAGTAGTGGTCCAATCAGCTGAGAAGTAACCTGGTCTTCTTTAGATATGCTATGAGTCGTTCTTCTCGAGCTTGGAATTCTCCTAGTATTTGATTAACAATAAGTTGAGAATCGCTGTGAAGACACAAAGAATTGGCCCCGATTTCTATGGCAATTTCTAGTCCAGCTATCACTGCTTCATATTCTGCATCGTTGTTGGTGGCAGCGAACTCTAACCTTATAGCATAGTGCAGTTTGTTTCCCTTAGGAGTGACTACTACCACACCTGCCCCCGAGCCTTATTCGTTCGATGCACCATCCACAAAGAGATTCCACTTGATATCTTCTGCTATTTCCAATTGCTCCTTACCTTCGTTGGTAGTGAATTCTACAATGAAATCAGCCATGGCTTGTCCCTTGATGGCGGTGCGAGGGTCATAGGTGATATCATACTGACTTAGTTCAATGCACCATTTAAGTAGTCGCCCAGAAGTCTCAGGACGATGGAGTACCTGCCTCAGTGGTTGATCGGTCAGAACTTTGATGGAATGGGACTGGAAGTAGTGACGCAGTTTTCGTGATGTGATTAGTAAATAGTATGCTAACTTCTCAAGCTTAGGATATCTAACTTCTGCCCCAGTAAACCTTTTGCTGACGAAGTAAACTGGTCGTTGCGTGCGGTTGTCTTCCCTTACCAAGGCAGCGCTTAGAGCGTGAGATGACACAACAAGGTATAGGTATAATTCTTCGCCTTCGCTTGGAGTCGAGAGTACCGGTGGTTTCTGGAGGTGTTCGATTAGTTTATGGAAAGCGGTTAAGCATTCGTCCGTCCATTCGAACTTTCCTTTATCTTTCTTTAGAGCTTCGAAAAAGGGGACGCACTTGTCCGTTGCCTTGGAGATGAATCGGCTTAGGGCGGCCACTTTTCCATTTAGGCTTTGCATTTCCTTTCGGGTGGAAGGTATCTTGATATCCCTTAGCGCTCGGACTTGTTCAGGGTTTGCTTCTATCCCTCTGGCATGAACGATGAATCCTAAGAACTTCCCTGACGACACACCGAAGGAGCATTTTAGTGGATTCAACTTCATTCCATATTGCCGAAGTACTTGAAACATCTTGCCTAGGTGGCTTACGTGATCTTTGGCCTTCCTTGACTTTACCAGCATGTCATCCACATATACTTCCATAGTTTGTCCTATTAGCCCTGCAAACATCTTGATGACGAGGCGCTGGTAGGTGGCTCCTGCATTTTTAAGTCCGAAAGGCATTACTTTGTAGCAGTATAAACCTCAGTCGGTGATGAAACTAGTGTGGTCTTGGTCGGGAGCATGCATAGGAATTTGGTTATATCCTGAGTATGCATCCATAAAAGATAGGAGTTCGTGCCCGGCTGTGCTGTCTACAAGTTGGTCGATTCTGGGAAGTGGGAAGCAATCCTTTGGGCAGGCGTCGTTTAAGTTGGAAAAGTCAATGCAGGTTCGCCACTTCCCATTAGCCTTTTTTACCAGCACCGGGTTGGCGATCCATTCCGGGTAGATAGCTTCTCGTATGAAGTCATTGGCGAGTAGATTCTTTACTTCTTCATCGAGTGCTGCTGATAGCTCTGCCCCCATACTTCTCTTTTTTGTTTTACAGGCGCCTTGGTAGGATCAATGTTTAATACGTGGCAGGCTATGTCGGGGGAGATTCCAGTCATGTCAGCGTGTGACCAAGCGAATACATCCAAGTTGTGGCGGAGAAAATCGATGAGTTGTTCCTTCAATTCGGCTTTTAGTTGGGACCCAATTTTCAATAGTCTACTCGAGTCGTGCTTGTCTACAGATATAAACTCCATAGCCTCTGCAGGCTCGGCGGTGGCCTCCTCCTCTTTGTCCCTAGGATCTAATTCATTGAAAGGGTCGCTGGTATATCGAAGAGGAGGGGCTTTCTTTAATTGCTACGCTTCTAGACTTTTTGTGCAGAGGGCAATCTCTACACCCTTCCCTTTATCCTTCCTGTGGTTGTTGCGAAGTTCAGTCACATAGCAGTCTCGAGCAACGTCCTGATCTCCTTCCACTTCCCCTACTCCATTGTCCGTTGGGAATTTCATCTTTAGGCACCATGGGGCTAAGACAATTTGGAAGTCAGACAAGGATGGCCTTCCTAAGAAGGCGTTGTAGGCCGACTGGTTTTCTATTAGCACAAACGTTTGTTTCCGTACAGCAGAGCGGGGATGGCTTCCAATCTCAACAAAAAGGTCCAGTTGCCCGAGGGGCATCTTCGCATCTCCAGTGAAGCCGTGTAGTGGTTTATCGCAAGGGGATACATCCTTCATTGATAGCTTCATTTTGTCGAATGCGTGTTTGAACAGGATGTTTACCGAGCTTCCAGTGTCTACCAGGATTCGGTAGACTTCGGCGGGACCAAGTCGGGCAGAGATGACCATGGGATCCATGTGAGGGTACTGCCTTCCTTCTAGGTCACGCTTACCGAACGTGATGTCATTACTTTCTTTCCGCTTCGGGTGGCGCTCTTCTATAACCGAATTGACATAGTCTTTATTGTCTCTAAGCGACTTTCCGTATCTTTCCATCTCTTTCCAGCTTCTGTCTGCGATGTGTGGCCCTCCTGAGATGGTATGGACCACTATCTTTTCTTGGCTAGAGCTGCTAGCGTTGCGGTTTCCTCTGTCGGCCCCCGGGGAGGGTAGCCTTGGGTTTTCATTGGCAGGAGCAGGGGTCCTGTCCTGACCTTTTACATAACGTTCCAGTTTCTTTCTTCTGATGTGTTCCTCAATCAGATCTCGGAGATGATGGCATTCGTTGGTATCATGCCCGTGAGATTCGTGGAAGCGGCAGAATTTTCCAGACTTCTGTGCGTTATCTGATTCCTTCTTGTATGGTGGGCGTTTGTATCTAACTTCGGCTTGGGTGGCAAGGAAGATATTTTCGACGGTCTCGTTCAAAGGAGTGTAAGTGTCGAATCTTGGTCCTGGCCGATATAGGCGCTTTTCTCCCTTCTTGCCCCCAGCATTGTCTCTGGAATCATTTCTTCGAACGTCCCTTGCCACAGCAGGGGCGTTGCCATGGGTTGTCTTATTTTGCTGTCCTGACTGCCCCTCAACGGCAGCATCCTCAAGCCTCATGTATTTCCCGGCTTCATGGAAGAAATCGGTTAAAGTAGCTGGCTTTTCTTTTGTCAACCTTCTAGCAAATTTAGTGTCCGGATGCACACCACTGCAGAGGGCCATTAGGATAAGCTTCTCATCGGCATCTTGGACTGCGGCTGCTGCGGCGTTGAATCTGGTTAGGTATTGCTGCAGCTTTTCTTCAGGTTTCTGTTTGACGCTGGATAAGGAATAAGCGTCCTTAGGTTGCTCCACATGAATGTGGAACTGACTGATAAATTTTTCTTTCAGCATTTCCCACGAGCTGATGGATCCTTGGGGTAGATGACAGAACCAGGAGGTAGCAAGATCTGCTAAGAAGAGCGGAAAGCATTTGCACAGTACTCCCTCTGTTGCTCCACTCATGAGCATATGCTGCGTGTACCTCTGTAAGTGTACAACGGGATCGGAGGTTCCTTTGTAGGGTTCCATTGTTGGCATCTTCCATTCTCGGGGGGTGATAGCAATTTCGATATTGCGGGCGAAAGGGCTGGTTACCCTAGCACCTATCCCTCGATCTCTTTGCTCCTTTTGGACACACTCTTTGAATAAGCGTGCCATCCTTTCATCAGAACTTGGAGCAGATAGAAATGAGTTTGGTTCTGTTCTGTGGGATTGATTCCGTCCAGAAGACCTGTAGGGATGGTATCGTCTATCATTACTCATATTTTCCAGTGGCTGCCTTTGATCTTCTGGGCGCATGCTTGGGTCAGCTACAGTTGGCCCTTGCCTTGATCTCCCCCTGTTGGGTTCTGATCTAAGCACTTCCTCGGGTCCAACTTCGGGCTGGACTCTAGCTCGGCCCCGTTCACTAGCGTTTCTGTGGTTAGGCAGCACGACAGGCTCAGCTACAGTTGACCTTCGCCCGGTACCTTCCCCGTTGGGTTCGGTACCAAACGTTTCCTCAGGCCTAACTTCGGGCTGTGCTCGGTCTCGGCTCCTACCACGGCTACTTCTGCCGTTAGCTCCTTCGAAGAAGGAAGATCTTTGTTGTCTCTGAGATCCTCCAGACTGGGACTCGCCCCATGATTCAGTGTTGCGGTTGGATTCTTCAGCGTCCCTTAAGCGTGACATGAGATGGTCCACCAAGGCTTCCTGCTGGGACGTGAAGCGGTTAGTTACTTCAACCACAACTCTGTCCAGATCTGCTCTAGTAATTGCTGCAGGCTGTTTTGTGGCAGGAGTAGTTGGGTTAGCATGTTCTTCATTTGTTACTGTTGCTGGAGGAGGACGATTTACTTGATTCGTGACAGCTGGATCTGGAAGACTGCTGGATGCGATGTTTTTTCCTTTGTTAACATCTTTTCTCTGTTTAGGAGGCATGTTTTCCAAGTGGCGGACGATGCTGTTAGGAAAACTTGTTAAGCGGATGAAGCTGAAGCTTCGAGCTTCTAGCTCTCAGTGAAAGCACCAAAAATGTTTGCACAAAAAATGGACAAACACCTCAAAGTTGTATGATTTAGTAGATCTTATGTTATTCTTAGTGATTTGAGCGATTTATGCAAATATATAAAAAACAGGGGCTAAACTGTAAAAAGACACGCAGATTTATAGTGGTTCAGCCAGAATGTGCCTACGTCCACTTTATGTGTTATTTCTCTTCTCTTATTCTGATTACAAGTACAAAGCTTTGATACAAGTAAAAGAAAGTTGTTTGAAAGTTCCTTCCGTGCTTGAGCTCTCCAACTTGTCCCCATTGCTGTACCCCTGCCCCTCTATTTATAGAGTGAGGCTAGGGGTAGGGGTCCAGGATGTGTATAGTCGCTGATGGGCCTGGGCTGATGTGATCTGGCCTGGCACGTCTTGGTTCGTCATGGCTTGGTTCGGAGGTGGTTGGAGTGTAGAGTGGACCGGTAGTTGCTTGGACCGGTGGTGGGATGGAAGAAGGATGGTCCAGTGTCACTTGGTTCGGTGGTCCAGTGGCAGAAGGCTGGTCCGATGGGACGGAAGAAGGATGGTCCGGTGTCACTTGGTTCGGTGGTTCGGTGAAGCATGGGAGGTGAGCTGGTTCGGCAGAGCATGGGAGGTGAGCTGGTTCGGCGGGGTTTTTGCATGCGGAGCAGGTTGGTTCGGCGAAGCTTTGGACCGGTGGTGAGAATCTACCCAACACATAACAGTATTAAGTCTCCGCATTAACAATTCATACCATTGGAACTTCAGGGTACATTCATTTAAAAAACACAACACAAGAGAAAAAGATAGCGGAACTACTAGCTAATACTCGAAAACTCGCTTTATATATTCATTTATAAGTAGTATTGTAAAGATTTGTCAAAAGAGGTGTGACGACCCCAGCCGTATTCTCCGGATTAGCAGACGACATTACTTGTAATATTCTTTGCTAAACTGGGCATAGCGGTGGGGTCATCACAAAAGGCGACCAAAAGTTATCTAAATAGTTGAGTTAAACTAAGCATAACATGTATGTTTATTCTAGAAAGACAGTTGATGAAAGTGCACACACAGACCATAGATAGTTGGCATTATGGGTCTGAGTAAAAAAAAATTGTTAGGTCATGTTACAGCCTGGTTAACATTAGCCTACAAGTACCTAGGACCACCAAAACAATAATTAGTATTGTTTGAAACATAAATCTAGGAAGTTATCGGGAACATTTAAATGAACATAACATCATGTGTGTACTAATGTAATTATCAAGGGCAACAAAGTGAGTTTAGAGTCAGAAGCACCTTGGTATGAGTTTGTATCATCCCAAATATAGTTAGTAGATAATCCACTTATACTTTTTGTTTGAAGTTTCTGCAATGATAGAAAAAAAAACATTTTATTTAAAAAAAATGGAAAATGAGATTTGTACAAACAACTACATATGGTAGATCAAAACTTAGGACTAAGCCCAACAGAAATAAAATCTCTAATATTTTTAATATAAACCATTGGACTTGCATATTACTTGATTAGGGAGAACAACAAATATTGATGGAAATATGCACTTGAAGCAATTGCAACAGTTTCAATTAATAATGCATTATATTCAGAGCATCGAAATCCAAGTGTTTTCTACATAATGCCAACCACTAAAATGTTTGCACAATGAAATTTCAAAAGGAAATCTTACTTACTGATAAAAACTTTTGTTTCCTATTCCACATCCCCTTTATCTATCTATCGAATATCAGTGAATCAAGACAATGATGCTTCCAAGAAAACCTACAGTTAAATAATTTAGATATACTCAAACATCAAACTAGTACCACCTCTAACACAATAGCATGCACGCCATTTACATCCTAATCCGCAATGTAACGACCCGTAAATTTCAGTGGTTTTATTTATTTAATTAATTGATTTTTTTTGAAATTTTAAATAATAAAATTTTGAAATAAAAATTTAATATTTGGAATACGTCTATTTAAACATAGCAATTGGTAAATGTTCATCTGATAATAATGAAGTTTATTATATTGTGTAATTTTATTTAAATTCAAATCAGCTAATATTTGATGATAATAAAATGTTTTCCAAACCTGAATATTTATATATAGAAAATTTGTAAATTATCTTCTGAGTGAGTCGTCATATTTCGTTTTGTCAAATATGGACTTCTATTGCTCCGTTCATCTTATTTCTGACATTTTAGCAACATTTCGGTACCGATATCGACTTTTGATCGGATGATCGTACCACTGATATCTTGTATACCGTTTTGATCGCCTCGTCGTGCTGATCCCCGAAGTATATTCGTTTGTGTGTCTCGAAGTTCGAGAGACGGAAAAATCTACGTAACGATCGGTTCCGTAACTTGGAATTTGGTTTTCCAGTAACCATTCATTTCTTTCCATTTGTAAACCAACAGCCATCTGTTTCATATTCCCAGAATTTATTGCTAATTTCATTTTTCTCTAGTTTCAATATATAATCCATTGGTTCATTCATTATCCTACTCTACATTCTTCTCTCCTCCCACATAACCCCTTCCACAACCCGATCCGCTACTCCTTGCAAGCCCCTCCACTAGCCTTCCACCACCGAAGACATCGAACCTATTAGGAAATCAAATTCATGGTTTTAATGACAACAACTATACAATGAAAATCAAATGTACATATATATGTATATATACAAGAACTTGCTAGAGCAACATCACTAGAAAGACCAGAACAAGGTGCAAAGAACGATACAAGAGGCCACAAGTCGATAGAATTGGAAAAGGAATTGCACATACACAGATACAACAACATGCACACATTCAGACGTCTGAATGCACTAGACAGACGTCTGAATGATTCCTCTGTTTCACAATTCAGAAGAAAACAGACGTCTGATCCTGAACTCAGACGTCTGAAAGACATCCAGACATAAAACAGAAATGAAGACCAGACGTCTGGATAATAAACATAGACGTCTGAAATGCTACCAGACACAAAAAATATATGAAGGCCAGACGTCTGAGGTAACTTTCCAGACGTCTAATTATAGGCTCGACTGTGTATTTTCAAAGTCCAACTGTCACATCCGAAAAGACACATCCGCTTCACTTCGCCGCAACTCTTCATCATCAACAGAAGCAACTATAGAGCACTCATTAATGGATGCAACTACTCAACATACTTATCTACAACTATATATAGCATCAGGAATCAAGAGAAAAGATTAACCTGTCTACTTTACTGACTTATGCTCTCTGATTATACACTCTATCATATACTCTTGATCTCTAGCAATCTATACTTGTATTCTACTCTTCCAAATATACAGTTCCTCATAGACAATACTCTCTAGATATATATATTGGAAGCTTTTGTACTATATAGTCAACATCCGTGTAATAGAGAACACACAATTGACAAAGAAACTCTGCTATTGTAAACATGTTCCTCCGGGTGAAGTGAGGGTTATTTGGTGAAAGGAAATTCCGAAGAGGAGCTTCGGGACTGGACGTAGGACGGGAGGTCCGAACCAGTATAAAATCCAGGTGTGATTATTTTATACTTACTTAGATTAATATTGTTTTAGTTGCATCATATATTTTGCCACATATACTTGCATATACACTACACGATCCACTCCGAATAGACTTTCAATTGGTATCAGAGCCTGGGATTCTAGAGATCGTAACAACATCCTAGAATAAATGGCTATAAAGAGATCTACTCAAGGCAATAGGAAGAGGAAGAGCAATAAAGAAGAATCAAAGGAGAAAACAAACAATTGCTTCATGGCTAAACTCAGATCACAATCGGTATGCTTAGATTCTTTATATAATGATCTTCTGTCAGCACATGATGAATTATTAAAAGATTGTAAAACCTTGAATAAAGTTAATAGAATTGCTTTAGAAAAGTTAAAAGATTATGAGCAAGAAAATTCCAGTTTAAAAGAGGAGAATAAATTTTTGATAAAACAAACTAAATGTTTTGAAAATACCGTAGAAGAACTTGTTTCAAAAAAAGATTTCCTACAAAAAGAAAATGAGCAGTTAGAAGATAAAAACAATGATCTTTTAGAGAAAATCAACGTTTTGCAAAATAAAAATACTATCTTTGATAAAGAAAAGGAAACTTTTTCAAAAGAAATTACGGATTTGAAAAGACAAAATGATTTATTACAATCATCTTTAGATAATTCAGAATCTCGAATTTTTCTTCTCGAAAAAGAGAATTGTACGATAAAAAGGGAGAATTCTGAATTAAATAAGCAAATTGATATTTTGAAAGACAGTAATATTTCTTTTGAAAATAATTTTAACTTCAAAGCTAAAATTGATAAACTTAACACTGAAGTCACAAAATTTAATAAAGGTCAAAACGATTTAAACATGATTTTATCTAGTTCTAGACCTTTACATGACAAAAGTGGTTTAGGATATAATAAAAATGATCGTAGAAATAGCACTAGATACGCTTTCATGTATAGTAAAAATGTTAGTGCTAGTACTAAATTTCGAGTAAAGTCTAGATCAAATTCTTATAGAAATTCAAATACTGCTATGGTCAATAATATTTATAATTTCTCTAGAAGTACAAAATCATTGAACGGAAATATGAATAAAAATTATCTAAGTATTTGGGTTCCTGTTAGTTGGAAAAATAGAGAAAAATACATTGATGATTATTTTGATATGGTAGTTAATAATGAAAATTATATTTATAAAGGTTCAACCACACCCAAATGGGTATGGTTTCCAAAGTACTAACCCCCCGGACCCTAACATAGTAAGTGGGTACCAAAAAATGATTTTTATTGCAGGTACTCAGAGAAACAAAAGGAAAGATTTTGGAATTTACAAATATGATTCCCACATTCTTTTTTGATAATGACAAAGGGGGAGAGATAATGGAAAGCACATATTCAGGGGGAGAATTATAAAAATTACACATAAGTACATTGTATAGTTGTCATCATCAAAAAGGGGGAGATCGTTAGGAAATCAAATTCATGGTTTTAATGACAACAACTATACAATGAAAATCAAATGTACATATATATGTATATATACAAGAACTTGCTAGAGCAACATCACTAGAAAGACAAGAACAAGGTGCAAAGAACGATACAAGAGGCTACAAGTCGATAGAATTGGAAAAGGAATTGCACATACACAGATACAGCAACATGCACACATTCAGACGTCTGAATGCACTAGCCAGACGTCTGAATGATTCCTTTGTTTCACAATTCAGAAGAAAACAGACGTCTGATCCTGAACTCAGACGTCTGAAAGACATCCAGACATAAAACAGAAATGAAGACCAGATGTCTGGATAATAAACACAGACGTTTGAAATGCTACCAGACACAAAAAATATATGAAGGCCAGACGTCTGAGGTAACTTTCCAGACGTCTGATTATAGGCTCGACTGTGTATTTTCAAAGTCCAACTGTCACATCCGAAAAGACACATCCGCTTCTCTTCGCCGCAACTCTTCATCATCAATATAAGCAACTATATAGCACTCATTAATGGATGCAACTACTCAACATACTTATCTACAACTATATATAGCATCAGGAATCAAGAGAAAAGATTAACCTGTCTACTTTACTGACTTATGCTCTCTGATTATACACTCTATCATATACTCTTGATCTCTAGCAATCTATACTTGTATTCTACTCTTCCAAATATACAGTTCCTCATAGACAATACTCTCTAGATATATATATTGGAAGCTTTTGTACTATATAGTCAACATCCGTGTAATAAAGAACACACAATTGACAAAGAAACTCTGCTATTGTAAACCTGTTCCTCTGGGTGAAGTGAGGGTTATTTGGTAAAAGGAAATTCCGAAGAGGAGCTTCGGGACTGGACGTAGGATGGGAGGTCTGAACCAGTATAAAATCCAGGTGTGATTATTTTATATTTACTTAGATTAATATTGTTTTAGTTGCATCATATATTTTGCCACATATACTTGCATATACACTACACGATCCACTCCGTATAGACTTTCAGAACCGACTTCCGTTCAAAGCCCGACCACATCTCCTCAGCCACCCTGACAATAACCCCATAGCTGAACCCTCCCTGGTCTCGTCACCTTCACCCAAACCCATCACACCTGAAAACCACCCACAGCCAGACCTTGCCTTCCTCATATTTTCACCACTCCCCTCTGCTTCTACCCAGCATCAATCAAAACCACCACAGCCTAGAACCATCTCAGGCCTTGCCTGCCGCACCCGCATCCATCCCCTTCGTCCCGAGCTTGCCACCACGCTTGCAACTCGATCTCCATCACCTTGCTGCCGATCGAACAGTAATCTCCTTTTTACTTGCCTCCTATATATAGATGTAATATATATATATATATATATATGTGTGTGTGTTAAGTTTTGGGTAGGCTGCATATATATGCTAGTATATATATAATTGCTTGTATATATATATGTGGACTTCGGTTTGGTTTCAACAAAGCATTTCTAAACTTTGATTTTGGGTGTTTGTATGAACATATTTGTTACAATATATATATTCTATTTTATTCATTTTTTGTGTGTTTGGGTAGTAGTAATATGTTGTATATATAAATCGATAGAGGGTTATATTTTGTTATATATAATGAGTTAGTATATGAATAATATGGCAATTCCTTTATGTTAGTTATTGTCTATATAGTTTGTGTATTCACAGTTCGTCGTATACAGGTTTTTTTCTTTTTTCAAAGTTTTGTTTTATATATAGTTGTGTGTGATCTGTTGATGAGTAAGTTAGACATATGATTATATATAGTATACACACATTTTAAGGATATGTTGTTATATATATAAAGACTATATATAAGTTCTGTAAAATTATTTTGGTTTTTGTAGAAATGCCAGAGAAGAGTTGTTGGTTTACCGTGTATGTATATATAGATATATGAGACGCAGATATTTCATTTGTTATTTTATTTATGTATATAATATATAATGATTTCGATAAGTTTATATATTATATGTTGGTAGTTATAATATGTTAAGCATATATATAGTGGTTTGTTCACATCTGAGTATATTTGCAGAGTTAAATTTCTGTTTGTATATATATGTTATGGTGCAAGCATTTTAAATGATATAATGTTTACCGTATATATATATTATATACTGTTACAATATAAAGGGGTATATATAATATGTTTTAAAGTATTATAAATGTTATATTATAAAGTTTGCCTCGGTATAAAAGTATAAGTTTATTTATGTACATATTGTTTTCATATGGGTTTAGTTGTATTAGTATGTATAATTTGTAGTTCATATATATATATAGTATATGTATGGGTTGGTTTAAATTATATACATGCGAGAGAAAAAGAAAATATATATTTTGTATGTGCGGTATGTTATAAAATGAATATACTATAGAATAAAGTGAATTTGGTTTTGAGATATGTATATGTATATATAGATTTTTGATTTTTATATGTTTGTGTTTAAATTTAATATTGGTTTTATATTATAAGGATGGATCTGAAAATATAATATATTAAGTTTACATATATTTATTAAATATATATATGTTTGGGTATAAATATATATGTCATTTTAATATTTGTTTTAAACTAAATATTGATTTTAAAATATATATACAGATTTGCTTTTTCTACCAAACTGATTCTAATTGTTTCGCCAGTTCCTTATCTACCAGCTTTGATCGTCAAATTCATGTCAATTAAGCTTTGCTTTGAAATTCGTGCTAGGATCCGTAACTCATCTCATTCTCATTCGTTTCTAGCCTCGAAAGGTTAGCAATCACTCATGATTAACGTTCTTATATTTATTAAATTTGATTTCAATTGAAACGACAATTGAAATATGCTGCTGTTAGTTATTTACATTGCTATATATATGCTATTATTTGTAACTGTTCACCTGTGACATCTGACACCATTATCTGTTATTTATATTGATGATATATGCCTGTTTTGTTATTATCATATCTGTTATCACTCTACAAGTTCCCTGTTAGTATAGAATTCACTATGGGTTGAAATGATACATACCCGAACGATCTTGTAGAATGGGAGAAAATCGTTATGGGTTGAAATGATAAACCTAAGCGATTTTCATTGAATTGAATTGGGATTGCGGGTTGAAATGATATATACCCGTATATATTTAAATTACGGATTGAAATGATAAATATCCGTATCACTTGACCATAGGATAGAAAATTATATACAAACACTGTTGGTCTATATATAAATACTTTGAAAATGGTTCTATGGTTTTGAAAAGAAATATATGGTTTTAATAAATATTGATTTTTAAAGATTTATTAAAGTTGATATAATAAAGTTGATATTAATTTGTTTAAGTATTTATTTAATATATATATTTTCAAATATAGAGTTTATAATGATTTATGTTGGAAAGATAAATTTGAAATTTTATTTATTTAAGAATTATACTTAAATAAGTTTGATTTGAAATTTATAAAAAAATTAAAATTTAAAGATATGTTTTATAACTTGAATTTGATTAAAAGTGACTTAAATGAATATTTCAAACTTATATAAATTTAAATGGGATATTCTGTTTATTTAAATTTGTAAATTGAAGTTGTATTTAAATGATATTGGATTTATTGAGTGAATATTTCAAAACTAAAATAATAGTAAAGTGAATTTGATATATATATATATATATATATATATATGAAATTATCGAATTTAGTTTTGAAATATTGAATATATAAAGCTTTGAAATATATTGAAATTGAAATGGTTTATTTTGTGGTTCAAATCTATATTTGAAATCGATAATTTGAAGTGGTTTATTAAGAAATCGAATTGAATTGAAATTTATGAATTAAGATTGAATTGAAATTGAATTTTGGAATTCGAGTTGATTTGAATCGATTTGTGAAATTTGAGGAAGCTATTTTATTATATAAAGTATTTTTAAACTATATCCAAAACTATTTATATTTTACTTTATAAATTATTTTAAACATAAACTATTTTAATATAAATCATTTTCAATATAAATTATTTTATTATAAACTATTTTAACTTATAACTATTTTTATATAAACTATTTTTATTCTATAGACTATTTTATTATATATATATAATTTTAATATCTAAACTATTTAAGAGGAAAGTGTTATGGATTCCAAAATGTTATGATTTCAAAGGGTTATGATTTCCAAAGTTTTGAATTTCAAAGTATTATGATTTCCAAAGTATTATTATTTCAAATTATTTTGGTTTCGAAAGTATTATATCTTTGAAAGTACTATGATTTTGGAAGTGAATATATTTGAAATGGAAATGATATCATATTGATTTGTTTTTTTTGAAATGAAAATATTATTTTGGTTTTGAAGTATAAATTATTTTGAAATGACCACGGTGTTATAATAACGTTTGGTTGTTAAAGAGACCGGGATCAGTATGGGCATACTCTCTGTCGATACCGTAAACCACTTTAACAACTGTGTACGCGGTGGAGATTTCAGAATGAAGTAGGATGGTGGCGACGATCCTAAAGGTATATACGTGGACCCAACTCCCGTGAGTTGGCATAAGGTGGCTAAAACAGGAGCGATCTCGGGCCAATGAGGTAGCACCTCTGATCAGACACATTTCTTCGATACCATTCTATTACTTGTGATTAATTTGGTGGCCACCCTTCGATTTTTGATTTGGGAGTGTGTTCCGAGGTGGGAGGTAGTGGCTGCTATGCGTTTCCACTAGCCCGTGTGCGTAATTGGTATATCTACCCTGGCATTGTCTAGTTGTGTCGTGTGACCTACCATATGGAGCTTTACTACGAGTTTGGTTTTGTGCCGTAGCCTGTGGAGTATTTAGGGTAGCTCCCGATCTGGGGGTACAATGATACTGGATAGACTACCGGGACTATTATGTGTTAAGGGGGATATGGGTAACTCCTTAATGCTATTTAAAAGTAAGTTTATTTTACTATAGACATTATTATAATATTGTATATTACTATATAGTAGATAGTTTAACGGATCCTTAGAGGATGGTTATCCCAAACATCCTTTGAGTTACTTGTATTTCAGTTGATATTTCACTTGAGTTGGATTTATTGATATAAGAATGTTAATCCTGACTCGAGTGTTTTGTGTTTCGCTTTACGCTCGGGTCAGACTGGGTGATACAGCATTTGAGACTCACCTTTGGAGTTGGAGCTTCGCTTGGGGATCCAGCTATCTATCTAGCTTTCTGTTATTTAGTTGATTCCAGTGATGTATTCTGATCTTGTATTTGACTACTGTATTGAGACATTTATGTATTCGAGACTTCTGTTGTATCTTGTTTAACTCTGTTATATATATAGTAGCTTTATGAACTACTATTCTTTTGTTTCCGCTGCATTATTGTTATATTACTCTGTGTCTGTGATTCTGTGATTATTTATTTACTGTATATGCTAAGCTTTGCCAAATTTAAATTAACAATCTGATATTTTGAGCAATTCAAATCCGACATGTATGGATGCGAATGGTTGAAAATTTCAGGTTGTTACACGCAAAGAGCTAGTTGCCCCATTTCCATTACTTAAAACCTTATATGCCACACTCTCTAGACCAATGTAAAAACTTCAAACCTCATGTACAACATCTCCCTGCCAGGTCACTCCACGATCAAGTCACAGTCAAATAACATCAACTCTCAAATCCTAATATATTTTATCAGGACATTTAGTTCATTCCTGTTAGGTCAAATCTCTGAATAAAAGTACTGGTATTTTTTATGCTTGATAAATTTTATTATATATGTTTATTAGTGTATAAATGAATTCTTAGAGATAATTAAGATTGTTCATATCTTTTAGGTTAGGAATTGGTCTAGATGGTTTGTTGTTTGCTAAATTCCTAAAAGTAATATAATAATCATATATAAGCACAAAAATATACTTAACTAATTTAATTGTGAGGTTATGTGTAAGAGTCCAAAAACTCGGCCTTCGAAAATCGGCACCCGTACCTCACTTGTACTCAAAATGCCATAGATTCAAACGCCGAATCTGGATTCCCGGAGCTTATAACACCATTAAGTATAACAACACAGCGGAATAAAGAAATCAATGATATCATATATATATAACATTGATACAATGACAGATACAAAATCTAATACAACAGAATGATACAACAGATATCAATATACATCAGAGATAAGATACAAGAAATAGCAGCGGAAAGAAAATAGATAACACCAGCAGCAGATAGATATCTCCAATAGAATGCTCCAATCCATAGCTAGCGGAAAGCAAGGTCAGTCGTCCAAGGACTGACTAGCTCCAGATAATCTACTCAACCTGAATATCTGAGAAACCCAACTCTAGACTGCCCGTGTGGAAAATGGTGGGCACCCAGAGTTTAGGAAGGGAACAATAAACTCCGAGTCAGTCGTGGGACTGGTGTGAGCAACAAAAACAGTTTATCTTTAAACAACAACAAAAGAATTTTGAACATTGAAATCCGCAATGCTTTTGGAAAATGAAACTACCATAAGACCTCCCACCACACACACAATGCAAACGCAGACTTGGAGGAGATTGCTTCTTATGTTAGTCAAATATGCTTACTACGCAAATCACTGGATTATTATTATTAGTGCATAGTGGAAAACAATTTGAAAGTATAATATTAACCTTAGCCAGCATAGGTACCATTATACTATGCCTACTATAGCCACCATATTAGATGGCAGGTTCTAGAACTAAAACCGTACAAGGTTCGTATTGGAAAATGGATTTGCCAACAAATGGTCAGGCTAAGGAACTTCCTATGCCACGTAGGAAACGCCTCTAGCTGGACGCCCCGAGAGACAAACTGCTCTCTACCAACAAGGCCGGGTTACCCCTATAACAGGTAACTCACGAATATGCCACCTCCCGGTCCTTTGGGACCTTTATCCGAGCGCTCGGTAACCAACATCACACATAATAAATAAAGTGTGTCCACATGAGTAAGTATCTGGGCTCCATACCATGATACCACCCTTTTCCAGAAGGAAATGACATACCCTAAAGGGCGCGACCCTCATAACCTTGTCGCAACATTCCTGTTTCGACCATTTCCAAGTTGTGAGGCCCTGACGAAGTCTCATCCACAAAGCTACGCTTTGTCACAAAGCCATGCTTTGGGTCAACAGATGATCAACCTATGATCACAAAGATAAATGATCAAACAAATGATCATATCATAAATGATCAAACACTGATCATCACACAGCAACACTCAGCATGCCACATTACCAAATTGGGAGTATATCGCTGATAACCTTCAACTACATAACCTCTGAGCTCGTACGTCTCAGAGAAGGGTGTTAAGCTAAGAGAATAAATTCTCCGCCACCAACAGAAATGTATTTGAAAGAAATTGGCTTTATATCTCAAAGTGTAATGTCAGACATACAATCCATACAAGTCTGTTCCGGGTTCGAACAGAACCGAAGGCACTTCCAAAGAAGCCCTTGCAAATCCGGATAATTTTCCAATCACGTCCGGACTTCCCATCACAAAGGGTGCTAAAATCTCTATATCGGGGACCAGTCGATGCAGAGACATTCAACGAGTTGTCCTTTAGTTTTCGAAAATATCCGGTCTTCACCACCGGTCTTCAAATGTTATCCATATACGACGTATCATTATTCGGAACGGGTTATATGACACAAAGGTCCTCTCCCGGCTAAACCGAATAACGAGCGCAATCTTTAAAAACATATGGATACTGGGATTTCAATTAAGTCACAACTTAAACCCAAATTTTCTTTCAAATGGTTTAAACAAATTACCATTTTCAAATCTTTTTAAACAAAAAGATTCATTTTAACAACCTTCAACGGTTTAAACAATTTCCACACTTTTAATCTTTTGAACAAAAGATTCATTCACAGATTTTCCAAATTAATTCCCATTTCAATTGGATTAACTCGTTAAATCTTTAAAACAAAGATTTAACTCATAGTTTTCAAAACAATTCCATTTCGATGGTTTAAACAAAACATCATTTTAAATCTGTTAAAAATAAATAGATTCCATTCATAGCTTTCAAAAAGAATTCATTCATAACTTGGAAAATCATTTTTCAATTCAATCTTGAAATTCCATTAATTAAACTGGAATTTCATTTCTTATCTGAAAGCTTTTATTCTTTTAAAAACAAACAGTTTCATTTCAAAAAAATTGATTCATTCATACGAGTGGAAATCCTTGGGTTAAATCCAAATTCTCAAAATTATACTTTTAAATGGTTTAACTTCATATAAACACATTTATATCATCTTTAATCCCTAGTTTCAAATCATAGGATTCAATTTCAAACTTGAATTCAAATTTAAATCCAGTTATTTATATTTTCAAAACTCGATTAAGTTATTCAAAATAACTTTTATCTTTGAAATCCTATTTTACAAGCTTTTAACTTTGAACCCAAATTTCCAATCTCAAAAATCAATTGAAATTAAAATTTCAATTTCAAAAACTTCAAATTTAAATTATCTGTGACTTAACCGATTTCCACGTGAAATCCATATTTGTGTGTGTATAAGTGTAGTCCAGGGGTTTTACTCAGTAGTGCAACATCATACAATCATCACAGATCAGAATACAGGATATAGTTGATAAGCGATATAAACTATAACGCTTATCGCTCATTCACAGATCACAGATATATATCATAGATAAGTAAATTACAGATCACAACATAAATCAGGGTATATCACAGAGCATCATATATATCAGGGATATCAAATAATTCAAATCATCCAATAGAATCCAAATATTCATAAGTAAGATCAATTAATATCTGATTATAATTAATTTATACCAGATTAATTACTTATGAATAAACTACAAATCTTGGTTAATTAATCATTAATTAATTATAAACCATTTTTATTAATTAAACTTGGATTATCAATTAATCCTTTAATTAATTATCTTAAATCTTAATTAACTAATTTAACTATTAATTATTAAATTAATTAATTCAATCATTAATTAATCAAATTAGTTAATTATTTATTTTAATTAACTTAATAATTACAAATCCTTAAATCTACATTTATTTAAGGATAAAACATTTTCTTATAAATGATCGAATTCTCATTTACAAATGCATTTAAACATTTTATTATTAAATTTACTTTTACATTCCATTTCTAATTTAGATTCAAAATAATTACAAATTTATCTTAGTAAAATTTAACACATTTTAAATATACTTTAAACATTATAAAGTTGTAAAACATTTTGTTTTTATAAAACTTGTTTCTTTAAACTAGGAGACAAAAGTAATTTGAATCCATCTTAAATTCTGGTTTTAACTTATATTTAAAATCCTGTCTTTAAATTTTTAAAACTTAAAACCTAACAGGCTACAAACTGGCAACACAAACAATCCCGAGCCTACCCAAAATTTTCTTCGAGTCGAACAAATAAAAACTCGGGTCACACCCTCAATTGACTCGAGATACACTCGAAGCTGCTCCAACCCAAAATCCCACCTGAAACACACATGCACCGTGCATATGCACGGTGGCTCCGGTCGCTAGCGATCATGAACGATGATCGCAACATATCGAAGATCAACTCCGCCTCCCTCTCCGATCATCAAATCTCATTCATCACCCAAAATTCAAAATCGAGCACCACTTCCCAAAGCTTGGAACTAACCGGACATCACCAACCCAACTGAAATCACCTCGTCCTCCAAACTTCGACCACCGTGGGTTCTGAAACTCCGGCGTTGACTTCCTCTACACATCTACTACCCATACCCAGATCCCGGTTGAACTCGATCAACCATGTGAAACGCGGTGATCGATTTTTCCTAACTCAGTATAACTAGGGTTCTAAACTTCGAATGACACTCGCCACCTCCCCTCTGACATATATCACCATCGGAAAATTTTATCGAAGTCCCCACTCGTTCTACCATCTCCAGAAAGCACGACAACTCCCCAGACCAACCAGATCACCAGAAAATCTCGAAAACCCATTTTCCAGACATCACTAAATGTCACATTCACTACTTCATTAAAAATTGTAAACTTGATCTTAAAAATCCTATCTTCCATCTACTATTCCAAATATATAATTGTATCAACAAATTTCAATGTTTGGTTTTTAACATTTTCTCAAGTTCTCTGTGTTTTTAAATTTTCCAGACAATGTTTCTAGCTATAATTCTTGCAACTATTTTTAAAAGCTTAGTTAAGTTTTAAACAACAACTTTGTTTTAGATACTTAAGTCTAAAAGAAATTTGAGTGAGAAGGATTTAAAGTTGAAACTAAGTTTAAATTTTCTGGGTCTTTAAAACAGAGATGAACACTGTAAATATTTAGACCTTCTCACATGTTCTAGGGTTTTAAAAACCATTCTACCAACACATTTCAAACATACATCACAGGTTTACTTAAAACATAAGTCATATATATCAAAACAAAAAGATGTCTCATGTTAACAGTTTAAAGGCAGAGACTTATCTAGGATCAGAGATGTTTTAGTATCAACAGATATGCACACATACATAAGTTCACAAAGAATTGCACATACACATACATATAGACAAACATAATCACAGAAATTCTTAGAGTATTTAAGTTTTAGTTCAAAAGTTTACTCACAGATTTCAATCAGGCAACCATATAGAAATATACTTAAGCATTTTAAAAATGAAGTTACTCACTTGATTTTTCTTTTTCTAGAAATAGGAATAGAGCATGTTTTGATGTTGAAACAGGCTTGCTGAAATGAAATCTCCCTCTTTAATCTTTGGTTTCAGTTGATGGTATTGTAGTTTATGTTGAAGGTGATATTACTCAGTGATGATGCTGCTTTATTTTATTTTTTTTCTTCTCAGTTTCGAAAGAATGAAATGAAGATGTTTGATATATAACAAGAAGTGTACAAGGTGATATGTGTTTGTACAATAGTTTGGCAGGGATATTTTAAATCTTTGCTGGCTGAAAATGAAGTGTTGGTGGCTAAAGAGATGATGGCATTTATTGCCTTGGTACTTTATGTTTCTACTCAATTATATTTGCTTTGGTGGCTGCATACATTTTCCTTCGGTGGCTAAGATGATATTATATTGTGTACTAAGGACATTTCCATTTATTACTTAAGTCCTTTGATCTTTTGTATGAAGACATTTTTGTTTTTATTTGTTAATGTATTTGCTTATATTTTTACAAAGTTCATTGATATATTGTTAGATCTTTAGTTAATTTATTTACTTTATATCTTACAAACTATATAAGTTATGTTATAAAATTTCTTATTTCTATTTTTATTTACATATTTATTTCTAACTTAAATATTTATTATTAATTTATTTTTATTTTTAACATAACCCATCAATTTCAAATTGAAAGTTGTTTATTTTTAAACTTGTATCAATTATCTATATTTTCATATTTATCTTTAAACCATTTATATTAAGATTTAAATTCAATTCACATATATACATATATATATAAAATTTCAATTTTAGTCATATATCACATATACATATATATTCATATATATATATATACAATATTTAAATTTAAATGATTTATACCAAATTTATTTGAGTTTCGGGGAAACTCGTATTACTTTAATCGATAAATTTCACAATTTTTTATTCAAAAACTAATTTAATTATCGATTTAAATATGTTTGAAATCCGGGGTCGTTACAAACTTCCCCCCCTAAAAGAATTTCGTCCTCGAAATTGCCAAGGAGATACAAAGATAGATGAAGAATGTTTCATCGAATCAAACTGAATATTTATTCTGCATTTGGCTTACCAAATCAGAATATCAATAACAGATACAAGAACGAATCTGTTTGATACTTCACAAAATACTCGGGTTATCCAGATCTACGAAATACGCAGTGGCATCGATCAGTTCGAAGGGTAACTAACCATTCGTAGAACATATTGGGACCCAAAGAATAGTCAGATATATGGATACAATTTCAAAACTTTTAGCTTAGAACTAAAGTATACCTATCGATCATAGCAAACAAAGTAACCAATTCATCCATACAAACAATTTGGCCTATCTGGAGTTTATGTCCCATTTTAATATATCGAATCTCTTCTTGGATCTACCAGGAACTATCGAAGAATTGAGAAAAAAATGACGAACAAAGAGATGGATAGACAAAAAGATTGCTTCCTCGTTGTTACAGAGTATTGACCATTTAAAGTCGTATTCCCCTGTCCCCTATCTCATCCTCTTCTTACACTCATACTCACTATCAGTGGATAGTAAGAGAATTACTGAGGCATTCGAATGGATATCTGAGAATTACTCATTCTAGGGTATACTTCACCCTATCTCTAATGAGCTACTTAATGTGTTATACTCCTGAGCTAAAGTTCAACCTTAGCTCTGATACCAAATGTGAGAGTCCAAAAACCCGGCCTTCGAAAATCGGCACCCGTACCTCACTTGTACTCAAAATGTCGTAGATTCAAACGCCGAATCTGGCTTCCCGGAGCTTATAACACCATTAAGTATAACAACACAGCGGAATAAAGAAATCAATGATATCATATATATAACATTGATACAATGACAGGTACAAAATCTGATACAACAGAATGATACAACAGATATCAATATACATCAGA
Organism: Allium fistulosum; assembly: GCA_030737815.1. Classification (NCBI taxonomy): domain Eukaryota; kingdom Viridiplantae; phylum Streptophyta; class Magnoliopsida; order Asparagales; family Amaryllidaceae; genus Allium; species Allium fistulosum. Next base: position 212,108,428 of record CM060907.1, read on the forward strand.
GATAAGATACAAGAAATAGCAGCGGAAAGAAAATAGATAACACCAGCAGCAGATAGATATCTCCAATAGAATGCTCTAATCCATAGCTAGCGGAAAGCAAGGTCAGTCGTCCAAGGACTGACTAGCTCCAGATAATCTACTCAACCTGAATATCTGAGAAACCCAACTCTAGACTGCCCGTGTGGAAAATGGTGGGCACCCAGAGTTTAGGAAGGGAACAATAAACTCCGAGTCAGTCGTGGGACTGGTGTGAGCAACAAAAACAGTTTATCTTTAAACAACAACAAAAGAATTTTGAACATTGAAATCCGCAATGCTTTTGGAAAATGAAACTACCATAAGACCTCCCACCACACACACAATGCAAACGCAGATTTGGAGGAGATTGCTTCTTATGTTAGTCAAATATGCTTACTACGCAAATCACTGGATTATTATTATTAGTGCATAGTGGAAAACAATTTGAAAGTATAATATTAACCTTAGCCAGCATAGGTACCATTATACTATGCCTACTATAGCTACCATATTAGATGGCAGGTTCTAGAACTAAAACCGTACAAGGTTCATATTGGAAAATGGATTTGCCAACAAATGGTCAGGCTAAGGAACTTCCTATGCCACGTAGGAAACGCCTCTGGCTGGACGCCCCGAGAGACAAACTTCTCTCTGCCAACAAGGCTGGGTTACCCCTATAACAGGTAACTCACGAATATGCCACCTCCCGGTCCTTTGGGACCTTTATCCGAGCGCTCGGTAACCAACATCACACATAATAAATAAAGTGTGTCCACATGAGTAAGTATCTGGGCTCCATACCATGATAACACCCTTTTCCAGAAGGAAATGACATACCCTAAAGGGCGCGACCCTCATAACCTTGCCGCAACATTCCTGTTTCGACCATTTCCGAGTTGTGAGGCCCTGACGAAGTCTCGTCCACAAAGCTACGCTTTGTCACAAAGCCATGCTTTGGGTCAACAGATGATCAACCTATGATCACAAAGATAAATGATCAAACAAATGATCATATCACAAATGATCAAACACTGGTCATCACACAGCAACACTCAGCATGCCACATTACCAAATTGGGAGTATATCGCTGATAACCTTCAACTACATAACCTCTGAGCTCCTACGTCTCAGAGAAGGGTGTTAAGCTAAGAGAATAAATTCTCCGCCACCAACAGAAATGTATTTGAAAGAAATCGGCTTTATATCTCAAAGTGTAATGTCAGACATACAATCCATACAAGTCTGTTCCGGGTTCGAACAGAACCGAAGGCACTTCCAAAGAAGCCCTTGCAAATCCGGATAATTTTCCAATCACGTCCGGACTTCCCATCACAAAGGGTGCTAAAATCTCTATATCGGGGACCAGTCGATGCAGAGACATTCGACGAGTTGTCCTTTAGTTTTCGAAAATATCCGGTCTTCACCACCGGTCTTCAAATGCTATCCATATACGACGTATCATTATTCGGAACGGGTTATATGACACAAAGGTCCTCTCCCGGCTAAACCGAATAACGAGCGCAATCTTTAAAAACATATGGATACTGGGATTTCAATTAAGTCACAACTTAAACCCAAATTTTCTTTCAAATGGTTTAAACAAATTACCATTTTCAAATCTTTTTAAACAAAAAGATTCATTTTAACAACCTTCAACGGTTTAAACAATTTCCACACTTTTAATCTTTTGAACAAAAGATTCATTCACAGATTTTCCAAATTAATTCCCATTTCAATTGGATTAACTCGTTAAATCTTTAAAACAAAGATTTAACTCATAGTTTTCAAAACAATTCCATTTCGATGGTTTAAACAAAACATCATTTTAAATCTGTTAAAAATAAATAGATTCCATTCATAGCTTTCAAAAAGAATTCATTCACAACTTGGAAAATCATTTTTGAATTCAATCTTGAAATTCCTTTAATTAAACTGGAATTTCATTTCTTATCTGAAAGCTTTTATTCTTTTAAAAACAAACAGTTTCATTTCAGAAAATCTGATTCATTCATACGAGTGGAAATCCTTGGGTTAAATCCAAATTCTCAAAATTATACTTTTAAATGGTTTAACTTCATATAAACACATTTATATCATCTTTAATCCCTAGTTTCAAATCATAGGATTCAATTTCAAACTTGAATTCAAATTTAAATCCAGTTATTTAAATTTTCAAAACTCGATTAAGTTATTCAAAATAACTTTTATCTTTGAAATCCTATTTTAAAAGCTTTTAACTTTGAACCCAAATTTCCAATCTCAAAAATCAATTGAAATTAAAATTTCAATTTCAAAAACTTCAAATTTAAATTATCTGTGACTTAACCGATTTCCACGTGAAATCCATATTTGTGTGTGTATAAGTGTAGTCCAGGGGTTTTACTCAGTAGTGCAACATCATACAATCATCACAGATCAAAATACAGGATATAGTTGATAAGCGATATAAACTATAACGCTTATCGCTCATTCACAGATCACAGATATATATCATAGATAAGTAAATTACAGATCACAACATAAATCAGGGTATATCACAGAGCATCATATATATCAGGGATATCAAATAATTCAAAATCATCCAATAGAATCCAAATATTCATAAGTAAGATCAATTAATATCTGATTATAATTAATTTATACCAGATTAATTACTTATGAATAAACTACAAATCTTGGTTAATTAATCATTAATTAATTATAAACCATTTTTATTAATTAAACTTGGATTATCAATTAATCCTTTAATTAATTATCTTAAATTTTAATTAACTAATTTAACTCTTAATTATTAAATTAATTAATTCAATCATTAATTAATCAAATTAGTTAATTATTTATTTTAATTAACTTAATAATTACAAATCCTTAAATCTACATTTATTTAAGGATAAAACATTTTCTTATAAATGATCGAATTCTCATTTACAAATGCATTTAAACATTTTATTATTAAATTTACTTTTACATTCCATTTCTAATTTAGATTCAAAATAATTACAAATTTATCTTAGTAAAATTTAACACATTTTAAATATACTTTAAACATTATAAAGTTGTAAAACATTTTGTTTTTATAAAACTTGTTTCTTTAAACTAGGAGACAAAAGTAATTTGAATCCATCTTAAATTCTGGTTTTAACTTATATTTAAAATCCTGTCTTTAAATTTTTAAAACTTAAAACCTTACAGGCTACAAACTGGCAACACAAACAATCCCGAGCCTACCCAAAATTTTCTTCGAGTCGAACAAATAAAAACTCGGGCCACACCCTCAATTGACTCGAGATACACTCGAAGCTGCTCCAACCCAAAATCCCACCTGAAACACACATGCACCGTGCATATGCACGGTGGCTCCGGTCGCCAGCGATCGTGAACGATGATCGCAACATATCGGAGATCAACTCCGCCTCCCTCTCCGATCATCAAATCTCATTCATCACCCAAAATTCAAAATCGAGCACCACTTCCCAAAGCCTGGAACTAACCGGACATCACCAACCCAACTGAAATCACCTCGTCCTCCAAACTCCGACCACCGTGGGTTCTGAAACTCCGGCGTTGACTTCCTCTACACATCTACTACCCATACCCAGATCCCGGTTGAACTCGATCAACCATGTGAAACGCGGTGATCGATTTTTCCTAACTCAGTATAACTAGGGTTCTAAACTTCGAATGACACTCGCCACCTCCCCTCTAACATATATCACCATCGGAAAATTTTATCGAAGTCCCCGCTCGTTCTACCATCTCCAGAAAGCATGACAACTCCCCAGACCAACCAGATCACCAGAAAATCTCGAAAACCCATTTTCCAGACATCACTAAATGTCACATTCACTACTTCATTAAAAATTGTAAACTTGATCTTAAAAATCCTAACTTCCATCTACTATTCCAAATATATAATTGTATCAACAAATTTAAATGTTTGGTTTTTAACATTTTCTCAAGTTCTTTGTGTTTTTAAATTTTCCAGACAATGTTTCTAGCTATAATTCTTGCAACTATTTTTAAAAGCATAGTTAAGTTTTAAACAACAACTTTGTTTTAGATACTTAAGTCTAAAAGAAATTTGAGTGAGAAGGATTTAAAGTTGAAACTAAGTTTAAATTTTCTGGGTCTTTAAAACAGAGATGAACACTGTAAATATTTAGACCTTCTCACATGTTCCAGGGTTTTAAAAACCATTCTACCAACACATTTCAAACATACATCACAGGTTTACTTAAAACATAAGTCATATATATCAAAACAAAAAGATGTCTCATGTTAACAGTTTAAAGGCAGAGACTTATCTAGGATCAGAGATGTTTTAGTATCAACAGATATCCACACATACATAAGTTCACAAAGAATTGCACATACACATACATATAGACAAACATAATCACAGAAATTCTTAGAGTTTATAAGTTTTAGTTCAAAAGTTTACTCATAGATTTCAAACAGGCAACCATATAGAAATATACTTAAGCATTTTAAAAATGAAGTTACTCACTTGATTTTTCTTTTTCTAGAAATAGGAATAGAGCATGTTTTGATGTTGAAACAGGCTTGCTGAAATGAAATCTCCCTCTTTAATCTTTGGTTTCAGTTGATGGTATTGTAGTTTATGCTGAAGGTGATATTACTCAGTGATGATGCTGCTTTATATATTTTTTTTCTTCTCAGTTTCGAAAGAATGAAATGAAGATGTTTGATATATAAAAAGAAGTGTACAGGGTGATATGTGTTTGTACAATAGTTTGGCAGGGATATTTTAAATCTTTGCTGGCTGAAAATGAAGTGTTGGTGGCTAAAGAGATGATGGCATTTATTGCCTTGGTACTTTATGTTTCTACTCAATTATATTTGCTTTGGTGGCTGCATACATTTTCCTTCGGTGGCTAAGATGATATTATATTGTGTACTAAGGACATTTCCATTTATTACTTAAGTCCTTTGATCATTTGTATGAAGACATTTTGGTTTTTATTTGTTAATGTATTTGCTTATATTTTTACAAAGTTCATTGATATATTGTTAGATCTTTAGTTAATTTATTTACTTTATATCTTACAAACTATATAAGTTATGTTATAAAATTTCTTATTTCTATTTTTATTTACATATTTATTTCTAACTTAAATATTTATTACTAATTTATTTTTATTTTTAACATAACCCATCAATTTCAAATTGAAAGTTGTTTATTTTTAAACTTGTATCAATTATCTATATTTTCATATTTATCTTTAAACCATTTATATTAAGATTTAAATTCAATTCACATATATACATATATATATATATAATTTCAATTTTACTCATATATCACATATACATATATATTCATATATATATATAAAATATTTAAATTTAAATGATTTATACCAAATTTATTTGAGTTTTGGGGAAACTCGCATTACTTTGATCGATAAATTTCACAATTTTTTATTCAAAAACTAATTTAATTATCGATTTAAATATGTTTGAAATCCGGGGTCGTTACATTATGAACAACTACTTACGATTTAATAAGGCTTGTGAGATTGCTAATGCTAAAAAGAACTACACCACTGAAAGAATTTTGATTGAGCTGCCTATCATCGGATAAATTTAATCAGCACCACTTTGATAATGAAAATATAAATAATATAGAGATGTAGCATGTTGTACAAAAGTTCTAGCGATTTAACTAGTCAACTGAAGCTGGAATAGTGCCAGTGAGTTCATTGACATCAAATAGTCCACAAAATATGGTAAGAAGTAAATTTGGTAAAATCCTTTATTTATTAGGTACCTAATATAACTCAGCAGTTCATGAGGTATTAAAACCTAATCAAACGTTATTTACGTAATCTGGTTTGGTTTGTGGACACTGAATCACAAAATAGCATTGGAACACAAACATATATTCACATGTTAATTAACACAACTATAGTCTTAGATAACATGGTAGTGATAGTTTGCAAGCACCATGATAGCAAATGGAACTAGCATTATGCAACAACCTAAATAGAAATTTAACAAGAACAAAACACAAAAAAATATAGTAGACAAACTTTATCACAATTTCAATCACTAATGTAGCTATTATGCTTACTTCAACCCAAATGCCACATAAGCGACCTAATTTCATTTCAGCATTGCACCACATTTGCGCAAAGTTTCCTTCTTTTTTGGCTTACTAAGACATTTCTGGTAAGTTTCAGAATTTGCATCTTACAGTAAATATGTGCTTGTATAGGGATTCAAATTGCTAAATCTCAAGGTGGAGTTATGACTGAAACTAGGTTTAAATCATGAACCGTAGAACCAAAGGTTTCATACTGTAATATGTATACATACAGTGCTGTAGACTTTGCTTTATTTAAGTTCCATAAAATAGCCAAGTATATGAAAAATCCTTCGTTCCATTTTTTAGATTGATTTTGATATCTGTCATCTAAACTTGAAAACTTATTTTTCTCTCATATTTCATCTTTATTTTATTATGCAAACAATAAATTTTGGGTGATAGATTCAAGTAAATACCCTGGTGTTTTCTTACTTCAACATGAATTGGATGGTTCTTCCAAATTTCAATTTTGAATTAAATTCAAAATCAAATCATTGAATCAAATCAAAATCGGGAAGAGCTATTTTGAAACGGAACCCATACAATAGGATTTTCCAGATTTTTTTGTTATGTGACATATACTTAGATGGTAAGTATCATACATCGAAAAGTTAGATAGCATAGCGAATCATTATATTATTGGAAAGCAAGTAAAGGGAGTTATAAGTGATGGACAGACATTATTATCAATAAAGGTGCATATAGCTGCTTACTTGTTTATGAAAACTAATCTCAAAATCAGAACATATGAATTTGGAAGGTAGTGATGAGGGTTGCACTCATGCTAATATAGACCAAAATCAAAAGTTTCTTTAATTGTTATAGGATAGGCCAACAATATTTGAATCTTATGTTTACAATAAATTTGAATAAAGGTTGATATTCGTAACACATTGGTATCCAGTATAAAGTTTATTTTTTGTAATGGAAGTAGGATATAGGTAAATATGAACTCATTATATATCTTTTAAGCATGTACGTGAATAAAAATATAATCTACGGCCATCCTAAGTAGTCATTATATGCTAAATAATTGATATCTTTAATCAATTAAAACTTGAATGAAGATGAATGACATCTAAACCAGATTACGTAAAGAATGTTTGATCTGGTTTTAATAACTCATAAATACTGCTGAGTTATATTAAGTACCTAATCTTCAACAGTACAACAATATGCTAATAACAAAAGAATATATTAGGTACCTAATCTTCATAATTTCATATTGAAATTTGCAATTAAGTAATTAGCATTTTCAAAATCAAATATTACTAACCACTATGAACTAAATCATTAACCAAAGCACAGCCAGTTACGTTAATCACTCTTACATCAAAAATAAAAGCAATCAATTATGTTACTTGATTAAGAAAATCAAAATTGGAAATTCGAACTAGGGTTATAGCTTACTTACGATAGCAGTGGTGGAGAAGCTTAGTTGAGTTGATGTAGTGGAATGACGGTAGTATGGGGCAGCTTGATGTTGCGATTGTGGCTAGGATTCTAACCCATGAATCCATCCAACTTGAAAGTGCTAGCATCGAACCAATGACCCAATCCAACTCCATCCACATGCATTGACAAGATAAGAAATTTAGCAATGAATAATCTTTTGGTTGAAATTGATTTTAATGATCGAAGTAAAAAGGAGGAGAAAGTCAAAATCAAAGGGAGGAAGATTTAGGGTTTCTTATCCTTTGTTATCGAGGTACGAGAATGAGAATGATAGAGGGAAACATAAGTGGGAGAATGAAAGTAAGAACGAATCGGGAATACAAAATTTAGCCGTGTTGAAATTTATCATATCATAGCAATCAGAATGCTACGAATCTACAAGTGTGTGAATATAGTAGCATTTCGGATTGAAACACTGGTAATAATTGTTTCTAATAAGATGTTTTCTTGTGGTGATTACCACCCAAGAAGAAGTGGACACTATTCTCAAGAAATTTGGGATTATAAACATAGAAGCCATTCCCACCGGCCCTTCTGGTAGAATTGACAACCCTTCAGAAGGGTTCTTTGCCTTCACACTAATCTATATCCGGCACTCAAAGTACCTGCTTTTTCATGATTTTTTTTTGCTTCCTGGAGCACCTAAATATTACTCTGATTCAATCAACTCCCAACTCGTACATCTATTTGAGCAACTTGGAAGTTCTTTCTCGACAAGCCAAACTTCCCTCTTTGACTGCTGAAATTCTCCGCATCCTAGCTGACCCTATAAGATTAAGTGAGCAGCTGGATAACCTGCTATACATATGTTATATTTTCTATTTATTTCAAAGGAAATGGCTTTTTATTAAAACCCATTTTAACTGAAATTTTTTTTGGTCTAAACAATTTTAATCTTTCACTAGAAATTCTATTAAATAAATAGATTTTTTATATGACGAAATTTTTTAATATTTACTTATGAATTGGTTTTTCTACTTTTAAATAATTCGTTTGAAAATATTTTAAGGAGATTCAAAACCTTTTTATTTAATTCTTTCTTATGAGATCAGACTCGGAGCGGGTTTTATTTGTCCCTTCTTTTGGACTTTTCTTCTTTTCCACTTACTTTCTGACATATCTTCATTTAGAATATATTAAAAATCTGGCTATCATCTTGGAATGATTTCTAAACCTTCCTTTAGGAACTTATTTAATTCTTACTTCCAGACATGTACAACATGTAGTTTCTTTACTTTCCATTTATCTAGATCTAATGTATATCATCAATCATCAATCCTATGGATATCCAAAACCATAGGGCAATCTAGGCCCTATAAGGAGTCTAGTACTATCCAACTTCAGGGATCCTTCTATATATCGCATTCATGCTCTTCTTAAGTCATCGTCTTTCAGTATGACCTATCTTCCATGTGGTAATCGGGATATGCGTATATTTTTAATTCTATCTGTTGTCCCAACTCATAGTCGCCTTATCCATATTTTCAGAATAAGATTGCAATTACTTCTATAATCATAATTTATAGAGTTTGGCATATAATAATATGTGTGTGTGACAAAATACAAATATGTTCACTTAGCATATTTTAATTCCTATGATCGATTAACCTAAACTCTGATAATAAATGTAATAACCCATACCTTAGTGGGCCTGAATTTTTGCTAAATCGTAAACACAAGTCCACTAGACTATGAATTGTCAGTTTTTGGTATCCTGTAATAAACAAAAGTATATCAAAGACTATTAATTAGAACTCATAGCGGAATAAAATAATATAATAAACATATAATTGCTGACCAAAATTAATACCTCTTGTATCTAGTGCCCTTTTAAGTGTCGAGCAAGCATAAGGAAATCTATCTTTCCAACATTCCCGACTTATGCCAATACCTATCCCTCTAAATCTATCATGTGGTTTGTAATGAGAAGGGGGTCAGAACAACGTTCTGGTGACTGGTAAATTACATACTTTATCTGCAACACTAGTTTATGCCTATTATTTTGCATTACGTGTTATGTCTATTATTTAAGGTTTGTCATTTTGACTTTATGTATGCATATGATACACCCTACCTACTCGAGGTATACAATAAGTACATACGCGTGTGTATCACCATCTCCCATTGACCAAGATACATTCTCCACTCGTATATGTAACTCTGCACTGTGCCAAGTATCCACCATCTGGCCGAATTGCCAATGTACACCAAGGAACCTCCCGTTAGTGACTAATAACGGCATTACAACTGATTAGTCATATTCTAATTTGTCTCAAAGACTTATCTTACCGCTTCATATCGAGGACTCGGCTCCTCCGACTATCGTATAATGAGGACTCGGTTCCTTGGACTATTGAGGACTCGGCTCCTCGGACTACCGTATCTTAAAGACTCATCCTGGGGTTATCAAGCCTTTCCTCTTAACTACAAACCAACTAACAAACAACTTTGAGGTGGTGCATGTCCCATACAGAACCTACACTTGTAGGGATGTAGTCCGTCTAGGCATAACCTGAGTCTTCCTAATGATCGCTCGAGACCAATGATGATCTCGACCTATGTGTACAACCTTACTCCTCACATATATGGTACCAACCTTACTGACATAGCACCATACCCATACTCACTGTCCAAATTTAGATTGCCTAATGCAATCAAGGAAATGCCCACTTGTTACTTAATACCTTCTATAAGGATTAAAGTAGACCCAACTTGGCTGTTTAAGACTTCAAACCAAGGCAAACCCAATTTGGTATATTCCCTTCACCTATACGTTAACATATATTCCCATGGATCCTACAGTTGGAGATGTCCCACATCAGTACAATGTATACACAAATCCTAGTAGCCTCTTTAAGAGGGCAGACTTTGGATGTGCAACATTACTAACCTCGCATTCCAACTCATACTAATGACTAAGTCATTCACAGTTAATTTAAATCATTGGCTAGATCTAATAATTCACACCCATCATAAACGTATACTTGAGCCTATATAGTTTTAGCTGTTTAATTATCTCCCTTATAAGTTCAATTATTAATATTTAGCAATTTTTACATGAACTTACTAAATGTCCTATGCTGCTTATTTCTTTAATAGATTAAGTACTTCTTATCACTTGACTTCTAGATTGTACAATTAGATATGTTATATTGTTCCTTTTTAACTAATAGCTATACTTCTTTGATTGTTATAACTTCTCAATTTCTTATTTCATTGTGTTGTTACTACTTCCATCGCTTATTGTTTATTTACTAACTTACTTTTAAACCTATATATTAAATTAAAAACATAATTATTGTTATTATTTCTATTTATAATATTTTTGCTTTAACTATAGGGATTTATATATTTTAATGGATTAGAACATCTTCCCAAAAGGTAATGTTAACACTACAATTTTCCATAAATTTCCTAAAAGAGGATTTGTGTTATGTTAAGGAGTTGTCTTTTCTGTTATTATTGAAATAGATAGTACAAAATGCGATAAAATCCATATTTTGTACATCTCTTTCTTTTGGTAATATTCCTTCTTATTTCAACAATACACCTTCGCATACACTTACAGAGTTGGATAATTTATATAAGTTTACATTGCAACTTACTTCAGTCCAATGAATTAATATATTACTTAAATCCCAATCCAGTTTATAACAATCTTCAATTCATGTTTAATCACATATAACATTCTAATTACAAACATGGAATTTCCATAAAATCCTAATAATGAATTATTCATAACTTTTAGGGACTAATTTCACCCTTACCTTCCAGATTTAGATATATACAATATTTAATCAGTTTTGACAATTCAGACAATATGCAGGCAATGTTATCAATTTACTGCATATACATATCTAAGCCTAAAACTCCAAAATTTACAATTAGGCATGCTAGGAATCAATTCACAATGACATAAATCCAATATTATATAGAAATGTATTACTTCCCACTCACCTCTTAGCCTCTAAATCTTCAGATCTAAATCCATCCTTCTTATTTGACTCCCTTTCCCTCTACCATAACATGTATTAAAGTGTACATATATTTATTAGATTTAAAGATCGAAGAAGAGATTTGAATCAAACGTATATTTGGATTAGATTTACAATTCATATTGGTTTTGGCAGTTCGGTTCGACTCTATTCTTCTTTTCTACTATTTTTCGCTATTCCATCTTATATTTGTGTGTGTTATAGTTTATACAATTTTAGAATTTTGGGGAGAAAAGAAAATGGCAGAGCTTCACTATTGCTTTAGAAAATATGAGAAAAAATGAGAGGGGCCAGGCCTATATTTATAAGGGTTCGAATCAATTCCAGCCTTTAGATCGTATTATATTAAATCTAGGTCGTTCAGCATAGGTTCAATTCACAGCCACCAATCTACCATCGGAAAATAGCACTACTTCTATTGGTCGACCCTGGTGGTCGACGGATTGAACCTGGGTGTCGACCGGTCGTGTTGTTTTGTTAATCGTTTATTTATTTCCTTTTAAAGATTATTTAATACGATTTGATCTGATCTGATTAATATTAATCTTATTTAGATGTTAATCATTAACGTTAATTAATAAAATTTATTTTCTTAACTACATATATAATTATTTTCGAGTTGAACCTTTTCGTTTGAACTTTGATTGTAAAGATTGTATATGAAAGTTGATCAAATCGTCACGAATACAACGGTGCAAGTTTCATAGCCAAATTTTGACCTTTACAAAAATTCTATTATGGGCTTTAATAATTACTTATTAACACTTTTTAATTAGTTTCCTTTCATTTTAAGGGATGTTATTACATACATATCAATATATGTATATATTTTAATTAGTTAACTTTTAATTAATTTTTTTAATAAATCCATTTATTTAATTAAATATTTAAATTAATTTGAAATTTTAGTATAATTCATCTTAAACAAATTTAACGCAAATCTATAACTATAATAATTATAGTTACTTATATATCAATATATATCAATATATATATATATGTTTAATCAATTTACCTTTTAATTAATTATTTAATATAATTTAATTAATAAACTTAATATAATATATATACTAAAAATTGGAAATTAATTAGTTTATAAAAATGAAAATTTTAATTTATTTTGTAGCCGTTATAAAATATAGTGTATATTCTAAATACCTCTTAGCCTACATCTGGCAAACCTTCTGGACTTACTCCACCCATTGGGCTAGGGCGGTGCCAAGGAGGAGAGAATACTTTAATATTCAATCCCAGTCCTAAACACTACTTTTTTAAACACTCGTTGGATAAATAAAAAAAATTATTTGCCCTAAATGTCGACTAGTTAGACTGCATAGACCATTTGGGCTTTGATACCATTGTTGGAACTGGGCCGGTCCGTAATGGGTGAAATGGGTGAATTTCAAATAAAAAATCCCTAATTGAATCATAGTGGGCATATTATGTAATTAGTTACATATATCTAATTCGATAACCAATCTTATTCGAATAAAAGGTGTTTTCTTTCAATTATATACTTGATATAATATGTTATATTAATTAATTATTTAATTAAAAGTATATTTAATAAAAAATCCATAAATGGTATATTTTGTGATAATAGTTACAATGTGTTATAATCATTACTGATTTACTACAATAAAATGAACATATTGTTTTAAATATTCCTAGCCAAGATGTATCGAAACTAAATATCGACACATCCGTTGAGACTAGAGTACGTAGCGCTCTCCAAATGTTGGATGGTGTATTACTCATGAGTACTGGAGGCACCAAGGGGTTATGTACTAATTGAGAATAATGTTGAGCTTCGGTGTGGAAACTTCGTTTTAATTATAGTTAAATCATGGCATGTGTAATGATCTGTATTTTTTGATAATTAAAACTATTAAATTTAAATAAGATTTTGAAATTTAATATTATGAGAAATTAAAATTTTATGATTTATTAATGAGAAAATAATTAGAATATGATTTAATAATGTTGTTTGAATGTCATTGACAACTACTTTAATGTAATTTCAATCCATTGAAATAATTGTAAAGTTAATTTGGTTAAATTTGTAAATAAGGAGTAAAATAATTGTTGGAATCAATTGTTGAAATTAATATAATTAAATATTGTCGCTAATATGAGTTAAGATGATAACTGTAGATTATGAATGCAATAAAATGTAAACTAATGTTAATTATATTCATAAGGTCATAGTTGATTCAATAATAAGAGTGTAAATCGAAATAAAAGAATTTGATTAAAATTAAAATATTATTAACTGTAGTTTTATTACAGTTGTAATTGAACGCTGAAATTAGTGCAATATTTAAATATTGGATATAACATGAAAATTTTATTTTAAAAGATTATAAATTTCTGTGTAATCAGAAATGATGAAAATTGTTAACTTCTAAATTTGAAGTTAAACGTGATTAAACCAATTTAATAATAATTTACTTAATTAACATGAAAATTTTCCATTTTGGCCACTGTCTCAGATTTCGATGAAACTGGTTTCATAGGATCCATAACAGTGAATTATTATAGGATTTCAAGTTTCGTAACGATCGGACTTATCGTTTAATCGTGAGAGCTCGAAACGCGTAGGAATCGATTAATAGAATTTAAATGAACATAAATTGATTTTAAAAGCTAACTTATGTATACAATGGAATTAGGGTTTGAAACTAGTTCCATTGAGTTCAAAAATATTGAAAACCTATATTTCGATATATGAGACGACCTACTTTTGTTTCGGGAAAGAAACGGGCTTTTCGGGTCCTTGATATCATTTCGACCCAATTCGATATGTCCGTTCATTCTTATCCATCTCTGCCTATATATAGGCTGTTATAAACCCAAACAAATTTCTTATTTAATATTTCTGTATGTACTGTCATCTTCATCTACTCCTTCTCAATGGCAGCTCAAAGCCCTAATTTCACTTTCAATCAAAACCCTAATTCCCAAATCCCAAATCAAATCGAAAATTCAAACTCCTCAAAACCTATCAAATTATATATCATCGTGGAGCTCTCAATGAACATAATCTCTCTCTGCAATTCATTTTTGCAATCGAGGTTCGGTTTGACCAGAAATCAGTGAAGAAGCCTCGGCCGTCCATATTAGGGTTTGCTTTTTGACGATCGGGAGGCGCTGCTGCGTAGAGGATGATCATGGGAGTCGATCCATGGGTTCGTGTGTGTCATAGGTATCGAGATTTGCCTGATTTTGGCAATTAACGGCGGCGGCGAGATCACCTGGCGCAATCGGAGGCGGCGGTTGCTTGGGCGATTCTATTGATTTTATTGATTTGGAAATTTTGATTCGGGATACGGGTTGAAATAATATATATCCAGAAAATTTAACTATTAGGGTTGAAATGATACATATCCTATCACTTGACCATAGGGTAGAAAATTATATATGGACATCGTTGGTCGGTTTTAAATTATTTTCTAAATGGTAAAGTATGTTTGATTTTTAAATTTGATTTTTAAATTTAATCTAATGATTTTATTTTAAAAAGTTTATATTTGGAAAATAATTTATGTTATATGTTTTAAGCTTCAAATTGTAAGTTAATATATGGTTTTAATTGTAAATTTAAGATTTTAACTTATAATTTTATTTAGTTTTAAATATATATTTTAAATAGTTTAAAATTTAATTTAGTAAAATATTTAATATATTTTCAATATATATATTTTAAATTTAATTTAATATAATAAATATAGTTTTAATTTAAGATAATAAATATAGACTTTTATAATAACTTTAATAGATAAAAGTTTTTGTAAAAGATTTAAGGATTTTATAAATGATTGTTATAAAGGATTTTATAATGGTTCTATAAAGGATTTTATAAAAGATTTTTATAAAGGATTTCATAAAGGGTTTTATAAAAGAACTTGTGTAAAAGGATTTGGAAGCGTTTTAAAGGAATTTGCGTAGAAGTTTATGAAAAAGGGGAAGAGTAGTAAACTATTTTGGAATTTATAAATAGCTTTATAAATGGTTTTAAAGCATATAAACAGTTTATAAATGGTTTAAGGGAGATTTATAAATTATTTTCGAAATTGATTGAAATAAATCTTCCTCGGTATCTATGAATATATTTATACTTTTGGAATAAGTATATGGATATCTTGATATGAAGGTATAAATTGTTACTGGATTTTTTTAAATGACCACGGTGTGAAAAATATAAGCGTTTGGTTGTTAAAGAGACCGGGGTCGGATATTGTCATACTCTCTGCCAATTCCAAAACCACTTTAACAACTGTGTACGTGGTGGAGAATCTAGAATAAAGTAGGATGGGTTGTGAATGCTACTAGTATGAGGTAAGAACGCAGCCCTGACCTTTAGGTCGCCTTGATATGACTAAAACATGAGCTATACCGGACCAAGTGAGGTTGTTCCTCCGATCGGACATGCTTCTTCGATACCATATCTGTTACTTTGTGATTGATTTGGTGGCTACCTTCGATTTGATTATGGGAGTGTGTTCTATGGTGGGCGGTAGTAGCTGTTACGCGTTACCGCCAGTTCGGTAGTGCAAAACGATAGATCCTACCCTGGGCATTGCCTCGCGTGCCTTGTCATATGCCTTATCGAGCCCACTACGATTTTGGTTTGTGTCGTACCTATGGAGTGCTCCCTGATAGTCCACCGGTTTGGTGGAGTTACAGTACTGTATAGACTACGGCATTTATAAAATGTGTTAAGGGGGATATGGATAACGTCTTAACGCTATTTTAATATTTGTACTTTACTGATAGACATTATATATATAGCGTATATTACTACGTATAGATAGTTTAACGGATCCTTAGGAGATGGAAAATCCCGAAACATCTCTTAAGTTATTGAACGCGTGTTATACACTGGATAGGAGATGTAAAATCCCGTAAACATCTCTGAAGCCATTACACTCATATTTACTTATTGTTGATTTAACTCATATAAGATCTTTTAGTTCTGACTCAAGTGATTTGTCTTTTCATTACGCTCGGGTCAGCCTGAGCATTTCAGCGTTGAAGACTTTATTTCTGGAGGACGAAGATGGAGTTTGATATATTATATTATTAGTATCATTACACTGCATCATGTTGTTCCGCTGCATTATCCTATTATACTTGTCGTTATTTGTACTCTGATGGTTGTAAAAATTGTGTAATCAAATGTATATTATAAAACAGCTTCATGAACTGTTTATTTGATTATTATATTTTGTCATTCCGTTGTGAGATTCTATGTTTTGTTTTTCCTTATTTTTCTCTTATTTTCTTATTTACCTCATTGACAATCCTCCCTTTTGGGTGGTTTGAGTTGCATGTGTGGTTTATTATCGATTTAAACCGTCCAAAAAGGTGGGTCATTACAGTTGGTATCAGAGCTTTGGTTTAGCGATAACCTTAGCTTTATGGGGTTTGACTCATTAGAGATAGGGTAGTAATACCTTAGAATGAGTTTGTTTGAGAGTATATATATGAGAGAGCATATTTTTTAGTGATATAAAAATGTTTTTATATTGTGTTTGTTCTGTTTAGTATTTATAAATTCTGGTCGGTACATAGGACGCTATGGCATCGATAGGGAATTCTAAACACTTAATAGGGCAGACCGCCACAATATTGTTTTTGAAATATAGGTAAATGAAATAATTTTACCTAGTATTATATTTTGTATATAAAAGAATATTTTCTTATAAATGGATATAGTTGTATGTGATATGTATATTTGTTGGGAAATGAAATTTTATAAATATTAGTTGCAAAATGGGGTTTATAAATAAAGTGAATATAAATTGGAAATTCGAGAACTTAAGTTCCGGGGTTTTGAAATTGGTTTTCAAATAATTTTGGAATATAATATTAGTATTATTTGGAAGTATTTTCGGATATAAATATTTTCAATGTGATTTGAAAGAAATGTTTTAAAAGAATTTTAAAAGGAAATAAGTTCTATACTCCCCTCTTTTGTCGCTGGAAAATAATTTCGGTGATGATCGCGACATCATCGACGTTCATTTTCGAGTTTCAAAGTGGGAAGACCACTGTTGTAGCTTTGCTACACATTTGTCTTAATAAACAAAGTTTAATTTTATTTTCTTAAGTATGATTTGATATATATAAAAGATATGAATATATATTATTTCAAAATGATTTGAAACAAACCCGATATTTAGTTCTTAAGTTCCTGTTAAATTTACGATTTTCAGTTGTAGAAATAAAATGAAATTTTAATAGTTGGAGACTTCTAAAATAAAAAAATAAGAAATTTGAAGCTAAGTGATTAATGAACTGTAAACAAATTGGAGATTTGTCACTTGTAAATTAAAGGGTAATGAAATTATTGAATATTTTGCTAACTAAAATGAATAAGATAAATTTGTATAACATTCCATTACATTCTAAAAAACATATACAAAACTTACCTGAAATATTTAAAAGTTGAAATGTTAATACGAATATGTAATAGAATTTTATACGAGTAAAACTAAAGTAATGGAGTTATGTCTACAAATAAGAATTATGTTGTACAAGAAATATTTTAAGCATAAGTTAATACTTTGAAATGCTTGTAATTAAATTAAATAGTAAAAAGTGAATACTGTTTAAGTAAATGAATATAAACTCAAGAAAATGACTGAAATGATTCATTGATGAATATTAATATTAAAATGGAAATCAAGTATATAAGTAAATAATAAATGTGAAATAAACTGCAACAAAATGTACGTAATACTTTAATAATGGATTCAATGATGATTTCAAATATTGAAAGGGAAATAAATTGTGTAAGTAATGAAGGAAAATTAATAAAAGATAATTATTGTATGAATGAATTAAAACAAATGAAAAGTAAATAATGATGTGAAAAGAAACCAATACAATAAAATATGTAAATTGTGTGTAAATCATTTTATTCGCATAACAGTTCTGATTCAGATTTGAATACAAGATTTGTAGTAATTCACACCAGTTCGAATTAGGATTTTCGCTCGATTCTTGACGGCGAACAATTGATACGAATTTTTGATAAGAATTAGAAGTTTTCTATCATGGTTTATGGCTATGCAAGGAAAACGAAAATTTCAAATCAAGAAATTGGATCAGAGTCCGCACTAGAGTGGTCGGGTTAAAAATACTAGTTCGAAAGTGGAATGTGTGTATTCAAGCAAACGATTAGAATTGATATTGTGTATAAAAGATATATGTACATCGTGCAAATTTAAATAATTCTTAAATTCTTTGTTGTTTTGGCTGATGGGAAGTTTAGGAAAGGGTACTTAAAATTGTTTAAGGATGTATGAATAATCTATTAAGTAATTATCTATGCTATTGAGCGTAAGGTACACTTGGTTGTTTATTTATCACCCTTGGACGACGAAAAGTGTTTGGACCTAAACAAACCGTGAGTTTGGTTGTTATGGATTGTTTGATAGTTTCCTTTATTGCATATGATGGTTGTACTTCTTTTTGTTTGCATATTATTGTGGTATATTGTATGTTGCTTGTGCCATTGAATTTAAACAACTAAAATATTATTCTTTCACATCATTTTAACTCTTTGGATTATATAAGTGAGATACAGGTTTATGGAAGCAATAACTACTATTTTTGGTTTCATAAATAAAGTTGTTTACCCGACAAATAGGTATGTTTTCGGATTACTGTTTTGCGATGATATTTTAATTGTTTTCCCATAGTTTGGGATATTTTATTATTAAAATATTATATATATATATTGAAATTATTATTATTATTCTGGACCTAACCCGGAAAAGGAGACTCTGCCGAATTTTTTCGTGAATTTAGGACTTAGAAATTTTTTTGAAAACGTGGTTATTTTCAAAGTTATATTAAAACTTAATGATGTAAATTTAAAGTGTTTATAAATTGAATAATTTGAATAAAATTATATCAAATTCTTAATTCCTTCTTATTCCTTTTCGAGGACGAAAATTTTTGTGTGGGGAACAGTGTAACGATCCGTATTTTTTGATAATTAAAACTATTAAATTTAAATAAGATTTTGAAATTTAATATTATAAGAAATTAAAATTTTATGATTTATTAATGAGAAAATAATTAGAATATGATTTAATAATGTTGTTTGAATGTTATTGACAACTATTTTAATGTAATTTCAATCAATTGAAATAATTGTAAAGTTAATTTGGTTAAATTTGTGAATAAGGAGTAAAGTAATTGTTGGAATCAATTGTTGAAATTAATATAATTAAATATCGACGCTAATATGAGTTAAGATGATAACTGTAGAATATGAATGCAATAAAATGTAAACTAATGTTAATTAAATTCATAAGGTAATAGTTGATTCAATAATAAGAGTGTAAATCGAAATAAAAGAATTTGATTGAAATTAAAATATAATTAACTGGGTTTTATTACAGTTGTAACTGAACGCTGAAATTAGTGCAATATTTAAATATTGGATATAACATGGAAAATTTATTTAAAGATTATAAATTTCTGTGTAATCGGAAATGATGAAAATTGTTAACTTTTAAATTTGAATTTAAAGGTGATTAAACCAATTTAATAAAAATTTATTTAATTAACATGAAAATTTGCAATTTTGGCCACTGTCTTGGATTTCGACAAAACCGGTTTCATAGGAAATGTAATAGTGAATTATTATAGGATTTCAAGTTTTGTAATGATCAGACTTATCATTTGATTAGTGAATTATTATATACTTCTGGAATAAGTATATGGATATCTTGATATGAAGGTATAAACTATTTTTGGATTTTTTTTTAAATGACCGCGGTATGAAAAATATAAGAGTTTGGTTGTTAAAGAGACCGGGGTCGGATATTGTAATACTCTCTGCCAATTCCGAAACCACTTTAACAATCGTGTACGTGGTGGAGAATCCAGAATGAAGCAGGATGGTTAGGTGAATGCTACTGGTATGAGGTAAGAACGCAGCCCTGACCTTTGTGTCAGCTTGATATGAGTAAAACAGGAGCAATACCGGGCCAAGTGAGGTCGCTCCTAAGATCGGACATGCTTCTTCGATACCATATCTGTTACTTTGTAATTGATTTGGTGGCCACCTTCGATATGATTATGGGAGTGTGTTCCAAGGTGGGCGGTAGTATCTACTATGCGTTATCACCAATCCGGGAGTGCATAACGGTAGAATCCTACCCTAGGCATTGCCTCGCGTGCCTTGTCATATGCCTTATCGAGCCCACTACGATTTTGGTTTGTGTCGTACTTATGGAGTGCTCCCTGATAGCCCACCGGTTTGGTGGAGTTTATAGTACTGTATAGACTATGGCATTTATAAAATGTGTTAAGGGGGATATGAGTAACGCCTTAATGCTATTTTAATATTTATACTTTACTGATAGACATTATATATATAGCGTATATTACTACATATAGATAGTTTAACGGATCCTTAGGAGATGGAAAATCCCGAAACATCTCTTAATTTATTGCACGCACGTTATACACTGGATATGAGATGTAAAATCCTGTAAACATCTCTAAAGCCATTACACTCATATTTACTTATTGTTGATTTAACTCACATAAGATCTTTTAGTTCTGACTCGAATGTTTTGTCTTTTCATTATGCTCGGGTCAACCTGAGCATTTCAGCGTTGAAGACTTTATTTCTAGAGGACGAAGATGGAGTTTGATTTATTATATTATTAGTATCATTATGTTGCATCATGTTGTTCCGCTGCATTATCCTATTATAATCGTCGTTATTTGTACTCTGATTGTTGTAAGAATTGTGTAACCAAATGTATATTATAAAATAGCTTCATGAACTGTTTATTTGATTATTATATTTTGCCATTCCGTTGTGAGATTCTATGTTTTGTTTTTCCTTCTTTTTCTCTTATTTTCTTATTTACTCCATTGACAGTCCTCCCTTTTGGATGGTTTGAGTTGACATGTGTGCTTTATTGTCGATTTAAACCGTCCAAAAAGGTGGGTCGTTACAGCATGGCATCCATCAACGACTATAATTGGGTCTAGTTGAAGCATTAGAAGTAAAACACTATTCAAGAGAGAAATCGTCTCCTCGGTTAAATATGGTTAGTATCACGAAGTCAACGTAAGTCAACAAAAAGTAAAAGTCTTTGGTCAAAGTAGTACATTTAATAATAATTGTTATTATTGAATGAAGGATTTTGTGTTTAGATTATAAAGTTGAATATGGACGATATTGGAATTTTGACCATTGCCAAATTCCATAATTCCTAATGTGATATAGTACTGACGAAGAGAATTGGTGCAAAAGATGATCACTATAAGTTAAATTAGATTTTATGAAATAGATGTATAAGCGATAAATTCAGCTAAAATATCACACCACTAGGTAAGATGACGTGTGAAAGTAAATTTTCGAATTGTTTGTTATTAATCGCTGATTGAATTTACACCTTTGAGTCACACAACCGTAATGATGAATGCTCTAAAAAGCCACATGATTTCATTAATTTAAAATCATTGTAAATAAATTAAATAAAGTGATATTTATGAAATATCAATTATTAATTTTGTATTTTGATTTTTTGAATGCCATTAGTATTTGATCAAGTGCGTGTAGAAAAGTTATATATGTACGTATCGATATACGATATTGATAAAACCTTTAAATTGAATTTAAATAGATTAAATGTTAAATGGGTTTAAGGATATTTTGAGGCCTATCTAACCTCATTCATAGATGGCCATAAGAAAAAATGAGGCTTGAAATCCAGTGGTTGGATCTAGAGAATGAAGAGAAGAGGTTAAGGATGGTTCCCTCTATAAATACCTTACCTTTCATCCACTTGCCTCTCTTAATCACTTTTCTTCTAAATCCTAGCCTCCATCTTCAATTTTTAACAGTCTTGGTCAAAACTTCATTGCCTCTAAGCCATAAAAATTCCCAAAACAAAATCAAATCAAATTAAATAAATACAAAAGTGGTGCTTCAAATTGTTGCAATTTCTGAATGTGATTTGATCAGATCTAGGAGCTTTCTTCATTCAAGGTGCAAATCAAAAGGCTACATTAATAAGGTAAATTAAATTATTTTTTATCTATATATTCCATGATATCGTAGATCTAGTGGTTGATTCATTCTGATAGATTTTGTTGTCCCTTATAAATATACAAGTTTAGATATTAAAGTATTACAACCTGTTATCATTTAAATTGGTTTTCATTTTATGTTGATAATTTCTATTAATAATTTTCATTGATAATTTATACTAATTTTGATCTAAATATATATATATGGTAATTATTATTATTTTTTGTATTTTTATTTGTTCATTTTTTAGTGATGGTTTATATTGATTCAATATTGGTTTTCTTCCTCCTAATTTGTTGAAACTCTGTGCTCCTAATGCAAGCTTTCCAGCGCCACTAGAACAACATGAGCTTTGTTGCCTCTCTGATCTGGACGTAGTATGAGTTGTCCTTTTCGATTCTTGGTAATTTGAGTTTTTTAGTATAAGTCTCTTTTTTGTAATTTGTTGGTCCGGTGTTGTGTTCTTTTTTTTATGGCGTACGAGTCTACTTGTTGAGATTTGGCATATTTTTGTGGACATTGTGATTTGATCGTTGGTATTCTTGCTGCCTGTTTTTAGGCAATCTTGTTGAGAATTATGAAGTATGAGTTTTTTTGCTGGACTCAAGTTGTGTTTTCACTTCAGAGGTCAACTTACCAACGCTTAGTAATCTTTTCGTGTCTTCTGTATGGCCATATGGTGATTACCTAGTGCAACTTGTATGGTTCCTTATGACGATGCTTATCGTGCTATTCTGTGCTTTTGGTGGTTGGTCAGTCGCGGCCTCCTTTTAGTATCTCAGCTATTCTGTCTTAGCATTGAACTTGTCTTCCCTTTTCATTTATTGGTTGGTGACTTCTTTTAGATCTGCAATGGCCTGATGTTGACATTATGTGAAGCTATATGCTTGTTTTTAGTCATAGTTTGGTGAAACTTCTATTGTAATTTGTCATAAATGTATCCACCGCTTTTGCCTGGTTACCGTGTGCTTGCTTTTTAGCTACTATCAATGGTAATGTGGTTTGTGTGAGCGAATGCCTTTATGCATCTTGTTTTGTTGTATGCACCCTGCATGGTGCTTGTGACTGCCGTGTGCAGCTTAGTTATGATGTATGCACCATACATGGTGTTTGAGTTTAGTAGCTTAGGCATGTTGCCTAACTCCTGTGCTGTAGCTAGATGTGTCGTTCTAATTAGTTGCTGAGGCATCTTAGCCTCAAACTTGTATTTCATCTGTATTGTGGTATAGCCACTATAAAACCAGCTTGCCTGTGCAAAATAATAATACTTTGTTTTGCCTACAAAAAAATTGGTTTTCTTTTCCATGATACATACATACATACATATACATACATACATGTATGTATGTATGTATGTATGTATATGTATATATGTATGTATGTATATTTACATATGCTTGGTATATGTATGTTAAAATAATTTTAAATTTTTTTATAATACAAAGTTTCATAAAAAAATATACATATACATATATATATATATATTAAAAAAATTACATATTTTATATCTATAAATACTAATAATAAAGAAGAATCGTGTTGACATATAAATGAACATAAATCGCCGTAATATTATTATTAAATAAAATATAATTTTGGAAAATATTATTACTTATAAAATATCTATGTTTTATCTTACTTTAAATTATTAACATATACATATAGGTTATATTTGGATTTATAGACTGAGATCTATTTTCAAATTTTTTTACTAAATCAAATCATTGCATGTTTAGTAATAAATCTTGAATTCATATTAGTTGACTTGGTTGAATTAATTTAGATTTTTTAAAGGATGCATTAATAATACATATATATTTGAAGTATGTTTGCGCCAAAATTGGTCACAAACCCCAAATGTTGTGAAAGCACCAGTGTATGAATATAAATCAACAATATTCACACACAAATCTCAAATATAATCAAATAGAGTATCACAATTCAGAAATAATGAACAGAAACACGAGATTTATAGTGGTTCGGCGATCTTGCCTACGTCCACTCTGAAGTTGATGATTTTATTGATATTCGCTTGATGATTACAATTTCTTCTGATGTAATACAACTGATTTTAAGATTACAATCTGAATCTAAGGAAGCAGTGGTGATTCTGAGTAGATCTGGCAGAGTCTGGGCGCTCTTTAGCTCTCAAAATTGTCCGATCTCCTTTCTGAATGACCAGGAGCTCTATTTATAGGTGTAGGAGGCTGATATTTCGCCTAAAATGAGGGGAGACCAATTCTGGTACGTCAGGGGGCCCACACGGCCGAAATCTGGAGATCCGGGCCCACTTTGGGATCGATTCGACCCTTGGTTCGAATCGATCAAAAAAGAGTCCAATCGAGCTGAAATTTGGGGAGGACATTCTTCATCATGTGCTTAAGCTTCTGTGAAAATTTCATGGAATTTGGACTTGTAGATCTCAAGTTATGATCGATTCAAGTTGACGTTCTTCGGCCTATGGATTCGAACTGAGCCTCGGCCCATGGATTCGAACTGAGCCTCGGCCTATGGATTCGAACTGAGCCTCGGCCCATGGATTCGAACTGAGCCTCGGCCCATGGATTCGAACTGAGCCTCGGCCTATGGATTCGAACTGAGCCTCGGCCCATGGATTCGAACTGAGCCTCGGCCTATGGATTCGAACTGAGCCTCGGCCTATGGATTCGAACTGAGCCTCGCCCTATGGATTCGAACTGAGCCTCGACCCATGGATTCGAACTGAGCCTCGGCCCATGGATTTGAACTGAGCCTCGCCCTATGGATTCGAACTGAGCCTCGGCCTATGGATTCGAACTGAGGCTCATTTCCTCATCTTGTATCGACTATATCTTGAGCATACGAACTCGGATTGACTTGAAACTTGGAACGTTGGTTTGCATGGCCTTACTTGTCATGTCTTATCAATTGTAGCCAGATCCGGACTCGGACAAAATTCATCGATATCCATGGTGAACTTGTGATGTAACCGTCCTATAGGATGGACTGTCATTGATTTCTAGTCAACTTTTTGGTGTCACGGCCTTGCCAAAAGGCGGGATAACATTTGCCCCCCAAAACATGCCTTGCGATGGAAAGGTGTGTTTTGTAGTTCCATAAGTTGGATGTTCATATCCTGTTGATGACCTGTGGTACAACCTGCTAAGAGTTTGACAGTTTTATATGACCTTAAATGACGACCGTTCGCGATCTAGCCATTTGAGGTGGAATGCGACCGTTCGCGATCTAGCATTTTCTATATAACCTTAAATGACGACCGTTCGTGATCTAGCCATTTGAGGTGGAATGCGACCGTTCTCAGTCTAGCATTTCTATATGGCCCCAAATGACGACCGTTCGTGATCAAGCCATTTGAGGTGAGGGGTGCCGTTCGAGGCGAGTTGTGACCATTCGTGGTCGAGTGCCGTACGAGGCAGAGTGTGATCATTCGCGATCGAATGTTATACTAAATGAATATAGACCGTTCGCAGTCGGGTGCCGTTCGAGGCGATTTGTGACCGTTCGAGGTCGGGTGTCGTTTGTGGCGAATTGTGACCGTTCGTGGTCGGGTGCCGTTCGAGGCGATTTGTGACCGTTCGAGGTCGGGTGCCGTTCGTGGCGAATTGTGACCGTTCGTGGTCGGGTGCCGTTCGTGGCGAATTGAGTGTGCCCGGGGAGGGACTTAGTATCATCAATACCAGGTTTCACGTTCGGGTGAATTCCCGGATTGTTTGTTGCAACGGTTTATCGCCATCTCAGAGCATGCCTAGGGACCGTTCGCGACTCCGTACATGTGTAAGTGGCTTAGCCGTTATGAAATCACAAGTAGCATTTTTTATTGAAAATAAGTCTTTAGCAGAAATGTTAAACAAAATCAAGTTCAAACATTTAATTCAAAATGAAACAAAAGCAAAGCAAGGATGTCAAAGTGTAAACTCCCACAACGATAGGGTTAATAATCATTCAGAGCATGCCTATGGACCGCTCGTGATCTCACACATGTGTAAATGACTTACCCGTGTTGGTGAGAGGTTTACGACTTGTCCATCGTTATTTTAACTAATTGATAATCATACGATGTCCCGGCTTGGGGGCACCCCTGGCTGATGTAGACGGTGGTCGCTCTGGCTCCACCGCTAGAGCTCGCCTCCTCACATACTGATGTAGCATACCGTTCCTGATGTGCCCTTCCACCTCATCCTTCAGATGTCTACAGTCGTTAGTGTTATGACCATTCAGTTCGTGGAATAAGCAATATCTGTCTGATTTCCTCTCGTCAACAGTGGGGTCCCTTCGTATTGTCCTACGGTAGGGAACTTGCTCTCGTGTATCTCGGTAGATTCGCTCCAAACTCTCATTCAGCTCTGAGTAGGTGGTGAATCGTGGCTCTCTCCGCAGTCGCTTTGGTCCGTCACCACCATCGTCAGTCTTTCGTTTTCCTTTATCCTTGCCTGAATCCTTTTCGAGAGGCTTTTTGTCTTTAGTTGCATAAACTTCTATTCCCTCTCCTTCTTCTCTTTCAGCATTAGCATCTTCCAATCGTAGAAACTTGTCTGCCTCGTGATATAATTCTCCTAGATCCATAGGCGGATCCTTAGTTAATGAATTTTTGAATTCTGTGCCGTCAGCTACTCCGGACACTGCTGCCATCATAACCATGGATGGATCTGGCCGATCCACCGATGCTGCTGCCGCATTGAATCGCGTTAGGAAATTCCTCAAAGACTCCCCAGCTTTCTGCTTTAGCGTTGCCAAACTCATCACATTCTTAGGTCTTGAAATGTGAACCCTGAATTGCCTCATAAATTTCTCAATCAAATCGGTCCATGTCCCAATGGAGCCGGTCTCTAGCTGTCTGAACCATAAAGCTACTATGTCTGTCAAATACAATGGAAAGCACTGGGCCATGACTTCCTGTGATGCCCCCAGCACTTCCATGTGCCTTATATACCTCGTTAGATGGACCGCAGGGTCCATCCTCCCATCATACCTTTCTACTGTTGGCAGTTTGAATTCTGCTGGGTTCCTAGCCAACTTAATCGTAGGAGAAAAGGGACTCATGTTCACGTCTTCAAGATCTCTGTTTACTAATCCGCCTCTCATGGCTCGCCTGACCATCTCTGCCAATCTATCATTGTCTCCAAGCTGTAGTCCTCGTTCGCTACCTTCGATCTGCCCCCCGAGTCCGTGTGAGCTTTCGGGTGTCTGCCCCCCTGGCTGAGCGTTCATCCCTCTATTGCCGCCAGGTTGCTCGGATGTCCTTGTCTCTCTTCCCAGGTTCGGATCAACATGTCCTAAGTGTATGCCCCCCAGCTCCGGCGCTGCGCCAGATGGTCCTGCTCCGTTCTGGATTCTGGTTGTTCCTTGATTTTGCGCTCCAAGTTGTCCAATTTGTTGAAGCAAATTCTGGATCATCTCCTCCTGTCTCTTCATCATTGTCTCCATCTCATCCCTGGTGATGAAGATCGATGCTTCGTTTGCTCCTGAGGAAGCCTCTTGACTCCCTTCGTGCTGACTTTGTTCTGGCCTTGGCCTTCTGCTCGATTGTCTCGTCATAGCTTTTCAAATCTGAACTTTTAAACCTTCAAATTCAACTTCCAAGCGGTAGAATGCCTGAGTTCAGTTCTCCGTGAAAGCACCAAAGTGTTTGCGACCAAAATTGGTCACAAACCCCAAATGTTGTGAAAGCACCAGTGTATGAATATAAATCAACAATATTCACACACAAATCTCAAATATAAGCAAACAGAGTATCACAATTCAGAAATAATGAACAGAAACACGAGATTTATAGTGGTTCGGCGATCTTGCCTACGTCCACTCTGAAGTTGATGATTTTATTGATATTCGCTTGATGATTACAATTTCTTCTGATGTAATACAACTGATTTTAAGATTACAATCTGAATCTAAGGAAGCAGTGGTGATTCTGAGTAGATCTGGTAGAGTCTGGGCGCTCTTTAGCTCTCAAAATTGTCCGATCTCCTTTCTGAATGACCAGGAGCTCTATTTATAGGTGTAGGAGGCTGATATTTCGCCTAAAATGAGGGGAGACCAGTTCTGGTACGTCAGGGGGCCCACACGGCCGAAATCTGGAGATCCGGGCCCACTTTGGGATCGATTCGACCCTTGGTTCGAATCAATCAAAAAAGAGTCCAATCGAGCTGAAATTTGGGGTGGACATTCTTCATCATGTGCTTAAGCTTCTGTGAAAATTTCATGGCATTTGGACTTGTAGATCTCAAGTTATGATCGATTCAAGTTGACGTTCTTCGGCCTATGGATTCGAACTGAGCCTCGGCCCATGGATTCGAACTGAGCCTCGGCCTATGGATTCGAACTGAGCCTCGGCCCATGGATTCGAACTGAGCCTCGGCCTATGGATTCGAACTGAGCCTCGGCCTATGGATTCGAACTGAGCCTCGGCCCATGGATTCGAACTGAGCCTCGGCCTATGGATTCGAACTGAGCCTCGGCCTATGGATTCGAACTGAGCCTCGCCCTATGGATTCGAACTGAGCCTCGGCCCATGGATTCGAACTGAGCCTCGGCCCATGGATTCGAACTGAGCCTCGGCCCATGGATTCGAACTGAGCCTCGGCCTATGGATTCGAACTGAGCCTCGCCCTATGGATTCGAACTGAGCCTCGGCCTATGGATTCGAACTGAGGCTCATTTCCTCATCTTGTATCGACTATATCTTGAGCATACGAACTCGGATTGACTTGAAACTTGGAACGTTGGTTTGCATGGCCTTACTTGTCATGTCTTATCAATTGTAGCCTGATCCGGACTCGGACAAAATTCATCGATATCCATGGTGAACTTGTGATGTAACCGTCCTATAGGATGGACTGTCATTGATTTCTAGTCAACTTTTTGGTGTCACGGCCTTGCCAAAAGGCGGGATAACAAAGTATATTTAAACATATATTATGCACAGATACGTATATATACATATAATATTATATTTGGATCACCAATTCATTATAAATGGCATATGTGTCTGTTGCGATGTAAATCCCAACAACCAAATGCGTACACATTTACTATGTATACAATATGATTTGTTGCACTTACACAATTTTCTATGTATACAATTTACACTAGATAAGATAAGTTTTCTATTTCTAATTAAAACCATACATCCCCACATTATTGAATAGGTTAAGAGAAGAAAATCAAAGGTTTCCTTCTCAAAATTAAATTTAACAAGTAATAATTGCACACAAATACATATATAAGAGTATATTTTATATACTCTAATTCATGTAAACATTAAATTCATGTAAATCTTAAAAAACGGATTAAATTTTAAAATATTTCAGATTGAATTTAAAATCCTCTTTAGACCTAATAAGCCTAATAGATCCAAAATTGGAATTTTTTTGAAATCTAACTATTTCACCCGTTTCCACTGGCTGGTTCCTTCAGTGGTATCAGAGCCCAATAGTCTATGCGATCTAAATTAGTCATGCTAGGGCTAACTAATTAAGTTTGCCTACTTAGTGTGTCTAGAATGGTAATGTCTAGGATTTGAATTGGGTAATCATGTACTATGTCCTACCAGATTACCACTCTGGCCTTAAAGGTGAAATGAGTCCAAAGGTTGCCCCTAATAGAAAAGGTCCAATTTGAACTAGGCCTTGGGCTAATTAAAAAAAATTGAAAATTAATATAAAGATTTTAAAATGAAAAATGTTTATTATAGAAGTTGTAATGTAACAAAAGTTTTCAAAATGTTTGAAAAGATAATAACATTTTTAAAGTGTTTGAAAATTTAAAATTTAAACATTAATTTCAAAAACTAATTTATTAATAATTTTAATAAAATAAACCAATTAAATAAGTTAATTAATTAAATATTTATATTATATATATGCATGTATTATATATTTCAATATATGCTATATTATCTTAAAATGTCTAAGATAATATAAATATACATGTATGTATATATAAAATGACTTTTGAAATTAATGTAATTTATTTACAGTGTTTAGTTAAATAAATTAACTAAATTTTAATTAATTAAATTAAAGACACACACACATAGATAGATATATATGATATATATGTATTGCTATAAGCTAATGGTATATACTATAGAAAAAAAGTGTTTTTTCTTTCTTTTCATGGCAGCCATGCTCCCGCCCTCCCTCTCCTTTTGAACTGTCCAATCACTCCTTACCAGTCCTTCACTACCACCCATGTCCATTGACCAGCCGAACCCATCCCCTCCTCCACCAACTGTACCACCCCTTCCTCTTTCTCTCCATCTCTCCCAACCACCAATCCTTCCCACACCCACTGCCCTTCTTCAACCTCTATCGAATTTTCTTTTAGCTTCTCCTATCCCCTCTACTTCTAGTTGGTCTAACCTTTTTAAGTCCAAACCGCGTAAAGTTGGAAGTTATTCTTCTATTCTACTTGATTTAGTCCTTGATGGAGAAGCCATTATTCCACCGTCTGATGTAATTGATGCTGACACTACTGTATCAAAAGATTACCTGGTGGGTTTCTTCTTGGATAAGCCTTTGTCCATCACTAATGTGGTGGAACACTTAAAGAGGCTCTGGAAGCTTAAAGGATCGGTAAAGCTAAAGCGATTCCAGTTTGGATACGGTTATCCAATATCCCCATCTATGATTAGTCACTCTTGGGATTAATGGCTAGCATCGAGAATTGGAAAGCTTTTGTGTTTAGATGAATCCATAGAAAGGCTTGAAATAATAACATATGCAAAGTGTTTGGTAGAAGTAAAACCTGATCAGGAATTGGTGGACAAATTTCCAGTCAAACTATTAGATGGAAGTGAACAGTATGTGCATGTGAACTATCTCTAGAAGCCTGTTATTTATACGAGATGTAAGGTATTTGGACATGTTATGTAAGAATGTAAACAATTTGATAACCTGAAATAAAAAATGAAAACCTCAAAAACAGTGAATGATGATAGCCTGGGCAAGCATAAAAACATTAATTTCAAAAACTAATTTATTAATAATTTTAATAAAATAAACCAATTAAATAAGTTAATTAATTAAATATTTATATTATATATATGCATGTATTATATATTTCAATATATGCTATATTATCTTAAAATGTCTAAGATAATATAAATATACATGTATGTATATATAAAATGACTTTTGAAATTACACTACGCCATAGATGGCCTATTGCAACGAAATTACAAGGTGTTGCTAGCTACAATGTAACGATAGCTATGCTGATTTTTGTCTATTACAACATTCACTTCAATGTGTTAGCATAGATATCAGCAAAATGTTGCAGTAGCTATAAATATATTCAAATTAATAAAATTAATAAAATTTTACACCTCAGCTATCCACACCATCATTTAAAACAAAATCTCAACCATCAATCCACACCATCAATCCACACCTTAGCAATTTCCATTTCCCGCTTTACTTTTCTTTCTCGTTCCTCTTTGTGTGAAAATTAGGGCACGGCATTTTTCTTTCTCGTTCCACTCTGTGAAAACTAGGGCATGCGATTCTAGTTGCTTTGATGCTCTGATTGATCGAATCTAGTGTGAGAAACGTTTCTGGTAGCTTGCTCCTTCATTCTCCTTGATTGATTGCTCGAATTGCTTTGACTTCGTCGTCCGGTGCGATGTGATATTATTTGGTATGTTTTCTGCCTTCTGGTTTACTTGATTATTCTCGATTTTGGTTACACTCGCACGCTTTTGCCGATGATGAATTGGGATTTATTTATAGGCTTTATTTCCTATAATCTCGAGTTTAATCTTTCTGTTGGACTTTGAGAAATCTGGTATGTTGGATTGCGATGATGTATTGATATGTTGGATTTTGGTTCACTGGCTTGATTTTGCTTTGCCAATGATGAATTGCGATGTGATATTATTTGGTATGTTGGATTTTGGTTCACTGGCTTGTTTTTGATTTCTGATCTGAGCTTGTTAGCTCCTTTCTGCTGCATTTGTTAAACCAGAACTTGAACCTTTGTTAAACTTGTTCACATACCTTTGTACCTTGCTGCATTTGTTAAACCAGAACTTGAAGTATTTGTATTTTGTTGTCCTCTAGAAAACTGCTTCACTTGAAAACTTCTGCATTTTTGAAAATCAGAACTTTGAAAGTGATCTTTGGTTTTCTAAAACTGTTGACTAATCTGAACATTGAGTTTTGATTTCCACGATATATACAAACATATGTGTGTTGAGCTTTGTTGGTTTTTCTTGGTCTGGACTGAACTGGTACCATGCTAACCTTGTTCTTTAACATGAACTGATGCTCCAAGTCCTCTGTATATCATATTACTGCCTATGTTTCTCTTGTACATTCCTGATGCATTCACTGTTTTTGCTTGATGGGTTGCCTATGTGTACTGCTGTGTTTCTTGCACTGGCTTGTCTACATTTTGCTGAACCTGGTTCTTGTTTGTTTTGTTGGTTGCTTGGCCCTGAGTTGAATCCAGTCGATGACTCGGGTTTGACCTTGTGTCGTGTCCATTTTTTTGGCTTGTCTACATATCTAGCTGCACTTGAGTATGAACTTGCACTTGAGTAGTTGCACTTGAGTAGTTTCTTGTACCAAGTCTTATGATGCATGTATGTTCATCCATGTACATGCATTTCTTGATCATGTTATGTTGCTTGCTGTGTTGAGTACTACTTTGTGCACTTGGCTTCTCCTTTGTGCATTTTTGCCTGAACTGTTGCTTGGTGTCTTCCATACTGTGTATATCACAGGTTGTCCGTGCAAATATTTGGTCCCTGTCAGAAAAAAATATGAAAAGAAACAACCCAAATACCTGAGGCAAATAATATAACAAAAATATTTTCATTTTCTGTTCAAGTTAAATATTATTTTCCAGATTACTGCTTTTGAATTATATGTGACAGGTATTGAAGACTGGACAGCTAGATACAAGCTTGAAGACAGAGTCAAATCAAATGTGCATGAGTGTATGAATGCATGAGTTTGAAGACAGGTTTCAAAGAAGGCTCGATCTTCCGAAATCGGATGAATCGGGCGGTGCCCACTTGTTCGACCTAACCGGGACTACGGTGCCCCGGACCCCCGCCGGCGCTGCGCCCGGACCCGCTTCTCGGCTCGCCTTCGGCTCGGCACTCAGCTCGTCATATATTTGTCAGTGTTGGTGTCTGTATAAATTGAAACTGCATATGTAATGAGTGAACTGAGTGATGTAGTGAGGAATATCTGTATATGTAAATATCAGTGTTATATATCATTGAATTGTAAAATAGTGGAGTCGAGAATTTGTACTATTTCAAATGTTGAAATAAAATATTTATTTAAATAAATTACTGTTTGAATATCAAATTCTGTGCAATAGCATTTTATTAAATAAATATTTATTTCTATTAAAAAATCAAATATGCTCTACATTGTGGGCCCCACAAATTCAGAAAATTAATATCTATCGCAACATTTTTGAATGTTGCTACATGCACCTATGGATGTTGCTATAGACCCAAATAGGATTCTATTGCAACAATATTTCTTATGTTGCCTTAGATAGTCAAAATGTTGCCTTTGAGGTCTGCGGCAACGCGGCAAAATGCATCACCGAGAAAGTGTTGCCTTTGCCCTTTTTTAGCCTATAGCAACATTTTTTGGCACTTCCTGCATTACTTCTTTGGTGTTGCAGTATGCAATCTATGGCGTAGTGTTAATGTAATTTATTTACAGTGTTTAGTTAAATAAATTAACTAAATTTTAATTAATTAAATTAAAGACACACACACATAGATAGATATATATGATATATATGTATTGCTATAAGCTAATGGTATATACTATAGAAAAAAAGCGTTTTTTCTTTCTTTTCATGGCAGCCATGCTCCCGCCCTCCCTCTCCTTTTGAACTGTCCAATCACTCCTTACCAGTCCTTCACTGCCACCCATGTCCATTGACCAGCCGAACCCATCCCCTCCTCCACCAACTGTACCACCCCTTCCTCTTTCTCTCCATCTCTCCCAACCACCAATCCTTCCCACACCCACTGCCCTTCTTCAACCTCTATCGAAATTTCTTTTAGCTTCTCCTATCCCCTCTGCTTCTAGTTGGTCTAACCTTTTTAAGTCCAAACCGCGTAAAGCTGGAAGTTATTCTTCTATTCTACTTGATTTAGTCCTTGATGGAGAAGCCATTATTCCACCGTTTGATGTAATTGATGCTGACACTGTTGTATCAAAAGATTACCTGGTGGGTTTCTTCTTGGATAAGCCTTTGTCCATCACTAATGTGGTGGAACACTTAAAGAGGCTCTGGAAGCTTAAAGGATCGGTAAAGCTAAAGCGATTCCAGTTTGGATACGGTTATCCAATATCCCCATCTATGATTAGTCACTCTTGGGATTAATGGCTAGCATCGAGAATTGGAAAGCTTTTTTGTTTAGATGAATCCATAGAAAGGCTTGAAATAATAACATATGCAAAGTGTTTGGTAGAAGTAAAACCTGATCAGGAATTGGTGGACAAATTTCCAGTCAAACTATTAGATGGAAGTGAACAGTATGTGCATGTGAACTATCTCTAGAAGCCTGTTATTTGTACGAGATGTAAGGTATTTGGACATGTTATGTAAGAATGTAAACAATTTGATAACCTGAAATAAAAAAGGAAAACCTCAAAAATAGTGAATGATGATAGCCTGGGCAAGCATAAAAAAGTAAGTAGGGAAAGTGTTGGTATAAGTCACAGTAGGAAACAACAGTGGAGAAAAGTAGTAAGAAGGAAATCAATATTTAGAAAGGAAGGAGTTGTAAATAATTACTCTGGAAGACCTGAATGTGTTGACTTAAGCAATGGTAGAAAGGAAAATGGAAGTTAAGATAGTGAGAAGGTAGAAGAGGGAGAGATAAGGAAGGACAATGATTACATGGAGAATAGTGAATCTGAAAAACTTGAAAATTTAATGCAGCAAGTTGATACAAATCTATTTGGAATTTTAGATGGCCTTATCAGTAATGGGGAAGACTGTACATGTCCTGATACTGTGTGAACTCATATATGCATGAATGTACCAACCCATATTTGTGAAAGCAATGATGAGTTACAACAGCATCAACCCACTGTCCCAAATCAGCAAAATCAACTGCAAGCCCACAAGACAAGCCTATTGAACCATGATAATTCCCCGAAGCAACATTATCAAAAGTCACCATCTATTCCAAGTACCATGCACTTCCATAAAACAGCAATTCAAGCCAGTAAAGACACATGCAAAATCACATTCAACCCTGACCTAACCTCAATTCCATCATCAAGTGACAAGAATTACATCAATCCATCTTTATCTGCCATTATGATCATCTCCCACCACCACTAGGATACCCTAACCATGAGGCCACAATAAACTATAATCAGCAATTAAATTCCTCAACAACAAAGACAAACAATAATAACAGTTAGTCCAATAGTAAAAATCTTAGAAATAAGAAACAATTCAAAAGGAACAAAGATTTTAATGAGACGAACATATTACCAGCCACCAGTATCCTTCCAGAAACTGGTAACACCCCCTCTTCAGCAACCAGAAGCAAGCTAGGAAACTTACAATTGAACACTTGTTTGATCAAATGACACAAAATCTTGGTGTGTGGAATATTCGGGGTGCCCACCAGGATATTAAGCTTAATCAAGCTAAGGACATCATCAACATTTACAAACTTCAATTACTTGCCATTTTAGAAACAAAGCTGGATCGAAAGCTCACCATCAGAGCAGCCAGAAACATTAACCCCAGCTGGACTCTTCATCACAATCTTCTGGAATCACCTTATGGTAGAATAATGTTACTTTCAAACCCCAACATCTACACAGTCTCCCCCATCCTCTCTCATAGACAATTTAATTCACTCACATCTTCTTCATATACAAAGTTCAACCTCCATGTATCTAACCATCATCAACGTTGATAACTAATCTTCAAATAGACAACTTTTCATAATTATCTCCCTCGTTTTTCTCAAGAAACCCATCCTTGGTTAGTCGTTGGAACTTCAACAGTCCTCTCTGCTCTGAAGACAGAATTGGTGATAATCTTGTTACCCTCAATGATATCGGCCCTCTGAATTCTGCCATTAATAATTCCAACTTGATACAAATACCTTACAGTAGTACCAGATAATCGTGGA
Source organism: Allium fistulosum (assembly GCA_030737815.1). Classification (NCBI taxonomy): domain Eukaryota; kingdom Viridiplantae; phylum Streptophyta; class Magnoliopsida; order Asparagales; family Amaryllidaceae; genus Allium; species Allium fistulosum. Next base: position 212,145,213 of record CM060907.1, read on the forward strand.
ACAACATGAGTAGATCCGGTAATAGAATATATAGCAAGATTGACCATTCTTTTTTCAACTTTGCTTCATTCACCACCTGGCCAAACATCACTACTTACCTTCCCCCCCCCCCTCTTCTCTCAGATCACTCTCCTCAAATCCTTAAGCTTGAAGTGGTAACTACGGAAAGAAAAGCCTCTTTCAAATTTTTTAATGCATGGATCCTTGATCCTGATTTCTTTGATATAGTTAAACTTTCTTGGTCTTCTAATTTTTTTGGCACACATATGTACATTTTCAGCAGAAGTTGAAGAAGGTTAAATCATCTCTTAGAGCCTGGGCTAAGCACAAATATGGTAAAGGTGATTTATTGTCTAAGTCCCTGGAACCTGATCTAGCAAAAGCCCAACTCCAATCCACGGCAAGTCCAGGTGACACTATGCTAGCTAAGCTTGAGTTTGATCTTCATGATCAATATAGAAGAGCCCTCAGCACTAAGGAGGATATGAGAAGGCAATAGTGAAGAATCAAATGGAATGTTCTTGGTGATAGAAATACAAGTTACTATCATGATAGCTTAAAGATCAAGCAAGCCAGGGCACATATCCACAGCATCAACGATCAACTTGGAACTCCTGTTGTTACCCCAGTCATGATTGAAAAAAGCTTCCTTCACTACTTTAATAACATGCTTGGAAACTCCAATAGGTTTGTTCCTGATCTCTCTTTAATTGATGACATTGACATGCCTTCTTTATCTTCAGAACAGGTGACCTGTCTATCATCTAAAGTAACAAAGGAAGAAATTAAAGCAAGCAACTTTAGTATGAATAAAGACTCATGTGGCGGTCCTGATGGATTCAATGCCCAATTTTTCACATCGTGTTGGGAAATCATACAACATGATCCGTGCAAAGAAATCTCGCCTTAATACCCAAATGTGATCATCCTGTTAGTGCTGTTGACTTCAGGCCAATAGCTTGCTACAACATAACCTATAAGTGTATAGCCAAAATTATTGCATCCATACTAAAATTTGTTCTTCCTTCCTTAATCTCTGAAAACCAAGCAGCCTTCTTACCTCATAGAAGCATCCTTGACAATATACTATTAACCCATGAACTTCTTAAGGACTATAAAAATCAGGAGTGTCTCCTAGAGCTATGCTTAAATTAGATATTAGGAAGGCTTATGACACATTGCAATGGACTTCCATCACTAAGGTTCTGTCGAGAAGGAAATTTCTAGATCACTTTGCCTTATGGATATATACTTGCCTTTCTACAGTTCATTTCTTCTTATGCAATAATGGATCTTATGTGGGATACTTCAAGAGCAATCAAGGGATCAAATAGGGAGACCCAATGTCTTCCTATCTGTTTATTATGGTTATGGAAGTGCTAACCAAGTTAATTTCTGAAGAAGTAGTAACCAAGAATATCAGTGTGCACCCTAAATGTCATGACCCATTGATCTCCTCTTTAATGTTTGCAGACGGTTTGATCATCTATGCCAAACCAAATGAAGTTTCCACAAATACAGTTTTCAAAACCCTAGATATCTTCCATAAATTTTCTGGGTTGGCTATCAATTGTGACAAGTCATGTATCTTAATTGTTGGTACCACTCTGCAACATGCTACCACAATCAGACTATTATCTGGCATTCCAACTGCATCTGACACTTCATCTTATCTTGGCATACCTTTGGTTTCTCCCAAGATCACCACTGGCCAGTGTATGAGATTATATGAAAAGATAACTAAGGTTATGAATGGCTGGTCTAACAAATTATTATCTCAAGCTAGTAGATTAACTCTAATTAAATATGTGTTAGTCTCCTTTACAACATATTGGTGCAGGACACTTATCTTCCCAAAGAAGCTTATTCATATGATACGCAAAGCCATTTGCAATTTTTTATGGACTGGTTGTGTTGCTTCGACCAAATTAAAGCCTATTAGTTTCTATAAAACTGAATAGAAGAAAAAGTATGGAGGGCTTGGAATTCTAAGTTTAGGTAACTAGAACAAGCCATCTTTTAGCTCACATGTCAATAATCTCTTGACTAAAAAGAATAACATTTGGGTTAACTGGACTTTAAAGCACAGCCTCAAAAGTAAAAGGTTCTGGACTATGGACATACCACAGGGATGTAGTTGGACATGTAGGTCCATTCTTAAACTCAGAGACAGTTATTTACCACAAATAAGATTGCTTGCCTCTCAAAATGGGCAGGTGAGCTTCTGGCATGACCCATGGACCAGGCAAGGCTTAATTCTTGAAACTGTTCTGTCATTCAACCAAAAAATCCAAACTGACATTCCCAATGATGCTAAGGCTGGTGACTTTATCAATAATGGTTTGATTTCTCTGCCATATTCCAACAATCAGAATATCAGGCAACTATGGCTTGAAATCATGAGGCAACATTATCCCATAGTGCAAATTGATATGGTGGTGTGGTCTACTGATTTTCAGAATCATTCAGTGTCTCTTGTGTACAATAACATGAACAGATGGCAGGAGAACATCCAGTTTGCTTGGAATAAAAGAGTATGGAACTCATATTGTAAAGAGAATGATAACATGCTCCTTTGGAAAGTTCTCGGAAATGCTCCCAATACAAAAGATAAATTATTATCTTTGGGTATGCAGGTTGATCCTGCTTGTATTTTCTGTCCGGATGGAGATGAATCAACTGTTCACTTGTTTTTTAACTACATCTTCACTTATACCCTCTGGCAAAGATTAATGCAGCTGTTTGGTAGGGATAACATTTCAAGAGCTAGTAGTATTGAATGGTGCAATATATACAAGGATACCAGATGGAAAGATGACTTGGGCATCTTGTAGTTGTTGATACTTAAAACATTTATTAGGGTTGTGTGGAGGCAAAGGAATGACATAATTTTCAATGCCAAGAATAAGAGATGTGCAATTATGGAATGAATTGAAGCAAGCTATAAAGCATGGCATAATGCATAACTCTTACTGTTTTGATAGTATAATAGTTAACAATTGAATTTAGTTTGCTCTTTTGCAAATTAGATTTTTATTGTTTCTCCCTTTGTTGTATTTTTCTTTTGTTTCTTCTCTCTTGTATCGTAGCTTGTTACGATGCTTTCATGTTTTATTGTTTATGCAATAAACCGGTCGGGGCACAGTTAACACCGCTTAGCTTTGATGAAAAAATAGTACATACTATAAATGTTATATTATACATGTCCAAAATTAAAGTTATATTGGAATAATAATATAAATTTAATTAAAGAGTTAATTAATTAAAATTAATTAGATAATATTTAATTAATATAATGTCATATAAAAAATTATTATACAAGTTAATGAAATATAAAAGTAATATAATGATTAAACTAATATAATATGAATGTATAAACCAAAGGTGGAACACTAAAGAAACCCAAATATACTTAAGAAATAAATACATACGTAAATGTACATATATCGTGGGTTCTAATGTGTCCGACACTTGGATCACAAGGGTATTTCACACAAAAAACATTATTTCATAAGTCAATATCACTTGGTATAATATATTAAATATTATGAATCTTTAATATAAGTTGTCTTCCACCATTTATGTATTAATAGATTGCTTCCATACTCTCTAGTTTTTGATATCCTCAAGCTAGAGATGTTATGTGTAGCACTAACAGTATATTGACTAGACGGGGTAAGATATATGCATGTATTTACTGATATTCCTTAAGGTACGAGCATTATACTTAGGTCATCATGAAATGGTGGGTATGAGTGAATAATCTCTTTCGATTTATTGATATTCCTCAAAGTCGAGATGAGATTAGGACAAAGACCACGGGTTAGTAGTTATATTTGATACAACCGTTAAAGTATTATCCACCGCTTGCGGGCCTATGATTTGTTGATATTCCACAAGGTCAAAATCCCAAGACAAGTGAGCCCTAATACCAACTAAAGAAATTAAATGAGTTCTAATTTTTTTCTCAGGGTTTTGAAAAACATAAAATTCTAGTGGGAGGCTTATTAGAAAACTTAAATGGTAACATTTAACCTTTCTAATATTGTAAGAAAATTTGCTATATAAAGTTATAATAATCTACATAGATAAATTTGTGCAATTGATGGAATTGATACAGTGTTTATCAACTAAGATATACAAATGAACCGAATTAAATATTGACAAAAGAAATGTAAAATATACTTACTAATAAATATTTTCTATATGTTATTGTTTTAATTTCCATGCAAGGGCCTAATTGTATAACTACTAAATACATTTGTAATTGGTCACTTACGTGTTTATTTGGCTATGACTATGTATTGCCCTTTATGAGTTTCGAACTCTAAAAGTAATACTTGAATATGTATACTCGAGCTATGTACGATCGTATATAAATGTTATATGGTAAATGGTCACAATTTGTAATATACAAAACCCCAATGAAATTGGTTCATTCGAAATAAGCATGTACACCATAGAGTGAGATCGTATGTTCCATACGATTAATTATAATAATGATCTTGTTATGTTCAATGTAACACTAGAGTGAAAGCTATAACATAGGTATAAGAACTCGATCCCTGAAATGTCACTTTGATCAATTTATAATATTTGATATCCTTAAATGTTAGTGATCGTCAAATGAAGTTTTGTAAAAGGTTTGTTATGATATTGTAATAAAGGTTTCCTTTTAAATGGTTCGACCATTTATATAGGAAAATGAATGTATGAGGGTAGATTTAAGTTAAGGTACAATTAGGATTAAGGGAGTGAATGGTCACCTCTGCTGCATAAAGAAACATTGGAAACAAAATTGTATAATAAAAATTGATACTTAACATTGGAATAAGAAATATGATTTCTATTATAAAAAGTATTTTCAGATAGAAAATTGTTTTTTATGTGATTTATTTCTTTGAGTTCAAGATAGTTTATCAAAGAACTCCTCATTGTAAACTAGTTACAATATATGAAATAAATAGTCTATATTACGTGGATGATGGACCTCCATATTCAATATGCGATTATAGTAATGGCGGAAATAGTAAAAGCATGCCACATAGCACTTATGGATTGTATCAAGTTATGAAAATTGTTTTCGTAAAACGTACTACACGTTATTTATGAAGCAATATATGCTCTTTGGTGATGACTGAAGAATAAACATATTTTTATTTCAATAATAATATTATGAATATTCGTTGTGAAATAAAACAATAATGTGTTATTTTTTCATAAAAAAGTGATGCATTGGAAAAATACTGGAATATCTAAAATTATTTACAATTATTTTGGAATTATAGACTAAGTCATAGTTTTGAGAAATAATTTTTATTATATGATTATGAACCATATGATACTGATTAATTATACCCCAGAAATTTAAGGGCAAAGCACCTATTCAGTGTGAGCATCAAAAGAGTTGATGAACTCTTCAGATTGATTTATATAGATGTACACAGTCACAAGTCTATTAATACCAAAATGGTTCCACACACTTTGTTGTATTCGCTGATGAATTATCGCAAGCATGAATATATGTATTTGATACGTATGGAGCATGTCTATGATAAGTTCATAGAATATAAAATGGAAGTAAATAAATAACATACAACAAAATGATTCGATTTGATCGAATGGGTAAGTATATTGGAAAGAGTTCCAAACATCCCTAAAATGAATATAGATTCAATCTCAGGAGTCACTCCTCCCTATAATATATAATGATGTATCGATAGGGAGTAATGGAACTTTATTTGACAAAGTAAGATTAAGTATGAGTGAAGTTGGGTTAACTTCTTTCTACAAGGTCACGTATTTAAGAGTAGTACACAATGTTAAAATTAATTTCATCTAAATAATAATTTACAAAATCATATAAGTTAGGGTTTATAAGAAATCCCAACATATCATAGGCCAAGGAGTTGGGAGGTTGTGCAAGAGACTACACATAATAATTGTTTATGATGGATCTTGTATGAATCGCCTCAAAAGGAGTTTAGGAACGACTGTCATTGGATGACCCATTTATGTCTTGAAAGAAAGTGTTATAAACTAAATGGGTTGCGATTCATAAATTGTTTATGAATATCCTTTCCATTGCTCTAACAAACAATTGTTGTTTCAAGAAATACCAACTTCATGGTGAAGGAATTTCTTTTAAAATTATTGGTAGGAAAATGGAGTTAGATACAATCCAAGGATTTCTTTTAAAGACTGGGTTATGCCCTAATCGAATTCTCTTTATACTGGTGTAGAATCTATATGGGATACACGCGGACCTCAAAGATTATAGTTGGTTGGTTATTTCAGAGGTGGACCCTTAGATGAGTCTTTGAGATGCATTAGTTACACGACAATTATGGTATAAAGTTATATCGAGGGGTCATCGGTCTCTGTAGCTAGGACCGATTTACCAGCATTCACGTTATGGAGGACCCGCTTTGGAGTTTAAGTATTAAATGGCCGTTGGGTATGCCTCCTCCCTATTCAAGAAGTATTAAGTGGTTAAGGTTTTGGGCAGTATACGTGTATATATATAGGCATTTATGTATGGGATACCTCAAGGGAGGTTAGGCTTATCGTACATGCACATAAGATTTAACTGATTAGCCGTAAATAATGGACATAACACTTAAATAGGAATCAATCGGCATAAATTTGTATTATGGATAAAGTATGTAATTTTCCAGTCACCAAAACGTTATTTTGACCCCCTCCTTATTACAACCCACAAGATAGATTTAGAGGGACAAGCTATTGTTACAAGACGGGAACAATTGTTGGTGAAGTCTTCTTATTCATGCTCGATGATGACAAGGCAAATAGATATCTAAGGAATACTATTGACTCCAATGTAGTAGTGTGATGACCCACCTTTCTAACCCCTGGGAACGACACTTGATATATATTGGTGTTCATGTGTCGTTGCCAGACATGAGGAAGATGAATCGTCGTGGGGTAAATTAAAAGAATAGAACAGAAAACCTACAACGAAACTGTTGAATAGATCATAACAGTTAATAGTACATCAGGTTACTTCTTAATAGGGAGTTACCAGAGTTGCACAAAAGTACCACAAGACAGCTTAGGCAGTTATAACATCCCACCATTAGATATGCTAAAACAAAATACATATACAAACTAGATAAACAGCGGAATAGATAGCTAAGTAGATAAAAGCCTCAAGCTCGGACGCCATCTTCAAAGAGCCCAACTGGACCTGCTACTTCCGGACTACTCAGATAAAATGAGTACCCGAGAGTTTAGGAAAAACAAACAACTCGGGTCAGACGATATGTCTGGTATGAGTAATACTTTAAACAATAGGTGTATATCAACAATAGCATGTGGGACCACGCCGCTAACGCGTAACGGGTTTTCTCCCACACAAATAACAACCAAATTTAAAGAAAGGTATGGAATAATTAAACATCGCGAAGAGTGGTAGACTCTCCTCGTTACAATTAAATGAAAAAATTCAAAGGTTCGAATCAAATAAGGGAAGAAATTTTTCCAACAAATGACTAGGAAGGTGCACCACTCTTGAAGTTTACCTCTAGTAATATACTTCTTAAAAGCTCATATACTCCATGGCACTTCTCGAAAATATACCAGCCAACCCCACCAAACCTTACTGAGTATCTGAATATTTCACATCTAAATGCGCAAACGAATCTGATCTAGATGAGATGTGAAAATACCCTAATGGGAGCAACCCCACATAGCTGGACGTCCTTTCACGCGTTGGGTTCAATCATTTACCGACAAAGGTTAACAAAGGTTAACAAAGCTCAAAAGAGCAACAAATCATCTTAGAATGATGAAAATCAGGAAGCTAAAGTAACCGATAGCTGGGATACCAGCTATCGAGGAAATAAAATTATCGTATATGGAAATTAAGTCTTGTATACCCATCACCACTCGTTGATTTCAAACTTGCATTATTCCTTGGTTAACAATAATGCTGCATAAGTAAGGGTAGTGTTACTTCAAAGTCATGACCTACGACCATTCTTAACTTTCAATATAGGGACAAGTCTACATCATTGACATTTAGCGTTAAGTACAACATATAAGTGATATCGCTCTACGGAACTTAATTCAGTTCCATAACCGAATCAAACGTTTACTTTTAAAACCAAATTCGTGCATAGGCTTCACATTGCAAGTATTAGCTTTAAACACTTTGTTAAAAGAGTTTACTAACTTTAAACATCGTTATAAAAAGATTTTAATAACTTAAAATGTCACTATTACCTTTATAAATCAACTTTTAAATTTATTTAAACTAAGTTGATTGATTAACTTCAATAACATTTAATTAAAAAGGGTAAATCACCTTTAAATGCATCATTAATTCAATTAATAATATTTAAATATGATTAATTATATTAATTACTAAATAATTAAATATAATTATTTAAAATGAAAAATAAATTTAAAACATCATTAAAGGAAAGATTAATTAAAGTTAAAAACAAGTTGATTTCCTTTAAAAGTCACTAATCAAAAAGATTAATTAATTTTAAAAAAAAACCATTAATTAATTTATTAATTAACTATAATCCATCATTATCAAAAGATTAATTAGCTTTAAACATCATTAGTAAAATAATTAATTAATTTTAAAACATCACTAAGTAATTAGTTATATTTAAAACACATCATTAATAAGTAAATTAGTTAACCTTAATCCTTATTAACTAAATAATTAATTAAATTAAATAATAATTATTAAAATAATTAATTAAACTTGAAGTCATTATTATTTCAAACTTTCTTAACTTGTAAAACTAATCTAAGTACGATAATGAAACCAAATGCTTTCGATAAAATGAAATTTTTCGTAAGTGCCGATATAGCGACTATCGCTATACGGGCATTTCGAGAAACAAGTTAATGTCATTTGCAATACAACCAAACATCACATAGCAAGGTTATGAGCGCATATATATGGTAATTTACAATGATTCAACATGTAACAAGCATTTGCTAACAACAGAATTAGTTTTAACTACTAAATTCTCATATGACTTATGATTCGTTTACTAACTTTCCATAGCGCCTAATTTTCAAGGCAACAAACCGATCCAACAACCAAACCATTATTACAATTATGCAACAAGCATTCTATAGCTACAATTATAAACATGAAAATAGTTTCAAACTTTAGGGTTCAAATATTGAAGCTTTACTCACCAAAGTGCGCTAAATCTACGCTAAACTTCCACCGAACATGAATACGATCTTAACACGTCATCTAGTCTTAAAAATATGGACTTTTGTGATTTAGGAGGGTAAATTTGGGTTTGGCCTAGGGCCTATGGGGCTCGGTCTTGGTGGTTCAAGGGGGATGTGGGGTTTTTTTAAGAGAGAATGGTCTTAGCTTGATTTTTAGAAGTGTATTCACTGGTTTTAGCCTAGGAAATTCTCTTGGAATCCATGGAAGTATTTTTAAACATGAAGAGAAGGGAAGTGAAGAAGTAAATGATAATGTAAAGTGGAAATGTGTGGAGATAAGGGGTATTTATAGGCAAGGGAATGAAGATGTGAACAAAATAACCTTATTAATATAAAATAATAAAAATTCTTTATGGGATCATGCAAGCCATTCCCCTCCACTACCATAGGTGCACACGCACCACTCCCCTGGTCCACTTTCCACCATACCTTAGGTCATATCCTAGGTTTTTAGGTGATGGTGTTAAATGAGTGGTATTTTTATGTTTTATTTTCTCTTTTCTATAATCATAATGTGTCTTATCATGTTTATATTTAAATTAATCATCGATTATTATTACTAATACCTTAATTAACTTACCCTATGACATGTGTTCATGTGTGTGCATGTGTATATGAGTTATACCAAATGTGCACGATGTTTTCGACGACTTTCCATTGCCGAAAGGTCGAATTTCGAAAAATGTTTTTCGGTCACATTTTCTATTTTTATTCGAACTAATTATTTTAGTAAACAAAATTTGAAAATGATTTTAGTATCATTAATTAATATTTAAAAGATGTTTATTTGGCTATTAAAATACATTATTTAAATATTTAAAAATGATTTAAATATTTAAATTCAAAGCGATTAATTTATGGGCCATTACACTCTCCCCCTTAGGAGAATTTCATCCTCGAAATTAATACACAAAGAGACAACTCAAAAGTACATATTATACTAAGAAATCCATATAACGATGTAAAGTAACTATGCCATAAAAGAACATACATGATGCATCCAAACCACAAACAACTAACTTGGCATTACATCAGGGTAAGTTTCTCTAATATGATCCTCCATCTCCCAAGTACAATCGCGGGGATCATCACTCCACCGAACCTTCACAAGCTTCACCACCTTTTTTCTCAATCTCCTTTCATCCCGATCTATAATATGAACTAGATGTCAGATTACCGTCAAGTTTGGTTCTATCTCTAAGTCTTCTTGAGCAAATGTCTCAACAATCAAAGATGGATCATGAACATGCTTTCTCAGATAAGATACACGAAAGACATTATGAATTTCAGACAATTTTTCAGGAAAATCCACTCTATAGGCCAATGGTCCAAATCTTTTTTGGATTTTAAATGGTGTAATAAATCTGGGTACTAGCTTTCTAGTTTTCCTGAATCTTACAGCTCCTTTAATCGGGAAACTTTCATAAATACTGAATCCCCAACCGCAAACTCTAAATCTCTTCTCCTTTGATCGGCATAGCTTTTCTGTCGACCCTGGGCTTCTTTCATCCTTTTCCTAACCATAGCTACTTTCTGTGTTGCTTCTTGAATCATCTCTGGTCCAAGAATTAACCAGTTTCCAGTCACAACCCAACATGAAGGTGATTTACATAGCCGTCCATACAAAGCCTAGTAGGGTGCTATGCCAATGTTAGCTTGGTACCCTTTCTGTTTGTCCGTCTGTCTGCGGATGATAGGCTATGCTCAAATTCAATTATGTCTCTAAATCAGCTTGCAATGCTCCCCAAAAATGACTGGTAAAGATGGGTCTCGATCACTGACTATACTTATTGGAATTCCATTCAGTCGAACGATCTCCCTCAAATAAATCCCCACTAAAGAAGCTGCAGTTCTTGTTGACTTCATCGGCATAAAGTCGGCGCTCTTCATTAATCGAACTACTATTACCTAAACACCTTCATTACCTCTTCTTGTTCTGGGAAACTCATCGATAAAGTCCATGGATACTTGCTCCCATTTCCAATTTGATATCTCCAATGGTTGGAGTAACTCGGCAGTCTTCTGCTGGTCACTCTTGACATGTTGACATTTCGCACACCGGCTCATGAAGATCGAAATGTCTCTCTTCATCCCTTTCCACCAAAAGGTCTTCTTCATGTTCTGAAATATTTTAGTTACGCCTAGGTGGATAGATAGTATTAATCGATGGCACTCTCTCAGTACATCTTGTCTAATTCCATTAACATCTGGCGGGCAAATCTGTCCATTCATTATCAAAATGCCTCGGGAGTCAATTTGAAAACTAGAAACAATTCTATCTTATACATTCTTCTTAAATCGAGCTAAAATTGGGTCTTCTTCTTTGTAATATGCAATTTTCTCCATTGGTGTCGGCTTAACTTCCAAATTCGCAATTGTCGCCACATTCCTACTCAATGTATCTCCAACTGCATTTTCTTTTCTTGGGGTATAAAGAATCTCTAGGTCATAAGACGTGAGAAACTCCAGCCATCATTGCTGCTACAAGTTCAAACCCTTTTGGGTAAAAAGGTACTTTAATGACTTGTGATCCGTATATAACTCAAACTTTGCTCCCAAAAGATAGTGCCTCCAAACCTTCAATGCGAAGACGACTGCCAATAACTCCAAATCATGCGTAGCATAATTCTTCTCATGAGTTTTCAACTGTCGACTCGCATATGCTATTACTTTTCCATTCTGCATCAAAACTACTCCCAATCCGATCCTACAAGCATTTGTGTAAACTGTTAATCCATCACCCTCATCTGGAATAGTTAAAATGGGAGCACTAGTCAATTTCTCCATTAACCCATTGAATGCATGATCGCAGTTGGTTGTCCAAACAAATTTGGCATCCTTCTTTGTCAGCTTTGTCAGATGAGAAGCAATCTTCGAGAATTCTTTAATGAACATTCTATAGAAACTAGCCAATCCCAAGAAACTTCTGACCTTATTCGCATTTTCAGTTTTCTTCTAATCTTGAATCGCAACTACTTTAGCTGGGTCCACTGACCTTCTCCCGAAAATACATGCCCAAGAAATCTAATTCGGATTTCCAGAAATAGCACTTAGAAAACTTTTCCTTTAAAACATGACTTCTTAAAGTACTTAGAACAACATGAATATGGTACTTGTGCTCTACCTCTGACTTAGAATAAAAAAGAATGTCATCAATAAAGACTAACTATAACGGATCGCCTTTTTGGACAGTTTAAATCGACAAATCAAACACACATGCCGATTCTAAACCATAAAAAAGGGCGGATGGTTAATGGGTTAAATAAGAAAAGAAAGGAAAAGAAAGAACAAAAACAAACTCAGAATCTCGGAGCGGAAGGAATAAGATATAATAATAAAATAACAGTTCATGAAGCTGTTAAATAAATAAATTTGATTATTATTATATATCATAAATCAGAGTTACATACATATCAGAGATAATACAATAATGCAGCGGAAAAATAATATGGTAGTAGAATACAAATGATGTAATACCAAACTCCGTCTTCGTCCTCCAGAATAGATCTTCAACCTTATCTGAAATGCTCAGGCTGACCCGAGCGTAATGAAAAGGCAAAACACTCGAGTCAGGACTAAAATATCTCATGTAAGTCAAATCGAATAAGAAAATATGAGTGTGACAGCGTCAGAGATGTTTACGGGTTTTGACATCTCCTATCCAGTGTCAACGTGAGTGCAATAACTTAAGAGATGTTACGGGATTTTCCATCTCTCAAGGATCCGTTAAACTATCTACTATGTAGTACAATACGCTATTATAATATGTCTACATTAAAGTAAAAGTATTAAAATAGCGTTAAGCCATGGCCCATTCCACCCTTAACACAGTTTATATTCCCAAGAGCATATACAAGACCGTAGTTTCCCCAAAACCGGAAGTCACCAGAGGGCAATCCATATACTAAAGGTACAAATCAAAATCGTAGTGGTCGCGCATAAATGGAATACAAGTATGACAAGGCACATGAGGCAATACCCAAGGTAGTGATACTACCGTTCGCCTGATCCGGACTGGTGAGAACGCAACGCCGCAGCGCCCGCAACACCGTGAGACAACACTCCCAAAATCAAGGGTGCGCACCAATCAATCACAAAGTAAAAGAATAGTTTACGAAGAAGTGTGTCCACTTGAGGTAGCTAATCCTCCATTGGCCCGGCACAGCTCCTGTTTTAGTCATTTCCAATTTGACACAAGTGTCAAGGCTATCCATTATCGTTCTCTTTCTTCAGTCAACACGTACATCATTCCAACCACTTCATTCTGGATCATCACTCCGCGTATAGTTATTAAAGTGGTTTTCGGTTTAGATAGAGAGTATATCCATAACCGATTCCGGTCTCTTTAATAACTTCGAAATTATTTCACCGATTGGTCGTTTATTTATTTCAAAACCAAATCAATTACAATCTCAATTAAAATTTATAAATCAACATTTCATTTGTCTTTCTAAATCAATTTCCACAATTTACGTTTCAAAACTTCCAAATCAAAATTTCAAAATCTTATAATTCAATTTCAATTTCAATTTAAACAATTCAAATATTGATTCAAGTTCGTATATAAGTTTCATTCCGAAATCATTTAAATTAATTTAATTCAACATTCAAATCAATTTAAATTCATTTATCGATTTCATTTAATATCCGTTAAGGTACTTTATCATTCAAAACAATTTCTATTAAATTTCAAATCCATTACACTACCTTTTTAAGTTCAACTTCATTAAATCAAAACTTACAATTTTGAATTAAATTAAATTCGTCAAATCAATTCTTCCAATTACAAGTCTTACATTAATTCCAAAAATATCACATTTTCATTTCTTGTTAAAAAAATTCAATTTCACTTATTTACTTTCTTAAATAATTTTCCAAAACTTAATTAATAAAGAAACTCAATTTCAATTATTTATGAAGTAAAAATTCACTTATTCAAAAGTTCAAAATTTTCTTATTAAAGAATTTCAATTCAATTTAATCATTAAATAATTTAACCTTATTTAATTATTAAATAATTCAATAGTTTCAATTTAGTCCAATTCACAAATTTCTTTGAATTTCAATTAAATTCCAAATTAACTAAATCTCAATTTTAAATAAATTTTCAATTCCAAACTCAAACTTGAAATATCATTTCATAAAAAATTTCTTAGAAATATTCAGAGTTCGATTAAAAGTCCAATCTTTTAAAACAAATCAACTTTCGAAAATTTACGCTGTATTTCAAAAATTTTCTTAAAAATCTAAACTTCGAATAATTAAACAATTTCATTTACCAAGTTTAAATTCCAACATCTTGAGCTTCCATTCAAAATAATTCAATTTCCATAAATTCGATTTTATTCTTAAAATCAATTCATTTAAATAATTTCAAAACAACTTTTAAAATCATTTAATTTAACCAACCCGGTGTCCGTATAAGATTTTCTAACCTATGGCCAAGTGGATAATTATTTCAAATTTAATTTCAAGGATGGACATATATCATTTAAATCCAAATAGATGTCATAGGTATATCGTTTCAACCTATTTCTTAATTTATTCGAAATGATTCGGTTTACAGTTTATATGCAATAAACAATATACATGATGATAGCATGATATATCAAAATAAATAAACAACCAATATCGACCAATAGCATCCATCACAACCAATCAACCATAAAGCCAATAACATTCACAACAACTTCATAATTATCAATATCAGGAAATTTGATCGCAATTAAAATTTAACTTTAAATTTGACTGTCAATTTAATTTTCAACGGTGAATTCAAATGACAATCTATATGACAATTAAATTTTTATCAAACAACGACAAATAAATCCATATCACTTCATAATTTCAAATTTAACTACCATAAAGATATTCAGTACGTTGTGAGCGTTATAAAACACTCACCTTTTGAATTTAAATTCAATTTAAACCCAAAAATTTGACAGTCTCCAAATCCATCCAAACCAGTGTCAAAGTGTCCGGAATTTCGATACGATCCTAACAAAAGAAACCTCGCCCAAATCCGAGTCCGTATGCAAAAGTTATGAAAATTTGAAGATTGGAAAATTATGGTGCTGAGTCGACTTCGAGTTCCCGCCTCAAATACCCGATGCCTGCTTGGAGTTTTTTTGCAAAATCGACCCGATGACCCGAGTAGTTTTCTTCCCGACTCGAAGTAACTCCAGGGTTTTTCCTCCTGAAACCCGAAGCGCGACCCGAAGCGCGTAAATCTCGAATTTTTTTTTTTTTTTTTTTGATTTTGGAATTTGGGAATTAGGTTTTGTCTGCCATTGGAATGAGAAGCTAAGAAGAAGATGAATTGTACGTACAGACAAATGAAGATTAGGGAGGCTAGGGTTTATAACTGTATTTATATAGGTATGTTAGAGATAGAGTAGATAGACTGGATAGATGAACGTGCGGAACAAACTATGGCCCGAAAAGCCCGTTCTGACTCTGGAACGGAATTGGGTAAACCCATATATCAAAATAGGTGTTTTAAAATATTTTAAACGCAATGGAAAAGGTTTCAAGTCCAAATTCCATCGTATGAAGAAGTTATGCTAAAATCAAATTTTCAAATTGATTTTAATTGATTATAATTGCATTTATTTCAAGGCGTTTCGAGTCCGTACGATCAAACGACAAGTCCGATTGCTACGAAAATTGAAACCTTACAATAATTCACTGTTACGGATCCGATGAAACTAGTTTCGTCGAAATCCGAGACAGTTGTAAAAATGGCTATTTTTACTGTTTAATTTCAATATAAAATTCCCAATTTTAAATTATTAACTTTTAAATCAAATTTCAATTGTTCACAAATTTTATTTTTAATTTCACAGTAATTAACAATCTTTTACAATGCAGTTTTCCATTATAAATCCAGTATAAAAGATTACATTAGATTCAGCGTTCAATTATATTGTAATTCAAATTCAAGTTATTTAATTCCAATTGAATTCTTTTATTTCGATTTACACTTTCATTATTGCATCAACAATTTACTTATACATTATTATCAATAGTTTATAATTCATTTACTTTCATTTTCTTCAGCTATCATCTTATTTAAATTCACAGTAATATTAAATTACATTCATTTACGTTGATTTCCATATTATAACTTCAATATTAAATGTACATTTTATTTATTTCGTTGTTTACAATCAAATTCAATTCAATTCAATTTCTTGTTACATTCAAATTTAAATCTTTACTTACGTTCAATTACCAGTTAACATCTTTATCAAATTACAGTTTCGGTTATTATTTGATTTCAATCAACTGTAATATTAAGTTACATTTATTTATATTAGTTTCAATAACATAAACTTCCACTATTAAATCTACCGTTTTATTTATTCTTTATTTACAATCATAACCAATTTGGTTTACAATCAAACTCAATTCATTACTTACATTCAATACAGGTTAACATCCATATTTAATTTACAAATAAGTTATTTCAGAATTCAGTTTTGCATTTTAACTTGTAATTCACATTTAACAACACAAAATTTTATTTCCTTCGGATTTTTATCCAAAATTTTTATTTTAATTCGTATTTTTAAAGTGTTAAAAATACAGGTCGTTACATTCTCCCCCACTTAAAACTTTTCGTCCTCGAAAAGGAACGGAGAAGGGGAAACCATCATTTAGATATAATTCATTCAAAATATTCGACTTATTTGCAAAATTTAGTTATAGGATTTTTTTTAAAATCTCAAAATTTTCTAACTTCCGGATTTTTAAAAAATTTCGGCAGCACCTCCTTTGCGCGGCTAGGACCGAAAAATTTCACAGTGGTAATAATTGCATGATACACATCTCATTACAAGAATGAGGCATCCCAAAATATGGAGAACACAATAATATACCACAACATAAACTGTAATCCGAGAACATACCTTTTATTTAGCGTTTATTAGCATTTTAACTTACATTTTGCATTAAGCGCAGAAGCGAGCTCCACAAGCGAAGCGCAACCTCTTTGCTACCTACTAAAATGCTCAATAACCAAGTTAGAACCATGCATATAAAGATAGATCGATATACTTATCATAAACAACACACATATAACATGTTTAGCTTCAAAACTGAAATTCCAATTCCAGGACAGCAAACGAATCTCAATTTTTGGTCACCTAAACGATAAAATTTGACAATGGAATCTAAACAAAAATTGTTGCATTCGTTTCAGGCTTTCCGGAATGTCCAAAATCATTGAATTCGGACCTTCTGTTCAAAAGTTACGACCGTTTTACTAAATAGGAACGCCTCAGCCTGGCAATGAATTGCGCAGGTCAGCGACATTTGGTCACATTTTCGACCCTCTAAATGACAGAAAAACATAAAACACTTAAAGTAAAAGTTTTAACTTAAGTTCTTAGCTTTCCAGAAAGTGCAAGATCATCAAAATCCGATACACCAGTAAAAAGTTATGGCAAAAATACTAAGAGTATATGCTACTGATTTTGCTTCCCTTTTACACAGGCCAGCGAGAAGATTCAAATTTTTAACTAAGTAAATGAAGGAATTTCTCAAGACAGTCTAAACAAAAGTCGTGCTACAGTTTCTACGCTTTCCGAAAAGTCTAATATCGTTGAATTTCGTCCATCCATTTAAAAGTTATGCTTATTTCCGTTTCAGCATATATTGGACAATTTTGGATTTTTTTTCCAAAATTTTGCTTTTATTATTTCAAAGTACAAACCATCAAACTTCAAATTTCTAAAGATCAATCACAAACCCAAAGTCGTTTATTTTCTTATTTATCCATGAAATAAGTTTACATTCGATTTGTTTCCGATTTCTTCAAGTTTGTTTCATTCATAATTTAAATTCAAGTCAATTTGCTTCAATTTAATTTGAATTCAATTATAATTAATTCCACTTTGCTTCAAATTTGAATTTAATTATTAAAAAAAAATTATTCCGTTTATTCAATTCCATTAACACTAATGAATTCTATTTAATCAATTATCATCCATCTAACAACCAATGCATATCAAACATTAACATCCATCCAAATCTATAATAAATCAATTATACATTTCCAAGTCAAAATTTTAATTTCATACACTTCCAAGTTTATTGACATTTAATTTTATACAAATTTAATTAGTTTCCATTTACTAATTCTATATTTAATTAATTTTAATTTTAATTCATTTTAAAACTTAAATTTCCTTTATATTTACAACTATCAATAGATTTTCACATTTTATTATTCACTCTCACACTGGTATATTATTCCTCTACTTATCCTTATTAGCATTTTAAACTTTTTAAGTATTTGGTAAGTTTTTGTTATGCAAATAGAATGTAGTTAAACAACATACAACCTCTTTTCATTCAAAGTTGAATTTTTAATTAATTAATTCTTAAGTCATTACTTAAATTTCACTATAATTTAATTTCACATTTACATTCACATATAGTATTTCCATTTTAAATTAACATAATGGTGAATCACCATTATGTTAATTTAAATTCCAATTATTTACTAACAATTTTATTTATATTTTCAAACCATTAATTAAATGCATATTTCATTTTTCAAACCTATACTTGTATATTATCCAATTAACAATTCATATAACATTTTTGAACTTCTTAAATGATTTGGTAAGTTATATCTATGCTATAGAATGAAATTTAATACTATGCGAGTTTTACAGTTTCAATTTTATTTTAAATTCATAATTTCCTAATTCTAAGGATTTCTACTTTAATTGATATTTCACTTAGCTCTTAGGTTCATTTCTTATTTCGCAATTCAGAAGTTCCGTAATGATTCAAGTATTAATTCATTTCAACCATTAAAGAAAAAATCATTAATTATTAAAGAACTCAAGAATTCCAATCCCGGTTTCATTTCAAATCAAGTTTTGAAATAATATATACTTATATAATTTATATATCAAATCATACTATAGAGAATACAAAATAAAATTCAATTTTTTTAATCAAAACAGGGTTTACGTCGATGATGCGTGCACTCATCACCGAAATCATTCTCTAGTGTCAAGAGGGGAGTATAACACTTACTTCATTTGAAAATCCTTTGAAAACAATTTCTAATCGAATATACTATCATATAATACTTATATTATACATTTCGAATTTTTGTTAATAAATTTTCAAAACACCGGAATTTAAATTCTCCATCTTAATTTAAATTCATTTTTATTTTATTTTATTTACCATTTATATTCATTGTCAATCATATTTACAAGTTTCATTTCTTAAAATCGTCCAATAGTCAATAGTTAGAAATATTGACTAATCAACAATAAACGATGATAATCTAATATTATCATCTCCTAACAACCAATACAATCAAAATTTATAAATTTTCAAGATAGTTCTTTTATATAAAAATATAGTCCAAAACAATGTTATGTCAATCTGTCCTATTCGAGTGTTTAGAAATTCATAACGATGCCTTGGCGTCCCAAGTACCAACCAGAATTCATAAATACTCAACGGAACAATTTAACACAATATAAAATCATTTTTATATCAAAATTACAAATACGCTCTCTCATATACACTCGAACTCATTCATAAGGTTTAACCCTATTTCAATGAGTTATTCCCCACTAGAGCCGAGGTAATCTAAACCAAAGCTCTGATACCAACTATAACGGATCGCCTTTTTGGACAGTTTAAATCGACAAATCAAACACACATGCCGATTCTAAACCATAAAAAAGGGCGGATGGTTAATGGGTTAAATAAGAAAAGAAAGGAAAAGAAAGAACAAAAACAAACTCAGAATCTCGCAGCGGAAGGAACAAGATATAATAATAAAATAACAGTTCATGAAGCTGTTAAATAAATAAATTTGATTATTATTATACATCATAAATCAGAGTTACATACATATCAGAGATAATACAATAATGCAGCGGAAAAATAATATGGTAGTAGAATACAAATGATGTAATACCAAACTCCGTCTTCGTCCTCCAGAATAGATCTTCAACCTTATCTGAAATGCTCAGGCTGACCCAAGCGTAATGAAAAGGCAAAACACTCGAGTCAGGACTAAAATATCTCATGTAAGTCAAATCGAATAAGAAAATATGAGTGTGACGGCGTCAGAGATGTTTACGGGTTTTGACATCTCCTATCCAGTGTCAACGTGAGTGCAATAACTTAAGAGATGTTACGGGATTTTCCATCTCTCAAGGATCCGTTAAACTATCTACTATGTAGTACAATACGCTATTATAATATGTCTACATTAAAGTAAAAGTATTAAAATAGCGTTAAGCCATGGCCCATTCCACCCTTAACACAGTTTATATTCCCAAGAGCATATACAAGACCGTAGTTTCCCCAAAACCGGAAGTCACCAGAGGGCAATCCATATACTAAAGGTACAAATCAAAATCGTAGTGGTCGCGCATAAATGGAATACAAGTATGACAAGGCACATGAGGCAATACCCAAGGTAGTGATACTACCGTTCGCCTGATCCGGACTGGTGAGAACGCAACGCCGCAGCGCCCGCAACACCGTGAGACAACACTCCCAAAATCAAGGGTGCGCACCAATCAATCACAAAGTAAAAGAATAGTTTACGAAGAAGTGTGTCCACTTGAGGTAGCTAATCCTCCATTGGCCCGGCACAGCTCCTGTTTTAGTCATTTCCAATTTGACACAAGTGTCAAGGCTATCCATTATCGTTCTCTTTCTTCAGTCAACACGTACATCATTCCAACCACTTCATTCTGGATCATCACTCCGCGTATAGTTATTAAAGTGGTTTTCGGTTTAGATAGAGAGTATATCCATAACCGATTCCGGTCTCTTTAATAACTTCGAAATTATTTCACCGAATGGTCGTTTATTTATTTCAAAACCAAATCAATTACAATCTCAATTAAAATTTATAAATCAACATTTCATTTGTCTTTCTAAATCAATTTCCACAATTTACGTTTCAAAACTTCCAAATCAAAATTTCAAAATCTTATAATTCAATTTCAATTTCAATTTAAACAATTCAAATATTGATTCAAGTTCGTATATAAGTTTCATTCCGAAATCATTTAAATTAATTTAATTCAACATTCAAATCAATTTAAATTCATTTATCGATTTCATTTAATATCCGTTAAGGTACTTTATCATTCAAAACAATTTCTATTAAATTTCAAATCCATTACACTACCTTTTTAAGTTCAACTTCATTAAATCAAAACTTACAATTTTGAATTAAATTAAATTCGTCAAATCAATTCTTCCAATTACAAGTCTTACATTAATTCCAAAAATATCACATTTTCATTTCTTGTTAAAAAAATTCAATTTCACTTATTTACTTTCTTAAATAATTTTCCAAAACTTAATTAATAAAGAAACTCAATTTCAATTATTTATGAAGTAAAAATTCACTTATTCAAAAGTTCAAAATTTTCTTATTAAAGAATTTCAATTCAATTTAATCATTAAATAATTTAACCTTATTTAATTATTAAATAATTCAATAGTTTCAATTTAGTCCAATTCACAAATTTCTTTGAATTTCAATTAAATTCCAAATTAACTAAATCTCAATTTTAAATAAATTTTCAATTCCAAACTCAAACTTGAAATATCATTTCATAAAAAATTTCTTAGAAATATTCAGAGTTCGATTAAAAGTCCAATCTTTTAAAACAAATCAACTTTCGAAAATTTACGCTGTATTTCAAAAATTTTCTTAAAAATCTAAACTTCGAATAATTAAACAATTTCATTTACCAAGTTTAAATTCCAACATCTTGAGCTTCCATTCAAAATAATTCAATTTCCATAAATTCGATTTTATTCTTAAAATCAATTCATTTAAATAATTTCAAAACAACTTTTAAAATCATTTAATTTAACCAACCCGGTGTCCGTATAAGATTTTCTAACCTATGGCCAAGTGGATAATTATTTCAAATTTAATTTCAAGGATGGACATATATCATTTCAATCCAAATTGATGTCATAGGTATATCGTTTCAACCTATTTCTTAATTTATTCGAAATGATTCGGTTTACAGTTTATATGCAATAAACAATATACATGATGATAGCATGATATATCAAAATAAATAAACAACCAATATCGACCAATAGTGTGACGCCCCACCTCTATGCTCATAATAACAAAGAGTATTAAAAGAAATACTGTCTATTATTATGAAGAATAAGGCTGGATAGGAGCGACCATCCGTAATTGGTCTTACACTAATATTGGTTATCTCGATAGGAGTGGTATATACTTTTTATTTTTCTTTCTTATTTATTTACTCCCATCGACACACCCAATTATCAGTATAAAACAAACTACGATGGTTCATAATAATTTAGGACATTAGATATAACGATAACACAGATAATATAAATGCGGAACACAGATAAAAACAAAAGTCTCATATATATATAACTGATGTCAGTTAATACATAGTTGACACAATACATATGATACAACTACAACTGTCGACTCTAGAAGTTATATATACAAGTACATTATCGACTAATATACATGAATACATATCGTTCTATACAATGACACGACTACTACAAAATGACACTGACAACTTCAGACGATGTGAAAAGTCTTCATATCCTGAACAGCAACTCAAAGAAGAAAATCTACAACCTGAAATAACTCGGGTCTGACCCGAGTATTAAATTCAAAAGAAAATAATACACGGGTCAGTCTAATTCGAACTCAGTTATCAATGCACAGAAGCAATAATAATCAAATAGTCAAATAGACGACAGTCACAGAAACCTCGTATATCCGACTCCTTAATACAAGAATCGGATAACGGCAGATATAACACTAAATAGTGTTAAACAATAAATCAGCAATCCAGTTCAATTTAAACAATTAAAATGTCAATTTAAAAACTACAGTGCTGATTGGCTGCAGTACACGCTAACGTGTACTGCCTCGCCAATACAGTCTAACAAATACTCAGAAGATCAATGAATCCAAAAGCCAACAAATCCAACTCAAATCAAAATGAACTATTTCAAAATATGCTTAATAAAACAGAAACAGATGGCATCAAATTAAATTAAATCTCGGTGTGGCTGCAGTACACGCACGCGTGCACTGCCTCGCCACTACCGTACGTCGAAACTGCAAAGGTCAAATCCGAGTGTTTAAGCCGGATTCAACTCAAGCATAAATTCAAATGAGATGGTCAAAACATAAAATTTAAGCCTCGACCATAGTTCAAACCAACTAACAGAAAACAGAAACTGCAACCTCTCTGACTAATCTATATAATTCAATACCCAGTCAAGTTCAAACATGGATATAAACACAACCTAACAATGTACAGGCTTCGAGATAGCACCGCATGAATACAAGGGCAAGACTGCAACAAGATTGCAGTCACGTGAAGATCAACAGCATGCAACCAGACTGCACATTAAAGTGCCAGCCGAAGTGGAAGGCCACTAAGTCAAACAGTGGACAGGTTAGACAACTACGTGAATGCGACATTGAAACTAGATTATGCAAGCTTCAAAAATATCAGACTCATGTTTATATACAGGCATGCACAGGGCAACTACCACTCCAAATATTACATCAAGACGAGACTGCAAAGTGTACAGAAGTGCAACACCGGTACGACATAATGCAACAGTGGACAGTGTCGAGACTATAATCCAAAACCATTCGTAGATTGAAACAGGCAGTGGTCACAACCACCAAGAATTATATAAGTGCAGACAAGCTACATGAGGGCCAAACTTCGGGTCAAGTAGCAGACAGGGAAGTGCAGCCTCAACATGAAATTTAACAGTGCCAACAAACCAAGAATGTGTACCAGACACAGTATGCAACTCAATTCAACCTAACAAACATGCTGCGGTTCAAAATTGTAGAGTGCAAGTGACATGATGAACGGTGATCCAAGTAGTGCTCATGTAAACAAAACCAAGTAACCTTATGTATGCAATGAACAGTGGACAAAAGCTCAACAAAGCAACTCAAGCTCGAAATGGACCCAGACTCAAGCAAATATACTGTAATAATATGGTTGTAGTGAATCAAGCAACATGACCAATTCCAGCTACTATATGACTACATGCATAAGGTTAAACAGTCAAGTAAAGTCAATGCTAACAGGTAGTGCAACGAAAACTAAACAGTGAAACCAATCCACAAGGAAGTCAAATCAAGTCAAAGCAATGCAAATTCGTGGTGACCGGGGCAAGTAAAAATCGAACCCGTTCATCTCATGTATGCCCAAGGGCAATGACAGTGCCAAAGTTACAAAGAAAATGGTCAATATCAAACATCAAGTTGAAAAATATTTCAAGTGAAGAAACAGTAGGTTGCCAACAAAAATCAAGTTTGCAGAACTCAAACAAAATCTGTGTCGTGGTAAACAAAAATCGAACCAAGACAGATCAAAATCACCAACATCAAAACAAAGTCGAACAACATAAACCCACTAATAAGGGAGAATTAGATGTGAGTGATGTGAGTGTCACTCACCATTTTCGAAGGCCACGAATTCGAGCAGCCGAGTCGTCATCGACGAATAGAACGAGCCAAAGTCGAAGCCAAGCCAAAGCAAAGTTACACGAAGCATCGATCGACAGAGCGAAAGCACAAAATCATTCGATTGTGATAATAGTCGGTAGCTTCATCGAAGCCCTAAATTTTTGGAAGAAAACGAAAGCCCTAATTTTCCCGATCGAAGACAAATAATCGCCACCATTTTTTCTCGTTCGTTTTGTTTAGGGGTTGAAGTCGAAAAATGAATAGGTCGGGTTTCTTTTTTTTTCCATCAATACGAAGAGGAATGGGTATGTAAGGTTATCATGGCAACAAACAAGTGGATAATTATATTTTTAAAGCCCAATAACATTTTACCCATTTTACTCAATCAATTTATATAATAGAGAATTTTACAACTTAAAAAGAATTACAATTCGATCAAAATTCCTGATAGAAATTTGTTATCAATTTCAATCGTCTAGTGACGATAACAAACTTTTACAAAAAAAGATTCCGAATCGATTCAAAACTGCACTAGCAATTAACCAACTGATTAGAATCCCAATCAACGATTAACAATTTTATTAAAGAATTTTAACCCGAATAAATCTCAATTGCAATCAAACAATTTTCACATTTCAAATTCGATTTGAATTCCAATAACAATTATCAACTGAATTAAATCCTCATTTTGACGATAATTGAAATTACAAAAATCCCGGTTGTTACAGACTCCCCTCCTTATAAAAATTGCGTCCCCGCAATTTCCATAACGAAGGTCATAAACACTATTATTCTTCTAACATAAACTGGTTAAGCTAGAAGAATAAAAGTCGAGAATTCAAATGCCAAAGTAATCTTTTAATTTCATAAAAGAGATTCTCAAATTTTTCGACAAAATTTAACTATCAATAGATAGTCAGAAAACAACAAAACTGAATAAACGCAATTATCAGCAATATTTAATTATCAATCAGATAAATAGGATACCGAAATCACAAAACAGCAATATCTAATTGTCGATACGATAATTAGAAAACAACCAAAATTCAATTATCAACTAAGACGATTAGAAGCACAAGTCACAACTTGCAAAACTGCCAATATCTAGTTATTCAACAATTAACTAGAAAACACAAACTTCATAATCAACAAATTCAAAATATTAACAGAGATAGAGATAGATAGAAAACAGCGATTCGAATAAAATCAACAAACATCAATTATCTAATTATCTCAAACGATAATCAGAAGACAAATCAACAAATATTCGATTAT
Source organism: Allium fistulosum (assembly GCA_030737815.1). NCBI lineage: Eukaryota > Viridiplantae > Streptophyta > Magnoliopsida > Asparagales > Amaryllidaceae > Allium > Allium fistulosum. Next base: position 212,171,233 of record CM060907.1, read on the forward strand.
CACAACCGATAATCAAATTTTAAATTCAACAAATATTCGATTATCAAAAGCGATAATCAAATTTCAAATTCAATAAATATTTGATTATCTCAAGCGATAATCAAACTTCAAATTCAACAATTACTTGATTATCTCAAGCGATAATCAAATTCAAATCAACCAATATTTAATTATCTAAAGCGATAATTAAATCTCAAATTCAACAAATATTCGATTATCAAAAACGATAATCAAATTTCCAAATCAGAAAATATTTAATTATCTAAAGCGATAATTAAATTCGAAATCAGCAAATATTTAATTATCTAAAGTGATAATTAAATTCCAAATCAGCAAATATTTAATTATCTAAAGCGATAATTAAATCTCAAAGCAACAAATATTTAATTATCTAAGTGATAATTAAATTCCAAATCAGCAAATATTTAATTATCTAAAGCGATAATTAAATCTCAAAGCAACAAATATTTAATTATCTAAGTGATAATTAAATTCCAAATCAGCAAATATTTAATTATCTAAAGCGATAATTAAATCTCAAAGCAACAAATATTTAATCATCTAAGTGATAATTAAATTCCAAATCAGCAAATATTTAATTATCTAAAGCGATAATTAAATCTCAAAGCAACAAATATTTAATTATCTAAGTGATAATTAAATTCCAAATCAGCAAATATTTAATTATCTAAAGCGATAATTAAATCTCAAAGCAACAAATATTTAATTATCTAAGTGATAATTAAATTCCAAATCAGCAAATATTTAATTATCTAAAGCGATAATTAAATCTCAAATCAACAAATATTTAATTATCTAAAGCGATAATTAAAAGCAACAAATATCCGATTATCAAAAACGATAATCAGAACTCATATCAACAAATATCTAATTATCACAAGCGATAATTAGAAACAACAAATATCCGATTATCAAAAACGATAATCAGAACTCATATCAACAAATATCCAATTATCACAAGCGATAATTAGAAACAACAAATATCCGATTATCAAAAACGATAATCAGAACTCATATCAACAAATATCCAATTATCACAAGCGATAATTAGAAACAACAAATATCCGATTATCAAAAACGATAATCAGAACTCATATCAACAAATATCCAATTACCTGCAGATAATTGGAAACAACAAATATCTAGAAATCAATTAAGAAGACTAGAAAATCAACATAAAAGCTTGGATCGATCCCATCAGATGGCGAGTTTTTAATTCGCCGCACGTGCATCTCAGAGTGGCCGAAGCCTACCAAGTACTCAACATAATTTTGGCGCCCATCAGATTGACCCGAAGGTCCGCAGAGTGACCCGAAGGTCTAGTACTGGTATTTGACCCGAAGGTCCGCAGAGTGGCCCGAAAGCCCAACAAATGACCCGAAGGTCCAACAAATGACCCGAAGGTCCTCATAGTGGCTCGAAAGCACACGAAAGCATCAAAATGTTTCAATTAACGAGTCCGGAATTAACCGAAATAGCAAACGCACATGTCCCATACCACGTGTTTTACTAAATCGTTTGATTCTCTTCGTTGTTTCCTTGAAAGTGCAAAATTGTGTATTTTGTAAAAATACATTTCACATTCTCAAACGGACAAGTCCGGAATTAAGCGAATCAGTAAAAGAAAGGGGTCATAGTCCTCGATTTTGCTGAAACGTTTAAATCGCTTCCTCATTCTTTTGAAATCGCAACTGTAAAATTTTTGAAAACAAATTTATTTATTTTGTAAAAATAACAATTCGCATTCTCAACTGAACAAGTCCGGAATTAAGCGAAACAGTAAAAGAAAGGGGTCATAATCCTCGATTTTGCTGAATCGTTTAAGTCGCTTTCTCATTCTTTTGAAAACGCAAACTGTTAAAAATTTATAAAACACTTTTCATTTTAAAACGATTTTCCAATCACGTGATTAAAGCAGCAAATCAGTAACAATTTCGATAAGGAAATTGTACTTCTCAAAATATCGTAAAAACGGTTACACATCAGTATTGCGGAATAACCGCTTGAAAATCCACTTTTAAAAATTTTGTTGTTACTGAAGTCAAAGCGACAGAAATTTTAAAACACCAAATATCTCATCAAAAGAATTCACATCAAAATGTGACATCAGTGAATTTTCATTCATCAAAATTGCCAACAAAACACCGTGCCTCAAAAATTCAGCATTGGTGTAAAAAGTCCATTATAAAAATAACGGCAACAAAATACGTATCATAACCAAGCATCGGTTCAACGTAAAATAAATGCAATAACGTGCAATTTAAATTTTTGCACGTACTACAAAATGAACAGAGAAATCATTCAAATGTATCCTCAATGAAGACAATTCAAAACAGCAAAATATAATCAATAGATGATTAGTACAAAAGAAAGCCAGCGGAAATTTCAACAAAAATCACATATCTGCAATTTCTTCGAATCCTCAATTTGGATTCGAAATTCTCAAAGAAACAAAATAATTACAGCTATGTAAACAACAAATGAAATTCATATCAATTTCGTATTTTGATTTTTTAAAATCAAAAAGATTATCAGTTGTACTCAGCGAAGACAGTTTCACTGTTTCCGCTGCGCACTCTGATAAACAGAACACAAATCAATCAAATCATCAGAACACAATTTCACTATTATTTTTAAATAAAGATATTTAAAAATTTCATCCAAATTTCAAAACTTTAGTTTTGACTCAAATCACAGATAAAACATCGACTAATAGTTGTAACATATGTTCCATCCAAGTTATGTTTTATATTATGTCCATAAACCCCAAGCTCTGATACCAACTGTGACGCCCCACCTCTATGCTCATAATAACAAAGAGTATTAAAAGAAATACTGTCTATTATTACGAAGAATAAGGCTGGATAGGAGCGACCATCCGTAATTGGTCTTACACTAATATTGGTTATCTCGATAGGAGTGGTATATACTTTTTATTTTTCTTTCTTATTTATTTACTCCCATCGACACACCCAATTATCAGTATAAAACAAACTACGATGGTTCATAATAATTTAGGACATTAGATATAACGATAACACAGATAATATAAATGTGGAACACAGATAAAAACAAAAGTCTCATATATATATAACTGATGTCAGTTAATACATAGTTGACACAATACATATGATACAACTACAACTGTCGACTCTAGAAGTTATATATACAAGTACATTATCGACTAATATACATGAATACATATCGTTCTATACAATGACACGACTACTACAAAATGACACTGACAACTTCAGACGATGTGAAAGTCTTCATATCCTGAACAGCAACTCAAAGAAGAAAATCTACAACCTGAAATAACTCGGGTCTGACCCGAGTATTAAATTCAAAAGAAAATAATACACGGGTCAGTCTAATTCGAACTCAGTTATCAATGCACAGAAGCAATAATAATCAAATAGTCAAATAGACGACAGTCACAGAAACCTCGTATATCCGACTCCTTAATACAAGAATCGGATAACGGCAGATATAACACTAAACAGTGTTAAACAATAAATCAGCAATCCAGTTCAATTTAAACAATTAAAATGTCAATTTAAAAACTACAGTGCTGATTGGCTGCAGTACACGCTAACGTGTACTGCCTCGCCAATACAGTCTAACAAATACTCAAAAGATCAATGAATCCAAAAGCCAACAAATCCAACTCAAATCAAAATGAACTATTTCAAAATATGCTTAATAAAACAGAAACAGATGGCATCAAATTAAATTAAATCTCGATGTGGCTGCAGTACACGCACGCGTGCACTGCCTCGCCACTACCGTACGTCGAAACTGCAAAGGTCAAATCCGAGTGTTTAAGCCGGATTCAACTCAAGCATAAATTCAAATGAGATGGTCAAAACATAAAATTTAAGCCTCGACCATAGTTCAAACCAACTAACAGAAAACAGAAACTGCAACCTCTCTGACTAATCTATATAATTCAATACCCAGTCAAGTTCAAACATGGATATAAACACAACCTAACAATGTACAGGCTTCGAGATAGCACCGCATGAATACAAGGGCAAGACTGCAACAAGATTGCAGTCACGTGAAGATCAACAGCATGCAACCAGACTGCACATTAAAGTGCCAGCCGAAGTGGAAGGCCACTAAGTCAAACAGTGGACAGGTTAGACAACTACGTGAATGCGACATTGAAACTAGATTATGCAAGCTTCAAAAATATCAGACTCATGTTTATATACAGGCATGCACAGGGCAACTACCACTCCAAATATTACATCAAGACGAGACTGCAAAGTGTACAGAAGTGCAACACCGGTACGACATAATGCAACAGTGGACAGTGTCGAGACTATAATCCAAAACCATTCGTAGATTGAAACAGGCAGTGGTCACAACCACCAAGAATTATATAAGTGCAGACAAGCTACATGAGGGCCAAACTTCGGGTCAAGTAGCAGACAGGGAAGTGCAGCCTCAACATGAAATTTAACAGTGCCAACAAACCAAGAATGTGTACCAGACACAGTATGCAACTCAATTCAACCTAACAAACATGCTGCGGTTCAAAATTGTAGAGTGCAAGTGACATGATGAACGGTGATCCAAGTAGTGCTCATGTAAACAAAACCAAGTAACCTTATGTATGCAATGAACAGTGGACAAAAGCTCAACAAAGCAACTCAAGCTCGAAATGGACCCAGACTCAAGCAAATATACTGTAATAATATGGTTGTAGTGAATCAAGCAACATGACCAATTCCAGCTACTATATGACTACATGCATAAGGTCAAACAGTCAAGTAAAGTCAATGCTAACAGGTAGTGCAACGAAAACTAAACAGTGAAACCAATCCACAAGGAAGTCAAATCAAGTCAAAGCAATGCAAATTCGTGGTGACCGGGGCAAGTAAAAATCGAACCCGTTCATCTCATGTATGCCCAAGGGCAATGACAGTGCCAAAGTTACAAAGAAAATGGTCAATATCAAACATCAAGTTGAAAAATATTTCAAGTGAAGAAACAGTAGGTTGCCAACAAAAATCAAGTTTGCAGAACTCAAACAAAATCTGTGTCGTGGTAAACAAAAATCGAACCAAGACAGATCAAAATCACCAACATCAAAACAAAGTCGAACAACATAAACCCACTAATAAGGGAGAATTAGATGTGAGTGATGTGAGTGTCACTCACCATTTTCGAAGGCCACGAATTCGAGCAGCCGAGTCGTCATCGACGAATAGAACGAGCCAAAGTCGAAGCCAAGCCAAAGCAAAGTTACACGAAGCATCGATCGACAGAGCGAAAGCACAAAATCATTCGATTGTGATAATAGTCGGCAGCTTCATCGAAGCCCTAAATTTTTGGAAGAAAACGAAAGCCCTAATTTTCCCGATCGAAGACAAATAATCGCCACCATTTTTTCTCGTTCGTTTTGTTTAGGGGTTGAAGTCGAAAAATGAATAGGTCGGGTTTCTTTTTTTCTCCCATCAATACGAAGAGGAATGGGTATGTAAGGTTATCATGGCAACAAACAAGTGGATAATTATATTTTTAAAGCCCAATAACATTTTACCCATTTTACTCAATCAATTTATATAATAGAGAATTTTACAACTTAAAAAGAATTACAATTCGATCAAAATTCCTGATAGAAATTTGTTATCAATTTCAATCGTCTAGTGACGATAACAAACTTTTACAAAAAAAGATTCCGAATCGATTCAAAACTGCACTAGCAATTAACCAACTGATTAGAATCCCAATCAACGATTAACAATTTTATTAAAGAATTTTAACCCGAATAAATCTCAATTGCAATCAAACAATTTTCACATTTCAAATTCGATTTGAATTCCAATAACAATTATCAACTGAATTAAATCCTCATTTTGACGATAATTGAAATTACAAAAATCCCGGTTGTTACAAATAGCATCCATCACAACCAATCAACCATAAAGCCAATAACATTCACAAACCCTTCATAATTATCAATATCAGGAAATTTGATCGCAATTAAAATTTAACTTTAAATTTGACTGTCAATTTAATTTTCAACGGTGAATTCAAATGACAATCTATATGACAATTAAATTTTTATCAAACAACGACAAATAAATCCATATCACTTCATAATTTCAAATTTAACTACCATAAAGATATTCAGTACGTTGTGAGCGTTATAAAACACTCACCTTTTGAATTTAAATTGAATTTAAATTCAATTTAAACCCAAAAATTTGACAGTCTCCAAATCCATCCAAACCAGTGTCAAAGTGTCCGGAATTTCGATACGATCCTAACAAAAGAAACCTCGCCCAAATCCGAGTCCGTATGCAAAAGTTATGAAAATTTGAAGATTGGAAAATTATGGTGCTGAGTCGACTTCGAGTTCCCGCCTCAAATACCCGATGCCTGCTTGGAGTTTTTTGCAAAATCGACCCGATGACCCGAGTAGTTTTCTTCCCGACTCGAAGTAACTCCAGGGTTTTTCCTCCTGAAACCCGAAGCGCGACCCGAAGCGCGTAAATCTCGAATTTTTTTTTTTTTTTTTTGATTTTGGAATTTGGGAATTAGGTTTTGTCTGCCATTGGAATGAGAAGCTAAGAAGAAGATGAATTGTACGTACAGACAAATGAAGATTAGGGAGGCTAGGGTTTATAACTGTGTTTATATAGGTATGTTAGAGATAGAGTAGATAGACTGGATAGATGAACGTGCGGAACAAACTATGGCCCGAAAAGCCCGTTCTGACTCCGGAACGGAATTGGGTAAACCCATATATCAAAATAGGTGTTTTAAAATATTTTAAACGCAATGGAAAAGGTTTCAAGTCCAAATTCCATCGTATGAAGAAGTTATGCTAAAATCAAATTTTCAAATTGATTTTAATTGATTATAATTGCATTTATTTCAAGGCGTTTCGAGTCCGTACGATCAAACGACAAGTCCGATTGCTACGAAAATTGAAACCTTACAATAATTCACTGTTACGGATCCGATGAAACTAGTTTCGTCGAAATCCGAGACAGTTGTAAAAATGGCTATTTTTACTGTTTAATTTCAATATAAAATTCCCAATTTTAAATTATTAACTTTTAAATCAAATTTCAATTGTTCACAAATTTTATTTTTAATTTCACAGTAATTAACAATCTTTTACAATGCAGTTTTCCATTATAAATCCAGTATAAAAGATTACATTAGATTCAGCGTTCAATTATATTGTAATTCAAATTCAAGTTATTTAATTCCAATTGAATTCTTTTATTTCGATTTACACTTTCATTATTGCATCAACAATTTACTTATACATTATTATCAATAGTTTATAATTCATTTACTTTCATTTTCTTCAGCTATCATCTTATTTAAATTCACAGTAATATTAAATTACATTCATTTACGTTGATTTCCATATTATAACTTCAATATTAAATGTACATTTTATTTATTTCGTTGTTTACAATCAAATTCAATTCAATTCAATTTCTTGTTACATTCAAATTTAAATCTTTACTTACGTTCAATTACCAGTTAACATCTTTATCAAATTACAGTTTCGGTTATTATTTGATTTCAATCAACTGTAATATTAAGTTACATTTATTTATATTAGTTTCAATAACATAAACTTCCACTATTAAATCTACCGTTTTATTTATTCTTTGTTTACAATCATAACCAATTTGGTTTACAATCAAACTCAATTCATTACTTACATTCAATACAGGTTAACATCCATATTTAATTTACAAATAAGTTATTTCAGAATTCAGTTTTGCATTTTAACTTGTAATTCACATTTAACAACACAAAATTTTATTTCCTTCGGATTTTTATCCAAAATTTTTATTTTAATTCGTATTTTTAAAGTGTTAAAAATACAGGTCGTTACAACAAACTTGTTAAGAAAATCCTGAGACACTCTATTCATCAAATCCACAAAATAAGCGGGTGCGTTAGTCAATCTGAACGGCATGAGTAACCACTCGTAAAAACTATCAGGGTATGAAAAGCTGTTAAGGATACACTCTCCTCTGCTACCCTTAATTGGTAAAAACTAGTGGCAAGGTCCAACTGAGCAAAAATCCAGCTCCGTGGAGCTGGTCAAACATGTCATCAATCCTAGGTAAAGGATATTTATTTTTGATAGTCCTCTTATTTAACTCTTGCTACTCGACACATAATCTAAGAGAACCATCTGCCTTGGTAAAGAAAACTATCGGTGATCCCCAACTCAATGTGCTACGTCTGATCAAACCCTTCTGCAATAAATCAAACGTATGCTTCTCTAATTTCTTCTTTATCTTTGGGGCTAACCTTCGAGGAGGTTGTATAATCAGTCTGGTTCTTGGAATCAAATCAATGCGGAACTCCACTTCTTGGTGAGGCCTTGCACTTCTTCGAAAATATCCTTGAAGTCCCGGACAATTGGTATATTCCTTATCTCCTCTTTGCATACTTCAAGGGAATAAAGAAAACTACTCATCAACTTATTAGGCTCTCTGCACCAGATATCAATGCTTCTGCCTACTGCATCTTTTATCACGATGATTCTTCTACTACAATCTAGGATGACATTGAACTTAGATAACCAATCCATCTCCAAAAGTACCCCAAAAACCAAGAACCCAAAAACGAATAAGTCGAATGAGAAATGCCAATCTCGATAAGAAATAGGCACATTCAAACACATAGTGTCAAGATTTGTCGAACCGCCAATATGGCTCAACACAAAGAGAAATATGAAGAATAACATATTTAAGGTTTATCCAGTTCACTAGGTCGTATGAAATAAAACTATGGGACGCACCGGTATCAAAAAATACTCTAACAAGAATATCAGAAATGGATAAGGTACCTTGCAATACTTGTTTTCCTTTTGGATCCGTAGAAGTAAAAGGTACCTCTTCAATAGTAAAAACTTCCCCCTGAGCCCCCTTCCTTGGAAATGGATACTCATTCTTCATATGTTTGTGAAAATTGTAGCATAACAGTAGATTAGTCTTCCGACAACTATTTGCAAAGTGTCCCATCTTATCACACTTATAAAGAGAATCTTAGAGAAGTCGATCTACTTTTCAGCACTGGAGCTCCCACTCCAGGTTTCTTTCCCGACCACTTCTTTTTCCCTTTGCACTTGAAAAATGGCTTTCTTGCAACTGGTATCGCAGATAAACATTGGGCATTAACTGTTGTCTCTACTCCTTTCTGCTCCTTACTCAATATCAAGAGCTTCAAACCTCAAAGCCATACTGATCAGATTGGTAAAGGTACCACTAAGAAGATTGTACATTTCCCAATGGAATTCTAGTCCCATTCCTTTCACAAACATTTCATTCTTTTTGAGTGGCATGTCAATCAATCCTGGTCCAAAATGGGACAATGCATTAAACCTATGCTCATACTGCACCACTGTCATCTCAGCTTGTTATAAATCCATGAACAACTGAGTCCTTCCCACCTCTGGGATAAACTGAGCTTCAAAAATCTTTTTAAACTGCGCCCAAAGTGTATTCATGGTGATTGAATCCCACTAATCCATTGCTGCTTTCTAAAGCTGACGCGATGCCAACAATCTCTTTCTAGCATCTCCTAACTGAAGATCACTGAATATCTTTTCACAAGAGCGAAACCTATCTGAACTCCCAAAATGTCTTCAGTTCCATAGAAAGGTTTTCCACCTAGAGCGGAGTAATTTCTGCACAAGGTCGTAAAGTTCTGAGGCGGTCGAACTTGCACCACTACTTCTTCTATGGGCTCTACAACTAGCTCATTTCTAGGAGCTCTGCTATTTGTAGCCGTGCTGGTTCCAGGTTCTCTCCCTCTTCTTACTCTTGTACACATTTTCAATAACCTGGCTAAGTGGCAGGTATTATTAGAATATAAGATAGGATCAAAGATGATTAAAGGGAAACTGCAACAAAGGATCTAAAACTAGATTTTTAGGGGAGAAAAAGGAAATTCTCTCTCAAGATTAACTCATTCTAGGGCTCTACTTACCCTATCTCGAACGAGTTGTACCCTAATTAAGCTAAGGTGTTCGCTCCACCTCGCTCTAATACCAACTGTGATGACCCACCCTTTTGACCCCTGGGAACGACACTTGATATATATTTAGTGTTCATGTGTCATTTCCCAAGCGTCGGAAAGATAAATCGTTGTAGGGTAAAATAAAAGAATAGAACAAGAAACCTCACAATGAAACTGTTGAATAGATCATAACAATAAATAATACATCAGGTTACTCCTTAACAGGGAGTTATCAAAGTTACACAAAAGTACTACAAGACAGCTTAGGTAGTTATAACATCCTGCCTTTACATATGCTGAAACAAAATACATACACAAACTAGATAAACAGCGGAATAGGTAGCTAAGTAGATAAAAAGCCTCCTGCTCGGACGTGGTCTTCAAAGAGCCTAACAAGACCTACTACTCTTGAACTACTCAAATAAAATGAGCACCCGAGAGTTTGGGGAAAACTAACAACTCAGATTAGACGATATGTTTGGTTGAGTAAAACTTTAAACATAGGTGTATGTCAACAATGGCATGTGGGAACATGCCGCTAACGCGGAACGGGTTTTCTCCCATAGAAATAACAACCAATCTTAAAGAGTGGTATGGAATAATTAAACATCGCGAAGAGTGGTAGATTCTTCCCGTTGCAATTAAAGAAAACAATTCGAAGGTTCGAACCAAATAAGGAAAGGAGAATTTTCCAACAAATGACTAGGAAAGTGCACCACCCTTGAATTATATCTATTGTAATATACTTCCGAGAAGCTCATATACTCAGTGACACTTCTCGGAAATGTACCAGTCGGACCACGCCAAACCTTACCGAGTATCCGAATATTTCACATCTAAATGCACAAATAAATCCAATCTAGATGAGATGTGAAAATACCCTAATGGGAGTAACCCTACATAGTTGGACGTCCTTTCATGCTTTAGGTTTCATCATTTACTGACAAAGGATAATAAGCTCAAAAGAGCAACAAATCATCATTGACGAAAATCAAGAAGCTAAATTAACCGATAGCCGAGATACCAACTATCGAGGATATAAAATGATCGTATATGGAAATTAAGTCTTGTATACCCTTTACCACTCATTGATTTCAAACTTATATTATTCCTTGGTTAATAATAATGCTGGACAAGTCAAGGTAGTGTTACCTCAAAGTCATGTCCTACGACCATTCTTAACTTTTGAAATAGGGACAAGTCTATCTCATCGACATTTAGTGTTAAGTACACAAATAAATCGTTTCCATATAAGTGAGTGCTTTATAGAACTTAATTCGGTTCCATAACCAAATCAAAAGTTTACTTTTAAAACCGAATTCATGCTTGGTTTCACATTACAAGTATTATCTTTAAACGCTTTGTTAAAAGAGTTTAATAACTTAAAATATCCCTATTACCTTTATAAATCAACTTTTAAATTTTTGTTAACTAAGTTGATTGATTAACTTCAATAACCTTTAATTAAAAAGGGTAATTCACATTTAAAAGCATCATTAATTCAATTAATAATATTTAAATATAATTAATTATAATAATTAGTAAATAATTAAATATAATTATTTTAAATGATAAATAAATTTATAACATCATTAAAGGAAAGATTAATTAAAGTTTAAAACAATTTTATTTCCTTTAAAAGCCATTAATTAAAAAGATTGATTAATTTAAAAAAACATCATTAATTAATTTATTAATTAACTTTAATCCATCATTTCAAAAGATTAATTAGCCTTAAACATCATTAATAAAATAATTAATTAATTTTAAAACATCATTAACTAAGTAATTGGTTAAATTTAACACACATCATTAATAAGTAAATTAGTTAACCTTAATCCTTATTGATTAAATAATTAATTAAATTAAATAATCATTATTAAAATAATTGATTAAATTTGAAATCATTATTATTACAAACTTTCTTAACTTGTAAAACTAATCCAAGCACGATAATGAAACCAAATTTTTTCGATAAAATAAAATTTTCCATAAGTGCTGATATAGCGACTGTTGCTATATGGGCATTTCGGGAAACATGTTTATGTCATTTGAAATACAACCAAATATCATATAGTAAGGGTATGAACATATATATATATATGGTAATTTACAATGATTCAACATGTAACAAGCATTTACTAACAACATAATTAGTTTTAACTACTAAATTCTCATATAACTTATGATTCGTTTACTAAATTTCCATAGCCACTAATTTTCAAGGCAACAAACCAATCCAACAACCAAACCATTATTACAACTATACAACAAGTATTCTATAGCTATAATTATTAACATGAATATAGTTTCAAACTTTAGGGTTCAAAGATCGAAGTTTTACTCACCAAAGTCCACTAAATCTATGCTAAACTTCCACCGAACTTGAATACGATCCTAACACGTCATCTAGTCTTGAAAATATGGTCTTTTGTGCTTGAGGAGGGTCAATTGGGTTCATCCTAGGGCCTATGGGGCTCAGCCTTGGTGGTTCAAGGGGGATGTGGGGTTTTATTTAGTAGAGAATGGTTTTGGAAGTGAACTAAGGAGTTTAGCTTGATTTTTAGAAGTGTATTCACTAGTCTTAGCCAAGGAATTTCTCTTGGAAGCCATGGAAGTATTTTTGAACATGAAGAGAAGAGAAGTGAAGAAATGATAATGTAAAGTGGAAAAGTATGGAGGTAAGGGTATTTATAGGCAAGGGAATGAAGAGGTGAATAATATAACCTTATTAATATAAAATAATAAAAAGTCTTCACAAGATCATGCAAGCCATTCCCCTCCACTACCCTAGGTGCACATGCACCCTTCCCCTGGTCCACTTTCCACCATGCTTTAGGTCCTATCCTAGGTTGTTTAGGTGATGGTGGTGCATGAGAGGTATTTTTATATTTTATTTTCTCTTTTCTATAATCATAATATATATCATGTTTATATTTAAATTAATCATGGATTATTACTACTAATACCTTAATTAACTTACCAGATGACATGTGTACATGTGTGTGCATGTGTATATGAGTTATACAAAATGCGCACGACGTTTTCGACAACTTTCCATTGCCGATAGGTTGAAATTTCAAAGAAAGTTTTTTGGTCGCATTTTCTATTTTTATTTGAACTAATTATTCTCGTAAACAAAATTCGAAATTGTAATATTATTAATTAATATTTAAAAGATGTTTATTTGGCTATTAAAATCCATTATTTAATTATTTAAAAATGGTTTAAATATTAAATTCAAAGCGATTAATTTATAGGTCGTTACAAGTAGCCTCAATCAGTATTTATGTTCTATTATATTTTTCTATTTTGTTGTGAGTTTACACTAATTTCTCTTTGATATACTTATGTTTACTATAAGTTACCAAAACCAATGATCCTTACCCTAATGGACTTAGGTTTCGATTTAGTTAAAATTTGGGCCTATTAAGGTGCATGTTATTACATTTGGTATCATAGCTTAGGTTAGTCGATCATAGAAATTGGGATCCGTTAAAATAACATATTTGTATTTTTACCTATAATAATGTATTTATTATACATCAAACTCTACGAATTCCAACTATAGTAGTTGCGACCATATTCTGAAAAGACGGATACAACAACTATGAGTTAGAACAATGAATGGTATAAATTTGTACACCTACTTTGATTACCCCATGTAGTGCAGGCTGTATCGCAAGGAGTTAACCGAGAAGAGCATAAGCACGAAATATAGAAGGACCCCGAAAGCTGGATGGTACTTGACTCCTTTATTGGCCCTTGGCTGCCTAATGACCATGGATTTCAATGGATTGCCGATTGAAGATATACACTTCATCCATACAGATGAGGAGTAAGAACCTATATGTTTTAAGCATCTAGAAGTAAGGTATAATAGGAGTAGAGCAAGTTCCCACAAGAAGTTGTACATTGATCACCATAAGAAGATAAGCCGAATTATTGATGAAGGTGAGTTAAGGTTGAGTTGAAAAGAAGGAATGTCCGAAAGAAAGGACAATTAAAGTCCATTTCTAAGTCTGACCCCGTATGAAAGAAATTGACAAAAGGATTTTTGAAAATTCTTTGAAACGTTTTGAATGGGTTTTTCAAAGGATTTATTTGGAAGTTTTTGTTTTGAAAAGCAAAAAAATTTTGAAATTCTTGATTTAAAATTTGTTATATTTAAAGGCTTTTGGTAAAGGGGTTTTTCGTTTTTGAAATGAATGGAAAATAAAGCATACGTTTGGCTCGATGATTCTTCCTATTTTTATAAATTTGGAAGTTCCATTTTATAAAATTCTTTCTAAGGGGTTGATAAATGGAAATGGTACTTGATTAAAATAAGATAAAGAAAGCAGAACGATAAGAATGCCCGATAATGGAGGTAGGAGGAACATTCCCGTATAAGAAAATACAGAGAATAACAACTGAAATTAATTTATATATATCTTTTTTCATTGATGAAAAGCCAAAATGACTAAAGTAGTAGGCGAACGCACTACAACAAGTCAATGGAGAAAACAATAAAAGAGGAAAAGAGCTATGTAAGAAGAAGTCATTTTAAGGCAATTTAGGTAAGGGAAATTTTAATAGTAGTAGTATTAGGAAATTTGAATAGAAACAGGATTAGGAATTTATATAAAAATAGGATTAGCAATCTAGTTAAAAATAATATAGGAGAAAGAAATATGAATAGGATAGGATGAATGGATAAACTTCATAGTTATGTGTAGTAATTGCACATATATTAAGCACTTAGATAGACTTGCAATTGCTCTATCTATTAGAAGTCCCTTCACGTGTTATTAGATTCTCCGCTAAGGTTGAAAGCGGAAATAGCATGAGTAGTAATAAAATAATAGGATGAAATTTTTCCTTATCTTCTCTAATTTTCAATGAAGATGTTTTTAAAAATAATGGTTAGGTTTCTGAACATGAAAAATATTTTTAAGTAAAAATCCTACTTTTGAGCAAGTAAATCTTTACTGTAGAAGGTCTTTGAAAAGGGAAATTTTGCATGGCTTCTTTTGGAAACCAAGAAATTGTTGAAAAAGGTTTCTAAGTTTATATTTTCAAAGATAAAAGTTTTGGATTAGGTACTTCATGATTAAAAAGTTTTAGTTTTATAAAGAGTGGTGAAACCCAAACCAATTTTTGATATGGAGTTGATAGGGATGAATGTCTATGTAAGATGGGGTAAAGGATTAGGCTATGAATAAGATAGCTACGAATGCTCGTAGGATAGCAAGAAGGAATCCCCGTTGAATCTAAGGAATATTGGTATGAACCTAGGAATATTTTATTAGAGATGTGTGGAAGCCATAAAAATAACCCTCAAAGTAATAGGGAATGGTATCAAAGTACACTTTTGCAAGTCCTGGGATATACTCATGAAAGATCAAAGAAAGGAAGCAAATAATAAAGTTTGAAAATACTATCAAGAAATGTTGATTGTGGGTAATTAGATGGAAAACACACATAAAGGATTTTGGTTGACTCAAGGTTAAAGAATGCAAGATAGATGGTAGGGAAGTTATTCCACTTAGTCAATTTCTCAAAGAGTTATTCTAAATGTGCATAGCTTATATTTCTTTCTCACTTCAGTATAGAAATGCATAATTTATTCCATAATCGGGTGTAATGATTAAAGCAATGGATGGACCTTGTTTATTGGAAGCCAATAAAGTGAGTTAAGATGTGTGGATTATAGTTGAATGACATACTAGAAATGTCCATCTTAATTGAGTAAGGAGTGATCGGGCCCCAACATCATTAGCACTAGTTGATGATGAAGGGAAGCTTCCGGCAATTGTTTCTTTTATGTTATTTGGGTTGTAATCACTAGTTGTCTCCCTTTGGGTATTAGAAAAGTGTACGATATGGTATGAGATATGTTCCTATTTTATCGCCGTGTTGATTTTATGGACGAGCTTAGACCGATATATATATTGGGGAATAGTGTAATAAGGAAATCCCATAAGAACGCATAACTAGCGATAAAATATAGGTAAAGATGATAGTTTATGAACAGGTTAGCAAATGCTTTAATCCCAAAAACTTTAGAATTTTGGAATAATAAATTTTAGCAAGCAAATGACAGGGAATATGTTAGGAAATCAGATTTATGGTTTTAATGACAACAACTATACAATGAAATCAAATGTACATATATATGTATATATACAAGACCTTGCTAGAATAACATCACCAAATAGACAAGAACAAGACTTAAAAGAAGTATCAAGAGGCTACAAGTCGGTAGAATTGGAAAAGGAATTGCACAGACACAGATACAGCAACATGCACACATTCAGACGTCTGATTTCACTAGCCAGACGTCTGAATGATTCCTCTGGTTCACAACTCAGAAGAAAACAAACGTCTGATCCTGAACTCAGACGTCTAAAAGACATTCAGACTTAAAACAGAAATGATGACCAGACGTCTGGATAATAAACACAGACGTCTGAAATGATACCAGACACAAAAAATATATGAAGGCCAGACGTCTGAGGTCACTTTCCAGACGTCTGATTATAGGCTCGACTGTGTATTTTCAAAGTCCAACTGTCACATCCGAAAAGACACATCCGCTCCTCTTCACTGCAACTCTTCATCACCAACAGGAGCAACTATACAACGATTGTTAATGGAGGCAACTACACATAGAAACTCTTCACCACTATAAATAGCATCAGGAATTCAAGAGAAAGATTAACCTTACTTACTTACGCTCTTATCTCTTGTACTCTGATGTATTCCTGATCTATAAGCAATCAACTACCTGTATTTAACTCTTCCATATATACAGAACTCCTCATTCAGATATTCTCTAGATAGATATATATTGGAAGCATTTTTTTACTCAATAGTCAACATCCGTGTTATAGAACACATTCTTGACAAAGAAACTCTACTATTGTAAACCTGTTCCTTCGGGTCAAGCGAGGGTTAGTTGAAAGGAAATTCCGAAGAGGAGCTTCGGGACTGGACGTAGGACGGGAGGTCCGAACCAGTATAAAATACCGGTGTGATTATTTTCATTTACTTTGCTACTATCATTATATTATATAGTTAGCTGTTTATACTTGCATATAACCTATACGATCCACTCATATTGACTTTCAATTGGTATCAGAGCCTAGGATTCTAGAGATCGTAACAACATCCTAGAATAAATGGCTATAAAGAGATCTACTCAAGGCAATAGGAAGAGGAAGAGCAATAAAGAAGAATCAAAGGAGAAAACAAACAATTGCTTCATGGCTAAACTCAGATCACAATCGGTATGTTTGGATTCTTTATATAAAGATCTTCTATTAGCACATGATGAATTATTAAAAGATTGTAAAACCTTGAATAAAGTTAATAGAATTGCTTTAGATAAGTTAAAAGATTGTGAGCAAGAAATTTCCAGTTTAAAAGAGGAAAATAATTTTTTGATAAAACAAACTAAATGTTTTGAAAATACCATAGAAGAACTTGTTTCACAAAAAGATTTCCTACAAAAAGAAAATGAGCAGTTAGAAGATAAAAACAATGATCTTTTAGAGGAAATCAACATTTGGCAAAATAAAAATACTATCTTTAATAAAGAAAAGGAAACTTTTTCAAAAGAAATTACGGATTTGAAAAGACAAAATGATTTATTACAATCATCTTTAGATAATTCAGAATCTCGAATTTTTCTTCTCCAAAAAGAGAACTGTACGATAAAAAGGGAGAATTCTGAATTAAATAAGCAAATTGATATTTTGAAAGACAGTAATATTTCTTTTGAAAATAATTTTAACTTCAAAGCTAAATTTGATAAACTTAACACTGAAGTCACAAAATTTAATAAAGGTCAAAACGATTTAAACATGATTTTATCTAGTTCTAGACCTTTACATGACAAAAGTGGTTTAGGATATAATAAAAATGATCGTAGAAATAGCACTAGATACGCTTTCATATATAGTAAAAATGTTAGTGCTTGTACTAAATTTCGAGTAAAGTCTAGATCAAATTCTTATAGAAATTCAAATACTGCTATGGTCAATAATATTTATAATTTCTCTAGAAGTACAAAATCATTGAACGGAAATATGAATAAAAATTATCTAAGTATTTGGGTTTCTGTTAATTGGAAAAATAGAGAAAAATACATTGATGATTATTTTAATATGGTAGTTAATAATGAAAATTATATTTATAAAGGTTCAATCACACCCAAATGGGTATGGTTTCCAAAGATCTAACCCCCGGACCCTAACATTGTAAGTGGGTACCAAAAAATGATTATTATTGCAGGTACTCAGAGAAACAAAAGGAAAGATTTTGGAATTTACAAATATGATTCCCACATTCTTTTTTGATAATGACAAAGGGGGAGAGATAATGGAAAGCACATTCTTTTTTGATAATGACAAAGGGGGAGAGATAATGGAAAGCACATATTCAGGGGGAGATTTATAATAAGTACATTGTATAGTTGTCATCATTAAAAAGGGGGAGATTGTTAGGAAATCGGATTCATGGTTTTAATGACAACAACTATACAATGAAATCAAATGTACATATATATGTATATATACAAGACCTTGCTAGAATAACATCACCAAATAGACAAGAACAAGACTCAAAAGAAGTATCAAGAGGCTACAAGTCGATAGAATTGGAAAAGGAATTGCACAGACACAGATACAGCAACATGCACACATTTAGACGTCTGAATGTACTAGCCAAACGTCTGAATGATTCCTCTGGTTCACAACTCAGAAGAAAATAGACATCTGATCCTGAACTCAGACGTCTGAAAGACATCCAGACTTAAAACAGAAATGATGACTAGACGTCTGGATAATAAACACAGACGTCTGAAATGATACCAGACACAAAAAATATATGAAGGCCAGACGTCTGAGGTCACTTTCCAGACGTCTGATTATAGGCTCGACTGTGTATTTTCAAAGTCCAACTGTCACATCCGAAAAGACACATCCGCTCCTCTTCACTGCAACTCTTCATCACCAACAGGAGCAACTATACAACGATTGTTAATGGAGGCAACTACACATAGAAACTCTTCACCACTATAAATAGCATCAGGAATTCAAGAGAAAGATTAACCTTACTTACTTACGCTCTTATCTCTTGTACTCTGATTTATTCCTAATCTATAAGCAATCAACTACCTATATTCAACTCTTCCATATATACAGAACTCCTCATTTAGATATTCTCTAGATAGATATATATTGGAAGCATTTTTGTACTCAATAGTCAACATCCGTGTTATAGAACACATTCTTGACAAAGAAACTCTGCTATTGTAAACCTGTTCCTCCGGGTCAAGCGAGGGTTAGTTGAAAGGAAATTCCGAAGAGGAGCTTCGGGACTGGACGTAGGACGGGAGGTCTGAACCAGTATAAAATACCGGTGTGATTATTTTCATTTACTTTGCTACTATCGTTATATTATATAGTTAACTGTTTATATTTGCATATAACCTATACGATCCACTCATATAGACTTTCAGAATATTGTTGCGAAATCATGTGTCATTATCCATATGCCTTAAAAGCTAAAATTTATAAATAGGCATGTACGTTTGTTGTTTTAGAGTAAAGGAAAGGTTCCCCAAATCTAGATTAATTGCACAATGCTAGGGATAATCATGTGCATTAACTCATTGACCGAATCACAATTACATTAAGATATGGCTTGATTATTTTAAGGATGGAGCGACAAATGTTTTGAAAAATTATGTTCGAATGCTTTTGAAAATTTTTGTTTAAATGTTTTTAAGAGGTCGGGTTCAAATGCTTTTGGAAAATTTTGTTCAAGCACTTTTGAAAAATAATATGGTGTTTAAATGCTCTTGAGAATTCGATTTTTCAAACTATTTTGCAAGTTTGATTGAAAGGGGGAAAAAATTTAATGGAAGAGGAAAATTTCCAATTTTCTAGTGCCACATGCTTAGCGTAGGGAGGATCAACGTGTTAATGAACATAAATTTTACTATCCAACAAGGGTGATAATATACTAAATGTAGATAATAAGAAGGGAAAAGGCTGTTTTAGCTTTGGAATTTCTATTTCCATACCTTGTTGATAGTAAAACGAAATTTGCATTTAGGATAATTTCATTTTAACACCTAAAAATAAATCTCCTTGTGCGAATTATACTTGGGAAAATTAGATAAAAATAGGGGGCAAAAGAAAAGATTCCAAAGTACAATGGAATAAGATATGAAAGAAGGGTGGAAATGTAAATTTATCTATTTAAATTCATTTTCCGGCATAGGAGTGTAGATCTAGAAAAACTGGATTTTCAAAATTTTGGATGTTAGAAATTGTGTGGTAGGTTTTAGATGGTAGGGATTTGGTTCAAAATTGGTTCAAGCATACTCCTACTTGTAGGAGTGTGGAAATTATTAAAATTAAGTGCCTTTGACCACAGCTAGATAAGAGAAATATCTAAGATCCGAAGGAATCGATCATCTGATATTGTTACAATTAGGTGCACCATTGTTTTTATTTTATTTTGAAGTTGTTCATTCTAAAAATATTCGGCTATGGGGAGGAGTGGGTTGCAGCTCATGTATAAGGGATAGAGGGAGGAAGATCATAAGAAAATGAGGCTTATGTTGGTTTATATAGAGAGAAATATGGGGAGGAGTGGTTTATATAGGAAAAGGAATTGCACAGACACTTCTTTTCATGAATGGATTTCTTGTTCACAGAGATTTACATCCATTGCTGTTCGATAGCACTTTTTACCAGATGTTTTAACTCTTTGTCTACTATAAATAAGAATGAATTTCAAGATCAATTTACTTCACTTACTTGCTTTTATTTGAATTAACTTTTTTGAATTTACTGCTCTCTTGAATATTCAAATATCTATTGCTTACGAATATAATTCTACATTTATTAAGCAATCTAAAACTTCCTAATCTTCATATACACACAATTACACATATTATACTTGAGGAAAAGATTATAGGAAGGGTGTACTGCAATTGAAAAATCTGTGTTGTTAAAAGAACACAAAAGGTCAAGACAATCAATGTACTTTGTATTCAAGTCCTCTTCGGTTACTCAGGCGGTCAAGTCATGTTCGGTTGCTCAGGCGGTGTAAATCTTTCCTCCGGGTTAAGTGAGGACTGCTAGTTTGAATTCCAGAAGGAGTCTGGAACTGGACTTAGAACGGGAAGTTCGAACCAGTATAAAAATCTCTGGTGTCATTTTACTTTACTGTTATTTTATTTTATAATTACTTTCCGCACTAGTTAATAAGTTTAGAGTATATTCCATATTACACGATCCCATAGCATAGTCACTTTCATTTGGTATCAGAGCCAGATCGTCTTATAACCGTAATACAGTTATTTGATACATTAGTAATATGGAAAACAACACTAGCACAAGTTTTACTGAAGGTCAATATACTGCACGACCACCACTATTTAACGGATTGAACTATAACTATTGGTCTACCAGAATGAGAATTTATATGCAAGCTAATGGTTATGAAACCTGGAATATTACTCAAGCAGAATATAACATACCTACTACTGAATATTCACAATGGTCTAACACACAAAAACTGGGTGCTGCTGCAAATGCCAAAGCTATGAATATCTTATTTTATGCATTAGACAAAAATGAGTTTAATAGAGTCATCATGTGTAATATTGCTCATGAAATTTGGCGTACACTTAAAATTACACATGAAGGTACTAACAAAGTAATGCAGAGTAATATTTCTATGCTTAAGAATCAGTTCCAGAATTTCAAAATGAAGCAAGATGAAACCATAAATGAAATTTACTCTAGGTTTCAAGACATATATCATTCCCTTTTAGCATTAAGAGAAAAATATTCAGATTTTGATATTGTTTCAAAAATCCTCAACTCTTTAACGGATGAATGGGAACGAAAGGTCTTAGCAATTGAAGAAGCTAACGATATTTCAACTATTAAACCAGAAGAGTTGATAGGAAATCTAATGTCTTATGAAGTTAATCTCAAAAACGAGTACAGGCGCAAGATAAGAAGAATATAGCATTCCAAGCAGAAAAGAATGAATCAGATTCAGATGAGGAAGATATGGCATTTATTGCTAAGAATTTCAAAAAGCTTTTGAAGTTCAGAAAGAGCAACAAATTCAAAAACAACAAGAAAAGCTTCAACAGTAATAATAACAACAACAAGCCATCATCTTCTGCTCTAGAATGTTATGAATCCACAAGAAAAGGCACATCAAGAAAGACTGTCCTGATCGAAAGAGAGACAAATTTAAGAATAAGAAACACTGATTCAAAAAGAAATCCTTCTCTGTTACATGGGACGATTCAGAATCATCTTTGTCATCAGACAGTGACACAGCGATTCTGAACAAGCCAATGTCTGTTTTTTATGGCCACAAATGACGAGGTGAGTGATCTAACTTTTGATGATTTAATGGAAATAAACTCTGAATTACTTGACAAACTAAGAAACATCAAAAGAAAATATAAAGAAACTCTTGAAAAATTAAATAGGACTGAAATTGAGGTAGATATGTTAAGAGATGAGAAAGAAATTTTAGAAGAAGAATTTGAAACTTCTCAAGAATCTTGTTCTAATACAACATCTCAACTCTCAATGTTAAGTCAAGAAATAGAAACTCAGAAGGAAAAGAATGATGCTCTTTTAGTTGAAAATCTTGATCTTAAATCTAATTTTAAAATATTGGAATTAGATATTTCTAGTATGAAAATAAAATTAGATAATATTACTAAAAATGTCTCTAATTTTAACAAAGGAAGAGAGAATCTTTCTAAAATTATAGAAAATTCTTATACAGTTTCAAATAAAAGTGGACTATGATATAAGCAAGTATCAAAGAGTATTCCAAAGAAAAAGAATTCTTTATATAACAATTTCAAAAGGAATACTATTGTAAAATCAATTTCAAAATTTCCAAATTATTCTAAATCAATTAAGATTTGGGTTCTTAAAACAAATAATTCTTTGATTAGAAACAAATATATAAATATTTTATAGAAACTGTTCGCAAAAATAAAAAATTTATTTTAAAAGGAATTCTGAACCCTCTTGGGTTTGGTTTCCAAAGACCTAACTTTTTAGGACCCTAATAAAAAGGTGGGTACCAATGTTAATTCTATATTTTGTAGGTACCACTTAAAAAGAGTGGAAATGGATATTGGACAGTGGCTGCTCAAAACACATGACAAGAAACAAAGAGATGTTAACAAACATTACCTACTAAGATGGAGGTTCTGTCACTTTTGGAGATAATTCCAAAGGTTATATCATCGGCAAAGGCGATGTGAGCAATAACGGTATATCTAATTTACCTCTTATTACAAATGTCTTGCTAGTTAAAAATTTAAAACACAATTTACTTAGCATCAGCCAACTGTGTGACAAAGGATTCAATATATCTTTTTCTGAAAATAAGTGTAGTATTTTTTATCAAGATAAAAATCTTGTTTTTGAAGGTTTTAGAGATAAAAATATATATGTATTAAATATGAATATAAATCACAACACTAATATGCGTCTAATGGCCAAAGAAAATGATCCTTGGTTATGGCATAAAAGGTTTTGTCATATAAATTTCAAAGTTATAAACAAATTATCTAAAAATGCATTTGTAAAAGGTTTACCAAAAATGAATTTTAAAGTAAACAATATTTGTGATGCTTGTCAATTAGGTAAATTATCAAAATCATCTTTTAAATCAAAGAAAAATATTTCTACAATACAACCACTTTAACTATTTCATTTGGATCTTTTTGGTCCAACTCAAGTTCAGTCCATAAACCATAGCAAATATGTATTTGTTATAGTATATGATTTTTCGAGATATACTTGGACTATTTTTATGAAAATAAAAGTGATACTTTTGAAATTTTCAAAATCTTTGCTAAAAGAATTCAAAATCTCAAAAATTAAAAAATTAAAAACATTAGAAGTGATCATGAAGGTGAATTCGAAAATGAAGCTTTTGAACATTTCTGTAATAAAAAGAGAATTTACCATATTTCTCTTTTCCTAGAACTCCATAACAAAATGGAGTTGTAGAAAGGAAAAATAGAACCTTACAAGAATGTGCAAGAACTTTATTAAATGGAAGCACTCTACCGAAACATTTTTGGGCAGAATCTGTAGCAACTGCTTGTTATGTTCTGAATCGTGTTTCCATCCGACCACTAATGAAACACACTCCATATGAACTTTTTCATGAAAGAAAACCAAATATTTCATATTTTAAAGTTTTTGGTTCAAAATGTTTTATTTTAAACACAAAAGATCATCTTGGAAAATTCGATCCAAAATCCAATGAAGGAATTTTCATTGGATATTCGGAACGAAGTAAGGCTTATCGAATTTTTAATAAAAGAACTAAAACAATCAAAGAAACACTTCATGTTTCCTTTGATGAAAATTTTAAATTTAATAAGAATCTTGAGGATGATGAGATAATAACTAAGACGGTCACAAATATGGTTACTCAAAATAATTTTGAAGAAGATGAAAACATAGTTCATAATTTTGAAGAAGATGAAAACATTGTTCGTAATGAAAATGGATTAAGATCTCCTCCTAGGATTTTACGAGATCATCCAGTAGAAAATGTCATATGAGAAATTAATTCACATGTCAGAACTAGAAATCAACTTAATCAAATGGGCCATATAGCATTCCTTTCTAAAATTGAATCTAAAAATGCTAAAGAAGCCTCTACTGATGACTATTGGATTATAGCTATGCAAGAAGAGCTAAACCAATTCGAATGAAATGAAGTTTGGGAATTAGTTCCTAGACCGAGTGATCAAACAGTGATCGGTACTAAGTGGGTCTTCAAAAATAAAGCCGATGAAAAAGGAAATATAACTAGGAATAAAGCTAGATTAGTTGCACAAGGATATAATCAAGAAGAACGAATTGACTATGAAGAAACATTTGCTCCAGTTGCTCGACTAGAAGCAATTCGTATCTTACTGGCATTTGCATGTTTCCATAATTTTAAACTTTATCAAATGGATGTTAAAAGTGCTTTTTTAAATGGATATATAAAATAAAATGTTTATGTTGAACAACCTCCTCTATTTTCACATGACAAATTTCCAGACCATGTTTATCAACTCAAGAAAGCTTTATATGGTCTAAAACAAGCACCTCGTGCTTGGTATGAACGTCTTAAAAGCTATCTTATAGATTCCGGTTTTGAAATTGGAAAGGTTGATCAAACTCTTTTTATTAATCAAACTAAAAAGGATATTTTAATTATTCAAATTTATGTTGATGATATTATTTTTGGTTCTACAAATGATAAGTTATGCCAGGAATTTTCTAACATAATGACCAAAGAATTTGAAATGTCACATATGGGAGAATTATCATATTTTCTTGAATTACAGATTAAACAATTAGATAATGGAAATTTTATTAATCAAGAAAAATATTGTAATAAACTAATTAAACGCTTTGGTATGGAAAATACTTCTACCAAACCAACTCCAATGAGTACAATAATACATCTCGATCGAGATGAAGATGGCAAGAGCGTTGACCAAAATTATATCGAAGTATAATTGGATCATTACTTTATCTAACTGCTAGTAGACCTGACATAATGATGAGTGTTTGTTTATGTGCTCGATTTTAAGAAAATCCTAAAGAATCACATATGCGAGCGGTGAAATGTATATTACGTTATTTAAGCAAAACCAAAGATTTCATACTTTTCTATCCAAAAGAAAGTCCTTTCGAGTTAGTATCATAAAGTGATGCTGATTTTGGAGGATGTCGGACAGATAGAAAAAGTATGAGTGGGACTTGTCACTTTATTGAAAAATCTCTAGTATCTTGGTTTAGCAAGAAACAAAATTGTGTCTCCCTCTCGACTTGTGATGTAGAATATATTTCAGTTGCTTTAGCATGTGCTCAAGTCATTTACATGCAACAAACACTTCAAGATTTTGGAATAAATTTATCTAAATCAACAATTTTCTGTGATAACACAAGTGCTATAAACTTATCTAAAAATCCTGTAAATCATTCACGAACAAAACATATTGACATTCGTCATCATTTTCTTCGTGATAACATTAAAAAGGATATAGTAAGATTAGAATTTGTGTCCTCTAAAAACCAGCAGGCTGATATATTTACAAAACCATTAAATGAAAATATTTTTATAAAATTAAGAAGAGAACTAGGAATTTTATCATTAAAAGATTTACAAGTATTTTCTTTAGTTATTTTTAGATTTTTTTCAAAAATAAAAATATTATTCAAAAATGGAGCTGCCTACACTCGAACTCTGGTCTCACTGCTGGAAATCACATGCATTCTGTAACAACCCGAATTCCAGTGGGTACGGATTTTTTGCAAAAATGCAAAAATCCAAGCCCACTGAATCCCGAGTTGAGTTTCTGTTATCCTGCAAATAGGCAAAGACAAATATATCATAGCTTAGATAAATATCTCACAGCGAAACTGACTAAAATATAATAGTAAGTAAATACACACCAATATAATAACACTTTTTAAACAAGTGTCTCAAAGTTGGAAAGTCTCTACCATCTACCTAACCTGTAGGATGTTATGAGGAGGGGATCAGAACTAAAGTTCTGGTGAATGGACAAATTATATACTTATAAGTTTAATTCTACATATACCGTTTTATTTCCATTTTTGTTATATTAGGTTTATTGGGTTTATAATACTCTCGCCTCTATGCGTGAATCGTACCCATCTACACCCTAGTAGATCAAACCCTAATAACTAATATATGTAGCTATATGCCCAATGACCGTTCGATCCTAGGTACTACCCTTAGTACCTTCCGTATCCTCCTCGAAAAGGACTCCATCATCTTGCTGCTAGGGCGTGCTATGACTACATCTGTAAAGGATTGCCTCGTAAGGCCTACAATACAGATGTTCCGTCGTCTGCTCTGAAAATGTAAAACTGCGTCCGCACTAGCCTATACTAATGCTCGGACGTCCAAAATGCACCACCTAGTGCGTACCTTGAGGACTGTACATAATCGTTCTGTCTACTCCTTGAATCCCGCTAAAGAAGGTCAATCTTGTACGGAACTCAGTCGGGGATTTTCTATATCTGTAAAGGACTGCCTCGTTAGGCCGACAATATAGATATTCTACTTAGTCTGTCCCTTTTCTTATCGTGGCTATGGCCCCATGCAGCCACCCCTTAACTAATCAAAAGACCTCTAAAGAGCTAAGTGGTTGTGCCCTACTACAAACAATCTAAACATCCAATTGGCTGCCCCCCTCATCCAATGTCTCGACGGTGAAAGATTCATTGGACTGTAGGTTTAACTCTAGTCTTTCCCGAACTCGCTTCTTGGTTTTGATGCTGGCCCGGTATCCGCATGCGACTATCCTTTTGGGTACTTCCCACTAAAACTTACTTGTAAGTACTGGGACATACGAATATCTTACTCCAAACATCAACCCCTTTTGACTGTCTACAATGGTCCTGCAATGCAAAAAGCAGTCAAGGCATACTCTTTTGATGGAACGCCTACAGACCTGCCTCCGAAGGACTGCTTCGCTATGCCTACCATAGAGGGCCATCCTAGAGTACCCTCACGTCTAGTTGAAGTCTTTTACTTCCTTCTAGCGCAAAATAACTAAGTTGGACGTGCTTCTTCTGTGCCGAAATCTGTGATGAACTGCTTCGTTAGGCTCTTCATCCTTTGAGCTGCTCCAAACGCATCTCACTCTTTTATTAGACCCTAAGTTAATCTTTTATCTTGCGTTTAGTTTACTTTTCTTATTTTGTTGGCTACTTATTTACCCTAATTAGCATAATCTTGTCCCAGCCTCACCTAACTATTGTGAGTCCATCATTTCCTGACTGAAAGGGAATGCTGTTGGTATGGGCCACTTCTATTATCTTGCTTATTAACTTAATCCAAGATCTAAGTTTATTAAAATACGCATCTTCTTTTATTTCTGCTACATTTGCTTATTAACTTAATTTAAGTCTTAAAATAAGCTTTTTCTGTCCTTTATACTTAATTATAACCTATGTTAAAATTTTACTTGCAATTGTCACTACTGTATTCTTTTATAATCTATATATTATAAATATAATTACAAGCGTCTCTTTTCTATTCTAGTCTGTCTTCTTTTATTATGATATTGAATTCTCTTTAATTCTCTCATATTATATGACAATCTTGACTTGGGACTACGTCCAACTGTCACAAATTTACTTATCATAATAACTGCTTTACTTTTATTCTATTATCTGCATAGTAAATGCATATCTAGTTACATTTCTGTCTATAGCTTCTATTCTTGTCAAATAATTAACTTGATTCCTTCTTTAATTCCTTTAATTCTTCACTTCATTTTCTTATATTCTAGGAAGTAGTTCTATTCTATTTGGTTGGTTACAAAAGCTGTGCTAAAAATTTATTTCCATGTTTCAATACTAAATAATGCTATAAACAATAATCCGTAACTGCAAGGTATTTCTTTTATTTTTTCTTTACTTATTGGATAGTGCAAAATACAGTAATTTCTCTATTTTACACTAATTCCCTTTTTCTTTCTTTCTATTCTTGCAATTACGTTTATCTTTATCTTTTAAATATTAAACTATAGAAATGTATTCTCTATTCTAAACCAACCAATTAATCTATCACTTACTTCCAAATCAAGTTATTAGGTTTTCCCTTTTTATTTATTTTTCTCCATTTTAGCATAATTTACTGCAAATTTATATTTCTCTCTTTCTATTTTAGCTTTTCTTATTTTACATCTAATTTCTGTAAATCTAGTGTTCTTCTATTTTAGTCCGTATTTGTGAATTCTTCTCTTTAACTAATTTATTCACGTAAAATGGAATAAAAAGAAGCTAACATTTACACGCTAAATTTCACTTCACTATTCTTCTATAGTCTACACACATGAAGCAACATTTCTGGATTCTCACTAGTGTCCTATACATCGTACGGGAACTTTCATTATTACTACCAGGAGTAATTACTGCTATAGCCTTATACTTTTCCCATTACATTTAGGAAATGTTTCTTATCTACTCCATATTTAAAAGTCTGGTTTGGTTTGGTACTTTTCATTTTACTTCAAAAATTTAAGCTTCTAGATTTTTGAAACATCAAAATCCAAAATTCTCACCTTTGAAAGTGTTATTTTAAAGTTTCCTATGAAAGTCAAAGGTTTGATTACTTAAAATTTTATCTTTCCAAAAACTTATTTACTTTTTCACCAAACCATTTTTCTTTAAAACATGTCTTGCTTGTTCTTAAAACATTCTTCTTCTTTTTTTTTACTTAAAAAAATGTCCTCGCATGTTTTCAAAATATCTTCTTTTCGTAGATTTTAAAATTTACTAAAACTGGAGTAGATAAGAAAAATTATTTTATCAAAAATCTCTTAACTTTCATACTCTTCCAATTACTTAACCTTGAAGGAGTTTCAAACTTACTACACTTAATGGTTTTATACCTTAATGTATTGGAATTACCTTTTCTTATAAGAAACCATTAACGCTAAAACCTTTTATAAATCCTTTAAAAGGAGAATTTCATGTTTATGTGAAATTATAAGGAATTTATTTTCTATTTTATCGAAATAGGCTATACAAAATATGGTGCTTTCCATACCTTATAAATCTCTTTCACGTATTCCTTATAACTTGTACAGAACATCTTTATTTGTGATTCATTGAAAATTATTTCATTGTTTATTTCATTCCAATAAATTAAAGTATGTTTAATCTATATTTACTTATAGTAGATATTTCCTACTAAATTTATTAATTTAACTTACATCCTTTTTCAAAAGAACTCATTTTCAAAACTGTTTTAATATCTTCATAACTAGAAAACATTTTCATATAATTGTTTAAATAATAAGTGTACATACAAACCACTTTAGAAATTATCTTCAAAACTCATTTAGGTTAAAACAGATGTGGCGTAAAACACCGTTACTACAATCCAAAAATACTAGTTTATGGATTCAATTAAAATAAAAATTAATAAATCACATATGCTATGCAAAAACATTTCCTATGGGAGTCACCTACTATAACAATAGTGTCATAGTCTATGCTTCCTTTATTTTTACCGAAAACATCTATACAATAATAAATGTCGTAACCTACGTTTTCGATACTTGATACACTCTAGGTTTTTATATTTAAAATCTTTGTTTACCTACAAAGAAACTAGCGAGCTATACGCGCTCTACAATTCTTTAAAAAGAATTTCACTTTTAACAAAATTTACATCATATAAAAATCAATTTAAATTTCATACCACTTATTTATTTTTAAAACCCAATATTTACTTCCTCAAATATATAAAGAATTATATTTTTCAACTGTTCAATTCCAAAAGTTTCATTTTATTGGGCTAGACATAAAGTGGATTTTCTTCTTACTAAAACCTCTTACTCCTTCCAAAATAAAAACACTCTTCCTACTATACGGAACTCAGTCGGGGATTTTCTATTTCTGTAAAGGACTGCCTCGTTAGGCCTACAATATAGATATTCTACTTGGTTTGTCCCTTTTCTTAACGTAGCTATGGCCCCACACAGCCACCCCTCAACTAATCGAAAGACCTCTAAAGTGCTAAATGGTTGTGCCCTACTGCAAACAATCTAAACATCCAATTGGTTGCGCCCCTCATCCAATGTCTCGATAGTGAAAGAATCATTGGACTGTAGGTTTAACTTTAGTCTTTCCCGAATTTGCTTCTTGGTTTTGATGCCGGCCCGGTATCCGCATGCGACTATCCTTTTGGGTACTGCCCACTAAAACTTACTTGCAAGTACTGGGACATATGAATATCCTACTCCAAACATCAACCCCTTTTGACTGCCTAAAATGGTCCTGCCATGCCAAGGCAGTCAAGGCATACTCTTTTGATGGAACACCTACAGACCTGCCTCCGGAGGACTGCTTCGCTATGCCTACCATAGAGGGTCGTCCTAGCGTACCCTCACATCCAGTTGAAGTCTTTTACTTCCTTCTAGCCCAAAATAACTAAGTTGGACGTGCTTATTCTGTGCTGAAATCTATGATGAACTGCTTCGTTAGGCTCTTCATCCTTTGGGCCGCTCCAAACGCATCTTACTCTTTTATTAGACCCTAAGTCTAATCTTTTATTTTGCGTTTAGTTTAATTTTCTTATTTTGTTGGCTACTTATTTACCCTAACTAGCATAATCTTGTCCCAGCCTCACCTTACTATTGTGAGTCCATCAGTTCCTGACAGAAAGGGAATGCTGTTGGTATGGGCCACTTCTATTATCTTGCTTACTAACTTAATCCAAGATCTAAGTTTATTAAAATAAGCCTCTTTTGTTATTTCTGCTTCATTTACTTATTAACTTAATTTAAGTCTTAAAATAATCTTTTTCTGTTCTTTCTACTTAATTATAACCTATGTTAAAATTTTATATGCAATTGTCACTACTGTATTCTTTTATAATCTATATATTATAAATATAATTACAAGCGTCTCTTTTCTATTCTAGTCTGTCTTCTTTATTATGATATTGAATTCTCTTTAATTCTCTTATATTATATGACAACCTTGACTTGGGACTACGTCCAACTGTCACAAATTTACTTATCATAATAACTACTTTACTTTTATTCTATTATCTGCACAGTAAATACAGATCTAGTTACATTTATGTCTATAGCTTCTATTCTTTTCTAATAATTAACTTGATTCCTTTCTTAATTCCTTTAATTCTTCACTTCATTTTATTATATTCTAGGAAGTAGTTCTATTCTATTTGTACAAAAAGTTGTGCTAAAAATCCATTTCCATATTTTAATACTAAATAATGCTATAAACAATAATTTGTAACTGCAAGATATTTCTTTTATTGTTTCTTTACTTATTGGATAGTGCAAAATACATGATTTTCTCTATTTTACACTAATTCATTTTTTCTTTCTTTCTATTCTTGCAATTACGTTTATCGTTCTCTTTTAAATATTAAACTATAGAAATGTATTCTCTTTTCTAAACCAACCAATTAATCTATCACTTACTTCCAAATCAAGTTATTAGGTTTTCCCTTTTTATTTATTTTTCCCCATTTTAGCATAATTTACTGCAAATTTCTATTTTCTCTTTTTATTTCAGCTTTTCTTATTTTACATCTAATTTCTATAAATCTACTATTCTTCTATTTTAGTCCGTATTTGTGAATTCTTCTCTTTAACTAATTTATTTGCGTAAAATGGAATAAAAAGAAGCTAACATTTACAGGCTAAATTTCAACTTTAAAATAGATGTAAATAACTGTAAATTTCTTACTTTCAGGCTTATGCCTTTCTCTAACTGTCAAGCCTAATATTAATTAAATATAAGCTCTCTTATACAATTTATAGTCTCAGCATAACTAATTAACAAAATTAATTACTGAAATAAATAATGAATAAAATTATTTAACGGGAATCTAACGATAATATATCATAAACGTAAAAGATATATAATTAAATCCACTCGCCTGTCGTCCTTAGCTTTAAATCTATATCTTCTAAAATTACTATGCCGTTCTACAATTTCTCTACTTTAATTTGTTGCAATTTCTCTATTTTGTTCACGTATATTTTATTTGGATTCATTTGGTGAAGATTTGTGAGAAATAGGAGAAACGAATGAAGAAAGAAACCATTGTTTACTATAAGAGAGGGATGAAGAAAGTGACGGCCGATGGAACGAATTACATTATGTTCTCCCTTATATAGATGCAGCCTGCCAATTATCTAATTAATCATCTTCTTAATTGATCCTTCAATTAATTGTTATGTTCAGCAATATACTGCCTATATGTACACATTCAAATCTAGGTCAACTATTATTTCATTTCCTTGTTAATTCCAATTAACTTTCATTAGTTCTCTAATTTAATGCTCTTTATAACGCACGTCTATTTTGGATTTTAAATATGCCTTATTTGTTTTATTAAATGTTATTTATAAACGTTAACTTTTAAACGTTATAAATTATAAACGTTTAACCTTTTTTACGTTGCTTGTTTATTCTAATTAACCACCATCAATTACTTGATTAATTTCCAAATATAAAACTTTTCTATTTTGAATTTCACATGTGACCAATTAATGTAAATTAATTTCCTCCAATAGCTGATTTGATTACATTGCCTACTAATGTTAATTAATTGTCATTAATTACTGATATCAATTAATGTCCTTTATGATGGCAATGTTAATTAATTACTTTATGACACGCGTCTATTTTAAAATTCAAATGCACGTTATTTCCAAAATTTCATGCGCACATATATTTATTTATAACAAATATATTTACGTACATTTACATGTATAATTATTTCTCGATACAAAACTTCGAACGTCAATAACTTTTTCATACGAACTCCGTTCGAGACATGTTATATATGTAAATTGATCATAAAATCGCCACGAACACAATGGAATAAGTTTCAAGGCCAAATTCTGACAATTCCAAAAATGCTTATTTTCACTGTTCATAATTATTTGATTATTTAATTATATAAAAATAAGGGATGTTACACATTCCCTATTTGTTATATGGTTTTTCACATCTGAACCTATTTCACCTTTCATTATTTTTTTATTTTCATTTTCATGGTTAAAATTCTCAACCAAACATTAGTTTGTAACTTCTAACCAGCTATTTTTGTCTAGTCATAATAAATTTGACCATTAGTTTAATTTCTATTTCTGAAATTTTGTACCTTATATAAACCTTTATTTGTTATAAGCTTTCATATCTTTATACTAGTAATTTCACAAGCTTATCACCATCATGTCTTCACAAGAAACTTCAGAATATTCCTCCATAGACTATTCTTCTCCAAGTTCTGGCTCTATTAATATACTCACTCTTACTCCAATTTACGAACCTATTCCAATAGTCCCTCCTGGTTATCATACTAGGTATATGCCTAAATCGAAGCGAGTACGTTGGAATCTTAGTTTTGGTTCTCCATCTATTGCTAAACAAATTGATGATATACACCATTATCAAAGGGAATCATTGAGCATATAGAGAGAGATGTTCTATGAATAGAAGAATCATGGTAGGAGACTTAGTCTACTCGAAAAGTTTGCACTAAAATTTTGTGGTTCCCCTCCATCAAACAATATGTGCATAATCCATCTCTCCAACGGCCTCCTTATTCTCTGAATTCATGGGATCGCTCTACTATTCAACCGGCACGAGAAATTACCAAAATCGAACCGGAGGAATGTGCAACTCCTAACTCTTCTGGATCCTCCAAATAATTGTTTCTATTGTTTTTGTTTCTACTATATTTTTTTTAATACCGTTGTATATTTTTCCTTGCTTAATAAAATTCAAGTCTGCTTTGTCAACAAATTTGGTCGACTGAATAACCCCCGCCAGTCGATTGAATACTGTTTTTAAACATAAATTTTTCCCTACATTTAATCAACTGACTAAAGAATTTAGTCGACCGAATTTCCCAAAAATGCACTAATTATTCTCGGGAATGATTCAGTCAACTGAACCATAAATTCAGTTGACTGAACCTGCTATCCATCATTTTTTAATTGATCTCCAGTCTCATTCAGTCGACTAAAGTTGAATATCCAGTCGACTGAATCTGGAAACCGGGTATTTTACTGCAAATGGATATTTCGGTTCTGATATAAACATCTTAAAATCAAACAACTTTTCATTATCTTCAACACCTATTCACTTTCTATAACTCTCCTTCTCCAAACCCTAACCCAAAATGCCTCCAAAAAGAGCAAGACCCTCCTCCTCTACTGAACCCTTTGAATCTCAAATTAGAGGATGGCTTCACAATGAAAAGGCATCACAAAGATTCGACAGGATGAAAAATTCAAGAATATTTGAAGGCTCCTTAGTCAAATATCTCGATTTTGCCTCGTATGCAATCCAAGACCTTGCTAGAAGAAATGGTTTGGAAATATTTGCTTGATTTCAATGCCAACAGCTTGAAGATAAATCATCTCCTTATCAAGCTCTTTTATGCGAACCTCAACTTGGATCACCACAATATTCAAAACCTCAACGATTGTGTATGGACTCTCGTATGCGGAGTAAAGATTTTGTTACCTCTTGCTCGACTAGGAAGGATTCTCTAATGCCCTTTCGAAGGAGAATAATTAAGCGACATTGAAGTAAACATGGATACCCAAGATGGAACTTTCCATCTCTTTCTCTCCAATGACTTAACGTAACTCAATGCAATAGAGCTTCGACCCAAGGCTAGAATCATGCATCGAGCTCTTACTCACACCATCAATCCCCAAACCGGTAGCTACGAAAAGGTTTATAGACACGATTTTCAATCACTATATGCTATTTGGGGACAACGTTCCATAAATTGGGCTAAGGTAATTCTCGATGAATTTCTAACTTTTAACCAAGGCCGTATGAAAATCATACGCTATGGTGCTTATATCATGAGAATAATTCGTCATTTTGAGATTAATCTCCCTGATTCGGACTATTCCATAGTTCGTTCCATAAACACCAAAACTTTAAGCCTTATGGGACTTCTAAAGCAATACTAAAGTCATACTATTATAACTTTCGAACATTGGCTAGAAAACCAAGTAGTCGGTCAACCCCAACCTTCTTCTAGACAACAAGCTCAACTGTCCAAAGCCACACCTTCTTCTCAACCACAACCTCCTCGAGAATTCCATGAAATTGAAGAGATTAGACCGAAAGCTCAACCACGAGAAGCTTTAACAATTGTCTCTAGAAATCAAAAGCTCTTAGATAGGCGACTATCTCGTGTCGAGACAACCATTACCCGTGTTGAGAAAACCGTCACTAAAGTAAACTCAAAGCTAAATCATATTAAGGTGTTCTTGAGTAATATTTGGGAAGTACTATCTTGTGGACAATCCTCCTCCACGTCCGTCCATGTGCCTACGGCTCTAGGGAAGCGTCCACAACCACACTTCACTTGGTCAACTTCCACAGAAGGACAAGAAGGAGAAGAAGAGTGAGAAGAGTGGATGGTCAAGGAGGTGACTCTAGTGGGAATGATGAACAAAGCGAAGGAGATGATGAAGAGGGAGAGGAAAGCTCCAATGATGATGGAAATGGTGATGAGTAAGTAGCTTACTTAGTTTTTTTTTCAATATTTTGGAAAAATGGTTTGCTTTAATTTTGAAACAATGGTGTCATTTCACTTTATTGTTATTTTATTTTATAATTACTTTTCGCACTAGTTAATAAGTTTAGTATATATTCCATATTACACGATCCCATAACATAGTCACTTTCGCTCTGTTCACTTTGCAAATCACTTAACTAGTGACCACAACCCCATTATTTTTAGTTTTGCTACTAAGGGGAAACTCAATAAGAACAAACCTTTTAGACATAACAATTCATGGCTTTATAGATCGGGTTATACATAGTTGATTAAAATTGAATGGAATAATGCGTGCCTTAGGAATCCGTTATTCGGCTGATAACTAAACTAAAAAGAATAAAAGAACATGTCCTAAAAATGGAACAAGGAAAATCGATCATCAAAGAGTCATATTGATGCATTGAGAATTGAAATCGATGGGCATACACAACTTATCAACAATCCAACTAAAGAGAAAAAAATTGTGAAATATAGACGAAAAGTGGACCAAATTTTAAATCTCATACATAATCAAGCAATTGGGAATATGCAAAGGTAAAGAAAATTGAAGTGGCTAACACAGGGGGATAGAGCAACTCATTTTTTCTATTTGAATATTTATCGGCCTAGGTCAAGCCGAACTCGTAAAGTGATGCAAGACTCATAAGAAAATTAGATTAACATAAATGAAAAATTAAATAAGGAAGCCATTCACTTTTTCTCTAATTTGTTTAGTTCAAGTTTTATAAATGTTAATTTCTCTCATGTTATATACAAAAAAACTTCTTATAGAAAATGATTGAGAGGAATTGGACAAGCCTTTTGAATTGGAAGAAGTCAAAATAATGGTCTTCCAAATAGATGATAATAGGTCTCCTGGTCCAGATGGTTTCAGCTCAAAATTTTATAAAATGCACTGGGAACTAATCAAATAAGATATTTCAACAATTTTAGGAATACAACATTATGGTATGATTATAAAAGAAATAAATTATATCTATATTTGCTTAATCCTGATAAAGTGGACCTACGGACTTTATTAGATTATAAACAATCTCTTTATGTAATGTTCTTTACAAAAAATATACTCTGGAAATATCTAGAAGAACCAAGGGGATTATATGGTACATTTATCTGAGGCAATGTTATATTGTACGTATAAACTCATTTCGCTCTTTGAGGGCAATGATAAGAAAATTCGTCCACTTAAACGGTTGGAAGGTGATCTCCGATCTTATGTATAGTCTGTTTATTTCCCACAAAACCGAGGTTGAGATTACCAGGAAGTTGATCGATTGGTTTTAGAGCACCCAGTAAAGGGGGAGTGTACTTATATGAGATTAAATAAAACTGTAACCACTCCAAAACCATGTACGTGTTCTATGCTTTGGAAGAGGTTCGTGATTGCTACGTAATTGGTTCGTGATGCTGGAATCTATGTGGAGATTCGAGATCTGTTTGAAATGCTTGAACATATGTAGATGTTCGTAATATATTCAGGATGTGGAGATCCATGTGTGATTCCAAGACTTGTTGAGATATGGGATTCCATGTATGATTCCATGTAACATCCCCTACTTTGAGGCCCGAAGCTAAGCGCTACAGATGCTGCAGTCATCTATAGTATTTACTACCGGTGATAAAATACGGTAATATTAATGGTATCCATAATATCATAAGCACACGAATTCAAAATAAAATCACATATTTCAAAAAAATAACTTTTTTGATTACATTTCAAATCAATATTTCATATTCAGTGGCACAATCCCAAAGCGATTCCTCGGTTTTGATAAAATATAATTATTACAAATTACGCAAAGAGCAACATATGAAGATGCCCCTTGGATAATTAGAGTACTAGTTAGACATATCAGTCATAAATACATCACATTGGAAATGATACTAAATAACTCCTATATAGCTAACTTTGTCTCCTGCACGTCTTTGGATGCTTATTCGTCCAATCTACTAAACCTGAAAAGTCCTTAACTCTCAATCTATTCAAATCAAATTTTGAGCACCCGAGAGTTTAAGGGGAAAACATAAACTTCGAGTCAGACATAAAGCCTGGTGTGAATAAAACTATTACATCTCGATTTACTAATATTAAGTGAGACCACGCCGCTTAGCGGAATGGGTTTCCCCTCACTAATATCCTTTTAAAAGCATATCTTTTGCAAATTAAAATCTTGCAATCAAACCGATTATAACAATAATAGCAATTACATATATGCATAATAATCAGGAAATCAATGGACTATCTGTCCACGCTATAGCTTTATCTGGCTAACTATTAACCATTGGCTGACTCGGGCCTACCAGATATAATCAAAAATCCTACTTCTATTAGACACAATACTGGGCTGTCTGTCCTTAACTTTCTTCTTCTAGGGTCAACTGAACCTAATGGTTTTGTGGGCTCACCAATAACCTATCTCATGTAACATGTAACATTATTTTAGTCCCATCTGTGACAAAGCCCTACACGCTGAAATTTTGGACTTATATTAGCTATGGGCTATTAGTTAAAGTATATGGCGCGACCCTACACCAGTCCCATCTGGTCTTCTAATATCTGAGTCATAAACTTAGGGTTAACTACCCTATTCATATTTCATTTCCTATCATATACTTAGGGTTAACTACCCTATTCAAATTTCATTTCATTGTAAATGATCTTTGCAAATGATTTACCCCTGAAATCGTATCTTTATAAAACAAGGAAATCATAACTTTGCTTTACTCAAAACACTTATGCCATGATATATGCTTTGCACAAAATAATATGGATGAAATTTAATCAATGGGATTATCTATCCCTTCAAAATAAGTTAAAACCCTTTTAACTTATAAAACTTTAGGCCATGAAGCCGAAGTAAAACCTTTGAAACCCTTGTTTTAAAACATTAAACAATACATTTCGAAATCATTGAAAATAACACTTTCGAAAGCTTTACTTAAAACCTTAGACATCCTCTTTCAACGCCATTTAAACTTATCTTTTGAAAGCATTAGAAACCTTCCTTTCGAAACACTTAAAACATACCTTTCGAAAGCATTAGGGTTCAAGTAGAGTTTGTGGAAACATAGCTTCGAAAGCATTTAAATTTGTTCTTTTCGAAACCATTGAGTTTTACTTATAATATAACCATGGGTCCAAGAGAACAGAGGCCAAAGCATTTCTTTTGAAAGTATTTATCCCGAGTAAAAGATAGAGGATAGTTTCGAACCCACCCTTTCGAAACCATTTCCTCTGAAACCATATAAAAGCGGCTAAACTACTCTTTTGAAAGCATTGAGAAGGCAGCTTTTAAAATTAGAACACGAAAGCACCCCTTTCGAATGCATTGCTTTGAGGCTATAAAAGCGACCTCTAACTCATTCGAAAGGTGTGAATGCGACAGCTAGGTTTCAAATAGGTTTGAAAGCGGCTAACCTTTCCGAAGCTTCTTTTAAAATGAAAGCAAGCAGCAACTCTTTCAAAAGCTCCTTTATAAAAATAATGGCAAGTGGCAACTTATTTGAAAGCTTCTTTCTTTAATCTAATACAAGTTAAAACAACTCCTTCGAAAGCATCTTCTATAAATAGAAGTAAGTAAACACTTCGAAAGCTTATATGAATAACTTCTACCCCTTCGAAAGTCTGGTTTCGACATGGTCCCTTCCGCCTTTCTCCAATACACTACATACCATTTGCTTGATATCATGTGCATTGGTTTCGAATACGTAAGACAGGCCTTCTGGGCATGTTGATGAAAGCAAGTTAAGGAAGTAGTCAAGTTGTAATTCGAAACAAAACTGGTTTATTGCCTTTCAAAGTAATTCCTTTTTACCTAACTTGCCAAATTTGTCAAAATATGATTGGTTGTCGTTTCTTTATCAAAATTCTTTTCTAAAAGGCTGCCAAATTCAAAATTTTCAAATAATTTTTTTTTAACAAATAAGCCCTTCTCCTTGATAAAACATATAAAATATTTAAGTCCCTTAACTTAAATAATTTTATAACCATAATAAAATTCTTAGGAAAATTTCCGTAATTCACTTTTGATATGTTTTCTAATATATTTAAATTTTAGACCCAAAAATGTTATATAATTGTTTTAAATAATTTAAACCTAATATTAACTATTTCCTCTCATGGAAAACTCATAATAATTCCACAATAATTTAGGAAATTATGAAACTTGAAACCCACTTTTAAAATAATGTTTTCGACCATATATCAAAAATGCAAATCATTTGGATGTCATTTCATACGTTTTCCATTCTAAACTTATCATAAAACCTATATGAAACAATATAAATCATCAATAAGCATATATATATCAATTTAAACAAACATAACATGACATATTATTTGCAAAATAATTTGGATAAAACCTTGAAACTGAAATCATCATCAAAAGTGAGATGTAAATCGAATTATTCACGTTGGCTTGGTGTTAAGAAGGTTGAGATTTTCCCTTTGATTGATTTACTTAAGCCTTCTACTTGAATCCTAGCTTTCCTTCTTCTTGAATCGTTTTAATAGTGGCCAGCCGAGCTTAATTAAGGTTTTAGTTTTGTTTGTGAATGCTAAAATGAACAAGGGATGAAGAATAGAAGAGCTTAGGGTATAAGAACATAGGTTATTCCTATTTTGCCCTTACCATATTCCTCGCACTTACTTATTTTTATTCTCTTTTGCTTACACATTCATTAAGGCATGGCCCCTTATTAATTATCAAATCTCATTCCCTTAACTCTCTACATTATTTCATTTAATTTATCTAATTAAATGCCCTAAATAATGTTAGTCAAAATTAGGGTCATTACAGACTCCACTCCTTAAAGGATTTCGTCCTTGAAATTACAATAAGGTACTCACAACAATCAAACATAAAGTTAAAATATAGCATGAAATAAGTCAGGATAAGTATCTCTAATCCTGCTCTTAGTCTCTCAAGTACATTCTCTCTTGCCATCACTCCACTGGACTTTTACTAATCTGGTTGTCTTGTTCCTTAGTCCCTTCTCATCTCTCGCGACTATACGAACTGGTTTTCTAACTATAGTCATATTCAGTTACACTACTAGATCATCTAACACAATCAGTGCAATGGTAGTCTCTGGATCTCGAATACAATTCCTTAGATGAGAAATATGAAAAACATTGTGGGCTCCTGCCAAAGTATTCAGTAATTCTACTCTATACGTGAGTTTACCGATCCTTTCTATAATAGGAAATGGTCAAATGAATCATGGTGCCAATGTTACCGATTTCCCAAATTTGATTACACCTTTCATCGGTGACACCTTGATGAAAACATGATCTCCGACTGAGAACTCTAAGTCTTTCCGTCTTTTATCAGCATAACTCTTCCGCCTAAACTAAGCTGCCTTCATCCTAACTTGAATTAACTCAATATTCTCTACAGCTTCTCTAACTAAATCTGGACCAAGAACTAACCTATTCCCGGTCTCTAACCAACAAATGAGAGATTTACATGGTCTTCCATATAAAGCTTCAAATGCTGCCATCCCTATACTAGTCTGATAATGGTTCTTATACGAAAACTCGACTAAGTGTAAATGGTCTTCCCATGATTCCCTCGAAATCTAGTATAGAAGCTCTTAACAAACCCTCTAAGACTTTTTTAACTCTTTCCGTTTGCCCATCTGTCTGTGGATAGTAAGCAGTGCTTATCCTGAGCTTGGTACCTAAAGTCTCCTGTAGAGTCTTCCAGAACTCGCTAGTAAATATGGAATCTCTATCACTTAGTATACTACTAGGAATTCCATGCAGTCTAACTATATTCCTCATGAATAACTTAGCTAAATTGGGTGTTGTCCTGGTTGACCTAATGGGTATAAAGTGTGCACTCTTTGTCATTCTATCCACTATAACCCATATACTCTCATTTCCTAGATTCGACCTTGGCAACTCGTCTACAAAATCCATTGAGATAGAATCCCATTTCTAGACTGGAACATCCAAAGGTTGAAGTAACCCACTCGGTTTATGATGTTCAGCTTTTACCTGTTGACAGTTCAAACACTGTCTCACCCATAAGCCTACATCTCTCTTCATAGCTTCCCAGAAGAAACTCCTTTTCATATCCTGATACATCTTAGTTCCTCCCGAATGAATAGTCAACTTCGAATGATGGCATTCTCTAAGAACTTCCTTCCTGATTCCCACATTCGGAACACATAGTCATCCTTTCTTCCTCAACCACCCATTCTGGTCAAGACTGAAATCTTTCAAGTCAACGCTCCCCATTCCATTCCTTAACTTTCAGATCCATTCAGTTAATGATGGATCCTCCCTTTGTTTAGAAGCAATCCTTTCGATCATCACCGGTTGAACTTCTAAACATGAAAACATAAAAGTTTCTTGACTAGAACTACTTTTAGATCTCTATTGTATTCCGCATGTAGCCAATACTTCTAAATCTTTCTACCCAGCTATCATTGCGAATATTTCATTCTGATGTTTCTTGCTAAGTGCATCAACAACCTTATTGCCTTTTCCCGATGTGTACTCAATGCCAAAATCATAAGCGGCTAAAAACTCCAGCCACCTCTGTTGTCTTATATCCAACTCCTTTTGAGATAATAAATAACTTAGTGACTTTGGTCTGTGTATAACTCGAACCTTTCTCCCAATATGTAATGTCTCCACACCTTCAATATGAAAATTACTGCAGCTAATTCCAAATCATGAGTTGGATATCTAACCTCATGTGGTTTGAGTTGTTGAGAAGCATAGGCAATCACTTTACCTCTTTGCATCAACACAGCTCCTAACCCTGTTCCACATGCATCCATGTATACCACTAAGTTATGATTCCCCTCTGGAACAACTAACACAGGTGCATTAGTCAATAAGTGTTTTGGTTTCTAGAATGCCTCCTCACACTTATCAGTCCAGACAAACTTCACATCTTTCCGAGTTAGCTTAGTCATCGGTGCTGCTACCCACGAAAAATCCTTAATGAATCTTCGATTATAACCAGCTAATCCAAGAAAACTCTTTATCTCAGTCATTGTTTTGGGTCTCTTCCAACTATTCACGGCCTCGATCTTAGTCGAATCTACTGACAACCCTTTCTCTGAGACTATGTGACCAAGAAACTTCATTTCCTTCTTCCAGAAATGACACTTCAAAATTTTCGCTTTCTGTTGATGCTACCTCAAAGTCTCAAGCACCACTCAAAGATGAACTTCATGCACTTTCTCATCCTTAGAGTATATCAAAATGTCGTCTATGAATACTAACATGAATCTGTCCAGATGTTCTCGGAAGATCCTGTTCATCAAGTCCATGAAGAATGTTGGCGCATTAGTTAGTCTGAATGGCATCAAACCATTCGTACGATCTATATCTGGTCCTAAACGTCGTAAAAGGAATACTATCTTCTGCTCTAAGCTGATGGAATCCTGTTGCCAAATCCAACTGGAAAAATACTTTGGCTCTACTTAACTGGTCGAACAAATCGTCAATTGTAGGTAACGGAAATCGATTATTTATCATCCTCTCATTCAACTTACGATAATCGATACACAGCCTAAACGATCCATCCAGTTTTCTCATAAACACCACAGCTGCTCCCCAAGGCGAACTACTTGGTCTGATGAAATTCTTACCTTCTAAATTCACCTACTACATCTTTAGCTCCTTCATCTCGGTAGGTGTCATTCTATTTGGCGGTCTACTCACCGGTTTAGCTCCTGGTACCAAATCTATTTGAAACTCAACGGCTTATTTCAACGGTAATCCTATCACGGGCTCAAAGACATCTGCAAATTCTCTAACAATGAAAACTCGATTTAACTCGTCTTCTGCCTCCATAAAACCCAACAAAGCACTAACCTCAAAACTTGGGTTTTCTACAGAGTATATAATCTGATCACTACAACTAGGGTGTCTAAGGGATATTTTCCTATCATGGAAAAATATTCTAGCATCATACTTACTTGTCCAATCCATACCAAAAATAATTCCGAAGCCTACAAAATCAAACGCGTGCAAAGTGCAAGCAAATATATGACCGAACAATTCAAACTCTAACTGGTCACATCTCATCCCAAGAGTCACATTGTTAGTCCTTGAGATGATGGTTTTGATGACAACAACCTTAGAATAGATTATAAAATATAAATACTAACATTACAAGTTTAGATATATATATGTATTTGCAGGATCTAACCATGCAGGTATCAAGAATGAAGACTGTACAATACAGAGATTCAAGATACAGAGATAGAAGACTCATGAGTATCAAGATTATCAAGAGATCAAGGTTAAGTCTGTTTTATTAGGAATATTTGTTAAAACTCATAGAAAAGTACTGGCATCTTAATATCCAATTTATTCGTGGAATGGAATCCACTT
The DNA here is from genome assembly GCA_030737815.1 of Allium fistulosum. NCBI lineage: Eukaryota > Viridiplantae > Streptophyta > Magnoliopsida > Asparagales > Amaryllidaceae > Allium > Allium fistulosum. The sequence goes on from CM060907.1 coordinate 212,215,808, forward strand.
CGAGCCCGTTAAAGGGATGGAACCCTAAGTAGGATGGAACCTACGAAAATCTAGTGGGACATTGTTTTGTATCCACTAGTTTTAATTCAAATGATTTTACAAAATTATCTTTTTTTCAAAATGATTTCAAAACTTTCTTTTTAAAAGATTCAAAACTCTCTATCCTGATTTTAAATAATTTTAGCCTCAAAACATCTTTAATTTCAAAGTCAAAATATTCTTGTTTTTAAATGCCTTTTCAAATAATATATTTAACTTTTAATATTTATACTTAGATTTAAATATAAAATTATATTTAAATTATGTATTTATTGTTCTTTATATTTACTTATGAATTTCAACTATATTCAAGTATATTTATAAAGTTTTAAATAGTTTTTTTATATAAGATAAATATTGTTTTTATAGAAATTCAAATTATCATTTTTGGCTGAGGGATGTCGACATGCCCCTAGGTAGTATGTCGACATAGTGACAGTTGAAGTTCAAATTCAAATTTCAAAAGAAGTGTCTATTCGCCATAACTCTTCATGAATGGTCATAGCTGTTGGTTTTCTATAAATATGGGTCAGTTTCAACGAATTTTCAATCATATTTTTCTGATTTTCACTCCTCTTCATCTTCCACATTTCTTATTACAAAATCATACCATTACTCTGTTGAAATCAACATCGAATCATACTCGATTACTTCTAGTTTGATTCTACATCACTATCTCTACAAGGTTCTCAGTGCTATTCAGAGTTATAGACTTCTTTGTAATATATTAGCGAGAAAAGGTGTGATTGTAGACTTTGAAATCAATCAAGCGAGAAAAGGTGTGATTGTAGCCTTGGAAATCAATTGGGTGAACTTGTTGCCCCGGAAATCAAGTATCTCTACCCAGAGGATGGGTATTCTGGAGAGTGTACCTCATAGCCTTGAAATCGAGGGTTGTAATTGTTGAATTGCTTTTGAAAGGAAATCTGTACTTAGTTGTACGGGTCTGGATGTTGGGTAACTTCGAACCAGTATAAAATCCGGTGTGTTCTTTCCTTTACTGCTTTTACTTTATATTTGCATCTGTGTTTGATTCTGTGTTCATATCTGTGTCTAATTAGTGTATACATTGTTAATAAAGTTAGATAAACTCAAAAAGATTAACAAATTTCTTAAAACACTATTCACCCTCCCCCCTCTAGTGTTAATTCTAGCCTTAAGATCCTTAATCCGCATTTCTCACATTTGGTATCAGAGCTAGGTTTTCAAAAGTTTCATAATCTGAATTTTGAAAAGGTTTTTTTTTAAATGGCTATTTTTGAAAAATCTGTTAAAACTAGTTTAGAATTGTTTAAATCATCATTGTTCCATGAGTCTGCATATGAATGTTATTCAAATTCTAGTTGTCTACTCAAATTTTATAATGTGCAGGAAAGATGCTTTATGGGTATTGAGGAATCAATCCACAATGGACAATCTGTGCAGATAAGTGGATACTTGATAGTGGTTGCTCTAGACACATGACTGGTAATCCAGATATGCTAAATAATGTTATATACAAAGACGGAGGACTGGTTAACTTTGGAGACAACTCGAAAGGATACGTGATTGGCATCGGCAATGTCAGTAACTCTGAAACTCCTATTATTACTAATGTTTTGCTAGTTGAGAATCTGAAACACAATCTGCTAAGTATAAGTCAACTATGTGATAAAGGATATAAAATTAAATTTGAAAAAGATAAATGTCATATTGAAGATAATAACTCAACCATAATATTTGAGGAAACTAGGAAAAAGAATATTTATATTCTTAGTATGAAAGTTTCAAATGATAACCTATGTCTTTTGGCAAATACAAGTGACCCTTGGATTTGGCATAAGAGTTTTGGACATTTGAATTTCAAACTCTTATCTAGACTGTCAAAACATGATCTAGTAAGAGGTCTCCCTAAAATGAATTTTAAAGTAGATAGTTTATGTGATGCATGTCAATTAGGAAAGCTTAGAAAAAGTTCCTTTAAATTAAAAGATATGATTTCAACTTCAAAACCCCTTGAGTTACTTCATCTTGATTTATTTGGTCCATCTCAAATTTTGTCAATAAATCATAGTAATATGTTTTTGTAATTGTAGATGATTATTCTAGATTTACATGGACAATATTTTTGAAACATAAAAGTGATACTTTTGAATGTTTTAAAAACTTTACAAAAAGGATTCAAAATCAATTATCTTTAAAAATTATAACTATTCGTAGTGATCGCGGTGGTGAATTTGAAAATGAAAAGTATGAGGAATTCTGCAATAAGAAGGGAATAACTCACAATTTCTCATTTCCAAGAACTCCACAACAAAACGGAGTAGTTGAACGTAAAAATAAAATGATACAAGAGTGTGCGAGAACTATGCTTTCAAATAGTAATTTACCAAAACACTTTTGGGCAGAAGCTGTTACTACCGCCTGTTATATTTTGAATAGAATTTTAATTAGAGCTTTAACTGATAAGACACCTTATGAACTTCTTCATGGAAAGAAACCTAAGGTATCATACTTCAGAATTTTTGGAAGTAAATGTTTTATTTTAAATACAAAAGATAATTTGGATAAATTTGATCCTAAATCCGACAAAGGGATCTTTATCTAATAGAAGTAAAGCTTATAGAGTTTTTAATTTGAGATCTAACACCATCGAAGAAACAATGCATGTTTCGTTTGATGAAAAATTAAAAGATTTTGAGATTACAAATGATGAAGAGGATTTAATTACTCAAAACCAAGAGTCAACTGAAACTAATAATGAATTAAATCATCCTAATAAAAGGATTAGACTTTTAAAAGATCACCCTATAGAAAATATACTTTGAGATATGCAATTTGTTGTTAAAACTAGAAATCAACTAAGTCAAATGAGTAATGTAGCTTTTATATCATCTATTGAACCCAAAAATCCTAAAGAAGCATCAACTGATGATTCATGGATTTTGGCTATGCAAGAAGAATTAAATCAATTCACTAGAAATGAAGTTTGGGAACTCGTTCCTAGACCTGAAGATAAAACTATAATTGGAACTAAATGGGTCTATAAAAATAAAATGAATGAACAAGGTGAGGTCGTTAGAAATAAAGCACGATTAGTCGCCCAAGGTTATTGTCAAGAAGAAGGTATAGATTGTGACGAAATCTTTGCTCCTGTAGCAAGATTAGAAGCCATTAGAATTCTACTTGCTTTTGCAAATCATAATAATTTCAAATTATTTCAAATGGATGTTAAAAGTGCATTTTTAAATGGATTTGTAAAAGAAGAAGTATATGTTGAACAACCACCACTTTTTGAAGATGAAAATTTACCAAACCATATGTACAAACTTAAGAAAGCTTTATATGGTCTAAAACAAGCTCCTAGAGCCTGGTATGATAGACTAAGATCTTATTTATTACAAACAAATTTTGAAATTAATAGATAATACTCTTTTTATTAAAAGAAATAAAAATGATATTCAACTAGTTCAAGTATACGTAGATGATATCATTTTTGGTTCAACTAACTTCGAAATGAATAAAGAATTTTCTGAAATAATGACAAAAGAGTTTGAGATGAGTCATATGGGTGAATTAAACTTCTTTCTAGGATTGCAAATAAAACAGTTAGATAATGGTATTTTTTATTAGTCAGGAAAAATATGCTAAAGACCTAGTTAGTAAATTTGGTTTGACTACTGCGAGTGGAAAACCCACTTCCATGGCAACCAATGAGTACCTTAGTAAAGAAGATCTCTCGAAAGATGTAGATCAAAAGTTGTATAGAGGAATGATTGGATCACTACTCTATATCACTGCTAGTAGACCTGATATCATGCATAGTGTATGTCTCTGTGCAAGATATCAATCTCATCCTAAAGAAACTCACTTAAAAGCTGTAAAATGTATCATAAGATATATTAAACACACCTCTGATTATGGCTTATTTTATCCTAAAAATGATTCATTTGATTTAATATCTTACTGTGATGCTGATTACGCTGGTTGTAAATCAGACCGAAAAAGTACAAGTGGAACTTGTCACTTTTTGGGACATTCTCTGGTTTCCTGGTTTAGTAAAAAGCAAAATACAGTTTCTTTATCAACAACTGAAGCAGAGTATATTTCTGCTGCTTTGGCTTGTTCTCAAGTAATATATATGCAACAAACCTTAAGAGATTTTGGATTAAATATCTCAAAATCACCAATTTATTGTGAAAATACTAGTGCAATAAATTTATCTAAAAATCCTACTCATCATGCTCGAACTAAACATATTGATATCAGATACCATTTTCTCAGAGATAATATAAGTAGAGATGTAATTACTCTCGACTATATCAATTCTGAAAATCAAATTGCTGATATTCTAACAAAACCCTTAAATGAATCTACATTTACTAAATTAAGAAGAGAATTAGGTATTTTCTCTTTAACTGAAATATAAAATATAAATAACGAGTATAATTAAAATTAATTCAAAAAAATTAAAAAGGCAAAAATACAAGGACCATGTCGACATCCTCACTAGACCCATGTCGACATATAACGATTTTATTTTTAAAATATTTTCCCACCAAAATTCAAAAATTTAGTTATATATTCTTCTCTATTTCGAATTCTTATTCATTCTCTCTAGTTTCTCTTCATTTTCTATTCTGAAATATATATAATAATGGCATCTTCCTCTAAATCAAACATAAAACCAACTTTCTTATTCCCCTCTCCTACTTCTAGTCCATTCCAATGCTCTACTCTTGCACATGTTACTAAATTGGAGGAGTCTATGAAGGATACTCTTCAGATGTTGACTGAAATTCAAGTGACTCAACTTCGTATGGCAAAAGAGCAAGAAAAGCAAGGCAAGATTCTTAGGAATTTACAAAAATTCCTAATGGATAACCAGGCCAACCCTATCTTGATCGATGAAGACTCTTCACTCAATCAAGAACATGAGGTCAGCGACGAAGAAGAAGAAGAAGAAGAAGAAGAACCAATGGAAGAAGCACACGACGAGGATAATGACCAAGTGGTATACGTTGGAGAAGTGTGTTTTGATAATAATGGGAATCTTGTCGAACAACGTAGAAATTTCTGTTTCCACTATCCAAACTGTTCGATTCATAAATCCCCTATGATCAGAAACACACATTAGTTTCTTCTCTTTCTTTCTGTTATTTATGTTTTTATGTTTTTAAACGCAAATGTAAATAAAACCATACTCGTAATAAATAAACTCGTGTTCTTATATGTGTTAGTATTATTGTGAATTCTTTGTTAGGATAGTTAATAGTTTAGGATTATATTTCTGTGTTAATTATTTATGATAACACTATCATTATAATAACACGTCATAGAGTGATAAGTTTTAGGGGGAGTTATATAGTTTGGAGTTATATAGTTTAGAGTAAGTTTTTGTTGATGACAAAGGGGGAGAAGTATAAAATAGGGTAGTTAGGCATAGATTAAGGGGGGTTGTTAGTTTTAGGGGGAGTTATTAGGATAGAAGGAATATTTTATAAACAAAGGTTGTCATCATCAAAAAGGGGGAGATTGTTAGTCCTTGAGATGATGGTTTTGATGACAACAACCTTAGAATAGTATAAAATATAAATACTAACATTACAAGTTTAGATATATATGTATTTGCAGGATCTAACCATGCAGGTATCAAGAATGAAGACTGTACAGTATAGAGATTCAAGATACAGAGATAGAAGACTCATGAGTATCAAGATTATCAAGAGATCAAGGTTAAGTCTGTTTTATTAGGAATATTTGTTAAAACTCGTAGAAAAGCACTGGCATCTTAATATCCAATTTATTCGTGGAATGAATCCACTTCGAGCCCGTTAAAGGGATGGAACCCTAAGTAGGATGGAACCTACGAAATTCTAGTGGGACATTGTTTTGTATCCACTAATTTTAATTCAAATGATTTTACAAAATTATCTTGTTTTCAAAATGATTTCAAAACTTTCTTTTTAAAAGATTCAAAACTCTCTATCCTGATTTTAAATAATTTTAGCCTCAAAACATCTTTAATTTCAAAGTCAAAATACTCCTGTTTTTGAATGTCTTTTCAAATAATATATTTAACTTTTAATATTTATACTTAGATTTAAATATAAAATTATAGTTAAATTATGTATTTATTGTTCTTTATATTTACTTATGAATTTCAACTATATTCAAGTATATTTATAAAGTTTTAAATAGTTTTTTATATAAGATAAATATTGTTTTTATAGAAATTCAAATTATCATTTTTGCCCGAGGGATGTCAACATGCCCCTAGGTAGTATGTCGACATAGTGACAGATGAAGTTCAAATTCAAATTTCAAAAGAAGTGTCTATTCGCCATAACTCTTCATGAATGGTCATGGCTGTTGGTTTTCTATAAATAGGGGTCAGTTTCAATGAATTTTCAATCATATTTTTCTGATTTTCACTCCTCTTCATCTTCCACATTTCTTATTACAAAATCATACCATTACTCTTCCGAAATTAACATTGAATCATACTCGATTACTTCTAGTTTGATTCTACATCACTATCTCTACAAGGTTCTCAGCGCTATTCAGAGTTATAGACTTCTTTGTAATATATTAGCGAGAAAAGGTGTGATTGTAGCCTTTGAAATCAATCGAGCGAGAAAAGGTGTGATTGTAGCCTTGGAAATCAATTGGGTGAACTTGTTGCCCCGGAAATCAAGTATCTCTACCCAGAGGATTGGTATTCTGGAGGGTGTACCTCGTAGCCTTGAAATCGAGGGTTGTAATTGTTGAATTGCTTTTGAAAGGAAATCTGTACTTAGTTGTACGGGACTGGATGTAGGGTAACTCCAAACCAGTATAAAATCCGGTGTGTTCTTTCCTTTACTGCTTTTACTTTATATTTGCATATGTGTTTGATTCTGTGTTCATATTTGTGTCTAATTAGTGTATACATTGTTAATAAAGTTAGATAAACTCAAAAAGATTAACAAATTTCTTAAAACACTATTCACCCTCCCTCTAGTGTTAATTCTAGCCTTAAGATCCTTAATCCGCATTTCTCACACACATACCCTTCTATCAGATTCGCAACCCTTAAAGAAGTTACTAGGTAAGAGGGTTCTAGGTTAAGATTATCTATAAACTATGAGATATAAAAGAATGTAATGCACTAGTATCAAATAGAACTCTAACTGATACACCATGAATCAGAAGTGCACCTCCCAACATAGCTTTTCCTTTCTCCTCGACTATTGGTCTTGAGGTAGCTGGTACCAATGCAAAATCTTGCCTTTTCCATCCTTGGCTGGTTCCTTGATCTAGTTCTTATAATGTCCAATCTAATCACAGTTGAAGCATTTTACTCCTTGTCGGCAGCTTTCTTCCCTTTGCCTGTCCGACACTCATAGGCATAGTGTCCCTTCTTGTCGCACTTATAGCAAACTACATCGGCTTTCCTTTTCTTGGCTGCCCCACCTTTCTAAGCGCCTTTCTTATGAAAAAACTTTCCCTTCTGGTTCTGCCTTGTTTGTTACCATCAAGAAAGCAAGCATCTCCTCCTGCCTCAAGGCAATCTTAACCACTACATCGCACAAATCCCTAGTATGTGGCAAGGTTGCTTTAGCAAGCTTGGGTTTCAATCCGCGGATGAACTTCACATTTCTTTTGATAACCATATCAATCGTAGCATATCCATATGTCGATAGCTCCTCAAATCTGGTAGCATACTCAAGCACTATCATGTCTCCCTACTCCAACTCCGTAAACTTCATGAGCGGAGTTGACTTAGAAATCTCTGACATGAATCTTTCCTCAAACCTCCTTCCAAATTCCGCCCAAGTCATGGTATCTTCATTAACTCCCATGGTAACAATGTTCCACCAGTACAGTGCTGCTCCTTGTAACTCCCTAGAAATAAGCCTCCTCTTCTGCTCATTATTAAGCCCTAAGTAAGCAAAAATCCTTTCGTGATGAAGCAACCAATTCTCCACTTCAATTGCGTCCTCGGTTATTGACCACCAGAGCTTCTTGATTTACTTCTCTTACATTTCCTCGAACCAATCCCGTAGTAGCTCCAGCTTGCATCAAGTTGACGAAGAACTGATACATAGCTCTCATATCAACTTGCAGTGCTCCAGTACCCACATTAGTAGGTGGTGCCCGACCTGGATTCTTCTAGTGTTTGGTCTGGCATTCCCATTAGTGGTGGTGCTTCCTCCACCAAGGTAAACTCTTTCATTCCTAACATCCATATCTTACTTTCTTAAAATCTGCATTCAAGCCTTTGTAAGATACATAAAATAGCCTAAGAAAGATGGGAGAATAGAGATAGAGCGTATACTTATATATAGCAAATACAAGTACGTTACTATAGCATTATCCCATACCCCAATCTTTTCTCTATTTCCTTAGGATTATGTTTTCAAAATCATTTTAAGTTTGAAATTTCTTTTAAGTTTTCATAAACTTATGCTCTGATACCAAGTTGTAATATCCCCAACTTTGAGGCCTGAAGCTAAGCACTACAGATGCTGCAGTCATCTATAGTATTAAATTCCGATGATAAAATACGGTAATGTTAATGGTATCCATAATATCAGAAGCACACGAATATGAAATAAAATCACATATTTAAAAAAAAAATTTCTGATTACATTTCAAATCAATCTTTCGTATTCAGTTACATAATCCGAAAGCGATTCTTAGGTTTTGATCAAATATAATTATTACAAATTACGCCAAGAGCGACATATGAAAATGTCCCTTGGATAATCAGAGTACTAGACAGACATATCAGTCATAAATACATCACAACGGAAATGATACTAAATAACTCCTACATAGCTAGCTTTGCCTCATGCACGTCTTCCGAAGCTTATTCTTCCAACCTACTAAACCTAAAAAGTCCTTAACTCTCAATCTACTCAAATCAATTTTTGACCACCCGAGAGTTTAAGGGGAAACATAAACTTTGAGTCAAACATAAAGTCTGGTGTGAATAAAACTATTACATCTCAATTTACTGATATTAAGTGAGACCACGCCGCTTAGCGGAACGGGTTTCCCCTCACTAATATCCTTTTAAAAGCATATCTTTTGTAAATTAAAATCCTGCAATCAAACTGATTATAACAATAATAGCAATTACATTTATGCATAATAATCAGGAAATCAATGGACTACCTGTCCACACTATAGTTTTATCTGGCTAACTATTAACCATTGGTTGACTCGTGCGTACCAGACATAATCAATAATCTAACTTCTGCTAGACACAATACTGGGCTGTATGCCCTTAACTCTCTTCTTCTAGGGTCAACTGAACCTAATGATCTTGTGGGCTCACCAATAACCTATCTCTACTCTGTATATTCCCTTCTGTGTGTAACATTATTTTAGTCACATCTGTGACAAAGCACTACACACTGGAATTTTGGACTTATATTAGCTAGGGGCAATTAGCTAAAGTATAGTGCGCGACCCTACACCAGTCCCATCTGGTCTTCTAATATCTGAGTCATAAACCTAGGGTTAACTACCCTATTCATATTTCATTTCCTATCATATACTTAGGGTTAACTACCCCATTCAAATTTCATTTCCTTGTAAATGATCTTTGCAAATGATTTACCCCTGAAATCATATCTTTATAAAACAAGGAAATCATATACTTTTCTTTACTCAAAACATTTATGCCATGATATATGCTTTACATAAAACAATGTTGATAAAATTTAATCAAAGGGATTGTGTAACGACCCACTTTTTTGTACAGTTTAAGCTGACAATAAATCACATGTCCAACTTAAATTGCACAAAAAGGCAGATGGCTAGAGAAAAAAGAAAGAAGATAGAAGGTAGAAGAAGCTATACAACACAGAATCTCACAGCGGAATGAATAATATATAATATAAACAGATCTTTACACAAAGAAAAACTGTAATATACATACCTCCAATCAGAGTACACAAATCACTAATCATCAGCCTGGATAGTTAGAACAACCTGTCCTCACAAATGCTAATAATTTTACACAAACAAAATGCAGCGCAATAAGCAAGTACGAGAATACGTCTCGGGCTCCAGCTCGTCTCCTGAGCTCCAAAGCATCCAAATCTAAATCTGTAATATGCTCGGTCTGACCTGAGCATTATTATAAAATAATAACACACGGATCAGTCTGGTAAACCAGCGTGAGAAAAACACACCCAATTTGATTTTAAAGTTACCATAATCCTTTCCAAAATAAAGGTATTCGTAAGACCACGCCTCACATAAACACGGACGGGTTTTTACTTTATGATAACCAAACCATTTATATATAAAATCCAGTATATTATAATAATGCCTAAGGTGAAAATAATAATAATCAAGTAGCTGTGATGCTCATGGGTGTACATCACAACAATACTAGGTATAAAAATCAAAATTCGATAAGGCTTGTTCGCTAATTGTGTAGGATTTCCATGGAGGGGCCCTCAGTACTTCGAGAACAGTCCTCCTGCACAAGGATCGGAGTTATCCTTTCGAAGCATCATACCACCCTAGCCGGGGTACTATAGGAAAAACATAACGTGTCTTGCTAAGACCGAATGCATCGCTCCAGGCATGCCAAAACAAATGAAAGTATTGCTAGAAAAGGGAGCCGACTACAACCTATGGGTTTGCCAATCCTACTGGCCATGTCTCCTATCTCCAGTTCTAGTCATTTCCGCTGATGAGGCTACGTCCAGCATTCCAGCTTATGCACCGCATCAAAGTAGATCACAAATCCCAAATGGATTCCCATACCACAATGATTTTCGGAATCACACATGGATTTCCGCATCTCAAATAATCTTGGAATCACACATCGATTCCCATACCCTTATGGGTCTCGGAATCACACATGGATTCCAATGTTTCAATATAACACGAAACCACTCCATAGAACCGTATATGATTTCGGTGTGGGTACGGATTCGAGTCATCTCTTACGAGTACACACTTCCACTTCCCGGGTGCTCCATAAACCAATCGTCGATTTTTTCGAAATGCTCAATACCGGTTCTTTAGGAAATAATCAGATAATACATAAGAGCGGGGATCACCCACTAACCGTTTAAGTGGACGAATCTCCTTATCATTTATCCTATAAGAACAAACAAGTTTATACATACAGTATAGTACCACCGATGGTAACTATACCATATAATTCATGTGTTTCTCCTAGATATTTCCAGAGTTAAAATCCTTTAGTGTTAAGTGGGGAATCGTTTCCCTACCACCAAAATTAAGAAGGATTACATATTTAGGCCAAGATCGGTTATTTAACTATCAAATAAACAAACATTCAACCAAGATTACATTTCCCACTGAAATCACTAAGCCTTTTTTAATTTAATTCCGATAAATTTAATCTCTTTATCAAAAACCATCATACACTTATCTCACCGAAATAAGTATATTCATAAACCATTCCTTTCAAAATTACTTGAAAACTTTTCAAATTGAATATGGAAAGCACCATCCGGTATCGACCATGGATCGCAGCTCAATGGTTATGTCTCTATCCCAGAAAAATTCAAACTTAACTGCAAGCAATCTCTGCCTCTTGAATTACGCTAAGAATTTCATAGATCGCACTTTGCACAATGGTTTTGTCGCTATCCCAGCGAAAACATAATAAACTGTAGGCAATCTCTGCCCCTCGAATTACGCTATGAAAATCAATCATTTCTTTCCAAAAATCTCTTTATTTTATAAATATCTTCAAATTTATTTATAAAGCTTCTTCATAAATTTCAAAGTTTAGTTTAGAGAAATATTCTTTTCTAAATCTCAAACTATTTATAAAACTTCCCTTTTCAAATTTCAAACCGCTTTCACATTTATAAATTCCTTTAACCAATTCTTTTACATACAAGATTTCTTTTAGAAACAATTTACTACATAATTATAATAAATAAGATTTTAAACGTCACAAAATTATCTTAACCATTTAAAAAAATAATAAAAAAAATTTAAAACATTATTAATAATATAATAATTTAACCTTTAACGTTTAAATCTAATATAATTAAAAAAAATCAACTTTAAATAATATTAATTAACTTCTAAATAATATTAATAATGAAATATTTATCTAGTTTTAAATATTCAAAAATAAATAATTTAATATCTTTTAAAAAAATTAAATAAACAATTAATTTTTAAAACATAATTTAACTTTACTAAAGAAAGGATTTTACAAAACATTTGTAAAATAATAATAAAACAAAACAATTTGTATAAATAATAATTAAATAAAAAACCTTTACTTCAAATTATAAAATTTGAAGTTAAACAACATTTATAACTTTCTAAATTCTGAAAGAGGCTTAACGATCACAATGGTACTTAAAAAGCTACCATTTAATACATGCATTTACGTAATAACAAGAATATATGTAAATCAAATCCATGTTTAACAATCAATTGTTAACACATCAATTATCGAGTATAAATCAGCTGGCACTTAAATAAATGTCCAAATTAATCTAATAGCAAAACAGTGATTGATTCTGCTAACCAAATGTCATTCACAATAAAACACTTTCATTTATTATTCAATGGTGTTTATTTGGCCAAATAGATAACACCAAACATATATTTAATTTAACTACGTTATTATTTAAACAACGTAATTAAATCAATTCTATTTATCAATTCCATATATAATTAAATACTTGGAATAAATTTAAAAATAAACTCAAACAACATTTAATAGCATTTCAAGATGCTATATCGTCATCCTAGGTCAGGTTCAAACAATCTAATAGCATTTCAAGATGCTATATCGTCATCATAGATCATATTCAACAAATCAGCCAATTCAATCAATTCAACAGATATAAATAAATTTAATCTACACAATAATATACTGGTAAATCAGAAAGGTGAGTCTAACTCATCAGATTTCCAGTTGTCGCTTTCGCGTTCTGGTTCCGACTAAAATCGTTTAGCATTCGATTTTAACGTAAAATTCCATAAACCCCAAATTCATCCAAATCAGGTTCACTACGAAGCTAACGTCCATACGAGTCCATAGCGATTCTGACATCATATGGAAGAGTTATATAATAAAGTTATCAAATTATATAAATAAATTACTTTCTAATTACAATTTCAAAGCTTAATTACCCAACATAGTTCATCTTCCCCATTTCATAATCTCCCTCCTGTACATGAATATACAGATATGAACACACCCAAGACCGACCACCCTCTTCTCCTATTTCCTCCACGAAACGGACCTTCGATGACACCTACGAACTCAGCTCCCCATCCTACATCGCCACGTTACCATGACCTTCCACTCGAAACTCTGCCCTCAATCGCGATAACCCTCCTCCTGAAGCCACGACTTTAAATGACGGAACCCCTTCCTCACCATCGAGCTTCACAAAACTCGACACTAAGGTGATATACGACCCCACAAACACAAATCAACACTTAGATTCATCCATCGACACCTGAATCAATCACGAGGCGAAACCCATGTTCGAACAGCAAATGGTCGAACTATCCAAACTGCATCGCTCCTAACCAAGAAAGTATGGATATTAAGATCTCGGTAAAACAAACTCACAGGAAATGATTTCACGATTTTTAGATAAGTGAGGAATTTTATTTTGGATTTCATAGAGTCGGCCATGCTTCTTTGCTTGATTTTTTTTACTGCATTTGAACTTCTGAAGGAGGATTCGCGTACAGAATTAAAAACGACAATGGGAATTTGATTTGATTTCAATGGAATCGGCCATGGTTGTTTTCTTGTTTTGAATTCACAAAGCTTGCATTTCTTTTTCTTTCTTTTTTTCTTTTCTTTTTGCAAATGAAAGGAACAGAACAAATATATAAAAGAAAGAAGAGGAGACATATGTGCGTACGAAATGAAACAAAGAAACAGGTTGGGTGCTGCATTGTATAAATTATTGGGGTATGTTCGTTTTAGATTTTGAAATTAAAAAAAGAACTTAGATTTTTCTTGCTTCTGAAATGTTGAATGTTGAGCATGCGCACAGCGAAAAGAATCTCGCTGCACCACTTTCCATTCGCTTACGGATCCCGAATGGATGAACACAAATATGGTCGCATTCAGAATAGCGACGCTACTCCAAATAAATAATAATATACACCGGTTATTAAGTTCCGAATAATCACAAAACACTATCGGTTGCCGATAAAACGTCAAGTGGAAATTCCAATATTTTCCAAATTAAATATTATGGAAAAATCAAATAAAATAAATTAAAAATACGTCAATAGAAATCGGGTCAAAATATTGAAAATTAATTTCATGATTATTTGTTCGAACTGCTTATTGTTGTAGTTGAATTTACAATTGAATCCACCTTTATTGTTTACTTGTTTTAAAATAGGTTAAATAAGTCCAATAAATCAATTGAATTTATATTCAATTTAATATCCCCTTATTTGAGATGTTATTCAAATATAAATTCTTCAATTCAAATATTTTAAAAATCGTTGTATTTGAATTTCAATTATTAACTAATAATAAAATCACAATATTGGGATTTTGAATTATCCAACCTTTTAAACCAATCATTTTAATATTTAAGTCGATTAAATTTTCAAAATCAATGACCAAAAATTCCGAGTCGTTACATCCTCCCCCTATTAAAAGAATTTCATCCTCAAAATTTCCAAGGTAGAAAAAATGCCTCCAAACCCTTAAATTTTCCAAATTCATCTTCTAAATGTCTAACATATAATTATGATAAAGCCTGTAAGATGTGCATATACCATCTATACACCATATCAATCTGATCGCTCGCTCGATCACCCAATTTTACTTATGAACTAGGATCGTTCACTCGACTCCCTAGTGCGGACTCCAATCTGCTTGCTTGATTAGAAACTATCATTCTCCTTGCATAGTCATATACTATGATAGAGAACTTCAAAATCAAATTAAAAATCCATATTCAGTGTTCACCGTTAAGAATCATGTGAAAAATCCTAACTCGGATCGGTATAATACCCTTGAAATCGTGCGGTCGAATCTTGATCAAAACAGCTATGTGAATAAAACGGTCTACGTACAACTTACGTATTGATTCCAAATTTGTTTCCAAATTATACCAATTTCTTTTTATCCACATAAATTTTCACTTAGTATATTTCCTTTAATACTAATTTCTTTATGAACCATTTGATAAAGCCATTTACTTAACTTTAATTAAGTTAAATTCCATTACATATCTTAATTTCAAATTTTTCTTCCTTAACATTAATATCCCACAAATTTAAATTTTGTTTTAACTTGCTATTTTTCTCAAATTCATAAGTTACTCAAACTTATTCCATATAATTTCCACAAAACACTTAACCTAACTTATAATATACATTTAGGAGTTTTCGACTATCCATAATTATCGAAAATCCATTTTATTTTCATAATTAAAAATTACCAAATAACATTCTCAAACCTAGATGCACAACTAAACTATTCAAATGGATAGAATACATGAGTTTTCAATATTACTTAATCGAAAATTCCAAAATTCCAACACCTGGGTTTTATTTCAAAACATTTTGAAATAATAACATACATATTCCCTTTGTATTTCAAATCCCACTCTTTGAAATCCAAATCAATCTTTGTTTGTTAAAACAAAACTTTTACGGTAGCAATCCATCACTTAGAAACTCGAAAATGAATAACGATGATGCTGCAGTCATCATCAGAATTATTTTCCAGCGACCGAAGTGAGTTTAGTGCTTTCTATCTCTTCCAAAACCATTTTTTCTATTCAAAAATTCTTTCAAAATAATATTATTATTATTTTCCAAAATTTTGGAAACGATTTCCAAAAACTCCGTGATTTAAATTCTCAAATCCTCAGTTTAAATCCATTCCAATTTATAACCATATTTATAAATTTCATTTGTAAATTTATTTCCTTATACAACTCATTTCACCATTGTTCATTTTTGTTTAGATTATCAGAATAATCAACTTTTATTAAAGCACAACAATAAATAATAAATGATAATAATCGAGTATTATCATTCCCTAACAACCAATTACATCATATATAACTATACTAATTTCTGAAAAATTATTCCTTTTATATATAAAATATAATATGGGTAAAATTATTTCATTTACCCAATATCAAAACAATATTGTGTCAATTTGCCATGTTCAAGTGTTTAGAAACCCCTATCGATACCGCAGCGTCCCACGACTCGACCAGAATTCATAAGTCACCCAATAGACAAATCAACACAATAAAAAACATTTTATAGCACTAACAAGTACGTACTCTCATATATATATATATATATATATATACACTCAAACTCATTCTAGGGTATTACTAACCATATCTCTAATGAGTAATCCCCACCAAAGCCTAGGTGTTCACTCAACCTAAGCTCTGACACCACTTGTAACAACCCACTTTTCCATACAGTTTAAGCTGACAATAAACCACACATGTCCAACTTAAATTGCACAGAAAGGCAGATGGTTAGGGAAAAAAGAAAGAAGATAGAAGGTAGAAGAAACTATACAACACAGGATCTCACAGTGGAATGAATAATATATAATATAAATAAATCTTCACACAAAGAAAAACTGTAATATACATACCTCCAATCAGAGTACACAAATCACTACTGTAGGAAAAACATAACTCGTCTTGCTAAGACCAAATGCATCGCTCCCGGCATGCCAAAACAAATGAAAGTATTGCTAGAAAAGGGAGCCGACTACAACATATGGGTTTGCCAATCCTACTGGCCATGTCTCCTATCTCCAGTTCTAGTCATTTCCGCTGATGAGGCTACGTCCAGCATTCCAGCTTATGCACTGCATCAAAATAGATCACGGAATCCCAAATGGATTCCCGTACCACAATGATTTTCGGAATCACACATGGATTTCCGCATCTCAAATAATCTTGGAATCACACATCGATTCCCACACCCTTATGGGTCT
This sequence comes from Allium fistulosum, assembly GCA_030737815.1. Taxonomy (NCBI): domain Eukaryota; kingdom Viridiplantae; phylum Streptophyta; class Magnoliopsida; order Asparagales; family Amaryllidaceae; genus Allium; species Allium fistulosum. The sequence goes on from CM060907.1 coordinate 212,232,795, forward strand.
CGGAACCACACATGGATTCCAACGTTTCAATATAACACGAAACCACTCCATAGAACCGTATATGGTTTCGGTGTGGGTACGGATTCGAGTCATCTCTTACGAGTACACACTTCCACTTCCCGGGTGCTTTATAAACCAATCGTCGATTTTTTTCGGAATACTCAATACCGGTTCTTTAGAAAATAATCAGATAATGCATAAGAGCGGGGATCACCCACTAACCGTTTAAGTGGACGAATCTCCTTATCATTTATCCTATAAGAACAAACGAATTTATATGTACAGTATAACACCACCGATGGTAACCGTACCATATAATTCCCGTGTTTCTCCTATATATTTTCAGAGTTAAATCCTTCGGTGTTAAGTAGGGAATCGTTTCCTTACCACCAAAATTAAGAAGGATTACATATTTGGCCAAGATTTGATAGTCGGTTATTTAACTATCAAACAAACATTCAACCAAGATTACATTTCCCACTGAAATCACTATGCCTCATTTAATTTAATTCCAATAAATTTAATCTCTTTATCAAAAACCGTCATATACTTATCTCACCGGAATAAGTATATTCACAAACCATTCCTCTCAAAATTACTTGAAAACTTTTCAAATTGAATATGGAAAGCACCATTCGGTATCGACCATGGATCGCAGCTCAATGGTTACGTCTCTATCCCAGAGAAATTCAAACTTAACTGCAGGTAATCTCTACCTCTCGATTTACGCCATGAATTTCATAGATCGTAGTTTGCACAATGGTTACGTCGCTATCCCAGTGAAAACATAACAAACTTTAGGCAATCTCTGCCCCTCGAATTACGCTATGAAAATCAACCATTTCTTTCCAAAAATCTCTTTATTTTATAAATATCTCCAAATTTATTTGTAAAGATTCTTTATAAATTTCAAAGTTTAGTTTAGAGAAATATTCTTTTCTATATCTCAAACTATTTATAAAACTTCACTTTTCAAATTTCAAACCACTTTCACATTTATAAACTCCTTTAACCAATTATTTTACATACAAGATTTCTTTTAGAAACAATTTACTACATAATTATAATAAATAAGATTTTAAATGTCACAAAAATATCTTAACCATTTAAAAAAAATTAAAACATTATTAATAATATAATAATTTAACCTTTAGCATTTAAATCAAATATAATTAAATAAACTAAATCAACTTTTAAATAAAATAATTAACTTTTAAATAATATTAATAATGAAATATTTATTTAGTTTTAAATATTCAAAAATAAATAATTTAATATCTTTTAAACAAAATTAAATAAACAATTAATTTTTAAAACATAATTTAACTTTACTAAAGAAATGATTTTACAAAACATTTGTAAAATAATAATAAAACAAAACAACTTGTAAAAATAATAATTAAATAAAAACCATTTAATTCAAATTATAAAATTTGAAGTTAAATAACATTTATAACTTTCCAAATTCTGAAAGAGGCTTAACGATTACAATGGTACTTAACAAGCTACCATTTAATACATGCATTTACATAATAACAGGCATATATGTAAATCAAATCCATGTTTAACAATCAATTGTTAACACATCAATTATCGAGTATAAATCAAGTGGCACTTAAATAAATGTCCAAATTAATCTAATAGCAGAACAGGGATTGATCTGCTAACCAAATGTCATCCATAATAAAACTCTTTCATTTATTATTCAACGATGTTTATTTGGCCAAATAGATAACACCAAGCATATATTTAATATAACTACGTTATTATTTAAACAACATAATTAAATCAATTCTATTTATCAATTCCATATATAATTAAATACTTGGAATAAATTTAAAAATAAACTCAAACAACATTTAATAGCATTTCAAAATTCTATATCGTCATCCTAGGTCAGGTTCAAACAATCTAATAGCATTTTAAGATGTTATATCGTCAACCTAGATCATATTCAACAAATCAGCCAATTCAATCAATTCAACAGATATAAATAAATTTAATCTACACAATAATATATCGGTAAATCAGAAAGGTTAGTTTAACTCACTAGAGTTCCAGTTGTTGCTTTCGCATTCTGGTTCCGACTAAAATCGTTCAGCATTCGATTTTAGCATAAAATTCCATAAACCCCAAATTCATCCAAATCAGGTTCACTACGAAGCTAACGTCCATACGAGTCCATAGCGACTGACCGCGTTCGATTCTAACATCGTATGGAAGAGTTATACGATTTATTAGTTATTATCAAATTATATAAATAAAATAAATTACTTTCTAATTACAATTTCAAAGCTTATTATCCAACATAGTTCATCTTCCCCATTTCATAATATCCCTCATGTACACGAATATATAGATATGAACACACCCAAGACCGACCACCCTCTTCTCCTATTTCCTCCACGATACGGACCTTCGATAACACCTACGAACTCAACTCCCCATCCTACATCACCACATTACCATGACCTTCCACTCTAAACTCTGCCCTCAATCGCGACAACCCTCCTCCTAAAGCCATGACTTCAAATGACGAAACCCCCTCCTCACCATCGAGCTTCACCAATAACCTATCTCTTCTCAGTATATTCCCTTCTGCATGTAACATTATTTTAGTCCCATCTATGACAAAGCACTACACGTTGGAATTTTGGACTTATATTAGCTATGGGCTATTAGTTAAAGTATAGGGCACGACCCTACACCGGTCCCATCTGGTCTTCTAATATCTGAGTCATAAACTTAGGGTTAACTACCCTATTCATATTTCATATCCTATCATATACTTAGGATTAACTACCCTATTCAAATTTCAGTTCATTGTAAATGATCTTTGCAAATGATTTACCCCTGAAATCATATCTTTATAAAACAAGGAAATCATATACTTTGCTTTACTCAAAGCACTTATGCCATGATATATGCTTTACACAAAATAATGTCGATGTATCCCTTCAAAATAAGTTAAAACCCTTTTAACTTATAAAACTTTAGGCCATGAAGCCGAAGTAAAACCTTTGAAACCCTTGTTTTAAAACCTTAAACAATACATTTCGAAATCATTGAAAACAACACTTTCGAAAGCTTTACTTAAAACCTTAGACATCCTCTTTCAACGCCATTTAAACTTATCTTTTGAAAGCATTAGAAACCTTCCTTTCGAAACACTTAAAACATACCTTTCGAAAGCATTAGGGTTCAAGTAGAGTTTGTGGAAACATAGCTTCCAAAGCATTTAAATTTGTTCTTTTCGAAACCATTGAGTTTTACTTATAATATAACCATGGGTCCAAGAGAACAGAGGCCAAAGCATTTCTTTTGAAAGTATTTATCCCAAGTAAAAGATAGAGGATAGTTTCGAACCCACCCTTTCAAAACCATTGCCTCCGAAACCATATGAAAGCGGTTAAACTACTCTTTTGAAAGCACTGAGAAGGCGGCTTTTAAAATTAGAAGACGAAAGCACCCCTTTCGAATGAATTGCTTTGAGGCTATAAAAGTGACCTCTAACTCATTCGAAAGGTGTGAAGCGGCAGCTAGGTTTCAAATAGGTTTGAAAGCGGCTAACCTTTCCGAAGCTTCTTTTAAAACGAAAGCAAGCAATAACTCTTTCGAAAGCTCCTTTCTAAAAACAATGGCAAGTGACAACTTATTCAAAAGCTTCTTTCTTTAATCTAAGATAAGTTAAAATAACTCCTTCGAAAGCATCTTCTATAAATAGAAGTAAGTAAAAGCTTCGAAAGCTTATAAGAATAACTTCTACCCCTTCGAAAGTCTAGTTTCGACATGGTCCCTTCTGCCTTTCTCCAATACACTACATACCATTTTCTTGATATCATGTGCATTGGCTTCAAATACGAACGACTGGCCTTCTGGGCATGTTGGTGAAAGCAAGTTAAGGAAGTGGCGAAGTTGTAATTCGAAACAAAATGGGTTTATTGCCTTTCAAAGTAATTCCTTTTTACCTAACTTGCCCAATTTGTCAAAATATGATTGGTTGCTATTTCTTTATCCAAATTCTTTTCTAAAAGGCTTCTAAATTCAAAATTTTCAAATAAAAACATTTTAACAAATAAGCCCTTCTCCTTGATAAAACATGTAAAACGTTTAGGTCCCTTAACTTAAATAATTTTATAACCATTATAAAATTCTTAGGAAAATTCCCCAAAAATTTCCATAATTCAATTTTAATATGTTTTCTAACATATTTAAATTTCAGACTCAAAATCGTTATATAATTGCTTTAAATAATTTAAATCCAATATTAACTATTTTCTTTCATAGAAAACCCATAATAATTCCACAATAATTTAGAAAATTATAAAACTTGAAACCCACTTCTAAAATAATGTTTTCGACCATACATCAAAAACGCAAATCATTTGGATGTCATTTGATAGGTTTTCCATTCTAAATGTATCATAAAATCTATATCAAGCAATATAAATCATTAATAAGCATATATATCCATTTAAACAAACATAACATGAAATATTATTTGCAAAATAATTTGGATCAAATCTTGAAACTAAAATCATTATCAAAAGTGAGATGTAAATCGAATTATTCACCTTGACTTGGTGTTAAGAAGATCGAGATTTTCCCTTTGATTGATTTACTTAAGACTTCTACTTGAATCCTAGCTTTCCTTCTTCTTGAATCTTTTTAATGGTGGCCGGCCGAGCTTACTTAAGGTTTTAGTTTTGTTTGTGAATGCTAAAATGAATAAGGAATAAAGAATAGAAGGGTTTAGGGTATAAGAACATAGGCTATTCCTATTTTGTCCTTACCATATTTCTCCTACTCAGTTATTTTTATTCTCTTTTGCTTACACGTTCATTAAGGCATGGCCCCCTATTAATTAACAATCTCAATCCCTTAACTCTCTACATTATTTCATTTAATTTATCTAATTAAATGTCCTAAATAAAGTTAGTCAAAATTAGGGTCATTACATTCCAAGGCTGTTGAGGTATGGGAGTCCACATGTGGTTCCGAGATTTGTTGAGGAATCCATGTGTCTTTCCGAGATCTGTTAAGATATGGGAATCCATGTGTGGTTCCCTAATCTATTTGAGTTGGAGCTCATGTGGAAGATCTGTTCGAGTGGTGACTCATGTCGGACGTAGCCTCACCGGCAGATATGACAAAAACCAGAGATAGGATGCATAGCCACAGGGTTAGCAACCCACGAGGGTGCATGCGACTCTATCATAGAGTTGCTTATTGATATGCATGCAGGAGCGATGCACTTGGCTAGTTTGGCCAGCTATGTATTTCCTATGGTACAATCACTGGGGATGTACGACACTTCGAAAGGATATCTCTGATCCTTGTGCAATAGTTCAGATTCGACTTCCCCGAAATGGTCTATGTGGAAATCCTACACAATTAGCGAATGTGCCATAGAAGGTGTGATTGTATACTTATTATTGTTGTGATGTACACTCACTTGCATCGCAGCTCTGTGATTATGTATATTTCACACCTTAGACATTATTATATTATCACTAGATTTTATAATAGAAATGGTCTGGTTATCGTTAAGGAAAAATCGGTCCATGTTTATTGGCGGCGTGGTCTTACGAGATAACCTTATTTTGATGGGTTTTTAGATATAATAAATCTACATGATTTGAGTTTCTCACGTTGGTTTACCAGACTAATCCGGGTTTTATTTTCTTAAGGCTCGGGTTAGCTCGAGTATGTTTCCATATTTGGCTATGGTTCATTGGAGCTCTTGGAGAGGAGCTTGATGATTTTCTATCGTACTTTATTTCCACTGCATTACTTGTATTGTATCTATCAGCGTTTGTGAGGACGGGTTGTTCTAACTATCCAGGCTGATGATATGTTACTTTACTCTGATCGATGTACGTATAACAAGTTCTCTTTTTGGTAGCGACCTTTTGAGATATTATATATTATCGTTCCATATGTGAGATTCTGATATTATGCTCTCTTCTTTCTTGTTCTATTTCATTTTCTTCTTATTTTACCCAAACAATTTGGGTGCTCACCACGTGAATACCATGGATGTATTAGTGTCGACATTCGAGGGTCGAAAAGGCGGATCGTTACATCTATGCTCTTTTAGCAAAATTGGATAAACTGAACACCGAACTAAAATTCACATTTGGAATTTCTACCATAGATTTGATAAAATGTGCAATCAGGGTGAGCAATCTAGAAATCACTTATTTGTGAATGAATTTACTCGACAACTCTTTGGAAAAGCATCAAAGGAAAGTTATAAATTCAATTAATCACAAACAACAATTTGGACACTGCTTTCACATATATTTCCAAGTAATCGTGGAACAATTCCTACTGCAAATTAATTAATATAGCTATAACTACGTTAATTTAGAATATATGGATGGAGAGAAATTCAAATGTTTTTCAAGGGCATAGAAACTCAGTGCAACTTTTATTTGGAGCTAATTCTATAAGATTCAAGGAAACCAATCAAATATGTAGGATTAAGTATAAAGAGATCAAGGGAAAAGAACAGATTTTTACTGAATTTGGATATTGCCCTCAATAATACCCTAGTAATAGAGGCGAAGAGCGGAAATATACGGCACCTAAATGCGACCACTCCTCAGATAATACCTGATCTACTAGCTTTGTAGGTGGTATAGTTACACAAGCTCCAGTTTCGCATCACAACTGAGCTATTTAAGCTTAAAATTGTGATAAATGGTTGCAATCAGGGAAACATGGCTTTGTAGATTTAGTCGAAGGAACAATTATGTAAGATATGAATGATGCAGTACTTTATTTAAAATTTTCTTGCTCAAGATAAGTGATGATTAAAGGAAGTGGGATTTGAGTGAAGTTGTTTTATTTATATTTTTCTTCCTTTTTTTCATCGAGGCGGACTATATTTTTGTATATTTAAGGGTATAGGGGAATGTACTATGTTATTATTATTATTAGAACCGTGTTTAACTCTTAATAATGTTTGTTCCCTTATTGCCATATTTTGTAACTCATTTTCAAGTAATTAAAGTACTAAATTTTCCATAAAAACTCTCAGATGTGTCGTTACCATAGTTATCCAATAACTACATATGTAATGCCTTGGTACCTCCAAAGAGCCTTAAGTAATACACAATCCAACATTTGGAGAGCGTTACGTGCTCTAGTCTCAACGGATATACCGATATCCTTTTCAACGTAACTCGAGTAGGGATATTTAAAACAATATTTTATTCTATATGGTGATAATTTTCTCATGATTAGAACTATTTATGACTCTTATCACATAACATATTATCTAAGGATTTTCTAATTAATATATTTTAAATTAGTCACTTAATTAATTATATCGCTGTATAAAAAAGTATAATATAGAAATTAGATGCCTTTATTACGTAAAAGATTGGTTATAAAGTTAGATATATGTAACAAATTATGTGATTGTCCCTAAGGCATACAGCTATGTGCTAACTAATATTTTCCAATAATTTAAATAATGAAATAAATTTGATAATTTTGACTGAAGGGCAAAATCATCATTTTTCAGACTTTTGAATTTGAAAATGAAACTAGCGTCATTACGACCATCTCATTTTTCTATTGTTCACCTTATGTTCATTTATGCGAATTAGAGTCTAGATGTGAGAGATATCGCAATTTTTTATTTTGGAAATTTGAACTTTTGAAGTTTGGGCTAAGCCAACAAATTTAAATAATCACCTCACCTTTCCTTTTTAAGCAAGACATTCCTCACTTTCAAATTTTGAAATTCATTTCTCTATGTATGTATTATTTCTCTTCTTCCTCTCGTCTCAGGAAATATAGAACCCTCTTCAATCAAAATCAAATTTACTATCTTAAATCTCAACAAAATTGAATAAATCAAACACCGGATTGAAAAGCGAATCGAGGGCTACACTATAATACCTATTAGCATGAATATTTGGATTTGGAGTTTTCGAATAGCGAGCAAACTAGAGGATTTATAATCTAAGTGAGTAATTTTCGCATAATTTATCATATAACTATTCAACCTCTTCTAGTTTTAAGATGATTATGACTTAGGGTTAAAGTTTGGAAATTTTTTTATCATTACCGATTTTGGATGGTAACTAGTGATGAAATAAACATGAAATTTAAAAATGATTAGATGTAAGTATTAAGTGAAATGATAGATGAATCGAAAGAGGTTGAATTAATACATAAACTAGTGAACATTGGAATGACTATTGGAAACTTTGGTTTGGAATTCATATGAAATGAATGGGTTATGAAATCTAGGATTTATGACGGTAAACTATTATAATCAGAAAGAAAATTTTAAAATTAATAAAAATTATACATATACATACATACATACATATATACATATGCATACATATATATATATATATACATACATATACATATATATATAATGATCTTAATGATGTATGATTGGTTTAATATGTATATTGATACACACAAACACACACACAAATACATGATAAATATCATAGTAAATCATAGAAAAGGTGATGAAATGGTCTCTAGAGTAATATAATGCATTTCGTAGATTAAATATTGTTTTATATAAAATTTTGGTTAATATAAGAATTATATAGTGAAGACTAAAATTTTGGAGTTTAAATTGGAAGAAACTAATTTATTCGAAAATGTAGTATAAAATACATATAAAAATTATATAAAAATACTTATAAAGTTACAATAATGTTTCAGGTCATGTTATAATTTTGTTTCGAAATTATAAAGATTTTTGAGTGTATTTCAAAGTGCATGCATATGAAAAATGTAGTTATAAAAATCTAAAATCTACTTTTGTAAATACTATATCTTAAGCAAATTATGAAATGATTTCAACAAGAATCTTTTGATGAAGTTAAAGTAGAAAAACAATAGAGGAACGGACCAAAATTTGAAAGAAACGGATCAAAATTTGGATGTAAAATGAGTAAGAAAATGTAACACCCCATATTTTTAGTAACAGTATTTAGGATATTTAATTAGTTAAATAAAATAAAATAAAATAATGTAAGATGATTAATGGATTAAGATTTATGATTAAATAGGGGTTAGTCGTGCCATGTTAAACAAGTGAACCAAAGAGCAAAAAGAGAATAAAAGGTTAGGAAATATGCAAGGGCAAAATAGGAAGAAGGCATATCCTTATACCCTAAACCCCCTTAGGAATTCATTCTACATGTTCATTCTATTTTCACAAACAAAAATAGGGCTAAGGCCGGCCACTATTAGGAAGAGCAAAAAAGAAGAATTCAAGAGGAAGAATCAAGAACAAATCTCATATCCTTAATCAAAAAGCTAAGGTGAATAATGACTACATCTCAATTTTAATGGTTTTTAGTTTTTGGAATGAAATCCGAATTATTTGCAAATGTCTTGCCATGTTTTGGATGATAAAATGTATATCTACATGTTGTTGATGATTTATGTTAATTCACATAGATTTTGTGATATGTTTTGATATGAAAAACCTATTATATGACATCCAATTGCCTTACGAATTTAAATTTAGATTAGAACAATAATTTAGAAATGGGTTTCAATTTTCATAATTTTCTAAATTAATGTGGATTTTATATGAATTTTCTGGTGAAGAAAATGCTAATTTGGGTTAAAAATTAATTGCAGCCAAATTATATTGGCTTAGGGTCTGAAATTTATATATGTTAGAAAACATATTAAAAATGATTTTTTGAAATTTTTGTAAAAATTTCCCAAGTGTTTTAATGGATATATAAAATTATTTAAGGTATGGGACTTAAATGTTTTATATATTTATAAAAAGGAGAAGGGGTATTTTGTAGATAATCCAAATTCTTATTTCTGAAAATTGGAAGTACTTTTAGAAAAGAAAATTTTGTGACCAATCATAATTCGATAAACAAGGCAGGTTAGGTACAAAGAAATAGTTTAAAAAGTCAAATCTACATGCTTTTTCTAGTTTTAATGCTTTCGGCACCAGGCTTCCGACTTCTTACCACCGCCTCCGACTCCATCGAAACCAATGCACATGGCCTCCGCCTATTTAAAAGGAAAGTTTTCGAATGGGTTGCGCCTTTTTTTTAAATAAATGCTTTCGAAGGGGTCGAAACCCCTAACTGCCGCTTTTTACCTTTCGACCCAGATTGATTTCGAAAGGGTTACCTTGTTTTTAAAAATCAAGCCGCTTCTCCAATGCTTTCAAAGGGATGGTTTTGACACCATCACTTATTTACTTAGGAATGCTTTCGAAAGAGATTCTTTCGACTTAAATGTTTTAATGACCTTTTTGCTCTATAAAAGGTAGAACCCAAACGGTTTCAAAAGAGATGGTTTTAAGGATTCGAAAGGTGTTTCCACATGTTATAAAATTGAACCCAAATACTTTCAAAAGGTTTGATGTTTTGATGCTTTCAAAAGGTTTTAAAGAAAGGTTTCTGAGGGGAATTCCCCAATGGTTTTGAAAGTTTAAAAGGAAAGGTTTTCCATTGGTTTCGAAAGGCAATGTTTAAGTGTTTAAAAGAGGATGTCTAAGGTTTTAAAGCTTTCGAATGAGATGTTTTTAATGCTTTCGAAAGGTATGGTTTCAAAAGGTATGTTTTGGCCTTCAGCCTAAGGTTTTACTCGTATTGAAAGGGATACTTTCAAAGGATTAGAAAGTGGTACTTTCGAAAGTTTAAACGTTTTCATCAACAAGGTTTTGTGTAAAGTAGCATGGCAAGGTGATTTGAATAAAGCAAAGAGTATATATAAATAATTTCCTTGTTTAAAGAATGATTTAGAGGTTTAAATCAATTTGAAAGAAAAGGTTTTCAAGGAAAATATTATGGGTAGTTAACCCTAAGAAAATGACTCGGATTAAAAGGCCAGATGGTACTGGTGTAAGGTCGTGCCCTATACTCATTAGCTATTAGCCCGTAGCTAATTTAGTCCAAAATTCCAGTGTGTAAGGCTTTGTCACAAGTAAGGCTAAAATTATGTTACACACAGAAAGGAATCTAAAATAGAAAGACAGGTTATTGGTAAGCCGACAAAACCATTAGGATCAGTTAGACCTGGAGAAGTAAGTAAGGGCAGACCGTCCAGAAGAGGAGTATCTAACAGATGTTAGATTTTTATGTTTTCTGGTAAGCCCGAGTCAACCAAGGGTTAGTAGTTAGCCAAACAAAACTACAGTGTATGGGCAGATAGTCCATATGATAACCAATTTGTACTTATACATGTTATTGCTTTACAAATTTAACCAGGTTTGGTTGTAATTTGCAAAAGATATGTTTCAAAAAGGATATTAGTGAGGGAAACCCATTCTTCTAAGCGACGTGGTCTCACTTAATATTAGATAACCGAGATGTATAGTATTATCACACCAGGCTTTATGTCTGACTCAAAGTTTATTTTCCTTAAACTCTAGTGTGCTCAAAAATTGATTTGAGTAGGCCGAGGGTCGAGGTTTACAGGTTTTAGTAGGTTGGCAAATAAAGCTTCCGGTGACGAGCAGGTGGCTGGTGGATAGCTAATTAGGAGTTGCTGTTATATTTTGGATTGATTTTGTTGTATTGTATATATAGTACTCTGTCAACCAAGAGGGCATCGTCATATGCCGCTCTTGGCGTAATATTGTAATAACTATATTTTATCTGAACCTGGGAAAGCGATGGGATTATGTAATTTGAATATGGAACATGTTTTGGGAAATGTAATCAAAAATATTGTTTTTTTGGAATCTGTGATTTTGTTTCATCTTCATGCGCTTCTGATATTATGAATACCATTAACATAGCCGTAGCTATTCATCGGAAGTTAAATACTATGGATGACTGCAGCATCTATAGCGCTTAGCTTTGAGCCTCTAGATAGGGGATGTTACAGAAAAGTGCAACTTAAAACTGAAAAAAAATAAACTTCAGGAAATTGATAGGAGCCTCTACTTCTATCAAAACACCTACCACCAATCAATGGGTTATAGATTCATAGGTCAACCAGTGGCATAGGTCTACCAATGACCTATGTATATATGTGTGTGTTATGTGTTGTGTGTGTGTGTTTGCGTTGATCGCTTTGGGGTTTTCGAGCGATGTTTGAGTAACATTTTGAAGTGGATTTCTGACTTGATTGAATTAGGATGTTTTGGACTTGTATATTTTTATATATAAATATGTGGGTGGATTTATATATGTAGAGATATATGGATACATACATATGGATATTCGATTTTATTTTGTGATTTGTTTGACTATTGATGTTTCGACATATATTGGTTATCATGGTAATACGGCCTCTTGGTAGGTATTGGAATTCTAAGGTGCATGTTGTACAAAAATGGGTCTGTAAGCCATATATGGAACCACATTCATTTGGTGATTCAACCATGTGTTAATATAATAAGGTGGGTTTGGCTTTGTACATGGTTTAGACCGTATCATCATACATTGAAATTGTACTAGACTAAAACCTTGTTTCACGAGTTAGCTATGTTTATTGATTTTTTTCAATTACTTGCTGGATGCAAGTGAAATGAGACTAAGGTATGATTATTTACCACAATTGTCTTAGTGTTATTTGGGAATGATTAGAGTATGTAGTAAAATAGACATACAACATTCACCAGAGTCTGGTCTAACCTTCTCTATATTTTCCCTTTTGTTCATCATTATGCTGATGGAAACTGGTGTGTTGTATATCAAGTGACGATGGATGGCATGGAAGACAAGGGTGTTACTTATATATATATATATAATTGTATATAAATAATCATCTAACATTGACACGGATTGGATATATGTGTATTTGGATTTGGTTTAGGTTTGGATTTGTACATGATATAACAACCCAATGTTGAAAGCAATATATTAAATTTAATAATAGAGATTTAATTTATTAAATGAGTGTTAAATGATAAAATGTGAATAATATAGGAATAATTGAGAGTATTTGGAATTTAAGATGATTTTGAAATATGAAGATTTATATGGGAATTTTAATGGTGAAGTAAATTGTGAAACTAGGAATTTTTGAAATAAAATAACTATGAATGAGATTTGGTAAAAAGGATAATTTAATTGGTGATATTCATTTAAATTAAGAAATCATTTGTTAAAATGGTTATTAAATGAATTATTTTGGTGTTAGATATCTTCGAAATTATGAATTATTAATAAATGATAATTTTGAGTATTTTGAAGTTAAATTGATATTTATAAACTTGAAATGGTTTATTTGCTTAAAATAGATAAAAGGTGGTTTAACAATTTCATAAAGTTAGATAATGATCAATAAAATAATTTTGGGATTCGTTATAGTAAAGAATGAAATTCTATTTGATTACTTGTAATTTATTTATAAATGGGCTCGAAAGTGTAATTAATAGATAAATAATTATATATGGAGTTAAACTATGGAAGTATGATTTTCTAAAATGACACATTGATGTGCAATTACTTGTATTGGGTAAATATGTTTTTACTTGAGATTTGGAATTATTTTTGAATAAGTATAGAATCAAATTACAAAGAAAAGGAAAAGGTGATAAGTAAAGAAATGTCTAAAATAAAGCTCATTTAGACCAAATCAAATAAAAAGAGGAGCTAAGATATTTTCTTATCTTTCTTATCTTGAGAAGTCTAGAGACTTCATTCATTCTTTTGAAAAAAGCCTAGTTCTCATTTCTTTCATTCTTTGAAATCAAAAACTAACCTTACTTTCCCATTCCAAAATCCATATTAAATCAAATAAAATTCTATAAATCATGAAACTCAAATCTAAGCTTCTCAACACATAACTATACCCATAGAAGTTATCAAACTGGAATTTTGTTGAAGTTTGAGGTCAAGTCATTTATGGTAAAGGGAATGTCGGGTTTTGTGTGTGATATGAAGTGCTATGAAAAGATAGGAGCTTCTTTGAGCCAAGGTGAGTAATTCGTTACTCACATCTATGTAAAGAATAGATGAATGCATCGCTTTGATGAATTAGGATGTCTTATTTGTGAGTTGCTCTATGCTTGATTTTCATATGAACTTATTCTGTAACTGGCTTTCCCTTTCTATATTTCAATCTTTATTATGCTTGTGCTGTGATTTGGATGTGTATTGGTCACAAAGGTTGAGTGCTCAAAGTTGTGTACAAATGAAGGGGAGGAAGTAGTGGTCGATGGAAAGCTTGACGTAACCTAGAGCTAATGCTATAGGCCGTCTATAACACCCCGCATTTTTAGATAATTAAATAATTATAAACAGTGAAAATGAGCATTTTTGGAATTGTCAGAATATGGCCAAAACTTATACCATTGTGTTCGTGGCGATTTTCAGATTAATTTACATATATAATATGCCTCGAATGGACTTCGTATGAAAAATTTATTGACGTTCGAAGTTCCGTATCGAAAAATAATTATACATGTAAATGTGCGTAAATATATTTGTCTATAAATATATGCGCGTATAAATTCTAGAAATAACACGCGTTTGAATTTTAAAATAAACGCATGTCGTAAAGGAAATTAATTGACATCAGCAATTAGAGGTAAATAATTAACATTAGTAGGCCATGTTAATCAAATCAACAATTAAAGGAAATTAATTTACATTAATTAGCAACATTTGAATTTCAAAATAAACATGTGTTATAAAGGGAATCAAATTTGCAATTGATGGAAATTAATTAGAATGAATAAGCAACGGTTAAAAGTTAACGTTTAATAATTTGACTTTCGAGCAATCTCGAGTGTTGTTTTCTGGATCCAACGATTCGCAGCAAGCCTGTGACGTGGTTGCACCAGATTCAATCCAAAAATCCAACGGTCTGAGATCCCCAAACTCCACTATAAATAGAACCCTAGGCCTGGCTATTTTCGCACAATCAGATTTTCTCCCAATTGGGTTCATTGCCTAAGGCTGAACCCTAAATAGAAAATATTTCTAGGGAGAAGATCTTCTTAATAAAATTATTAGACGCCTTAGAAAGGGATCCAGGAAGACCATGGAGCAAAGCTAAGGATGACAAGTGAGTGGATTTAAATTATATATCTTTTACGTTTATGATATATTATCGTTAGATTCCCGTTAAATATTTTAATTCAACATTTATTTCAGTAATTAGTTTTGTTAATTAGTTATGTTGAAACTGTAAATTTTATAAGAGAACTTATATTTAATTATTAAATATATGGAAAAGAATCCAATTAAATATGAATAATATTGGGCTTAACAGCTATAAGCCTAAAAGTAAGAAATTTACAGTAAATTATGCAAAAACGGGAGAAATAAAGGGAAAAATCTAATAACTTGATTTGGAAGTTAGTGATAGAATAGTTGGTTGTTTAGAAAAGGGAATACATTTGTAAGCATAACGATAAACGTAATTGCAAGAATAAAAACAAGAAAAATGGAATTAGTGCAAAATATAGATATCACTGTATTTTGCATTACCCGGAAATTAAAGAAATAATAAAAGAAATACCTTGCAATTACGGATTATTGTTTATAGCATTATTTAGTATTTAGTATTAAAATATGGAAATGGAATTTTAGCACGGTTTTTGTAACCAACCAAATAGAATAGAACTACTTCCTAGAATAAAAGAGAATAACGTAAAGCATTAAAAGAAATTAAAGAAGTAGTAGTAATCAAGTTAAATCGAATTTTTGAAATCGAAAAAAAGATGTTTCAAATGCGCGGGATTGGGCCACGTGGCGTCCACTTGTAGGGACCCTAGGATATGCTACCACTGTGACTATTATGGCCATCATTATGCCCGTTGTCCCTATAAACCTTCTGCATTGGGACCCTTAAAAAACTCTTCAGTTTCTCTTAGTAATCATCCCCCTACTCATAATTCACGAATTCCAAAACATGCTTCAGGTGATTCCACTGCTAAACATACACGTGTGTTGCAATCAAATCAACCAGCTGGTCCCGCTCTCAACCCCACTATCTCCAATCCATCCAATCACTTCAATTCCCTCTCTCTTCTCCAAACCAAATCACCTTCTTCTCCTCATCATCCCTCCCTTCCTCCATTTAATTTTCCCATGGCAGATTTCTCACTTTACATCACCGCAACTATTATAGATGGCATTTGGACCGTGGAGACTCTCAATACCGTCCTGTACCCCACCTTCAACCATAGTGAATGGGTGATCTGGCTTCTCGACAGCAACCGATTCTTGGTCTGTTGCCCCACCAATCATTTGAAAACCACTGTGCTCAACTCCAAGATCCTTACCAAAGCTGGTGGCTCGATTTATCTCGAGGCATGGCCAGACTACGAGCCGCCGTCTTCCATTGAGCTAGAACCACCCAGCTGGGCAACCATCAAGGGCTTCCCGGAACTCCTTCGAAACAATCCAGATGCTGTTCAGACTGCTCTAAATCCAGTAGGGCGATTCACTGAATTCGACAGATGCGAATGGTCAGAGTTTGATCGCCGGTAGATCTATGTCAAAATGCAATTCCTGGTGGGAATAGCTGCTTCATCCTCGTACATGATCCGCCTCAACAACGTGGATTACCTCATCACGGTTTCACGATGGGACCATTCACACCCTAGTTTCAGACCAGAGACCTATCCCCTCGGTATAGACATCGAAAAGGAGTTCAGATGCTTTGAGAACCCGCTTGATTCCAACGATCTGGATTCCGAAGAGCGCTTCGATGCTATGATCCAAGAGTCTACCTCGTTTTCCCATCCTTGGAACTTTATTGAGGACGTTAACCCTATGATGGCTCAAAACACTGAACCAGCTCTACCACGGTGGGACCCCGTACTCGACTTTGACCTCTCTGTGCCCTATTTCCTTCAAGTCCCGATTCCTGACCCAACTCTAGCACCTGATTATTTTCTAGCCTCTCCCCTTCCTCAAGCTCCAGTTCACCCTACCTTGCAAGGTCTCTCCCCAGTGGTAGTCAGACGAAGCTCGAGGACCGCCCGAGCCTCTTCCTTGCCCGGAGCTACAGGTAGCTTTTATAAACCTATAGTTTTCTCCTCTGCTAATTCTAGATTAAATAAGAAATTAGCACGTTGCATGGGTATTTCTATTCTTGATGAACATTATTCTGCCATGCAAACCCTAGAACAAGAGCGTCTTTCCCTTTCCCAATGAAATTTGTCTCCTGGAATATTCATGGGCTAGGGGTCCCCTCAAAAAGGCATTCAGTTTACCTGTCCTTGTCCCCTCAACACATAGATATCCTCCTGCTCCAAGAATCTAAACTTTCTGATCCATCTCCCGCCCATTTTCGTCAAATTGGCGGCCCACAGCTCACTGGGTGGGCCCATGCAAACGCTATTGGCTCCGGGGGGTCTAATAACCATGTGGGATGAATTCGTATGGTCTCTTGGTCAAATCATTCATCAGCCATTTGTACTTCATGTAGCTCTTAGACACCTGCAATCCAATACCACCTTCTTCTTTTCAAACATTTATGGTCCTCAAACAACTCAAGAACGGGCAGATCTCTGGAGGAACTGCATGGATTTTGCGACACACATATACGGCCTATGGGTGCTTGGCGGGGACTTCAATACAACCATATACTCAGACGAAAGAAACTCAGGGAATTTCTCGGCTGACTCAGATGCTTTCAATGCTTTCATCAACTCCTGCTCATTGATCGAACCCCCTATCAACAACCGCCTTTTTACCTAGTCTAATAGGCGTCAGGCCCCCGCCTTGGCTAAACTGGATCGCTTTCTCTTCAACTCTGCATGGGATGATATCCACCCTCTATCTACCTGTCAAGGTCTTGCAACTGTCCTCTTTGACTATTGTCCTCTCGTACTGGATTCGGGATCTCTTTCCAATCACAATCGACCATTCAGATTTGAAAGACTCTGGATACTTGAACCATCCTTCGAAGAATTTATTAAATTTGCATAGGCTCAGCCCATTAGTTCCAATTCTGCTTCGGCTCGGGTAGTAGGCAAACTTAGACCGCTGAGAAGACTTCTTAAACCTTGGGCCAAATCCATTTGGAGCTCACTCAGAAATCGTATCTCCTCCACGCAAGATGAAATCCTTAAGCTGAACATACTCGAGGAGTCGCACCCACTTGATGATTCTGAGACTCTTAAGCTTAGAAATCTAGAAGCAGAGCTCGAAAGGCTGATGAAACAGGAGGAGATTGGATGGAAGCAACGCTCTAAGGCCAAGCGGTTAGCAGACGGTAACAAAAACACGGCCTACTTCCACAGACTAGCTAATGGCCGCCGCAGATCCCTGATCATCCCCGAAATTATTCACAGTGATTCGCCAGTCACTGATCAGACTGAAATTCTTCATCTCTTTACCCATTACTACCGCTCTGTCCTTGGCAAACCATCCCCCTCCCTCCCCCCATAGATTGGAACCTCCTCTACCCCAATCCATCCACCATCCTAATTGACGCCCCATTCACAGAAGAAGAAATCCTGGTTGCTCTCAAGAATATGGACGACAACAAATCGCCGGGTCCTGATGGCTTTGGCCCTTTTTTCTTCAAACACTTTTGGGAAGTTATCAGGACAGATATCTTAGACTTGTGCTCTGAATTTTATTCCAACCCTATGACCATATCTCGGCTCAACTATGCCAATATCGTCCTTCTCCCGAAATCTGAAGGTGCCAATTCCCTTGCAGCCTTCTGCCCCATTAGTCTCCTCAACACCACCTTCAAGCTTATCACCAAAGTCCTCGCCAACTGTCTTCAACTTCACATGAACCAAATGATAGGCCCGGAGCAATCCGCCTTCATCCAGGATCGCAACATCCTAGACTGTGTGACGGCAACACAGGAAGTTATCTCCTTTTGCCATTCTAACAACCTACCAGGTGTCCTCCTCAAATTAGACTTCTCTAAGGCTTTTGACTCAGTTAATTGAAACTTCATCCTCGAGCTCTTGTCTCACAGAGGCTTCCCTGTGAAATGGTGTGAATGGATAAAATGCATCCTGACCTCCAGCCTCTCCTCTATTCAGATTAACGGCTCATCGGGAGGTCTTATCAAATCTGCCTGTGATCTCAGACAGGGAGACCCACTCTCGCCGCTTTTATTTGTGCTGGTGGCGAACGTCTTTAATCGCATGGCTAAGCTGGCTATCTCGAACAACTGTCTTGTCGGTATTGGCCCTCCTAACTCTAACTTGATTGTA
The DNA here is from genome assembly GCA_030737815.1 of Allium fistulosum. NCBI lineage: Eukaryota > Viridiplantae > Streptophyta > Magnoliopsida > Asparagales > Amaryllidaceae > Allium > Allium fistulosum. The sequence continues at coordinate 212,251,909 of CM060907.1, forward strand.
TCCAACCTCCAATTCGCTGATGATACCATTCTCTTCGTCTCTCCCTCGCCAGAGCATATCCACTATCTTAAGGTCCTTCTATATGTCTTTGAACTCATTTCGGGTCTCTCCATCAATTTTCACAAAAGCTCCATCATCATGCTTGGCAATGCTGATAACCTCGGCCCCTCCATCTCTTCCATCCTCAACTGCAACATTGCCCACTTCCCAATCTCCTACCTTGGTATCCCCTTGCGTCCCACCAAACTCCAACGCGCCGATTGGGTTCCCCTTGTCTCTAAAATTGAAGCCAGACTTTCGGGCTGGAAAGTCGATGCACTTTCGGCCGCGGGTCGACTGGTTCTAATTAAATCGGTGCTTTCTTCAATACCCATATATTGGCTCTCGTTCCACAAACTACCTATCTGGGTTTCCAAGAGAATCGATTCCATTAGAAGATCCTTCCTCTGGAATGGAGGAAAAGCCAAATGCCTTGTCAACTGGAGGATAGCCTGTTTACATCAAGACCATGGTGGCCTTGGTATTGTCAACCTTCGAACTTTCAACCTTGCTCTCTTGGCCAAATGGCTATGGCGCCTTCTTACACCTGGACATTTCATTTAGAAAGATTGGATTCTCTCTGTTCACTATCAAGCGAACCCATTCTGTGTCCTTCATCTTGGTCCCCTCAACAAGCCCTCCCCCTTCTGGTCTGGCGTCCTAGCTTCCCTTAACCGTATCAAGCCGCTCTTCCAGGTGATTCTAGGTGATGGTTCTAACTGTCTTTTCTGGCAAGATTCCTGGTTCCGCCACTCTCCCCTGAATCGTTGTTTCCCTACACTCTTTTCCTCCGCACCCCACCAGTTTCTCACGGTAGCTGATGCCGTTTCTATCGGTTCCTCTTCGCTCTATCCTGCTTCCCTTTTTGGTGATAGCCTGCTCCGGGAATTCCTTACCACCGCTAATCTGCTTTAATCCGTTAACTTGTCTCCTTCCTCCCCTGATCAGTATTCGTGGTCCTTATCCCCCTCAAAATGCTTCTCTGTGTCCCAATGTTATTCCTTCCTGAACCACCCTGGTAGACTTTTCTCCTTCGCACGTTTGTGGAAATGCCACCTCCCTCCCCGAATCCTATTTTTCAATGGTGTCTGATTCATGGCCGCATTAACACCAAAGACCGTCTTTTCCGCCTCAATATCTTAACTGAACAGACTTGTGCCCTTTGCAACCTGGAAGCCGAATCAATTAATCACCTTTTCTTTGAATGCGACTTTGCCCATTTCGTTTGGGTCTCATCTTATGCTCATCTTCTTGATTCCATTCCATCTATATCAAACTTCTTCGATTTTTGGCAGTACAATGCTCCAAATCCTCTACTCGATTCTTTTCTAGCAATTTTTTGCTGGGTAATATGGAAAGATAGAAACGCCCGTGTCTTCAACAAACCTGCTAGTTCGAGGGTGTTTATATGCAATAGGATTATTAATATCTTTGCTTTTTGGTCAGGCTCCAGCTTCTCCGCACCAGTCAGGCTCCGTCTTCCGTCACCCAGATCTCCCCCAGCTGAGTCGGTGGGCAGTGCATCATCTGCCGCGCCGGTTGGCCCTCAATCTCATGGTTATGGAAACCGTACGTGACAATATCTTTTCATCTATATTTATATCTTACTTGTCTTTATGTACATATTGGGCTAGGGTTGATATTATAACTCTAATTCTTTTTTGCTGCTGCTGCTGATGTATGTTAATTCATAACACTTTTTCTAGCCAACGATCAAGCATGTTGATCGTAATATTACTATTTTAATATTTAGCTCTAATCGGCTGTGTAGTTCCACGCTACACATCCGTTCTTCTAAAAAAAAGTTAATTATTTGATAAGACTATAGATAATAAATAAAAAAGTGACTAGATCTGCATTTACTACGCAGATAGTAGAATAAAAAGTAAAGCAGTTATTTTGATAAGTAATTTGTGACAGTTGGACGTAGTCCCAAGCTAAGACTGTCATATAATATAAGAGAACTAAAAAGAATTTAGTATCATAATAAAAGAAGACAGACTAGAATAGAAAAGAGACACTTGCAATTATATTTATAACATGTAGATTATAAAAGAAAATAAAAGTAACTATTGGAAGTATAATTGTAACACATAGGTTATAATTAAAAGAAAGAAATAGAAGAGGCTTATTTTATCAAACTTAGATCTTGGATTAAGTTAATAAGCAAAATATTAGAAGTGTCCCGTATCGGCAGCATTCCCTTTCAGTTAGGAACTGATGGTCTCACAATAGTTAGGTGAGGCTGGGACACGTTTATGCTAATTAGGGTAAATAAGTAGCCAACAGAATAAGAAAAGTAAACTAAACACATAATAAAAGATTAGATGTAGGGTCTAATAAAATATTAAGATGCGTTTAAAGCAGCGCAAAGGATGAAGAGCCTAACGAAGCAGTTCATCACAAATTTCAGCACAGAAAGAGCACGTCCAACTTAGTTAGTTTGGGCTAGAAGGAAGTACGAGACTTCAACGAGACGTGAGGGTACTCTAGGATGGCCCTCTAGGGTAGGCCTAACGAAGCTGCAACCCCGGAGGCAGGTCTGTAGGTGTTCCATCAAGAGAGTATGCCTTGACTACTTTTGCATTGCAGGCCTAACGAAGCGGACCTTTGTAGGCAGTCAAAAGGTTGATGAATGGAGTAAGATATTCGTATGACACCGTACTCTGACTTGCGAGTAGGTTTTAGCGGGCAGGACCCAAAAGGATAGTGGCATGTGGAGATCAAGTCATCATCAATCAAGAGCGAGTTCGGGAAAGACTAGAGTTGAACCAACAGGCCAATGATTCTTTCACTATCAAGACATTAGACGAGGGGCGCAGCCAATTGGATGTTTAGATTGTTTGCAGTAGAGCACAACCACTTAGCTTTTTATAGGTCTTTCGATTAGTTGAGAGGTGGCTGCGTATGGCCATAGCCACGATGAGAAAAGAGACAGACCAAGTAGAATATCTGTATTGTAGGCCTAACAAAGCTGTCCTTTACAGATATAGAAATCCTCGACCGAGTTCCGTACAAGGTAGACCTTGTTGGCGGGATTCAGGGAGTAGACAGAACGATTACGTATAGTCCTCAAGATACGCACTGGGTGGTACATTGTGGATGTCTGAGCATTAGTATAGGCTAGTGTGGATGCAGTTTTACGTTTTCATAGTATACGACGGAACATCTGTATTGTGAGCCTCACGAAGCTGTCCTTTACAGATATAGTCACAGAACGCTCTAGGAGCAAGACGATGGAGTCCTTTTCGAGAAGGATACGAAAGGTACTATGGGTAGTACCTAGGATGTGACATCCTGGATTTTTGGTGGTATTATTTTAAATAAATATTTAATTGAATTATTAAGAATACAGCTTATTTTAAAAAAAAACATATATATATATGTGACAACTCGGAATTTCGAGCAATATCAATTTAATAATTTATATTAAATATTAAATTGATTTGATATATTTTTGAATTATAAGATTTGAATTAATACTTTTCTTTTAATAAACATCTAGTTGGTGAGTTTTATCTTTTAAAACTAATAAATTATTTTCTATTTATAATGTATATATATTGGTATATATTGTAGATATGAAAGCTTTGTTTATTTAACTAATAAATTTTGTTTTCAAATTTCTAATATACATTTTAGTGATTTGGGAATTATAATTTATTTAAATAAACTTTTCAAAGCTATTAAATAAATAAATATATGGTTTAAAATACTTAAGATAAATATTTAAATAGTTTTAAAACTTATTTTAGCTTTAGTTTAAAATTTAAATTTAATTAACAAAGAGATTTGTTCTATTTTCTTTTAAAGTTTAGCTTGGGAAAAAAATATGGTTTAAAATATATATAAGTTTAAAATTCAATTTGTCAAATGATACCTTACTATATTATAAAATAAATAGTTATAGTAAAAATATAATTTCTTTTATGAATCATTTCAAATTTGATAAAGGTGTTATTTATTTTTAAATGATATTAATAAGTAAAAGAATGTATATATGGAAGTACAGGACTAAGTAATAAGTTAACAATTGAAATAAACATATAAGATTAATAGATGGAAGTAACATATAGGACTTCACCTATATTTTAAAGCAACATGACTAACAATAAAACAAATAACAAAGTAAATATATCAAACAAGGAAAAATAATATATAGGAATGATGTGTCAGCCCCTAATAATAATCTGCATAGTCAAAAAGGAAAAAAATATAGTAACTTGTTAGGAAAGCTAATATAGGATAAGCATGTAAACAATGGTTCGAATATGAAAGCATGCAGATTTGAGTACAACCAAATCAAAGAATGTGTAGGCTGTAGGGTAAACAAACAATATTAAATGAATAAGATAAGTGTAAAATAAAAACATAAGGTACAATAGCATTTAATGTTCCATTTCTTAGCAGCAAAACAAAGTCTATTCGAGTTGTATAAAAATCCTTTCAGCCTTCATTTTTTAAAAAATCTCTGATAATTGTACAAGTGTGTACACTGCTTTGTATAAGATATTATATCCTGTAACTTATTTAAAACATCACTCTGTAAACTATTTCCTCATATCACCTCTTCATTTCCAATCGAGCTAAGCAAAACTAAAATGAAACTTCATCTACAATCCTTAACAAACCTGTAGCAAGAAAAATATTCATCATCATTCTATAATTCAAACAACAGTCAAGCAAGAAGATAAGAAGGGAGATCAAAGCATATATTTTCCAGTGTTTTCAAAGAAAATGTGCTCTGTCTTCATTCTAGAACCGGTGAGTAACATTCTTTTCTAAAAAAACTTAAGTAACTTTAAATCTGGTTGCATGTTAATCTTCTGAAAATAAAAAATGTTCTGTGTGATTTAATCAGTGAATTATTTAGATGTTTGTATGAGTGCATTTCTGTGGTATCTGAGTGTTCTCTGTTCTGAAGCTTGTTTAAGTGAGTAAACAAACGAATTTAAAGACTTAAGATTTATTAAATCTGTGTGCATGATTCATAAATAATGTGTGTCTGTTTGAGTAACTTCTTCTGCTCAACTCTGTATATTTATACCCATTTGTATGTGCGGTATTCCTTATCATCTCTGTTTCTTGTTCTCAGAGTGGAAATAAACAGTTAAATTCAATTTCTTTTTATCTAAGCATTATTAGACATAGAATTCAAAACCAAATAAGTAAGTTAAGTATGAGGTATGATCACAAATTTGTTTCAAGCTAAATAATGGTTGATTGTCTCTGAAGTTTTAGATTTACAGAACAAAATCTAAAATGTGAAAAATTTGAATGTCATAAACCTTTGATTTAGTTATATAATCTGAATCACCTTTAGAAAATAGGATTTTTAAGAGGAAATTTGTGATTTTTCATTTAGTAATTAACTAGCAGTTCTCAGTTGAACGGAAAAGGGATTTAGACAAATTTCCGATGGTCGGAGAGTTTTCGGTGGTCAAGCTTTCGTGTGGACATGGAGTGATGCAAGGCAAGGCCAGGAAAAATAATGGAGGCGTCGAAAGATCGCCGTGGCGATGGCGGTGATGCGAACTTGTTCTTAACCCTAATTTGGGTCGTGGTCGAGAATTTGATCACCCAGGGTACGACAGTGCATCGAGTTGCACTGGACCTGGTGGAAAGGAAGCGTGGGAGGCGAGGGAAGGTGTGGTCGGAGTGGCGCGTTTTCCGGTGGTCGGAGACGTGTGTTCGAGAGGGATTTGACCATAGGTGAAGTTTCCAGTTTCAACGCTTAGCTCGATTTTGAATCTGAAGTTGTGATGAAGTCTAGGAGGTCGGGAGCGATGTTGGGGATGGTCGTCGATATGTTGGGGGTAACGGCGATGGTCGGAAGGTTGTGGTTCTGACGTACACGTGCACACGCGTGTCAGAATGTCAATTGTTGACAGGGGAGGAGGCTCGAAGCTTTACTCGGGAATTTGGCTGTTTTCCTCGAGAGTGCCTTCGGGGACGAAAGCGATACCCTTCCAGATTTCTTAACTTAAACAAAAGAAAATCCATGTTTTTAAAATTCAAGTTGAAGTAAGGGAAGAAAGTAAGTTTTCTCGGAGTAGAACTGGGGTGAAGCACGGGTATGTCCCGAAGCAGATTCTAAGATCTGTTGTGAAGTTTTAAACAGAGTTTTAAAATTTAAATAAAAACAAGTCTTATAAAATGAAGGTTTTAAGAACTGATCTAAGAGTTGTATAATTGTGTTACTTAACTTATTATAATGGATTCTTAAGTTAATTTAAACTTAATATTAGAAATGTAAATAAGTGTTGAGTAAAAGAACAAAGGGGTTTAAAGATATATGTTAATGATAGTTAAGAAATTAATAAAGGAAATGGGTTTATCTTAAAGTAATTAGGGAATAATTAATTAGTTCAATTATTCAATGATTAAGGATAAATAGATTAATAGTCAAGATTATAAAATTTATTAATTAAGGATTTAATTAACTAGTAATTAAGAATTATTAATTAGTAATTAGAGAAAATTAATTTATCATTAATGATTAATTAATGTAGTAATTATGATGTAATTAGTGACTAATTAATTAAGTACTTAGAAATAATTAACTGATAATTGAGAATTAATTAATAGGTTATTAAAGGATAATTAATTAGTTAATTAAAGATCAATTAACTGATTATAAAATAATTAAGGAATGATTAATAAATTAAATGGTGTGTAATTAATTTATAAGAAGATTGATAAAGAGTTAAGTGATTAGTTCTTAAGTAATTAATTTAATTTGAATTAATTAAATTAATTAAAATTTGGATTAAAGATATGCTTGCTTGTGGATAATGGTTGTTTAGAATACCAGAATTGGATGATATACTGTGATATTCTGTTATATGATATTTGATATATATCTGTGTGATAAATAAGTGATATCAATCTGTATGAATTGAAATTTTCTATAATTCTTTATAGATTGATATGTGAAATCAATGGGCTGGATTGGGATAATATGGACCATTTAAACTAAGTTGGATACGTAGATATTGGTTTGTGAAATGAGTGATGACTATATAAAATGTTTACGTGTAGTAAGTACGAGTTACCCCGGGTTTTTAAATAAGTTCTATAGTTTGGAATTTCTTAATAGATGAGTTTACTCATGCTGGTTTCCAGCCTGACCCGGGTGTTACTTTGATGTAATGCTCGGGTCAGACCGAGTATTACAGATTTTCAGGTAGGACGTTCTGGAGCTCAGGAGGCGAGCTGGATGACGAGAACGTATAGAGTTTTTCCGCTGTAGTATATTATTGTGTACCTAAGAGTGACTGTGTATGTGAAACTCTGATGTATATTAAATGTAATGGACAGATAAAGTATTCTTTTGTAAACTGTATTTATTTATTATTATATTTTATCCGCTGCGAATGTGAGATGTTGGGTTTCTGATCTTCTTCTTCTTCTATCTCTTTCTTCTTTTCCTAACTATCTGGAATTTTCAGGATCGAAATTTTCCGGGTCGTTACATAGGATCGATACGGTCATTGGGCATATAGCTATATATATTAGATGTTAGGTTTTAATCTACTAGGAGGTAGATGGGTACGATTCGCGCATAGAGGCGAGAGCATTATAACCCTGTAAACCTAATATAACAGAAAATGGAAATAAAACGGTATATGTAGAATTAAGCTTAGCAGTGTATAATTTGTCCATTCACTAGAACTTTAGTTCTAACCCCATCCTCATACATCCCACAGGTTAGGTAGATGGCAGAGACTTTCCAGCTTTGAGACACTTGTTTAGAAAGTGTTATTACCTTGGGGAGTATTTACTTACTATTATATTTTAGTTAATTCCGTTGTGAGATATTTATTTAAGTTCTGATATATTTGTCTTTGCCTATTTGCAGGATACCAGATACCCAACTCGGACTTCAGTAGGCTTGGATTTTAGCATTTTTGCAAAAAATCGGACCTACTGGAATTCGGGTTGTTACATTTGGTATCAGAGCCTAGGTTAGTAGATCCTAAGTAAATTCGGAAATATGAGTGAACGTATTTGTATTTTTGAATAATATAAATATATTATGTACTAAAATCCAAATTGTCCTCAATTATAGATATTAACGTATGGAAAGTTTTTAGAGGTATGTTTGTGCATAGTTAGCTAGTTGGGCTTGGGATGACCCAACGATGTTGAGCCCTATGTTATTGCCGATTTATAGTGTACAATAAGCAATGTTTTGAGAGAAGATTTGTATCCATATGTTATAGGAAGTGGGAAAGTTCCATATGGACAGTAGCGAGAGTATTTTTATTTTGGAAGGAATAAGAGATTTTCGTAAGGAAATGAGATTTCCAAGGTTTAGGAAGGGTATTCCTAGGGTAGTAAGAAGAAAATCCACTTTATGTCTAACCCAATAAAATGAAACTTTTGGAATTGAAAAGTTGAAAAATATAACTGTTAATATGTTTGAGGAAGTAAATATTGGGTTTTGAAAGAAAAAAAAAGTGGTATGAAATTTAAATTGGTTTTTATATGATCTAAATTTTGTTAAAAGTGAAATTCTTTTTGAAGAATTATAGAGCATGTATAGCTCGCTGATTTCTTTGTAGGTAAACAAAGTTTTAAATATAAAAACCTAGAGTGTGTTAAGTATCGAAAACATAGGTTACAACAATTATTGTTGTAATAGATGTTTTCATAAAAAATAAAGGAAGCATAGACTATGACACTATTGTTATAGTAGGTGACTCCCAAAGGAAATGTTTTTACATAGATATGGGATTTATTAATATTTATTTTAATTGAATCCATATACTAGTATTTTTGGGTTGTAGTAACGATGTTTTACGCAACATCTATTTTGACTCAAATAAAAATATGTTTTGAAGATAATTTCCAAGTATAGAAATAAAGTGGTTTGTAAGTACACTTATTATTTAAATAAGTATATGGAAATGTTTTCTAGTTATGAAAATATTAAAACAGTCTTGAAAATGAGTTCTTCTGCAAAAAAAGAAGATGTAAGTTAAATATTAGAAAATTAATAAATTTCGTAGGAAATGCCTATTATAAGTGAATATAGATTAAATATACTTTAATCTATTGGAATGAAACGAATAGTGATAAAATTTTCTGTGAAACCAAATCACAAATAAAGACGTTTTGTGCAAGTTATAAGGAATACATAAAAGAGATGTACAAGGTATAAAAAGCACCATATTTTGTATAGCCTATTTAGATAAAATATAAAATAAGTTTCTTGTAATTTCACATAAACATGAAATCCTCTTTTAAAGGATTCATAGAAGGTTTTAGCGTTAATGGTTTCTCATAAGAGAAAGTAGTTCCAATACATTAAGGTATAAAACCATTAGGTGTAATAAGAAGTGTAATAATTAGAGACAGTTTTAGTTAGGAGGGATATTATAGAGAGCCTTAGTAGGAAAGCTAAGCAATGGAAATTTCATATTTTTCCATTGATTATGTGCATTGGTTTCTTGCCTTTGTAGAAAGTCCCCATTTGTAGTAAGTTAGAAACTCCTCCAAGGTTAGGTAATTTGAAGAGTAGGAAAGTTAAGAGATTTTTGATAAAATAATTGTTCTTATCTACTCCTGATTTTGTAAATTTGAAAATCTATAAAAAGAAGATGTTTTGAAAACATGTGAGGACATTTTTGGAAGTCAAGAAAAAAATGTTTTAAGGACAAGCAAGGCATGTTTTAAAGAAAAACGGTTTGGTGAAAAAGTAAATAAGTTTTTGGAAGAGAAAAACTTAGTAAACGGTTAAGTTTAAAAATCCAATTTTTTTTTGGAAAGGTGGAAGGCCTTTAAAAGGAAAAGAGGAATAAGTTTTGAACTTAGAATTTGTAGGTTTTCCTCTCTTGGGGAATAATTTAAATTCAAAGAGCTGTAAAGATGCAAGTCTAGAAAGATAAAATGTTAAGTAACCAAGTACCTATGAATTTAATAGAAACTTCAAAGTAACACTTTTAAAGGCAAGAATTTTGGGATTTGATGTTTCAAAAATTTAGAAGTTTTAATTTTTGAAATGAAATGATAAATACCAAACCAAACTTTTAAATATGGAGTAGATAGGAATCATTTCCTAGGTGTGATGGGAAAAGTGTAAGGCTATGTAGGATATAGTAGTGATTACTTTTAGTAGTAATAATAAAAGTTCATGTAAAGTGTATAGGACACTAGTGAGAACCTAGGAATGTTGCTTCATGTGTGCAGACTATAGAAGAATAGTGAAGTGATATTAGTAAGATAGTAAGACACACGTGGTTGGGTTAGGTAGACCTTAGTTAGAGAAAAATGAAAGATAAAGGTAAAGAGAAAATTTCCCCAAGCTTAGTTGCCTTTTTAAATAGAGACTGCGTAGATTGAAATCCTTATTCGTTGCAGGTAAATGAGACTTGGTTATTCCATTTTGAGTATGGAATGGAAGAGATGAATAGATCTTATTCATCATAAGTAACAAGTGTAAGTTTGTAACGAGTAATAGGCGCCAGAAGGAGCATATAAGTTACTTGGATTCCTAGAGTAGGATCTTTCTGTGTCAGAGTGAACATGGTCCTAAAATCTTCTAGCCCTAGAAGATAGATGTGTTTAGCTGCTATATTTACCTATCTAATATCACTTTGTAGTAGGACTTGTTATCTCTTTTAGTTATGAGATTGTACTCCCATGTAAGCATTTAGTTCCTATTGCAGTAAATCAGTGATGATTAGTATGATGCTCTTTTTCTGTGATGTTCACAAGAAGAGAATAAAAACATAGGATGTAAAGAATAAAAGAAAAGCAAAAGCATATAAGAGTAACTAAAAGAAAAACAGTAAAATCTAAAAGAAAGCGACAGAAACGTCAACAGAAAAAAAGTTGAAAAGAAAAAAATTTCTTATGTGAACTATGTTTGGGAAAGCAAATAGAGATTTTTATAATAGTGGCATAAATTCCTAGTACGGAGAAAGAGGTGCGCAAAAGTAAAACAAGAAATGTGAGGTTTTCCGTTTTCTACCTTCTTTCTGACATAAGAAATCGAGTTCGGAAAATTAGATTTTTCTGAAACTCGAATATTAAAAGTTGTGTGGTAGGATTTTGATGTAAAATTCGTTGAACTACGCCCCTATTTAGTAGGAGTGTGGGAAAAATTGGTTGAAAAACATTTTTGAGTTTTCAAAAGATTACATTCATATAGAAATTGCAAGTATATTTGGGGTGTGTGCATCATGTTTTAAAATAATTTTTTAAAGAAGAAAGCATTCACATAGGAGGTGCCGCTTAAAAATTCAGGTAAATGCATATATTTTATGTTGAATGACACTTTTCACAAGGACACGATGGTCGCAAAATTAGATGTACACAAAATGGATGTGATTGGTGCGAGGAATTGCATAATTTTACCCTTGTCAAATTTTAGGGATGAAATTTCCTAAGGGGTGGGAGAATGTAACACCCCACATTTTTAGATAATTAAATAATCAAATAATTATAAACAGTGAAAATGAGCGTTTTTGGAATTGTCAGAATATGGCCTCGAAACTTATACCATTGTGTTAGCGGCGATTTTTTGACTAATTTACATATATAATATGCCTTGAACGGACTTCGTATGAAAAAGTTATTGATGTTCGAAGTTCCGTATCGAAAAATAATTATACATGTAAATGTGCATAAATATATTTGTTTATAAATATATGTGTGTATAAATTTCAGAAATAACGCGCGTTTGAATTTCAAAATAGACGCGCGTCATAAAGGAAATTAATTGACATCAGCAATTAGAGGTAATTAATTAACATTAGTAGGCAATGTTAATCAAATCAACAATTAAAGGAAATTAATTTACATTAATTAGCAACGTTTGAATTTCAAAAGAAACGTGTTATAAAAGGAATTAAATTTGCAATTGATGGAAATTAATTAGAATGAATAGGCAACGGTTAAAAGTTAACGTTTAATAATTTGAATTTTGCGCAATCTCGAGCGTTGTATTCTGGATCCAATGATTCGCAGCAAGCCTGTGATGTGGTTGCACCAGATTCAATCCAAAAATCCGACGGTCTGAGATCCCCAAACTCCACTATAAATAGAAACCTCGGCCTAGCTATTTTCTCACAATCAGATTTTCTTCCAATTGGGTTCATTGCATGAGGCTGAACCCTAAATAGAAAATATTTCTAGGGAGATGATCTTCTTCATAAAAATATTAGACGCCTTAAAAGGGGATCCAGGAAGACCATGAAGCAAAGCTAAGGACGACAAGTGAGTGGATTGAAATTATATATCTTCTACGTTTATGATATATTATCGTCAGATTCCCGTTAAATATTTTAATTAAACATTTATTTCAGTAATTGGTTCTATTAATCAGTTCTGTTGAAACTGTAAATTTTATAAGAGAACTTATATTTAATTATTATTTATATGGAAAAGAAAATAATCCAATTAAATATGAATAATATTAGGCTTAACAGTTACAGGCCTAAAAGCAAGAAATTTACAGGAAATTATGCTAAAACGGGAGAAATAAAGGGAAAAATCTAATAACTTGATTTGGAAGTTAGTGATAGAATAGTTGGTTGGTTTCGGAAAGGGAATACATTTCCATAATTTAATATTGTAAGAATAATGATAAACGTAATTGCAAGAATAAAAACAAGAAAAATGGAATTAGTGCAAAATAGAGACATCACTGTATTTTGCATTACCCTGAAATTAAAGAAATAATAAAAGAAATATCTTGCAATTACAGATTATTGTTTATAGCATTACTTAGTATTTAGTATTAAAATATGGAAATGGATTTTTAGCATGGTTTTTGTAACCAACCAAATATAATAGAACTATTTCCTAGAATAAAAGAGAATAACGTGAAGCGTTAAAAGAAATGAAAGAAGTAGTAATCAAGTTAATTATTTGACACGACTAGAGATGACAAATAAAAAAGCGACTAGATCTGCATTTACTGCGCAGATAGTAGAATAAAAAGTAAAGCAGTTATTATGATAAGTAATTTGTGACAGTTGGACGTAGTCCCAAGCTAAGACTGTTATATAATAGAAGAGAACTAAAAGGAATTTAGTATCATAATAAAAGAAGACAGACTAGAATAGAAAAGAGACACTTGTAATTATATTTATAACATGTAGATTATAAAAGAATATAAAAGTAACTATTGGAATTATAATTGTAACACATAGGTTATAATTAAAAGAAAGAAATAGAAGAGGCTTATTTTATCAAACTTAGATCTTGGATTAAGTTAATAAGAAAAATAATAGAAGTGGCCCATACCGGCAATATTCCCTTTCAGTCAGGAACTAATGGTCTCACAATAGTTAGGTGAGGCCGGGACACGCTTATGCTGGTTAGGGTAAATAAGTAGCCAACATAATAAGAAAAGTAAACTAAACGCATAATAAAAGATTAGACGTAGGGTCTAATAAAATGTTAAGATGCGTTTGGAGCAGCCCAAAGAATGAAGAGCCTAATGAAGCAGCTCATCACAGATTTCAACAAAGAAAGAGCACGTCCAACTTAGTTAGTTTGGGCTAGAAGGAAGTACGAGACTTCATCGGGACGTGAGGGTACTCTAGGATGACCCTGTAGGGTAGGCCTAACGAAGCCGCACCCACGGAGGTAGGTCTGTAGGTGTTCCATCAAGAGAGTATGCCTTGACTGCTTTTGCATTTCATGCCGAACGAAGTGGACCTTTGTAGGTAGTCAAAAGGTTGATGAATGGAGTATGATATTCGTATGACACTGTACTCTAACTTGCGAGTAGGTTTTAGTGGGCAGGACCCAAAAGGGTAGTCGCATGCGGAGATCAAGCCATCATCAATCAAGAGCGAGTTCGGGAAAGACTAGAGTTAAACCAACGGGCCAATGATTCTTTCACTATCGAGACATTGGATGAGGGGCACAACCAATTGGATGTTTAGATTGTTTGTAGTAGGGCGCAACCACTTAGCTCTTTAGAGGTCTTTCTATTAGTTAAGGGGTGGCTGCATGGGGCCATAGTCACGATGAGAAAAGAGACAGACCAAGTAGAATATCTGTATTGTAGGCCTAATGAAGCTATCCTTTACAGATATAGAAAATCCCCGACGGAGTTCCGTACAAGGTAGACCTTATTGGAGGGATTCAGGGAGTAGACAGAACGATTACGTGTAGTTCTCAAGGTACGCACTGGGTGGTACATTGTGGATGTCCGAGCATTATTATAGGCTAGTGTGGATGCAGTTTTACGTTTTCATAGTAGACGACGGAACATCTGAATTGTGGGCCTCACGAAGCTATCCTTTACAGATGTAGTCATAGAACGCTCTAGGAGCAAGACGATGAAGTCCTTTTCGAGAAGGATACGGAAGGTACTATGGGTAGTACCTAGGACCGATATGGTAATTGGGCATATAGCTACATATATATTAGATATTTGGTTTTAATCTACTAAGGGGTAGATGGGTACGATTCGCGCATAGAGGCGAGAGCATTATAACCCTGTAAATATAACAGAAAATGGAAATAAAATGGTATATGTAGAATTAAGCTTAAAAGTGTATAATTTGTCCATTCACCAGAACTTTAGTTCTGACCCCCTCCTCATAACATCCCACAGGTTAGGTAGATGGCAGAGACTTTCCAGCTTTGAGACACTTGTTTAGAAAGTGTTATTATCTTGGTGAGTATTTACTTACTATTATATTTTAGTCAGTTCCGCTATGAGATATTTATTTGAGCTCTGATATATTTGTCTTTTCCTATTTCCAGGATACCAAATACCCAACTCGGACTTCAGTGGGCTTGGATTTTAGCATTTTTGCGAAAAATCCGGACCCACTGGAATTCGGGTTATTACACCGTCACTAAGTGGTCAATCGCTCAAATTGCAAGCGGTCGACCACTTATGTTCTAGAGCATTAACTTTAGGTTTTATTACGTGATGTTTTTTCCTAATAAACTTTTTGAAAAAATAAATAAAAATTTGATTTGGAAAGTAGAGAAAATACACATTCCAAATATTTAATTATTCTAAAGAAAAGGTTTTGTTTGTCTTATATTAATTATTTTATGTAAGAAATTGCTTTATTAAATAAAAAATTCATTTTGGGATTTAAAATTTATTTAACATCCTATTTAATTCTAAGAAATTATGGAATGATTACCAAATGATATCAATTAATTTTAAAAAAGTTTTTAATGATTTTTGAGTATGAAAAGAAGATTTAAAAACAGATTCTATGGTTTAAAGTGAATAAAAATAGATTTTGAGCCTTTTAAATCCATTTATAATCATATTTAATTGTAGAAAATTATGGAATGGCTTTTATAGATGATAGTGAATTATAATGGAGTTTTATGTGATTTCAATTATGGAAAAGAGGTTTAGAAGTGTATTAAAAGGTTATGAAATCCTTATTTTTGAGCTTTAAACAAATAAAGAAAATGGTATTTTAATTTTTAAAGAATATAAAAAGCTTTTTTAAATTTAATGTATTCCCTTTTGTAAGCAGTTGATGGGCTTGTTTGATTATATTTTCCATGTGATGAAAATATTGAATAAACGGAGTTATAATACCATCTTATATGTGACTTTTGGTAATATCTCTCTGGTTATTCCTTAGACTTGTTACATAGAATATTTTCGTTAGAGCGAGTGTAGTTTACGAGCATTGGGTAAATGAGCGAGTAACACAGGTGGTATCAGACGCTTGGGTTGGTATTTGTTCGATTTCTTTTTGTATGTAAATGCCACTTATCATCAGAGAGTTAGGAATTTTGGTAATCATCTAGAGGTAAACTTATGAGTTTAATAGTCTAGAAGTCTTCCCTCTCCAAGGGCTACAAATTGGAGATATATTGGAATCTATGGATTCATCATCTAAGGATTAATTATTCGAGTATTATTACTTACTCATAGGACTAGTAATCAGGGATCTATTATATGGTGATTGCTCTCATTGAGACTTTTGGAGTTAAGAGTATTTGTTAGGAATTTACATCATAGGGCTCATGCCACTATGGAGAGCGCGTGATTAAGACCCACCGGATATGCAAGTACCCATCCTAGAGGTCCTGATTATTGGATCGCGTCCCGGATCCACGATGTCAATTTAATGAGTTAATAAGTATGAGGCTGGGGTATATGACTCTCATTGGAGCCATTGCCCAGACGTTACTTAAGGACCATCAGTCCGTTACCAAGGGTAAGTAGGAGTCGTGACCAATGAACAATATAGACTTGCAGCATGTTTATGACATGCAATGGATATTAGTGTTACAATTATGTGAGAAACTAAAGGACTATAGGAAACGGGCTACGATCAATAGTGTTTCCTAGGGCAATGCTACAGTATTTCAATCCCCCATCTGGATAAATTAGGTAGATCGATATCCGATGAGATATTTGATGTCATCACCTCACAAGAGATGATGATTATATGACGTTAGAGACTTGTTGTCTGCTCGTCTATCATCTAAGTTAGCTTAACTCTAAACCAGCTATGTGATGTCTTCGCTTATGACATTGGGAAATAGTTGCGTGCTCGTCTGTCTCTCTTATAGACTTTTGATTGAGAGATCTATAATTTTTCTTTAGGCGTACATCTTTTAGGGCCATTCAGTTGATAGTACATTCTCTTATTAGAACGTTAGTCGGGATATATCGTTGTGTTTATTGTGTGTTGTATTGTTTTATATATTGCATTATGGGTGTGCATGTCCTATAGTTTATATATCTCTTAGGGCCCCGCAGTCGAGAGTTCTTATCTCTTATTAGGGCTGATGGTTGAGATATACATTACAATGTTTGTGTTGGGGTAGTAGTTTGGTTATTTAGATGATATTTCACCCATGTATTTCCTATGCTATTTGGGATGATTGACTATTGTTTGCCATGGGTGATATAATATGTGCATGTGGATATTTGAGATATTTATTACACTTTTGATATCCTTATTTATACTATTCTGGTTATTTTTATTTATTGACCTTCACATTCTAGACATAGTCTTCCCATGTGACATTTCATATTCAGGGACTATGTGATCAGTGTGTGGTTGATGGGTATAGTTGGAAGCTAGTATATATGTGGATTAGTGTTCCATTATTCTCATGTAGTCTCTTATGTATCTATTTTGATAGATGGATGTACTGGATATGGTTTTTACAATTGTGGGCATTTGATTTTTTTGTAAACCAACACGAATTATGTTTCTTATCTATTATATATTACCACTGCATTGATGACTCTGTGTTCTCTGTGGTTTATTTTATATTGTGTATTATTCTATATTGGAAACACACATGTTCATTGCTTTGTGCCAATACCGAGTTCTAGAAGTGAGTTATATGAGATTTTGATAAACTTACCAGTGTTAGCCTAAAGGAATATTAATACGTGATAGCCCAATATCACCTCATTCTCCGTAGTATCAGATAATATTACCTAGTAATACTCTTTGGTAGTATGGTTATAAAGGCGAGGTATTACACATGACCTGTATTACACTTTGAATACTGGTATGAAATAAAATGATATTTGATTAAATTATACGTTATTACCTCCGTTGTGAGTATAGAAAGAGATAGATATAATATATTTATTGTTATCTCTTATTACAAATCACCAATGACATGTTGTTTTTGGTTGGGGTTTACATATCGTGAGTTATGTTAAATCAGAAGGTCGAAAATGACGAGTTGTTACATTTGATATCTGAGCACAACTTTCCTTAAAATATGGATTAGAAACATACTGAGAGAGCGTATTTGTATTTTTCCTACTAGATATTTACATATGTAAGTGGGTTGAGTACATATTTACATACCATTTACTGTTCCAATTTCATTCACTATCTATTTGGGAGTTGTTAATAAATCCCGTTTTACTTTTAGATAGTTGAGAATGAGTAACTCAACTAAAATAGAGACTAATGTTACCAATCCCAGTGAGGTAGAGACCAAAGATGGTACTAGCACCATGGTTGATGCCATGGACATTCCTAGAGTGAACGTTCCTTTATGGTTCTGAAGGTACTTTCAAGTGATTTGAAACACCCCACACCCCTTAATACACCCCAAAAGGACACATTAAAAAGCGTGGTGCGTTGTAGGTATAACTAAAGCTAACATAGACTAAGATTCACAAGACAAAAATAGATAAAAACAGCGGAAACTTAAAATAATAACTTAATTAAAACAAAACTTCATAATTGCTTCATAAATAAGTCAAATACCAAATACCACATACATGTCTAAAAATCCAATATGTCTCATGAAACAAAAAATCAGAGTACATAATATCCCTCATAATAACTTAATTAAAACAAAACTTCATAAATAAATCGAATACCAAATACCACATACATGTCTAAAAATCCAATATGTTTCATGAAACAAAAACTCATAGTCTCATAAATCAGAGTACATAATATCCCTCATAATAAGCCAGTACGGAGAAAGAACTAAAGTTAAAATAAAAGAAATACATAGCAGAGAACTCCTCCAAGAAAACAGCCAAGCAACTACAATCTACTGACTTTTCCCTTGATTGCCTATGGGCGGGAAAAGGGGAAAATAGAGGAGTGGGTCAGACTAAAAGTCTGGTGAATGATAATAATTACTAGAGTCTTTAAGCAAGATAAAAGTAATAGACTCTACAACAGTTCTAGCATAAATAAGGATAACAAAGGAAATAGGAAAGAGATAGACTGGAAATAAGTACGATTAAATATTGCTCATGTTTGTGCCAAAATTGGTCACAAACACCCAATTGTCGATCAAAGCACCCGTTCACAATCACAGATCACATATAACAAGTATGTAGAGAATTAAAAATGAAGAACACTCAGAAAAGTAAGAGGAAAGCAGTAAAGAACACAGAGTTTATAGTGGTTCGGCAATCCGGCCTACATCCACTTTGAATTTGATGACTTTATTGATGTTTGTTTGCTGATTACAATGAGTTACAACTGATTACAATAGCAAAATCCGAGTACAATGATTAATCCGGCAGAGTCTGGATGTAGAAGAGCCAAAAGTCCTTCTTTCCTAAGGCCATTAGGAGGCTATTTATAGGCATAGGCTGCAAATATCTCGCTTAGATCTCGGAAGACCTCTTTTGGCACGTGCATGGGCCCACGCGATCGATCCCACGCGATTTTGACTTGATCCGTGATCGATACGAACGAATTTCATATCGATCAAGATTTAACCCAATCAAGCCAAAATTTAGCTTGAACATTCTTTAGGTTGTACGTAAGCTCCTGTGAAAATTTGGTGGCATTTGGACCTGTGGATTGCGAGTTATGATCGATGCAAATTCGAGTTTTCGGCAGGCTGCTTAGTTCGAATTGATACATTTGTATCGATCAGTTCGAATCTTTATCAAGCACGTGCCTGCAAGTTGACGTGGCACTTGATTTTAGGATCGATCTAAAGTTCATGCCGAATTGACCGAGTCTCCTTTATGCACGTGCCTTGTTCGAATCGATCAGTAGTATGTTGTTTGTATCGATCTGTAGTATGTTGTTCGTATCGATCGTCTGTTCTATTCGTATCGATCGAAGTGGGTCTATTCAACTCGAATCACTGTGGCATTGTTCGTATCGATCAGTAGTGTGTTGGTGGACCTGGTCTTGCTCGTATCGATCAGAATTAACTTCAGTCAATCGATACGAAGTTGAACCAGTAGAATGGATACGAACAAGTGATAACATGATGGATTCGAACAGATGGATAGCGCGATGGATTCGAACAGATCGATTCAAACTATGGCTTTTTGATGGATACGAATAGTCAAATCTTGATGGATACGAACAAGGCGATTGCTGAAATTGCATCGATCATATCTTGAGCATACGAACTCCGATTGACTTGAAATTTGGAACGTTGGATTCCGCCGCTTTGATTGTCGCGTCATATCAATTCTAGCTTGATCTGGACTCGAGAAAAATTCATCGATATCCATAGTGAGCCTGCGTATAACCGATCTTCGAGATGAATTATCATTGATTTCCAGTCAGTTTTTTGGTGTCACGGCCTTGCGAAAAGGCGGGATAACAGGTCAATTTATAAGACAAGTTAACATTGATTGCTTGCACTTGTCCTTGATTTCAGCTTTGATTAGGCTGAATTCCTAATCCTATAATTAGGATGTAATCCTAATTCTACCCTTTTTGATCGGCCTGTTACTCCATAGACCTTATTGTGGACCAGACGCTATATAACTCCCTACACAGCAGCCAATGGTATCTACGAAAGATGCACAAAGCACCCACTGTGGATCCGGATGACATATATAGCTCCCTACACAGAAGGCAATGGTGTCTACGAAAGACACCCATACTAAGCGCTTGGAACTCATAGCGATTACTGAGCACCAGAATGGAAGTCGCACGCATAACTGCCACCATGCCCATGCTACCTTTTGCCCCACCTATTGGGTCTTCTTATTACCTCGAACTCCAGCATAAGTGTGCCCCTTATCCCACTTCAGGCTAACGTGAGATCACCGTGTGTCCATAGAATCTATAGGGGAAATGATGTTGGTACTGGCCCGTCATCCAAACAATATCTGGTTGCGCCCCTTATCCAAATCCCCCATGATTTGGACTTCTATTTGACCAATTACTACCATTCTTAGCATAAGCGTGCCCTCATCTCACTTCAGGATAATGTGAGACACCGTTTTGTCTAATAGGGAATGTTATACGGTACAGGTTCTACTTTCATCTTTGCTTATTAACTTAGATAAATTGTTTAAATAAGCCTTTACAATTTATCCCTACTATCTTTGCTTATTAATTTATCCTAAGTCTTAAAATAAGCCTCATTCTGTTCTATTTCTTATTATAACCTACGTTATAATCATGCTTATTACTTAACCCAAGGTCTAAGTGTGAAAATAAGCTTCTTTCATCTTATACTCTTTTTAGTTATAATTCTAAGTTATAACTAAGCCAATTAATTAGTCCAATTCTAATCATAATTAGGCATAATTTCAATCCAATTCCATTTATATTACAGTCCAATTCCATTATTTATTACAGTCTTTATAATTTACATCTTATTTTCTTCATTCAATATTCTTACTTATATAATCCATATTCGAGTTTAATTTATTCTAATCCATACGTGAAGAAAAGGAGGAAGAAGAGAATAGACGCTTGGACAAAATCCAAAACGTCGAAAAAGATGTAAATAAGAAATAAATAACAGTAAATAAACTTAAATACTGTAAATAAACAATAAATAAATAAAAAGCTATGCTTAACAGTAATAAATTATAATTAACTGAAAAAGAATAACTAAAAGGGAATAGACTGAAAAATAGATCTAAAACTGATAAAAAGGCTATTCCAAAATCGTAGTAAAACTACAACTATTGGAAACCCTATTATTTTAAATTACTTAAAGGAATCTTAAAATAATTACAATCACTCACCTCTGGTCCTATGCTCTTCATTTGGTCTTCCCGGATCCACTTGGAGTTGTAAAATAATTTAATTTATAACAATTTTCTCCTTTGGAAAAACTATTCCGTTTAGGGTCCTTCCTAGAAAGGTGAACCCAATTGGAGAAAACCTAGAATGAGAATAACTGTTAGGTCTAGGGGTCTATTTATAGGGGTAGAAGTGGATCTCGGACCGTTGGATTTGGGGATTGAATAGGATGCAACCACACCATAGGCTTAATAGGAGCCATCAGATGCAAAAATAGACGGACCAGATTGGTCAGAAGAACGTAAAACACGTCAGTTTGAGGCTCAGAACGTTCAAACAAACGAACGTTTGTTCGTAAATAGCAGAGGTGGGTCGACCGGGTGATCGACCGCCTTGGTGCCCAGGTTGACCGGTCGGTCAACCTGCCTATATATATATATATCTATATGTGTATATATATATATTGTTTATTTTATAACTTAGTTATATTAGCTCAGATTTTGACGTTTTATATATGGAAATTGACTAGAAAATTACCACGGACACAATGGTGCAACTTCCATGGTTTAATTCTGATAATTTCATAAAGTTATTTTATTATCTAATTAATTAACGAATTAATTATTATGGGTTAAATTTCGGGTTGTTGCATTCTCCCCTCCTTAAGGGATTTCGTCCCCGAAATCTCTAAGGATAAAAGAATGCGCTAAATGTTTTCATCCAATTCTACAACCAACTACTCAATCATAAACCATTCTTTCATTGTCCTTAAGTTTTTCTTATGCCACTTATGATACTTATGCAATTAGTGTAGTGTAAATGACCCTAACTAATGCAAAAGATTAGGCGGTCCACTGATTCAGTTGACCTCCTTTTATGCAGTCATGTATGTGCCATGTATCCAAATGAATGCAAAAATTCCTAATGATAACTGACAGTTCTATATGCGTGCTACAACCATCATCCAAATGCAACAATCATGTGATAAACATCCATTTATGGCAACCATGGAAATAAAGTAAAAATGCACACACATCGATATGCATATGCTCTAGTGTCCTAATTAGGCCGATCCCTAAGGAATAATAGTGCCTAGTGTACCTATATGCGTCCATTGCATCTGTTTGCACAAAAAATGGACAAACACCTCAAAGTTGTATGATTTAGTAGATCTTATGTTATTCTTAGTAATTTGAGCGACTTATGTAAATACGTAAAAAACAGGGGTTAAACTGTAAAAAGACACGTAGATTTATAGTGGTTCAGCCAGAATGTGCCTACGTCCACTTTATATGTTATTTCTCTTGTTCTGTTATGATTACAAGTACAAAGCTTTGGTACAAGTAAAAGAAAGTTGTTTGAAGAGTTCCTTCCGTGCTTGAGCTCTCAAAACTTGTCTGCCATTGTTGTACCCCTGCCCCTCTATTTATAGAGTGAGGTTGGGGGCAGGGGTCTTGGATGTATATAGCTGCTGGTGAGCCTGGGCTGAAGCAATCTGGCCTGGCACATCTAGTTCGGCGGAGCTTGGTTCGGCCGTGCTTGGAGTGGTTGGTTCGGTAGAGGTTGGATCGGTGGTTGCTAAGCGGAGTTTGGTCCGGTGATGGATGGTTCGGTTGAGGTTGGATCGGTGGTTGCTAAGCGGAGTTTGGTCCGGTGATGGATGGTTCGGTAGAGGTTGGATCGGTGGTTGCTAAGCGGAGTTTGGTCCGGTGATGGATGGTTCGGTAGAGGTTGGATCGGTGGTTGCTAAGCGGAGTTTGGTCCAGTGATGGATGGTTCGGCAGTGGGTTGTTGGAGTCGTGGTTCGGCATGGTTCGGTCCGGGAGTAAGTTGGTTCGGTATGGAGACGTGGTGATTGGACCGGTAGTGAGGCCGAACCGGTGCTTGAATGGTGGTGTTCTGGATCGGTGGCAATGGCTTTGCCCTTGGTTCGGCATCGAGGAGGAGAGGCTTGGCTCCCTCTTTTCTTTTGGTTCGATGGGGTTGGAAACACACCCAACATTTGCCCCCCAAAGTGGGGCATATGCCGGCGTATGTCGCGCTTTGTTTTTTTTTCTTTGATTGGGTATAGCTTCATTCGGTTTCGGGTGCTGGACCGGTTGGTCTGGCTATCTTGTGCACGTCTATAAATAGGGGCTGTATTCCCTTTGTTATCCCTTACTGAATCAGTTTGAGCGCCGAATCAACCTTGTACCGAATCAACCCCTTGTACCGAATCAACCCCTTGCCGAATCAGGTATGTCTTCTCTTGCCGAATGAACCCGAAAGGTTTTTAACGCCGAATGTTTCCTCATATTCGGCGTGCCGAACGACTCTATGTTGGGCTACCGAATGAAATAGAGGGTTCAAATACCGAATGAACATGAATGCCAAATGGAGCTTTGCACCTTTAATACCGAATGGGCATTTATTTTTGAATCATGAGAGAAATTTCTGGCTTGTACATGCTTGATCGCTTTACACACTTGCTTGCTTATATTTCTGTACCTCTCGTTCTAATAGTGTGCTTTTCTTGTGCCGCAGATAAATGTCTCGAAGAGTTGAAACCAGGTCAGATAAGAAGAAGTCTGGGGGCGAAGGAGAGTCCTCGGCCGTGCCCCCAGCTCAATCAGGATCGGAGCTTCATGGGCCCGCCCCAAGGTCATTAGTGGATGGACATGGTCCCCAGGAGCTGCTGGATTCCCCGCCTGACTGCTTTCCTAGCTCTCTCAAAGAGGAACAGCTCGATGTTATATCTCGTTCCTTTAGGATCGATAGAGCCCTCATGCTGTTGCCGGGCCCAGGAGTCATGCCATACAATCCTCCCGAAGGGTACTTTGCTTATAGTAGGTACCATTGTATGTGTGGTGCTATCCCGCCTCTCAATGCTTGGGTAGTCAGCTTCCTCACGTATCTAAAGGTGGCCCCATTCCAGCTTCAGCCCAACTCTTATGCCATACTGGCGAGCCTTTTCGTCATCTTTCAGAGGAAGTACGGGCGCCCTCCTTCCAACCGGGAGATCCGGTACTTATATAATTTGAGAGGCTACAAGAAAGGATCCCCATACATTAGCTTGGAGTCAGCCGTGACCTTCAAACCGGTCTTGGATCTGTACTCTAAATTCAGCATGTTCAAGAAAGAGTGGTTCTTTGTTAGGGACGACTCCGTTTCAATCCGGCGCTTTACCTCTGGATGTAAGTTGATGCTTTTACTTATAATTTCTATTCCGATTGCGATGCTTCTTCTCATACTTTCTCATTTTTGCTAGCGATAGGTGGCTTTCCGGTTGTGGAGACTGACCGCCTGGTTCAGACGGCGGCTGAGATAGAAGCCATTCTTGGGAAATATAGATCATCTGCCTTCTTGATTAGAAATGCGATTCTTCTGGAATATAACTTAATCCTTCCGCAGCAGTCTGTAGTTAAGTTGAGGGAAACGGCGGAGGAGAGGGCGGCTGCTCAGACCAAGGAAGGTGTTACGGCAAAGGGTAGAAAGAGGAAACCTTTCACAAAACCTCCAGCTGTCGGAGGTAAGAAACTCAAGAAATCGGACGGTCCCTCCCCCAGCAATTGTCCACTTACCCGGGAGGAGGAAGACATAGAGGAGGAAAGAGGCGAGGGTGGAGATGGTCGGGATGGTGACAAAGGTGGCGATGGCATCGGGGCCCTACTTCCTGGGCAAGCGGGCGAGATTCAGGAGTGGACGGATGATGCTTTCCACCAGGCTTTTGAGGGGTTGGATGAGGATCCGGCTTTGGCAGAGAAAACCGGGAAGGCGGACAAAGCCGGGACTGGTGCAAGTGAGTCTTCTCCGACCATTCCAGCCAAGGTGGCTCCGACGACTCAAGGTGAACTCTTGACTCCTGCATGCTTCATTAATGATAGGGACTTAGGAATATTTTATGACCCGCTCCCGTCCTGGAATGAAATCCAGGACTTATTGCAGTATCCCACTCCTCCCCAGGGTTTGTACAACCACAGCTGTGTTTCTTTTCCTTTTTTAACTTGTAATTTACCGCGTTTCTCGAATCGTATAGTAATGTAAGTTTGTGACACTTGTTCTTTATATCAGGAGCATGCAAGACGTCCAAAGCTTCAGACCTTCGACACAGGCTTGAGCAATATAAACTTTCCAAAATTTCTGCTAAGCCGAAGCCCTCAACCCAACGCTCCGGGGATGTAGTCGGCTACCGTCCTCTTCTTAGGGTCATCGACGAGGGTATTCAGCAGAGGAAGAGGAGTCATCCTTTATCCGAAACTTCGCCCGGTCCTCAGCCTCCGGCTCAGCCTCTTCATGATATTACTGAGGAGGGTAGCGAGTTTGCACCTTCTCCGCACCCGTCCGGAAACCCTTCTGTTATTCATATCGACCGTCCCGACTTGGCTCGTAATCCATTTGCGGGTCATCCTGATCTGGATCCAAGCTCTCATGATATTACTTTTGACGAAGTCACTGGTGAACACCTTCTCCCCCGTAACCCCATGGTACGAGTACTTGATGAAGCCAAGTCCTTAGATCTCGATTTACTCACTACTCGTATAGTCACTATGGGAGATGAGGCCAAGGGTAATATTGATCGGGTGGTAGAGGAGACCAAGAGGCTGATGGGGCATCATGCTCGGCTGGTTAAGGCCGGAGAGGAGATTGGGAGCGCCAATATCCGACTTCGATTGGTGGTTTCGGATCAGGCCAAACAGCTTGCGGATCAGGCTATTCAGATTTCTCAGCATGAGGCTGCTACTGGGCGCCTAAGGAAAACCATGGAAGAGGCCAGTCGGGCCGAATTGCGGAAAATGGAAGCTACTTGCAAAGAGCGGATTGACATGGCTATTGCCACGGTGGATGAGGTTCGGAAAGCGGATCTCGAGCAGGTGGAGGAATTGTCCGAGAAACTTGAGGCTGCAGAGCTTGCTCAAGCTAAGTTGAGGGAAGAGATGGAGGTGATGCGGAGGTCCCTTCAGGCTGATTGCTCGAGATACAGATTGGAGAGAGATGCTGCCGTCGAAAGGTTGTCGGCTTCCGAGGCTCGGATGAGGGAGTTTGAGGAGAATGAGGGAATGATGGATGACATGCTCCAGGACATGTATTTCCGAACTTGGAAGCAGGGAAATCTCTCTTGGATGGATGATTATCCCAGGGTCATGGCTAAGATCTATCTTCGGGCTTTGGAAGAGGCCAAGGCCGACGCGGATAAAGATGGTGGCGTGGCCTTCAGCATGGATGCGGTCACTGCCCAGTTTGCCAAGGGGGAGAAGGCGGCAGTGAAGGAGGGTATGCGGTTGCTCGCTGCTGAGGAAGCAGGGGTGCAAGTGGATGATGACGACCAGAGTGGCCAGTAAGCTTATGCTGGTAAGTTTTCCTTTTCAGCTTCCCGATTAACTTGGTTGCTTATTACTAATGAATCCTTTTTATGACCGGACAGGCGGGCAACAGAGCAAGGACAAGACTCTAATGCAGCCGGCCCCTTGATTATACCTGGAAAGACTCTTTTTGTGGATTTGACAGGGTTGTATATGTTAGTTTTAAAACAGTGAAGTAGCCTTTAGGTTGTAATAATTTGCCACTTGTAATAAATAGTCTTATTTTTGACGTGTAATTCTTTAACTTAAGCCGATTTTGTCGTTTCTTGAATATTTGTTGTTATTTCGACATATCGTATGAGAAATGTAGCTATGTATATTCTTGTAACTAAATTGTGTTTGATGTCAGACTCTGGTTCTAAACCATAATTTTATGACTTGCAATATTAGCGTGTGGTGTGAACAAATTATAGTCATGTATTTGTACATAAAAGAAGAAGATACCGCCTTTCATGTTTTAATCGTAGATGGCAGTCTTGAACATCTTGTAGGACCGAGCATGGAATGTAGTTGAATGTCCTGCCACTGTGAGTCCCCACACCCATTGGCGAGTATCTCCTACTCTGTATCATGTACTTTAGGGATTGTTATAGGGGATAGGAAAAAAGATTTTTAAGTAAAATTGAAATACGTGAAAAAGGTAAAACTTCCAATCACGGAAGGCCTTCGATGTGCTTAAGTTCGTGGCAAACGGGTTTTGTAGTCACTTTCCCTAGCTGTGGGTCTTGGAGACATTTGTCACCCATCTTACGCCTCCGCGGGGAGTTAATTCTTTTTTACCACAGCCGCACTTAAGACACATCGGAGCCGAGATCGCGCACAGTAACTACCCGGGCCATTATGGCCCGTAATCGTGGGTATTATTCGATTTACTATGGCCGGCTAGCGTGGGTGCCGATCGTCAACCGTGAACTGCCCCTGGCTGGCCACACCTTATGTTGGGGTTTATAGTCGGTTCACAGTTGCCGGCGAGCCTAACGCCGTAATGAGCTGCCTCGGCTATAGTCGGCCTTCTCGGTGGCTTATAATCGGCTCATTACAGTTGGCTTTAAGGGCCGTCGCGAGCAATGAGTTAAACCGCAGCAGAGGGATGCTGGAGCGAAAGTGTCTCATTGGCGAGGGCATAGATTCGCATAGTACCTGTTGGGTATTGTCCATGTGAAGTTGCATTGTGGAGTGCTTTGAACAGAAATGCTATATACTCAGGATTTTGTTCAACAGAAAAGGATAAAGTTAACAAGCAGCCAAGATACAAAGGAACAAGTTAAAAAAGAGACAAGGTTTTTTAAAGTGGTTCGGCACGAAAATGCCTACGTCCACTGATTCTCTTTGTTAATTCACTTCATATGGGCAATACAAGTTAAGAAAAGTATCGACGGAGGTGTTGGATGTTCCATGCCCTCTGGAACACCTCTCCGCCCACTGTTGACAAAATATAGGCTCCGTTGTGGAGATCTTTATGAATTACATATGGTCCATCCCAGATTGGGTCTAGTGCTCCGGGGCGAGGGAAGATTCGCTTGAGGACAAGATCCCCTTCTTGCAAGGTACGATGCTTAACTTTGGAGTTGTATTGTGCTGCCACTTTTTGCTTGTGGGCTGCTGTTTTGAGGATTGCATCGTTTCTTCTCTCCTCGATTAGATCCAAAGACATGTGAAGGAGTTCTTCGTTCTCTTCTGGGTTATAGTGGATCCGACGATGGGAAGGCACAATAGTTTCAACTGGGAGCATAGCCTCCGATCCGTATGCCAAAGAGAAAGGAGTGTGCCCTGTCGATGTTCTGAAAGATGTGCGATTGTCCCATAGTGCCGTAGGAAGTTCATCCACCCAAGCGCCCTTTGACTTTTCGAGCTTCTTTTTGATTAGAGTTTTCAGAATTTTGTTGACTGCTTCGACTTGTCCGTTTGCCTGGGGATATGCTACGGATGAGAAGCTTTTATGAATTCTGTGTTCTTGGCACCAGTTGGCGAATTCCTCGCTGTCAAATTGAAGTCCATTGTCTGATATGATTTTGAGTGGGACTCCGTACCTGCATAGAACATTTTTGATCAAGAAGTTAATAACTTTTGCTGAAGATACTTTATTTAGAGGTTCCGCTTCCACCCATTTGGTGAAATAATCAACTGCCACTATAGCATATTTGGCCCCGCCTCGGCCCATTGGTAGCTCGCCGATTAAGTCAATTCCCCATATCGCGAAGGGCCAAGGGCTGGTCATCTGAGTAATCTCGGTTGTTGGTAGCCGAGGGATCTTAGCAAATTTTTGGCATCTGTCACACTTCTTGATGAAATCTAAGGCGTCCTTGCTTAAGGTGGGCCAGAAATATCCGTATCGGAGTATCTTTTTTGCTAATGTTTGCCCCCCGGTGTGATCTCCACAGCTCCCCTGATGGATGTTGGATAAGATTTCCTTGGCTTCCCTTCCGGCGACACACCTTAATAATGGGTTAGAGAAACCGCGCCGATAGAGGATGTCTTCTTGTATTGTATAGCGGGACGCTTTCCTCAAGATTTTCTTGACTTCAATACGCCCGTTGGGTAGTGTGTCACTCTGTAGGTAGTCTCAGATGGGAGTCATCCAAGTTGCTTCTTCGGCTGCGGCTATCAGATTCACTTGCTCAAAGCTTGGGACCGTTTGCTTTGAGATGGTTACTGCCCCGAAGATGGCGATGTCTCTCATACTCGCTTGCTTTGCCAATTCGTCGGCCTCTTGGTTCTCTTCCCGAGGGATGTGTGTGACTAAGTACTGATCCAATCGGCTGAGAAGCAACTTGGTCTTCTTTAGATATGCTATGAGTCGTTCCTCTCGAGCTTGGAATTCTCCTAGTATTTGGTTAACAATAAGTTGAGAATCGCTGTGAAGACACAAAGAATTGGCTCCGATATCTATGGCAATTTCTAGTCCAGCTATCACTGCTTCATATTCTGTATCGTTGTTGGTGGCAGCGAACTCCAACCTTATAGCATAGTGCAGCTTATTTCCCCTGGGAGTGATTATTACCACACCTGCCCCCGAGCCTTGTTCGTTAGATGCACCGTCCACAAAGAGATTCCACTTGATATCTTCTGTTATTTCCAGTTGCTCCTTATCCTTGTTGGTAGTGAACTCTGCAATGAAATCAGCCATGGCTTGTCCCTTGATGGCGGTGCGAGGGTGATAGGTGATATCATATTGACTTAGCTCAATACACCATTTAAGTAGTCGCCCGGAAGTGTCGGGACGATGGAGTACCTGCCTTAGTGGTTGATCGGTCAGAACTTTGATGGAATGAGACTGGAAGTAGTGACGTAGTTTTCGTGAAGTGATTAGTAAACAGTATGCTAACTTTTCAAGTTTAGGATATCTGACTTCTGCCCCAGTAAACCTTTTACTGACGAAGTAAACTGGTCGTTGCGTGCGGTTGTCTTCCCTTACCAAGGCAGCGCTTAAAGCGTGAGATGACACAGCAAGGTATAGGTATAATTCTTCGCCTTCGCTTGGGGTCGAGAGTACCGGTGGTTTCTGGAGGTGTTCGATTAGGTTAAGGAAAGCGGTTAAGCATTCGTCCGTCCATTCGAACTTTCCTTTATCTTTCTTTAGAGCTTCGAAGAAGGGGACGCACTTGTCCATTGCTTTGGAGATGAATCGGCTTAGGGCGGCCACTTTTCCATTTAGGCTTTGCATTTCCTTTCGGGTGGAAGGTATCTTGACGTCCCTTAATGCTCGGACTTGTTCAGGGTTTGCTTCAATCCCTCGGGCATGGACGATGAACCCTAAGAATTTTCCCGATGACACTCCGAAGGAGCACTTTAGTGGATTCAACTTCATTCCATACTGTCGAAGTACGTGGAACATTTTGCCTAGGTGGCTTACGTGATCCTTGGCTTTCCGTGATTTCACCAGCATGTCATCTACATATACTTCCATAGTTTGTCCTATTAGCCCTGCAAACATCTTGTTGACGAGGCGCTGGTAGGTGGCTCCTGCATTTTTAAGTCCGAAGGGCATCACTTTGTAGCAGTATAAACCCCGGTCGGTGATGAAACTAGTGTGGTCTTGGTCGGGAGCATGCATAGGAATTTGGTTATATCCTGAGTATGCATCCATAAAAGATAGGAGTTCGTGCCCGGCTGTGCTGTCTACAAGTTGGTCGATTCTGGGAAGCGGGAAGCAATCCTTCGGGCAGGCGTCGTTTAGGTTGGAGAAGTCAATGCAGGTCCGCCACTTCCCATTAGCCTTCTTTACTAGTACCGGGTTGGCGATCCATTCTGGGTAAATAGCTTCTCGTATGAAGTCATTGGCGAGTAGATTCTTTACTTCTTCATCGAGGGCTGCTGATCGCTCTGCCCCCATACTTCTCTTTTTTTGTTTTACAGGCGCCTTGGTAGGATCAATGTTTAATACGTGGCATGCTATGTCGGGGGAGATTCCGGTCATGTCAGCGTGTGACCAAGCGAATACATCCAAGTTGTGGCGGAGAAAATCAATGAGTTGTTCCTTCAATTCAGCTTTCAGCTGGGACCCAATTTTCAGTAGCCTACTTGAGTCGTGCTTGTCTACAGATATAAATTCCATAGCTTCTGCAGGCTCAGCGGTGGCCTCCTCCTCTTTGTCCCTAGGGTCTAATTCGTTGAAAGGGTCGCTGGTGTATCGAAGAGGAGGGGCTTTCTTTAGTTGCTATGCTTCAAGGCTTTTTGTGCAGAGGGCAATCTCTACACCTTTCCCTTTATCTTTCCTGTGGTTATTGCGAAGTTCGGTTACATAGCAGTCTCGTGCAATATCCTGGTCTCCTTCCACTTCCCCTACCCCATTGTCTGTTGGAAATTTCATTTTCAGGCACCATGGGGCTAGGACAATCTGGAAGTCAGATAAGGCTGGTCTTCCTAAGAAGGCGTTGTAGGCCGAATGGTTTTCTATCAGCACAAACGTTTGTTTCCTTACAACGGAGCGGGGATGGCTTCCAATCTCAACGAAGAGGTCCAGCCGCCCGAGGGGCATCTTCGCATCTCCAGTGAAACCGTGTAGTGGTTTATCGCAGGGAGATACATCCTTCATTGATAGCTTCATTTTGTCGAATGCGTGTTTGAACAGGATATTTACAGAGCTTCCAGTGTCTACCAAGATTCGGTAAACTTCGGCGGGACCGAGTCGGGCAGAGATAACCATGGGATCCATGTGAGGGTACTGTCTTCCTTCTAGGTCGCGTTTACTGAATATGATGTCATCGCTTTCTTTCCGCTTTGGGTGGCGCTCTTCTATAACCGTATTGACACAGTCTTTATTGTCTCTAAGAGACTTCCCATATCTTTCCATCTCTCTCCAACTTCTGTCTGCGATGTGCGGACCTCCTGAGATGGTATGGACCACTATCTTCTCTTGACTAGAGCTGCTAGCGTTGTGGTTTCCTCTGTCGGTCCCTGGTGAGGGTAGCCTCGGGTTTTCATTGGCAGGGGCTGGAGTCCTGTCTTGACTTTTTACATAACGTTCCAGTTTCTTCCTTCTGATGTGTTCCTCAATCAGATCTCGGAGATGATGGCATTCATTGGTATCATGTCCGTGAGATTCGTGGAAGCGGCAGAATTTTCCAGACTTCTGTGCGTTATCTGATTCCTTCTTGTATGGTGGGCGTTTGTATCTAACTTCGCCTTGGGTGGCAAGGAAGATATTTTTGACGGTCTCGTTCAAAGGGGTGTAAGTGTCGAATCTTGGTCCTGGCCGATATAGGCGCTTTTCTACCTTCTTGCCCCCAGCATTGTCTCTGGAATCATTTCTTCGAACGTCCCTCGCCACAGCAGGGGCGTTGCCATGGGTCGTCTTACTTTGCTGTCCTGACTGCTCTTCAATGGCAGCATCCTCAAGCCTCATGTATTTCCCGGCTTCATGGAAGAAATCGGGTAAAGTAGCTGGTTTTTCTTTTGTCAATCTTCTAGCAAATTTAGTGTCTGGATGCACCCCACTGCAGAGGGCCATTAGGATAAGCTTCTCATCGGCATCTTGAACTGCGGCTGCTGCGGCGTTGAATCTGGTTAGGTATTGCTGCAGCTTTTCTCCAGGTTTCTGTTTGACGCTGGATAAGGAATAAGCGTCCTTAGGTTGCTCCACATGGATGCGGAACTGACTGATAAATTTTTCTTTCAACATCTCCCATGAGCTGATGGATCCTTGGGGTAGATGACGGAACCAAGAGGTAGCAAGATCTGCTAAGAAGAGCGGAAAGCATTTGCATAGTACTCCCTCTGTTGCTCCACTCATGAGCATATGCTGCGTGTACCTCTGTAAGTGTACAACGGGATCGGAGGTTCCTTTGTAGGGTTCCATTGTTGGCATCTTCCATTCTCGGGGGGTGATAGCAATTTCGATATTGCAGGCGAAAGGGCTGGTTACCCTAGCGCCTATCCCTCGATCTCTTTGCTCCCGTTGGACACACTCTCTGAATAAGCGTGCCATCCTTTCATCAGAACTTGGAGCAGATAGAAATGAGTTTGGTTCTGTTCTGTGGGATTGATTCCGTCCAGACAACCTGTAGGGATGGTATCGTCTATCATTCCTCATATTTTCCAGTGGCTTCCTTTGATCTTCTGGGAGCATGCTTGGGTCAGCTACAGTTGGCCCTTGCCTTGATCTTCCCCTGTTGGGTTCTGATCTAAGCACTTCCTCGGGTCCAACTTCGGGCTGAACTCTAGCTCGGCCCCGTTCACTGGTGTTTCTGTGGTTAGGCAGCATGACAGGCTCAGCTACAGTTGACCTTCGCCCGGTACCTTCCCCGTTGAGTTCGGTACCAAACGTTTCCTCAGGCCTAACTTCGGGTTGTGCTCGGTCTCGGCTCCTACCACGGCTACTTCTGCCGTTAGCTCCTTCGAAGAAGGAAGACCTTTGCTGTCTCTGAGATCCTCCAGACTGGGACTCGCCCCATGATTCAGTGTTGCGGTTGGATTCTTCAGCGTCCCTCAAGCGTGACATGAGATGGTCCACCAAGGCTTCCTGCTGGGACGTGAAGCAGTTAGTTACTTCAACAACAACTCTGTCCAAATCTGCCCTAGTGATTGCTGCAGGCTGTTCTGTGGCAGGAGTGGTTGGGTTAGCCTGTCCTTCATTTGTTACCGTTGCTGGAGGAAGACGATTTACTTGATTCGTGACAGCTGGATCTGGAAGACTGCTGGATGCGATGTTTTTTCCTTTGTTAACATCTTTTCTCTGTTTGGGAGGCATGTTTTCCAAGTGGCGGACGATGCTGTTAGGAAAACTTGTTAAGTAGATGAAGCTGAAGCTTCGAGCTTCTAGCTCTCAATGAAAGCACCAAAAATGTTTGCACAAAAAATGGACAAACACCTCAAAGTTGTATGATTTAGTAGATCTTATGTTATTCTTAGTAATTTGAGCGACTTATGTAAATACGTAAAAAACAGGGGTTAAACTGTAAAAAGACACGCAGATTTATAGTGGTTCAGCCAGAATGTGCCTACGTCCACTTTATATGTTATTTCTCTTGTTCTGTTATGATTACAAGTACAAAGCTTTGGTACAAGTAAAAGAAAGTTGTTTGAAGAGTTCCTTCCGTGCTTGAGCTCTCAAAACTTGTCTGCCATTGTTGTACCCCTGCCCCTCTATTTATAGAGTGAGGTTGGGGGCAGGGGTCTTGGATGTATATAGCTGCTGGTGGGCCTGGGCTGAAGCAATCTGGCCTGGCACATCTGGTTCGGCGGAGCTTGGTTCGGCCGTGCTTGGAGTGGTTGGTTCGGTAGAGGTTGGATCGGTGGTTTCTAAGCGGAGTTTGGTCCGGTGATGGATGGTTCGGTTGAGGTTGGATCGGTGGTTGCTAAGCGGAGTTTGGTCCGGTGATGGATGGTTCGGTAGAGGTTGGATCGGTGGTTGCTAAGCGGAGTTTGGTCCGGTGATGGATGGTTCGGTAGAGGTTGGATCAGTGGTTGCTAAGCGGAGTTTGGTCCGGTGATGGATGGTTCGGCAGTGGGTTGTTGGAGTCGTGGTTCGGCATGGTTCGGTCCGGGAGTAAGTTGGTTCGGTATGGAGACGTGGTGATTGGACCGGTAGTGAGGCCGAACCGGTGCTTGAATGGTGGTGTTCTGGATCGGTGGCAATGGCTTTGCCCTTGGTTCGGCATCGAGGAGGAGAGGCTTGGCTCCCTCTTTTCTTTTGGTTCGATGGGGTTGGAAACACACCCAACAGCATCCACTAGCAAACACTTACAACCACTAGCATACATCATTCATAACATGTTCTATTAACATGTTTACATCAAATCCTACCATCCATAGGTTAACTCCTAAGTTCTACCCTCCCAAAGGATAATAAAGGAAAGAACCTATTCAAATCCAAAGATGGAAAAAGGAATTCTAAAACTTACTATCAAAACGATAAGGATAGGAAGTACAAATCTTCTCTTCTGCTTCCCAAGTGGCATCTGCGACATCATCTCCCCATTGCACCTTCACTAGTGGAACCTCCGTATTCCTTAGTCGCTTGATGTCTCTTCCAACAATCTTCGTGGGGATACGCCGAACAGAAGCTTTCCTTTCTACCTCCACCTCCTCTAACTGACTAGGCTCTACAACCTCCGTCGAGTCATGTAAGCACTTTCGCAAGTGCGAAACATGGAAAACGTCGTGCACTCCTGCGAGCCTATTAGGTAGCTTCACTCTGTAAGCCATCTTCCCAACTCTCTCTACGATAGGGAATGGTCCAACAAATTTAGGGGCTAACTTTCCATTTGATCCGAACCTTACCACCTTCCTAAGTGGGGATACTTTGATAAAAACTAAGTCTCCAACCTCAAACTTTAAGTCTCTCCTCTGCTTGTCTGCATAAGATTTCTGCCTGTCTTGAGCTATCTTCATCCTTCGCCGAATCAAATCCACCCTCTCAAAGGTCTCCCTAACCATATCGGGTCTAAGTAATAACTTCTCCATAGACTCTACCCAACATGATGGGGACTTGCAAGGTCTCCTATATAAAGCCTCAAACGGTGCCATCCCTATGCTTACTTGATAACTATTATTGTAGGCAAACTCAACCAATGGAAGATGCTCCTCCCAAGTACCTCCAAAGTCCAAAATGCACATCCGTAGCAAATCCTCAAGCACCCTATTTACCCTCTCCATTTGACCACCTGCCTAGGGGTGATAGGCCGTACTCAACCTAAGTTGTGTCCCTAGCGTCTCCTATAAGCTTCTCCAAAACTCACTAGCGGAAATGAGATCTCTATCGCTAACAACGCTAGAAGAAACTCCGTGTAGACGGACTATCTCTCGAATATACAAGGATGCCAAATATAAAGCTGTACGCTTACTCTTAACTGGGATGAAGTGGGCACTCTTGGTCAATGTATCAAAAATAACCCAAATGATAGTGTTCCCCTTCCTAGAATGGGGTAAACCATCAATGAAATCCATAGAATACTATCCTACTTCCACTCCGGCACATCTAAGGGCTGAAGTAACCCACCGGGCTTCTGCTGCTCTGCTTTTACCCTTTGGCATATGAGACACTTAGCTACGAATTCCACCATGTCCTTCTTCATACCACCCCAATAGAACATCCTCTTCATATCCCGATACATTTTGTCACCACCCGGATGAATAGTCATACGGCAATGGTGCGCCTCCTCCAAAACCGCTCTCAACAAGTCTCTTGCATGTGGAACACAAAGGCTCCCATTTCTCTTAAGCCACCCTTTGCTATCAATGGAATAGCATTGGAGATGTCTTGAGACCTCTCCTCGGCTAATCCTATATATAATGTCCATGAGCTCTGAATCCCCCCACTGCCTCGAGCCAATCTGATCCATAAAGGTAGGCCTCACCTCTAATGTTGCCAACAATCCGGGAGTAATGTCCATAGAGGGCTTAAAATCAAAAGTAGAAATAAACTCCAAGATCCTCCACTCTACAAACATAGGACTAAGGGTTTCTTTCCTTCTACTTAATGCATCTGCAACCACATTACCCTTGCCAGGGGTATAGGCTATCTCAAAATCATATGAGGCTAAAAACTCCATCCACCTCTGTTGCCTCAAGTTCAAGTCTTTCTGCGAGAATAGGTACTTCAATGACTTATGGTCGGTAAAAAGCTCAAACCTCTCTCCAAGCAAATAGTGCCTCCAAGACTTAAGTGCAAAAACAATGGCAGCCAACTCCAAATCGTGGGTAGGGTAGTTCTTCTCATACGTCTTCAACTGCCTACTACCATAACACACTACCCTCCCTTCTTGCATCAACACCGCTCCTAGATTCGTTCCGCATGCATCAGTTTATACAGTGAAAGGCTTAGCTCCATCGGGTAAAACTAACACTGGTGCACTAGTAAGGGCTCTCTTAAGCTTCGTGAAGGAATCCTCACAATCCACGTCCCACACGAAAGTTTTATTCTTCTTAGTAAGGTGCGTGAGTGGTGCCGAAATCTTGGTAAAGTCTCTAATGAACTTCCTATAGTAGTCAGCCAATCCTAGGAAGCTCCTAATCACGGTAACGTTCTTGGGGGCCTTCCAACCTTGCACTGCAATAACCTTGGCGGGGTCAACAGCCAAACCCTCCTTCAAGACTACGTGCCCCAAGAAACGAACTTCCTCTCTCCAAAAATGACACTTAGAAAACTTAGCTCTCAAATGATGACTACGAAGTGTGCTAAGTACCTCTTCCAAATGAACAACATGCTCCTCCATATTCTTGGAAAATACCAATACATCATCCACAAATACCACCATAAACTTATTTAGGACATCCCTAAAGACGTGGCTCATCTAATCAACGAAATAGGCTGGAGCATTGGTTAGCCTAAAAGGCATAACCAACCACTCGAAGAATCCGTCCGATGTCCTAAAGCCAGTCTTATCTATTATGTCATCAGCGACTCTAAGCTGATGGAATCTCGTGGCTAAATCAAGTTGAGAGAAAACTGAAGAGCCTACTAACTGGTCAAAAAGATCATCAATCCTAGGGAGCAGATATTGGTTCTTCTTGGTGAGTTTATTTAATTCTCTATAATCTACGCAGAGTCGGAGAGAACCATCCACCTTAGTGGTGAAGACGACTGGTGCTCCCCACTCCGAAATGCTCCTTCTTATGAATCCCTTCTCCAAAAGCTCACGAATCTGCTTGCTCAATTCTTTCCTCTCCCTAGGTGCCATGTTCCTCACAGGTAATGCTACTGGCTTAGCATTCTCGATCAAAGTCAATCTCTCTCTTAAGGGGCAGTCCCCTAACCTCCTCAAAGACGTCTGCAAAATCTCTGATGACGGGAACCAAATGCAACTCTGATGACGATGAATTGAGGGAGTATAAGAAGCTCAACATAACTGACACTTGCGGGTCGCAAGATACCTCTAGAGTCCTACCACTGCAAGTCTCAAGTCTAACGACTCTCCTCTCACAGTCTAAGATAGCTCTATATGTGGATATCCAATCCATCCCTAAGATCATCCCATACCTCGAGAATCCCAAAACATAGGCGTCGCAGTCAAATTCTACGCTTGGGATAAAGATTTTCAAACCCCTACAAACCATAGATAAGTGTGTCAATCCTCCTATGGGGTTTGAAACAATCATAAGGTCTACTACTAATGATATGTCCAAGTGCAAACAATCTACTAGAGAACTAGAGATAAAAGAATGTGATGCTCCAGAACGAATAAAGTTTGAATGGGAAAATCAGATATAGAAATCAAACCTTCAACTGTGACTTTCCTACCTCTATCTAGAATTCTACTGGTAGGTGTTGCGTATAACGCCTAAATCTGTGCAACTAGCGCACTTTCTCCCTGACCAGCTCTCTGGGGACAAGTCCTACTCATATAACCGGGCTGCCCGCAAACATAGCACTTACCCTTCAACTTATCCTTCCTGCAATCCTTGGCCATATGTCCAACATTCCCACAACTATGGCACTTTAGTCCCTTCTTAATCTGCTTCTGAGGACCATCACCTTTCTTCTTCTTCGTATTCTTTTCCCACCACTTCTTCTTTGAACCTTCTGACTTAACCTCCTTTTTAGACTCTCCCTTCGTGACTGTATCCGACATAAGTGCCATCTCGACCAAAGACTAATAAGTAGCTACCATCAGTACATGAGTCAGCAATATTCCCTGAAGGGGTTGATTCAATCCCTTCGCAAACTTCATAGCTTTCTTGTGCGGCGTGTTCACCAAATCCATACCAAACCGCAATAGATCATTAAATTGATTGATGTATTCCTTAACAGACAAACTCCCTTGCTTCAAATTGATAAACCCCCCTCCCCAGCTGAACACTCTCTTCTGCCTGATACAGACACTTCCTATCGAATCGCTCCCAGAATCCATCCCAAGTAATATTCCTTCCCTCCAACTCGATCACCTCCCACCAATAAGATGCCTCCTCCTTCAGTTGCCAAGCGGCTAGCTGAACTCGCTACTGACCATCCAATCCCAAAAGACCAAAAATCCACTTTGTGTCCCTAAGCCATGCTCTCGCCTCCACAAAAGTCTCCTTGCTAGAAAAAGGCTTCCCACCCAAACCCCCAAAATCTTTACAAAGCTTAGAGAAATTGATGGCGGCAGGTGGGTTGATGGGATTCCCACCCGCTGGTGCAGGATTAGGCGCAGGCCCGTGCACCTCTGAAGTCGTGGCTTGTAAGTACCTACAAAACCAGGCTGGGACTGGAATGCCCTGGGGAAGGTTCGGGGCATCAGCCATTCTACGAAAAGAAAAGGATAGTTTAGGAAAGAGTCAAAGGGAGATTGAACTGGACTTATGAGGGGATTTTTATAAAAACTCTTTTATACTTAAAATCATTTCTAAAAGTTTTTTCTGAAAAATACATTTAAAACAAGTTATTTTGAAATATTTTTTTTTGGAATCCTGTAACCTTAGGCTCTGATACCAAACAAAACACCCCACATCCCTTAATATACCCCAAAAGGACACATTAAAAGGGGTGGTGCATTGTAGGTATAAATAAAGCTAACAGAGACTAAGATTCACAAGACAAAAATAGATAAAAACAGCGGAAACTTAAAATAATAACTTAATTAAAACAAAACTTCATAATAGCTTCATAAACAGGTCAAATACCAAATACCACATACATGTCTACAAATCCAATATGTCTCATGAAACAAAAACTCATAGTCTCAAAAATCAGAGTACATAATATCTCTCATAATAAGCCAGTACATAGAAAGAACTCATAGTCTCAAAAATCAGAGTACTTAATATCTCTCATAATAAGCCAGTACATAGAAAGAACTAAAGTTGAAATAAAAGAAATACATAGTAGAGAACTCCTCCAAGAAAACCGCCAAGCAATTGCAATCTACTGACTTCTCCCTTGATTGCCTATGGAGGGAAGGGAAAAATAGAGGAGTGGGTCAAGCTAAAAGTCTGGTGAATGATAGTAATTACTAGATTCTTTAAGCAAGATAAAAGTAATAGACTCTACAAAAGTTCTAGCATAAATAAGGATAACAAAGGAAATAGGAAAAAGATAGACTGGAAATAAGTACGATTAAATATTGCTCAATTTATAAGATAGGTTAACTTTGATTGCTTGCACTTGTCCTTGATTTCTGCTTTGATTGGGCTGAATTCCTAATCCTGTAATTAGGATGTAATACTAATTCTACCCTTTTTGATCGGCATGCTACTCCATAGACCTTACTGCGGACCAGATGCTATATAACTCCCTACACAGCAGCCAATGGTATCTACGAAAGATGCACAAAGCACCCACTGTGGATCCGGACAATATATATAGCTCCATACACAGAAGGCAATGGTGTCTACGAAAGACACCCATACTAAGAGCTTGGAACTCATAGCGATTACTGAGCACCAGAATGGAAGTTGCACGCGTAACTGCCACCATGCCCATGCTACCTTTTGCTCCACCTATTGGGTCTTCTTATTACCTCAAACTCCAGCATAAGCATGCCCCTCATCCCACTTCAGGCTAACGTGAGATCACCGTGTGTCCATAGAATCTATAGGGGAAATGATGTTGGTACTGGCCCGTCATCCAAACAATATCTTTTTGCGCCCCTTATCCAAATCCCCCGTGATTTGGACTTCTATTTGACCAATTACTACCATTCTTAGCATAAGTGTGCCCTCATCTCACTTCAGGCTAATGTAAGACATCATTTTGTCTAATAGGGAATGCTATACGGTACAGGTTCTACTTTCATCTTTGCTTATTAACTTAGATAAATTATTTAAATAAGCATTTATAATTTGACCCAACTATCTTTGCTTATTAATTTATCCTAAGTCTTAAAATAAGCCTCATTCTGTTCTATTTCTTGTTATAACCTACGTTATAATAATGCTTATTACTTAACCCAAGGTCTAAGTGTGAAAATAAGCTTCTTTCATCTTATACTCTTTTTAGTTATAATTCTAAGTTATAACTAAGCCAATTAATTAGTCCAATTCTAATCATAATTAGGCATAATTTCAGTCCAATTCCATTTATATTACAGTCCAATTCCATTATTTATTACAGTCTTTATAATTTACATTTTATTTTCTTCATTCAATATTCTTACTTATATAATCCATATTCGCATTTAATTTATTCTAATCCATACGTGAAGAAAAGGAGGAAGAAGAGAATAGACGCTTGGACAAAATCCAAAACGTCGAAAAAGATGTAAATAAGAAATAAATAACAGTAAATAAACTTAAATACTATAAATAAACTATAAATGAATAAAAAGCTATGCTTAACAGTAATAAATTCTAATTAACTGAAAAAGAATAACTAAAGGGGAATAGACTGAAAAATAGATCTAAAACTGATAAAAAGGCTATTCCAAAATCGTAATAAAACTACAACTATTGGAAACCCTATTATTTTAAATTACTTAAAGGAATCTTAAAATAATTACAATCACTCACCTCTGGTCCTATGCTCTTCGTTTGGTCTTCTCGGATCCACTTGGAGTTGTTAAATAATTTAATTTATAACAATTTTCTCCTTTGGAAAAATTATTCCGTTTAGGCTCCTTCCTAGAAAGGTGAACCCAATTGGAGAAAACCTAGAATGAGAATAACTGTTAGGTCTAGGGATCTATTTATAGGGGTAGAAGTGGATCTCGGACCGTTGGATTTGGGGATTGAATAGGATGCAACCACGCCATAGGCTTAATAGGAGCCATCAGATACAAAAATAGACGAACCAGATTGGTCAGAAGAACGCAAAACACGTCAGTTTGAGGTTCAGAACGTTCAAACGAACGAACGTTTGTTCATTCGTAAATAGCAGAGGCGGGTCGACCGGGCGATCGACCGCCTTGTTGCCCAGGTCGACCGGCCGGTCAACCTGCCTGTATATATATATATATATATATATATATATATATATTGTTTATTTTATAACTTAGTCATATTAGCTCAGATTTTGACGTTTTATATATGGAAATTGACCAGAAAATTACCATGGACACAATGGTGCAACTTCCATGGTTTAATTCTGATAATTTCATAAAGTTATTTTATTATCTAATTAATTAATGAATTAATTATTATTGGTTAAATTTTGGGTTGTTACATTCTCCCCTCCTTAAGGGATTTTGTCCCCGAAATCTCTAAGGATAAAAGAATGTGCTAAATGTTTTCATCACATTCTACAACCAACTACTCAATCATAAACCATTCTTTCATTGTCCTTAAGTTTTTCTAATGCCACTTATGATACTTATGCAATTAGTGTATTGTAAAAATGACCCTAACTAATGCAAAAGATTAGGCGGTCCACTGATTCAGTTGACCAAATCAAATACCTTTTAGAGCGACATTTAAAGGAGTGGTAAAGCTTCATTGTTGAACTTGATTGATAGGAAGTTAGTTGTTGTAGCTAAGGAAGATGAACTGAAGAAGAAAACCAACCAAAATCAAAATAAGTAAAAAGGTAGACCCTGAGGAGGATAGGGTAAGAAATGAGCCATTATATATATGTGTCATAGGAAAGGTCATATGCCGAAGCATTGCAAAGTAGATATTTCCAAGATTAAGTGTTATGGATGTCAATAGTTTGTACACTACAAGAATAATTGTCCAGCTCAACAAAAGAGGGAAAGGCAAGTTGTGAAGACATATGCATTAGAGGCGATTCTGACTATAGTATTGCACCATTTATGACAAGGAGAAGCAGATTGTTATGGAAGGTGCATTATCTCTATTTGGATTTCCTATCAGAGCTCTTTTAACACTAGTGTGTCACATTCATTCATTAGCCATGCCTTAGTGGATAAGTTAAGCCTTATACCTCGAATTATCTTCGATTAGAGGATCGACCCATCTACTTATGGTTTGTCGAAAACCTTAAGTTGGTCATACATGGTGTGGTGCTCCTTAGTGATGTGTATGTACTTAGCTTCTTAGGATATGGATTGATTTTGGGAATTGACTAGATGACGCGCTAGGGGTAGTTTTGGATACCGATAGGAGATTGTACAATTGAGGAATGGTGTAGAAAAGGACTTTATTTTATGTTGTAGGCTTGACGATTCCATGATGACTAGTTACATGTGTTCTCTTAATATGTCATAAGACGATCTGTCTTTAACACCCATAGTGTAAGATTTTTCGAATATTGTTATCCCGCCTTTTGGCAAGGCCATGATACCAAGAACTTGACTAAAGGCCAAAGACAGTTCGTCTAAAAAATCGGTTATACGAAGGTTCACTACGGATATCGACGAATTTTGTCCGAGTCCGGATCGAGCCAAAATTGATATGACATGACAAGCGAAGCTATGGGAGTCAACGTTCCAAATTTCAGGTCAATCCGAGTTTGTATGCTCAAGTTACAACCGATGCAAAACTAGTTAAAAACAGCGTACTTCGACTCGCTCCGCTCACCTACTTCGACTCACTCCGCTTGCCTACTTCGACTCGCTCCACTTCGACTCGCTCAGCTCGCATCCCTTAGAAAAGCCTTCTATGACTCACTTCGCTTCGCCTCCATTAGATGCCCACTTCGACTCGCTCCGTTCGAATCCATCTGGGAACCCTGCTTCGACTCGTTCGGATCGCATCCATCAGCGAAGTCTCCTTCGACTCGCTCAGTTCACATCCCTCAGAAGAGCTCCCTTCGACTCGCTCTGCTTCAAGCCACAGTTCGACTCCATCGATACGAAGCTACAGTTCGTATCGATCACCTTCGACTCCGTCTCCTATGTAGTGCGTAGCCATCAGGGATCTTCTGGTCGAATCCATCTAGTTGCCATATTCAAATCAATCGATCGAAGTTAAGTTTCTATCGATACGAACGAGGCAGGGTCCAAGAATGACTCGATCAAAGCGGCATCAAAGGTGGAGTGATCCAAAGGTTCAAACACCACGTCATCAAGTCAAGCAGCGACTCGAACAAGAGCGAGTCGAACAAGAGCGAGTCGAATAAGAGTGAGTCGAATGAAACTGCCTACCGAAAACCTCATTTTGTATCGATCATATCTCCCAATCTACAAGTCCAAATGCTATGAAATTTCCATAGAAGACTACGTGCATGCTAAAGAATGTCCACGCCAAATTTCAACTCCATTGGATGAAATCTTGATCGAGTCGAAATCTGTTCGTGTCGATCACGGATCGGACCGAGACTTCACGGGCTTGGGCGTGCGGGCCTGGTCACATGCCAGAGAGGGTCTCCCAAGATCTGAGCGAAATATCAGCCTCCTACACCTATAAATAGACCCCCAAAGCCAACAGAAAAGGGGTTCTTCGGCTTCTTTAAGGTCTCCAACGTCCAGACTCTGCCAGAT
The DNA here is from genome assembly GCA_030737815.1 of Allium fistulosum. Lineage (NCBI taxonomy): Eukaryota > Viridiplantae > Streptophyta > Magnoliopsida > Asparagales > Amaryllidaceae > Allium > Allium fistulosum. The sequence goes on from CM060907.1 coordinate 212,296,426, forward strand.
CCAGATCCAAACTCCATTGCTGCTACCAACGAATTCCACTACTGCAAGTCATAATTTCCCGCTGTAAATCATTGAATACACTTGTAAACATCAAAGAAAGATCAATAAAGCAAACTATTTCAGAGTGGACGTAGGCAAGATCGCCGAACCACTATAAATCTTGTGTCTCTGTCTACTTCTTTCTATTTTAAGTTTATTATTCTTCATTTTTATCCTCTACAATACTTAGATCTGATATCTATGATTATATACTCCTTATTTGTGTTCATACACTGGTGCTTTCAAGATATTTGGGGTTTGTGACCAATTTTGGGGCAAACACTTTGGTGCTTTCACTGAGAGTTGAACTCAGGGATTCTATCTTTTGGAAATTGAATTTGAAGGCTTGAAGAATTCAGATCTGAAAAACCATGACAAGGCAATCAAATAGAAGACAAAGGGCAGAGAGAGGTCAACATGAAGGGAGTCAAGAGGCTTCCTCAGGTGCAAATTAGACATCAGTCTTCATCACTGGGAATGAGATAGAGACAATGATGAAAAGACAAGAGGAAATGATCCAGAACTTGCTTCTTCAGATTGGGCAGCTTGGATCACAAAATCAAGGAGCAACCAGAGTTCAGAACGGAGTAGGACCATCTGGCATAGCCCCAGAACTAGGGGCACTTACCCAGAGCATGTTGATCCGATCCCAGGAGCAGTACCAGGAGGAGCTGCGTAGTGCGGCGTTGATAGAGAAGCAAATGCTCGTTCAGGAGAGCAGACTCCAGGAATCCCTCGTGAACTCGGGGGGCAAATCGGAGACGACAGACCAGGACTACAACTTAGAGATAGTGACAGATTGGCGAAGATGGTCAGACAAGCCATGAGAGGCGGACTAGTGAATAGAGATCTGGAGGATGTGAATAGGAGTCCCTTTGCTCCTATGATCAGGCAAGCCAGGAATCCACCAGAATTCAAGTTACCAACATTGGACATGTATGATGGGAGGACAGATCCTGCGGTTCATCTAACGAAGTACATGAGGCACATGGAAGGATTGGGGGCATCGAAGGAGGTCATGGCCCGGTGCTTCCCATTGTATTTGACAGACATCGCAGCACTATGGTTTAGGCAACTGGAGAATGGCTCCATAGGAACATGCACCGATCTGACTGAGAGGTTTATGAGGCAATTCAGAGTTCACATTTCAAGACCCAAGAATGTGATGAGTCTGGCAGCACTGAAGCAAAGAAGCGGGGAGTCTTTGAGGAACTTCCTGACACGATTCAATGCAGCGGCAGCATCAGTGGATCGACCCGATCCATCCATGGTTTTGATGGCGGCTGTATCTGGCATAGCTGATGGCACAGAATTCAAAAATTCATTGACAAGGGATCCACCCATGGATCTGGGAGAATATTATCACGAGGCTGAAGGATTTTTACGATTAGAGGATGCAAATGATGAAAGAGAAGAAGGAGAAGGAGTTATTGTTTATGCAGTCAAGAGTGAAAACCCTCCCAAAAAAGATTCAGGCGACGATAAAGGGAAACGAAAAGCTGAGGATAATGGCGATGGACCAACGTGACCACGAAAGGAACCGAGATTCACCTCTTATACGGAGTTGAATGAGACTTTGGAGCGTATCTACTGGGATACTAAGGGGTAGATTCCCTATCGAAGACCGATGAGAAGAGATCCAACCAACAATGAAAGAAGATCCGACAAGTATTGCTTATTCCACGAGCTGAATGGTCATAACACGAACAACTGCAAACACTTGAAGGATGAGGTTGAGGGATATATCCGGGATGGTATGCTATCACAGTATGTAAGGAGGGGAACGACAACGGTGGAACGGGAGCGACCACCACCTGCACCTACTGGGGACGGCTCAGGATCGAGGCGTCAGCTTGTCACCAATTGATTGGGGTAACGACAAATAAGTAGCAAACTCCACACCAACTCGATTAAGTCATTTACACATGTACAGAACCGCGAACGATCCTCAGGCATGCTCTGATACGACTACTAATCGCAACGGTGTGGGTGTTTGCACTTTGACGTCCTTGTTTTCCTTTTATTTTCCATTTCTAATATTTGAACCTGATTTGTTGAACATTTCTGTTGAAAAACTAGTTTTGAATACAAGCATGCCATTTGTGATACCATGACGGCTAAGCCACTTACACATGTAAGGGATCGCGAACGGTCCTCAGGCATGCTCTGAGGCGGCGATAAACCGCCACCACCAACAACTCAGAAAACTCACTCGAACGTGAAATCTGACGTTGTTAACACTAAGTCCCCCCCGGGCACACAAAATTCGCCTCGAACGGCACCCGACCGCGAACGGTCACAAATCGCCGCAAACGGCACCCGACCGCGAATGGTCACAAATCGCCTCGAACGGCACCCGACCACGAACGGTCACAAATCGCCTCGAACGGCACCTGACCGCGAACGGTCGCAATTCGCCTCGAACGGCACCCGACCACGAACGGTCGCAATTCGCCTTGAACGACACCCGACCACGAACGGTCGCAATTCGCCTTGAACGACACCCGACCGCGAACGGTCACAATTCGCCTCGAATGGCACCCGACCACGAACGGTCACAAATCGCCTCGAACAGCACCCCGACCGCGAACGGTCACCCTTCGCCGCGAACGGTCACCCTTCGCCGCGAACGGCATCCAACCGTGAACGGTCACATATCACCTCGAATGACATACGATCCCGAACGATCGTCATTCATGGTCAAATAAAACTATCAATTCCTTTGCAGGTCATCAACAGGATATGAACATCCAGCTCATGGCATTACAAAGCAACAACTTTCATCGAAGAAACGATAACTATTCAGAGTAAAGATTGTAGCATTTCAAAGCACATCATGTTTCCACAAGACGTACTTTGGGGGCAAATGTTATCCCGCCTTTTGGCAAGGCCGTGACACCAAGAACTTGACTAAAGGCCAAAGACAGTTCGTTTAGAAAATCGGTTATACGAAGGTTCACAACGGATATCGACAAATTTTGTTCGAGTCCGGATCGAGCCAAAATTGATATGACACGACAAGCGAAGCTATGGGAGTCAACGTTCCAAATTTCAGTTCAATCCGAGTTCGTATGCTCAAGTTACAACCGATGCAAAACTAGTTAAAAACAGCGTACTTCGACTCGCTCCGCTCACCTACTTCGACTCGCTCCGCTTGCCTACTTCGACTCGCTCCACTTCGACTCGCTCAGCTCACATCCCTCAGAAAAGCCTTCTTCGACTCGCTCCGCTTCACCTCCATCAAATGCCCACTTCGACTCACTCCGTTCAAATCCATCTAGGAACCCTGCTTCGACTCGTTCGGATCGCATCCATCAGCGAAGTCTCCTTCGACTTGCTCAGTTTACATCCCTCAGAAGAGCTCCCTTCGACTCGCTCCGCTTCAAGCCACAGTTCGACTCCATCGATACGAAGCTATAGTTCGTATCGATCACCTTCGACTCCGTCTCCTATGTAGTGCGTACCCATCCGGGATCTTCTTGTCGAATCCATCTAGTTGCCATATTCAAATTAATCGATCGAAGTTAAGTTTCTATCGATACGAACGAGGCAGGGTCCAAGAATGACTCGATCAAAGCGGCATCAAAGGCGGAGTGATCCAAAGGTTCAAACACCACGTCATCAAGTCAAGTAGCGACTCGAACAAGACTGAGTCGAACAAGAGCGAGTCAAATAAGAGCGAGTCGAATGAAACAGCCTATCGAAAACCTCATTTCATATCGATCATATCTCCCAATCTACAAGTCCAAATGCTATGAAATTTTCATAGAAGACTATGTGCATGCTAAAGAATGTCCACGCCAAATTTCAACTCCATTGGATGAAATCTTGATCGAGTCGAAATCTGTTCGTGTCGATCACGGATCGGACCGAGACTTCACGGGCTTGGGCGTGCGGGCCTGGTCACATGCCAGAGAGGGTCTCCCGAGATCTGAGCGAAATATCAGCCTCCTACACCTATAAATAGACCCCCAAAGCCAACAGAAAAGGGGTTCTTCGGCTTCTTTAAGGTCTCCAACGTCCAGACTCTACCAGATCCAGATCCAAACTCCATTGCTGCTGCTACCAACGAATTCCACTACTGCAAGTCATAATTGCCTGCTGTAAATCATTGAATACACTTGTAAACATCAAAGAAAGATCAATAAAGCAAACTATTTCAAAGTGGACGTAGGCAAGATCGCCGAACCACTATAAATCTTGTGTCTCTGTCTACTTCTTTCTGTTTTAAGTTTATTATTCTTCATTTTTATCCTCTACAATACTTAGATCTGAGATCTGTGATTATATACTCCTGATTTATGATCATACACTGGTTCTTTCAAGATATTTGGGGTTTGTGACCAATTTTAGGGGAAACAAATACCTTTACTGAAGTTTTCAGCCTTCCATCTTGAAGAGAGATCGAGTTTAGAATTGACCTTGTTAAAGATATTAGCCCTATAGTATTACTACTTAGACATATGGTTTTGAAAGAAAGGAGGGAATCGGATAGGCAAGTCTCAGAGTTATTGGAGAAATATTTTATAAGAAGTTGTATTTTAGAGCAGGGAGTGGCCGTCATCTTTGCCAAAAAGCCGACGGTTCCCTCAGGCTGTACATTGAATATAGGGAGCTGAAAAAACTAACGAGAAAAAACCGGTATACTTTACCTCACATTGACGGTCTTTTCGACCAGTTAGTTGGAGCGAAATGTTTCTCTTAGCATGATTGAGTGACTGGATTCCATCAGTTTAGGGTAGTGGAGGATAGTTACCGAAGACTGCATTTAGAACTCCCAATGGACTATTTGAATGGGTAGTCATGCCAATCGACTTGACTAATGCCCCTGCATATTTTATGGATTTGATTAGTAGAGCTTTCTAGGAGCAATTTAATAAATTTGTTGTGATGTTTGTAAATGATATCTTGTTACTCTCCAGAAGTGAAGAAGAGCACATACATCATTTGAAGAGGTATTAGAAGTTTTGAGAAGGAACCAGTTGAGAGTGAAATGCTCAGATGTCATTTTTGGATGAAAGAAGTCAAATTCATTAGACATAATGTATTTGGATAAGGATTCACTGTAGATCTAGGGAAAGATAAAGTAGTAAGAGACTGGAAGACTCCAAAGATTTATTATCGATTCGTTGTTTCTTAGGATCGATCTATTTCTATAGAAAATTTATCAAGGACTTTGCTAAGATGTCGATACCTCTACCTAAGCTTACTAAGAAGAATCTAGTGTTTTCTTGGAACCTAGATTACAAGAAGGCGTTCGTTAGGTTGAAGGATTTGTTGACAAGCACACGTATCTTAACCCTCCCCGATGGTACCAAACCATTTACTATTTAGACTAATGCTTGCAGAATCACTCTTGATATTGTATTGATGCAAGAAGGGAAGATGGTAGCATATGCTAGTCGATAGCTCAAGGTACATGAGAAGAATTACCTACCATGTGACCTTGAGTTAGCAGCCATCATATTTGCATCGTAATCATAGAGGCATTATTTATTAGGAGAAATATTTGAGCTACTCACGGATCATAAGTCTCTTAGGTATCTATTTTTCGTAGAAGGACTTAAATTTGAGGCAACAAAGATAGATGGAGTTTCTTTCATCATATGATTTCAAGATTTCCTATACTTCAGGAAAGGGGAACGTGGTTGTTGATGCATTAAGTAGGAAGCATGCCGCGATGAATGGTTTATAATTAGAATGGAAGATTTTGGAGTTTAATTCTGATTTTGACTTCCAACCTTTGTCGGAATATATACCAAGTTTATTGGCTACAATGGAGGTTAGACATGTATTAATGGATATCATTAGACTTAGCTAAAGACAAGCTGCAGTGTTAGTTGAAATTTTGGATCAATTGGAACGGGGTTACCAATCGAACCATTTGGATTCTCCAAAGATCAGAAAGGTACCTAAGACGTGATGGTAGGTTTACGTAACCCGGATCAAGGAATTGACACAAGAAGTCTTAAGAGAATGTCACCATTCTAAGATGATCATTCATCTAAGTGGAGACAAAATGTATCAGGATATGAAGAGAATATTCTACTGGCCATGAATGAAGAGGCATGTAGCAAAGTTTGTGGCTAAGTGTTTAACATTCCAAAGTGTAAAAGATAAATAGAAAAAGCTGAGTGGGTTATTACTACCATTAAAGGTTCCATGGTGGAAATGAGAGAGTATATCCATGGAATTCATCAATGGATTACCTCGAAGCAGAAGAGGTAATGAGAGCATTTGTGTAGTGGTGGATTGATTAACTAAGATTACACACTTCATTCCAGTAAAGAGACAAGGACAACGGCGGCTTTGGCGATCGACGCTGTATTTAAAGGAGATAGTTCAACTGCATTGAGTTTTGGTCAGTATAGTAAGTGATTGGAACCCACCCTTCATGCATGAGTTATGGAAAAGTTTATTAGATGCTTTAAGAATGGGACTAAACCTGAGTATAACATATCACCCCCAAACATATGGGTAGAACGAAAGGGTGAATAGAGTAAGGGAAGATTTACTCGGAACATGTATAATCAATTATAGAGCAGCTTGGAAGGACCATCTACCATTGACTGAGTTTACATATGATAATATTACAAAGTTAGTATTGGAATGGCACTATATGAGGCGTTGTACATAAGGCTATAAGTCACCCTCATGTTGGTGAGAGTCGATAGATAAGGTGATTTTTGGACTAGAAATGATGCGAGATACCAATGAGACTGTGGAGCTGACAAGTAAAAGGATGAAGGCCACACACGATCGGCAAAAGTCTTACATCGATAAGAGGAGGACTGAGTTGGAGTTTGTAGTTGGAGATTTGGTATTTGTGAAGGTTTAGCCATTGAAGTGAGTAACGAGGTTTGGAAACTCGGGAAAACCAGCACCGAGGTTTGTGGGACCTTTTTCGATATTAGAGCGTGTTGGAAGTCTAGCTTATAGAGTGGAACTCCTAAAGAAGATAACATGAGTTAACAATGTGTTTCATGTATCACATTTGCAAAAATGTGTGCATGATTCAGCCAGTGTAGTCAAGCCAAGTCAGTGGAGGATGTGGAGTTGGTGCCTAAGCCAAGTTCATCCCATAGCGCAACCTATATTGTCGAGCACGGAGGAGATGATGAGGGCTTCTCATCCTAATCTCTTTATCGGTATGTTTCTTAATTATGTTTTGTTTTCCTTAGGATCTAGATTTGGATGTTTAGGATTTAATTACTTTGTAGTTGGATTAGATTAGCATAGACTATTAGGATGGTTAAACCCTTGGCTCGTGATATGATATGAACTGTTACATTCATAAATATTTTATCCATGTTGATATACTAGGATTGTATTACATCATGCCTATATGCTATCTATATTGCATACATATAGGAGGCCGACTAGTTCAGGATGCCAACTACCAGATTGCATTTATCATTAAGTTAAGTATTATATGACATGATCATGCATTCATATCTATTCATCTATATGTTAGGCATGTCTTGATGCAATTGAAATTGAACGATTATTGCGAATTGTTTGATTTGGATGCAACATTTCTAATTTCGCGGATGAAATTCCTTCTAGGGGGAGTGCAATAACCAATATTTTTCGATAATTTAAATAATGAAATAAATGTAATAACTTTGATCGTAGGGCAAAACCATCATTTTTTAAACTTTTGAATTTGGAAATGAACTAGCATCATTGCAACCATCTTATTTTTTAATGTGCGTCGTATATTCTTTTGTCTGAATCGGAGTCTAGATGTGAGAGACATCATGGTGTTATATTTTGGAATTTAAATTTTTGAATTTGGGCTGAGCCGACAAATTTGAGCAGGCACCTTGCCTTTCTTATTTATAGCAGGTTGTTTCCCACTTGCAAAATTTTTAATCCATGTCTCCTTATACGTATTCTTTCTCTTCTTCCTCTCATCTCAGGAGCAAGAGAATCTTCTTCAATTAAAATCAAATTAAATAAACTAAATAGTAGATCGAAGAATGAATCGAGGGCTACACTCTAATACTAATTAGAGTCATGAATACCTAGATTTAGAGTGGAGACCAATTCCGAACAACAAGCAAATTGGGGGAATTCTAATCTAAGTGAGTGGTTTCTCCTAATTAACAATATAACTATTTAAGCTCTTCTAGTTTTAAGATGATTATGGCTTATGTTTAAAGTTTGGAATAAATTTAATGAATACCAATTGTGAACAGTAATTAGTGTGAAATAAACATGAAATTTAATAGTGATTTGATGTAAATATTAATTAAAATGAATGAAATTATGAAATTTGAGATTTGTGATGGAAAACAATGATAATTAGAAAGTCTTTCAATATTAATATTATATATATATATTATAATTATCTTAATGAAGTATGATGGTTGAATATGTGTGTGTATGCAAATACATGATAAATACTATAGTAAATCGTAGAAAATGTGATGAAATGATCTTTGGAGTAATATGATGCATTCTTGAGATTAAATATGATTTTATATAAAATTTTAGTAACGAAGATTAGAATTATGGAGTTTGAACTGGAAGAAACTAATATCTAAAATACAATATAAAATAAATATATAAATGATAAAAACACTTATAAAGTGACAAATGATATTTTAGGTCATGTTATAATTTTATTTCAAAATTATAAAGATTTTAAGTGTATTTTAAAGAGTGTGTGTGTGTGTATGAAAATTGTATCTATATAAATCTGGAAACTAGTTTTATAAATACTAATTTTTGAGCAAATTATGAAAAAAAATTACATTAATCTTTTGATGAAATTAAAGTAGAAAGGTAGTAGAGGAATATACCAAAATCTAAAATAAAACGAATAGAAATTTGGATGTAAAATTAGTAAGAAAAGAGCAAGTTAAAAATGAAAAATAATAATATAAACTTCAGGAAAATGATAAGAGCCTCTGCTCCTATCAAAACACCTATCGTCGGTCAACCGGTGGTATAATCACGGGTTGACCGGTGGCGTAGGTCTACCGGTGACCTATGTATATATGTGTGTGTTGTGTGTGTGTTTACAATGATGGCTTTAGGGCTTTTTCCTTGGGGTTTCAAGTGACGTTTGAGTGATGTTTTGAAGTGGATTTCTAACTTGATTGAATTGGGATGTTTTTAACGTGTGTGTATGGATGGATGTATATATGTGTAGTGATATATGGATACGTACGTATGGATAGTCGATTTTTATTTATGATTCATTTGACTATTGAGACCTCTATTAGTTACCATGGTAACACAGTCGCTTGGTAGATACTGGAATTCTGAGGTGCGTGTATGGAAATTGGTCATATGTTAATGGAACTGGCATATACGGAACTGCATCCATTCAATTATTCAGCCATATGTTAATGCAATAGAGTGGACTTGGCTTTGTATGTGGGTTAAACCATACTATCAACCATTGTATTGGACTAAGACCTTGTTTCACAAGTTAACCATGTTTCATAAAATAGTTCGACTGACTTGTTGGATGTGTGTGTAACATGACTAAGGCATGATTGTTCCATTGTATTGTATTATTTGGGAAAGGTTAGAGTATGTAGTAAAGTAGACATACATCGCTCACTAGGCTATAGTCTGACCCTCTCTATATTTTCCCTTTTTGTTTCATCATTAGGCTAATGGAAACTGGTGTGTTGTATCGAGTGACACTGGATAGTGCAGATAACGAAGGCGTTACTTATATATATAGACTAGTATACAAATAATCATCTTACATTGACATAGATTGTATATGTGTGTATCTGGATTCGGTTTGGGTTTCGTTTTGTACATGATCTATGTTACACTTTGAATGTTGGTATGAAATAAAGTGATATTTGATTAAGTCATTTATTGTTACCTTCAACTGTGGGTTCAAAAAGAGATAGATTAAGTATATTTATTGTGTCTCTTGTTATAAATCACTAATAAAACATCATTTTTGGTTTTTGAGGTTTATACATTGCGAGTTATGTTAAATTAGAAGGTCAAAAATGGCAGGTTATTACACACTAACTTTCTCATACCTTTATATACAATGTTGAATATATTGACACTTATGTCAATGTAAACTTAAATTAATATAAAGTTCATAAATAATATGTTATTCAAAATTTCAAAATAAATCTCCAATATATTAAATAAAATTTAATATGGAATTAAATATTTGTTCATAATAATACAAAATGCTTATGATTCAACTTAATAAAATGATTTCTTTTGAAATAAATCATCTTCTTAGAGAAAAATATTAATTTCTAGTACAAAATTAATTCAAGATTTTTGTGTGTAGGCAAATCTATTTATGAAATTAATCATATAGGTAGAGAATATAAATTAATAGCTCACATTTTTAATTATAATAACATGATTTGATTTTACCCTCGTTTGTTGAAAAACAAGAATAGTTATTAGGTCTGTGGTCATAGGTAATTAAGTCGAACCACATTAAATCCATTCTTAATGTTTCCTACACTGTTTGAATTAATTATTTGAATCATTGTAATTGGTCTTTGTCAAGTTGTTGGAAATTAATTGGAAAACTACATATTAGACATTCCAGGATATTTCGCATAACACTTTGATTCTCTCCACCGTTATGAGTTGATAGAGTTAGGGTATGCCCTAGGAGCAAATATGCAATTTATTGTAAATTATTAACTCTGTAATAATCTAATTCGAAATAAAATATGTTTTTATTTCTATTATATACTTAATATAATGTGTTATAATAATTATTTAATTAAATTAAGTATATTTAATAGAAAATCCATAAATTGTATGTTTTGTGATAGTAGATGTGTTGTAACCGTGAGCAATTTATCATAATAAAATAAACATGCAGTTTTAAATATTCACAGTCTTGATGTATCGAGACTGGATATTAATGTATAGTTGAGACTAGAGTATGTAACTCTCTTTTAAATGTTGGGCAGTGTATTACTTATGGTTGTTGCGGGCACCAAGGGGTTATGTACTAATAGTTATTGGATAATTATGAAATGACTCATTCGATAGTTTTCTGTTGGTTAACACAACCAAGATCAAACAAAAAATATCGATGTGACAATATTACACAATTCTCTCAACATGAGAATACCGTCGAACTTCAATGTGAAAAATCTACTTTGATTATAGTTAAATCGTGGCACGACGTCCATTAAATGACTATAGTTGGTTAAAATGAAAGCATTAAAAGTGAAACACTATTCAATAGAGAATTTGTCTCCTCGGTTATATGAGGTAAGTATAACGGTCAACCGAAGTTAACTCAAAGTCAAAGTCTCTGGACAGAGTAGCTCGACTAATAATAATTGTTGTTATTGAACCAAGGACTTTGTGTTTGGAATATAAAGTTGTCTGTGGACAATATTGGAATTTTGACCACTCCCAAATTGCATAATTCTAATGTGATATAGTTTCGACGAAGAGAATTAGTGTAAATAATTGTCACTGCTGGGTAATGGTTAAAATAAGTAAAATTGGATTTCACCAAAGCTACGTAAGCGATAACTTTGACAATAAAGTCTCACCATTAGCTAAGGTGACGTGTAAACGCTAATATTCGAATTCTTTGATATTAATTGTTGACCAAATTTAAACCTAAAGCCGCACAACCGAAAAGTTGAAACTTCGATTACCATTGGATTTAATTAAATTATAATTTTTATAAATTAATTAATAATTATGTAATATCAATTACAAAATTTTATTTGATATGTGTTGATTAGTATTGAAAATGTGTATATTAAAGTTGTATACATACTTATCAATATACGATATTGATGCACATTTGACGTAGGTTTAATTTATATTGTTCGATTAGGCTTGAAGCAACATGAAGGCCTATAAAGGGGAAAGGTATGGCCGACTATGAAAGAAGGGGAAGTGAGATTGATTTAGTTAGAGTGGGGTTTGAACTGGTGGAGAAAATAGTGGATTTGGATCCGCAATTTGCTCCTACCGTTCACTCATGTTTAAACACTTCTAATCCCTCACTTTTTCTCTCTACTCTTTGCCTCTCCTCTTCCTTTTGCTATCTGAATATACCTCATACCCGTCCTCCATCAATTCAAGCCTCAAAACACAAATTCAAATAAAATCATTGCAATGGTGTGTAGCTCTCTTCAGTCGGGTAGTTCTTTATAGAAGAATTGGAATTCAGATTCAAACGGAGTCAATCGATTTAGCATTCAATGTTTCATCTAAGGTTGTAATAGAGGTAATATCCTTATATACATATTTATATAAATTTTGTTAAATCATGTTATCACATGTGGTTAGGTTAGCTATTTATCATGAATTTGTATATCGATATGCTGTCTGTCAGAATGCGTATTTCAATAAATATGTTACAATTAAAATTATATATATATATATATATACACCATTCATAGACTACAATTAAAAAAATTTGAAATTTAAAATAATTATAAGTTGATTTACATAGGAGAATGATTTTAAAACTATATAGTTATACACAAAATATTTATAAATCATTTTATTACATTAAACGTACTATTTTCGAAAATCTAAAAATATAATATACATATATACTAATAAATCCAAAAGTATATATACCTATATTTTAATATAAAAAAAATATACTAAATAGCTCTTAAATACTTATAAAATTGTATATATGTATAATTAAATAAATGTATATAAAATTAAACATTATAAAGTAATTTATTAAAATTAAAAAAAGGGAGGAATTCCATATGGAATTTATAATTATATATATATATCCTAATTTTTAAAGAAAAAAATTAGATTTTGTCAAATTATAATGTTGGCCGAAATGAATATACATATATATACAATATTTATTTAATTATACAATATTTTAATTAAAAATGTTTTCAGATATTTATAATTACATGTATACTTATGTGTGTGTATGTATTTATATATATACACATGTTTTTGAAAAAATTATTTTGGAACATATTTACTTATTTTATATTAAATATAAATCATTTAAAAATTGAATTTTGAATTTGAATTTAATATATATTTTTAAATTTAGATCTAGATTTAAATTTTGAATTTCAAATTTCAAATTTGAATTTTAAATCATCTAGATCGATATGTAAATATATAGTCTTTTATGTGAAGATATATGTACTATATATATATATATATTCAATACAAATATTAAGTTATTTTTTGTAGAGATATATGTACTTATATATATAATATAAATATTAATTTTATTATATGTTTGTATGTATGTTAAACAACATATAATTATATGAAGGGGCTAACATGTCCATTGCATTGTAAATCCCACCACTTAAATACATACATGTTAAACCATGCACATTGTACAAGTTCCATGTGCACGTACAAATACATGTGTATATGATACACATGTACATAGTATATATATTATATAACATTAAATAAATTCCATTTATTAATGAATTAAATAAAATAATGATTTTATTTAAAATTAGTTTAGATCAGACTAAATCAATTTTGACTTCCTATGCTCAATAGATCCAAATGGCAAAAAAAATTGAAATTTACTCATTTAACCCACTGCTTGCTAGCCCAATGGCCTATGCGGTCTAAATTAGCAGTACTAAAGCTAACTTATTAAAGCATACCCATATAGTGGAGTATCTAAAAAAGTAGTATCTAAGATTTTGCTTGGGTAATCGAGTAGTATGTCGTCCCTGACTATTGGTCCGGCCCGAAAGGAAGCAGTAAGGCCAAAGGTCATCTCCAATATAAAGGCACAAACTGACTTGGGCCTTGAACTAATTCTCAAAATTATTTGAAGATTAAAATAAAAAATTTAATTTAAAAGTTAAATTTAAAATAAGAAATATATTATAAATATTATAATATAATTTTCAAACGTGTTTTGAAAATATAATAAATATAAGTAATTTTCAAAATTAATAATTAATCAAATTGTTTTATTAAATATATTAATTAAAAGTTAATTAATAAATAATAAAATACATACATATAATGATATATGTGTATAACTATAAATGTTATGGTATACATATTCAATATAAAATGGTTAATTGAATAATATACAATTAATTAAAATGGTAATTAATCAAATCAATTAAATGTTATACATAAGACTATTATATAAGTAAAAATTAAAATTATAGAAGTTATACAATAATTAAAAATTGTATAATATGAATGTATAATTGAAGGTGGAACAATAATAAGCCCTAAATAGACTTAAGGGATAAATACATACATATAGTACGTGTACCTTGATTTTTGATGTGTTCGACCTTTGAGCCACAAGAGTATTTCTTAAGAAATACATTATTCTGTAAGTCGATATCACTCAATCAATCATATTAAAGATTACGAATCTTTAATATAAAGTTGTCCTCTACCATTTATGTATTAATAAATTACTTACGTACTCTTTAGTTGTTGATATTCCTCAAGCAAGAGATATTATGTGTAACATATTAGTATATTGACTAGACGATGTAAGATACATGCATGTATCTATTGATATTCCTCAAGGTACATGCATTATGCTTAGGCCGCGTGAAATGGTGGGTACGAGTGATTAATCTCTTTCAATTTACTGATATTCCTCATGGTCGAGATGAGATTAGGACAAGAAACCACGTGTTAGGAGTTGTATATGATATAACCGATAAGAAGTTATCCATCGTTTATGGGAGTATGATTTCTTGATATTCCTCAAGGTCAAAATCCCAAGGCAAACGGGTCCTAATACCCACTAGTGAAGTCGAAAGACTTTTATGTTTTATCTTAGAATTTTGAGAAACATAAAAGTCTAGTGGGAGCCTTTCTAGAAAAGTGAAATGGTAACATTTAACCTTTCTAATATTGTAAGATCATTTGCTATATAAAGTTATAATAATCTACATTGATAAATTTGTGTAACTTATACAATTGATAAAATTGTCGATTCAGATATACAAATGAAGTAAACTAAGGATCGACAAATTGAAATACAAAATATACTTATTAGTAAATATTTTGTGCATGTTATTGTTTCAATATCCATGCGAGCACCTCCTATTACAACTATTAGATTTGTAATTTGGCCACTTAAGTGTTTATTGGCTCGAGACCATGTATTGCCTTCTATGAGTTTTGAATTCTAGAAGTAGTACAAGAATATGGATACTTGATCCACATACGATGAACGGTCACAGTTCGTAATGTACGAAACCAATATGTAATTGTTTCATTAGAAAATAAGCAAATAGACCATAGCGTGAGATCGTGTTTTCAATGTGATTGATTACAATAATGATCTTGTTGTGTTAAATGTAACACTGGACCAAAAACTACAAGATAAATCTAAGAATTCGGCCATTGAAATGTTGGTTTGATGAAGTTACATATGGTGCAATCTATTTGATATCCTTGAATTTTAAGGATGACCAAATGCGCTTTTGTAAAGAGTTCGTTATGTAATTGTAGTAATGGTTTTCTTTTGAATAGTTCGACCTTTTTCAAAGGAAATCGAATGTATGAGAGTAGATATAACCTAAAACACGGTTGGGATGAAGAAAGTGGATGGTCACCTTTGCTTCATAAAGAAACATTAAGAACTAGAATTGTAAAATAATAATTGATATTCACATTGTAATTAGAAACATGATTTCTATTCCGAAATGTATTTCCATATAAAAAATTTCTTCTAGGAGATTTATTTCTTTGAGCTCAAGATATTTGATCTGAAAACTCTTGTCTGTAAACTGGTTACAGTAGATAGAATACATAGTGTATATTAAGTAGTTGAATGGAGCTTTATATTTCGTATGCTATTGTTGTAATGATGGATATAGTGGGAGCGTACCATATAACACTTATTGGTAACATCAAGTTACGAAAATTGTTTTCGTCAAACATGCCAACCATTATTTATGAAACAATAATTGTTTTCATTATTGACCAATAAATGGATATAGTTTTATTTTAATATGAATATTATGAATATTCGTTACAAATAAAACTATAATAGTGGTATTTGTTTTCATAACAAAAGTGATGCATTAAAAAGTATAGAAGTATCTGAAATTATATTTTGGAATAATAGACAAGGCCATAGCTTTGAGAAATAATCATTTGATTATATAATTTTAAATCATATACTACTAGTGAATTATATCTTAGACAATCAAGGGAAAACCACCTGTTTAATAGGAACGTAATAAGAGTTGATGAACTCTACGATTGATACATGTAGATGTATGCAATCAAAAGTCTATTAATACCAAAATGGTTCCACATACATCATTGTATTCACTGATGAATTATCACAAATATGAACATGTGTATTTGATGCGCATGTGGTATGTTAATGATAAGTTCATAAAACATAAAATAGAAGTAAATCAAATAATGCATAGTAGAAAATAAAATGATTTGAATTGATCGAATGTATGAGTATATTGGAAAGAGTTCGAACACACGTAAAATGACTAAAGATTCGATCTCAAAAGTCACACCACCTTATGATACATAATGATGCATCGATAAGGAGTAATCGAACTTTGTTGGACATAGTTCGATAATGATGAGTGAAGTTGAGTTGACTTCTTTCTGTAAGGTCGTGTACTTGAGAGTGGCACACAATGTTAAAATTAATTTCATCTAAAGAATTGTTTACAAAATCATACAAGATAAGAGTTTATAAGAAACTCCAACATATCTTATGCCAAGGGATTGGCATGTTGTGCGAGTCGAAAGACTATATGTAATATAATTGCATATGAGGGATCTTGTATGAATATCTCCAAAAGTAGTTTGGGAATGATTGCTGTTGGATGACCAATTTATGTTTAGAACATAAATTTTGTAAACTAAAGCAAATCAATTTTATGTATATATAAGGCAATTCATAAATTATTTATGAATACCTATTCCATTGCACTGAGAAATAATTATTGTTTTAAGAAATACCAACTTTAGAGCGAAGAATTTTTTTTAGAAATTATTGGTAGTAAAATGAATTTGGATATGATCCAAAGATAATACTTATTTCAAGGGATGAAATGAAATTAACCAAAACCTAAATGAACATAATACATTTGAATGTCTAATAAGTATTCTCACACATTAAAGAGAAATCGTGAGTTTCTTATAAATGGCAAGAATAGATAATCCTCGGTTGTCAATACAACCATTAAGATTATTGACTCTATTGTATGGTATGATGCATAAATCCGAAAGGATTTCCATAAATTTATCAAAATATGAGTCTGATAGTTGTACCCGAAGGGATATGGTCCATCGATGACAAATGTTTCTTCAAAAGAAAGACTAATGCATTTGAAATATAGTGAGCAACATTGATAAGAATAAAATCATAAATTTCAATTGTTGAAATTAGCATTACAGATTAGTAGTTCAATATTTCAAGTTGATTCGGATTTTACTCATAAAATTATCACTTGGTATGTCCTTTTGTTTCAGTACGTATGTGCTGAAATAGAAGAATATAAGTAATGATTTAGAATGGACTATTTGCGTATAACAACCAAAGGTCTCAAAGTCAGTGGGAGTGATATTGAGTTTGTGGATTTGCGGATATAATCCAAGAATAGATACGAAATTATTGTTCGACAAGCATCAAAGTTGAAGTGTTTTGATAGAAATATCAAATTGTTTGATTTTCAGTCAAAATGTAGAGGAAGCATATGTCTACAAGAAAGAACATTAAAAGGCACATAGATATTCCTTAACTATAAGTAAACAACATGCTACTGATTGTTAACGGTGTACTTCTGTTAAAATCAAATCTAGTTTGGCTATTTAATACTCGATGTTGAATTTGTAAATTATACCTTTTAATAAGTATAAAGGATGTTGGGGATGTCCCAAACGATATGTAAAGACATCTTATGAAATTTTTTAAAATGGAACATGTAAGATGGATTCCTTATGTGTTGACAATAGGAATTATCATACATATTGTGTTTTCTACAATATTGTGATTTGCTTATGTATTTGATGCATGAAACAAATATCAAATATAATTATGATCACTAAATAGTAGTTTAAAGTGTTCTCGAGTATTTAAATACTAAAGAATTGTATATAAAAACAGCTAACTGCATATGAAGGAGTATTCGGACTCAAATGTAAGAAGTAATATTGATATAATATGTCAATAGTAGATTCATGTTTAAAACCTTAATTAAGGAGTTTTTAAAGTGGAAATGTTCTAAATAAAAGGTTGTAGCTGATTCAATGAAAATGCTAAGTACATCGTCTTGAATAGCGCCACAATAAAAGCAATGTATAAATATAAATACACAAATTTATAACTGAGCTACGAGTGATTTCAAGTATTGAGAATATTACATCATCGTTATATGATAACAATGTAATAGTAAGAGCTTAGTAGAAGTCGAGAAACATACTCTGAATTATTCCACATGATAAAGGCAGTCTATCAACATCAGAAAGTTGATTGACGGAGTAAATAATTAAAACAACATAGCATGCCCATTCACGAAGGGACTGGCTCGATTAGTTCTTATCAAACTGATCGAAGAGATGGGATAGGGATTCTATAATTGGAGCTAAGTGCAAGTGGAGGATTGATAGAGTCAGGGGTACACCATAAAGGCAATTCTGTAATTTATTGTAAATTAGTAGCTTTGTAATAAAATCTCAATCGAAATAAAAGGTGGTTTTCTATGATATACTTGATATAATGTGTTCATTATTTAATTAATCTAAGTATATTGAATAGAAAATCCATAAATGGAAGTTTTGTGATAGTGGTTACAATGTGTTGTAATCATGAATAATTAATCACAATAAAATAAACATACCGCTTAAATATTCCTAATCGAGATGTATCGAGACCGGATATTGATGCATTAGTGGAGTCTAGAGTATGTAAAGCCCTCTAAATGTTGTGCGGTGTATTTTACTCACGGTTGCTCGGAGCAGTAAAAAGTTACGTACTAATAGTTATTGGAGAACTATTGTAACGACCCGTAAAATTTCAACTGTTTAATAACGTAGTTAGTTGAAATTTTGTGAAATTTTAAACGATAAAATTTTGAAATATAAATTTAATATTTGGAATACGTCTAGTTAAACATAGCAACTGGTAAATTTTCGTCCGAAAATATGAAAGTTTATTTCGCGCGTAAATTTACTTCAATTTAATCAGTTAAAAAGCATTGAAAATAAAACGTTTTCAAAACCAAAATATTTTTACATAGAAAAATTCTAAACCATCTTTTGAGCAAGACGTCAGTTTGTCGTTTTTCCAAATTCGGACATCTTTGGCTCCGTCGATCTTATTTTTCAGCGTTTTTCTTGCACTTTCCGCCAGTTGAAAATTCGAATTTTTTTTTTATATTCAATCATACCACTGATATCTGTGTACCGTTTTGACCGTCTCGTCATGCTGATCTCAACGGTATATTCATTTCTGTTTTTTGAACCCCGGTAAGTCGCAACACCGATAAAGGATTGGCTGTTGCGGTTCGTTATTTGAGCCTTTCTGTTTTTCCACCGACCATTCGTTGGTTCCAACAGTCACTAGAATTTAAACAATTTCTGTAATCACTTTTGACCTTTCCCAATTCCTTGACTGTACATTTTTTTTATTCCCAACGTAAAAATTCATTGCTTTGAATCCTCATCTTCTGGCTGTTCATTGGAAACATTATATACAAAGGTAATAGAATTTTAGTTGTCTTCACCAAACGTCACGCCTATCAAACTCCAACCCAGCCTTGTTTTCCCCTAACCACTGCCTCCCTCTCCCTCTTGTCACGCACCACCCAAACCGGGCCACCTCCGCCTTCACCTTCCAATCCACCACTGGCCAGCAGCCCTCCTCGACAACCGAGCCCAGACCCGCCAGCACGCCACTGACCCGCCGACCCACCTTCCCACGTGTCTTCCTACCTCACGTCGGCCAGCCTTCGCCCATCACCAGCTGCAGCCCACCACGCCGTCCTCCTCATCCACCTTGCTCCTCCGCACACCGCCTCGACCACCTCAATAGCAGGCCGAACAACTGCACCTCACTTGCCCTGCTCGATCATCTGCCTCCTCCTAGCCTCGGCTTCCCTTTTCCGTGCATCATCTTGTTCGAGCCTGTTTCGTCCATCCACCTGTACTTATATTTTCGATTAGTAAATATATATACCTCTCCTTATACCTGTTATCAATTACTCATTTACTTAGAGTTATGTGCATATTTCATGGGGTCTGTTAAGTTGTATTAGCAATATACGAATTGTTGGTTATATATATTTTTATTTTAATGTGTCATTTTGTTGGTCATGTATTGGTTATAAGTTTAGTTTATAGGGATCTGGTATTATATGTTACAGTATATACTATTAAATAGTATGTTTACAAGATAAGATATGTTAATTACTGGTTGGATTTATAAGTTACGTTATTCAAGTCTGCATGATTTTAAAGTTATTATATATGTTGTGCTTACAGTTTTTAATATACAAAAGCTTAGTTTGTTATAAAATTTATGTTGGTTATATAATCTGTTCATATAGCATGATCATCTCGCATATATTGTTTGTATTATATAAAATAAGATATATATACTACATCACTCCTCTGCGTGGATATATATTGTTTTATGTAGAGTTCAGTATATATATATATAATTTACATAGCAGTTCGTGTATATCCTGTATACTTGTATTTACTTTAATAAAACATATATAGAGATTTAAATATAAATAGTTATAAGATATACTATACGAAAGTTATATAGTTGTATATATTTGGACTTCTACCAGTTTATAAAATATCGGTTGTTATGACGTATGTTTTATATAGATTATATATATATGTTGTTAATAGTGCTGTCTCAGCTTGCATATTAAGTAGCAATGTGTTATAGATTTGCGGTCCGCATATGTAAGTTAGCTATATTAGCTGTCAATCAGTTATATATATGAAGTTATAAGTATTGATCCTTAAATTTTATTAATACTCAAAGTTGTTTTATATGTATGTTATTTTGTTTTAGCCGAAAGAACGTTGTGTATATATTTATATATGAAATTTTTAGGCGTACTTTTACAATATATTATCTATTACATATAAAAGCTTTAAACTATATGTTTTGATAACTATAATAAAGTAAATTTATATTGATTTCAAAATATAAGTTGTTTATATATATAATTTATATAGGTAGTATAAAAGGGTACTTGTATATATGTGTACGAATTTGAGTAAGTATACTCTGGTTTCAATATAGGTGAATTTTGTTTTCATGGATTTTTAATTTTGATTGAAATTAAGTTACTGATTGGAAAATAGAAAATATATTTAGCATTTTCAATATATGTTGATTTTAATATATGTGCTTAATTAAAACAATGATTTTTAATATAAAGTTTTGTTCCTATCAAACTGATTCTGATCGTTTCCATCTATTCCTGTCATCAGCTTTGATCGTTTAGTTCGTGCCCATCTCACTTTGCTCCGGATTCGTAGCTCATTTTGGTTGTCTATCTTCTATAACCTCGAAAGGTGAGCACTCACTCACGATTAACGTTCTTTTATTTATTAGATTTGATTTCAATTGAAACGACAATTGAAATATGCTGCTGTTAGTTAAATAAACTGTTATATATGCTATTACCTGTATCAGTTCACCTGTGACATCTGACACCATTATCTGTTAATTATTTATGCGATGATAATACAGTTTGGCTGATAATTGATTGATTGTTGATGTTTATATTGGACGTTAAATTGTTAATGTTAAAATGATAAATAGTATGAAATTGAACTTGATATAGGATAATTAAATGTTAAATTTGATTAACTGACATCTGTATAATATGACCCCTTTAACTGTTGAATTTATTGACACGTAGGATTTGTTTAATTACATTTTGAACCACTGAATGTATGTTGTTAAATTGATGATGGATGGAATTGTAATAGATGACAAGTGAAAACCGTAATGTAATAATCTTTAATCTACATGAAATGATAGTGTAGATTCTAGAAATAATTATATTAATTCGTACAAATAACAATGCGAATTAATACGGTTATTTCGGGATTATTTGAATTGATTATTGGATTGTTATTGTTTGTTGTTATTGCTTGTTTATTTACTTTGACACCATCCCAGTTATCACACTGCAAGTTCCCTTTGTATGTTTTGATTTTGAATTGAATTGGAATCGGGTTGAAATGATAAATACCCAAATTGAACTTTGACCTTAGATATAGAGAATTAAATAAAACCCGATTGGTCAATAATTTGATTTAAAAATAAAATGAAGATTTTATTTGAATAAATAATATGATTTTGAAACGAAGTTGGAAATTGAATTTTAATGAAATTTAAATGTTAATATTTAATCATATGAAACAAAATATTAACAATGTAATTGATGAAAGAATGTTGTTTAATTTGAGAAATGATTAAATTAAGTTTGAAATGATTTAATAATTAAGTTTGAAATTATTAAACTTTGAAATTATTGAATAATTAAGTTTTTAATTATTTAATACTTAAATAAGATTAAATTATTTAATGATTAAATTGAATTGAAATTCTTTAATAAGAAAATTGAACTTTTGAATAAGTGAATTTTACTTCGTAAATAATTGAAATTGAATTTCTTTATTAAGTAAGTTTTGGAAAATTATTTAAGAAAGTAAATAAGTGAAATGGATTTTCTTTGACAAGAAATGAAAATGTGATATTTTTGGAATCAATGTAAGACTTGTAATTGAAAGAATTGATTTGACGAATTTAGTTTAATTCAAATTGTAAGTTTTGAAATAAGGAAGTTGAACTTAAGAAATTGATTTAATGAATTGGAAATTTAATAGAAATGGTTTTGAATGATAAAGTAACTTAACGAATATTGAATGAAATTGATAAATGATTTTAAATTGAGTTGAATGTTAATTAAATTAATTTAAATGTTTCCGAAATGAAACTTATATTCGAACTTGAATCGATATTTGAATTGAAATTGAATTATCAGATTTTGAAAGTGTAATTTGGAAGTTTTGAAATGTAAATTTATGGAAATGGTTTGAAAGACAAATGAAATGCTGGTTTACGAATTGAAATTGAAATTGAAATTGATTTGGTTTTTGAAATATATAAACGACCAATCGGTGTAATAATTACGAAAGTTATTAAAGGGACCGGGATCGGTAATGGATATACTCTCTATCTGAACCGAAACCACTTTAATAATTATACGCGGAGTGTTGATCCAGAACGAAGTGGATGGTTTTGATGAACGCGTTGACTGAAGAAAGAGAACGATTTTGGATGACCCTTGACATGACTAAAACAGGAGCCGCGCCGGGCCATTGAGGATCGCCATCTCTAGCGGACACACTTCTTCGATACCATATCTATTACTTTTGTGATTCGATTTGGGTGCACCCCTTGATTTGGGAGTGTTGTTTCGCGGTGTTGGGGTAGTAGCTGCTATGCCCAACATCAGTCCGGATCAGGCAACTACTAGTATCCTAGTTGGTATCGCCTCATGTACCTTGTCATACTGATTATCCTATTCGCGACCACTACGATTTTGATTTGTACCTTTAGTATATGGATTGCCCTCTGGTGACTTCCGGTTTTGGGAAAACTACGGTCTTGTATATGCTTTTGGGAATAAACAGGTTAAGAGGTGTATGGGCCCTGCTTAACCCTACTTTGATATCTTTATATTACTGATAGACATTATCTACTTAGCGTACATTACTACCTAGTAGATAGTTTAACGGATCCTTAAAGGATGGTTATTCCAAACATCCTTTGAGTTACTTGTATTTCAATTGCTATTTCACTTGAGTTGGATTTATTAATATAAGAATGTTAATCCTGACTCGAGTGTCTTGTGTTTTTGCTTTACGCTCGGGTCAGACTGAGTGTACCAGTATTCGAGACTCACCTTTGGAGTTGGAGCTTTGCTTGAAGATCCAGCCATCTATTCTGCTTTCAGTATTCGATGATTCCAGTGATGTATTCTGATTTGTATCTGTTACTTTTCCGTTGTATCTGGTTTAACTCTGATGTATCATATTACTCTTCTGTTGTAAACTCTTATGTATTTTTATATATTCATATAGTAGCTTCATGAACTACTATCTCTTTTATTTCCGCTGCATTTATTACTCTGTGTCTGTGATCTGTGATTATATCTATTTACTGTATATGTTCAGTTTTGCCAAATTTAAATTAACAACGCGGTATTTTGAGCAATTCAACTCCGGCATGAGTGTCTACCTATACACTTATAATGGACGCGAATGGTCCAAAATATCGGGTCGTTACAGTTGGTATCAGAGCTTTGGTAGCTCTAGGCAAAACTCAACATATAGGGTAAATGTATTTACAGAATCACTCTCATTCGAGTTTCAATCTCTTCCTTTCGACTTGATTTCCTTGAATTTTGGAACGTTCCCTACGGTTCCAAATTTCATTCGTGTCCCTCACTATTTCGTCTTCTTTCAATTTCGGAGTATCCAATAACTCCACTTCGAATGATCCCTATAATAACTTGGCGGTCTCGCCAATCTTCGAATTATTTGTAAAGGGGTGAAACTCCTTTACAATAGGCATTGATTTACCGGAGATTTCTGTATCCTCGGTTTATAATGCTATCTATCTCCTGCTATACCTGAATTGCATTTCTTGAGATCGAATGTAGATTTGCCTTGAAGTTCTGCATCGATCTTATTTTGAAGTCACGGTGGACCCAGTTAAGGTTGCCTGCGATTTATATAAATTTATCCATCGCCTTATTTTGTTATTTAATTATCTCGTCTTTGTTTCAAACCTATTTTCGAATCAAAATTCACTTTGATTTGAGTCAACAAAAATTTGAATCCCTATCCTTATTTTGAAAATTCATTCCTGTATCGTCGAGCAAAGAAATGTATTTTGTAAACTAATATATAAATGTTTTAATATATACTGTGTTGTTTGAGTTGTTGATGTTGATTTGGGTTTCCGATCGATTCGTCTGATCAACGCTATCGATAGGATCTCCAAAACACTTGAACAGAGCAAACTGACACAATATTATTTTCAAATTTGGAAAATGAAATAAATTTGTTGATTATATTGTAAAAATATAAGTTAAATTTTCTGGAATCAAATAGGTTAATTAAATTGGTTATTTGAAATGATAATATTTGATTATCATTTATTGTTCTAAATAAATTTATAAATACGGTTTATAAATTGATTTGGAATTTGAAATGAATTTAATTCAGAAGCTTGAGAAATTAGTTTCCGGTGATTTCGAACTTTGGTTTTAAAATTTTAAAGTATATGGTATTGAAAGTATTTTCGAATAGAAATCGTTTCCAAAGAATTTTAAATGTTGAAATCAGTGCTCTTTTCTTTGTCGCTGGAAAATAATTTCGGTGATGGCGGCCGCATCATCGACATTCATTTTTGAGTTTCGAAGTGGAGATACTATTCTGTAGCTTTACTACGGTTTTGTTTTGAAAAATATTTTGATTTGAATTTCTTCAGTATAATTTGATTTTTATATATATATGGGTATCTTATTTTAAAATTTTAATTTGATTTGATATAAATATATTATATATATCTCTAAATTGTTAAAGTTAATCGGAAATCTAATTCTTAAATTTTCTAAAGGATGATTTTAATTATAAATAAAACCAAATTTGGAATAAATATTTAAACTTGAATAATGGAATTAGGAAAATTTTATTTGTATATTGTTCAACTGCATTCTAATACAACTTACCTAAATCATTCAGAAGTTGAATATGTAATTGGATAATATATAAGATAAATTTAATTTACAAATAAAATTTGAGTGTTTATAATAAATATTATACACTAAATTTTGATGATAAAGAGGTCAATTGAGTTAGATAGGATAATAAATAAAACTCAGTTAATAATGTAATAAATTTGTTGAAAGAATTAATAATTTTGTTTGAAGAATTAATAAATTGAAATTTGATCAACATATGAAAGTACCTTGAATTTAAAAGCAATTAGTGAATATAAATTTATTTAAATCGAAACTTTTATGGTTTAAATTAATTTATATGGGTTAAATATATGTGATAAGATATATTGAGTAGAATAAACTTAACAATAATTTTGGAATAAAGAAGAATTAGATTGTTGAATAAAATATGATTAAAATAAAAGACTATTCAAGTTTATGATTTTAGAAATTGTTAATAAGGGATAATTGGATAATAAAACAATGAATAAATGAGGTAAATAAAATAAAATTTTGTTTTGAAGAAATCTTTTGGTATCAAATATTAATAAATTGGAATTAAATCAACTTATTGAAATACCCTGAATTTTAAATCAAATATTGAGTATTAATTAAGGTAAAGTGGAATTTATACGGTTTAAACCAATTGTTTTATTTTGTATTTCAAATCTGTTTTCTTTCTGGTTGTTTCTATTCTCCTACCTCGTTCCTTTTCGGGGACGAAAAGTTTTGAGTGGGGGAGAATGTAACGACCCGTAAAATTTCAACTGTTTAATAACGTAGTTAGTTGAAATTTTGTGAAATTTTAAACGATAAAATTTTGAAATATAAATTTAATATTTGGAATACGTCTAGTTAAACATAGCAACTGGTAAATTTTCGTCCGAAAATATGAAAGTTTATTTCGCGCGTAAATTTACTTCAATTTAATCAGTTAAAAAGCGTTGAAAATAAAACGTTTTCAAAACCAAAATATTTTTACATAGAAAAATTCTAAACCATCTTCTGAGCAAGACGTCAGTTTGTCGTTTTTCCAAATTCGGACATCTTTGGCTCCGTCGATCTTATTTTTCAGCGTTTTTCTTGCACT
Source organism: Allium fistulosum (assembly GCA_030737815.1). Lineage (NCBI taxonomy): Eukaryota > Viridiplantae > Streptophyta > Magnoliopsida > Asparagales > Amaryllidaceae > Allium > Allium fistulosum. The sequence continues at coordinate 212,323,285 of CM060907.1, forward strand.
TTCCGCCAGTTGAAAATTCGAATTTTTTTTTTATATTCAATCATACCACTGATATCTGTGTACCGTTTTGACCGTCTCGTCGTGCTGATCTCAACGGTCTATTCATTTCTGTTTTTCGAACCCCGGTAAGTCGCAACACCGATAAAGGATTGGCTGTTGCGGTTCGTTATTTGAGCCTTTCTGTTTTTCCACCGACCATTCGTTGGTTCCAACAGTCACTAGAATTTAAACAATTTCTGTAATCACTTTTGACCTTTCCCAATTCCTTGACTGTACATTTTTTTTATTCCCAACGTAAAAATTCATTGCTTTGAATCCTCATCTTCTGGCTGTTCATTGGAAACATTATATACAAAGGTAATAGAATTTTAGTTGTCTTCACCAAACGTCACGCCCATCAAACTCCAACCCAGCCTTGTTTTCCCCTAACCACTGCCTCCCTCTCCCTCTTGTCACGCACCACCCAAACCGGGCCACCTCCGCCTTCACCTTCCAATCCACCACTGGCCAGCAGCCCTCCTCGACAACCGAGCCCAGACCCGCCAGCATGCCACTGACCCGCCGACCCACCTTCCCACGTGTCTTCCTACCTCACGTCGGCCAGCCTTCGCCCATCACCAGCTGCAGCCCACCACGCCGTCCTCCTCATCCACCTTGCTCCTCCGCACACCGCCTCGACCACCTCAATAGCAGGCCGAACAACTGCACCTCACTTGCCCTGCTCGATCATCTGCCTCCTCCTAGCCTCGGCTTCCCTTTTCCGTGCATCATCTTGTTCGAGCCTGTTTCGTCCATCCACCTGTACTTATATTTTCGGTTAGTAAATATATATACCTCTCCTTATACCTGTTATCAATTACTCATTTACTTAGAGTTATGTGCATATTTCATGGGGTCTGTTAAGTTGTATTAGCAATATACGAATTATTGGTTATATATATTTTTATTTTAATGTGTCATTTTGTTGGTCATGTATTGGTTATAAGTTTAGTTTATAGGGATCTGGTATTATATGTTACAGTATATACTATTAAATAGTATGTTTACAAGATAAGATATGTTAATTACTGGTTGGATTTATAAGTTACGTTATTCAAGTCTGCATGATTTTAAAGTTATTATATATGTTGTGCTTACAGTTTTTAATATACAAAAGCTTAGTTTGTTATAAAATTTATGTTGGTTATATAATCTGTTCATATAGCATGATCATCTCGCATATATTGTTTGTATTATATAAAATAAGATATATATACTACATCACTCCTCTGCGTGGATATATATTGTTTTATGTAGAGTTCAGTATATATATATATAATTTACATAGCAGTTCGTGTATATCCTGTATACTTGTATTTACTTTAATAAAACATATATAGAGATTTAAATATAAATAGTTATAAGATATACTATACGAAAGTTATATAGTTGTATATATTTGGACTTCTACCAGTTTATAAAATATCGGTTGTTATGACGTATGTTTTATATAGATTATATATATATGTTGTTAATAGTGCTGTCTCAGCTTGCATATTAAGTAGCAATGTGTTATAGATTTGCGGTCCGCATATGTAAGTTAGCTATATTAGCTGTCAATCAGTTATATATATGAAGTTATAAGTATTGATCCTTAAATTTTATTAATACTCAAAGTTGTTTTATATGTATGTTATTTTGTTTTAGCCGAAAGAACGTTGTGTATATATTTATATATGAAATTTTTAGGCGTACTTTTACAATATATTATCTATTACATATAAAAGCTTTAAACTATATGTTTTGATAACTATAATAAAGTAAATTTATATTGATTTCAAAATATAAGTTGTTTATATATATAATTTATATAGGTAGTATAAAAGGGTACTTGTATATATGTGTACGAATTTGAGTAAGTATACTCTGGTTTCAATATAGGTGAATTTTGTTTTCATGGATTTTTAATTTTGATTGAAATTAAGTTACTGATTGGAAAATAGAAAATATATTTAGCATTTTCAATATATGTTGATTTTAATATATGTGCTTAATTAAAACAATGATTTTTAATATAAAGTTTTGTTCCTATCAAACTGATTCTGATCGTTTCCATCTATTCCTGTCATCAGCTTTGATCGTTTAGTTCGTGCCCATCTCACTTTGCTCCGGATTCGTAGCTCATTTTGGTTGTCTATCTTCTATAACCTCGAAAGGTGAGCACTCACTCACGATTAACGTTCTTTTATTTATTAGATTTGATTTCAATTGAAACGACAATTGAAATATGCTGCTATTAGTTAAATAAACTGTTATATATGCTATTACCTGTATCAGTTCACCTGTGACATCTGACACCATTATCTGTTAATTATTTATGCGATGATAATACAGTTTGGCTGATAATTGATTGATTGTTGATGTTTATATTGGACGTTAAATTGTTAATGTTAAAATGATAAATAGTATGAAATTGAACTTGATATAGGATAATTAAATGTTAAATTTGATTAACTGACATCTGTATAATATGACCCCTTTAACTGTTGAATTTATTGACACGTAGGATTTGTTTAATTACATTTTGAACCACTGAATGTATGTTGTTAAATTGATGATGGACGGAATTGTAATAGATGACAAGTGAAAACCGTAATGTAATAATCTTTAATCTACATGAAATGATAGTGTAGATTCTAGAAATAATTATATTAATTCGTACAAATAACAATGCGAATTAATACGGTTATTTCGGGATTATTTGAATTGATTATTGGATTGTTATTGTTTGTTGTTATTGCTTGTTTATTTACTTTGACACCATCCCAGTTATCACACTGCAAGTTCCCTTTGTATGTTTTGATTTTGAATTGAATTGGAATCGGGTTGAAATGATAAATACCCAAATTGAACTTTGACCTTAGATATAGAGAATTAAATAAAACCCGATTGGTCAATAATTTGATTTAAAAATAAAATGAAGATTTTATTTGAATAAATAATATGATTTTGAAACGAAGTTGGAAATTGAATTTTAATGAAATTTAAATGTTAATATTTAATCATATGAAACAAAATATTAACAATGTAATTGATGAAAGAATGTTGTTTAATTTGAGAAATGATTAAATTAAGTTTGAAATGATTTAATAATTAAGTTCGAAATTATAATTAAGTTTGAAATTATTAAACTTTGAAATTATTGAATAATTAAGTTTTTAATTATTTAATACTTAAATAAGATTAAATTATTTAATGATTAAATTGAATTGAAATTCTTTAATAAGAAAATTGAACTTTTGAATAAGTGAATTTTACTTCGTAAATAATTGAAATTGAATTTCTTTATTAAGTAAGTTTTGGAAAATTATTTAAGAAAGTAAATAAGTGAAATGGATTTTCTTTGACAAGAAATGAAAATGTGATATTTTTGGAATCAATGTAAGACTTGTAATTGAAAGAATTGATTTGACGAATTTAGTTTAATTCAAATTGTAAGTTTTGAAATAAGGAAGTTGAACTTAAGAAATTGATTTAATGAATTGGAAATTTAATAGAAATGGTTTTGAATGATAAAGTAACTTAACGAATATTGAATGAAATTGATAAATGATTTTAAATTGAGTTGAATGTTAATTAAATTAATTTAAATGTTTCCGAAATGAAACTTATATTCGAACTTGAATCGATATTTGAATTGAAATTGAATTATCAGATTTTGAAAGTGTAATTTGGAAGTTTTGAAATGTAAATTTATGGAAATGGTTTGAAAGACAAATGAAATGCTGGTTTACGAATTGAAATTGAAATTGAAATTGATTTGGTTTTTGAAATATATAAACGACCAATCGGTGTAATAATTACGAAAGTTATTAAAGGGACCGGGATCGGTAATGGATATACTCTCTATCTGAACCGAAACCACTTTAATAATTATACGCGGAGTGTTGATCCAGAACGAAGTGGATGGTTTTGATGAACGCGTTGACTGAAGAAAGAGAACGATTTTGGATGACCCTTGACATGACTAAAACAGGAGCCGCGCCGGGCCATTGAGGATCGCCATCTCTAGCGGACACACTTCTTCGATACCATATCTATTACTTTTGTGATTCGATTTGGGTGCACCCCTTGATTTGGGAGTGTTGTTTCGCGGTGTTGGGGTAGTAGCTGCTATGCCCAACATCAGTCTGGATCAGGCAACTACTAGTATCCTAGTTGGTATCGCCTCATGTACCTTGTCATACTGATTATCCTATTCGCGACCACTACGATTTTGATTTGTACCTTTAGTATATGGATTGCCCTCTGGTGACTTCCGGTTTTGGGGAAACTACGGTCTTGTATATGCTTTTGGGAATAAACAGGTTAAGAGGTGTATGGGCCCTGCTTAACCCTACTTTGATATCTTTATATTACTGATAGACATTATCTACTTAGCGTACATTACTACCTAGTAGATAGTTTAACGGATCCTTAAAGGATGGTTATTCCAAACATCCTTTGAGTTACTTGTATTTCAATTGCTATTTCACTTGAGTTGGATTTATTAATATAAGAATGTTAATCCTGACTCGAGTGTCTTGTGTTTTTGCTTTACGCTCGGGTCAGACTGAGTGTACCAGTATTCGAGACTCACCTTTGGAGTTGGAGCTTTGCTTGAAGATCCAGCCATCTATTCTGCTTTCAGTATTCGATGATTCCAGTGATGTATTCTGATTTGTATCTGTTACTTTTCCGTTGTATCTGGTTTAACTCTGATGTATCATATTACTCTTCTGTTGTAAACTCTGATGTATTTTTATATATTCATATAGTAGCTTCATGAACTACTATCTCTTTTATTTCCGCTGCATTTATTACTCTGTGTCTGTGATCTGTGATTATATCTATTTACTGTATATGTTCAGTTTTGCCAAATTTAAATTAACAACGCGGTATTTTGAGCAATTCAACTCCGGCATGAGTGTCTACCTATACACTTATAATGGACGCGAATGGTCCAAAATATCAGGTCGTTACAACTATTGAAGGATAGTTTTCTATTGGTTAATATAACTAAGGTCAAATACAAAATATCGATGCAACGATTTTACAAAATTCTCTCAACTTGAGAATACTACACAACTTCAATATAGGAACTCCGCTATGATTATAGTTAGATTATGGCATGACATTTATCGAACAACTATAATTGGGTTGAGCGGAAGTATTAAAAGTGAAACACTATTCAATAGAGAATTCGTCTCCTTGGTTATATGAGGTTAGTATCACGGTCAACCGAAGTAAACTCAAAGTCAAAGTCTCTGGCCAGAGTAGCTCGGTTAATAATAATTGTTATTATTAAACCAAGGATTTATGTTTGGACTATAACGTTGAATATGGATGATATCGGAATTTTGACCATTACCAAATTGCATAAGTCCTAATGTGATATAGTTTTTGACAAAGAGAATTGATGTAAACAATTGTCACTATAGGGTAATGCTTAAAATAAGTAAAATTGGATTTTACTAAAGTTATGTAAGTGATAAATTTGTCCATAATGTCATGGCACTAGCTAAGGTGACGCGTGAACGTTAATATTCGAAATGTTCGATATTAACCGCTAATCGAATTTACACCTAAGAGTCACACAACTGAAATGTCGAATATTCGAACTACCATCTGATTTAATTAAATTATAATTTTTATAAATTAATTAAATTAATTAATATTTATGAAATATTAATTATAAATTTTTATTTGATATGTGTTGATCAGTATTGAAAATAGCGCGTATATAAAAGTTGTATACACAGTATCGATATACGATATCGATGTACATTTAGATTAGATTTAAATGTATATTGTGTGATTAGGCTCGAAGCGGCATGGAGACCCATAAAGGGGCAAGGTGTGGTCGGTTATGAAAAAGGAGGAAGAGGCTTAGATTTGGTTTGAGTAGGATTTGAACTGGTAGAGAAAATTGTGGATCCGGATCCACAATTTGCTCATATTGTTCTCTCCTATTTATACACTTTTAATTCCTCACTTTTTCTCTCTAGTCTTTGCCTCAGCATTCCTTTTGCTAGTTGAATATACCCCATACCTTCCTCCATCAATTCAATCCTTAAAACACAAATTCAAATAAAATCAGTGCAACGGTGTGTAGCTCCATCAATCAAGTAGCTCTTTCTGGAAGAATCCGAATTCAGATTCAAACGAAGTCAATCGATTTAGCATTCAAGGTGTCATTCGAGGCTTTAGTAGTGGTAATATCCTTATTTACATATTTATATAAATTTATTTTATCATTTTATCATAAGTAGTCCGATCAGTTATCTATCACGAATCCATATATTGATATGTTATCAGTTTATAATAGGTATTTGTATAAATATGTTATAATACATATATGTATGTGTATGTATGTATTTATGTATGTATATGTATATGTATATCATTCACAGCCTAGAATAAAAAAATTCCAAATTTTAAAATAATTAAAAATTGATTTACATAAAAGAACGATTTTAAAACTATATAATTATACACAAAATATTTATAAATCGTGTTAAATATAGAATGATTTACTCTATATTTATCTCTTACCTTTCCTTATTTTCTTTTTCCCTTTTATTGCCTTTCCTATTATAAACTTTCTTATTATAAACTTTCCTATTTTAACTATTTGGTGTGTAAATATAAACACCTCTCCTTGTAAATCAATGTATTCGAATCAATAGAGAATTTACTTTCTGCGTTCTCTTATACGTTCGTTCTCATGAACTATATTCATAACCTTACCAATTAACATGGTATCAGAGCCTTCCTCAAAAATTTATCTCAAATCAGAAAATTAATCGAACCAACATTTCAAATCCTTTCATTCTTTGTTTTCAAATCCTTTTGAAACTTCATATCCAAAGCCTCAAAACCAGAAAATTATCCCAAATCAGAAAAGTATCCCAAATCCAAAGAATCGAAATTTCAGAAAATTCGATCGTTGTTACCAAAGCCTTGGTCGTCTTCTCTACGTCAATTTTGGGGATTTCCTATCAAGTTTTTTTTATAATCTCGGCTGTCGATTAAAGCTTTGTTTTGGCTTCAATGGGTGAAGAAAAAGTATCGACGTTGATGGACGTCATTCCGATCTTATCAAAAATCACTGACCACAAGTTGAACGGAGCCAACTACTTAGACTGGGGCAAGAATGTTCGCATTTATCTCAGGAGAATTGCGAAAGACAACCATCTGATTGATGACCCACCGCAACCAGATTCCACTGAGAAGGCGCATCTGAATTGGCTTCGTGACGATGCTCGCCTCTTCCTTCAAATTCGAAATTCAATTGATAATGAGGTAATTGGCTTAGTTAACCACTGCGAATTTGTTAAAAAATTATTGGATTATCTAGAATTCTTATACTCTGGGAAAGGAAATTTGTCTCGAATGTTTGAGATTTGCAAATCATTTTACCGTGCTGAAAAGAATGAACATTCGTTGATGACATACTTCATGAACTTAAAGAAGATCTATGAAGAGTTCAACTTGCTATTGCCCTTAAGTTCAGACGTGAAGACCCAACAGAAACAGCGCGAGCAGATGGCGATCATGAGTTTCCTGGGTGGATTGCCTTCTGACTTCGACTCTGCTAAAGCTCAAATCCTATCAGGGACAGATATGTCTTCGCTACAGGATGTGTTTAGTCGACTTCTTCGAGCAGATAACCAGGCCTCTTCGGGTAATAACTCTATACATAATAATGCTCTTGTTTCTCAGAATGTAAATTAGAAAAATAAAAACTCAAACAAAACTGATTCTCGGAAATTGGTATGTAACTACTGTAAGAAACCTGGACATACTAAGGTAGAATGTAGAAAACTTCAGTATAAGAATTTGCAGAGGCAATCTAGTCAATTTGGCAATGGCACTGGTCAGTTTGGCATTGGTAATGGTGTTAATCAGTTGGGCAATGGCAATGGCAATGGCAATGGCAATGGTCAGTTTGGAGGTAGTAGCACTGGTCAGTTTGGCAATGGCAATGGTGCAAGACAGTTTGGAGGTAATAGGCAAATTGCAAGAATTAGTGCTAATAATCTGGGTTTGTTTAACACTGGAAAAACAAATATTGGGGCTAGTCAATGTTCGGGAACCAATGATTTCAATGATCATATCTCTGGAACTTCTAGTAGTAAAACAATACATGATTATGTAGATGAGTTTGCTAAATTCCTATAGCATCAAGAAACTTCAAAAGATTCCTCATCAGTAACTGCTCTAGCTAATTCAAGAAATAGATGGGTCATTGATTCAGGTGATACTGATCACATGACAGGTAATTCCTCACTCTTTTCAAACTACCATTCAAACACTTCCAATCGTTCGGTTATTTTAGCCGATGGATCCCTTTCTTCTGTCCAAGGGTCCGGTGTTATTAATCCTACTCCTAATCTCTCACTACCCTCTGTTTTACATTTACCATCATTATCTTTCAATTTGCTTTCTGTCAGTCAGATCACTCGTAATCTAAATTGTTCCATATCTTTTTTTTTCCAAATCATTGTGTTTTTCAGGATCTAACAACGAAGCATATTATTGGTAAGGGGCATGAGTCTGGAGGGCTATATATTCTTGATTCATCACCTTCCATAACTTGTTCAAGTATCACCTCAGCCCTCAAAACTCATTACCAGTTAGGCCACCCATCTCTTTCTCTTCTCAAAAAGCTTTGTCCTCAATACAGTTCGTTATCTACACTAGATTGTGAAGCATGTCAGTTTGCTAAACATCATCGTCACTCTACACGTCTTAGGATTAATAAACGTGCTAGTTATCCTTTTGAACTTGTACATTCTGATATTTGGGGACCTTTCTCAATTTTGTATAAATCTGGATTTAGATATTTTGTTACATTTGTAAACGATTATTCTCGTACAACTTGGCTTTATCTTATGAAAAATCGATCTGAATTATTTCTGTATTCTCTGGCTTTTGTGCTGAAATAGAAAATCAGTTTAATACTTGCATTCGTATACTACGAAGTGATAATGCTAAAGAATATACATCTACTATATTTCACTCATATATGACACAACATGGAATACTCCATGAAACATCGTGTGTTGACACTCCATCACAAAATGGTGTGGCAGAAAGGAAAAATAGACATCTTCTTGAAACTGCACGTGCGCTTTTATTTACAATGAATGTTCCTAAATACTTGTGGGCTGATGCAGTTTCTGCAGCCTACTTTCTCATAAATCGCATGCCGTCTTCCATACTTAATTGGGAAATTCCATATAAAGTCTTGTTCCCCGACAAACCTTTATTCTCTGTTAGTCCTAAAATTTTTAGTAGTACTTGTTTTGCTAGAGATGTAAGACAACAAATAACTAAACTTGATCCAAAATCTTTGAAATGTATTTTTGTTGGTTATTCACGATCTTAAAATGGATATCGTTGTTTTTGTCCTAGTCTTAATAAGTATATAATCTCCATTGATGTTAACTTTTTCGAAAATACACCTTTCTTTTCAAAATCTAATTCTACCACTACTTCTCCTATTCAAGACAGTGATGATTTTCTTATACATCTTACTCAAACCGTTCCTACTGCTTCATCCACCCAAAACCTTGAAACAGCTACTGACCAAAATGTTGATATCTCAAATGTATCTCCTCCAGATGATCCCATTAATGAACAAAACATAATCACTTCCTCTGATTTAGATCTCCCAATTGCTTTGAGAAAAGGAAAACGCAAATGTACTTTCCCTATCTCGTCATTTGTCTCATATAATAACTTATCCACTTCTTCATATTTGTTCATTACTTCTCTTGACTCAATTTCAATTCCCAAATCTGTTACTAAAGCCCTATCTATTCCGGGTTGGCGAAAATCAATGATTGATGAAATGAATGCTTTGGATTTTAATAATACATGGGATTTAGTAAACTTACCTATTGGTAAGAAAGCTATAGGATGCAAATGGGTATTCTCTGTGAAAGTTAATCCAAATGGATCAATTGCTAGTTTGAAAGCTCGATTAGTCGCGAAAGGATTTGCTCAAACTTATGGAGTGGATTATTCTGAAACATTTTCTCCTGTAGCAAAATTAACATCTATACGTTTATTTATCTCTCTTGCTGCTACATATTATTGGTCTTTACATCAACTTGATATTAAAAATGCTTTTCTTCATGGCGACCTTAAAGAGGAAGTATATATGGAGCAACCACCTGGCTTTGTTGCTCAGGGGGAGAATGCTTTAGTATGTCGTCTTAAAAAAACCTTATATGGACTAAAACAAAGTCCTCGTGCTTGGTTTGGAAAATTTAGTCAAGCCATTGAGAATTTTGGTTTGAAGAAAAGTAAAGCAGATCACTCAGTGTTCTATAAAAATTCAGAGAATGGAATTATCTTGTTAGTCGTTTATGTGGATGATATTGTTATTACAGGAAGCAACAAAATAGGGATTGAGTCGCTTAAACAATTTATTCATACTCAGTTTCACACAACAGACTTGGGAGAATTAAAATATTTTTTAGGTGTTGAGGTTATAAGGAGTAACGAAGGTATTCTCTTATCTCAAAGAAAGTGTGTGCTTGACTTACTAAAAGAAATAGGAAAGCTAGGATAAAAACCGTGTAGCACTCCAATGATTCCAAATATGCAACTAACAAAAGAAGGAAAATTATTTGAAAATCCAGAAATGTATAGAAGATTGGTGGGAAAACTTAATTATCTCACTGTTACTCGTCCAGACATTGCATATTCTGTTAGTGTTGTTAGCCAATTCATCTCAACTCCAACAGTTCACCATTGGACTGCTTTAGAACAAATTTTATGCTACTTAAAAGGAACAGCTGGGCTTGGTATTGTATATACAAATCATGGGCATAACCAGGTTGAATGCTTTTCAAATGCTGATTGGGCAGGTTCTGAGATAGATAAAAGATCTACAACATGGTTTTGTGTTTTTGTTAGAGGAAACTTAATTTCATGGAAAAGTAAGAAGCAAAACGTTGTCTCACGTTCAAGTGCAGAATCGGAGTATCGAGCTATGGCAAAATCTGTATGTGAGATAGTTTGGATATATCAACTTTTGAATGAAATACGACTGAAACCTATTATTCCATCTAAATTATGGTGTGATAACAAAGCTGCTATTTATATTGCATCTAATCATGTGTTCCATGAACGAACCAAGCACATAGAGGTCGACTGTCATTTTGTTCGGGATAAATACAAGACGACTTGAGGGATATCTACAGAGTATATGGAGACTGAAGAGCAGGTTGCAGATATCTTCACCAAAGCTTTGAATGGAGTTAGAATTAGTTACTTGTGTAACAAGTTGGGCATGATTAACATCTATGCTCCAACTTGAGGGGGAGTGTTAGATATAGAATGATTTACTCTATATTTATCTCTTACCTTTTCTTATTTTCTTTTTCCCTTTTATTGCCTTTCATATTATAAACTTTCTTATTATAAACTTTCCTATTTTAACTATTTGGTGTGTATATATAAACACCTCTCCTTGTAAATCAATGTATTCGAATCAATAAAGAATTTACTTTCTGCGTTCTCTTATACGTTTGTTCTCATGAACTATATTCATAACCTTACCAATTAACAAATCGTTTTATTATATTTAAACATATTATTTTGGAAATCTAAAAATTTATATATGTATGTATGTATGTATATAAGTAAATCCGAAAGTATATATATTTTTTAGTATTAAAACACTAAATGGTTCTTGAATATTTTATGTGTGTGTGTGTAAAATTAAATGAATGTTGTTAACCATAAAATATTCATAAGAACGAAGGTATGAAAGAAGGGTCACAAGAGCATGAGGAAAGATCAGAAAGCACCAAGATGTTCTGGATAATCATACCTTCCGACAAGAAGCTTTCAGCGAAGTCCAAGGCTATTTTTCAAAGTCCATAGGCAGGATGATGCTCCAAGAATCCACCTTTCGACTAGGACGAGAGGTCTTTCAACAAAGACAAAGGAGAAGAAGCTCAAACCAAACCTTTCGAAGGATTCGAGAGGATGTAGCCATCAGGATTTAATAGCTTCAAACCTTCCGAAGTGGTCGAAAGGTTCCGTTGAGGGAGTTCTTACCTTTCGAGAAGATGGAGAAATCAAAGCAAGCAGGTGCAACTCCATAACGACCTTTTCGAAAGCATAACAAGCCTTTCGAACCAATTGGAGCACATCCAGAATACCTTTCGACTAGTTCGAAAGGTTTTTATGAAGAAAGCAATGCTCAAAAGTCAGCAAAGAATGGTAGATAACCATTCGAAATCATTGAAGGGAAACACAGCAACAACAATCAGGTGAGAAGCAATCTTCCGACAAGATCGAAAGGTTCATAACAAGCACGTGAAGAGCAACCTTCCGAAAAGGTCAAAAGGTTCACAACAATTAGGAGGAGAGCTACCTTCCGACAAGGTTGAAGGGAACACAACAGTAGGAACAAGGCAAGCCTTTCGACAACATTGAAAGGTTCATGAAAGCTTCAGAAAGGCAACCTTCCGACAGAGTCGAAAGGTTCGTGAAGACATCGAGAAAAGCAACTTTTCGTCAAAGCCGAAAGGTTCATGAAGGCATCGGAAAGACAAACCTTCTGATAGCATCAAAAGGTTCATTATGGCATATAAGGGGCAAACCTTTCGACAAAGACAAAAGGTTTGTAGTTGCATATAAAAGGGAAATCTTCCGACCCAGTCGAAAGGGGGCCGCCTGCGTCTATAAATAGGACTCGAGGGGTCATGTTCTAGGGATCCGATTTCTCTCATTCTAATCTCGCAACTTCTTAGTAAAAGCATTGTAACCCTAATTGGGTGTTGATTTGGGAAATTTAATAAAATAAAGCTCTTTATTGGATATAGAGAGAAGTCTTAAGCTTTGTTAATTACTTTACTGTTTATTTAAACCTTTGCTGCCTTAACTCCTATTTTTCAGGTTCAACCTCATCGAAAGGTTCTTGTCGACCAGCTCGACAATACTTCTATTACAAATAACTACTGCAACCCATTGAAGCCTTCAACTCAACAACCCGAACCCTTCGACAAGGCTATCAACTCAATTGGCCCAACGTTCACTAAAACCTTTCGAAACCATTGAGTCTACTGTTTAAACCTTTAGACAAGGTTGAAATCTACTTAATATAAGTGATTAAACCTTTTGACAAGGTCGAAAAGCAATACCTTCTCACCAAAGTAATCGATTTCCCACCCTAATTCAAGGAAGGCTATCTCCTTAACCTTTCGACAAGATTGAAACCTATCTCTTGAGGACTTAATTCAGGGAAACTTAACCTAATCAGAAGGGAAAGCCTTTGTGAAAGACTTCAAGCAAGCTCAACAAAGTCGGAAGGACACTTAGCCCAGGTTCTAAACCTTTCAACGACGTCGAAAGGTTCTAATACAAGATTTATCAACTAATAAGGTTAGACTGAAAGGAAATCCTTAAAGGTATCACGCCCTTTGTTCTTCAAAGAAGAAATCCATCCTTCATAACATTATTTTAGGGTGTTGACAAGAAATCTTGTTAACATTTTTGGCACTAGAAGGAGGGCTCGAACCTCCGAGTCCTAATTACTTTTACCAAAGGTTAATAGAGTCCTTCGTTCAAAAAGAAGAAGATGGAAGCAGTCATGAATAATATTGATATTTCAAATGAAGAAGTTAAGCCACAATCAACTTTAGAAAACAATATAGTCCCAAACTTCAACTTGGAAGATATGGAAATTGGGCAACCTTCGACCTTAATGAGGTTGGAAAACAATGAAATTTAAGTCCAACATCTACAACAACAAATGATAGCCATGCAGGAATTTCTTGAAAAAGCACCGTCTCAAGGGTTGTTAAAGATTACGGAAGGAGAATGTGAGGCACAACGTTCAAATGAAGATCAAGGAAGTCAGGCTAAGAGAACCGTTGAGCAATCGAATGGTTTAGAAAATAGTGAAGGTCATCACGACAACATTCACAACCAAGTCATGGAAGATACAATAAAAAATGTACTCGACGAATTAAGGAAATACGTTATCCTACAAAAGGCTCCTTTTTCAGAGGAAAATGTGCCAGTTAGCTTTCCCACTCCCATTCAGATTCCCTCACTAAAGTATGATGGAACTACTGATCTAAACGATCATCTTGCAGCTTTTGAAAATTGGATGGACTTATATGATGCTCCTGGACCAATTCGATGTAAAATTTTCTCGCTTATTTCCTAAGGAGCGGCTATTAAGTGGCACATGAATTATCAAGGAAAGACCATTTATTCTTGGGAACAATTCTCCTATGAGTTCAAAGCGTAATTCCACATATATAGAGGTCCAATGATAGATTCCTACATGTTAACTAATATCAAGCAAAGGCAAATGAATTGCTTGGTGAATAAATTAAAAGATTCAACATAGAAGCATTGAAGGCCGAAAATGCGATTGATCAAGAGAAACTAATGGAAGTTCACTCGAGGTTAATCGAACAAACTCCATTTTGGAAAGAACTTCATGTTCATGGGTGTAAGGATCTACAACATTTCTACCTCCAAATTGAAATGTTTATTCAAATGGATGAAATGCATCATGCTATGAAGAAATCTCGGCAAAAACAGAAGATAGAAAAACTCGACTTCAATTGTCCCAGCAAAAGATCTAAATGGAAGGAAAACAGAAAGGACATCCAAATAGTGACATCTAAATCCAGAACAATGAAGTTAAACAAACCTCTCTCCTATATCTTTTCCGTAACCAAAGATGATGACAATTTCTCTATCTCCTATAAGACAAGAACTCATGCTAAACCTAAAAGAGGAAGGAATTACTGCGACTATCATAAAGTAAATGAACATGAAACTGACAACCGCAATGCTTTGGCAAAAATAGTTCAGAACCTAATCAAGTTTGGATTTTTAAAGGAGTTTGTCAAAAAGGATTAGAATATTTCCTACCTTAGAAGGAGCGACTCAATCACTGAAAAGTCCTGATAGAAAATCAGAATAACTACTCTCTTTCAGACACTAATCCGGCATTGAAGCCTTGCAGCATTTATCTATTATAAATTCTCTTTGCTTATAGTTTCTTCAAATTGAGTTATAGTTAGAATTGGTCATATATTAATACAAAATTCGAGTGTCATTATAGGTGGAAAACAAAACTAGTCCATGGCATTCAATATACTCCTGGAGCACAACAAATCTCTAGCAACTCAAGAAAGACAACTCAAATGCCTGATGTAAAGTGGCTACTAAAGGAGGAGCCAATGCAATACAAAGATCTACCCTCATGAAATCTTAAACAACTGTCAGTCCTTCACCAACGCTGGAGAGAAAACTTACAAATAGTCCATTATGTTGCACAGAAATGCTCATCAAGGTATGGTAGCCTATCTAAAGGAGAAAACAATACATTTCAATTCAATCATTGCCAAACTATTTTACTAAAGAGAGATTTCTGAAACCCATCTTCAAAGAAAAAACTATTTTTAATTACCCCGCAACTTAGGGAAGAACAAATATTTACCTATTCTAGGAACTAATTTGAATAATCTTCCAAAGGTATTATGTAACACTAGTGTTTGCGCCAAAATTGGTCACAAACCCCAAGTGTTGTGAAAGCACCAGTGTATGAATACAAATCAGCAAATATTCGAACACAAATCTCAGATCTAAGCGAACAGAATATCACAATTCATAAATAATGAATAGAAACACGAGATTTATAGTGGTTCGGCTATCTCCGGCCTACGTCCACTCTGAAGTTGATGATTTTATTGATGTTCACTTGATGATTACAATTTCTTTTGATGTAGTACAACTGATTTTATGATTATAATCTGAATCTAAGGAAGCAGTGGTGATTCTGAGTAAATCTGGTAGAGTCTGGGCGCTCTTTAACTCCTAAAATTTTCTGACCCCTTTTCTGAATGACCAGGGGCTCTATTTATAGGTGTAGGAGGCTGATATTTCGCCTAAATCTCGGGAGACCAGTTCTGGCACGTGAGGGGGCCCACATGCCAGCTCTCAGGAAATCCAGGCCCACTTTGGGATCGATTCGAAGTCCATTCGAATCGATCAAGAAATTGTCCAATCGAGTTGAAATTTGGTGTGGACATTCTTCAACATGTGCTCAAGCTTCTATGAAAATTTCATAGCATTTGGATTTGTAGATCTTGAGTTATGATCGATTCAATATTGCATTTCCGGTTGTTGCACTCTGTTCGAATCGATAGGGTCGAATCGATGGTGTAGTGTGTGGAGGTGTTGACGTGGCGCGCACTTCTCGCATCGATCCGCTTTTTACTCCGAGTCGACTGGGTCGATTCCATCATTTTCGCTACTTTGACTTAGTGGATTCGAGGGAATGGATTCGTTCAGAAGTTGGTTCGTATCGATCGTTGTGGACAATAGTTGATCGATACGAAGTCGCCATAATGGAATGGATTTGAAGCAAGGTCACTCTATGGATTCAAAGCAGGGTTACTGGATGGATACGAAGTGGAGTGACTTCATGGATTCGAAGGACTTCAATCTGAGGGATACGAAGTGGCTTCGTGGATTCGAAGCGTTCCGAATGACTTTGGTCTCATCGATTCGAAGGGGTTTTAATCTGATGGATACGAGCCAATGACCCCTGATGGGTTCGAAGCGGCACATCCTGACCAATTCGAACACATGCTTCTGCCTATGGATTCGAACTCAAGGCCATGTCCTCATCTTGCATCGATTATATCTTGAGCATACGAACTCGGATTGACTTGAAACTTGGAACGTTGGTTTGCATGGCTTTACTTGTCATGTCTTATCAATTGTAGCCCGATCTGGACTCGGACAAAATTCATCGATATCCACGGTGAACTTGTGATGTAACCGTCCTACAGGATGGACTGTCATTGATTTCTAGTCAATTTCTTGGTGTCACGGCCTTGCCAAAAGGCGGGATAACATTTGCCCCCTAAAACATGCCTTGTGATTAGAAGGTGTGTTTTGTAATGCCATCAGCCGGATGTTCATATCCTGTTGATGACCTGCAAAGAAATTGATAGTTTTATCTGACCACGAATGACGATCGTTCGGGATCGTATGTCATTCGAGGCGATATGGGACCTTTCGAGGTCGGATGTCGTTCGCGGCAAATAACGAAATGGGACCGTTCGCGGTCGGATGCCGTTCGCGGCAAAATGTGATCGTTCGCGATCGAGTGCCGTTCGAGGTGATTTGTGACCGTTCGCGGTCGGGTGCCGTTCGAGGCGATTTGTGACCGTTCGCGGTCGGGTGCCGTTCGAGGCGATTTGAGTGTGCCCGGGGAGGGACTTAGTATCATCGATACCAGGTTTCACGTTCGGGTGAGTTCCCGGATTGTTTGTTGCAACGGTTTCTCGCCATCTCAGAGCATGCCTAGAGACCGTTCGCGATCCCGTACATGTGTAAGTGGCTTAGCCGTTATGAAATCACAAGTAGCATTTTTTCATTGAAAATAAGTCTTTAGCAGAAATGTTAAACAGAATCAAGTTCAAATGTCCAAATCAAGATGAAACAAAAGCAAAGCAAGGATGTCAAAGTGTAAACTCCCACAACGATAGGGTTAATAGTCATTCAGAGCATGCCTATGGACCGCTCGTGATCTCGCATATGTGTAAATGACTTACCCGTGTTGGTGAGAGGTTTACGACTCGTTCATCATTATTTCAATTAATTGATAACCATATGGTGTCCCGGCTCAGGGTCACCCCTAGCTGATGTAGACGGTGGTCGCTCTGGCTCCACTGCTGGAGCTCGCCTTCTCACATACTGAAGTAGCATACCGTTCCTGATGTGCCCTTCCACCTCATCCTTTAGATGTCTACAGTCGTTAGTGTTATGACCGTTCAGTTCGTGGAACAAGCAATATCTGTCTGATTTCCTCTCGTCAACAGTGGGGTCCCTTTGTATTGGCCTACGGTAGGGAACTTGCTCTCATGTATCTCGGTAGATTCGCTCCAAACTCTCATTCAGCTCTGAGTAGGTGGTGAATCGTGGCTCTCTCCGCAGTCGCTTTGACCCGTCACCACTATCCTCAGCCTTTCGTTTTCCTTTATCCTTGCCTGAGTCCTTTTCGAGAGGCTTTTTGTCTTTAATTGCATAAACTTCTATTCCCTCTCCTTCTTCTCTTTCAGCATTAGCGTCTTCCAATCGCAAAAACTTTTCTGCCTCGTGATAGAATTCTCCTAGGTCCATATGCGGATCCTTAGTTAATGAATTTTTGAATTCTGTGCTGTCAGCTACTCCGGACACAGCTGCCATCATAACCATGGATGGATCTGGCCGATTCACCGCTGCCGCTGCCGCTGCCGCATTGAATCGCGTCAGAAAATTCCTCAAAGACTCCCCAACTTTCTGCTTTAGTGTTGCCAAACTCATCACATTCTTGGGTCTTGAAATGTGAACCCTGAATTGCCTCATAAATTTCTCAATCAAATCGGTCCATGTCCCAATGGAGCCGCTCTCTAGCTGTCTGAACCATAAAGCTGCTATGTCTGTCAAATACAATGGAAAGCACCGGGCCGTGACTTCCTGTGATGCCCCCAGCACTTCCATGTGCCTTATATACCTCGTTAGATGGACCACAGGATCCATCCTCCCATCATACCTTTCCACTGTTGGCAGATTGAATTCTGGTGGGTTCCTAGCCAACCTAATCGCAGGAGAAAAGGGACTCATGTTCACGTCTTCAAGATCTCTGTTTACTAATCCGCCTCTCATGGCTCGCCTGACCATCTCTGCCAATCTACCATTGTCTCCAAGCTGTAGTCCTCGTTCACTACCTTCGATCTGCCCCCCGAGTCCATGTGAGCTTTCGGGTGTCTGCCCCCCTGGCTGAGCGTTCATCCCTCTATCGCTGCCAGGTTGCTCGGATGTCCTTGTCTATCTTCCCGGGTTCAGATCAACATGTCCTAAGTGTGTGCCCCCCAGCTCCAGCGCTGCGCTGGATAGGTCCTGCTCCGTTCTGGACTCTGGTTGCTCCTTGATTTTGCGCTCCAAGTTGCCCAATCTGTTGAAGCAAGTTCTGTATCATTTCTTCTTGTCTTCTCATCATTGCCTCCATCTCATCCCTGGTGATGAAGGCTGAAGCTTGGTTTGCCCTTGAGGAAGCCTCTTGACTTCCTTCGTGCTGACTTCTCTCAGCTCTTTGCCTTCTACTTGTTTGTCGGGTCACTGTCTTTCAAATCTTCAAGCTTTCAAATCTAAAATTCAAATCTTGTGTAGCGGGTGCTAGTCCTTCTCAGTGAAAGCACCAAAGTGTTTGCGCCAAAATTGGTCACAAACCCCAAGTGTTGTGAAAGCACCAGTGTATGAATACAAATCAGCAAATATTCAAACACAAATCTCAGATCTAAGCGAACAGAATATCACAATTCATAAATAATGAATAGAAACACGAGATTTATAGTGGTTCGGCTATCTCCGGCCTACGTCTACTCTAAAGTTAATGATTTTATTGATGTTCACTTGATGATTACAATTTCTTCTGATGTAGTACAACTGATTTTATGATTATAATCTGAATCTAAGGAAGCAGTGGTGATTCTGAGTAAATCTGGTAGAGTCTGGGAGCTCTTTAGCTCCTAAAATTGTCTGACCCCTTTTCTGAATGACCAGGGGCTCTATTTATAGGTGTAGGAGGCTGATATTTCGCCTAAATCTCGGGAGACTAGTTCTGGCACGTGAGGGGGCCCACATGCCCACTCTCAGGAAATCCGGGCCCACTTTTGGATCGATTCAAAGTCCATTCGAATCGATCAAGAAATTGTCCAATCGAGCTGAAATTTGGTGTGGACATTCTTCAACATGTGCTCAAGCTTCTATGAAAATTTCATAGCATTTGGATTTGTAGATCTTGAGTTATGATCGATTCAATATTGCATTTCCGGTTGTTGCACTCTGTTCGAATCGATTCATTCGAATCGATAGGGTCGAATCGATGGTGTAGTGTGCGGAGGTGTTGACGTGGCGCGCACTTCTCGCATCGATCCGCTTTTTACTCCGAGTCGACTGGGTCGATTCCATCATTTTCGCTACTTTGACTTAGTGGATTCGAGGGAATGGATTCGTTCAGAAGTTGGTTCGTATCGATCGTTGTGGACAATAGTTGATCGATACGAAGTCGCCATAATGGAATGGATTCGAAGCAAGGTCACTCTATGGATTCGAAGCAGGGTTACTGGATGGATACGAAGTGGAGTGACTTCATGGATTCGTAGGACTTCAATCTAAGGGATACGAAGTGGCTTTGTGGATTCGAAGCGTTCCGAATGACTTTGGTCTCATCGATTCGAAGGGGCTTTAATCTGATGGATACGAGCCAATGACCCTTGATGGATTCGAAGCGGCACATCCTGACCGATTCGAACACATGCTTCTACCTATGGATTCGAACTCAAGGCCATGTCCTCATCTTGCATCGATTATATCTTGAGCATACGAACTCGGATTGACTTGAAACTTGGAACGTTGGTTTGCATGGCTTTACTTGTCATGTCTTATCAATTATAGCCTGATCTGGACTCGGACAAAATTCATCGATATCCACGATGAACTTGTGATGTAACCGACCTACATGATGGACTGTCATTGATTTCTAGTCAATTTCTTGGTGTCACGGCCCTGCTAAAAGGCGGGATAACAACTAGTAAATGCCCACAAAGGATTTCCAGCTAAGCAATCTCAATATTTCAAAGTTTTCTAAAACCATTGGCAGGGAGAAGCCTATTCATACTTTTTAAAGAAAAGTTTTAGAAACTATCAAAAGCTTATTGACAAAAACTCAGATTAGTGAACCTTACTCTCGACTAAAAGACTATTGGTTCATGAATCATGACCTTCTAGTCTCCTATTTTGAGATCTGTGTCTCTTCTATGATATTGATTTAAAAAACTTTATAGCGGGTAGCATAAAGAAAAGATGGTCATACATCCAATTTCTATTTCAGAAAATAATCCCTCGATATATTAGAAGGGTTCATTTACAAAAACCCTTTCTCTTGAGAAGAAACCGACATTCAAAAAAGATTTTCAAAAAGCGTTTCAATTGGCCAAAACTGATTTTCAGATACAAAATTTTAGCATATGGCTAATCCGTAGCACCTCCTAGAGGGAGGGGGGTCCTGTACCCATCAAAAGCCTATGGCCAATCTATAGCACCTCCTAGAGGGAGGGGGGTCCTGTACCCATCAAAAGCCTACGGCTAATCCGTAGCGCCTTCTAGGGGAAGGAACAAAACCACTAACGTCCATATCACCTCTTAGGAGAAGGGTCAAGATAAGCACCCATCAGCAACCTTCTAGAGAAAGGTCAGCTCTGCAAGCACATTACCCTTTTGTGACAAGGGAAGCCCAGAACGAGGCTCATCAAATAATGGACTAAGATGTCCAAGCTCAAGAAAATGCATCAAACAAATAAAGAAGGACAAAAATGTCTACGACTCAAAAAGAAAGTCAGAACCCAAGAGAATAAAGGGTTAAAGGAAGAAACCTATCCGTCATTTGAGAGAAAGTTGGAATCTTAGAAAAGGATACACACAGAGGCAAAAGGATGAGGATATCTAGCGTCATATCTAGAAAAGACAAAATGTATGCTAACGAGTTATAGAACTTTCAATCCTAGAAAAATGATTTCTACATCAAAGGATTAAGAAACTTTCATACCACAAAAGGCATGAGACCAGAAAATGAAAGAAGGAATCCATAACATGGAAACAAGAGTAAAGATCGATACGGAAACCAAAAGAATGGAATGGGTGAATTTTTTTTAGCTACAAAGATAAAGTACTCCACTCCAAGAGCAGGATAAGAAAGCCACTCCTGAATCCTTTGAGATAAAGTGACCGATTGGATAGAAGAGTCTATTTTACCTACATATATACATATACTACTAACTTATAGGCACTTTAGGAGCAACACATTTATTAACAGGAAACTTTCCTGTGAATAACTGTAGAATTAAGGTTAGATAAACTTAGCTATCTTTTATTTGAAATCTACTAAATATGCTATTATTAAACATATCTTTGTCTTCGTACTTATAATGAATGAAGTTTTGAATAGTTAATTCGTCAGATAAGATCCTGATGAGACTTTGGATAAATTATTGATTTTGTGAAATTTGAGTTTCATCATTTCTATTGATGAAAATTTCATTTTGGACTTCGTGAATTTCGAATTTCCATATTGCTTTTTATGATGATTTATAGATTTCATTGGAGAATTTCTATAAAGGCTTCATATTGAATTCCTAGTTTTAAGGTTTCCCAATTCCTTCATTAACTTTCGAAATGGCTTATAAATTTTACATACATGAATTTTCATGATGATTTCCCATTATTCGTTTGTTTATTGAGTTCCTAAATTCTTAACTCATTTGTGGAGTTTTTATGATAATTTATGGATTTCCCATTGATTTTTGTGATGATTTGCTGATTTTGTATTCATGATTTCTTTATTAAATAAATGTGGTGATTTCTTGCTGAATTATTGGTTTAATGAATTTCCCTACCGATTTCTCTAATGATTCATGAATTTTACGTGTTACAATTTCCCTTTAAATTTTCATGACGGTTTCCTATTGATCACTTGTTTCATGAGTTCATGATTTCTTGGTTCCCTTTATTGATTTTCCATGGTAATTTATGAATTTTCCATTGACCTTCTAACTTTGAATAAGAATGGACGGGTTTCAGATCACATTTTTGATTCTTGGATTTTAAGTTCCCTGATTTAATGGAATTTAAGATTCCTTATTGATTTTTGTGATGATTGATGAATTTCGTATTTCTAGTTTTCCTATTGGAATTTTTGGATGATTTTTATTGGGGTTTTGAATTGATGAATTCTAAAATTACCTGATGATTTTCATGATGATTTATGAATTTCTAATTTCCTTATTGGTTATTTGATAATCCTTTATAAGATTTCTGATTTAATGAATTCCGAGATTTCCTTGTGGATCTTTATGGTGATTTGTGAATTTTGCATTCTCAATGGATTTGGGATAATTTCTTATTGGATTTTTGATACAGTGAATTTCAAATTTCCTTGCTGATCTTTGTGATAGTTCACGAAGATAGTTTCCTGCCTGTTTTCTGATTTGTCGACTCACGTTTTCCTTTGGATTTTGATGAGAGTTTACGATTTTCCTATTTCCTACCGTTTCATTGGATTTTCAAGTCCCTGATTTTAAAAATCTTGTGTTTCCTTAATCATTTTTATCATGATTTGTGAGTTTCATATTTCTACTATCCTTATTGAGGTTTTTGATGATCACTATTTGGATTTTTGATCGAATGAATTCTGAAATATCCTTGAGGGTTTCCGTGATGATTTATGGATTTTCTATGCTTGATTTTCTCATTGAATTTTGAATGATCTTTTGTAAATCGACAAATTTCATGGACTTTAAAATTTCTTTGCGGATTTTGATGACAATTTATGAATTTCACATCTCCGATTTCCTTATGGGACCTTTACTAGATTCCTAACATTATAAATTTTATATCCTGCTATTGAATTTTATGATGATTTGTGAATTTTCCATTGAATTTTAAATTTGATTTCAATACGAGATCTTCATGACACCAAATGAAAACATTACTAGACTACTTTCTACTTTTTCACTAAATGAGAATTACCAATCAACGGTTTAAGGTTGAAAATGAAGGAAACTTAGAGGGACAAGGAAAAGTCCCCGATAGCATGAAATTGATTTCTGGAGGTTGAAAAGATTTAACTCGAGAAAGAAATATCAAGGGTCTGTAATAGATTTTCTCCAAAGGTTCATTTATTTGAACTAATATCTGCAAATTAGGTGATATTACTTCACATTCTTAAGGAAGTTTAATTATGGTCATTACAAATCAACTTATCTGGAAATATTACCCTTATGACATCTTGAATATTAGCTGTGTAAATTTAAGATTGCTCGTTAAGATTTCGTAACAAAGTCACAACCTTAATAGAAGTTATAATCTATTTTGCAGGAAGCAAAGAAGGAAGTTCATTGGAGTTTTGTCCTAAAGAACAAAAGCTTCTTTCATCCAAGGGGGACTAAATGTTAACCATAAAATATTCAGAAGAACTAAGGTATGAAAGAAGGGTCACGAGAGCATGAGGAAAGATCAGAAAGCACCAAGATGTTCTGGATAATCATACCTTCCGACAAGGAGCTTCCGGCGAAGTCCAAGGCTATCTTTCAAAGTCCATAGGAAGGATGATGCTCCAAGAATCCACCTTTCGACTAGGACGAGAGGTCTTTCAACAAAGACAAAGGAGAAGAAGCTCAAACCAAACCTTTCGAAGGAGTTGAGAGGATGCAGCCATCATGATTTAATAGCTTCAAACCTTCCAAAGTAGTCAAAAGGTTCCGTTGAGGGAGTTCTTACCTTTCAAAGAAGATGGAGAAATCAAAGCAAGCAGGTGCAACTCCATAATGACCTTTTCGAAAGCACAACAAGCCTTTCGAACAGTTGGAGCACATCCATAATACCTTTCGACTAGGTCGAAAGGTTTTTATGAAGAGAGCAATGCACAAAAGTTAGCAAAGAATGGTAGGTAACCATCTGAAAACATTGAAGGGAAACACGACACTCGACAACAATCAGGTAAGAAGCAACCTTCTGACAAAATCGAAAGGTTCATAATAAGCACGTGAAGAGCAACCTTCCGACAAGGTCAAAAGGTTCACAGCAATTAGGAGGAGAGCTACCTTCCGACAAGGTCGAAGGGAACACAACAATAGGAACATGGCGAGCCTTTTGACAACATCGAAAGGTTCATGAAAGCTTCAGAAAGACAACCTTCCGACATGGTCGAAAGGTTCGTGAAGACATCAGGAAAAAAAACTTTTCGTCAAAGCCGAAAGGTTCATGAAGGCATCGGAAACGCAAATCTTCCAATAGCATCGAAAGGTTCATTATGGCATATAAGGGGCAAACCTTTCAACAAATACGAAAGGTTTGTAGTTGCATATAAAAGGGAAATCTTTTGACCCAATCGAAAGCAAAGAGTCGAAAGCATTGTAATCTATAAATAGGACCCGAGGGGTCCTGTTTTGGGGATACAATTTCTCTCATTCTAATCTCGCAACTTCTTAATAAAAGCATTGTAACCCTAATTGGGTGTTGATTTGGGAAATTTAATAAAATAAAGCTCTTTATTGGATATAGAGAGAAGTCTTAAGCTTTGTCAATTACTTTACTGTTTGCTTAAACCTTTGCTAGCTTAACTCCTATTTTTCAGGTTCAACCTCATCGAAAGGTTCTTGTCGACAAGCTCAACAATTCTTCTGTTACAAATAACTACTACAACCCTTCGAAGCCTTCAACTCAACAACCTGGACCCTTCGATAAGGCTGTCAACTCAATTGGCCCAGCATTCACTAAAACCTTCCGAATCCATTGACTCTACTATTTAAACCTTTCGACAGGGTTGAAATCTACTTAATATAAGTGATTAAACCTTTCGACAAGGTCGAAAGCCAATACCTTCTCACCAAAGTAATTGATTTCCCGCCATAATTCAAGGAAGGCTATTTTCCTAACCTTTCGACAAGATTGAAACCTATATCTTGAGGACTTAATTCAGGGAAACTTAACCTAATCAGAAGGGAAAGCCTTTGTGAAAGACTTCAAGCAAGCTCAACAAAGC
This sequence comes from Allium fistulosum, assembly GCA_030737815.1. Classification (NCBI taxonomy): domain Eukaryota; kingdom Viridiplantae; phylum Streptophyta; class Magnoliopsida; order Asparagales; family Amaryllidaceae; genus Allium; species Allium fistulosum. The sequence continues at coordinate 212,348,945 of CM060907.1, forward strand.
CGGAAGGACACTTAGCCCAGGTTCTAAACCTTTCAACGACGTCGAAAGGTTCTAATACAAGATTTATCAACTAATAAGGTTAGATTGAAAGGAAATCCTTAAAGGTATCACGCCCTTTGTTCTTCAAAGAAGAAATCCATCCTTCTTAATATTATTTTGGGGTTTTGATAGGAAATCTTATTAACAAATGTATGTAAACTTAAACATTATAAAGTAATTTATTAAAAAAAGGGAAGGAATTCCATACAGAATTTATAAAAAAACAATTATACACACACACATGTATATATTAAAATATGAATGTTTAAAAAATACATTTTATCAAATTATAATTATGGCCGAAATGAATATATATATATACAAATATATAATATTTATTTAATTATACAATATTTTTATTACAAATGATTTTAGATATTTATAGTTACATATATACTTATGTATGTATGTGTGTGTGTGTATGTGTGTACATGTTTTCGAAAGAAAAAAAAAACATTTTCTTATAGATTTATACTTATTTTACATTAAATATAAATCATTTGCAAAATTGAATTTTGAATTTGAATTGAATATATATTTTCAAATTTAGATCTAGATTTAAATTTTGAATTTCATACTTTGGATTTGAATTTTGAATCATCTATATAGACAGCATATATGTATATGAAAGGCCTAACATGTGCGTTACGGTGTAAATCCCAAAACTTAAATACGGGCATGTTAAACCATGTACACTGTATGCCACAAATATTGTAACTTCTTTAATTTTCTTAAAAAATTCTTAGTTTCATCAAAATCAACTTTAATTTTTGAAAAAAAATTAAATACTTTTAGATTAGAGTGGTTAGTTGTGAAAGTTGTCTTAATTGATATTTTATTTTCCATTAACTTCATCAAAAATATGTAGGTCAAATATCATTAATATAAATGTTTTAATTTGATGTGTTATAAGAAAAAGATAAAAATTACAACTAAAAAGAAAGGTGGCTTGGTCATAGACTTTCTTAAAGAAACCATGGTGTATGTTAGGTGATTTTTTGTGTATAAATAGAGTTTGTCTATAACCTTTTTAAGTAAACTAAAACTAATGCTATTAAAATCAATCTTAATTATTATCGAGCCAAAAATAATAATATAAAAATTAACAAAAAATAAACAAACTAAAAATGATACAACGATGTTGCGATTAATAAAGGAAAAATATAACCATAATTACAAAAAGAAGACATTAAGATCTATGTGAGCAAAACACTATCATGAGATAAATCACTAGCTCCCTAACTTCATTATTACTCATATCACATATAAGATTCAAATCAAATTGGCGTTTCAAAGATAACTGAAATCTCTCATTGATAATCATCCTTTGGTCTCCAAAAACTCTTACAATGATTCATGATATCTAAAAACTATGACATCGATGTGATCCATCGTGTTCCAAAGAGGGACTATCTTGGCATTGCTCTAGCTTTGGATTTGGGTGACTCACACTGATAGTTTGCTCATATCCATTTAGCGCTATAAATGTGGGATATGGCAGTAGGTCGGCTTAAAACCATTGGTGTAGTCCATGCATAATTTAGCATTAAAATTATCAAAATTATATCTAAGTTTCGAATGGAATAGGAGGTATATCATAATTGCATACATTTTTTTATATATTAGCCAAACATGCCATTTTGTTGTCTAAACTTTATCATAAGGTCGGTATTTAGATTTCTTGAATCTCTTAGTAGTCATCCTCCATCATTCACGAGTATCACCAACAATATTTTCGTCCGCATTCCATACCTTTTAGCTTGCAAGAGAAGATCATATTTTATCCACTTTCACATCAAACTATCCTCTTGTTTTCATTTGAGTATCTTATAATGGATCCTTTTTAGTACTAGTTGAAAACCTCCACCATATGTGTGTACCATAGTCCTACTTGGTTGCCATGTGAATCCAACTTCTCCGCACAAGCATCGAAGAACATCAGTGTTTGTTGCAGAATCATATTTGTGATGGATTGCGTTGAATAAAAGGGCAACATTTTGAATATTTAAAATTATAGAAATTGTCAAATAATTTCAAAAAATATACACAAAATGTTAGACGAAATTAAACATAAAACATATAAAACGAAATCAAACATATACAGGTAAAATACCTAAAATCATGACCTATAGGATTGAAAAAACCAAGAAAATTTTGTATTTGGTTTGGCAGTGAAGGGGAAGATAGAGATTGAGATGTTTTTGAAGAGGAGAATGAAAAAAAAGATCGGAAAACAATGCTTGCGTCAGACGTCAAACGGTTTTTTGAGAACCGGACTACCAATTTCAATTTCCCGATAGACGCTTTGATTGTATATGATGCATTGATGGGCACATAGAATACAAAGATTGAGAATATACCCTTAGTTAACACTCAAAGCAGACCTCAACAAAATGCTACTTATATCCATATATATAAAATAGCCGCCTTAAAATAGTGATTTAAAAAAAAAAATCCGAGGCAAAAAAACAAATCTCGAAAGCTTAGGTCCAAACTGCAAAATTTAAGCTACCAACCGTAGTCAGTCTCGGAATCATCGTCGTATAAACCAAATCACGCTCTTCCTCGGAAAGGTTATTTTAATCGAACACAAATAGAAAGTTAAAGAGGGGCGAAAGAAAAAAGGAAAAAATATGCAGAGCGCAGCTTTCTCCATTTCGCCTTCTGTTTCTCTCCCAAACCTTCGTACAAACCCTAAAAGATGTCGTCCAATCTCATCATCGCTATCACTACGACCACTTTCTTCATCATTCAAGGTATACAATCCCATTTTGACGACTAATGGCTGCTCTTTCGCGGCACCTCTGTTGTCGAGATCCGTGCCGTTTCAGTCGTCAGATCGGGATGTTGTCGTAAGATCTGCGTCCGGTGAGAGTTCCGAAAATGTTGTCGGAGAGAAGAGTGGCAGTGGACTTGCCGAGACGTTGCAGCTTGGATCCTTGTTTGGCTTGTGGTATTTGTTTAATATCTACTTCAACATCTATAACAAGCAGGTATTTTTCGTTGATTTATTTATTAACATTATTAGATCTGTCATTTTAAATCATAATTTGATATTACTAGAAATTGTCACTACCGTTGATTATTTTTCATAATGTTGTTCGTGAGAATTATGATTTAATAGGTGTTTCTTCTCAACGTCAAAAACATGCGCTATGAACGCATTACTGAATTAAACCTTTTATAGCGATTGAAATTTATCCTTGGGAACAGTTAGTCTCTTCATTTTTTCCCAAATATTGTTTTTATGGGTAAATTTATGTTAATAAGGGTATATAGTGTAATGATATTGTTATTAACACTCCACTTTTGGATGCGAGAGATCATTTTTTTATTAAAAATGTTTTTTTATTATAAGGGTACTAATCATAGTCTCCTCATAAAATTACAATCAAATTGACCTAATTGTCCTTTCTTTTTGTTTATCATAATTTTCCTATAATTATCGTTAACCTTTCAAAATCATTAATCAAATAATGGAGAATTGAAACTTACCTCCCGATGAAATTGCAAATGAGAAAGAGACAAGATTGTTTTCTTAGACAAGAAAGCATTCAACACAGTAAAATTAAATCCTACTTTTTGTCATAATTAAAAAAAAACGCGCAATAAAATGGATTAAGAAATTATCTTTCTACCACTTAAACCCTACTTTTTGTCATGATTAAATAAACGCGCAATAAATTGGATTAAAAAATTATCTTTCTACCACTTTCTTAGCAAAGTTTGGATTCGATTACGAAGATCAAGATGAATTTTTTGTTCAAAAAAGGATGTAAAAATAAAAGCGTTAGATTTTGATATTTTAACTAAGGGCAAAAGATGTAAAAATATACGTTTGATTGATAGGATGTGTATCCCTCATAGCAATTTAATTCTGTAGGGAGTACTCATGAAATTTGGTCCTCTCATATCCAAAACTGGAGTGTCAATAACAATACCCTAGTGTAATAATTATGAATATACGAGTTTGTTAATAAAAATGATAGGATCTTAGAAAGAGGATTTGCATCAAATTCTCTGAAATGGCCACACATTTGTTTTGAGATTATTGTAGTGATATTAGATTGTGCTTATAGCACTAGTTCCTCGAATAAAGTTCTATCGAAGCTAGTGAAGAATATTTTTGCATTTGGAGAATGAATAAAGCAATTTACAAACATTATTTCTATGAAAATGTTAAACTTCGACTCCACCTCACTTCTCATATACAGCAAAATATAATGTATAAAGAAATACGAGTTTAGGGTTGTATCGATTTAATGCTGCTGGGACAAAATAAATAGTTAAGTTTAGCGTTGTAAGAAATAAGCTATGTTTTTAAATGAAAACGTTATTTTCAAATTTGGTGATTTACAAAAACTTGGTGGTACCTATGCTTTCATATGCTCCACCTTGGAGTTACCAACACTGCCTTAAAGGAGATTATTTCTTGAGGCTTTTGGCTTTTCTATATGTCCACTCAAGTGCATCTAGTTTCATAGATGCTTGTTGGTGCTGTTTTAGCACTTTTAGACACTAAGACACTCTTGGATGTTCTTGAATGTTCAAATTTTGGTCTTTTGTTTTTGTACAACACACAATATTCGATATGTTTGTGTTTTCTTTGTTACATTTTCTTGTTGGATATTTCAGCTAGATATGTTTCTTAGACTATCTTTTTTTATTTTAAATATTTACATATTTAAATAGCTATATACTTGTATACTTAGTATATATGATTCTAGAATTTTATTCAATGAATTCCATACAATGTGTAATTATTCTTAACAACTATTTGATACAAACTATCATTATAATCTATTTTATAGATGATAAGTTTTGGAGATTTTTTTTAGGCTCCATCTGAGCTTTAGGGATGTCCTTTGGCGTCCAGTCTATGCTCTGTCCAAACATCATATGCTGGTTGTCAGAAATAGTTAAGCAAGTGTTACAGGATGGAGTTTCCTTTCACCGTGATTAAGCATTACTAAAACAAAATCGTAGTAGTTGAACATCTCAACTGTTGTAATTCAACTTGCAGAGGGAATAGAGTACTATTGTAGTTAATTATAACCTTAGTTAATTCAGAAAATTACATCTACGATATAAGTGAAATATCTCTTGCAAAAAATAATTATCAATATTTGGCTACTGAAACGCTTTTACCTTTATAGTCTACAACCATTGTATCGTTCGAACTTGAAAATTTGTTTATGATCGTTGAATTTGATGTATGCCGTGTTTTCGTATATGTGCGCACCTGTGCGTACATATCTTATTAGGATATTATATATTATGTATCTAATTGCTGGTACCCTGCAATATTTTCATGCACTTTTTTTTAATGATTGCAGGTTTTAAGGGTTTTCCCATATCCTATGACAATTACAACAGCTCAATTTGCAGTTGGGACAGTTTTTGTTCTTCTTATGTGGACTACAAACCTATACAAGAAGCCCAAAGTTTCTTCTGCACAGGTATGTTAATGTTAGTGAGTTTGATGAAATATTTAATTCCACAAATTCTTTCTGTTTAATTGTTTTTAAGGAATATCTTGATTATTATTTTGGCAGCTTATGGCTATATTACCACTGGCCATTGTCCATACTATGGGAAATCTTTTCACTAATATGAGCCTTGGGAAAGTTGCTGTTTCATTCACTCATACAATCAAGGCAATGGAGCCGTTTTTCTCTGTTCTTCTGTCTGCTCTGTTTTTGGGAGAGGTGAATTTCTGTTTCCATATTAGCATATATGCAATTCTATTGATTGATATATCGTACGCAAACTTTGATTGGTATATTGTATACTAATATGTTGGCTTATATTTGGTTTCCAATAAGACATAGAATCACTTCAAAGACATCTTACATCTTGCGTGCATGTCCATACATACATATATACATGTATATTGGTTGAAATATAAAGTAGAATCCACACATAATGATGTTCCACACTATGAGTATCCTTTTCACTAATATGAGCATTGGAAAAGTTGCTATTTCATGCACTCATACAACCAAGGCAATGAAGCCATTTTTGGGGTTCTTCTATCTGTTTTTTTTTAAAATAAAATTACTACCACTACCACTACAGTTATTGCAGAGATGAATTTCTATTGCCATATTTAGCATATACAAAGTTTCAACTGACATATGACATACTATATTATTTCAGCTCCTATTTAATTTTCTGTAAAATGTAGAATCAGTTCGGTAACATCTTACATATCCATTGCATAAATATATAAAGTAGAATCCACACATAATATTGTTCCATGCAAAATTTTCATTATCTGGAATTTCTTGTGCTCTTCATAATTCTCACATTTTATAAAATATCGCTTCTCTTTAATTTTTATTTCCTAATTCTCTTTTATCACATGCTTATGCATTATTTTGCATTTTCTAAAAATTTAATTCTTCGCTTGCCTTTATTTCAATGTGAAAATAGTTTATTTTATTGACTTGAGTTTCTTTTGTTAAATTTATATTTGAAACACATGTTCTTTTAACCAATATTTAATACCAAATTGAAATTGAAAATTATCATTTACTTGCACATGTTTAAATAATAATCTTCCAACTGCCTTACTTCTGCAATTTAATTTGATATGACCCAACCATTTGTTGATATCAAATAAAATGGTAAATTGTTTAATAACATTTTTTATGTAATCTATAACTTAATTATAAAATAAAATCAACATATAATGATGTGAAATAATAAATATTAGTTTCTTGTTTACTTTTCTATGTATCTCGGAAATAATTTTTTTAGTTAGTTTAACTTTTTTGTTCAATTTATATTGGAAGAATGCGTACTTTTAATCAATCTCGATATTAAATTAAAATTACTCTAATAATGGTATTTCAACTACCTTATATTATATTATCTTATCTTATATTGTTGTAATGTAAATTAACTATAAGTTTGCCCTTACCATACCATTACTAAACCTTTTGTAACCAATAATAAACAAAATCAGTATACCAATATATAAACCATTGGTAATAGTAAATTTACCTGTCATTCTATATTTTTATTTTATTCACGGTAATCCATTTATATTTTACAAGTAACACATATTTTAGGTCCTTGGGATAATGGTTTACCTATTTTATGATTTGAGGATCATTTTATCTTTTATTTTGAACTTTACTTTTTGTGAAATTTCGATATAATTTGTAAGCTAAAAGTAATGAATTAGTTCAAATTCATATAGCATTTGAAAGATAAATTATATAATGAAATAAGTATTAACAATTCTAGAATTGATTAAGATAAATATGAGTAACCAGTTTGCTAAACTGTAAACATACAGGTTATTTTATTTGCTCTTACTTAATGGTAAATTTACCATTATGTTCGATGGTAATCAGTTTGTCGGTATATCAGTCATCAGTATACAAGAGCATCGGTAATGGTAACCATTTTAAGTTTTGCTTTATAAAATTGGTTAGGTAGTGGGTTTTCCCTTTCAGTATTTGTTACCATAACAATCCTTGTTGCATTGAATTAAAACTAAAAGTCATTTAATAAACAATTTTTTGGTAATCTATTATCTTAATATAAAGTAGAACCCATACATAATGCTATTACATTTCAGAAATTTATTATTCAAAAATTTCCAGCGGTCTTGGCTCTCATTTTTTACATATTACTCATCTTTGATTTTCAAATTTATCTTCTCGTTTATTATATTTTCTTATACAAAAATTCATATTTTTCTATAAAAAAATATTTTTTTTTGTTTACTTTTTTTTTGTAGCGTAGGAAAAATGTTCTTTTGAACTTTTTGCTTCCAGTCTATGGTTAACAAATATGTTTTGTTCAATTTTTAATATTGAATTGAAATTATTTTAATAACAATGTTTTCCAACCAATAAACTTACTATGATAATATAAAATTTAATATGTCCGAACCATTTGATACCATAGTTTTTCAATACTGGCTAAAAGCTGAAAATAGTTTAAATTACAATTTCCATGTGCTATATTACTTAATATAAAGTCAAATCCACGCAATGATGTGACATTTTGGTTATTGATTATTTGAAATTCTTGGTGTTTCTCCTTATTCTCTCATTTTTTAACATTGCTTTTTAGTTTTCATTTTTATATCTCAAGCGCTTCTTTTTTGCATGTTTCTTAAGACTTAATATTTTGCTTGCTTACTTTATTCATTTTGAAAAACTGTTATTTTTTTAAAAATTAATCTAACCTTTTCTATTTAATTCATACTTTAGAAACATGTTCTTTTGATCAATGTTTAATACCGAATTGGTTGAAAATTATTTTGGTGGAATTTATTTTAATATCTTATTCGAACCATCTTACTATTATAATATAGTAAAGTTTGATACGAATCAATCATTTTTTGTCATAATTTTTTAATAGTTAATATCTAATTAAAACTGAAATTTATTTAATTTACAATTTTCATGCAATCTATTAATTATTATATGATAGAATCCACATGCTGTCACATTATTTTTATATTACTTTAGTTTCTTTGTGCTCGTTTTAGTTTTCTTTTTATTATTTTTACATGTTCTTTATTTTCATCCTTTTCTTTTAATGTATTTTCTAATACACCGTTCCCATTTTTTTGTTTATTTCCTTTCTATATTTTGGAAAGATTTTCTTCTGAATCTGATCACTTTAACTTTTTTCCTTTCAGTTTTATACATTAAGAGCATTACTTTTAAAAAAAAATCTCAAAGGACCAAGCCTGCGTTTGTTAACTCCAAGGGAGTATGCATTTGAACCCTAACTGCTACTCTGAGTAAATCACGGGGTGAGTAGCGGTAACTGTCAGTTGCGAGGTTCTAACTTCTAATATGTAGTCTCTGATTAGTTGGTTATGATATTCCAAATGAGCAACCCCTTGATGTTACTTTTATTTAATTTTTAATACCAAACTGAAAGTAGATTTTTTTTTGGTAATAACCTTCCAACCATCTTGCTGCCATTTACTGTTATAATGTAAATTTGATATGAGTCTTGAGTGAATCAGTATTTTCATAATTTTTAATATTTTATGGTACTGTACTGAAATTGAAGATAGTTACACAACAATTTTCATTAAGTCTACTTGAATATAAAGTGGAATCCATGCATAATAATGTGACATTCCGAATGTTTGTTATCCAAGTTTTTTGTGTTCTCCTTGACTTTTCTTTCTTTTCATTTCCTGCTTATTGATCTTTAATCTTCCCTTTTTCTTCTTCATGAAAGTGCAGAAACCTACACCGTGGGTGGTTCTATCACTACTGCCAATCGTTGGAGGTGTGGCTTTAGCATCCATGACCGAGTCTTCTTTTAACTGGTATGATACCTATATATATAACTCAACACATGTAATTTCTGTGTGATCGGATAGTGTATATATCCAGCTACCAATAGACAGTGAAACTAATGTTAATATTTCTAATTTGTAACAGGGCTGGATTTTGGAGTGCAATGGCTTCTAACGTGACCTTCCAATCACGTAATGTACTCAGCAAAAAAGTAATGGTCAAGAAAGAGGTAAGTGGATGTTTCTGGGACTCATTTGCATAAAATATTATTTTACTTCTAAGCTCTTGAAATATATATGATAGCAATTTTCGATTTTAATGAGCTGTCACACAATTTCTTCTATTTTTTTCTCTCTCTTTAAGAGAAATCTGATTTGGCATTCTATTGTTTACACAGGAATCTTTGGACAACATAAATCTCTTCTCAATTATTACTATCATGTCTTTGTTCCTGCTAACTCCTTTAACCTTATTTGTGGAAGGTGTCAAGTTCACCCCTGCAGTAATGCAGTCTTCTGTAAGTTATATACAGGAATTGTGTTTTGGTGCCAGTTTCTTTATTTAGTTTTCTATACTATGTTTTTTTATGTGAAGATGTGCGTAAACTTGTACACAGAGTAGTGCTATAAGATGTGTTGTGTTATGCACTGTCATAAACAGTTAATATGATGCATAAACGGATAAATATGTGGCCTTTGTTCGTTAGATTTTGAATAAATATATGCAAGCTCTCGACGTGTAATGAGACAGTTTGTACCTCTGCATTTTAAAGTCAATTAAAGAACATTGAAATATGTCTGTTCATTCTATGACATGATACCTATAAGTTAGAATTCATGAATGATAATAATATAATTAATAAAATAAATTAGTTTGTAGAATTTTATGTGTACAATGAAACATGCGAGATTTATGATAAGTGAAAAAAGATAGTAAGACATCAGGATGAAGTAGAAATAATGATAAAAACCTAATTTGGCATATGCACTAGAATTTTTTTATTTATATACAACGTAAACTAGGTAAGCAGTAGAAACATAATAAATAATACCTTATGCACACCACGATGCAAAACGCTTCAAATCGGTCATTTTGGCACCAAAATGGGTACAACATGCAGACATAATACGTTTCTAAAACAGTTGTCCTGTGCGCTTTTTTTTTTGGGGTGCTAACTTCCTAATGTGCAATGTAGGGTTTGAATCTTCAGCAGGTATATACAAGATCAATCATTGCTGGGTTATGTTTCCATGCCTATCAACAGGTGACTTTCTTTTTGTAGTTTGTTTCATTGCAGCATTTTTAGAAGTATGCTTTGCATACATGCCCATTTCAGCATTTAGTTTGTTCGATAGATTCAAAAAATTTCTTATATTGTACGTCTTTGAAACTACTTTTACCGCCCCTAAGTTTACAATTTTCTTGCAAAATTTGTTGCTACGTGGCACGGTCTTCGTTCAATACAAGTGAAAAAATATATAGTAAGGACTGATAGTATGCCAGCTTGTTGTTGCTGGGAGATTTTAGATGTACATGCTATGGCACCTTTTAGGATCAGTTTGGTTGTTCATTGATAAATTAAACCGATATTTTTTTTACTGATCACATGTTTGAGACCGGGACAGTGCTTCTTGGGACATTCAAGTAGATTCTCTATAACCGCTCCTCGTGCTTTGCAACCTTACTCATTGGTTTTTCATCTCTATCATATGATTCAAAGGCATCTCTATCATTTGCAACCTTCTTGGGAGATTCAAGTAGTCTTGCAATTATCAATTCTCATCTCCATAAACTCTAAAAGGACCAGCAGCTCTGAAAAATTAAGACATAAGAACGTTATACTTTGAACCGTTGATTACTAAAATCTTATGATTACGAGCCACATATCAGATTGACTCTCAGTTTCATTTGGATTTCATATTCCGTCTCAAAACTCAATTCATACTGCAGTTAAGAAAAAAACAGTTGATCCACGTCCAAATAAAAAAAAAGATATCAAGGTACTTATTTGAAATTTATTATTAAAAAAGGAATAGGAAGAGTAAATTAAGCTTTACAATAAGAGATATAGAAACTCAAGCATTAAAATCAATTTTAAAGATACTAACTATCTATATGAAACGGCACTTTTATGCTTTTCACATATTTAATTCTCGTTTGATGATCTATTTCGGGTAAACTTTTTAGCTTTTAGCTTACATACGCTCGTGGACACACACGCATATTCCAATATTACTCTTTTGAATATGCAACATATGACACATTACAATATTACTCTTCTAAATATGCAACATATGGTCTATCCAATTTCGATTTAAATTTTGAACCTTTTGATTTGCGATTTAAATACTGTTTTAAAAACAGTCTAAATCCACTTCAAAAAGGATTTACGTTGAAATATATTTTCTACTTACTATATCTTCTCTTTTATGTTTTTCTTTGTTCACCCTTTATATAGTTTCTCATAACTGCTGCTTTCCTCATTTGATTTCTTTAGATTTTTTTTTGTCTGTTGGTAAGACTAAGAGAATTAAATGGGCATATGCACAAATTTACATATTCGATTAGGTAATTTAAAAATTATTAAAAATTAAACAATGATGTTATCCTCCATAACTTTAACATTTGAACTCAATTTTATTTTACAAGCATTTTGAGGTGTATCTCATTAATTTACTACCAACATTTATTTTAGATTAGATTTTCTTATTTATTTATTTATTTATTTTTTTGCAAACATATTCAGCTTTAGCATTTGACCATGTAAAAACTGTTTTTGCTCTTAAATCCTACCAATTTAATTGATGAAGCCCCAAACGCTCTCAAACCATCCAAGCTTTCTTTCAAATAATTTTTCCTGGGATATGTTTCAGCTTATTATTTACACCCCACCCACAAACCCCCATTTTCACCACTGTATCTTTTTTATTTTCCAGCTATGAGATAGTTGTAAGTTAACACTACAATTTTTTTGACATGCATTGCTTATACCAATTGAATATTGTTTCCCTAAATGGTTGGTATGTCTATCTTACATTTGAACATGCATTGCTTATACCACCTATATTTGAACAGCTTCCTCTATTCATTTGCAAAATTACTTTTATGATTAATCGAACATTGGTAACATGATTTGTGATATTGCACCCTAAGATGTTGCATAAACAATACTACAATTTTCTATATCAACTTTTATATTCTATGCTTTGTATTTCAAATTTTGCATCTTTAAGGAAACCTTATTTTCCATTGAAAACTGATGAAAGTAGTCAATAGTACAAGTAAACAACACTGAACATTAAGTCATATCCCAAAACCGACGCAAAACAAATAGTGATGTAAGTGAACATATTTAAGATTAACGACATTAAATAATAGGTTTACAATCAATGTCAATAGCCATTTTTGGAAACTTAGGCTTGTAGGAAAGTGCTTTTCACTTCCAAATTTTGTTCGAGTAATTCATGCCCTTCCGGAAAAGAGCATAACCTGTTTATTCTCAATTGATGCTTTACTGTCCTTGTAACTTATTTAGTCATGTTTTATACATATGCCTGAAATTCAAGTTACTGCTAAAACTACCATGTACTTTTGTAAATGGATCAAACAATTTTTCTGGCATTGATTCCAATAATGTACGCTATGCATTTATTTATGCTGCAGGTTTCATATATGATTCTTTCTAGAGTTACTCCTGTGACCCATTCGGTCGGTAATTGCGTGAAAAGAGTTGTTGTCATTGTGACTTCTGTCCTCTTCTTTAGAACTCCGGTTTCTCCCATCAACTCTATTGGTAACCAAGCAAACACACTCGTATCTTTTTTTTTTCTTCAAATTTTACACTTAAGGCATGAATTTAACTTTGTTTAATGAATTATATATGTCTGCAGGTACTGGAATAGCACTTGCTGGAGTTTTTCTGTACTCTCAGTTGAAGAGGATCAAGCCCAAGACCGCTTGATTCTAATTGCATTATTTTTTGTTTTCTTTCATCGCTATCATCTTTAATTGTTTTGGTTATTGAGTTGTGTGAATCTGTTTGAGTTTTGTTTTTTTAGATATCTAAAATGTTTGTAGTTCAACTTTTCTATCAATTTTGATTGTTGGTTCTTGTGCTAGAGTAACCAAGCATAGTAAGGAACTAAAATAAAATGATTCTTCTACGTGATCTTTCAGCTATGGAGCTTTCATGAATAAATGCAGGATGGACGTTTGAAATGATTATCATGTCCTGCTACTTTAGTACTTTGTTAGGAAGTTTTGATACTGCTTGGTTGAAAATCAGTAGTCATGATAATTCTCCGTGCAGTAAATTAAAATTTTGTTATAATACAAGTAAATGTTGTGTTTTTGATTGAATTTGAAACGCTTGTAGCATAGAAACAATATTTTGTTTCTTGCTGTTTGCAGATCTTATCTACACGGTTTGTCGTTCTATTTTATTTTTTAAAGTTATTAGCTACTTTTTATTTCACCGCTTAACTAAAATTTACTAAATACTTTTCTTATTTGCACCGTCAGTTTCACGTGGACACCTATTGTTTAGGTGTTCAATTGTATTTTCATATTTTGGCTAAAAGCAACCCTAGTAACTTGCTACCCAAAGCAACATGATTTTTTTTTCCCTTCCTGAAAGTTGCTGCGGGATAGAACATTCAGTGTCCACTGACATATCTAAGTTCTAAAACTCAAGGCAGTTTCCTATTTCTAACGGCTGTATTAGACCCAGCCATACCAAAAAAAAAAAAAAAAAAGAAAATCACACATTGCACTTCTGTGTTGGGCCTCTACCTCTTTTTATCATTTCTATGTCCCATTTCTTCTACAAACTTTCGTTTATTACACTTTTCTCAATATTTTGAACACAAATGTGAAGTGATACATGAAAGCAGTCTCGGACCGGATCGCGGTCCGACCACGAAAAACCGTGAACTGTGCGCTATGACTATTCTAAGAGGAGTTGGGCCGTTGGCAATCTCAGACCAGGTTAGACCTCAAAGCCGTCGGTCTAACCGTCGTTTGAACCCTTATTATTGAGATTTACCAATTACTCTTCTCTACTCTAAAATTCACAAACCCTAGCTGTTACAAAATCCGCCGCCGCTGCCATCAAATCTTCTGCCGCTGCCATAAAATCCGTCGCTGCTACTGCAAACCCCATCGCCGCTGCTGCAAGCATCGCCACCGCTACAACAAGAGTCGTCATTGGAAAGTTTGGACAATCTATAGTGTTGCTGCAGCAAAATTACTGAGGTTTGTTTTTTTAATAAACTTTAGTACTAAATTTATTAGAAATAAACTTTGCTTTATAATGTTTGAATTTGGTATGATTGAACATTGAAGTATTTACTTTTATTGATGATTTTCTGATTCCAAAATAGTCACCCAAACTGAAACTCAACCACTTGGACTGATCAAATTAAGTTGTATTTAGCTCTTATTTCATTTGCATCTCATGTATTGAGTTTAATTTTGATATGTTTTGTTAACTATGTGTGCTTTTTCACTTGAACCCTTACTGTTTAATTTTGATAGTGTCGCTGCAGCAAAATTATCTCATGTATTGAGTGTTTTGGGAACTTTTTGGTACATTTTTCCATTGTTTGAAATGGATGATATGGATACTCTAAATGGTGAATATAGGAATTAGGAGCTGAATAATGAACTGGTGTACTATAGCAATTATGAATGCAAATTTTGTTATTACTAAAAATGATATTCTGTTTATGAACACTATGAATGGTGAATTACAACAATTCTGTATTATAGCAAACACAGTGAATACATGACTGTAAGCTTTGCAGTGTTTGAGTATGATATGTATGAGTTTGAAACCATGTTATAATGTTTGGGTTGTTATTTTGGAATTTATATGTAAGCTGTAAACGGTCAACTATTATATATGTTAACCTTTATGTACACTACTAGATTAAACGGCTATTCCAACGGCTACGAGCCGTTGGCGGCCGTTGGAAGCCGTTGGAATATAATCAACGATTTCCAACGGCTTCCAACAGAACCAACGGATAATTTCCAACGGCGACCAACGGTTAATAGCCGTTGGAAACCGTTACTAGCCGTTGGAATAAAATGTCCAATATGCCGTTGGAAACCGTTGGAAATCAAGGTTCATTTTGCTGTACAACAGCAAGCCTATTAACCTTCCAGCCACACCATTTCCAATCCATTCCATTTCCAATACATTTCCAATCCATTCCACACATATATATCAATATCAATATAAACAACACATATAAATCAATTAAACATCAATATAAACAAACCAAACCATTCAAACATCATAAACCGTACCATCAACGTAAATACCAACAAAACATGTCAACAAACCACGTACATACCATCAAAATATCGTTCTCACCCACTCCGTACCAATATATACAACATTAAAACACATTATAACAATCTCCAAGTCAATATATACATCGTTCAAACACAAACAATAAAAGGCATACCTTCTCAAGCATCTTCGTCGTCGCCTCCGGAAGCACCAGACGACGAAGGAAAGGTACCATGATTCTGCACATACTCCACTAGCTTTTGATTCAGCTGCTCCATCTGTACAGCTCGCAGACGATTCTCCTCCTGTAGCTGCTCAATCATAGCTCTAAGCTCCTTAATTTCTTCTTTGTCTTGGGCCTTTTGAGCTTGTCGAGCCTGCAAATAGAAATAATAGAAAAAGGGTTGGAAATGCTTATAAAATATTATAGCACTATATATCTAAACGCTAATTTGTTGTACATATGTAAAAGGATCAATTACCGTTACGTTCCCGAAGCCATAACGTCTACTCCGCTGCGTCGGATCCATAACAACGTCAAATATGTTATCTTG
Organism: Allium fistulosum; assembly: GCA_030737815.1. Taxonomy (NCBI): domain Eukaryota; kingdom Viridiplantae; phylum Streptophyta; class Magnoliopsida; order Asparagales; family Amaryllidaceae; genus Allium; species Allium fistulosum. The sequence continues at coordinate 212,365,120 of CM060907.1, forward strand.
CTCCTCCTGTGTCAACTCATCACGACCAGACTGCTGAAGCGCATATGCTCGTGCCTCCTGTAACCTTGACTATAATGAAAAAAAAACAATTTCAGTTGAAAAATAGTAGAATGTAATTTTTATTTTACATAGCTAGTAATTAATAAACTTATTGATGTAAGTATTAGAAATTAAAAAACGCATACATATGCCTCAGTCTCCTTATCCTGATCACCCCACTGATATATGATTTTGCCAGACTCGTCTACTTGCTTAGATGCGTGGGTGTGAGCAAATAAGTCCACTAAGCCAACGGGATGTCCATAAGCTCGTTCCTGCAATTGATAATTTGGATAATTTAACTTCACATAACTAATTACTGAACTGATCAATATACAAATGTGATAATAGATAAATTTATCAAATCTTCGCGGTGATGCTGGAAAGATTTGGAGCCTCCACGATGAGTTACTGGATTCCTGCTCCTGTTTGCTGAGTTCTTTTCTGACTCCTCCTGCAAATTTACAATGAATAATTATTTATTAAACGTTAAAAAAATTACTGAGATTCATTATAGATTTACCTTGAACTCATCAGAGTTCCACCAGTCAACCCACTTATCCCATACAGCCGCGCTCATCCACTTTGGTTTCTTCCCCACTTTTTTAATCTCTGACATCTTCTCCTTATAGTTCTTAGCGATCTTTGAGTTCCAGTGTCGCTGAACTAAGTTGATGTCAGACTCTTGCAAATCTACTGCGCCCTGTACAATGAGAAAATATTACTAATTATTTATTTGTATTTAATTAATCATTTTGTAAAGCGGTATAAAATTACTAGAAAATCTTGCCAAATGGTCTCTCTCACATCATCGGGGATCTTGCTCCACTTAGGCCAGCAATCGCTCATCCTGCTCATATACGTCTGCTTAGAAATGTTCAGAACCACTTTAGATGGCTCCAACTCAAACCCACTGCGTTAAATATAAAAAAGAACTTTAGACAATTATAGATATATCATGTACAAAAAATTAAATTGCTATGCTGCTAATTATGATACTTACGCCTGATCAGCCTTTGGCTGCAAGTAAACGACTGGACGAGCTGATGGCTCACCACTACTCTCTCCAATCTGCTGGGAAGAGCCACGTCGCCGAGAGCCAGAACCAGAGTCAGACATAATATACCAGCCATATACATACATATACAATTCATAATAATTATGATATGACGAACCATTAAAAAATGTAATACAATATGCTACAAATGTGTCATGTTGTGTGTATGTGTTGAGTGTGTGAGTATACACTTGTTGGCATTAAAATTGTATAACTTTGGATAAATGCATTATTAATCAGAGATAAATGTAATGTGAATAATTGTAAAAATTACCGGATATTACTCAGTCGTCCTCGTCGTTTTCTGATTCAGACTCGGTTTCGTGTTCTATGTCGTTTTCCTCTACACTCTCAAATGCTTCGACTAATACATTTGTCTCATCATTTAAAAGTCCAAAATCAGTTTGATCGTCTATAATTGCTATTTCAACATTTTCCTCCAGATCTGCTTGATAGGCTTGTTCGTCTGAAATATTCTGTCCATCGAACGTAAATCTTGCTTTGGTTTTAAAAACCGCAGACCAATCTGCTTTATCCTTTTTTAGAGATGGATAAGGGGCATAATAAGCTTGTAGGGCTTGTTTGGCTAGTATAAAAGGGTCGTATTTTTTATAACGCGAGGTATGTTTAATTTCTATAAGATTATAATTTGGATGCACGTTAATACCATAACCTGGAACATTGCTGAACTAGTTGCATCTAAAGAAATAAACATCCTCCGCGGGTCTTGTAAAATATGTCAACTGCAAAATCTGAGTTAACACACCATAAAAATCATTCATATGATTATTAGGATCATCACTGCCTTTAACAAATACACCAGTATTGTTTGTTAATTTTTCAGCACCGTATTCTTTGGTGTTGAATTTATATCCATTAACAAAAAATATTGGATACGTTTTAACTTTTCTTTTCAGTCCAAACGCCAAATGTTTCAGTCCTTCATCGAGCACATTATTTGTGGGATCAGAAACGTATTTCAAAAACCAAGTACTGAAATCTTTGCTTAAATCACCGCTTGGATTTTGTGATTCAAAAATACTGCAAACACAAACAAGATATATTACATTATTATTTATTTACACGTGTAGTATTAAATTTAACAAAACTTGGAAGGTGATAATTACCTAACAAATGGTGCAACTTCAGGAAAATTAAGAAGAATATATGTGTGTGCTACATGGTAATCTTTATCATCTAGCCATACTTCCACACATTTTCCAGCATGTCGGCCATGTTGTTTAAAAATAGATAATATTGATTTAGAAGAAGAATTTTGTTCAACGGCCTCATCATTACGCGGAACACTTACAAGTGATAAGTTCACATGATCATTAAAATAATGAGAGAAAAAGAAAGAAGCTTCTTCTTCGATATATGATTTGCAAATAGAACCTTCAACTCGAGCTTTTTGTCTCACTTTTTTCTTTAAATGATTTAAGTACCTAATAAAAAATATTTCGGTTAAGTATTAACTTCTATTTAAAATTAAATTACCATTTACATAATCAGTATAGTAACATACCTTTCGAATGGATACATCCATCCATATTGCACAGGATCTCGAAGACGTGCTTCATATGGAAGATGAACAGGTAAATGCTCCATTACATTAAAGAAACCCGGAGGAAATATTTTCTCCAGTTTGTAGAGCAGTATAGGAATTTCTTCTTCAAGTTTAAGTAGACGATCAACTTTTAACGTAGTTGAACAAAGCTCCTTGTAAAATAAACTAAGTTCTGTTATTACCATCCAAACTTTTACTGGTAACAATTCTTTGAAAGCAATGAGTAACAAATTTTCCATCATTACATGACAATCATGGCTTTTCATTCCACTCAGTCTTTCATTTTTATAGTCGACACATCTACGAAGATTAGAGGAAATTCCATCGAGAAATCGTAATCCTTCCACCCATTTTAACAGTACTTTAACTTGGTTGATGTCTAGTTCGTAGCATGCTTTGGGTTTTTACTGTCATTGGGCTTCATATGAAGCTCAGGACGATTGCATATTTCCTCTATATCACGTCTAGATTTCAAATCGTCCTTAGTCTTGCCCTTCACATTCAAAACTGTATAAAACACATTATCAAATACGTTTTTTTCGTTATGCATCACGTCAATGTTATGACGGATTTGAGAGATTTTTCCAATAAGGCAATTCCCAGAATATACTTTGTTTGCACCAATTATGAAACGTCGATTTACCTTGAATTTCAATTTGTTGTCCGGTCTCGTGTATTTTTGGATAATCTTTTACAAGTTCATATATATCCTCGCTTGACCAAACCGTTGGTGGTCGTAGAGTCTCATGCCTATTAGCTATGAAGTTTTTTTTGTCTCTTCTAAAAGGGTGATTAATATGAAGAAAACATCGATGACAATCAAACCATGATATTTTCTTCCCATGCGGTAAGGAAAATGCTCGTGTTTCTTCCATGCAATAAGGACAAGCAAAACGACCGGCCGTACTCCAACCCGAAAGCATTGTATATGCAGAAAAATCGCTAATAGTCCATAACAGAGAAGCGAACATCCGAAATTTTTTCTTTTTTGATATGTCGTATGTTTCAACTCCTTCATACCATAATATTTTCAACTCTTCGATTAACGGTTGTAAGTAAACATCAATGCCCTGTGTCGGATCATCAGGGCCAGGGACGACAATTGTGAGAAACATATATGGAGTTTTCATGCACATCCATGTGGGTAGATTGTAAGGTGTGATTATTATAGGCCAAGATGAATATTTAGAACCAAACTGAGAAAACGGTGAGAAGCCGTCTGTACATAATCCTAGTGTAACGACCCTGAAATTTAAATTTATTTAAATTAATAATTTATTGAATTTTTGAATTAAATTGAGTAATTAAATAAATTTTTGGATAAAATTAGTAAAATAAATCGATAAAATGGAAGCGAGTTTCCCCGATCGTATATGAGTGAATTTGAAAATAATAAATATATAGATATATATATTTGACTTGAATTTAAAATCTTAAAATAAATGGTTTTGAAAATAAAATACATTTAAAGTATTGGCTTATAAAAGAAAACAAAATAAAATAAGTAAGATATGTATGTAGGCTGTAAACAATCAAGTATGAACACAAAGAAAATAAAAGAGATGAGTGTGCAGGCAAATGGAAAGTAAGTATAAAAAAAAAACAAAGTACACAATAGGATACCTATCAGCCGAGTAAATTAATACAAGGCTAGAGCAAGCAAAAGAAAGTAGAGGACTTGAGTAATTAATGCAACATGCTTCATGCATTTAATGCAAGCATACCAGCCATGTCCCTAGTACAAAACCAAACATCACCTTTACAACAAACATCACTTGTAGCTTCTTGTATATGTCAACCTCTTCATTTCATCTCAGTTTTTATTCATTCGAAACTAAAAAGAGAAACTGAAGTAAAACATCTCAAAGCTTGAAAATAAAGAAAGAAAGAAAAAAAAAGAAAGATTCAAAGAAAAACAACTGCAGTTTTCAACAACAAAGCACATTTTCTGTTCCTCTGTCTTCATCAGTATGCAGGTGAGTAAACAAACTTTTTGTCTTAAGCTTTAAGTTTAATAAAACAACAGCATAGGATTATTGATAATATGGTGTGTATGCTATAGTCTTGAATATAATTTTGTGTTGAAATGGGTTGCTCTGTAACTATTCTTCTCTGTTTTGCTTTGTTACAGAGTTAAGAAGTCATTCAAAAATCCAAAGTGTCTTTATCTAGCTACTATTTAGCTTTGAGCTTAAAACAAAATATGTTGTTTAGATATAAATCAAGCTGGTAAAATTTGTTTTCAACCTGTTAGTGAAGTATATTAACTAACATCTTGTTTTACAGTACAACATCCAGATTTTCTGTTGAATTCAAGTATTTTAAAATGCTAATTAAATTTTATAACTTGAATCCACAAAGCAAAACAAGATTTTTGAAACAAATTTTGTGATTTTTAGTGAAATATTTTGAGTACAGTTCCAAGTTGAACTGGAAATGCATCTCCGGCCATTGCCATCGATCAAAGAAATATTGAATGCTGAGATTATGTTTGAAGCTTGCTTAGACATAAATGGAGTCAGGAAAAATGCTAAAAAATTTATCGAATGCGTGAATTTTAGGGATGAAGCAAGGATAGGGTTTTGGGTTTATCGGTTCTAGGTTCTGTAAATTTTCGTTTTCGACGCCGTTGCGTGATCGAGTTCGTCGTGGTTTGGGGGAATGATGGAGGAGTCGTCGACGAAGCTCTGACGAAGTTTTCATGGCCTCCGATGGCCAGAGGTGGGAGGACGAGGTAAATTCTGGTGGTTGGGTTGTTGCAGTATCGAGCTTGAACGCTCGAATTTGTTTCGATGTTTTTACAATCGATCTGATGGTCGAGATGGGTTTGAGTGACGATCGTCGATGAGGGGAAGTCGTCAAAGTTGACCAGAGGCAGGCGCCGGAGCGTGCCCGTGCACGCGTATACGTGTGTGTCAGTATGAGTTGATTTGGGGAAGAAGCGAAGAGCTCGGGTTGGTCTCGGGAACATTATCGCGTGGACTCGAAGTAATAAGGCAGGGGGGTAACTCGAAGTGATGTTCGAGTATTTCAAACGTTGGCTCGGGTTTGACTCGAGGCTTCCTGAGTTCTGAAATGAAACAGTTTTAAGTTTTATACAAGTCAAGTTTAAATTTAAAATTTGTTTAACAACCTAAAATATGTAAGTGGGTTGAATTTTAAGAATGCAACTTCAAAATTTAAATGTAAGTTTCAAAGCCAAGTTTAATCAAGTGCTTTGATATGAATTAAAATAAACATTTGAATAAATGATTTAGATTCATTTAAAATTAGAAAGTAATTAAAGGTTTAAATTAATTAATTGAGGTTTAAAGATTTATTTATTAAGGGATAATAATAATAAATTTGTGAATTAAGGATTTTTAATAAGATATTAATCAATGATTTAAGTTGATTTATCAAGTGATTAAGCAGTAATTAATTTAAGGATAATGTGATAAATTGATTTGGTAATTAATTTGAGAATAATTTATTAATTTAAAGGTTAATTAATAAATGAAAGTGATTAAGGGATGATTATTAATTAATTTATTAATTAAGGCTAACTAATCTATTATTAAAGGTTAAAAAAAAATATAAAATTAATAAATGATTAAAGAATAATTAATCAAAACGATTTGTAATTTATTGATGTTGATTAACCAGGATTAGTAATTGATAAGAAATTAATCTGATTTGAAATAATCAGACAATTAACTGACCTTACTTATGAATGTTTGAATTCTATTGAATGTGAATTGTTTGATATCCTTGATATATGATCATTTGTGATATACCCTGATTTATGTTGTGATCTGAGATGTAATTTCTATTTCTGTGATATGTTACTATGTGAATATGAAACCCTTGACCCATAAAACGACATTTGAGTTTCGATGCGACAGGGAGTCGGATTCCAGTTGGTTATCCGAAACCCACATCGAATTGTAATAGTGAATCTTTGTGACTGATAAATTTATTTTATCTATGAATCTGTGAATGAAGATAAGCGTTATCGATTATACCGCTTATCGATATATCTGTGATGATTGATGTTGCACTATTGTGTGTGAAACCCCTGGACCACACTTTTACACCCACAAATATGGATTTCACGTGGAAATCGGTTAAGTCACAGATAATTTAAATTTGATGTTTTTGAAATTGAAATTTTAATTTCAATTGATTTTGAAATTTGAAATTTGGGTTTAAAATAAAAAGCTTTTGAAATGAAATTTCAAAGATAAAAGTTATTTTGAATAACTTAAACGAGTTTTGAAAATTTAAATAATTAGATTTAAATTTGAATTCAAGTTTGAAATTAAATCTATGATTTGGAAACTAGGGATAAAAGATGATATAAATGTGTTTGTATGAATTAAACCATTTTAAAGTATAAATTTGGGAATTTGAATTTAAACCAAGGATTTCAACTCGTATGAATGAATCAGATTTCCAAATTGAAAACTGTTGTTTTCAAATGATAAAAGCTTTTAGATAAGAAAAGAAATTCCAGTTTAAATTAAAGGAATTTCAAGTGAATTGAAAAATGGATTTTCCAAGTTATGAATGAATTCTTTTTGAAAGCTATGAATTAAATCTGTCTATTTTTAACAGATTTAAAATGATGTTTTGTTAAACCATTCGAAATGAAATTGTTTTGAAAGCTATTTGTTAAATCTTTGATTTAAAGATTTAACGAATTAATCAAATTGAAAGGGAAATTGATTTGGAAAATCTGTGAAGGAATCTTTGTGAAATTAAGTGAACTTTGTGAATTGAATCTTTTTGTTTAAAAAGATTAAAATGGTAATTTGATAAACCATTTGTAAAGAAAGTTTGGGTTTAAATTGTGACTTAATTGAAATCCCAATATCCATATGTTTTCGAATATTACGCTCACTATTCGGGTTAGCCGGGAAAGGACCTTTGGGTCGTATAACTCATTCCGAATAGTGATACGTCGTATATGGATAGCATTTGAAGACCGGTGTTGAAGACCGGATATTGTTCGAAAATGAAAGGACAACCTGTCGAATGTCTCTGCACTGAGTCGCGCCGGTATAGAGATTTATATCACTCTTTTGTGACGGGAAGTCCAGACGTGATTGAAAGTTATCCGGAATTGCAAGGGCTTCGTGAGAAGTGCCTTCGGTTCTGTTCGAACCCGGAACAGACTTATATGGATACATGTCTGACATTACACTTTGAGATATAAAGCCGATTTCTTTCAAATACATATCTGTTGGTGGCGGAGAATTTATTCTCTTAGCTTAACACCCTTCTCTGAGACGTACGAGCTCAGAGGTTATGTAGTTGAAGTTATCAGCGATATATCCCAATTTGGTAATGTGGCATGCTGAGTGTTGCTGTGTGATGATCAATGTTTGATCATTTGTGATATGATCTTTTGTTTGATCATTTATCTTTGTGATCATAGGTTGATCATCTGTTGACCCAAAGCGTGGCTTTTTGAAAAAGCGTAGCTTTGTGGACGAGACTTCGTCGAGCCTCACAACCCGGTAATGGTCGAAACAGGAATTGTGCGGCAAGGTTTTCAGGGGTAGCTCCCCTAGGGTATGACCATTCCTTCTGGAAAAGGGTAGTATCATGGTATGGAGCCCAGATACTTACTCATGTGGATACACTTTCTTTATGATGTGTGATGTTGGTTATCGAGCGCTCGGATAAAGGTCCCAAAGGACCGGGGGTGGCATATCTGAGGTTTCTTTTATCCCTTGGGAAAAGGGGTTGCCGGCCTTGTTTGGCAGAGAACAGTTGGTTCTCGGAACGTCCCGCCAGAGGCGTTTCTTTCGTGGAATAGGAAGTTCCTTAGCCTGACCATTTGTTGGAAATCCAAACAAAACAATACGAGCCCTGTACGGTTTTAGTTGTATTACCTGCCATGGAATGTGGTGGTAACCTGCTATTGAACATGGTAGCTATAGTAGGCATAGTTCGAAATGTCTATGCTGGCTAAGATTGATATTCTACTTTCGAAATTGTTTTCTGCACTATGCACTAGTAATAATATCAAAAATGATTTGATTTTGCGTAGTAAGCATCTTTGACTATCATAAGAAGAAATCTCCTCCAATTCTGCGTTTGCATTGTGTGTGTGGTGGGAGGTCTTATGGTAGTTTCATTTTCCAAAAGCATTGCGAATTGACTTTAAAATTCTCTGCTATTTGTTTTAAAGATAAACTGTTTTTGTTGCTCACACCAGTCCCATGACTGATCCGGAGTTTATTGTTTCTTTTCTAAACTCTGGATGCTCAAAATTTTTCTACATGAGCAGTCTAGAGTTTGGTTTTTCAGATAGTCAGATTAGTAGGTTATCTGGAGCTAGTTCAGTCTTTGGATCGGACTGCACTTGCTTATCTTGGTGTATCGTTATTGGGAGTTCAAGCTATTTCTGGATTAGTGCTTTGAAGATGGAGATTATCCGCTGCTGGTGTTATCGTTTTCTTTTCCGCTGCTATTTGTTGTATCATATCTCTGATGTATATTGATATTCATTGTATCATTCTGTTGTATCAGATATTGTATATCAATGTATTATTCATTTATTCCGCTGTGTTATTTACTTAACTGTGTTATAAGCTCCCGAGAACCAGATTCGACATTTGAATCTACGGCATTTTGAGTACAAGTGAAGTACGAGTGCCGATTTTCGAAGGTCGACTTTTGGGTCTTGACAAGTGGTATCAGAGCTAAGGTTGAACTTTAGCTCAGGAGTATAACACGTTAAGTAGCTCATTAGAGATAGAGTGAAGTAAACTCTAGAATGAGTAATTCCTAAGATATCCGTCTGAACGTCTCAGTAAATTCTCTTACTATCCACTGATAGTGAGTATGAGTGCAAGAAGAAGACGAGATAAGGGACAAAGGAATACGACTATAAATGGTCAATACCCTCCGACAGTGGAAACAACTTTCTATCAATCTTCTTTGACTCGTTTCCAAATTCTTTTGATTCGTCTTTCCAAATTCTTTTCATTGCTTCGTGTCAGCTACAAGAAGAAGTTTCGGTATGATGATGGCCCTACGAATCGTTGTAGAAGATCCTTACTTCGTATCTTTATCAGTTCTTATCAGCTTTTTGATTTATATCTTAATGAATTTGAAATTGAAAATTTTAAATTGAGTTAAATTGATTAATAGAATATGAGAATAAAATTGAACTAAATCGATAAAATGATTTCGTTTGAAACCAAATTTTGAAATTCTATTGAAATTTCTTTTGAATACCAAAGTCCGAAGAGGGACAAATTGGTATGTATTCTGAGATATTCCGACTTGAATTCGGAATCCGTATCTTGTGTTTGAGGAATTATAGGAGATCGAATCTGTCTATCTCTGTGTTATTTTCGTGCCTGCGAATTTCGAGGACGAAATTCTTTTAAGGGGGGAAGTTTGTAACGACCCTGAAATTTAAATTTATTTAAATTAATAATTTATTGAATTTTTGAATTAAATTGAGTAATTAAATAAATTTTTGGATAAAATTAGTAAAATAAATCGATAAAATGGAAGCGAGTTTCCCCGATCGTATATGAGTGAATTTGAAAATAATAAATATATAGATATATATATTTGACTTGAATTTAAAATCTTAAAATAAATGGTTTTGAAAATAAAATACATTTAAAGTATTGGCTTATAAAAGAAAACAAAATAAAATAAGTAAGATATGTATGTAGGCTGTAAACAATCAAGTATGAACACAAAGAAAATAAAAGAGAAGAGTGTGCAGGCAAATGGAAAGTAAGTATAAAAAAAAAACAAAGTACACAATAGGATACCTATCAGCCGAGTAAATTAATACAAGGCTAGAGCAAGCAAAAGAAAGTAGAGGACTTGAGTAATTAATGCAACATGCTTCATGCATTTAATGCAAGCATACCAGCCATGTCCCTAGTACAAAACCAAACATCACCTTTACAACAAACATCACTTGTAGCTTCTTGTATATGTCAACCTCTTCATTTCATCTCAGTTTTTATTCATTCAAAACTAAAAAGAGAAACTGAAGTAAAACATCTCAAAGCTTGAAAATAAAGAAAGAAAGAAAAAAAAAGAAAGATTCAAAGAAAAACAACTGCAGTTTTCAACAACAAAGCACATTTTCTGTTCCTCTGTCTTCATCAGTATGCAGGTGAGTAAACAAACTTTTTGTCTTAAGCTTTAAGTTTAATAAAACAACAGCATAGGATTATTGATAATATGGTGTGTATGCTATAGTCTTGAATATAATTTTGTGTTGAAATGGGTTGCTCTGTAACTATTCTTCTCTGTTTTGCTTTGTTACAGAGTTAAGAAGTCATTCAAAAATCCAAAGTGTCTTTATCTAGCTACTATTTAGCTTTGAGCTTAAAACAAAATATGTTGTTTAGATATAAATCAAGCTGGTAAAATTTGTTTTCAACCTGTTAGTGAAGTATATTAACTAACATCTTGTTTTACAGTACAACATCCAGATTTTCTGTTGAATTCAAGTATTTTAAAATGCTAATTAAATTTTATAACTTGAATCCACAAAGCAAAACAAGATTTTTGAAACAAATTTTGTGATTTTTAGTGAAATATTTTGAGTACAGTTCCAAGTTGAACTGGAAATGCATCTCCGGCCATTGCCATCGATCAAAGAAATATTGAATGCTGAGATTATGTTTGAAGCTTGCTTAGACATAAATGGAGTCAGGAAAAATGCTAAAAAATTTATCGAATGCGTGAATTTTAGGGATGAAGCAAGGATAGGGTTTTGGGTTTATCGGTTCTAGGTTCTGTAAATTTTCGTTTTCGACGCCGTTGCGTGATCGAGTTCGTCGTGGTTTGGGGGAATGGTGGAGGAGTCGTCGACGAAGCTCTGACGAAGTTTTCATGGCCTCCGATGGCCAGAGGTGGGAGGACGAGGTAAATTCTGGTGGTTGGGTTGTTGCAGTATCGAGCTTGAACGCTCGAATTTGTTTCGATGTTTTTACAATCGATCTGATGGTCGAGATGGGTTTGAGTGACGATCGTCGATGAGGGGAAGTCGTCAAAGTTGACCAGAGGCAGGCGCCGGAGCGTGCCCGTGCACGCGTATACGTGTGTGTCAGTATGAGTTGATTTGGGGAAGAAGCGAAGAGCTCGGGTTGGTCTCGGGAACATTATCGCGTGGACTCGAAGTAATAAGGCAGGGGGGTAACTCGAAGTGATGTTCGAGTATTTCAAACGTTGGCTCGGGTTTGACTCGAGGCTTCCTGAGTTCTGAAATGAAACAGTTTTAAGTTTTATACAAGTCAAGTTTAAATTTAAAATTTGTTTAACAACCTAAAATATGTAAGTGGGTTGAATTTTAAGAATGCAACTTCAAAATTTAAATGTAAGTTTCAAAGCCAAGTTTAATCAAGTGCTTTGATATGAATTAAAATAAACATTTGAATAAATGATTTAGATTCATTTAAAATTAGAAAGTAATTAAAGGTTTAAATTAATTAATTGAGGTTTAAAGATTTATTTATTAAGGGATAATAATAATAAATTTGTGAATTAAGGATTTTTAATAAGATATTAATCAATGATTTAAGTTGATTTATCAAGTGATTAAGCAGTAATTAATTTAAGGATAATGTGATAAATTGATTTGGTAATTAATTTGAGAATAATTTATTAATTTAAAGGTTAATTAATAAATGAAAGTGATTAAGGGATGATTATTAATTAATTTATTAATTAAGGCTAACTAATCTATTATTAAAGGTTAAAAAAAAATATAAAATTAATAAATGATTAAAGAATAATTAATCAAAACGATTTGTAATTTATTGATGTTGATTAACCAGGATTAGTAATTGATAAGAAATTAATCTGATTTGAAATAATCAGACAATTAACTGACCTTACTTATGAATGTTTGAATTCTATTGAATGTGAATTGTTTGATATCCTTGATATATGATCATTTGTGATATACCCTGATTTATGTTGTGATCTGAGATGTAATTTCTATTTCTGTGATATGTTACTATGTGAATATGAAACCCTTGACCCATAAAACGACATTTGAGTTTCGATGCGACAGGGAGTCGGATTCCAGTTGGTTATCCGAAACCCACATCGAATTGTAATAGTGAATCTTTGTGACTGATAAATTTATTTTATCTATGAATCTGTGAATGAAGATAAGCGTTATCGATTATACCGCTTATCGATATATCTGTGATGATTGATGTTGCACTATTGTGTGTGAAACCCCTGGACCACACTTTTACACCCACAAATATGGATTTCACGTGGAAATCGGTTAAGTCACAGATAATTTAAATTTGATGTTTTTGAAATTGAAATTTTAATTTCAATTGATTTTGAAATTTGAAATTTGGGTTTAAAATAAAAAGCTTTTGAAATGAAATTTCAAAGATAAAAGTTATTTTGAATAACTTAAACGAGTTTTGAAAATTTAAATAATTAGATTTAAATTTGAATTCAAGTTTGAAATTAAATCTATGATTTGGAAACTAGGGATAAAAGATGATATAAATGTGTTTGTATGAATTAAACCATTTTAAAGTATAAATTTGGGAATTTGAATTTAAACCAAGGATTTCAACTCGTATGAATGAATCAGATTTCCAAATTGAAAACTGTTGTTTTCAAATGATAAAAGCTTTTAGATAAGAAAAGAAATTCCAGTTTAAATTAAAGGAATTTCAAGTGAATTGAAAAATGGATTTTCCAAGTTATGAATGAATTCTTTTTGAAAGCTATGAATTAAATCTGTCTATTTTTAACAGATTTAAAATGATGTTTTGTTAAACCATTCGAAATGAAATTGTTTTGAAAGCTATTTGTTAAATCTTTGATTTAAAGATTTAACGAATTAATCAAATTGAAAGGGAAATTGATTTGGAAAATCTGTGAAGGAATCTTTGTGAAATTAAGTGAACTTTGTGAATTGAATCTTTTTGTTTAAAAAGATTAAAATGGTAATTTGATAAACCATTTGTAAAGAAAGTTTGGGTTTAAATTGTGACTTAATTGAAATCCCAATATCCATATGTTTTCGAATATTACGCTCACTATTCGGGTTAGCCGGGAAAGGACCTTTGGGTCGTATAACTCATTCCGAATAGTGATACGTCGTATATGGATAGCATTTGAAGACCGGTGTTGAAGACCGGATATTGTTCGAAAATGAAAGGACAACCTGTCGAATGTCTCTGCACTGAGTCGCGCCGGTATAGAGATTTATATCACTCTTTTGTGACGGGAAGTCCAGACGTGATTGAAAGTTATCCGGAATTGCAAGGGCTTCGTGAGAAGTGCCTTCGGTTCTGTTCGAACCCGGAACAGACTTATATGGATACATGTCTGACATTACACTTTGAGATATAAAGCCGATTTCTTTCAAATACATATCTGTTGGTGGCGGAGAATTTATTCTCTTAGCTTAACACCCTTCTCTGAGACGTACGAGCTCAGAGGTTATGTAGTTGAAGTTATCAGCGATATATCCCAATTTGGTAATGTGGCATGCTGAGTGTTGCTGTGTGATGATCAATGTTTGATCATTTGTGATATGATCTTTTGTTTGATCATTTATCTTTGTGATCATAGGTTGATCATCTGTTGACCCAAAGCGTGGCTTTTTGAAAAAGCGTAGCTTTGTGGACGAGACTTCGTCGAGCCTCACAACCCGGTAATGGTCGAAACAGGAATTGTGCGGCAAGGTTTTCAGGGGTAGCTCCCCTAGGGTATGACCATTCCTTCTGGAAAAGGGTAGTATCATGGTATGGAGCCCAGATACTTACTCATGTGGATACACTTTCTTTATGATGTGTGATGTTGGTTATCGAGCGCTCGGATAAAGGTCCCAAAGGACCGGGGGTGGCATATCTGAGGTTTCTTTTATCCCTTGGGAAAAGGGGTTGCCGGCCTTGTTTGGCAGAGAACAGTTGGTTCTCGGAACGTCCCGCCAGAGGCGTTTCTTTCGTGGAATAGGAAGTTCCTTAGCCTGACCATTTGTTGGAAATCCAAACAAAACAATACGAGCCCTGTACGGTTTTAGTTGTATTACCTGCCATGGAATGTGGTGGTAACCTGCTATTGAACATGGTAGCTATAGTAGGCATAGTTCGAAATGTCTATGCTGGCTAAGATTGATATTCTACTTTCGAAATTGTTTTCTGCACTATGCACTAGTAATAATATCAAAAATGATTTGATTTTGCGTAGTAAGCATCTTTGACTATCATAAGAAGAAATCTCCTCCAATTCTGCGTTTGCATTGTGTGTGTGGTGGGAGGTCTTATGGTAGTTTCATTTTCCAAAAGCATTGCGAATTGACTTTAAAATTCTCTGCTATTTGTTTTAAAGATAAACTGTTTTTGTTGCTCACACCAGTCCCATGACTGATCCGGAGTTTATTGTTTCTTTTCTAAACTCTGGATGCTCAAAATTTTTCTACACGAGCAGTCTAGAGTTTGGTTTTTCAGATAGTCAGATTAGTAGGTTATCTGGAGCTAGTTCAGTCTTTGGATCGGACTGCACTTGCTTATCTTGGTGTATCGTTATTGGGAGTTCAAGCTATTTCTGGATTAGTGCTTTGAAGATGGAGATTATCCGCTGCTGGTGTTATCGTTTTCTTTTCCGCTGCTATTTGTTGTATCATATCTCTGATGTATATTGATATTCATTGTATCATTCTGTTGTATCAGATATTGTATATCAATGTATTATTCATTTATTCCGCTGTGTTATTTACTTAACTGTGTTATAAGCTCCCGAGAACCAGATTCGACATTTGAATCTACGGCATTTTGAGTACAAGTGAAGTACGAGTGCCGATTTTCGAAGGTCGACTTTTGGGTCTTGACACCTAGTCTAACGTTGCGGCTCTCCGCTGCGAAATCGGGATATTTTTTGTCAAAATATTTCCATGCTTCTCCATCGGATGGGTGTGTCAACGTACCTTCTTGAGGTGTTCTCACACTGTGCCATCTCATATGATGCGCTGTTACAGATGATGCATATAACCGTTGAAGTCTAGGGGTGATGGGTAAATAATGCATACGCTTGTACGGAATCTCTTTTCCCTTCTTTTTCCTCGGTTTGTATCTTTCTTGTTTATATATTTTACAATTTCTAAGATTGATGTCTTCTTTCCAATACAACATGCAACCCTTTAAACATGTATCTATTTTTTGATATGGCAAACTGAAAGATGACATAAGTTTGTTCACTTCATAATAATTTTCGCACATTAAATTATCGGGTGGCATATGACGTTTAGCAGCTTGAACAACAGCCGTAAATCCAACTTCTGTAAGGTTGTATTTTGATTTCATTGCAATGTATTCTGAAGTTACCGATAATTGAGAGCCGCTTAAACATCCATTCCAAAGGGGTTTTTTAGCATGATCCAATAAATCATATATTTTTTTAGTTGCAACATTTGGTTCCTCTTCGACATTAATATCGCCGTTATCAATTTCAACGGTAGGGAACATTGATCGTGCTGCATCTTCGACCATATGTTCTATGAGTTTCGTACTAACTTCATCACTAATGACCTCCACCGACTGTTCTTGATTATTAGGGGCTACAATTTCTCCATGACGATCCCACAACTAATAATTGGGTACGAAACCGTATTGGCGCAAATGAACCTTAACTATATTCGGTACTAAATAGTTCAACAATTTGCATCTACTACATGGACAACGAATTTCTTCATCGTTTGCAATATTACTTATAGCAAATTTGATGAACACTTGTACCTCTTTCAGAAAATGTTCACTTATTGCGCCATTAATTTCCCTTCTTTGATACACCCAACTCCGATCATTAAAGTAATTGACCATTTTTCCTACTTGAAAACCTATGATAAAGTAAAAAAATTATAAATCGTTCATTTTATATTTTGTTTAAATTTTATTTACTGATTTAGTAAACATGTACTATATTTTATATTTTTTTCTGAAAACTTTATTTTAAATAAACAACTATTGATTCATTGCCACTTATGTGTCTTCTTTGATGGTCGGTCATCCTACTTCCCATTACAAACACAATAGTAATTATATTCCGTAAATCATATCATTTTAAACGATTTCACAAAATTTCGGCAGCATTTCCCCCGTGTTCCTTGTATCGTACACAAATGCGTGTACACAAGGAACGTAAAGGAAATGCCGTCGAAATTTTGTGAACCGTTTAAAGTGATATGATTGACGAAATATAATTACTTTATAGTGTTTGTAACTTGTCTAATACAGGGACAAATCCGACAAATGATGTATGAGATGAATAGAGTTGTCCGTTTTGTGGAAAGAACGAATATCCCTAAAACGATCATATACAACATTTGTCAGACGGGGCCAAATATATCTAAGGATTTAAATATTTGTTTATATTAAATTTAAATATATAACTCGTTTAATTAATATTGGTTTATATTTTACCGTTTTATTACATAAGTACTAAATTCATTTATACACAAAATTTGTACACAAAATTCATTTATTATAAATTCATTTATACACTAAATCAATTCGCGTGTTCGCACAAATACAAAACTCGTGTTCGCACAAATGCAATATCCGTTCTAACGGCTTCCAAATGCAATAAACTCTATCACACACACACGTTCAATACTAACCAAATTAATATAAACTAATGAAATATCCTAAATTACAAAATTTTCAATCGGTAATAACTTGTTCATTATAGGATAATAGTTGCAATTAGGGGATAACGTGATGTAATATGCATACAGTAACAAGTAGGAATCAATCACAATTAAAAATTAAACCCTAAATAAAAAAAACTTAAATATTAGGTTTAGCAAAATTACCGATTTGGAGAGCTAGAACGGTGAAGATGGGCTGGAGCAGCTTCTAGATGGCGTCGGAGGTGGTTGGGATGGTGTTTGGGGCGGCGGCAGTTGGTTAGGAGGTGGTGGAATGGGGGAATTGGATGAAAATGTTAATTGGGGAAGAGGATAATGAGTTGTAGGTTTGGTCTCGGGAAGTTATGCAGGAAATTTTCCAACGGCTACCAACGGCCGCAAACGACGTTATTCCAACGGTTTCCAACGGCTTCAGACGGTTACGTCAAAATCCAACGGGCCGTTGGAAGCCGTTGGAACATCGCCGTTGGAATACACTGTAGCTCTAGTAGTGATATGGTTGAGTTCAAAACAAAGTTGCAGTGTTTAAGTTTATGTTATTTTGGTATTTATACGTAGTTTTCAACTGTTGTATATGTAAATTATTTTCAATTTGTTTGTGTTTAAGGCTATGTTATATATATATATATGAGATATGTTGTCCATGTAGAAATGATATGATATTTTTTTATGACATGAATTAATATCTTATATTAAGCAACTTAGTCTATAATTTACGTTTTAAATGCACAAAATGTTAAAAAATAAAAATGCATGGTTCCGACGGTCCGACCGGTTCGACCTTCGGAACCTTGAACCTTGAGACGTCACGGTTCGACTTACAGTTCGGTTCTCAAAACATTGCATGAAAGTAACATTAAATTGTCCTGAGGAAACCCTAGTCATGGCTTCTTCCCCTGATTCTTCCACCCACCTTCCTCCTCCCTCCCTAGACCCTCTTCCTGATATTCATTCCTCTGATCCTTCCCTTGGTCAGCCGTCGTCTTAAGATGGTTTTACCGTGGTTCATAACAACAGATGAAAGAGCCAGCCTAGGTTTAACCCTAACTCCAACAGACCTTTGTTTCATCAGAAATCCCCCACGTCTAACCTTCATTGAACAAAGCATCAGCATCCCAATAACCAATCCGTCTTTCCTTATCCGCCTTCATCTGGTAGCCATATCTCGAACCCTATGCCTGCTGCTTATGCTGTCTAACCTCCAAACGCTTGGATGAGGCCTCCTAGTTCAAACCGTGCATGGAGCGACGTAGTAAAGGGTAATCAAATTCCGGTATACACTCCTCTCAAATTTTTTCAACTTGGATAATTTAATGCCCTAAACTGTGCGAAGATGACTGATGATGTTGTTCAAAAAGCTAAAAATCAATGGGATAATACTATTGTCATATATGTAGCTGGATCTAAACCGTATCCTTTTTTCAAAGCTTATATTCATAGAGTTTGGGGACCATTAGGAGAATTTACTATTTATTCGAAAGAGAATAGGTTCTGTGTTATTAAATTTGAAAAAAAAGAATTGTGATAAGATATTTGAAGGTGGTCCTTATATTTTTTTTTTAAAACAATGAGTGATCATATATGATGTCCGTGTAACTTTTACCATAATAAAAAATATAGTTGTCAATATACCTGACAGATAGCGATGCCCCCCTTCCCCAATGCAATACAAAATAAAAATAAAAAACCCCCAAATCTAAAGAAGTAAGGTCCAAAATAAAAGTATAATAAAAATAAAAAAATAATAAAAACACTCTAGTCCACAAAATCTGATGAATCCATCCAAACCAGTACGTCTATCTGGATCTGCTAAGAAACTAAACAAAAAGAATCAGCATATCACATATACATACACACACATGTAAAAAATAAAATAAAAAATATACTAATCTAAAATAAATGACATATGACAATCAACTATTATATTTAACACTATCCAAGGAACAGCAAAGAGTAAAAGATCAAACATAAAGCCAACAAGCAAGCAAGCAAATAAGAGTATAAAATTAAATACTTTTTATGGATGCACGAAATAGCTTAGAATCGTAATTATAGATGCACGAAATAACATACCTAACTCAAAGGTTTAAATTAGGCCCACATTTAACAAAGATGCAAAACCATATGACAAAAATACAATAATGTATAATATCTTATTCAAGACTCCTTAATACAGTTCAAACATGCATTATGTATGCATACAAAATTAAATACAGTTCAATCATGTTGAGCTAAAAAGCAGAGAAAACAATGGCTATAAAGAAATTAAGAAACAGCAATGATGACTTCAACCTCAATGCTAGGTTCTATAATTATAAATGTGATATCATCAGGCCCAGCCCAAAGTATATGCTACCCCAACCCAAAATTCAAATGCAAGGCAAGAAAGCTGCCCTGTGAGCTTTGAACCTTACGCACCATAATGCAAACTACTGAGCAGAGACTTCAACTGCTTATGTATTGAACCAATGCATGAAAACCATGAAACTTGAAATCAGACTCCATAAACAGTTTAACAAATGCACGTTGCAAGGAGCTACAGGCTCATATATACATATATTTGAGTATATATTACAGAGTATACTAAAATAAATCAGTGAATGAATCGTTGAATGCAACAGAGAAAGAATATGGGTCATTAAATTTTGTGAATGAATTTCCAAATACCGAGAATACAACGAGGCATTCGGCATCTTTAAGCCTTGAAATAGTGATTGAATCAGTGAATGAGTATGGAAAAACAGTGTCAAAACAACGAAACCCAAATGATTAATACGATTTTAGGGTTCAGAGTCAAATCATTTAGACTGGGAAACAAAAGATCGGTTGAACCATGAGTTGAACAAGAAATAAAAAATCTAACAGTGGTCAAAAACTACATACATACATACATATATGAACATTTGAATATATGTCAAAGACATGAATAGTTCAAGCTATAAAGACTTATATATGAATAAAATAAGTTTAAAGACTTTTAAACTAAAATAAGCTTCTTATCTTTATGAATTAAAATAAGCTTCTAGACTTTTAAGTAACACAGTTTTACTAAAAATAGTTTTTCAACCATTATTTCATTACACTCAAATAGCAAGCTTCTTATGCTTTGAAATATCAGAAACAACATGAAATCTATTAATTGTACAAGAACACAACTTATATATGTGTGTGTGTTTATTAATATACAAATCTATGTAAGATAGACATAAAATATACTATTCTTAAAATAAAAGACATATCAAACATAATACAAGCAAATGAATGAAAAACTTAACTAATATCCTACTAATGATAAAGAACTAGATGTCCCCCTAATTAAATTATCCAGTTAAACTAAATATAGTGTTATACTATTGTTTCTATTATTTGGAGTATTTTTGTATTTAAAATGGTCAACACGAGATTTATTTTTTAAGAAACTCTTTAAAACTTAAATTTTTATTTAATTTATAGCTGGGATTTGATATCCAATTTAAAATAAAAACAAAAATTATATATATTAAGTTATCTAAAGAGGGAATTAGGGAGAATGATAAACTTTGAAAAAAAATTAGACTGAAGGACAACAAGTTTCATTTTTGGTTGAAGGACAAACTTTGAAGAAAAAATTAGGCTGAAGGACAATTCTAGTTATAACTAGCATTATATTCTGTTTTTACACTATACAAAATGCTAGTTATAATTAGCATTATATTCAGTTTTACACTGTATAAAATGCTAACTATAATTAGCATTGTCCTTAAACCTAATTTTTTTCAAAGTTTGTCCTTTAGTCCAAAAACGAAATTTGTTGTCCTTCAACCTAATTTTTTTTCAAAGTTTGTACTTGTGTCTATTTTCCACTTATCTAAATTCATATTAATATTATTAAACACTCGTTGGTTCCTTTCAAACCAAATATACCAACATATAATTGTGTAGATAGTGTCAAGTAAAATCCTTCTGTGACCCTTATAATAAAATCTAAATTTTTTCCAATACAATTCACAATTAATATGTGTAAAATTTATATTAAAATCAAACAAATTGAGAGTTTTTACAAGGATAAATCTAGTTATATTACAATCAAAATATAAGTGTATAACATCTTCCATTTTATTATTATAAAAATAACATTTTTTGTCATTATGTATATTCTTCTTTTTTAATAACTCTAAAGTATTCAATTTCCTGTGCAAAATCAACCAGATACGCACTTTAGTTTTGGGTGGAACATTAACTTTCCAAATGTAATTAAATATTTTCAATTTAATTCCTGAAAAATTTATAAAATGAATGAGATGTATATTTCGTACTAATATCTCAACACTAAGTTTTAATGTCTTTTTCATTATCAAAAGTGTATAATTCAAGTTTAGCACATAATAAAGGAAATTGTGTAAAAGTATTTCCTGCTAACAATCGATTAAAACTAAATTCCTAAGGAAAAATTAAATTAGGCATATACATATCAGAAATTAGTACATTTTTAAAATTGCAAATTTCATATAACTGGTAATCAACTTTTATTCCAAAACGAAGTGTTATTACCAGAATGTATAACATTATTAATTCCTAAATTATAAATATTAACATTTAGAATTATCGATTTTTAGAAGTGAGATGAGATATTATTTATATTATTAATAGAATTATGATATAAATTAAAAGTACCTTCATACCACTGATTTGATATTAGTTCTTTCAATAACAAATTTTCATTATTATCGTTAAATTTCCATAACCATTTTCCTAATAATGATATATTTAAGTTATGTAAATTTATAATTATTCAACCATCCTCTTTTTAAGACTTACAAACCATATCCCACTTAACAAAGCACTTAAAGCTACAATTTGGATTGTCACCACTCCATAAAAAGTGTAACGATCCAGAAATTTCAGTTCTTTGATTTGTAAGTATTTAGATTAATTTAAATACTCAAATAATAGATTTTGTAATTAAAATAAAAACTCATTGGAATAATAACTAGAGATGGTAAATTAGTTTTCAAAAATTTGTTGCAAAAGTAATTAGTTCGAAGAAAAATAAAAAATGCGATCGAATTCATTTTCCGAATTTTTCGACTTTCCATCACCCAAATTTTTTTCAATAAAATGTGTGAACATCATTGTATACTCATATGCATAAATTTACAAATAAATTAGAGTTATACTATATATATACACATTTAAAAATGTGACTTGTTTGAAATAATAATAATAATAATAATAAGAATAATAATAATTTATGTATAAAACACAAAAGTACTTAACATTTAAAGCTATTAGTACTTGAAACTTCATTTAACCCAACATGAGCTTCTACGTATGTACTTAGGCATACATGAAATGATGTTAGGTGAAGTAAGATTTTTTCCCTTTTAAATTCTTTTTATATCCATCTACCCATATACACTTCCTGATCACATTTCCAAGAAGGAAGAAAATCTGATTTACAAGCTTTTCAAAATCTTAAGCAAAGATTTAAAGGAGCAATGCGGAAGGCGAGTTTTACAAATCTTAGTGGTTGATTGAAGAGCATACTTACTGAGAAGCACTGTATTTATGTAAATAATCAGTTACAGGCTTTGTTATCCGGGTTTTTAACCCAGCAGGAACCAATAGGAAACAGAACAACCTTGTGTAAACATGATGGTTCAGAACTTAACCGGAAGAGCTAAGATAAGGGATTAACAAGGGCCAAGCTATATGACTAAGGCAACGACTAGGATCAACTAAACTGAGAGATTAGCATTCTTTTAGTCCAATCAACAGCTGAGCACAAACAGCTAGGAATTGCCATCAAAACGAAACAACTACGACAAAAGACTATGGAAACATCTCCAATTGTAGACTCTAGAAAAATCCTAAGTGTTTGGATCATCAGCGACCCATGCCTCTCCACGAATCTTCAAACAAGCTAGCTAAGGATGCAGTGACAAGAGGCCAAGACATTGGCTCGCAAACGAGCCAAGACCATGGGTC
Source organism: Allium fistulosum (assembly GCA_030737815.1). NCBI lineage: Eukaryota > Viridiplantae > Streptophyta > Magnoliopsida > Asparagales > Amaryllidaceae > Allium > Allium fistulosum. The sequence goes on from CM060907.1 coordinate 212,388,403, forward strand.
GCTAGCGACCCATGTTCTTGCCTCAGTTTGCGAGCCAAACCATCCCTGGGTCGTTCCCTACCTACCTATGAGCAGATGGTGAAGTGGACTGACCTAGAAGCTCTCCGATCCATATAAATACCATCATGCCTGCAACATAAACATGATCTTCTCCGGACTGGTGGCTAAAGCTCTGTTGGAATTATTCTTCACTCTCTACCTCCCTCACAACAATCTCCAAAGGAATTCACTGTAATTCTCCAGTGGATTCCAATTCTGGGGATTCAATCTAGCTAAAGATAATCAAAGCCTTGTAATCAAACATCTATTGTAATAACAATCAGTCTTTAATAAAACTATAAAGTGGACGTAGGCTTTATTAACAACCAAACCACTATAAAAATTCTCTGTCTTCTTTCTTCTACTATTCCTTTTCTATATATGTTATCTGTGATACTGCTCTGTCAGAACAGGGCTGGTGCTTTCAAATTTAAACCAGGGCATGGTCCATTTTTTGGATCGACATTTTGGTGCTTTCATTGAGAATCCAACTCAGGATCCAGGTCTAACTATCTACTTTGGATCCCATAGGTCCAGAAGTTAGATCCTTAATCTTTGCTTGAAGAATCCACTGTTTGGAACCAATGGCTCCTGGAAGAAGAAGAACTAGCTCTGGAAGGTCCATAGGGGCAGTAATTGTTGGAGAAGAAGTTAATCCCCAAAAAAACCGAAGTGAATGGCGCTAACTTAGGGAATCAGGCGTCGGCCTCCTCCAGTCAGTATGAAGTTGTTACCAGGGATGAGTTAAATAAAATGATTGATGAGATTAACCAAAAAATGGAGAGTAGCCAAAAGGCTCTAATGGATAAGCTTAACGCGCTCCTAACCCTACAGTTAAATCTCGCTCCAAGGACTATGCCTGAACCCGAGGCTACTATGGAACAAGAGAATTCCTCTGTTTCTGGTCTACATAGAAGAAAGGGAAAACAACCACAAAAATTGATGACAACAGGACTTAACGTGGAAGGAAATGCAAGTACTCTGTTTGCCACAAGGCAACCTATTCTGAATTTGAGTCAAGGGGCAAAGACCCCGTAGAATACATAGCTATGGATCTTTTCGACTCAAAGGACGGAGAGCAAACGACAAATTGGAAGAAAACACCATTGCATTTGATAATGCAAGGAATACCCAAACTTCTCCAGTTAGGCCAACCACAAGCCAACGGGACCCTGTAGGAGTGGCCTTCCGGAAGAAAGGAGAGCCTAGGTCTCAGCCCACTCGCCAAGACCGTTTGCAAAGTCAAACACTTAGCGCAATGACGAATTGCCATCCTGAGGACTACAGGACATTAGAGGCATACATAGCGGATATGGTTAAACGATTAATGGAGGAGCGTAAAGATAGAAGAGATGATGAATAGGGATCTGCGTCAAGTCGGACTCCCTTCACCGATGAAATCTTGAATGAGAGATATCCAGAAAAATTCACAATGCCAACTATTCCGTCCTATGACGGGACAAAGGACCTGAAATCTCACTTGTATAAATACAGTTAGTATATATACGAAGCAAATGCCTCTGAAGCTGTTCAAAGCAGATGCTTTCCCATCTTTCTCGAAGGGGTTGCGTCAGTGTGGTTCACTAGGCTTCCACCAAGACCTATTTTTACTTTTGACCAACTGGCGATAAGGTTCCTTGATCAGTTCAGACTCCATACTGTGCAGCCAAAAGACGTCATGCCTCTATCCGGATTGTTCCAAGGGCGTAACGAATCACTAAAATCCTTCATGAACAGGTTTAACACCACAGTGACAGAAGTAAGCAACCCCAATAAAGACATGGTTTTTATGGCATTAGTCCGTGCCATTCACCTGGAAAATGAATTCTAAAAGTGGATTAAGATGAAGCAACCTACCACCAGGAAAGATTTCAATCATAAAGCAAGTCAGTACCTAAGGTTGGAGAAAGCGCAGGAATTGGAAAGGAAGTCTACTAGTGTGCAACCGGCGAACGTCGGGCAAAGCGATGTAGCAATGAATTAGAATGCACACACTTCTCGAACTGCTGAAGGAACCATTGGGAAAGATGGGAATTCAAAGAGAAAAGGTCAAAACTCTAATAAGAAGAATGGTAATGGTAGCAATAAAAATCTCAAAGGGTTTAGGCCCGAAGGCTACACTCCCCTAAGCGACACGCCGAAAAATATTTTTCTCGCAATTCAAGGGACCGAGGAATGCAAAAAGCCACCCAGAAAGGAGGCAACTGAGCAACAGAAGTTCTCAGGGAAATTCCATCGCTTCCCCGAAACACACGGCCACAATACAAATGAATGCCGCCACCTAAAGAATCTCATTGAGGAACTGATCCAGAATAACAAACTCCAGCAATACGTAAAAAAGCCATAAAACCTCGATCAATCTACGACTCCTCAGCACCAAAGAGAACGAAGGAATCAAGTTGGAACCAGCGAAGAAGGGTCGAAATGAACTGACCAAAGGCTTATTATCGATACAATATCCAAGGGACCACATCCCTCACAAAGAAGTTGGGGAGAATTGGAGCGATATGCAAGTTCGTTGAAGCATGCCCCGAAGGAGTCATGTTTGGTTATGGAAGACGAAACTCCAGTTAAGATGCAAAGGATCTTGAATGATGATATTGTGTTCTGAAATCGGGACATCGAGGGATCGAAGCTCCAACTCTTGATTCGATGGTGGTGACGGTAGTAATTGGACCTGTTGTAGTTCGGCGGGTGTTGGTTGACAGTGGTAGCTCCGTTAACATTCTCTTCAAATGCACTTTCGATCAAATAAAGATTGACATGAAAAGTGTGTCCGCGTGCCAAACAAAGATTCAGGGGTTTATTAGTGAACCTAAACAACCGGTGGGAACAATTGACCTACCCGTGGAGCTCGGAGAGGGTGAGCGGAAGGTCACCCTCATTTAGGCTTTTGTGATCGTGGATGAAATGTCAGCACACAATGCCTTTTTGGGACGGCCCGCATTAGCCGATTTTAGGATAGCACTGGCCCAATGGTGCCTTACAATGAAGTTCCCTATAGAACATGGAGTCAGAATTGTAAAGGGAGACCAAAGCGCCGCCTGGGAATGCTATATTGCAGAATTGCGTGAGTCAAGAAGAAAGGAAAAAAGAAAGGATGTGGGGAAAACCCTCCACATCCGTGAACCCTCCGAATAGCAATTACGGAACCACCCCTGTCTTGGAGACCATAGCCGATTCGACAAGGCTTTGGACCCTAGAAAGAAGAGCTCAGGGGAGGATCGGGCAGCACCGGCAGAATTGACGGTGTCTGTCCCAGTCTGTATGGATGACCCAACACGGGTCCTGAAAATTGGGTCGTAGCTTGGAAACAAGATGCGGTCAGAACTAATCAAATTCCTTCATGCTAATCTGGATGTATTTTCTTGGATACACTCCGATATGTGTGGGGTATCACCTGAAATTGCCTGCCACGCTCTCAATATTGACCCCAAATTCACATCGGTAAAGCAAAAAAGGTGCAGCTTAGGTCCCGAACGGTCCAAGTCATTAAGAGAGGATGTTGACAAGTTGATGGCTAACGGCTTCATCTGGAATGCAACGTACCCTAAATGGGTATCGAACCCGGTTTTAGTTAAGAAGTCTAATGGGAAATGGTGAACTTGTATTGACTTCTCGGATCTAAATAAGACTTGTCCGAAAGATAGCTTCCCACTCCCCAGAATCGATCAACTTGTGGATGGAACGGCGGGGCATAAATTACTGTCATTTATGGATGCATACTCGGGGTACAACCAGATCCTGATGCATGATCCAGATCAAGAGAACATCAGCTTCATCACCGATTTTGGACTGTACTGCTACAAAGTAATGCCATTTGGGTTAAAGAACGCCGGGGCTACATACCAAACGCTAGTGAATACTATGTTCAAACGCCAGATTGGAAAGACTATGGAAGTTTACGCAGACGACATGTTGGTCAAATCTTGAGTAGCCGCTAACCATCTAGACAACCTCGCTGAAATGTTTGAGATACTTCGGAAATATGGGATGAAGCTCAACCCGCTCAAATGTCACTTCGGAGTGGCCTTTGGGAAATTCTTGGGATTCATAGTAAGTGCCCGGGGCATCGAAGCGAATCTAGAGCAAATAATGGCCTTATAGGAAATCCAAGATCCTAAAAATAAGAAGGAATTTCAAAGCTTGAACGGAAAAGTCACAGTACTGAGTCGATTCATCTCAAAAGCTATAGACAAGTGCATACCGTTCTTCGATGCACTGAAGAAGGGAAAGAAAAACTTTGAATGGAGTGAAGCTTCTTAGACAGCTTTCGAGGAACTGCTACGACACACAGAAGCTCCCCTAATCTTATCAAATCCGGTGGATGGAGAAGACTTATTCGTTTATTTAGCAGTTTCCCCGCATGCGTTGAGTGCCGCTCTCGTGCGGGAAGAAGCAAGAATCTAGCGGCCCATGTACTACATTAGCTGAGAAGAATTACCCAAACCTGGAGAAGCTAGCGTACTGCCTTTTGATCGCGTCCCAGAAATTACGACCATACTTCCAGGCTCATCCAATCAAAGTATTGACTGACCAACCACTGAAGCAAGTTTTATACTGGCCAGAGACTTCCGGACGACTACTCAAATGGAATATAGAGCTAAGCCAATATGACATCGCATATCACCCCTGGAAAGCCAACAATGGGCAAGCGTTGGCCAACTTCATCGCCGAATTTACTATAAGGGATGATGAGGAAGACGTCCAGTTAGAAGTAAGTACCCAATGAAAACTCTTCGTTGATGGCACATCCAACAATTTCTGTTCAAGAGCAGCATAGTGCTTGAAACCCCCGAGGGGCGAGCCATTGGCTATGCTTTGCGCTTGGAATTCCCAGCAACAAATAACGAAGCAGAATACAAAGCACTGATCGTTGGACTGAAGGTTGTGAAGGAACTCAAGATAAAATCAATTCACATATACAGCGACTCTCAACTGGTTGTCTGTCAAGTGAAAGGGGAGTACCAAGCACGTGGAGAAAATCTTGCCCATACCTGTCCAAAGTACAAGAACTACTAAGCGACATCGAGCACTACACTATAACTCACATCCCATGGTAGAAAAACACCAAGGCAGATTATTTGGCTAAGCTGGAAAGTTCCGGAGAAGCTCAGTCGTTAGAGTTGGTCCCGGTTGAAACTCTACCAAACCCAAGCATAGACGAAATGGACGTAAATTGGATTCTCGAGACCACTGTCGAACCAGAAACATGGATGATGCCGATAAAGGACTATCTACTTGCAGGAACCCCTCCAACTGACCGAAATCAACGGAAGAAGCTCCTTTGGAAGGCGCCACGGTTCATAATACAGGATGAGATACTCTATCGAAGGGGATTTACGACCACTCTCCTTAGGTGTGTGATCGATGATGAAGCATGAAGAATCCTAAAGGAGGTACATGAAGGCGAATGTGGAGACCACACCGGGGGGCAGACCCTTGCAAAGAAAGTCATTCGGTATGGGTATTTTTGGCCAACGATAAACTGCGATGCAACAGATCATGCCAGGAGATGCGATCACTGCCAAAGGTTTGGCAAAATTAAGAGAGCTCCCCTCAACGGAGCTAACGCAGATGGTCAGTCCATGGCCGTTCGCAATATGGGGGATCGACTTGAAGTGTGTCTTGCCAATATCAAAATGATGGGCCAAATATGCAATAGTTGCCGTAGATTATTTCACAAAGTGGGCCGAAGCGGAACCGCTGGCCACTATAACCACAAAGAAAGTTATTAACTTTGTTACTAAAAACATCATTTGTAGGTTTGGTGTGCCACAAAAATCATCACTGACAATGGAACTCAATTCGAAAGTGCCGAGTTCAAAGACTTCTGCAGGCGCTTCCGAATCGAAGAAAGCTTGTAACGACCCAGAATTTCCGTCATTTGAAATTCGAATATTTAATTAATTTTAAATATTAATAAGTATGATTTGGAAGTCGAATTTATTTAATTTCGATATAGTGATTTAATTGGGCGATTAAATTATTAATTTAATACTTGAAATTGGGTAAATAATTGAAATCTGAATTAAATGTGATTGAAAATGATTTATAAAGTTATATTAAATCATATTGGAGTTATAGTGATGTTATAGAACTTTTAAAATTGAATTTAAAGTTAATTTGTGAAAATTGAATATTTTAATATTTAATCGACTAGTGAAATTAGCCATTTTTCGAACAGTCTCAGAATTGGACAAAACTAGTTCCATTGGATCAGTAATAGTTTGTTATTATCGGATTTCAATTTTCGTAGCAATCAGAGTTTTCGTTTGACCGTGGCAGCTCGAAACGCATCGAAATTGTTTTAATATTAATTTGGCGAGTTAAAATAGTCATTTTTCAAAAAGTCATGGATTTTGACGAAACCAGTTTCATCGGATCCGTAATGTTGAATTATTATAAGGTTTCAAATTTCGTGTTAATCGGATGTACAGTTTATCCGGGGCAAGCGAAAACGCATCGAAATCGGTTTAATCGGTTTAATTTAAATTTGATCGTTTAATTCCGTAACTCGCACAGATGACCGAATTAGCTCCCGAAACACGTTCCATTGTGTTCGGAACGCGGGGTAAACCTTACGAACGCTAGGCGGCATACGTTGTTTGGAGATCGTTTGGAAAAGTCGTTTAAAACGAATTTAATATTATTTTTATACATACATACATACATACATATATATATATATATATATATATATGCCCAAACGAGAAACCCTAGCTCTATTTTCTCGTGGCCGCCACTTTCGTTTTCTATGGCCGAGAATTCTCGATCTTCTTCCTCTGATTTCTTCAAATCCACAAACAATTACAGAAAGTTGTTAACTACAACATTAAAGATCGTAATGTGTTCTATAGAATCAACGGCTATGATTATCTAACTCGGCGCGTGGAGGTCAAAATCGTGCTACCAAGGCCCGACGTTCATTTGAGTTTTTTGAAGCAGTGTTGGGGTCGAGCTCGGCCGGTCTTTGGCCTAGGGTAGTACGCGCAATAGGCTTCGAGATGAAGGTCGTCGATCGACCTACAGTTAATCGTGGAAGGAGCTAGATTTGGTCAACGTTTCGAAGAAATGGGTTTAGTTGCGTTTGAACTCACTTGGAACGAAGAGGGAAGAAGCAACTTCCTGCGGCCGTGATTTTCTTTGATTGAAATCTACGGCTCTGATTTGTTAAGGTTGAAAATAATTAAAGGAAATGTAAATATTAGTTATATTTAAATTGTATAAACTTTAAACCGTCATATATTTGTCATACGAGGTCGAAAAATTACGAAACAAGTTGCGTTGGAACCGTATCGACGAGCTCTTCACAATGGAGCTAGATTGGAGTCAATTGGAGTCAGTAAAAATTTTGGGTAAAATTAAACGTCTGTTTAATTTTATTCGAAATAAAACGCGGCAACCGTTTTAAAAGCAAAGGTGAGAACTCCTCACTCAATCGAATGTTGTGTTTCGATTTAAATTTTAAATAGTTGAGATTTAATATTGTTGATAGTGTTAATTGTGATGATTGAATGATGATTGCTATTTATTGTGATAAATGGACATTATACGTCGTATATTAAGCGGAGGTTATTTATTAAAAACATATACCGTGATAATTTCACATTGAAGTGGAATTGGTATTATATATGTATGTAGCAATATATATATATTGGAATATGTATATATTGGAGTTGTTGATTTCCCGCATTATATAGCGGATGAGACCCTATTGCGCCGCATAATAGCGGATAATATTTTATAAATCCCATATACCGTGATATTCCGTATTGGAACGGAATTGGTATTGTGCTAACATCTGTGGATGCAGGGAAACAGGTTGGAGGGATCCGACTGGATTCCTCACCGTAGCGATTTATTTACAGATTATGTTGTATATTCTGTTATCATATGATGATATATGATGTTTGGATGTCGTCATTGACTATTTGGTGCTGCTGCATCATCGGATCCATTTTTGAAGTTTAAGATTACGATTTTGATTTTAAAGGGATTTTTAAAGTGATTTTTTAAAGTATACGTTTTATAGAATTGGTTTATTTAAATTGAGATTTTTGGAATAATTATAAACGGTTTATATAAAAGATTTATAAAATTGATATTTATAAATTAAAATATTGGAATTATAAAATGAGTTTTTTTATAAGTGTTAAAAGGAAGTATAAATGGATTTCATAAGTGAATGAAATTAATAGATTTATAATGTGAAGTTATAGAATGAATAGATGTTGTAAAATAAAAGATTTATAAGTATAATTTACTTATAAATTAGATTTTGGCACTTAAAGGGGATATAAATAGAATTTGCTAATAAAAATGATTTTTATAAGTTGAAGTTTTTATAAAATATAAATGTGATTTATAAACATTGTTTATAAATCCGAAATCACTTATTTTGATAAGTGAATTTTAGAAGTTAATTAAAGGAATTATATCCACGATTTTAGACGATGGATAATCTTTTAATAAATGTGTAGAAACATTGAATTGGGTAAATAAAGTATATTCACGATTTTGGACAGTGAATATATTATTAGATAAAATGGATATGTTTTGGAGAAGTGATATTACGAAATGAAGTAATTGTTTTAAAAAGATGTTTTAAAACGTGTTAAGTATCGAAAACATAGATTTCAACATTTATTGTTGAAATAGACGTTTCGAGGAATAAGGAAGTGGTGGACTATAACACTGTTGTTATAGTAAATGGTTTCCAAAAGGAAATGTTTTATATAGTATTGGGATTTATATATCTATCTAAATTCGAATCCCTATACTAGTGATTTTTGGTCGTCGTAACGATGTTTTACGCAACATTCGTTTTGACTCAAATAAATGTGATTAAGAGAATGTTTTCCTTAAAGAATAAAATATATACTTAACTGTGATTTAAGTATATCGAATATTTTCCAAATGCTGAAAATAAATAGATTTGTGAATTATTTATTATTAAATAAGTATGGAAATGTTTTCCAATATGAAGTGAAATGTTTGAGATTTTATCTTTTTAAAGATAAATGGAAATTGAATATTTGAAATCGATTTGAAAATCGTATATCAGTGGATATTGGAAATTTAAATTCACTATGGAATTTATAAAGGAAAGGGGAATTTGTTTAAAAATAAACATTGATTTATTTTTGAAGTGTGGAAAATTATATATCTTGTAAAGATATTTTTGGAAGATAAATAATTTGGAATCTGATGATGCTGTGCAGACCTATTGATAGTTAAATAACCGGCTATCAATAATTACCTTGAATGGGTATTTGTTGTGATTTGCTTGAATTTGAATGCCACACTTATTTTTGAATAAGCGCTCACTATTCGGGTTTTCCAGGAAAAGACCTTTTTGTCATATAACCCATTCCGAATTTGTGATACGACGATATGGATCGTATTGAAGACCGGTGGTGAAGACCGGGTATTTGTGAAAACGATAGGATGACCTATCGATTGTCTCTGCACCGTTAGCTACGGTATAGAGATTTCCTTTGTGATGGGAAGTTTTATCGGGATTGTGAATACCCGGATTGCAAGGGCTTCTTTTGGAAGTGCCTTCAGTTTTGTTCGAACCTGGAACAGAGTTGTATGGTTACATGTCTGACATTACATTTTGAGATATAAAGCTGATTTCTTTCAAATACATTTCTGTTGGTGGCGGAGAATTTATTCTCTTAGCTTAACACCCTTCTCTGAGACGTACGAGCTCAGAGGTTATGTAGTTGAAATTTATCGACGATATATTCCCAATTTGGTAATGTGGCATGCTGAGTGTTGCTGTGTGATGATCATTTATTGATCATTTGTGATCAAAGTGTGGCTTTGTGAAAAAGCGTAGCTTTGTGGATGAGACTTCGTCAGAGCCTCACAACCCAGAAATGGTCGAAACAGGAATGTTGCGGCAAGGTTATAAGGGTCGCGCCCTTTAGGGTATGTCATTTCCTTCTGGAAAGGGGTGGTATCATGGTATGGAGCCCAGATACTTACTCAGTTGGACACACCTTATTTATTATGTGTGATGTTGGTTACCGAGCGCTCGGATAAAGGTCCCAAAGGACCGGGGGATGGCATATTCGTGAGTTACCTAGTTAGAGGGGTAAACCGGCCTTGTTGGCAGAGCAGTTTGTCTCTCGGAGCGTCCAGCCAAAGGCGTTTCCTACATGGCATAGGAAGTTCCTTAGCCTGACCATTTGTTGGAAAATCCAAAGAAACAATACGAACCCTTTACGATTGAAATTGTATAACCTGTCTCCTCCGGAGGCAGCTATAGCAGGCATAATATAATGGTACCTATGCTGGCTAAGATTAATATTATATTTTCGAAAAGATTTCCACAATATGCACTAGTAATAATAGCAAAAGAGTTTTGGTTTGCGTAGTAAGCATTTTTGACTATCATAAGAAGAAATCTCCTCCAAGTCTGCGATTGCATTGTGTGTGTGGTGGGAGGTCTTATGGTAGTTTCATTTTCCAAAAGCATTGCGGGTTTCAATGTTAAAATTCTATTGTTGTTTGTTTTTAAAGATAAACTGTTTTAGTTCTCACACCAGTCACCATGACTGACCTGGAGTTTATTGTTTCCTTCCTAAACTCTGGGTGCCCACCAATTTCCACACGGGCAGTCTAGAGTCAGGTTATCAGGTCATTCCGGATTCAGGAGATGCTTTGGAGCTCAGTGGCGAGCTGGATGGCGAGATGTACCACTTGTATATGATAGTATTATTCCGCTGCGTATTCTGTATATGGACAAGTTTATATAACTGTCCAGTTGTGTTGTATATTGCTGTTGTAAACTCTGATGATGATGTAATGTATAAAATGATATAGTTCTTTGATTTAAAGATTATTCACTTATCTATTATATGTTGTTCCGCTGCGAATGTGAGATTCTGATATTGATTCCGTTTCTGTGTTCTTCTGTTTTCTTTTACTTCTTCTTTTTCTCCATAACAATTCGGTTTTCCGACATTCGATTGCTCGACAGTTGATACAGTGGATGTATTAATGTCGATTTTCAAGTGACGAAAAGTTTAGTCGTTACATTTGGTATCAGAGCGTATGGTTAAGCGACAACCATGGCTCTGTTGGGTGTTACTCATTAGAGATAGAGTCAGTAGTACTCTAGAATGAGTTGAGTGTAATTATAGATATGAGCGCGTATTTGTTAGTGAATATAAAATTGTTTCATATTGTGATGATTGATTTGTTGAGTGGTATATGGATTCTGGTCGGTATAGTCCGTACAACTCTATCGATAGGGATCTCTAAACACTTGTTCAGAACAATTCGACACGATATTGTTTTTAATTGGGTAAATGAAATAATTTTACCTCGATTATATTTTGTATATAAAGAAATAATTTTTCTGAAATTATTAAAGTATACAATAAATTGATTGTTTGGTTGTTAAAAATATAAATATATATATAAGTTAATAAAAGTTGTTTGAATAAGTTAAATGAAAACAACAATTGTAAAAGAATAAAGTGTATAAGCAAATGAGTTATGAGTATGGAATTATAATTGAAATGATTTACAATGGTAAAAATAATCTTATATATAAAAGTGAAATTTTATAAGTAAAAGATTTGTAAATGTGATTTATAATCTAAAATAAAATTCCAAAGAAGTGTTTTGAAAGGATTTGATATTTTGGAAAATTGTTTTGGAGAGATGAAAGCTCTAAACTCTTTTCAGGTCGCTGGAAAATAATTCCGATGATGATTGCGACATCATTGGTGTTCATTTTCGGGTTTCCAAAAGAGGAATTGCTGCCAGATTATTTTAAATGAAAGTTGGTTGGAAAATTTGGATTTTGTTTTGGGAATTCAAAAGATAAATTTTTATTGATTTCAAAATGGTTTTTGAAAGGTTGAAAAGACTCTGGAATCCTATTTAAAATATTTATGGGAATGATAAATGAGTTGATACTTATACAATTTGAATTTTGATATAATAAATTTAACTTAAAGGATGGAGTTAAATTAAAGTAAGTATAAGTGAATCAATTAAAATCCAAGTTGTAATTGTTGAATATAAGTAATCAAGTTTTGAACTTATAATATGAGATAATAAATTCGACTTTGGTAAAAGTTAAATAGAATTGGAATCTGAATTTGATTAATAAGTGGAAACTTAAGTTAATTTGAACAAATGATGTTTGAAATGGAATATAACTTAAGTAATGTTAAACGAAATTGATTTTGATATCAAAGTAAATTAATAAAGTGAATTTATTAAATGAATGTGAACTTGAGTTATATAAATGAAATTCAACTTAGTTGTAAAATGGATTAACAATTGAATTAATGAATGGATTGAATGTTAATCAATCTATTGTAAATAAATTGATATGAAACAATGGATGTAAGTGTTAATTCATTAAAAGCTAAATGTTATTGGAAGTTGAATAATTGAATGTAAGTCAATTTAATATCGACCAATTGAATTAAAAGTGTTGAACCAAATTGAATGTAAAGTAATGTAAATTAAATAATTTGGTTATGTTGAATATACATTGGTTGTCATATGGATGTTAGTTGATTGTATATAAATTCATTAAGTGTTGATGAAATTGAATTAGCGAAATTAGAAGCTATGTAATTAAATTCAAATTGGAAGTAAATAAATTTGAATAGAAATTGAATTTGATTTAAATTGGAAGTGAATCAACTTGAATGTAAATTAGTGAATGTAAACTAATTGAAAATGAATAATTGAATGTTTTTGTATGTGAATTGGTTGTAAACAATTACAAGTGATATTGAAATTTTATAAGTGCTTATAAAACTTGTTTAGTATGCATTTCTTTTGATATGCAAATGTTGTAGTTGTTTAAAATAGTAAATTATTAATAACTTTGTATATATGTTACTTACGTGTTTAAATTGAGTAAGTACAGGTGTCGTGGCTACCGTTCGGTTGATTGGGCTGCGCTAAAATGCTAAATAAATAACTGCTTTGCTTAAAATGCTAATAAGGTAAACCTACGCAATAAAAATAGGAAATATGAACTGTTTTTCTGCTTTTCCGACCGGGTGGGTCGATGTATACATATTTATGTCTATTGTGATCCTACTACGATCGGACCGCGCAAAGGAGACGCTGGTGAATTTTTCTGAAAATTTAAGGCGTTAGAAAATTTTCGGAAAATTTTGGAAAATTTTTGTTAATGAAAAGTTGATTTCTAAATTGTAATGAAAATATACGAATTGAACTAGAAAATGGAAACCATTTTTTTGGTTGAAGTTATAGGTTTTGAAAAAGGTGAATATAAAATTTTCACTAAGTGGATTTTTGAAAAGTTAATGGATTTGGGCATTTTTCTTACTTGGTAATTTCGAGGACGAAATTCTTTTAAGGGGGGAGTTTGTAACGACCCAGAATTTCCGTCATTTGAAATTTCAATATTTAATTAATTTTAAATATTAATAAGTAAGATTTGGAAGTCGAATTTATTTAATTTCGATATAGTGATTTAATTGGGCGATTAAATTATTAATTTAATACTTGAAATTGGGTAAATAATTGAAATCTGAATTAATTGTGATTGAAAATGATTTATAAAGTTATATTAAATCATATTGGAGTTATAGTGATGTTATAGAACTTTTAAAATTGAATTTAAAGTTAATTTGTGAAAATTGAATATTTTAATATTTAACCAACTAGTGAAATTAGCCATTTTTCGAACAGTCTCAGAATTAAACGAAACTAGTTCCATTGGATCCGTAATAGTTTGTTATTATCGGATTTCAATTTTCGTAGCAATCGGAGTTTTCGTTTGACCGTGGCAGCTCGAAACGCATCGAAATTGTTTTAATATTAATTTGGCGAGTTAAAATAGTCATTTTTCAAAAAGTCATGGATTTCGACGAAACCACTTTCATCGGATCTATAATGTTGAATTATTATAAGGTTTCAAATTTCGTGTTAATCGGATGTACGGTTTGTCCGGGGCAAGCGAAAACGCATCGAAATCGGTTTAATTTAAATTTGATCGTTTAATTCTGTAACTCGCACAGATGACCGAATTAGCTCCCGAAACACGTTCCATTGTGTTCGGAACGTGGGGCAAACCTTATGAACGCCAGGCGGCATACGTTGTTTGGAGATCGTTTGGAAAAGTCGTTTAAAACGAATTTAATATCATTTTTATACATATATATATATATGCCCAAACGAGAAACCCTAGCTCTATTTTCTCGTGGCCGCCACTTTCGTTTTCTATGGCCGAGAATTCTCGATCTTCTTCCTCTAATTTCTTCAAATCCACAAACAATTACAGAAAGTTGTTAACTACAACATTAAAGATCGTAACGAGTTCTATAGAATCAACGACTATGATTATCTAACTCGTCGCGAGGAGGTCAAAATCGTGCTACCAAGGCCCGACGTTCATTTGGGTTTTTCGAAGCAGTGTTGGGGTCGAGCTCGGCCGGTCTTTGGCCTAGGGTAGTACGCACAATAGGCTTCGAGATGAAGGTCGTCGATCGACCTACAGTTAATCGTGGAAGGAGCTAGATTTGGTCAACGTTTCGAAGAAATGGGATTAGTTGTGTTTGAACTCACCTGGAACGAAGAGGGAAGAAGCAACTTCCTGCGGCCGTGATTTTCTTTGATTGAAATCTACGGCTCTGATTTGTTAAGGTTGAAAATAATTAAAGGAAATGTAAATATTAGTTATATTTAAATTGTATAAACTTTAAACCGTCATATATTTGTCATACGAGGTCGAAAAATTACGAAACAAGTTGCGTTGGAACCGTATCGACGAGCTCTTCACAATGGAGCTAGATTGGAGTCAATTGGAGTCAGTAAAAATTTTGGGTAAAATTAAACGTCTGTTTAATTTTATTCGAAATAAAACGCGGCAACCGTTTTAAAAGCAAAGGTGAGAACTCCTCACTCAATCGAATGTTGTGTTTCGATTTAAATTTTAAATAGTTGAGATTTAAAATTGTTGATAGTGTTAATTGTGATGATTGAATGATGATTGCTATTTATTATGATAAATAGACATTATACGTCGTATATTAAGCGGATGTTATTTATTAAAAACATATACCGCGATAATTTCACATTGAAGTGGAATTGGTATTATATATGTATGTAGCAATATATATATATATATATATTGGAATATGTATATATTGGAGTTGTTGATTTCCCGCATTATATAGCGGATGAGACCCTATTGCGCCGCATAATAGCGGATAATATTTTATAAATCCCATATACCGCGATATTCCGTATTGGAACAGAATTGGTATTGTGCTAACATCTGTGGATGCAGGGAAACAGGTTGGAGGGATCCGACTGGATTCCTCACCGTAGTGATTTATTTACAGATATTGTTGTATATTCTGTTATCATATGATGATATATGATGTTTGGATGCCGTGATTGACTATTTGGTGCTGCTTCATCATCGGATCCATTTTTGAAGTTTAAGATAATGATTTTGATTTTAAAGGGATTTTTAAAGTGATTTTTTAAAGTATACGTTTTATAGAATTGGTTTATTTAAATTGAGATTTTTGGAATAATTATAAACGGTTTATATAAAAGATTTATAAAATTGATATTTATAAATTAAAATATTGGAATTATAAAATGAGTTTTTTATAAGTGTTAAAAGGAAGTATAAATGGATTTCATAAGTGAATGAAATTAATAGATTTATAATGTGAAGTTATAGAATGAATAGATGTTGTAAAATAAAAGATTTATAAGTATAATTTACTTATAAATTAGATTTTGGCACTTAAAGGGGATATAAATAGAATTTGCTAATAAAAATGATTTTTATAAGTTGAAGTTTTTATAAAATATAAATGTGATTTATAAACATTGTTTATAAATCCGAAATCACTTATTTTGATAAGTGAATTTTAGAAGTTAATTAAAGGAATTATATCCACGATTTTAGACGATGGATAATCTTTTAATAAATGTGTAGAAACATTGAATTGGGTAAATAAAGTATATTCACGATTTTGGATAGTGAATATATTATTAGATAAAATGGATATGTTATGGAGAAGTGATATTACGAAATGAAGTAATTGTTTTAAAAAGATGTTTTAAAACGTGTTAAGTATCGAAAACATAGATTTCAACATTTATTGTTGAAATAGACGTTTCGAGGAATAAGGAAGTGGTGGACTATAACACTGTTGTTATAGTAAATGGTTTCCAAAAGGAAATGTTTTATATAGTATTGGGATTTATATATCTATCTAAATTTCGAATCCCTATACTAGTGATTTTTGGTCGTCGTAACGATGTTTTACGCAACATTCGTTTTGACTCAAATAAATGTGATTAAGAGAATGTTTTCCTTAAAGAATAAAATATATACTTAACTGTGATTTAAGTATATCGAATATTTTCCAAATGCTGAAAATAAATAGATTTGTAAATTACTTATTATTAAATAAGTATGGAAATGTTTTCCAATATGAAGTGAAATGTTTGAGATTTTATCTTTTTAAAGATAAATGGAAATTGAATATTTGAAATCGATTTGAAAATCGTATATCAGTGGATATTGGAAATTTAAATTCACTATGGAATTTATAAAGGAAATGGGAATTTGTTTAAAAATAAACATTGATTTATTTTTGAAGTGTGGAAAATTATATATCTTGTAAAGATATTTTTGGAAGATAAATAATTTGGAATCTGATGATGCTGTGCAGACCTATTGATAGTTAAATAACCGGCTATCAATAATTACCTTGAATGGGTATTTGTTGTGATTTGCTTGAATTTGAATGCCATACTTATTTTTGAATAAGCGCTTACTATTCGGGTTAGCCGGGAAAAGACCTTTGTGTCATATAACCCATTCCGAATTTGTGATACGACGATATGGATCGTATTGAAGACCGGTGGTGAAGACCGGGTATTTGTGAAAATAATAGGATGACCTATCGATTGTCTCTGCACCGTTAGCTATGGTATAGAGATTTCCTTTGTGATGGGAAGTTTTATCGGGATTGTGAATACCCGGATTGCAAGGGCTTCTTTTGGAAGTGCCTTCAGTTCTGTTCGAACCCGGAACAGACTTGTATGGTTACATGTCTGACATTACATTTTGAGATATAAAGCTGATTTCTTTCAAATACATTTCTGTTGGTGGCGGAGAATTTATTCTTTTAGCTTAACACCCTTCTCTGAGACGTACGAGCTCAGAGGTTATGTAGTTGAAATTTATCAGCGATATATTCCCAATTTGGTAATGTGGCATGCTTAGTGTTGCTGTGTGATGATCATTTATTGATCATTTGTGATCAAAGCGTGGCTTTGTGAAAAAGTGTAGCTTTGTGGACGAGACTTCGTCAGGGCCTTACAACCCGGAAATGGTCGAAACAGGAATGTTGCGGCAAGGTTATGCGGGTCGCTCCCTTTAGGGTATGTCATTTCCCTCTGGAAAGGGGTGGTGTAACGATCTGGATTTTCGCGCTCGAAAATCAACATCCATACTTTACATCGTATTCGAATGTCGTAGATTTGACCGTTCAAATCCGAGTCGCCGGAGCTTATAACAACAGTTAAGTAAATAACACAGCGGAATAAAAGAATAATATATTGATATACAATATCTGATACAACAGAGTGATACAATGAATATCAATATACATCAGAGATATGATACAACAAATAACAGCGGAAAAGAAAATAGATAACATCAGTAGCGGATAATCTTCATCTTCAGAATGCCAATCCAGAAATAGCTGGAACTCTCAATAACGATGCACAAAGATAAGCAAGTGCAGTCCATATCCAAAGACTGAACTAGCTCCAGAAAATCTACAAATCCTAATTATCTGAAAAACCCAACTCTAGACTGCTCGTGTAGAAAAATTTGAGCACCCAGAGTTTAGGAAAGAAACAATAAACTCCGGATCAGTCATGGGACTGGTGTGAGCAACAAAAACAGTTTATCTTTAAAAACAAATAGTAGAGAATTTTAAAGTAAATTCGCAATGCTTTTGGAAAATGAAACTACCATAAGACCTCCGGGATTGAACAGAACCGAAGGCACTTCTTACGAAGCCCTTGCAATTCCGGATAATTTCCAATCACGTCCGGACTTCCCGTCACAAAAGAGTGATATAAATCTCTATACCGGAGCAACTCGGTGCAGAGACATTTGACAGGTTGTCCTTTCAATTTCGAAAATATCCGGTCTTCAACACCGGTCTTCAAATGCCATCCATATACGACGTATCACTATTCGGAATGGGTTATATGACACAAATGTCTTTTCCCGGCTAACCCGAATAATGAGCGCAATATTTAAAAATATATGGATATTGGGATTTCAATTAAGTCACAACTTATTACCCAAAATCTTTCTTCAAATGGTTTAACAAATTACCATTTTCAAATCTTTAAACAAAAAGATTCATTTTAACAACCTTCAACGGTTTAAAACAATTTCCACATTTTTACCTTTTAAACAAAAGATTCATTCACGGATTTTCCAAATCAATTTCTATTTCAATTTGATTAACTCGTTAAATCTTTAAATCAAAGATTTAACTCATAGCTTTCAAAACAATTTCATTTCGAATGGTTTAAACAAATCATCATTTTAAATCTGTTAAAAATAAACAGATTTAATTCATAGCTTTCAAAACAATTTCATTTCGAATGGGTTAAACAAATCATCACTTTAAATCTGTTAAAAATAAACAGATTCAATTCATAGCTTTCAAAAGAGAATTCATTCATAACTTGGAAAAACATTTTTCAATTCAAACGTTGAAATTCCTTTAACTAAATTGGAATTTCATTTCTTATCTGAAAGCTTTTATCTTTTGAAAACAAACTGTTTTCATTTCGGAAATCTGATCCATTTATACAAGTTAAAATCTTTGGGTTAAATCCAAATTCTCAAAATTTTACTTTTAAATGGTTTAACTTTATATAAACACATTTATATCATCTTTAATCCCTAATTTCAAATCATAGAATTCAATTTCAAAATCAATTGAATTCAAATTTAAATCAAATTATTTAAATTTCAAAACTCGATTAAGTTATTCAAAATAACTTTTATCTTTGAAATTCTATTTCAAAAGCTTTTCACTTTAAACCCAAATTTCTAATTTCAAAATCAATTGAAATTAAAATTTCAATTTCAAAAACATCAAATTTAAATTATCTGTGACTTAACCGATTTCCACGTGAAATCCATATTTGTGTGTGTATAAGTGTGGTCCAGGGGTTTTACACACAATAGTGCAACATCAGTCATCACAGATCAAAATACAGAAATATAGTTGATAAGCGATATAAATTATAACGCTTATCGTTCATGCACAGATCACAGATATATAAAAATCACAGATAATAAATTTCATCACAGATAATTTATCACAGATCACAATACAAATCAGGGTGTATCACAAAGCATCATATATCAGTGATATCAAACAACCAAATCATCCAATAAAATCCAAACATTCATAAGTTAGATTAGTTAATTGTCTGATTAATTCAAATCAGATTAATTTCTTATAATTAAATTTTTAATCCTGATTCATTAATATTAATTAATTACCATTTAATTATCCTTTAATTAATTACCATTTAATTATCTATCATTAATTTACTTCATTAATTAGTTACCCTTAATAAATTTACTCAAAATAATTATTCCTTAATTAATCACAAAAATTAATTAGTCCTCAAATAATTATCTTTGAATAATTGTCTTTTAATCATAGATTAATTGATCTTAAATTAATCATCACTCTTAACTGATAAACTAATCAATTACTTCCCATATCACATTTGAAAATACTTAAAGATTTTAAAACAATCAACCCAATATATGGTTATTTATAAACAAAATGATTTCAAATATTTACTTTAACATTTAAAACTTTGAAACTTGTTTTAAAATTTGGAACTTTATTTATTTCCCTTTAGAAACTTGTTTAGTTTTAAATATGGTTTGAACTTTGTTAACTTAAGAATTTACTTTTATAACCAAAAGAACCGTTGCATTTTAAAGCCTGAAACATACTTTTCTTTTAAACTTGAAATCTGTTAAGACCAATATTCCAGAAAACCCAAGACAACCCTTATTTTTTCTCGAGCAAGGCTTCGAGTCTCCCTTCGTTTCCCTGTGCTTCGAGCAGAACTTCATTTACCTCGTGATCGACTCGAGACCAACCCTTCTTCCCCAAAAACCCAATCCCATGATACAACGTGCACACGGTGCACTTGCACAAATGATTCCGACCTCTGGCGATCGCCACGACAATCTCCGACAATTCCACGAACCCACGCGAACTCGAAGTCGAACCCAGATCGCACGAAAACTCAACTAGTCGAAACTAAGCATTCTCGACCCATCAGAAAACTACCATGGCCAGAAATCATCACCACCCCGACGCCTCCGACCTCGTTATCACCAGCCCGCTTCCTCCAAGCTTCGTCACAACTTCCAGCCTCCATCCCCACCATCGCGATCCACTCCGGAGCTCTGGCGACGTCGCAGTACTCTCGAGAACAAGAACGACACGCAACCGGTCCTAAACCCTAAATTTACTTCGTCCCCCAAATTCACGCAATAGAAATTTTCTCTAACATTTTTCCCGAAAACATGAAGGTTTAAACTTGCTTCAACTCAAGTTTCAACAATTAAAATTGATTCAATCATCCTAAATTGGTAAAAATATAGTTTTTATTCAATCACGAATTACACCTAAGATACTTCATTAAAAATCATCGTATTGGTTTTAAAAATCATAATTTGGGTTGAGAATCCAATTTACATCCCTGAATTTATAAATTAAGACGTTTGAAATTTGACTTATATTAAGTTCATACTGTGTTTTTATAATTCCAGAACAATACTAAGTTATTTTAACTTAAACAAGTTTTTAAATTAAAATTTATGGTCTAACAAACATGTTTCGTTTAATACTTAAATCCAAATATGGATTAGATCAAGAGATACTGATTATTATTATTTTTTGAACTGCAGTTTAACCCTCTTCTACTTTCTTCTTTCTTTCTTCAACAGTTTGTTTTTACTCTTGCAATATAAAGTGATGTTTTCTTTTTATTTTCTGATCTTCCAGGAACATTGCTAATTTATTTTTAACTTAAATAAATTGTAAGTAAAATTCATGATGAACAAGTAAATTCTGTTTTAAATACTAAATTCTAATAATATCTAGATCAAAGATAGAGCATTCTAATCAACTCCTAACTTTTGAAACAGGGAATATAAGGGTACAGGCATATATTCATTATCCAATACACTCAGTGACTTCATATATACCCACATTCATATATATATATATATATACACACACACACACACACACACACACACTCATGCAGACTAATTTCATCCATTCAACATATTTAATAACATAGATCCAATCATGCAAACCAGAATTAAATATAGAAGTTTAAAGGTTTGCTCACCTTGATGGGAAGAAAGAAGAACAGAGTTTCTTTGGAGCTAGATTTCATTTGCTTGATCTTTTGATTTGCCTGAAACAGTTTCCAGGCTTAACTACCCAGATTGGTTTAACTATTTTGATCTTCATCTAATTTAAATTGTTGTCTTTGATTCAATTATTTTATCTCTTGTTTCCAGGTTTTTTTTTTGCTCTGGAACTTCACTTGATAGTTTGATCTGGTTTGTTTCCTTGTTGAATTGAATTTGAGATCATATTGTTTTTCTCGGTTTAAAATGGTTTGAACGAATTGGAGCAGAGGAAGTTGATGCATAGGAGAAGGCTGGTATAAATAAAAGAAAAGAGGTGTACAGGTGATAAAATATTGTTTGTATATACAATGGGTATGGCAAGAGATACTTGCATTAAATGCTAGAAGTATGTTGCATTTATCACCATGGTCCTTTGCTTTCGGCTGTGAAGATATTGGTAAGTACACTTGTTTCTTATTTTGTTTACAACTTATACTTGTTGTCTTGTTTCCTTTGAATAGAAATGAAGTTCCATTTTATTATGTTGTTTGGTTTCATTATTTTGCAAGCCTAACGATATTTACTTTATATTCTACATAATTTTATTATGTTGTTATTGTTTATTTTATTATTATCATTTATTATTAAAACCATTTATTAAAATTTAAATCCAAATCCAATATATACATATTTTCAAATCCATACGACTTTATATATTTTCAATTAGGTTCGGGGAAACTCGCATCACTTAATCAATTGATTTTACAAATTTTTATTCAAAAATTTATTTAATTACTCAATTTAATTCAAAAATTCAATAAATTATTAATTTAAATAAATTTAAATTCTAGGGTCGTTACAAATTTCCCCCCTTAAAAGAATTTCGTCCTCGAAATTCGCAGGCACGAAACAACACAGAGATAGACAGATTCAATCTCCTATAATTCCTCAAACTTACGATATGGATTCCAAATTCAAGTCGGAATATCTCAGAATACATACCAATTTATCCCTCTTCGGACTTTGGTATTCACAAGAAATTATAATAGAATTTCAAATTTGGGTTTCAAACGAAATCGTTTTATTGATTCAACTCAAATTCAGCTTCATATTCTATTAATCAATTTAACTCAATTTAAAATTTCCAATTTCAAATTCACTAAGGTTTAAATCAAAAAGCTGATAAGAAATCGATGAAGATACGAGGTAAGAATTTCTACAACGATTCATAGAGCCATCATTACACCGAAACTCCTTCTTGTAGCTGATACGAAGAAATCAAAGGAATTTTGGAAACGATTCAAGGAAGATTGATAAGAAAGTTGTTTCCACTGTTGCAGGGTATTGACCATTTATAGTCGTATTCCCTTGTCCACTATCTCGTCTTCTTCTTGTACACATACTCACTATCAGTGGATAGCAAGAGAATTTACTGAGGCGTTCAAACGGATATCTTAAGGATATACTCATTCTAGAGTTTACTTCACTCTATCTCTAATGAGCTACTTAATGTGTTATACTCCTGAGCTAAAGTTCAACCTTAGCTCTGATACCAAATGTAACGATCTGGATTTTCGCGCTCGAAAATCAACATCCATACTTTACATCGTATTCGAATGTCGTAGATTCGACCGTTCAAATCCGAGTCGCCGGAGCTTATAACAACAGTTAAGTAAATAACACAGCGGAATAAAAGAATAATATATTGATATACAATATCTGATACAACAGAGTGATACAATGAATATCAATATACATCAGAGATATGATACAACAAATAACAGCGGAAAAGAAAATAGATAACATCAGCAGCGGATAATCTTCATCTTCAGAATGCCAATCCAGAAATAGCTGGAACTCTCAATAACGATGCACAAAGATAAGCAAGTGCAGTCCATATCCAAAGACTGAACTAGCTCCAGAAAATCTACAAATCCTAATTATCTGAAAAACCCAACTCTAGACTGCTCGTGTAGAAAAATTTGAGCACCCAGAGTTTAGGAAAGAAACAATAAACTCCGGATCAGTCATGGGACTGGTGTGAGCAACAAAAACAGTTTATCTTTAAAAACAAATAGTAGAGAATTTTAAAGTAAATTCGCAATGCTTTTGGAAAATGAAACTACCATAAGACCTCCCGCCACACACACAATGCAAACGCAGAATTGGAGGAGATTTATTCTTATGATAGTCAAAGATGCTTACTACGCAAAATCAAATCATTTGATATTATTATTAGTGCATAGTGTAGAAAACATTTTTCGAAAGTAGAATATCAATCTTAGCCAGCATAGGTACCATTATATTATGCCTACTATAGCTACCATATTAGATGGCAGGTTCTACAACTAATACCGTACAAGGTTCGTATTGGAAGATGGATTTCCAACAAATGGTCAGGCTAAGGAACTTCCCATGCCACGGTGGGTACGTCCCTGGAATAGATGACCCGAGAACCTAACCGGATCTCTGCTAACACAAGGCCGGGTTACCTCTGCAAAAATAGGTAACTACTGACACGCGTATGTCATCCCCCGATCGTCACCGATCTTCCCGAGGATCCTCGATTTCCAACAACCACATAATAATAATAATGCAGTAACCACAGAGGTTAAATATCTGGGCTCCATACCATGATACCACCTTTATCCAGAAGGAATGACATACACTAAGGGGCGCTGCTCCCTAGAACCTTGCTGCATCCTTCCTGTTTCGACCATTTCCGGGGTGTGAGGCTCGACGAAGTCTCGTCCACAAAGCTACGCTTTGTCACAAAGCCATGCTTCGGGTCAAACAAATGATCAACCTATGATCACAAAGATATAAGATCAAACAAATGATCATATCACAAATGATCAAACACTGATCATCACACAGCAACACTCAGCATGCCACATTACCAAATTGGGATATATCGTTGATAAATTTCAACTACATAACCTCTGAGCTCGTATGTCTCAGAGAAGGGTGTTAAGCTAAGAGAATAAATTCTCCGCCACCAACAGAAATGTATTTGAAAGAAATCGGCTTTATATCTCAAAGTGTAATGTCAGACATGTAACCATACAAGTCTGTTCCGGGATCGAACAGAACCGAAGGCACTTCTTACGAAGCCCTTGCAATTCCGGATAATTTCCAATCACGTCCGGACTTCCCGTCACAAAAGAGTGATATAAATCTCTATACCGGAGCAACTCGGTGCAGAGACATTCGACAGGTTGTCCTTTCAATTTCGAAAATATCCGGTCTTCAACACCGGTCTTCAAATGCCATCCATATACGACGTATCACTATTCGGAATGGGTTATATGACACAAATGTCTTTTCCCGGCTAACCCGAATAATGAGCGCAATATTTAAAAATATATGGATATTAGGATTTCAATTAAGTCACAACTTATTACCCAAAATCTTTCTTCAAATGGTTTAACAAATTACCATTTTCAAATCTTTAAACAAAAAGATTCATTTTAACAACCTTCAACGGTTTAAAACAATTTCCACATTTTTACCTTTTAAACAAAAGATTCATTCACGGATTTTCCAAATCAATTTCTATTTCAATTTGATTAACTCGTTAAATCTTTAAATCAAAGATTTAACTCATAGCTTTCAAAACAATTTCATTTCGAATGGTTTAAACAAATCATCATTTTAAATCTGTTAAAAATAAACAGATTTAATTCATAGCTTTCAAAACAATTTCATTTCGAATGGGTTAAACAAATCATCACTTTAAATCTGTTAAAAATAAACAGATTCAATTCATAGCTTTCAAAAGAGAATTCATTCATAACTTGGAAAAACATTTTTCAATTCAAACTTTGAAATTCCTTTAACTAAATTGGAATTTCATTTCTTATCTGAAAGCTTTTATCTTTTGAAAACAAACTGTTTTCATTTCGGAAATCTGATCCATTTATACAAGTTAAAATCTTTGGGTTAAATCCAAATTCTCAAAATTTTACTTTTAAATGGTTTAACTTTATATAAACACATTTATATCATCTTTAATCCCTAATTTCAAATCATAGAATTCAATTTCAAAATCAATTGAATTCAAATTTAAATCAAATTATTTAAATTTCAAAACTCGATTAAGTTATTCAAAATAACTTTTATCTTTGAAATTCTATTTCAAAAGCTTTTCACTTTAAACCCAAATTTCTAATTTCAAAATCAATTGAAATTAAAATTTCAATTTCAAAAACATCAAATTTAAATTATCTGTGACTTAACCGATTTCCACGTGAAATCCATATTTGTGTGTGTATAAGTGTGGTCCAGGGGTTTTACACACAATAGTGCAACATCAGTCATCACAGATCAAAATACAGAAATATAGTTGATAAGCGATATAAATTATAACGTTTATCGTTCATGCATAGATCACAGATATATAAAAATCACAGATAATAAATTTCATCACAGATAATTTATCACAGATCACAATACAAATCAGGGTGTATCACAAAGCATCATATATCAGGGATATCAAACAACCAAATCATCCAATAAAATCAAAACATTCATAAGTTAGATTAGTTAATTGTCTGATTAATTCAAATCAGATTAATTTCTTATAATTAAATTTTTAATCCTGATTCATTAATATTAAATAATTACCATTTAATTATCCTTTAATTAATTACCATTTAATTATCTATCATTAATTTACTTCATTAATTAGCTACCCTTAATAAATTTACTCAAAATAATTATTCCTTAATTAATCACAAAAATTAATTAGTCCTCAAATAATTATCTTTGAATAATTGTCTTTTAATCATAGATTAATTGATCTTAAATTAATCATCACTCTTAACTGATAAACTAATCAATTACTTCCCATATCACATTTGAAAATACTTAAAGATTTTAAAACAATCAACCCAATATATGGTTATTTATAAACAAAATGATTTCAAATATTTACTTTAACATTTAAAACTTTGAAACTTGTTTTAAAATTTGGAACTTTATTTATTTCCCTTTAGAAACTTGTTTAGTTTTAAATATGGTTTGAACTTTGTTAACTTAAGAATTTACTTTTATAACCAAAAGAACTGTTGCATTTTAAAGCCTGAAACATACTTTTCTTTTAAACTTGAAATCTGTTAAGACCAATATTCCAGAAAACCCAAGACAACCCTTATTTTTTCTCGAGCAAGGCTTCGAGTCTCCCTTCGTTTCCCTGTGCTTCGAGCAGAACTTCATTTACCTCGTGATCGACTCGAGACCAACCCTTCTTCCCCAAAAACCCAATCCCATGATACAACGTGCACACGGTGCACTTGCACAAATGATTCCGACCTCTGGCGATCGCCACGACAATCTCCGACAATTCCACGAACCCACGCGAACTCGAAGTCGAACCCAGATCGCACGAAAACTCAACTAGTCGAAACTAAGCATTCTCGACCCATCAGAAAACTACCATGGCCAGAAATCATCACCACCCCGACGCCTCCGACCTCGTTATCACCAGCCCGCTTCCTCCAAGCTTCGTCACAACTTCCAGCCTCCATCCCCACCATCGCGATCCACTCCGGAGCTCTGGCGACGTCGCAGTACTCTCGAGAACAAGAACGACACGCAACCGGTCCTAAACCCTAAATTTACTTCGTCCCCCAAATTCACGCAATAGAAATTTTCTCTAACATTTTTCCCGAAAACATGAAGGTTTAAACTTGCTTCAACTCAAGTTTCAACAATTAAAATTGATTCAATCATCCTAAATTGGTAAAAATATAGTTTTTATTCAATCACGAATTACACCTAAGATACTTCATTAAAAATCATCGTATTGGTTTTAAAAATCATAATTTGGGTTGAGAATCCAATTTACATCCCTGAATTTATAAATTAAGACGTTTGAAATTTGACTTATATTAAGTTCATACTGTGTTTTTATAATTCCAGAACAATACTAAGTTATTTTAACTTAAACAAGTTTTTAAATTAAAATTTATGGTCTAACAAACATGTTTCGTTTAATACTTAAATCCAAATATGGATTAGATCAAGAGATACTGATTATTATTATTTTTTGAACTGCAGTTTAACCCTCTTCTACTTTCTTCTTTCTTTCTTCAACAGTTTGTTTTTACTCTTGCAATATAAAGTGATGTTTTCTTTTTATTTTCTGATCTTCCAGGAACATTGCTAATTTATTTTTAACTTAAATAAATTGTAAGTAAAATTCATGATGAACAAGTAAATTCTGTTTTAAATACTAAATTCTAATAATATCTAGATCAAAGATAGAGCATTCTAATCAACTCCTAACTTTTGAAACAGGGAATATAAGGGTACAGGCATATATTCATTATCCAATACACTCAGTGACTTCATATATACCCACATTCATATACACACACACACACACACACACACTCATGCAGACTAATTTCATCCATTCAACATATTTAATAACATAGATCCAATCATGCAAACCAGAATTAAATATAGAAGTTTAAAGTTTTGCTCACCTTGATGGGAAGAAAGAAGAACAGAGTTTCTTTGGAGCTAGATTTCATTTGCTTGATCTTTTGATTTGCCTGAAACAGTTTCCAGGCTTAACTACCCAGATTGGTTTAACTATTTTGATCTTCATCTAATTTAAATTGTTGTCTTTGATTCAATTATTTTATCTCTTGTTTCCAGGTTTTTTTTTTGCTCTGGAACTTCACTTGATAGTTTGATCTGGTTTGTTTCCTTGTTGAATTGAATTTGAGATCATATTGTTTTTCTCGGTTTAAAATGGTTTGAACGAATTGGAGCAGAGGAAGTTGATGTATAGGAGAAGGCTGGTATAAATAAAAGAAAAGAGGTGTACAGGTGATAAAATATTGTTTGTATATACAATGGGTATGGCAAGAGATACTTGCATTAAATGCTAGAAGTATGTTGCATTTATCACCATGGTCCTTTGCTTTCGGCTGTGAAGATATTGGTAAGTACACTTGTTTCTTATTTTGTTTACAACTTATACTTGTTGTCTTGTTTCCTTTGAATAGAAATGAAGTTCCATTTTATTATGTTGTTTGGTTTCATTATTTTGCAAGCCTAATGATATTTACTTTATATTCTACATAATTTTATTATGTTGTTATAGTTTATTTTATTATTATCATTTATTATTAAAACCATTTATTAAAATTTAAATCCAAATCCAATATATACATATTTTCAAATCCATACGACTTTATATATTTTCAATTAGGTTCGGGGAAACTCGCATCACTTAATCAATTGATTTTACAAATTTTTATTCAAAAATTTATTTAATTACTCAATTTAATTCAAAAATTCAATAAATTATTAATTTAAATAAATTTAAATTCTAGGGTCGTTACAGGTGGTATCATTGTATGGAGCCCAGATACTTACTCATGTGGACACACCTTATTTATTATGTGTGATGTTGGTTACCGAGCGCTCGGATAAAGGTCCCAAAGGACCGGGGGATGGCATATTCGTGAGTTACCTAGTTAGAGGGGTAACCCGGCCTTGTTGGCAGAGAGCAGTTTGTCTCTCGGAGCGTCCAGCCAGAGGCGTTTCCTACGTGGCATAGGAAGTCCCTTAGCCTGACCATTTGTTGGGAAATCCAAAGAAACAATACGAACCCTTTACGATTGAAATTGTATAACCTTTCTCCTCAGGAGGCAGCTATAGCAGGCATAATATAATGGTACCTATGCTGGCTAAGATTAATATTATATTTTCGAAAAGATTTCCACAATATGCACTAGTAATAATATCAAAAGAGTTTTGGTTTGCGTAGTAAGCATTTTTGACTATCATAAGAAGAAATCTCCTCCAAGTCTGCGATTGCATTGTGTGTGTGATGGGAGGTCTTATGGTAGTTTCATTTTCCAAAAGCATTGCGGGTTTCAATGTTAAAATTCTATTGTTGTTCGTTTTTAAAGATAAACTGTTTTAGTTCCCACACCAGTCACCATGACTGACCTGGAGTTTATTGTTTCCTTCCTAAACTCTGGGTGCCCACCAATTTCCACACGGGCAGTCTAGAGTCAGGTTATCAGGTCATTCCAGATTCAAGAGATGCTTTGGAGCTCAGTGGCGAGCTGGATGGCGAGACGTACCACTTGTATATGATAGTATTATTCCGCTGTGTATTCTGTATATGGACAAGTTTATATAACTGTCCAGTTGTGTTGTATATTGCTGTTGTAAACTCTGATGATGATGTAATGTATAAAATGATATAGTTCTTTGATTTAAAGATTATTCACTTATCTATTATATGTTGTTCCGCTGCGAATGTGAGATTCTGATATTGATTCTGTTTCTGTGTTCTTATGTTTTCTTCTACTTCTTCTTTTTCTCCATAACAATTTGGTTTTCCGACATTCGATTGCTCGGCAGTTGATACAGTGGATGTATTAATGTCGATTTTCGAGTGACGAAAAGTTAGTCGTTACAAAGCTTCTCCGCAGTATCCGCAAGCAAACGGGCAAGTGGAGGCAATCAATAAGATCATCAAGTCCACTATCAAAAAGCGACTAACAAAATCCAAAGGAAACTGGGTTGATGAATTTTCACTCGCACTATGGGCTTACAGAACTACCCACAAAGCGGCAACCGGCCAAACTCCATTTTCCCTAGCATATGGTTCAGAAGTAATGATTCCTGTTGAATTAGAAGTCCCCTCGCAACGAAGGCAGAATTTCAACCAAAAACAAAACGAGCAGCTCCTACTCGAATTGCTGGATATGGTTTGCAAAAAAAGAGAAGAAGCAGAGCTAAGAACTGCCACCCACCAAAAAAGGGTCGCATGGTACTTCAACTCCAAAGTTCACAATCAAACCTTCCAAGTGGGAGATCTTATGCTCAAGCGAGTTTACCCTGTTCCGAGCGCCTTCAGACCAAACTAGGAGGGACCATATGCCATTAATCAAAAGCTAAGAGACGGAACTTTCAAGCTAGCGACAGTCGACGAAGCTCAAGTTCCCAGGGCATGGAATAGCGAATCGCTTCGCCGTTACTTTGTCTGAAAGCTATTTGATGTATTTTTTATTTTCCAGCAAATAAGCCATCCCGAGACACTGGGGGCATTGTATATAGGCAAAAAATTCCCTGCTTTCCTTAATAAAGTTTGCTTCTTGAACCAACAAAACCGTGTTCATAATAATTGTAACAACCTGCCTTTTTAAAGTTGTTAAAAGTTACGGATTGTTACACTTTATCTTAATTAAAAGATGTAATATCAATTAATGCAATATTAATTTGTTTCCCCTTATCATATTTAAAAGGTTAAATGCCAATCAATTCAATATATATTTCAAATTAAATGGTGGTTATAAATTTCTAATTTATTGTTACTAACATATTTGTAACTTCTATTGTCATTATTAAATAGTTGTAACATTCATTGCATAAACAAAAGACATCCATCACTTACCAATTAATTATTTTACCTCATTTCATTGTTTGAAATCAACTTGGTATGTAACCATTTAAATCACGCATTTTATTTTCCTTAAATAAATATGCATTTTATCATCGTTTAAAATTTCCTTTATTATCCAATTCATGCCATTAACCACGCATCCAATTCTCATCCAATTACATTCAAACCTATGTTATCATCCTTATATAACTTATCAGAATTTTTTATTTAATAAATTGTTCAGTTCATATCAATAAATCACATAAATAAATTTATCGTTTACAAACAATGATTATAACTACTTACCACATCACTGATTTCATATTCTATATTAACCAATTTCAATCAATTACATACAATCTCACCATTACATACATCATTTAATTTATTTTATTATTTACAATTATAACCAAATTAACCTAAAATTTATTTCAATTGATTGAAATTACATTAAATAGTTATCAATAACATTCAAATAACATTATTAAATCATATTCTAATTATTTCCTCAATAATAAATCATAAATTTTAATTTCTCACAATATTAAATTTCAAAATCTTATTTAATTTAATAGTTTTAATTATCAAAATCTACGGGTCGTCACTCTCCTCCACTCAAAACTTTTCTTCCTCGAAAAGGAATAAGAAGGGATAAAGAAACTGATATTTTTCTTCTTTAGAATAATCAATTTATAAACACTTTAAACTTACATAATTAAGTATTTTAGATAAAATATATCAATTTATAAACAATTAAATCTTTCATATTCAAGTCTAATAAAGTTTGAAAATATTTTCACTTTCATAAAATCTTTCTAAGTCCTAAATTCACGAAAAATTTCGGCAGAATCTCCTTTGCGCGGTTAGGTCCAGAAAAATAATGATATCAATAATTACAATATATATATATATATCATATTTCAAAAATAAAACATCCCAAACCACGGTAAAACAATAAAATATCGTTGCAAAACCGAAATCCGAGAACGTACCTATTTGTCGGGCAAACAAACTTTATTTTATGAAACCAAAAGCAATAGCTATTGCTTCCATAAACCTGTATTTCACTTATATAATCCAAAGAGTTAAAATTATATAAAAGAATAAAATTTTAGTTGTTTCAATTAGTAACAAAAGCAAAAAACATAAAAAATATGCAAACAAAACAACACGACCATCATATGCAACAATGGAAACTATCATACATGCATAGCGATCAATCTCATGGTTTGTTCAGGTTTAGACACTTTCATCGTACAAGGATGATAAATAAACTACTAAGCGTACCCTATGCTCAACAGCCTTAGATAATTACTTAATAGATTATTCATACATCCTTAAACAATTTGAAGTATCATTTCCCAAACTTCCCATTAGCCAAACAATACAAAATTTAAATGTTATTTAAGTTTATTCAATTGGCTTCTCTTTTTTTTCATTTACTTTCCATTTATTTTCATCCATTCATACAATAACTATCTTTTATTAATTTACCTTCATTACTTACACAAATGTTTCCATTCAATATTTAAAATAATCAATAAATTCATTATTTAAGTATTACCTACATTTCATTGCAGTTTATTTCACATTTATTATTTACCTATAACCTTGATTTCCATTTTAATATTAATATTCATCAATGAATCATTTCAGTCATTTCTTACGTTTATAATCATTTCTTAAATAATATTCACATATTACTATTCAATCGAATTATTAGCATTTCAAAACATTTACTTATGTTTATAACATTTCCTATACATCTTAATTTTACATTTATAAACATTTGTTCATTTTGAAGCATTTTTGTTGTTAAGCTTTTACTTGTATACGATTCTATTACATATCCATATCACCATTTCAACTTTTAAACATTTATGGTAAGTTTTATGTATGCTTTTAGATTGTAATTGAATGTTATACAAATTTATCTTATTCATTTTAGTTAACAAAAATATTCAATAATTTACATCTTCTTAATTTTCATTGTCTTTTAACTGACAAGTGACCATTACCAATTATATAAATTTTATTTGAAATATTCATTCGAAAACTTCATTAGCAAATCAATCATCTTTAATACTTTATTACTTTACAAAAATTCATCTGTAAAATTTCTTGCTCCATTTATAAATACCATTTAAAAATTTAAATAACATCTTTATAAATATATGCAAACTATTTGAAAATAATTATTTACATTATTACTTATATTTAAAAAGGTGTTATTGAAAACCTTAAATCCATTATTTATAAATTTTATTAGTTTTAAATTCTCAAAATACTTTTCAAACATTGTTAATAAATCAATAATCATTAACTTTAAATATGTTTTATTTAATTAATAACTTCTCACAATATTTACAACAATAATAATTAACTATTAAACCAGGTTGTACATAAATAAACAATATTTTAAACATTTTAAAGTATTTAGAAAAGAAAGGGAAAAATAATCAAAACATCCTTTATATAGCACTTTTATAAAAATACCTTTATAACTCGATGTTTTAACAAGTTTATCCTCGTTCTTACAGAGTCTGGTCGTACGTTGATCAGGCGCAAGGCTAGAAATCTCCAAGTACTTAGTAGACATGTTTCAACACCCAGTGAAAATACTTAAAAACAGATATGAAAAGTACCGCTCAAAATCTAATGTCAAATGATGATGTTACGATAGTAGTGGCCCGCTACTGATCCAGTGTTTACGCAATGGACCCAAAA
Organism: Allium fistulosum; assembly: GCA_030737815.1. NCBI lineage: Eukaryota > Viridiplantae > Streptophyta > Magnoliopsida > Asparagales > Amaryllidaceae > Allium > Allium fistulosum. The sequence goes on from CM060907.1 coordinate 212,422,059, forward strand.
CCTTCCAGAAATCCTTCCATCTTCCGGATTCTAGAAAAATATCGCAGCCATTTTGTAAACAAGGGACCATCAACCCCTGCTGCAGTGGTACGCTGCCGATTCAATGATTTACGCAATGAATGCACTTCCTTTCCGGAAGATCCATAAACAACAGATCCCAGGATCGAAAGTGCCTCCATTGGATAAACTAAAGAATCATCTACCCTAAAAAATTTCGAGGAACTCATGAGTTTACGTTCGGACAACCATATTGGTTCGAATCCATTTCTGAATTCATCCAAGTATATTAGGGTTTTTCAGTCGAATCCATTCCTGGATTCCCCAAGTCCATCTGGTCGAAGCATATCATACTATACTTCTTCGCGGAGGGTACTTCTCCATACCTTTTACTTCAAAATATATCATACTATATATAGTACCCTTTCAAAATCATAACTTCAAATATCACACTTATATAAATTCCATTATATACAAGATTTCATTTTCAGATCGAGTACTTTCCAAAATCAATAGTCTCGAATATATAAAATCATTCTTATATAAATTCCGTTGTATATAAGATTTATCTCTTCAGATCGAATGCCTTCCAAAATTACCTTATACTTATATAATGTCCATCTTATATAAGAATCAAAATTTTCCCAAAATCAAATACTTTACAAAACCAAAGGTCTTCAGTCCCCAAATAAATTTCAACAATCACTTCAGTTTCATACTTATATAAAGTCTCATTTATATAAAATGAAAATTTCTTTTCAAATTAATTTCTATGCATAAAACATATGGGGTTGAACATATTTTCTTTATAAAAGGTTTTGAATTTTGAATACTTTTGAATCTAACATAGTTTTGTAAAATAGATTTTTTTTTATATTTTTGTAAAATAGTGATGAATTAAAAATAGTTTTGGACTGAAGTAGTTTTGTAAAATAGTGATGAATTAAATATAGTTTTGGACTGAAGTAGTTTTGTAAAATAGTTTGAATAAAATAAAATAAAAATAGTTTTGTAAAATGGTTTTGAATTAATAGTAGTTTGCATAAAAAAATTTCCAATTTAAATTACAAAGAATATCCAACCCAACAACTTTCATTTTCAGTTTCAAAGCATATCAATTATGTTAGAACATAAGATGTACATATGTCATCATCACGCAATATCACATTCGATCGCTCGCTCGATCACACAATTTCGCTTTCAAACTAGTATTGTTCATTAGACTTCCCTAGTGCAGACTTCGATAAGATTTCTTGACTAGAAACCATCATTCTCCTTGCATAGCCATATACTATGATAGAGAATTTTAGAATTAAACCAAAAATCCATATCAAATATTCGCCATCAAGAATTGAATGAAAAATCCTAACGGGAAATGGTGTAATTCACCTCGAACTTATGTACTCAAATCCACATCAAATTAATTATGCCAATAAAACAATGTACGTACAACTTAGGTATTTATTCCAATTAGTTTCACTTTTACTTTTCAAATTATTTATGACACATTTCATAAATTTTAACTAAGTTTATAAACAATTTTACAACCATTTAACTTTATTTATTTTTCCAATTTCAACTCAAACACTCCAATACCTAAATTCGCACTTATAGTACCATATTTCATCCTAAAAGTACATACAAACTTTCAAAATCATTTTCTTTACATAAATTTTAACAATTCAAATCTTGTTTTACTCATTTTGCCTTTTCCAATTAAGGTTATAAAATTCAACTTTTATAATTTTACAAAATTACTAAGTTTTAACACTAAAATTAATTTCAAAATTTTGGACTGTCCAGAATTTCATAACATTCCTTTTTATTTCAATAGTTGAAACTACCAATCAATAAAACAACAAGATTCACAACAAAACCTTTCAATTTTAGAAAAAAATATCCTAATTATTCATTTTTGAATAATATTACTATTATTTACAAAATATTAGAAAACCAATTTCTAAAACATCGAAATTTTTAGTTCTCAAATTTTCAGTTTAAATTCTCTTTATTAAGACTAAACTTAGAAATCATGTTCATATAATCATTCACTTTATGTTCTTTAATATACCATTATTAAACTGGTGTTTATTTCATAAATTCAAATCAACAATAATAGCCAACGCTTGCAAACTGACTAAATACAACCAATCAACGATAAATGATAATAATTAAATATTATCATTTCCTAAAACAAACATATTACAAATAACTATATTAGTTAAAAAAAACAATTTATTCCCTTATATATAACATATAATATTAGGAGAAAAATTATTTCATTTTAAAACTATAGAAAACATTTTATAGCACTAACAAATACGCGCTCTCATACACACACACACACTCAAACTCATTCTATGGTATTACTAACTCTATCTCTAATGAGTTAACCCCAGCAGGCTAAGGTATCTCTAAACCTGGCTCCGATACCAATTGTAACAACCTACCTTTTTAAAGTTGTTAAAAGTTACGGATTGTTACACTTTATCTTAATTAAAAGATGTAATATCAATTAATGCAATATTAATTTGTTTCCCCTTATCATATTTAAAAGGGTAAATGCCAATTAATTTAATATATATATTTCAAATTAAATGGTGGTTATAAATTTCCAATTTATTGTTACTAACATATTTGTAACTTCTATTGTCGTTATTAAATATTTGTAACATTCATTGCATAAACAAAAGACATCCATCACTTACAAATTAATTGTTTTAGCTCATTCTGTTATTTGAAATCAACTTGGTATGTTACCATTTAAATCACGCATTTTATTTTTCCTTAATAAATATACATTTTATCGTTGTTTACAATTTCCTTTATTATCCAATTCATGCACTACGCATCCAATTCTCATCCAATTACATTCAAACCTATGTTATCATCCTTGTATAACTTATCGGAATTTGTTATTTAATAAATTTGTTCCAGTTTATATCAATAAATCACATAAATAAATTTATTGTTTACAAACAAAGATTATAACTACTTACCACATCACTGATTTCATATTCTATATTAACCAATTTCAATCAATTACATACAATCTCACCATTACGTACATCATTTAATTTATTTCATTATTAACAATTATAACCAAATTAACCTAAAATTTATTTCAATTGATTGAAATTACATTAAATATTTATCAATAACATTCAAACAACATTATTAAATCATATTCTAATTATTTCCTCAATAAAAAATCATAAATTTTAATTTCTCACAATATTAAATTTCAAAATATTATTTAATTTAATAGTTTTAATCATCAAAATTTATGGGTCGTTACAATAATAACTCGCCGGGTCAACGGAAGCAAATCGACCCAAACCGTTAGATCGACGGAACCTGATCTTGGCCTTCCAAAAACCAGTGTTGCTTCGGCAACGTCGAGAAGGCTAAAATCAACACTCCTCACGTTGCCCGAAGATAGGCAACACCAAGAAGTGCCAGAAGCCGCACTTCCCATAAGCCGCGCACTAAAATAATAACCCCTCACATTGCCTGAAGATAGGCAACACCGAGGAAAAACAAATAGCCGCGCATCCCATAAGCCGCGCACTAAAATATAACTCCTCACGTTGCCCAAAGATTGGCAACACCGAGGAAAAACAAAAAAGTCGCGCATCCTATAAGCCGCGAACTAAAATGATAACTCCTCACGTTGCCCGAAGATAGGCAACGCCTAGGAAAATCGAAAAGCCGCGCACTAAATTCCAAAACAATAACTACTCACATTGCCCGAAGATAGGCAACTCCGAGGAGCATGAAAAATCACGCACTGATTCTTGAAACTTAAACTCCTCACCCTGCCCGAAGATAGGCATCATCGGGGAGAACTAAAACGCACGCTCCTCGCGTGGCCTGAAGATAGGCAAAGCCAAGGAATTCCAAAAACCGTGCATCTCATAACCAGCGCCAGCTCCTCCTATACTCAGAAATAATGAGCACAACTCCAACTAGGTTGGAATGCCATAAACCAAATGAAAAGCCTCAACAATAGACACTTAGGGGATAAAACTGCCCTCAATTAACCTATGCACCTTGTGCCTCTAAAATACGCATGTATTGCATACTTGTTGAAATATCATAAGTAGCTTGGATTGCATGCTAAAGTTGCAAAACTTCCAAAAAAGGAGAATCGGGTCGTAACTTAGCCAAATTTTCAATAAAGATTATGTAAACCCTAAGTTACAAATTATTTGAAAATTAATTAAAGTAAACAGCCCTGTGAACTGGGGGCATACACCGGTACTTGGAAAGAAACACGTGAAAACAATAAGTTCACAAGTTCAGTTACTCCAAACAAAGAGTTTCAAAAAAAATTTCCAAGTTCCGTTAATTTCTAAAGTTATAAGAATCTCTAAACAAAATTTTTCCAAATTCTGTTACTTTCTGAAGTTCTATGAATTTCTAAACAAAAATTTTCTAAGTTCTGGTAATTTCTAAAGTTTCTATTGACTTCCAAAGTGCTGTTAATCTCTAAGTTCTGTTGCTTCGAACGAAGGACTTTGGCTATAATCACAGAACTAGAAAAGTATGAAATAATACAAGCACAAGTACACAGAACACCGATGAACTGACAGATAAGAGTACAGTCAAAATATCAATATTGCTTATGATTTTTTGTACACAATGTCAAAATGTGGGGGACATACCCACACAACACTGGCCAACCAAAAGAAAATACAGACTCTACAGTAAAGACGCAAAGTGCAGACTTTGCACTTGAACAGAATGACTCAAAAAGAAACTCCCAAATTCAGAGGAGGCAAGGACATTACCTGCGCCAAAGGGATGCTCGAGAATGTCTACTTCGTCCTCACCACTCTCGCCCTCTTTTGATGGCTCCACCACCTGGGGAAAAATTTCAAGTCCTGAACTCGTTGGCTGGTCGTGGAGCTGCTCTGGTAATTCGCCCATGCCGGAAATACAAGGCTTGGTAAGCACGTCAGTGGCGGTCGTTAAAGCAGCATCGGTGCTTCCTTTTCTCTTTCAACTCGGAGAATTTCCTGGCCCTCAAGTAACGCGTCCTTGGATTCGTCGTTGAGATAGGCATCTCGCAACTCTCGATCGGAATAACCGTCGCTGCTGTCGGCAAAATGAGATAAGATTTCCTCCCAAACAAGAGCGAGAGTGCGTGGAAACTTCAGGCGAAGATAGCTGAGACTTCCTTAATGCAACAGAGAGTTGACATAGAAATTCAGAATAGTCGCATCCAGCTTCTCCATTTTCCTTTCGAAAGCACTTTGAAGGTCCATGTAATCCGCTCGTACAACAGCTTTCTCAACTTCAGCAGCTGTCTTGTTGGCACTGAGCTGTGCGACCTAGGCCTGTAACTTGACAATGATCTCGGCCAGGTCGGAAATAGTTTTGTTGTGCCCTTCAACGATGAGGTAATGATCATCGATAGTCTTTCGTTGAGCCTTAATCGTTGCGCTGCAAGCATTCACTTCTTGCTTTAACTTCTCCTCCTCTACATGAACCTTTTTGATCTCGTCTCTGTAGATGATTTCTATTCGGCTGTGGGCTTCTCTCACCTCTTTCAGCGTGTCGACATTTCTTTTGCTATCTTGCAGTGCTGCTACTTTCTCTTCCTCTAATCGCTTAATCTTGGTGTCACGCTTGGCCAACGCCTTCTCAAAATCATCTTTCTCTGATTCAAAGGAGAGGATCTTCTGATAATTATTTCTATTTGTATCCGCTAGCTGTTTATAGAGCTTCTCCCATTATTCGGCCTATTCTAGGTTGCTCTAGATAGCTTGAAGATGCCATGTGAAGGAATCCCTGCGAATGGGTTGGAGATCCAGGTCGAACTTGACCCCTTTTAAGAACCAACCAGGAAGCGCTGCCTCAAGTTTAGGGGGACCCGAAGGAAGGATGTAGGAAGGTCTCTGGTAGGGGCGAGAACCACCAGAGGCAGCAGTGACAATAGAAGATGATGATACATGAGTTGAAGGCAGAATCAGAGCAGAAGTGATGGGAATTTCTTGGCCCACGGAAGAGTGTTTTGAAGCGAGCTCCGAAGAATGAGGGCGATGTTCAAACTTTGACTTTTTTGACGGCTCATCTCTTTCCTCAAGAGATCTTCTCTTCTCATACCCGCCATTATATGATCGAGCTCGGTCTCTTTCTTCTTGGTGGTGGGTTTCAGCTTCGAGCTCCTTTCTCTGCCTGTATTCCTCCTCCGTCTCTCGAACTTGATGGCGACTAGAGGAGCGCTTGAGATACCGCTGTGAATCGGTGAAGCCTTTGAAATTGTCATAAAAGCCTCGTCCCCTCATCATACCTGAAATGAGGCATACATAAAAGGTCTTAGAAGAATGAAAGTGAATGTAGCACAAAAAATATGAAGAGATAAATGGAATTGAGTGAGATCGTAATGCAACGTGTAGTGTGTTTCTAATATGGGCCTAAAACGCATCGCGAACCGGAACGAACAACCATAGTAGAAGGGATCAGACTGACTTCGGTTATTGTGGGCAGAACCGGGCTAACTGCTAATGCGTATCAACCGAACCGGGAAGCGTCGTGTCAAATTTAAAGTCTCCTTTCATGAGCGCGTCGATGTCGACAAATACATCGCTGAAATCTCCGAACTCCGCTCCGACATCTCTATTCGGAGAATCTTGATGTCTTCCAATTCTAGGGGCTTTGCCTTCACCACTCGCATCGGGAAGAGGTAAACTCGGGAGAACGTGACTCATTCCCGGAGTTTCATCACAAGACTTTGAGTCCTCACCGTCAGATTCATACGAGAAGTAATCACTGGCAGTGGACTCATCACTACTACTTTCAAACTCTCCCTCTTCCTTTTCCGAATCCACCGTGACCTTGCCCTCTCTTTGTTTGAACTCCTCTTTTGCTTCCTCTGGGATTGGAGGCATTCTACCTAGGCCACTTAATCTAGTCGCAAAAGCCTCTTCCCTCACACGGGCTTTGTCGGTGGATCCTCCGGATGGGCTTTCTCTCTCTTGAGAGGCTCCTTCTCCGGAATCGTGGAAGGAGGAAATAGATCTCGTATGAACCCTGGATCGAGCAGGAGAGGGAATTTCAACTTGAATGGCAAATCTACCCAGAACTAGTAGTCCGTAGCAACGCAAGTTTTCATCAGTCAGTAATACTTTAACGCTTCTCTCCTCGACATTGATTGCCTTTAAAGTCACGCAAACTTCTTTGAGCGCCGCCTCTCTGTTCGTTCTTTGAATAACTACAAGAGACATATGGTTGGTTAGGAACTCCATGGTAATGTACCAAAAGCTCGATGAATAAAAATAAGCTTACCCCCTTTCGTCTACCGATGATTGAACCCCTCAGGGCATTTGACAAAAAAATATTGCGTCTTGAATTGTGATAAGTTGCTTTGCAATCGCTGGATGATTTTCTGATTTCTCTGGGCTTCGATTATAATCAAGGAGGGACAATCATCTCTCCTCTTGAATGCTGGGAAGTACCACAACTCGTCGAAGCTTGGAGTGCGGTTGAACGCCCGCATGAAAAGAACATGCAAGCAAGTCAGGATGGCGTAGCCATTCGGATGAAGCTGAAATGAGGCAATACTCAAGTTTGAGAGAGTCTCACGTAGAAAGTCGTTGAAGGGGGGCACGGCTCCATTCAAACACATGTATCGGTGGCAAGTGGTGTACCCCAGGGAAGGCATATGAGCGAATTTGTCCTTCTCCGGCAAACGAACATCCTCTTTGGGAATTTCGTGTTGCGCATAGATGTTATGAAGGACCTTGGCAGAAACAACCGATGAGGCTCTCTCAGGCGAATTAAGCAGAACTCTAAAGTTGGGAGGCGTGCGATCCATGATTGGCCCAACTGGGACTAACTGGCCATATTGAGCTTGCGAAGTGGATGACGATTCGGCTTCTGAGAGCGTCGCGCTTTCCCCGATTGACTTACGACACGTGGATGGCTGCTTCATTCTAAATAACAGAACTCGTGTCCAAAAAAGGTCAGATAAATCTATCCTAAACTAATAGCTTCCCCTGCCACACTTGAATTCCGAGGAAGTATTATCTTGTAATCGCCATGTCGAATTTCAAGTGCGGACTGGGGCAAGTGAAGTGTGCTATCTATATGGGATGAACTCGGTGCTCGATACACTGCAAATGCCTTATCCCGTGTAGATAGTCCGCTCGCAGTGGAGAAAGAAAAGAACTTCCCATGTCACTTTGTTTTCTACTTTTATTTCTACTTCTTGTACACTTACCCATTATCGATCGATGATCGATAATGGATCCATTGTCTGAAGCAATGCATAAAACTATTCTCACTACAGGAATGCCGAGTGTGCAACAAGCAATCAGGATAAGTCCAAATTCTGCAAAAGAGTCGTGATCGACTGGTGATGTGGCGTACAGTAATAGCTGCGAAACTAGACATAAGTCAATTCTGGTCTAATGGACGAAGATAGCAAAACGTGTCAAGCAGTGGGCCGAAGCCCGAATGTAAATGTCGTTCCAGGAAACAACTCGAGACTTGATCTACTATCTTCCTTTATTAAATCGCAATCAACTCGAGCTTCTCACAATCAACATTGCAAATGGAAACTTGTCGTCAAATCATTACACAAACACCAATTAAGATCAAACCAATTATAACCCACCTCTAACTAAATTCAAAGGCACAGGAAGAATCAAAGATCAAACTCAGCGAGCTATGAAATGGATCGATGGCGAGCTGATGTCAGGTCGGAAACAAAGTAAGATCAGTGGCGAGTTGATTGGATTGGTGGTGACTCAAGGTAGTGGCGAGATGGAATTTCGAACTAGGGTTCACGATGGAAGCAAGCACCTGAGAATGATGGATCAAGGCACATGAGTAATTGCTTGGAATCAGATCGCTCGAAGAACAGATCGCACGAGGAAGTTCGTTGTGTCGGGTCGAGTGAGCAGTTAGGTCGGTTCAAGTCATGCATATAAGCGAACAAAGGAGCAAAGAAAATTTTCTAAGTAATAGGGTCGCTTGCGACCCATCATGGATCGCTAGCGACTCGACCCAACCTTGTAAAAGTTTAAGCAGTTAGGTCGCTAGCGACCCATCCCACATGGATCGCTAGCGACCAAAAAAAAGAAGAGAAAAGAAGGCTACACTGATTCCCTTCGAACTCGACCTCCTACACCTATTCATCATTCCTAGGAAAGCCGGGAAATTACAGGAAGAAATTTGGTCCGTTATGACAAGTAATAGTAGTCAGAACCAAAGAAAGATGACCAACAACATTGAGTTAATGTATTCGTAAAGCTCTAATGCAGTCACTTGGAAATCGACGAATGGATATTGAGAGTGATAACTTCCAGAGCACACCTTATTTACAACGAAGACGTACTTTGGGGGGCAAATGTTATTCGGGTTTTTAACCCAGCAGGAACCAGTAGGAAACAGAACAACCTCGTGTAAAAAAGATGGTTCAGAACTTAACAGGAAGAGCTAAGACAAGGGATTAACAAGGGCTAAGCTATATGACTAAGGCAACGACTGGGATCAACTAAACCGAGAGATCAACATTCATTTAGTCCAATCAAGAGCTGAGCACAAATAGCTAGTGAATTGCCATCAAAACGAAACAACTATGATAAAAGACTATGGAAACATCTCAAATTCCAGACTCCAGAAAAATCCTAAGTGCTTGGATCATCAGCGACCCATGCCTCTCCACGAATCTTCAAACAAGCTAGCTAAGGATGAAGTGACAAGAGGCCAAGACATTGGCTCGCAAATGAACCAAGTCTATGGGTCGCTAGCGACCCATCGCAAGCTACCCATGTTATTGCCTCGATTTGCGAGCCAAACTATCCCTGGGTCGTTCCTTACCTACCTGTAAGCAAATGATGAAGTGGCCTGGCCTAGAAGCTCTCCAATCCATATAAATACTATACCTCCTGAAACATAAACAGGATCTTCACCAGATTGGTGGTTGAAGCTCTGCTGGAATTATTCTTCACTCTCTACCTCCCTCACAACAATCTCCAAAGGAATTCAGTGCGATTCTCCAGTGGATTCCAATTCTAGGGATTCAATATAGCTAAAGATAATCAAAGCCATGTAATCAAACATCTCTTGTAATAGCAACCAGTCTTTAATAAAACTATAAAGTGGACGTAGGCTTCATTAACAACCGAACCACTATAAAAATTCTCCATCTTCTTTCTTTTAATGTTCCTTTTCTATATCTGTTACCTGTGATATTGCTCTGTCTGAACAGGGCTGGTGCTTTCAAATTTAAGCCAAGGTGTTGGTCCATTTTTTGGGTCAATAGGCTTTTACTTTATCTTCTCTGTTTTGGTTTATAAACTCAAACATACACCATCCCAAAGTTTAAAAATCAATAACTCCTAAACCACTTGATATTAGCTCGAGCCGTCAACTGCAAAGATGTTCATTTACGTTCATAGTTATTTTAAAAATTATTCGTTCAATGTTTTGTCGACTATGACTATAGGAATGAGCTTATTACAGTAAGCAAGCTATAAAAGCGAATTTTTGAACAATTTTAATTTGACAAATGGATTGTATAATCTTATTTATCACATCGCTTCATGATTTTTAATGGAATCCGAGTGCTTTTTAAGTTTGGAATTTTTGTTTGGTAGTAAGTTGATCGGAATTGGGTAATTCTTGAAATTCCGGCAAGTTTGTTGATGATGGGTCAAGTGGTCGTGGTTGGAGGAACCTTGGGTCAGGGGAGAGACTTTGGAAATGGTTGCGGGGTTTTAGGTGGAGTGAGGTGATGGTCCGGGCTCGCTTTAGGGTGTATTGTATGTAAGGCTCGAACGTGGTGGTTTTGGTGAAGCTATGGAGGGTCGAGCTCGGCGTGGGTTGGCCAGAGGGTGCGTTAGAGTCTTGGGGTTCGTGTAGTGGTGGTGGCATAGCTGCAGGTGGTCGCGGTCGTGGGAAGATCGAGGTTTGGCGAAGTTTGGTCGCGTATTAGGTGGGAAAGTGGCTACGATTGGGAATTTTGAGGGAGGAGATGGTCAGATCTTAGAGTCGAGGGTCGATCGTGATGGCCAGGGTAAAGCGAACGTGGGGGTGTCATTGCGGCTGGGTCTCGAGTGGAGTAGCTCCTGTACATGTGCACTGGTAAGTGGGAAAGAAGGAACTGTTGGGATGGTTTCCTAGGTTGTTTGAATTTTTCTTGCGTTGGGTTTGGAAAAGAAGGTGATGGGTGCGTTAGTAATGAGGAAGTGACTTTTGTTTGGGTTGGTCTGGTGGGCCGTGGGCCATGGGGTTGTTTAAAATCCTTTTTGAGGTAATTGGTTAATAAAAAAATTGTTTGACCTTTGTAAATCCATAATGCACTCATACGAAACCCGTTTAAACCCCAGTCTTCGACACTAGATTCTTAGGAATGCGTACAACGTAGTAATGTAACTTGTCAATGATTTTGGGTTAGTATAAATTTAGGGCATATGAAAACGACTGAATTTAAATTAAGTTATTCTAAATAATAATGTCACTTGATTTTATATGCCCTATTTATTGATGCTTATTCGACCAAATAAAATACTATTGAGTTAAACTGGATTAAATAGGGTAATTGGATATCTGTTTGGTGGAATAAATCACCGTTCCGCTAGTTCAAATAATTTGACATTTAATTAGCAGAATAAATCCCCGTTCTGCTATCTTATGGTTTTAGACATCTGATTATATGTCGATAAATTGATATGCCACTTTGAATAAGTGATATGTTAACCAATGACGGTTGAGTATGGAATTTATTTACACAATCGTGGATTATGTAAATATCTGTTATTAACTTGATAAATTAAATTGAATGATATGGTAGCTTGTAAGTACCATGGTGATCGTTAAGCCTCCTTCAAAATTCGAAAAAACCTAATTATTGTTTTGAAATTTACTTGAAGGATAATTATTTTATTATAAGATTTAAAAATAATAATTATTTTGTAATAAGATTTAAAAAAATATAACTTATAAATAGTAATAACATGTCAAAGATAATTTATAATTGTTTTAAATAATGATTTAAGTTAATTATTACATTAATATAATTCTTAAAAGTTGTCTCTTAAATGTTATTTAAGAATGTTTAATTATTATTTAATAAGTTATTTAGTTATTGTGTAGAAATGTCTTAATTTAATTATTTATTTAAAACGACTCAACTATACTTTAATTTTTAATTAAGGTTATTTAGTTATATTGATTTAAGTTATTTAATTATATTTATAGTTTAATTAATTATCAAATTAATAGTATTTAAAGTTAATTAATTATTATCCTAATATTGTTTTAAAGTTAACGTATTAATACAATAATAATGTTTAAAATTTATTTAATATATTATTACTGAGATTTTAAAGTTATTATTTTAAATGAGATTTAACTTGAATGGAATATAGGGATGTTTAAATAATAACTTATTAATTTAAGTTATTTTAAATAATGTATGGTTATATTTTCTAAGTATCGGAAATATAGTGGTTTGTGAATATGCTTATTCTGTTGAGATAAGTATATGGAAGTGATTTCCAAGTATTTGAAATGTGATTTAAATTAATGAAAGATTAATTTAAGAGGCTTAGTGACATTCCATCAGAAATATAATCTTTGTTTGGAATGGTTGTTTATTTGATAGTTAAATAACAGACTATCAAATCTGGACCAAAACGTAACTTTGGAAATATTTGAGAGACACGTGAGTTATATGGCACAGTCATCCCCAATGATGGTGTACTGTGCCTATAAACCTCGTTTTGTTCTTCTAGGATAAATGACAAGGAAATCCATCCACTAACGGTTAGGAGGTGAACTCTGTTCTTATCTTTGTCTGTTTATTTCCTAAAGAACCGAGGTTGAGTTTAACGGAATTTATCGAAAGTTGTTTCGAAGAGACCGGGATCGGAATGTTATCCGAAAACCACTTCGATCCAATTCAAGCATTTCGAATTGAAGACATCTTGAAGAATATGGAATCGAAAATGGAGCATTGAAGTGCAAGGGCTGCTTACTACTAGTCCTGAAGGTGATTCTAGAATGGATGTAGTAGAAGTAGTGCCTTCGGTTTTTCCTTATCCTAGACAACTTGTATGGATGAATGATGGCACTGCATTACTGCCTAGAGGCAGTGTTAGAATTCCAAGTGGAATTGCTATTCAAAAGTTTAGCGTAGCCTCAAGCCTCATCAACCGGGAATGACTAAAATCAGGGAAGATGCAGCAAGGCTAAGTAGGTCGCTCCCATTAGGGTGTGTCATCACCTTTCTAGATACATCTACTTATTTATGGATTGGTTGTGCATGAGATCTTAATAAAAAGGGTTGCAAAGCAACCATGGTGATGACATATTCGGTACTATCCAGTCAGGGGTAGGCTGGTCTTGTTTTGGTAGGGGATCCCAGCGAGGTCCTTGGTACATTTTCTAGACGTGTACCATGATAGGTGGTACCCCGGTGCCTTGTCATAGTATGGAATCCAATCTCCAATACGTGCCTTTACAGTTTTGAGTGTAGAACCTAGTATGCTGGAATTTAATTAATGTAACAATTTCGGCTATGATTAATAAGTATTTGTACTCAAGACATTATTATAATATCACTGGATTTTTCTATAAAAGGTTTTGGTTATCGTAAGGTAAAAACCCATCCATGTTTATGTGTGGCGCGATCTTACGAGATACCTTTGTTTTCAAAGGTTATTTAAACTTTAAGAATCCATTGATTGTGTTTCTCACGCTGGTTTTACCAGGCTGACCCGGGCATTGTTTTCCTATAATGTTCGGGTCAGACCGAGCATATTTCCAGGTTTAGCTGGAGGGTTGGAGCTTCAGGAGGAAAGCTGGGGTCCAGAGATGTATTCACGTAAATGGTTATTTTTCCATTGCTTTCATTGTTGTATTTATCAGCAATTGTGAGGACAGGTTGTTATAACTGTTCATGTTAAATAAGCTACTATAATCTGATTGATGTCTCTATATACATATATTACAGTTTTGTTTTTGCGTAAACCACTTTTTTCATATATTATAGATTATTCATTTCGTTGTGAGATTATATGTTGTTTAGTTTCTTCTTGTCTTCTTTCTTTTCCTTAACTATCCGCATTTCCGTTCAATTTGAGTGGTTCATGTGTGGTTTATTGGCCGCTTGAACTGTACGGAAAAAGTGGGTCGTCGCGGTTGGTACTAGAGCACAGGTTGAGCGAACACCTAGGCTTGGTAGGGTTGACTCATTTGAGATAGGGTAAGTGAGACCCTAGGGTGAGTTTGAGAGAGTATATTTAAGAGCGCGTATTTTTTATTTTCATAAAAATGTTTTGTATTTTGTTGTTTGATCTGTTGAGTGGCTTAAGAATTCTGGTCGATGCGTTTGGCCAACGTTATCGATAGGGATTTCCTAAACACTCGAACAAGACCAATTGACACAATATTGATTTAAAAATCAGTATCATCTTGGATTTGATCGGCCATGCTTGCCCATTTCTGAGCATTGACTATTATCCATTAATCTATCTTGGATCTTCTTTTTTGAAACCTGGGTTGGATAGATAGAAAATTTGGGAACATTGAAACGAATACCTTGTGAATTAAGTTTCACAATTTGAACATGAGGCGTTCATTGATAATGTTAGGGTAAAATTTGATTTCTAAGGGTTGTTTATTTAAAAGAAAATTAGAATATTTTGTAATGAATATTTTAGAAACGATTTTATATAGAGGATTGATTTGATAAAAATTAAGTTTAAATAAATGTTGTTTTATTCAAAGGAAATTGGAATATTTTGAAATAAATATTTTGGAAATGATTTAATGTAAAAGTTGGTTGTATAAAATTGGAATTTCATAAAATAAGTTTATTAAAAGAAAACTAAAATATTTCTGAAATAAATGCTTAAAAATGATTTATATAAGGAAGCTAGAATATTTTCGAAATAAATATTTGAGGAACTATTTCCATTAAAAGGATAAATTTTATAAATTTAATCTAGTAAAATATGCCTTATAAATAAAAGGAATTCGAGAGATTAAATCCCGGTGATTTTGGCAAAATGGTTTTTGAGGTTATAAGGGTTAATAATAGTATTTGAAAACATTTTTGAATTTCTAAGTAGGCAATTGCTACCATTAGGACCTTGCAATATAAATGTTTAGATAAAATAAGTTTTGATTTGATTCCAAGTATGGTTTGATTTACTATTAATTAAAAATGTATATTATTATTTCAAATGATTATAGAGAAAGGAAATAATAATTTTATTTGAGATAGTTTTTGATTTTAAAGAGGTTTTTGGTGTATCAATATTTGAAAATAGCTTGCTTAGAAATATATTTAAGTCTAAATATATTTAAAAAGGAACTTTAAAGAAAAATGTGTATTCCTTTGGATTTGGTTCGGAAAATAAGTCCCGATTTGTTTTGTGATGATCAGAATAATCTTCTAAGTGACGATCGGATGTGTGCTTTGGCGAACGGTATTGTGCACTTAGTAAATTATTCTCTTTTCCATTATACAGTTGGGACAAGTTTGAATCCGGACGAATCCAAAGTAAGTTGGAAACTGTTAGTTGTTAAAAAAAACTATTTATTTGGAAATATATATGGTATCGTTTCAAAAGGGCATTTTTGAATAATAACAAAAATATATTGGAATCTACTTTAGAATGGAATAAGATAAGTAGGATTTAAAAATATGATGTTTTGTGTATATAATTAGGATATAGGAGAACCTATATAAGTTAGAAAATTTGAGTCATCTTATAAATGCTCTGTTTTATATTGGATCTTAGTAGGACTTAGAATCTCATTCTAAGAATTTTTTTGATTTATTTTAGAGGACTCCCATTGTCATTAGAGGAGCGCTTATGAAGGCTAGGAGGCTTGGCGATCACGACATGGTTAGCCGGTTTCTGGAGGATATTGTCCATTAGTCGCTAGAAGAAGAGTTCGAGGAGGCAATCAAGGAAGAGTTCGAGGAGGCAATCGAGGAAGAGTTTGAGGAGGCAATCGAGGAAGAGTTCGAGGAGGCATTCGAGGAAGAGGAGGAGTTAGAAGAAGAAGTGGAACCCGTTCCAGAGGAGGACCCGGAATCAGAGAATGATGATGCAATCATCTGGGAGATGGGTGAAGTCATTGACAATCCGATTGTACTAGAGGATTGGGACGTCCTTTTAAATGACGCATGGTGGCCGAAAGCAGAGATGCTGATTCCTAGAGATCCCGACCCAGAGATCATATGGATTTCTGATGATGACGACAAGTCCATGGTATTAGAGGAACTCGAGGTGGTAGACTCCGACAAAGAGAGTCCACTTTGAGGAGTCCTCTTGGACGCTTGGAGTAGCTCTTTTGGTTTAGCTATGTGTATCCTACTATATTGTGTTGATAGTTTTAGGATATTATGTTGTGATTAGAGTTGATGAAGCATCTTAGTAGATGCTCTTGTATATATGTAGTATTTCTAGTATATTTTGGTATGTTGGGATAATTAACCTTATTTAAATAGTTAGTAATCGATGAGTTGATGGTTTTGTTTAACTTTGTTTTTACGGGATTTTGTGTGATAAAATTTCGGGGTCGAAATTCCTTTAAGGGGGGAAGAATGTAACGACCCAGAAATTTCGGCACTTTGATTTATGAGTATTTAGATTAATTTAAATACTCAGATAATAGATTTTGTAATTAAAATAAAAACACTTTGGAATAATAACTAGAGATGGTGAATTAGTTTTCAAAAATTTATTACAAAAGTAATTAGTTCAAAGAAAAATAAAAAATGTGATCAATATTCATTTTCTGAATTTTTCGACTTTCCGTCACCCAATTTTTTTTCAATAAAATGTGTGAACATTATTGTATACTCATATGCAAAAATTTACAAATAAAGTAGAGTTATACTATATATACACACACTTAAAAATGTGACTTTTTTGAAATAATAATAATAAGAATAAGAATAATAATAATTTATGTATAAAACACAAAAGTACTTAACATTTAAAGCAATCAGTACTTGAAACTTCATTTAACCGAACATGAGCTTCTATGTATGAACTTAGGCATACATGAAATGATGTTAGGTGAAGTAAGATTTTTTTTCCTTTTAAATTATTTTTATATCTATCTACCCATATACACTTCCTGATCACATTTTCAAAAAGGAAGAAAATCTGATTTACAAGCTTTTCAAAATCTTAAGCAAAGATTTCATGGAGCAGTGTGGAAGGTGAGTTTTACAAATCTTAGTGGTTGATTGAAGAGCATACTTACTACTAAGCACTGTATTTATGTAAATAATCACTTACAGGCTTTTGCTTTATCTTCTTTGTTTTGGTTTATAAACTCAAACATACACCATCCCAAAGTTTAAAAATCAATAACTCCTAAACCACTTGATATTAGCTCGAGCTGTCAACTGCAAAGATGTTCATTTACATTCATAGTTATTTTAAAAATTATCCCTTCAATGTTTTGTCGATCGTGACGACATGAATGAGCTTATTACATTAAGCAAGCTATAAAAGTGAATTTTTGAACAATTTTAATTTGACAAATGGATTGTATAATCTTATTTATCACATTGATTCATGATTTTTAATGGCATTTGAGTGATTTTTAAGTTGGGAATTTGTGTTTGGGAGTAAGTTGATCGGAATTGGGTAAATCTTGAAATTACAGCAAGTTTGTTGATGATGGGTCAAGTGGTCGTGGTTGGAGGAACCTCGGGCCAGGGGTGAGACATTGGCAATGGTTATGGAGTTTCAGGTGGAGTGAGGTGATGGTCAGAGGTCGCTTTAGGGTTTAGGGGTGTGTTGTGAGTAAGGTTTGAACGCAGTGGTTTTGGTGAAGCTGTGGAGGGTCAAGATCGGCGTGGGTTGGCCAGGGGTTCGCTAGAGTCTTGGGGTTCATGCATTGGTGGCGGCATAGCTACAAGTGGTCGTGGGAAGATCGAGGTTTGGCGAAGTTTGGTCGCGTATTAGGTGGGAAAGAAGCTGCGATTGGGAATTTTGAGGAGGAGATGGTCGGAGCTTGAAGTCGGGGTCGATCATGATGGCCAGAGCAAGGCGAACGTGGGGGTGTCATTGTGGCGGGGTCTCGAGTGGAGCAGCTCGTGTACATGTGCACACGTGTGCATGAAAGTGCACGGGTAAGTGGGAAAGAAGGAACTGTTGGGATGGTTGCTTGGGTTGTTTGAGTGTTTCTTGCATTGGGTTCGGAAAAGAAGGAGACAGGTACATTAGTAATGAGGTAGTGACTTTTGTTTGGGTTGGCCTGGTGGGCCTTGGGCCATGGGGTTGTTTAAAATCCTTTTTGAACTAATTAGTTAATAAAAAATTTGTTTAACCTTTGTAAATCCATAATGCACTCATACGAAACCCGTTTAAACCGCGGTCTTCAACACTAGATTCGTAGGAACGTGTACAATGTAGTAATGTAACTTGTCAATGATTTTGGGCTAGTATAAATTTAGGGAATATGAAAACGACTGAATTTTAATTACGTTATTCTAAATAATAACGTCATTTAATTTTATATGCCCTATTTATTGATGGTTATTCGACCAAATAAAATGCTCTTGAGTTAAACTGGATTGAATAGGGTAATTGGACATCTGCTTAGCGGAATAAAACACCGTTCCGCTAGTTTAAATAATTTGACATTTAATTAGCAGAATAAATCCCCATTCTGCTATCTTATAGTTTTAGACATCTGATTATACGTCGGTAACTTGATATGCCACTTTGAATAAGTGATATGTTAACCAATGATGGTTGAGTATGGGATTTATCTACGTAATCATGGACCATGGTGATCGTTAAGCCTCCTTCAAAATTCGAAAAAACTAAATATTGTTTTGAAATTTACTTTAAGGATAATTATTTTATTATAAGATTTAAAAATAATTATTATTTAGTAATAAGATTTAACAAAAAATATAATTTATAAATAATAATAATATTTCAAAGATAATTTATAATTGTTTTAAATAATGATTTAAGTTAATTATTTTATCAATATGATTCTTAAAAGTTGTCTCTTAAATGTTATTTAAGAATGTTTAATTATTATTTAATAAGTTATTTAGTTATTGTGTAGGAATGTCTTAATTTAATTATTTATTTAAAATGACTCAACTATACTTTAATTTTTAATTAAGGTTTTTAGTTATATTGGTTTAAGTTATTTAATTATATTTATAGTTTAATTAATTATCATATTAATATTATTTAAAGTTAATTAATTATTATCCTAATATTGTTTTGAAGTTAACCTATTAATACAATAATAGTGTTTAAAATTTATTTAATATATTATTAATGAGATTTTAAAGTTATTATTTTAAATGAGATTTAAATTGAGTGGAATAGAGGGATGTTTAAATAATAACTTATTAATTTAAATTATTTTAAATAATATATGGTTATATTTTCTAAGTATCGAACATATAGTGGTTTGTGAATATACTTATCCTGTTGAGATAAGTATATGGAAGTGATTTCCAAGTATTTGAAATGTGATTTAAATTAATGAAAGATTAATTTAAGAGGCTTAGTGACATTCCATCGGAAATATAATCTTTGTTTGGAATGGTTGTTTATTTGATAGTTAAATAACCGACTATCAAATCTGGACCAAAACGTAACTTTGGAAATATCTAGGAGAAACACGTGAGTTATATGGCACAGTCATCCCCAATGATGGTGTACTGTGCGTATAAACCTCGTTCTTTCTTCTAGGATAAATGATAAGAAAATCCATCCACTAATGGTTAGGAGGTGAACTCCGTTCTTATCTTTGTCTGTTTATTTCCTAAAGAAACGGGGCTGAGTTTACCAGAAATTATCAAAAGTTGTTTCGAAGAGACCAGGATCGGATATGTTATCCGAAAACCACTTCGATCTAACTCAAGCGTTTCGAACTGAAGACATCTTGAAGAATATGGAATCCAAGATGGAGCATGAGCTGCTTGCTACTAGTCCTTAAGGTGATTCCAGAATGGATGTAGTAGAAGTAGTTATTTTGATAATTCCAGAAAAAACATCAGCAGCTAAATTGAATAATAAAGGTGACAATGGATCCCATTGTCTAAGTCCACGTTTTGATTGAATTTTATTTCCTAATATACCATTAACCATAATACTAGAATTACCCGTTTTAAGCAATGACATAATCCTTCTTATCCACCTAACACGAAAACCCCTAGCTAATAATGCATCTTTACGGAAATCCAATCAATTGAATCAAAAGCTTTAGCAAAACCAAATTTCAATACCGCACAAGTGATATTATTTTTGCAACAGTAGTTAATATATTCTTGAACTACTGCTACACCATCCATAATGTTCCTACCCTTAATGAAAGCGGTTTGAGCATTGTCTATTAACACATTCATTTTAGTACTTAATCTATTAGGTAAAACCTTAGAAATGATTTTAAAGGAACAATTTAATAATGAAATAATTCTAAAATCTTTTAGCTGGTTAGCACCTAATTTCTTATATAATAAAATAACATTTGCAAAATTAAATCTACATAACTGAAATGAACCATCATAAAATTCATTGAACATATTCATTATATCAGTTTTTAACACATTCCAAAAAGTTTCGTAGAATAAAATAGAAAATTCATCCAGACCCGTGGCTTTATCATTAGGCATATCCTTAATAGCCTTTCGAATTTCCTCTTCTGTAAATGGAATATTTAGGCCTACTAAATCAACCTTAGTTTCTTCAGTGTAAAGCATATACCAATTCGCTTTAATTCTACGACCACTAGAAGTTCTAAAAATACCTCAATAATAATTGGTAAACTCATAGTTAAGATGTGCTTGGTCAAATACCTCATTATTATTAATTAATATGGAATTGATGGTATTACATCGTTTTCTACCATTAGCCACTTTATGAAAAAATTAAGTATTTATATCGCCTTCATTCATCCATTGAACTCTAGATATTTGTTTCCATATTGTTTCTTCTTGAACTATAAATTTATTTAATTATTCTTTCAAATTAGAAAGTACATATTTTTCTGAAGTATTTAAATTTCTTATTTCTTCAACTTTATTTAACTTTAAAAATTTCATTCATTAGCTTCTCCTTATTAATTCTTATATTACCAAAAACGCCTTTACTTCATTTTTTTGAGAAAAATAATCTTAAATGTCTAAGTTTCTAACCAAAACTATTGTTATATTACCTGAAAATCTACAGTTGTAATTATTCATAGAAAGCCATTTATTTTCAACTACACTCTTAAAATTATTTTCTAACAACCTTATTTTTTCAAATCTAAATATTTTATTCCCAAAATTAAAGTTAGTACAATAAAGGACTATTGGGAAATTATCCGAATAAATATACGAAAGCCATATACCCTTACAAGTCGGAAATTTGTCCTCTGTTTCTTCACTTATAAAAAAACTATCTAATAAAGCCATCGATGGAATTTCTCTATCGTTCGACCGAGTAAATTGTCTACTACTTAGTTTTATCCCAATTAAATTACAATTAATAATAAATTGGTCAAATTCTTCCATCGCACCATAATCCCCTTTAATAGGGGATCTTTCACCCAAAAATCTAATAGCATTAAAGTCACCCCCATAACCCGTGGTCCTGGAGCGAGTGTTTTGAATTCTGAACACTCACTCCAAAGAACCCTACGATCTATTTTTGTATTTGGGCCGTAAACGTTTGTAATATTAAGAATAGAATCATCGCTAATATCAGTAAAAATCAAATGCATCGAATGATCTTTAATAATAGATTGTAAAAGCCTAACACAATTATCTTTCCAACCTAACGTAAGACCTCCCGCACTACCCCTATCTGGAAGAAAAGTCCAATAATCAAAATAATGAACCCTTAAACACCTAAAAATATGATAATCAGGATATTCAATTTTAGTTTTTTGAAGTAATACTATGTCAATATTATTATCTTTGAAAATAGATCTAATTTTACTACATTTCTTTAAATCATGTAAACTCCTTACATTCCAACTAATCAATCTCATAAATCAAGCGATCTAACCCATTCTAGTTACTTACTTTTAATATAATCAACTTCTAATTGAATATCGTTAAATATAAGACCTGAATTCTTAGCTAAGAAATGCATATCACTAGTAAACAAATTATTTTAAGCATATGAACTAAAAGTACTATCCAAAAGAGGATTCGTACCTTGGTTAGAGAAACCGGAAGCTCTAGAATCCACTCTAAGAAGATGCACACTCCTTCTAACCGATATATGCTCAATTGAACCAAAGTCAGCACTACTCCTCGAGCTAACCTTTTTTCTTCTCTTTACACAACTGCTAAAAAAGAAACCTAGGTTTTCCTGACTAGAACTACTATAAGAATTTTCAACTGGCACACTACCATCTGAGCAACGACCCACTTTTTCGACCCTTAGAATACTAATACATTCATGGTATTCACGTGCCGAATATCCAAGTGCTGGAAAGACAGATTGTTTGGGTGAAAGAAATAAATGACAAAATAGAATCTCACATCGTGACGAGAAATATATATAATATACACATGGTCTTTACCAAAAATAAATTATCTTTATTGTACATACATAACACAAAACAGAGTACACTAACCTATCATCAACCCTGGATAGTTATACAACATGTCCTTACAATTGCTGATGAATACATATAGAAACCAAGAACAAAAAAACAGTGGAAAATATAAGATACATGAATACGCCTTAGAGAATCTAGCTCGTCTCCTGAAAGCTCCAAAGTATCCAGCTAAATCTGGAAAATATGCTCGGGCTGACCCAGGCATTATAGAAAACAACGCCCAGGTCAGTCTGGTAAAACCAACATGAGAAACTCAAATCACAAGTATTTATTATAACTTGTAAAATCCTTTAAAATCAATGGTCTGGTTTTTACCTTACAATAACCATAACATTTATATTAGAAAAATCCAGTGATATTATAATAATGTCTAAGGGTGAAAATCATAATAGTCAAGTAGCTGTGATGCTTGTGAGTGCACATCACAATAATACTAGGTATATAATCAAAAACCGATAAGGTGTGTTCGCTAACTGTGTAGGATTCCATGGAGATGTCCTCAGTACTTCGAGAACGGTCCTCCTAAACAAGGATCAGAGATATCTTTCTAAAGCAACATACATCCCTAGTGATGTACCATAGGAAAAACATAGGTGGTCTTGCTAAGACCAAATGCATAGCTCCATGCATGCATAACAACTGTAGGTAACATCTAGGTGGAGTCGACTGCACCCTATGGGTTTGCCAACCCTACTAGCCATGCCTCTTACCTCTGTTTTTTGCACTTATCGCTGATGAGGCTACGTCCGGCATGTCAGCTCATGCACCACCATCAAAATAGATCATAGAGTCCCACATGGATTCCAATACTCCAACAGGTCTTGGAACCATACATGGATTCCCAAATCTCAAATAGATCTTGGAATCACACATATATTCCCATACCCCAACAGGTCTTTGAGTCACACATGGATTCAAACATCTTAATATATCACGAAACTCCTTCATAGAATCGTATATGATTTTTGGAGTGGTTATGGTACGAGTCATCTCTTACTAGTACACTCCCTCGCTTACCCGGTGCACCAAAAGCCAATGGTCGGTTTCTAGAATGCTCAATACCGGTTCTTTAGCAAATAATCAGATAATATATAAGAGCAGGGATCACCCCCTAACCATTTAAGTGGAAGGATCTCCTTATCATTTGTCCTAGAAGAACAAAATGAGTTTATACGTACAGTATAACACCACTAACGGTAACTATACCATATAATCACCGTGTTTCTCCAAGATATTTCTAAAGTTAAAATCCTTCGGTGTTAAGTAGGGAATATTTTTGTGCCACCAAAATTAAGAAGGATTACATATTTAGGCCAAGATTTGATAGTCGGTTATTTAACTATGAAATAATCAAACATTCACACAAAGATTACATGTTCCATGAAAATCACTAATCCTCTTAGATTAGTCTTTCATTAATTTAAATTCAACTTTCAAATATTTATTAAAATATTCATATACTTATCTCACCGGTATAAGTATATTCACAAAACCCTTCACTTTCAAACTTGGAAAACTTTCCCATATACTCGTACAATAATATAAGTATATTCACATAACATTTAAGAAAAATTTCTTATTTCAAAATCATATTAAAATGATCAAATCCAAATGTTGTTAAAACTGATATATTAATAACCCAAGGCACTATTCCCTTTTTATAAATCTCCTTTATTTTATGCATATCTCCTTTATAAATCTCCAATTCTCTTTATAAACTTTCTTTTATAAACCTTCAAGTTTATTTCATACTATTTATAAATCTCCAAAATCATTTATAAAACTCTTTTTATAAATCTCGGATACCATTAAACCAAACTTCTATCCAATTTCCAAAATCTCTTTCCTAATTTTATAAATTCCTTAAATGAATTATTTTCATTAAATAAGACCTTTATACAAGTCTTTCCATGTAAAATTATTCCTTTTTAAATAAACAGTTAATTATTTTTAAACACTTTTTTATAAAACAATTTATTATCTAAACATCTTAAATAAATAATTAATTATCTTTAAACCATATTTAAAACATCATTAAGTAACTTTAAACAATATTTAAAATATACTTAGATAACTTTAAAAAAACATTAATATATTAATAAATTAACTTTTTAAACAATATTAACATAATAATAAATTAACTTTAAAACGATATTATTTTAATAATAAAAATAAACTTTTAAAATATTGATAGTATAACAAATAACATTGAAATAAAATAATCAACTTTAAAATATAAACAATTAACTTCAAATAATTAATTTAAATTAATCAATTACATATAAAATTAAAACATTTTAAAAACAACAATTAAATGACTTTAAAATAATGATTAAATATTCTTAAATAACTTCATGAAAAAACTTTTAAGAATCATATTAATAAAATAATTAACTTAAATCATATTAAACAATTATTAATTATCTTTAAAACATTATTAATAAATAGTTGTTCCTTTTAAATCTTATTATTAAATAATAATAATCTTTAAAACCTTATAATTGATAATAACTATTCTCAACATAACTTTCAAATAAATAATTAACTTTTCAAATTTGAAAGAGGCTTAACGATCACAATGGTACTAAAGGAAGGTACCATATCATTCAATTTAACTTTCCAAGTTAATAACTGATATTTACATAATTAACGACTATATAGATAAACTCAACACTTAACCATCATTGTTTAACATATCACTTATTTAAAGTGATATAATAATTAATGATATGTAATCGGATGTCCAAATCTATAAAATACCAGAACGGGGATTCGTTCTACTAATTAAATGACCAATTAATTTTATTAACGGAATGGTGTTTTATTCCGCTAAACAGGTGTTTAACATTCCTTATTCAATTTGCTTAAAAGCACGGTGTTTATTTGGCCAAATAATTATCATCAATTAAGATATAATAATTTAATTATGTTATTTTAAAAATTAGGTCCGTTTCAATATATCATAATTTTATACACTGCCAAAGTTATCGACAAATTACACTACAATGTTGTACTCGTCCACACGAGTACAACACAAAACTCCGTGTATTAAACGAATCATATATGAGCAAGTTATTACCTTTATATTTTAACACACATTATATGATTAACTAACATTAATTAAATTTTCTCACCCAATTGCTTAATGGGCTCAGCCCAAACCATTTAAGACCCGCATGAAATAGTGCCTTCTTCCCCAAAATCATCCTCCTTCATTTCCCTGCTTCCAACCGTGCACGCGTGCACATGCACAACCAAACCGCACCCCTAACCTCCAATCTAAGACCACCAGCATTTTTCTTTTCGTGAGCCCGACTTAGCCGCCCCACCATCACGACCTTCAGCCATCCTCATAGAAAATCGACCGAAACAACCACGCCCATGTTATTGAAAACGTGCAACACTTTTTGTCACCGAACTTCGCCGTCGGAAGCAACTCGCCACCTCAAACCCCAATTCAAGCTTGAAACCACTAAACATTGCCTCAATCGAACCCAAAACCAAACCCTAGCTTACAAACATCACTGTCGACCATCGCTAATCATCGTCGAACTCACACAAAAAATCCCACATCTTCGTACGATTCCAATGGTGCATATGCCATCGATCAATTCTTCTCGGATCAAGAGAATTTAATTTTTGAACTTAATGAACAAAGCTCCCCTTTTACTAAAATTTGATGATTTCTCTCTCGACACTCGACAAAATCGAGTGCGATCAATTTAAAAAAATTAGAGAGGATGACGATCAACTTCTTAGTTGAAAGCCAATGCTAAACTGGATGGTTTATGAGCTTTTGATTTTTGAATGCTTAAGAAGTTATAAACCTATGGTTTACAAAGAGTGAAACTAGATGATGAAGAAAGAAATGCATATGCATGTATCTCCCTGTATTTATATACCCTAAGTCCATCCTCTTCCTAAAGGCACCAGAAAAGACACAGATAATTAATTTCAAGGAGTTGAAGGGAAACAAAGGTAAGAGGGAGGAAAAAGAATAACGGCCGCTAGTAAGGGAAAACCAGAAATTGGCTATACTGTGTACTTGTTGTTTATTGAATTTGAGTTTTAAATGGAAAAGATTACGGTACCCCACCACACCATACCGCGTCCGTGTATGGGCCACGAACGACATAAAATAAAACATGATCGCCCATAACAATGTGACATGATCACAAAATAAGAATAAAATAGACAGGTTAGCAAGTTCTATTAAATTTTGAAAATGCCAACGTTGGACATAAAATACATCAAACGATAATTTACATATTTTCCAGATTAATAATTATGGAAATTTTTTATAAATTAAATTAAAAATACGTCATCGAAAATCGAACAATTATTTGAAACATAGACTTTATTATAAAATCCCCAAATTGAATATATAAAACAAATTAAATATTCCAAAAATCAAAGTGATAAAATACAGGGTTGATCTGATTCTACCCATTTTTACGACCTGCACTACTCAAGTTCACAGCAGCCCCTACACATGAAACAATACTTTTCAACCAATCCTTCATGTAAGTGTAGACTATTATTTTCTTATTCACTTCATTTGACTCAATCTAATAACTATGCCACCATCAACATATTCTTCCACTGAATCTTGTATACTATATTTACCTTGCACTCAATTACTCGGCAAACCCTTTACTGTCCGATGATGTGATAACCCAAAAGCAATATCCTCCAAAACTCTCTGAAACTTACCCAAACTGATACTCTTGTCTATGCATGTACAAGCATTAACCCTGCCACCAACCACATCACCACCTAAACCAGTCACCCTACTAGTAGTAATATCAACCCTATCCCCGACCAAACCACTATTGTCAGCCTTGAAACGGCAGGTACACACAACTTAAATAGGCAATGCTCTGTTAAATCTAGTATCACAAAGCACCCTTTCCTTATCCAAACAACAAGATGAAACAACCCTATCCTCTACCAATTTCTTTGTATTAACTATGTTCTTATTAGAATCAACAACATATCACTAGGTTCAATTTCAGTAACCTCATCAAGAACAACAACATCATCACACCCCTTAACAATCATTTAACATCATTCGAGCAACTATTTTTAACCTCGACTTCAACCAATAACTCAGAGTTTAAATCTAAATCTTCCAAGACACTTTACCCATCAAACCTATTTGAAGTAGCAGTCACAAAGTTCCCTAATTTATAGGATTTTGTTTTATGCTTTCCATTCATACTAACAAAATCTGATTCCTGTAAGTGATTACCTCTGTTTGATACAACTTTATTAACAGCATCTTGGATCAGGGGTTTCGATCTGCAATGAGTAATATCTGGGTCAAAGAACAATGAATCAAAGACTGATTCTTCCTTCGACCTGTCAAAAACACCATCAACAAAATAAAAAAAATCTGAAACTTCCTTTTGAACCTCACTAAAAACATCAGACTTCGAAATGCAATCATCAAATTCCACATTTTCTGAATCAGGGTCACTAAATTTTTCTCTAAAATTATGACTATGTTGCTGCATTGATCACGTTGAAATGAATAGGTCTTCCAGTAGCTCGATGCCTTCCTATCTTTGCAGCCATAGACGATCCAATAAAATACCTTTCAATTTCATACATTTTAAAACAAAGAAAAATCCATGATCAATGATCCACAGATTTTTCTTTGCTCCTCAGACTGATTTGAAATTCCTTAAACACTTATCTTTTATATGTCTAAATAATCAACATCTGAAACAACTAATTGGCTCCTTACACTTTTTGGTAAAATGATTGTGTTGGAAACAATGTCGAACTTCGGCTGAGTCGTGGACTACGTCACTCTCTTGAAGACGTTTCGACGATCTGCCGTACAGTGCAACGCAGTTCTAAATAATCGCCGCCGCCTCTAGGATAAAACAGCCTCTCAATTTAGTGGTACCGATTCGTTTGCACGTCCGAATCGATTCTGTTTGCACTCAAAAACGTTGCTCTAGTTTTCTGATTTGAAGAAAAGAATATGTTGTTCTTTCTGTTTCGTCCTCCTATCAGTTAAGAAGGCGGAACAGCAAAAGAACGTTACTGGTTGGGGAACGTGGTCTAAAAAAACGGATCTGAGAAAATAACGGGTCAAAATAATGAACGTTGCGTAATGTTCTCTAATACGGTCTGACTTGACCGTTCCAGCCCGGTGAAAAACGGTTAGGAAATTTGCACCAAAAATATAAGTGTTACACCACTACAAGCCCGAGCCCGGCCCGGGTCGAGTCGGTCGGTCGATCGGCGCGCGCGCACGTGTGGTGGTCAAGCATGGTCTCCCTCCTCACAAAAGAGCATCATTGGGTGCCCAAAGGGCCCAACTTAGATTCAAAGAATCAAGTATAAATACTTGATTCTTTCATATAATCCTACAATGTGGGACTATTCACATATAGGAGTCATTCATTCACTTAGTCAATTTTTAATAATTCACTTATTTTAAAATATTTTCCAACAATCCCCCACTTGAATTTTAAAAAAAATTTGAGCAATTTCTGAAAAAACATAAGATTGTGCATAAATAAAGGTGTCTTTTGACTTGAACCTTTGCATAGTGGATAAGATTCAGTTTTTACTAGAGCGACACGTAGTCTTGAACTCTATTCCTGACATCAGACCACACACAATCTTTCTAGAGTGCAATCAATTAAGCCCGTGCATTTATGCCCATGCACGTCCATCCCAGTTTAGTGAATGCTCTAGGAGTTTTGCCCAAAACTCTATAGGAAACGGCCAAATTTTCACATTCACACAGGTGAGTCTATCAAGAGTACTCCTGAAGGTAGGTACTCCACTCCAAATGGAGTATAGATCTCATTAAGAGTTTCTATTAACTCAACCTCTAATCACTTCAGGAATATATGCTTCTATATATATGAAAAATAGCATATTCAACTCATATCACTACACAACTTGTTCTTACCCATTGAACCTAGTTCTTGGGATCTCCAGTCATTAGGTCGGGTTACCATTGTGCGTGACTCAACAATCAAAGGGCAATAGTCCCATTTTTCTAGAAGTTGTAAAGACTTTCTCTCTGGCCAGTCCTTTCGTCAAAGGATCTGCCAAATTCTCATCACTGCGTATGTGATCCACTCTAACAGCTCCTGAAGAGAGTAGCTCTCTAACAGTGCTGTGCTTACGACGTATCTGTCGTCTCTTACCATTATAATAACGGTTCTGTACTTTTGCAATAGCCGCGGTACTATCGTAATGGATCAACACAGCTGGTATCGGTTTTTCCCATAAGGGAATCTCAGCTAGCAGATTTCTTAAATACTCTGCTTCTTCACTAGCTGTAGCTAGTGCTATCATCTCAGACTCCATAGTAGACTGAGCCAAGATAGCTTGTTTCTTGGATTTTCAAGAAACAGCTCCTCCAGCAATGCTAAATATATAGCCACTGGTTGCTTTTGAATCATCAGATAAAGTATTCCAGTCTGCATCGGTGTAACCTTCAAGGACAGCTGGAAACTTTTCATAATGTAACCCTAGGTTCATGGTTCGTTTTAGGTATCTCATGACCCTCTCAATAGCATGCCAATGCTCTATACCAGGTCTACTAGTAAACCTGCATAATAATTCCACGACATAAGCAATGTCGGGTCTAGTACAATCAGTGGCATACCTAAGGCTGCCAATGATGCTCGCATAATCAGACTGTCTTACACCTTCACTAGTGTTCTTGAATAGTTTTACACTAGGATCATATGGTGTACATGCAGGTTTACAGTCAAAGTAATTGTATTTCTTTAAGATCTTCTCAATATAATGAGATTGATCCAAAGAAAGTCCCTTTTCGGACATAGTAATCTTAATACCAAGGATTACACTTGCTTCACTTAGATCTTTCATATCAAAATTGGCACTTAACAAAGATTTAACAGTGTTTATGGCATGAATGTTTGATCCAAAAATAAGTAGATCATCTACATACAAACATATTATAGTGCAAATGTCATTTTCAGATTTATAATAAATGCATTTGTCACTTTCATTAACTTTGAAACCATTTGAGATTATTAAGTTATCAAATTTTTCATGCCATTGTTTAGGTGCTTGTTTTAAACCATATAATGATTTATCTAGTTTGCAAACTTTATATTCTTGACCATGAATTACAAAACCTTCCGGTTGGTCCATATAAATTTCCTCTTCTAATTCACCATTTAAAAAAGCAGTTTTAACATCCATTTGGTGTATTATTAAATTATGAATAGATGCTAATGAAATTAGTACTCGAATGGATGTGATTCTAGTTACAGGTGAAAAAGTATCAAAAAAGTCTACATTTTCTCTTTGCCTAAAACCTTTAGCTACCAAACGGGCTTTATATTTATCAACTGTGCCATCAGGTTTTAGTTTCTTTTTAAGTACCCATTTACAGCCTATAGACTTACAACCAGGTAGTAAATCTACTAAGTGCCAAGTCTTATTGGATTCCAAGGAATCCATCTCATCATTTATAGCCTCTTGCCAAAAATCGGCATCTAATGAAGATAAGGCTTCTTGGAGGTTTGTGGGATCCTCCTCTATAGTAAAAGTGCAAAAATCCGAGCCAAAATCTTTATCAACTCTTGCTCTTTTACTTCTTCTAGGTTCGATTTCAGAAGATTCATTAAATTCTGTTCCAATAGGCACGGTGTTATTTGTCGTGTCCCCACTATTCCTCAATTTAAAAGGAAATTTAGTTTCATAAAAATCAGCATCATTAGATTCTACTATAATATGTGTATTCAGGTATAAAATCTATATGCTTTGCTATTAACAGCATAGCCAATAAATACACATTCATATGCTCTACTTGCTAATTTTATTCTCTTAGGGTCAGATATACGAACATATGCCAAACATCCCCAAGTTCTAAAGTAAGATACATTTGGTTTATAATTTCTTAAAATTTCAAAAGGTGAAATCTTACTTTTTGATTTAGGGATTCTATTCAATACATAGCATACAGTCAATAAAATATCCCCCTACCAATGTTTTGCTGCACCCGAATTTAATAAAATAGCTACAACTAATTCAGTAAAGGTCCTATTCTTTCTTTCAGCTTTATCGTTCATTTCAGGTGAATAAGATGCAGTTCTCTCATGAATTATACCATGCAATTTATAAAAATCAAGAAAAGGACTAGACTCATATTCTGGTCCTCTATCACTACGAAGTCTCTTAATTTTCTTATTAGATTGATTCTCGATTTCAGTTTTAAATAATTTAAACATCTCAAATGCATCACTTTTATTTTTCATAAGATATACATAAGTGAAATCAGAGCCATCATCAATGAAAGTGATAAAGTAACGGTGTCCATGTCTAGTCAAAGTGCCATCAAGCTCACATATGTCAGAATGAATTAAATCTAAGGGTTCAGAAATTCTATCAACTGATTTATGGGGTTTCTTAGTGATTTGTGCTTGACTACAGAATTCACACTTATCAAAGTCAGTTTGTGACATTTTAGGAATTAAATCTAAGGTTCTCATGTTATGAATAATGCGTTTGTTTACATGACATAATCTAGAGTGCCAGATATTAAAATCACACAACATATAAGCAGAACTGGTTACTTTATTAGATTCAACATTAAGTTTAAACATACCCTCACAAGCATAACCCTTCCCTACAAACATCCCCTTATAAGTCAAAGTGTACAAATCAGCCTCTATAACTTGAGTAAACCAGCCTTATTAAGGAGAAATCCAGAAACCATATTCTTTCTCATCTCTAGAGTATGCATCACATCTTTCAGAATAACTGTCTTTCCAGAGGTAAACTTTATTTCCACATTTCCAATGCCAGCAACTGTAGTGGTGTGAGAATCTCCCAACAACACTTTCTTATCATTAGCAGCCGTGTATGTACTGCACATAGCACGATCGTAGCAGACATGGCGGGATGCACCAGTGTCTACCCACCAACCCTCTGATCCACCAACTAGATGAATCTCAGAAATCATAGCCGTAAGAGGCTCCTCAGCCAGGTTAGCCTGCAGTGTAGGGCCTGGTCTGTTCCTACACGTGCGTGCCATATGACCTGGTTTTCCACAGTTGTAACACAGAAAGAACTGTCCAGAATCATTCTTTTGGGTCGGTTTCTGCTGTCCCTTTTGGTTCCCTTGCGGGTTCCAATTCTGTTTGTTGCGGTTGCGGTTCTGATTCTTAAAGTTTTTCGAATTCGATTTCAGAACCGGGGGCTTGGACTTTTTAGTGTTGTTGTTGGTGACAACAAGCACTTCCTCTTTCTGGTCCTGCTTACGAGCCTCCTCCTCAATACGGAGGCGAGTTATCAAGCTCTCTAAGGAGAATTCCTTAGTCTTGTGCCTAAGCACATTCTTAAAATCTTTCCAACCTGAGGGCAGTTTATCAATAATAACAGCAACCTGAAATTGTTCATCCAAACTCATACCTTCGGAGATGATCTCATGAGCAATTTTCTGAAGCTCATGAGACTGCATCTCTACTGACCTGTCATCCGTCATCTGGTATTTCAGGTAGCGGCTGACTGCATAATTCTTCGCTCCAGCCTCTTCCGTATCATACTTTTTTTGCAGCGCTTCCCAGATTTCTTTGGCTGTCTTGTCGGAGTTGTAGTAGTCGTAGAGGTCATCACTGAGGCCGTTAAGAATAAAGTTCCTGCACAGGTAGTCTTGCTCTGTCCAGTTCTGCAATTGGTTCGATTTTTCTGTCCAGGCTCGCATGAGATCTGTGTTAGCTTCGTCTGGCCTATCCGGTAGCTGTGGTCTGTCAGTTGTCAGCGCAGCCACCACCTTTCTCATGGTTAGAAAAAATTCCATCTTCTGTCTCCAGCGTTTGAAGTGGAGGCCTTCGAACCTGAAAGGCGCAGCAGAGACCATCGGGATCGAGAAGAATGAAGTGGGAGCAGCGGCATCTAGATCTGCAGCGGAAGTCATTGTCGGTGGCGTCGTCTTCAAATTGTTGGAAACAATGTCGAACTTCGGCTGAGTCGTGGACTACGTCACTCTCTTGAAGACGTTTTGGCGATCTGCCATACAGTGCAAAGCAGTTCTAAATAATCGCCGCCGCCTCTAGGATAAAACAGCCTCTCAATTTAGTGGTACTGATTCGTTTGCACGTCCGAATCGATTCTGTTTGCACTCAAAAACGTTGCTCTAGTTTTCTGATTTGAAGAAAAGAATATGTTGTTCTTTCTGTTTCGTCTTCCTATCAGTTAAGAAGGCGGAATAACAAAAGAACGTTACTGGTTGGGGAACGTGGTCTCAAAAAAAAAACGGATCCGAGAAAAAACGGGTCAAAATAATGAACGTTCTCTAATACGGTCTGATTTGACCATTCCAGCCCGGTCAAAAACGGTTAGGAAATTTGCATCAAAAATATAAGTGTTACACCACTACAAGTCCGAACCCGAACCCGAGCCCGGCCCGGCCTGGGTCGAGTCGGTTGGTCGGTCGGCGCGTGCGCGCGTGTGGTGGTCAAGCATGGTCTCCCTCCTCACAAAAAAGCATCATTGGATGCCCAAAGGGCCCAACTTAGCTTCAAAGAATCAAGTATAAATACTTGATTCTTTCATATAATCCTACAATGTGGGACTATTCACATATAAGAGCCATTCATACACTTAGTCAATTTTTAATAATTCACTTATTTTAAAATATTTTCCAACAGATTGTAATCCCCACATCAAAAACAATAGCTCTTCTTCTTTCTAGCATCTATCCAATTCTTGAATGGAAAACTACAGTTACGAACTTGAGAAGCTGATGATTCCTCAACCATTTGGGCATAATATTGAAGTTGCAATTTGTAAGAATTTGGATTGATGAAATTAGAGAAAGAATTTGAAGAATTTTGAATGGATTGATAGGTGAAATTGTTGTGATTTGAGGAAGAAAAGTGAATTAAATAAGATGCTATTATTTTTATGAAGGTGGTCCTTACTTCTATAATAAGAAACTAATGATGATGAAAAGATGGACATTGGGAACATCTGGACAAGGAGTTACTTCACACGATCCCCATTTGGATTCATCTCCCTAGTCTGCCGCTTGATTATTGGATGGAGGAGGGTATTAGTCATATTGCCTTAGTTATTGTAAACCGGATCAAATTGGATAAATTTACTAAAGGAATTATTAAAATTGCATATAATAGAGTTCTTGTGGAAGTATCTAATTCTTTTGATTATCCTAAACAAATCCCTATTTTGACTAGAAAGTATAATTTTATCATGCAGGAGGTTACTTATGAGTGGAAACCTCCTAAATGTCTAAACTGTTTCAGTTTTGGGCATTTGGAAAACGCTTGCCAATTTACCAAAGTTTGGGTGCTAAAAATTCTACTCCTTTTGCTACTAATAGAAATAGGATGGATATTGATAATAACATGCAAGAGATGGAAGGTTCTGAATTAAACAATGCAATGTAAATGTGAATACATCTAACAACCTTTTTGCTAAGGGTTCGCATTCACATAATTCAAAAATGAACGGTGTGCATGAATCTATTGATGTTACTGATATGCAAGGAAGTCAAAAATTTCATTCAAATGATAAGAAAAATTCAGAGTTCGATTTTATACATGCTAATAAATTAAACTCGACTTATAACTTTGATGACAAAAACATTATTCATAATGAAATTCAAGTAGAAAACATTACATCTAGTAGAATAAAACACTTAACTCCAAACATAGCCACTGAAAATGTTGATATGGGGATGAACGGTTCTGAGCTTAGTGTGTCTACTTGTTTGGAGCATGAATCTTTAGTTCAGTATGCCACCAGATCCAAATCTATGAGGAAAACAAGACCAGATGAAGCTCCTTTTGAGTTTAAAGCTAATTCCTCATCAGACGTCATTGTTAATCTTGCATGGAATAGCTTAATTCATAATATTAAAGAAAAAAAAAGAAAATCCAAAAAAATAAAAGTCTAATGGGGCAACCACTTCCCTTGATTTAAGTGATAATCCTTCTCCTTCTGATCAATGATGTTTCTTTTCTAGAACATCAGGGGAATGAATTCCCCTTCTAAACAATTGGAAATTTTACAGCGGATTAACTGTGGTAAATTTTCTCTTTTAAGACTTGTTGAGAACAAGCCGTCACAGTATAGTATCAATCAATTTATGCAGAAACTTTATACGAAATGGAAATATACTCATAGTAGTGATATGAAATATATAAGTAGAATTCTTATTACTTGGGACTCTACATATTGGTCTAATATCATCATGCATAATAATGACCAATATATCTCTTGCATTCTTCATAATTCCCCTGGTCTGATAATATGCACTGTTATATATGCTCACAATCTATTAGATAGCAAGAAGGTTCTTTGGCAATACTTAGTGTATCAAGCCAGCCAGGTTAATCTTCTATGGATCATTATGAGTAATTTTAACTCTATATTACTTAACCAAGATAGAATCAATCAGGAGATATGCAATTCTATGGTTGATTCTGATTTTTCAACTTTATTGTCTTAGCCAATTTAACTGAACCTAGTTTTACAGGTGAATACTTTACATGGAGAGGTGGTCCTAATTTCATAATTCATAGTAAAATTGATAGAGTCTTTGTTAATCAAATTTGGCTTAACAAATTCTCTAATTTTGGTAATCATTCCCTCTATGATCACACACCTATTCATGTGAAGTTTAATGGTTCTCAGTTTATTAATGCTAGAATTCCATTCATATAACAATTTTTGGCATTTAAATTCGGAGTATCTACAAGCCCTAAATTCTCATGTTCCAGGTAATCCTCTATACAGTCTTCTTAGAAAATTAAAGACTTCTAAATATGCTCTCAGAGAATAGTAAAAATCTAAATGCACCAGTCAAGTTCTATGTGACCAACTGAGGTGTAAAGCTAATGACTTATATGAGAAAATGGTTCTTGATCCTATGGATGAACATACAATCATGCAGTATAATAATACAATTGAACATCTATCAAATTTAATGAGGAAACTAACTATTGAGAACACTCAAAGAATGAAGATTAAATGGCTGAAACAAGGGGACAAAACTTCTAATTTCTTTCATAGCAAGATGACAATTCCCAAAGTTAATAATAAGGGAAAATTTATATTGGACTCTAATGGAAATCTCATATCAGCATCAGAAAAAATTATGCATGAGGCTATTGTTTATTTTTCCGAATTATTTAACTCAACAGAGAATGTGACTCAATTTCCATGCATTACTTGTAAGAAAATTCTTCCAGATAAAGCAAAAGCAAATTTAGTCAAGCCATTTCAACTGGAGGAACTTAAGGAAGCTCTGTTTCAGATTAAAGACAACGACACCCAATGACTTGATGGATTAAATTCTAAATTTTTCAAAATTCACTGGGAGCAGTTAAAAATAGATCTACTGGAAGCTATGTTGGGTATTCAAGAAACATGTAAAATTATTAAGGAAATCAATTATACTTTCATATGTTTGATTTCCGAAGTTCCTGTCCCTGAATTGATTACCGATTATAGACTCATATCACTTTGTAATGTTACATATAAGGTTTTAGCCACCTTATATGTAACAAAATAAAAGGATACATGCATGAACTCATCTCTCACAATCAAAATGAATGTATTCCTAGAAGAGTTATTATGAAAACTCTCTGTTGGCTTATGAAATGGTTAGGTGCTTCAATAGAAAGAACTCTAACAATTTATGCCTAAAATTGATCTTCATAAAACCTACGATAAGATTAATAGGAACTTTATTCATCATATGCTGATATATATGGGATTTCTGTGTATTCTAGCCAATTTAATATATGAGTGTATTTCTACTCCCTCATTTTCTCTACTCATCAATGGTTCTCCTTATGGATTGTTCAATAGTAATAGGGGGCGTAGGCAAGGGGACCCCCTTTCCCCTAACTTATTTTCTATTGTAATGGAATTTCTAACCATCCTTCTTAACATTGAGTATTTGGAAGACAATATCATCCCAATTTATCAAGTTGATCCAGTGATAACCCACTTACTATATGCGGATGGCATACTCATCATGTTTAAAGCAACACAAAGTAGTGCATATGCCATTAGTAGAGTTTTGAAGGAAATAAATAACCTTGCACGTCAAAAAATGAATGAAAACAAGTCTAGTTTATTTTTCAACAAAGGGACTCACAACAGACAAAGTATAACAGATATCATCAAAGTTAAACCTAATAATTGTTGGAATTTTAAATGGATAGAAGAAGAGAGATTAAACGTGAAAACACAAAAGACTACATTGTTTATTGCCTCTTGAACGGTAGAAAATACAAAGATTTAAATAGGCTAAAAAACAACTATCCACTAACCTACAGATGTGGATCTTAACCACCACTTAACACGTTAATAGGAACACACTTTATTGACTAATTCTAACACCCTCCCTTAAACTGAATGTGTTAATATTCAGTTTACAACACAATTTCTTCATCGTCTTCCATACGAACTCGGTCACAACTTTCATTTCTACTGGTTGGGCATGCTCAACTGTTTCACGTTGATTGGTACTTTAACCATCAACAAATACTCTTGGTTTACTCTTAGGGATCCACTGACCTCTCCATTCGGGTCATCCCTTGTATCTGTCATCTCCCCAACAAGTGAGAACCGCGGCTCTTCTTCCTTACTTGTTGGATGACACAAAACCAAATCTTCCTCACTCTACCTACTTCACATGTAGGCATGCCTATCTTCTTTTAGGCATATCATCAAACAGTTTTCGAGCATTCTTCGAATTGTCCAACCTCATAATCCGACATCGTTTTCTTCACTACCAACATTTGCAACCAACGTTTTGCAGAACGTCTTCTTCATGCTAACATCAACATCACCGTTGCGACAAACATCTAAAAAACAAACTCAGTCTTCATCGGCTCAATCACAACACTGCAACTCTCCTTCACCACAACTACAAAACTGCATACCACACATCTCAATTTCAACACATACACATTCACCATTATCTCAAAACAGCTTTCAACAGTCTCCATACAATCAGTCATCCCATATTCACTTTCTCTGCCTAACACAACGTCACTCCAGACGATACACATCATCTTCAATCTCTGCATACACTTCAACCATACCACATCCTCACTGCACACTTCATCACTTCATCATTCTTCACAATCAAACACTCACAAACCCTGTACACACTCATAACTGGTCACTGTCCCCTTTCCTATACAAACCAGAACAATCTCCTCCTTGCAAAACATCATCCACAAACTGTCAAAACTGTGCACACCATTAACATCAGACTTCTGCCCATGCATCTAACATCAACAACATCCAACTCCCCCCGTCACAACAAATTTCCATCTTCATAAATAACCACCTTTACATTTCCGTCAAGCCTATACAAACTCCACAACTCAACAACTACACAGTCACCTTCAACCTTCTTTCAGTCACATCGGTCACCACTCCATCACCTACAACTGCCTGCTCCTCCACCATACTCTTCCACCACCTAGCTTCTGCCATTCATTCTTCCCTTCAAACACAAAAGTGCTCATCACTGGCCAAACTTCACAACTGCTGCTACAAGTCCCCGAGCCCTACTGCAATCAACATTATCATTTTAAACCAACCATATCACTTCACACTGTAACTCAACAAACAAACAACAATCACACACATCCACTTCTTCACAACAACAACCTACCCTACCACAACTAACAACCACCATCGAAACTGTCATCACTTCTGTTCACCACCCACTGGCCATTCCTAACTGCATTACACAGCTCTGACACTTGCAATAATTCACAACCAACAGTCAACAGTTCACCATCGCCATTCCTTCCTCCAAACCATCCACACATAACTCTACTACTTCCACTACCTTAACAACAGCAAGCGTCTGACTTGAACTATCCCCTTCCCCTTCCTCTTCCATTACAACTCCTTACTTCCATATGACCTGGCCACCAGCAACCAACACCTGTCGTTACAACGGCATCCACATCGACAAATACGAACTCAGTTCCGCCACTCAAATTCACAGCACCGAACTTCCCAAACTCAAACCCCAAATCCGCAAGCGAAACCAACCACAAACTCACAATCCCGTCGCCAACAAACATGTTGCAACCCCATACGAGCCGATAATCCTTCTGCCTGAAGCAATCCACCACGAACCTCCACTCCTTGTCATTTCCCTCCGCCAATCAACCACACAACCAGTTCTACCACATACTACCTCTCATAAATCATCATCAATTGCCTTTTCTATAAAACGAAAATCCGCCTCAATCTTCAATCTCAAAGCGATAATCGAATCCGCCACCCTCTCTAATTCCGCGACCGTAATCACGCGAATAGGCTATCATCTTGCTACTGCATTCAATCGGACCAAAACCCAAAACAATAAACTTCGCAACCCACAACATCGAACCACGCGCCTGAATCGCTTCTAATTTTTTTTAACTCGCGTCTACTAATTTTTTTAAGAGAAAGTCGAATTTTTTTTTTCTCTCTGCCCTAGCTCTGATACCATGTTAGAATTTTAAATGGATAGAAGAAGAGAGATTAAACGTGAAACACAAAAGACTACATTGTTTATTGCCTCTTGAACGGTAGAAAATACAAAGATTTAAATAGGCTAAAAAACAACTATCCACTAACCTACAGATGTGGATCTTAACCACCACTTAACACGTTAATAGGAACACACTTTATTGACTAATTCTAACAATAATATCCCTATAATTTATTAGGGATCCCTTTATCCCTTAATAAACTAAAGGCAAGAGATTTTGGTCAACTGATTGACAAAATCAACAAGAAGGTCTCACATTAGAGTAGTAAATAGCTTAATATAAGTGGTAAATATGAACTAATTAAAGCTATGATCCTACTTATGATTACATTTTGGTTGCAATTTAACCAAATCCCAGCTAACATAGTGAGCAAGATTAGTTCTATTTGTGCAAATTTTCTATGGAAGTCTAAAGCACATAGAATATCATAGGATAATGTTTATAAACCCAAGATTGAAGTTGGATTGGTATTAGAAGATTGAATGATATCTCTAAGGCAATTTCTTTTAAATTGGTTTGGAAATACCTTCAAGGTGATAGTTTATGGGCAAAGTGGATTAAAAACAAATATTGTAAGAGGAGGAAATTTTGACCTGTACAACTTGACAATAACGCTTCTAATACATGAAAGTCTCTTTCGAAAGCTAAGTCTATTTGCAACGGGCTAACTGGTAGGAAATCAATAATGAGGAAGACACTCTTATGTAGTTTGACCCTTGGATTAATGGGTACTCTCTAGTTGATAAATTGGGGGTGGAATTATTTGACTATGGAAGGTAGCCCCAATAATAAAGTTTCATGCCTCATTTCTAGTAATCAATGGAAGGAGAATCTTAATGGTCTGCCTAGTTCTATTTGTCAAGTTATCAAAAATATCAAAATCCATAATCAAACTAGTCAAGATTTTATTGGATACCCAAAAACAATGGTGAATTTGATTTTAAATTAACGTGGGATCAGGTGAGAAGTAGATCCGTTGAATTCAAGTGGTGTAACTTGATATAGGGTAGTAAATGTGCTCCTAAAATGTCTACTTGTGCCTTATTAGCTAAATTGAATAAGTTCAACACGAAAGACAAAATCATTAGATGGAATAATCCTAGTTTATTTTTTAAATATCCCTATTCTAAATCTCTCTGTGATAATATTAAACAGAAATTCACCAACAAGAAGGCAGTGAATCTCTTCACTTTCTATAGTGGAGCTCATACTGGCATGATAGTTAATCTTCTCTTCCGTCTTGTCTGTTTCTTGTTGATTTACTGCCCTAAGATCCATTTTTCTGTGCCATATTTTGCACCCGAGACCATTTTGCTTTTTCTGAGCTTAGTAGAGGACAAAGACGATTTAAGCTTGCTTTGGATTGAAGTGATAGATAGTTGTTATTATCTCCTTGTTGTTTTATATTTAGTTTGTACTTAATGTGTTAAGACTTGTTTTATGTAATCATTTGTCGTTTATTTATAAATCTAGTAATATTCGTACAGGTGGTTTTGAGTACTTTGGTTATTTCACTCTCTTGTCTGTTTTACTATCTGGATTTATAAAATTTCAACTATGTTTTTGTGTTTTGTTGTGAGTTAATATATCGAAATAATATGTACTCTTTTTCCTTGCAAGACATCCATTTAGGTTAGGAGGATTGTAAGGTTATGAAACATCCCGTACCTCCATGGACCTAAATTTCAACAAAAATTGAACAAATCCATCAAAGCACATATCGTTGGATTTGGTACCTGCAAATAAGCATAAGCATTATCAGAGATTGATAGAAATCTAAACTCACAGTGTAAACAATAATAGGATAAGAATACTGATTATGACTACTACCTTGGAACTAATGATATTCCTTGGATAGCAGATTGTCACATCAGGATCAAGCATGAGACAAAAGAAGACTCTCCAACAACAAAGCACATCCAACTCTAGTGACCCGTTCCTCTAAATTTTATCCTGTGGGTTATAATGAGGAGGGGGTTAGAACAATGTTCTGGTGACTAGAGAAATATAAACGGTCCATCATATAAACTTATACTGATAGATTTCCATTTAATTGTTATGTCTATTAAGGTTAGCAGTTCTAATCTAGTCTTGCATTGCACACACAATTACATACTTACCCATTCCTAAGGTATGAAATACTAATGAAGCCCTATCAACCACCTAATACTTCCAAACCCATTTGCCACTTAATACTCCTAAATAGGAAGTGAGCTTCTATAATACTTTTAAAAAGAGAAATAGGCAGACTCTACCATTTAAGACCTTAATCAAGGTAGAACTCATCATTTAAGACCTATTCCCAAGATGGTTTCCTAACAATATCGTCAATGATTGTTGGGTCCTAGCTACAAGACCTCTAACCGCTATTTAAGGCTTCCAAAATTTAATATCCAACTATTACCACATCTATCGCCGATAAAATCATAACCATGTAATAAACAGTACCTAAGCCACTTAATACCTTTTATTAGAAAATAAGCAGACACGGTCATTTAAGACCTTAACTAAGACAGACCCTATCATTTAAGACCTATCCCTAAGGCATGCTCCTAAACGGTACTATTGTTATTACAGCCTTAGCAATGTGAGAGATTGTATCCATGCCACTTAATACTTCCAAGTGGAAAGTAGGCAGATGCTATCATTTAAGACCTATTTCCAGAAACATGCTCCTCAATGGTACTATCTAGCTGTCATTGCTTGGAAATCTCATTGGGCTACTTAATACTTTTTTATAGGAAAGAAGAGGACCCTACAATCACTTAAGATCCCAAAATTAAAGCGAATCCTTCCCAAGATATCCACTCACTCTTTAATTATAAATATGACATCTCATTTGGTTACTTCTTTCGGTAGGGAGGCAGACCCTTCAGCCATTTAAGACCTCAACACTGAGGTAAACCCTTTTTCGAGACATCCTTTTTTATTTATTTGGAATCTCACTAAGTTACTTATACTTCCATTTAGGAGAGAGGCGGACCTTTCAGCCATTTAAGACCTCAAACCAGAAGCGAACCCCTATGGAAGTATCCCTCACCACTCCTAATTTCAAATTTGGACCATTTAATACTTTCCAATTAAGAAAGCAAACCCAATCTCTCACGTTGACCCATGTCCTAGGATTATTGATATCTCGCATCAGTAGTATGTACACCCGAATGCTAGTAGCCTCAAAGTTAAGGACAGTCTTCCATCAAGTGACTCTACTGACCTCGCATCACTAACCCACTAAGTCCAATTAACTATCCTAAATTTTATTTATATTATCTTAGGTAGACATTGGACTTAGCTTACTAATTCTCTTTTTATTTAAGGTAATAAGATTTACCTTAAATATTTACCTACCCATAAATCCTCGCTTAATGCTCATAAATGTCAATTTGTCCATAAAATCCTAGCAGACATTTCCTAAGACATTTATGTATGATTACTAATTTCGAATTAGTATCCTTTTATATCTATTAATTTTTATCAGTTCCATTAATCCATTTACCCTATCA
Source organism: Allium fistulosum (assembly GCA_030737815.1). Taxonomy (NCBI): domain Eukaryota; kingdom Viridiplantae; phylum Streptophyta; class Magnoliopsida; order Asparagales; family Amaryllidaceae; genus Allium; species Allium fistulosum. The sequence continues at coordinate 212,465,680 of CM060907.1, forward strand.
AATTATTGCAACTCTCATATTTATTTTCATTTATTGGAGTTACAACCTTTTTAAATTCTTTTCCCATTAGTTAATTATCCTAAATGCAAATATTATGTGCAAGCGTCATTTTTTGCTTTTTATTTAATTATTATAAGCGTAGTAATTATGTACAAATATTTACTTCTATCAAATATGTTCTAGTTATATATCTTCACTAGAATATTCTTTTCCATGTTAAATTGTTGGAGTCATATCTAAAAAGATTATCCGCTATAAAAATTAGTCCAAAACAAAAGATTTAACTTTAAAATATAAAAGATTACATCGTTTGAATTTACAAGGAATGACCATTTCTTTTTATTACCGAAATATACAGTGTAAGCTATAATAAATTCATACTTTACACATCTCTTTCTCTTTCTATTTGCATATATTCCTTGTTAAATCAAACGCTGTATCTTTCTAAAAGAGAAAGAAATCAAACTAATTTACAAATATTAAACGGATCGAAATTCCAACAATTCTAAACGTAGAAAATTTACATTCCAATAAGATTAGGATAATAATCTAAATTTATAACATTATTATACAACTTGTTTCAGATCTGGAATGAATTTCATTCAAATCAACATTCAAAATTCATACTTTTGGGACTGATTTCCAGATCAGGTTGTATACAATGATAAATCAATTCATAAACAAGAATATGTAGACGATATTTATTATATTCAGGTCATATTCAATTCATTGCCTACAACTCATTTACAATTATCCAATTAGGCATAAAAATCAAATAAACACCAATGAGATAGTTTGCATATTATAAAAATATGTAAAATTTCCCACTCACCTTTTAAAAGCGATCCAAATCTCCAGATCTAAAGTAGAACGTTTGATTCATCTCCAAATCTTTTTAATCCAATAGACATGTATAAAAGGGTATACACATACATTAGAATTACAGATCCGAGAAGAGATTTGGAATTGGAAGAGAAAATAGGTACAAATATATATAAATTACCTCAAATACGCATATGGTTGATTATCTTCTCTTCTCATTTTTATTAGATTTCTACTCTTCTCCAATTTGTATAAATATAGATACAATTATCTTTATAATTTAGAAAGAAAGTGAAGAAGAAAAAATGACAGAGCTTTGCTACTGCTTTCATAAAATTATGAGAAGCGAAGGGAGGCCTAGGCCCAAATTTATAAACGCTAGAATCAACCAGAACCGTTAGATCGAAATATATTAAATCCGAGCCATTACGGCCTAGGTTTATTGGAGCCACCAGGTTGCCGACGGTCGACCGCTGAAGGTCGGTCTCCCCAATAACGGGTCGGCCCATGGGCTCGCGAAATTAATATAAAACGTTAATTTTTATTATTCAATTATTTTCGTTTCGAATTCATTTTTCATCCATAACTTCTTCGTTTGGACTCCAATCGCAAAACTCCAAATATGAAAGTTGCCCAGAATTTCACCATGGACACAATGGTGCAAGTTTCATGGTCAAATTCCATCATTTGCAAAAATTCCATTATCGGAGCCTAATTAATTACTAACTAATTAAATAACTAATGCCAAATTATAGGGTGTTATAGGTTTTGATGAGGCATTTTATGAAAATATATGAATTTGTTTTTGAGTTAATAAAGTACCTTTTCCAAAAAAGCAAATATGTAGAAAACAAATCTACAATTAGCTCTAGATGCATCCCAACAAGATACACTTTTGTGCTCCTTCATTTGGTCTCCTTATGCATGCACTACTAGACCATAAAATTTCAAGTTGACATGTTGGTCAAAATTAGTATTCAATGCAACAAAGTTAAAATGAAGCATGGAATCTGAACCAAACTCCTCCATCAAATGATGTATTTATTTAACTATTACACCACATGTGGTTATTTTGAAGGACTACCCGTCTAAAAGTCCTTTCCACCATGGAACGATCATTTTCTATTGCATTTTATCGATATAGTAGGACACAAAAGCTATTTGTTCAAATGATGATGGTATTTCGATCAAAAGATGACGCGAGGAAATGGAGTTGTTTTGGCTAAACCATGGTCACGACGGGTTTGTTTATCTTTTTGGCTAGTCAAGCATAAACTAATTCATAGATCATTGCAAAATAAGAAAGTTGGAGCCACTCAAATAAAAAATACATTCTGGAATGGAGTGACATCGATATACAACATGAACTCAAAGCACAAAAGAAATCATGTTGTGCTGAAACGTTACTCCGAAAAAAATGAGTTGTGCCAAAAGTAGTGAACATTTGTGATAAACTAAATGATTAACGAACCAATGGTAGAGTCCACTATCTGTGATCATATATATGTCATCACAGGCAATTATACATCATCATAGATAATTTATAACCAATAAAATATGAGATACAAACATACTCACCAAATCTAAATACTACATTTATATTAACACAAGTTCAAAATATACATTAACATCCAAATACTACATCAATAAGTACAACCACAATGCTCAACAAAGCTCCAAAGTCTATGTTAGTACGAAACACACACACACTGTAAAAGTAACCTCTTATTGTTGGCTCTAACTCCTCTGTGCATCGTTCCATCACCAACTAAGGTATGTATCACTATATCTTCTGACCGCATTAATCTACTCCTAGAGCTAGCAAATCATGGTTGCATGTTGAGTAGATTCTCTATAGCACCAACACCTTTGTTTTTAACAGTAGTACCTTAGCTTCTCTCACATCTACAGTTTCTCCTTTATTTCGATGCTATTGTTAATGATATAGGTAGGGTTTTTAGAAATATAGTACTTGAAGTGTTGATCGCCCTGGAGCATGTGTCTTCTATGTGGTGGGCTGGTAGAAGATAGACAAACTTCTCTGCTACTGATCTTCTAAACGATGATGGATCATCATCTCTAGAGTCATGGCTATGGTTTTGATGAGACATCTACCATAACACCATTACTCTTCACAATTGCTGATAGTCTATGACCACTACCCTACAACAATCACCTAAAGTGGATATATCTGGCACACTAATATAACTTATATAACAAATATATAAACGGAAGAAATAGTTAACACCATATATAACATGAAATGATAACACAAAAATATATAGATCATGAATTGAGTAATTAAAATTTTGATGTTAATCGACGACGTAAGAGTAACTGAATATATATACGACAACAACATAACTATTATACATCCATGAAATTAACCAAACGAATATACATAAAAATAGTTAAATCACTATGATAAGGAGTAATTTGTTGGGTTCAAATAGTTTTAGAAAGGTTGATCATCATTTACGGTTGTGCTTGAGTGTAACAACAACCATCTTGGTTTTGTCCCAATGTTAATGCAACAACTTGATTTACTATTGTTCATAGAAGGAAAAAGTCTTATAATGAACTTGTGTCACTTGTATCATTGTCCAGCATCATCCAAGCAAACGATGGAAGGCCAACTCCCAAATGCTCCTACCCACTCATGGGTCTTGTCAGTATCTTTTCCTATTCGTCGTGACCCCTCATTGATCAACTCCTCTGTTTGCTTCTTTTTTGTCTTGTATGGACAAACATCTAACAAAAGCTCATGTTCATCCCTATAATAGACAAGGTGACCTCAAAGTTTTCCTCTATCAAAAGTGTTATACCTACACTGTTCATTAATCAAAAGCGTCACTATGACACAATCAATCTTTGTATTTATAACCACTTGAGAAAAGCACCATTGTACAACAACCACTTCATGTACCATATTGCTCATTTGATGCAAGCATGATGCAATATGGTTCACTAACTAGTATGCATTTGGACCAATCCCTCTAAGTGGAGTACGAGCTAGCCACATCTGAACTGCAGATTGTAATAATGGCTCTAGGAAAGCTTGACATCCAAGGCTCCAATCCTCGCCCTTTAAAACATGATCTCTATAGCTATAAATAAAGCATTTCATACACTTGTGTAAGCGTCAAATTTTCTTCATTCAAGACACTCGTGCTAATTTTATATTCTTGTAATAGCCGCTAAATCTCGGTTATAATCGAATACTCAAAAGAAATAATATAAGAAGGCATATTGGATGTAGATATATTCTAGATCAAATCACTCTACATCTTATGTAATTTACTTTACTATATTTTTAATTTAATCTCAAACATTCCTTATTTTACATTTTCAAACAACATTTTCAGTGAATAACCTTTATTAATGATCACCCCTAATTATAATTCCGAGGTTGGCTAGAAATCTAGTCAACATTTTAACACTAGAAGATGGGTCTTCACATTGAAGCTTTTCATTTTCATCAATTTTTTCTTTTAAAAAAAAACTCTCTTCAAAACATGTACCATGCAACCTAACATTAGTGAAGTTGAGGCTGATAACTCAAATGGTCATAACACCAACAATGGTATTTGGAGTTGTGCCATCAGTCCTATTCTAGGCACGAGCGACGACATCTGGCTCAGATTTCTTAATAGGATTGCAAATATTAAGCAAAAGGCCCATGTATGAACGATCTTCGTGCATCGGTGGAAGCTTATGAGACAATCAACCATGGTCAAAGAGTCCCAGCTTCCATGACATGACCCCTCTCTTGCTATAGTTCCTAGCACTTTCAACATCATGCATGATATTGAGGAAAGGGTCATGTTGGAAACCTTTGTAGGAACTGCTCCTGTTCAGGACACTATTGTGCTCGAGTCAATTCCTATGTCCGAAGCTTACTTGTTTGCTACTTACCTTCCCTTGAAAGAGAATCCACCTATGAATGACCTATGGTGGTAAATGGGGATGCGATCTGCGTTTTGATCGTCTGAGCAATGAAGGGAGGGTAAGGAATGACATGCCTAGAGATTTCTCAATACATTCGATATCCCAATGAGAAGTCCTAAGACCTCACTCTCATGGTAGACAGGTTCAGCACTCTAGGTTTCATTTTTTGCATAGATATAAATGATTGCCTACCCCTATTTAGTGCTGTTACTCACGTTCTCCCTATAGATGCTATATATTTCTTCCCTCATAATACATAGAAATAGAATCTCTCAAACAACAGATATTTAGACCCAGAACCAAAGCAGGGAGGGATATCTAATGACAAGAATAGGGAGCCATTCTTAAAAGAACTACCAAGCACCTACATCCATCAAATGCAGACTTTATCTCCCATTGAGAAATACGATGGGTGCACCATCTTGTCCAATCATATCACAACCTTCAACTCCATCACTAGATCCAGCTAACTCTCTAGTAATGCCAAATGTCTACTATTCCTCTCCACCCTAACCTGACTGACCTCCCATTGGTTCCTACATCTACAAGTAGGAAACATCCACTCCGAGAGTCAATTATGCACCAACTTCAAAACTTGCTTTATGCTTCTCAAATGGTACAATGATGGTCGAAGATATTTGTAATATCAGACAAGGCCCAAGAGAGTCGTTCCTATTTTAACCACTTTAATAAAAACCAACTTGCACAAGGGGAGAAGACAAGAACGACTTGATCATTGCCTTATTCTCCAAGGTAACTTACCGCTCCAAAATATGGAAAGAGCTGCAGAAGCATCCTGCCTCATCCTTGACCGACTTCTTTAAAAGGGCAAATGACATCATGATGGTGGAGGAGACTGACTTATCCAATAGCGATAAGGAGGACAAATGAGGAAACAGACTCAACTCATGTGGTGAGGACCATCGTAGAAAGAACCGTTGTAAGGAGCATAATGGAAAATGCTCTTGGGACGACCCATAATTCAAACCAAGCTATGCAATTTGCGATAGAGTTAAGGATGTGCCCTAAGGGAAATTATATAACTTAATTCTTTTATAAGAACCTTTTTCAAAATAATGTATGATTTAGGTTTTGTTTTCTATTATATGTGTTATTATATTATGATACAAGTTTATTTCATACTAGAGTTGTATGTAGATTTATACCGTGCTAGTTTTTGCATGTAGGGTTGCCTCATTATTATTAGTTGCATCATATTGCCTTGTTGTCTATGAATGTTATATTGTTTATGATGAGCTTATTATAGAGATAGTTAGCGTATTTCTTTTTGTCAGCCTGACTCTCTTTTGGACTATATAAGTACATGTAATCAAGAGATTCCTACTTGATTTTTTACGCACCCGCATTAGCATCGAGATAATAAGTTGCTTGCAAAATATAAATAAAACGCAAAAAAGTATGTAGTAGATTTAGAAATTTAAACTGGTTGATGATTATATGCTCCAAATATGGAAGGCCACTTGGCTTTTGTTTTTCTTTTAATTGGTTTGGCGCCCGTAGTAGCGATTTGTAGTTTTTCCGATCGAGCCGCACAAAGGAGGTGCTGCCAAAATTTTCCGTAATATTTGGGAGTTAATTAAGTAATACGTTAATAACTCATTTTAATTAATAAGTTTTTAAACTAGAGGTTCGGAGTCATTTTCTTCCTTTGGAATTTCGGGGACGAAATTCTTTTAAGGGGGAGAATGCAACAACCCAAAATTTTGGTCATTGGAATTTCAATATTTAATTAATTTCAAATATTTAAATAATTGGATTTTGGAATTTAATAACTTATATTCATATATAGGGATTACTTGAACATTTGAATTTGTGAACTAAAAATTAATTAAATGGATTTAATGATTTTATTTAACTCCTTTTAATTAATAAATAATACTGGTGAATTCAATTTGTAAATTTAATTACAAATAAATAGATCGGATAAATATCAATAATTGGATCAAGAATATGAAATAATATTTAAATGTGTGAAATTATCATTCCGAGACACTATCTCGGATTTTGATGAAACTAGTGTCATTGGATCCGGAATAGTAAATTGTTGTATGCCAATGTGTTTTGTGATGATCAGGCGTACAGTGTGATCGAGTAAGTAAGAAACGCATAATGATTAATTTTAAAAAATTAAAAAAAATTATAATTTGATATACATAGCTAACTTCTGTTTATGATAGAATTAGCTCTTGAAAATAGTTCCATTGAATTCGGAATATGGGTAATTAGCTAGGAACGCCAGTGAGCATGCCTCGTTTGGAGGTCGTGAACTATATAAGGACCTCATCCCATCATCATTTCCTCAAAACCCTATCCCTAAATAGCCTCATCCAACAACCATAGATGATAGGTGCCGCTAGGGGCCGAATTAGGCTTAGGTCCCAACTATGAAAATGTTCGTAGTGGTGTGTTAAGTGACGTGACTGGTGGGATTGTCGGTCGACGACTCGAGGTGGCCAGAAATCATGATGAACGGTAGCAGCTAGGATTGTATTTTCTGGCGATGACATCGATTTCTAGGGGGCGGCTCTAAAGCAAAGTCGTAGAGGTTGGCGAGTGCTTCGGTCTAGCGAAGTTTGGGGGTGGTTTATTGACGGCGGCGAAAGGCGAATGAACGATGATGTTTCTAAAAGCTCATTCTTGAGCTAACGGCCCCATCGGAGGCAAGCTTTAAGGCGTAGGTCGGGGTTGGTCGAAGCTTTCAACTAGAGGCAGGCGATGGTGGCTGATAGCCTGGTGTGGTGGCAGCACGGTGTTGTAGTCGTGTTAGGGTTTCGGTGATAGTCGCGGCCTGGATTATTAAGATAGGGTAATTAAGGCTAATGAGTGTAATTAGTTAATTAATTATTATTTTAATTCTGAAATCTTATAAACCCATTAACTAGTTCATACAAGGTCCAAATCAAATGCGGTCAGTCGCGTTAGATTCGTAATGACGATGTCTATGTTATGGAGTTAGATTGAAGGAGATTGGAGCTTATAGAATCAAGCTAAAATCGAACGCTGTTCGATTTTAGCTCAAAATGGAACGCTTCGGCGATAATTTAAATTTTGATGAGTTTACCCACCTTTAAATTAGCTATATAATATATGTGATGCTATAAATTTATTATTGAATGCTTGGTTAACAGTTTAGATACTGTTGTTGTTGTTGTTTGATTGATTGTTTGATTGAAAATCCTGTTTTGGAAAACGGACGACATATTAACTTAATTGCCATGAACCCATATGATTATATATTGTTCGTAACCATTGTTTTGTAGGGAATATTTATAGAGAGACCCTAAGGGGTTTCTCACCAATAATTGTTATTTATTTCCTTGTGCTTCTTATATTGATGTTTAGTTGAAATTGATTGTGATATTCTATTTAAATTGTTTAAGTGTCGTTATAGAAATTTTTGCTATAATGTCAATTATCGAATATCATCTCCTAAACCCTTCATGTGTTGTCTTGAGCTTGTATTCTCATAAATAGATATTAAATTCATTAATCATTTTGATTAATGATACTTAAATTAATTAATCATTTAAACTAATGATGTTTAAAATTTATCAAATCATTTTAACTAACGATGTTTGAATTTAATCAATCCATCTAGTTAACGATATTTGGATTTAATTAATAATTTTAATTAATGATACTTGAATTTAAGTAATCATTTTTAGTAACGATGTTTTAAGTTAATAAATCATTTTAACTAAAGATGTTTAAATTTAATTAGTCATTTTAATTGATGATGTTTTAAATGTAGTAAATCAATTTAATTAAAAATGTTTAAATCTAATTTGTCATTTTAATTAATGATAATCAAATGTAATTAATCATTTTAATTAATGATATTTAAAGCCGATTAATTAATTTAACCAAGGTATTTAAGTTAATTAATTGATTTAATAAAAGTGATTAAAGTAAATTAACTAATTTAATGAAAGTACTTTAAAGTGAATTAACTGATTTAGTATTTTAAATTTAATTAGCTGATTTAATAAAGTTTTTAAAGTTAATTTGTTGATTAAATAAAAGTGTTTTGGAGGTAATTAACTGTTTTAATAAAGACAATGGTTTTTTTATCGAAAGAGATTATAAATTTGACAAATTGTCTTTCGGGATAACTGATATTGTTTTTAAAATTATGAAAGTATTTAAATGAGATTAATTATCTTTTGGGGATAATTAATGTTGGTTCTAATTTATAAAAGGGATTTTTAATTTGATTATTTTTTTTGTTGGGAAAATTAGTATGGCTTTAAAAGTTATAAAAAAGGGTTATATAAATTATCCTTCAGAATGATTAACCTTTGATTTAAAATTTATAAAAGCATTTTAATTGATTTACTATCTTTTGGGATGATAAGTATTGTTTTAAAATTTATAAATAATAGTTTATAAAAAAGAATATCTTTTAAAAAAGAATTGTTTCAAATAAAGCTAAGGGTAAATTGTTTTGGGCTTATAATAAACAATGTTTTGACATTTGTTTTGACCTTGGTTTTAATGCACTTAGAAAATATAATTTGCCCCTTTAAAAGAACATTTTAAAGAGTTTTTTTAAGTGTCTTTAAAAGTATTATGATGCAAAAATCAAGCGCAAGTGAAAACAACCATCTTATCATTCCTGATGGTTGATTTATCGACTATCGACTTTGATTCTACTTTCTTCTTTATATCTCATCACCTAAGACGATGTGTTGTTCCTTTGAGCTTTGTTATCCTTTATCGGAAATGACTAACCCAAAGAGCGAGTGGAAGCAGAGATATTTGGGGTTGCTTCCATTGGGGTATTTTCACATCCACTCTAGATTGGAATCGGTTTTGCGCATTGAGATGTGAAGTACTCGGATTTTCGGTAACCGTTGGCAGGGTGTGGCTTGGATGTGTCCGATAGCCATCGGGGTTCTTAAGTATATTTCTAGAGGTATACTTTCGGTAAGGGAGCATACCCTCCTAGTAATTGTTGGAAAACTTCTCTTTTTCCATTGTTGTTAATTCAAATCTTTGAATTGTTTCCTTAATTGCATGGAGAACAACCCTGTACTCTTCTCTATGTTCAATTATTTGTCACCATTCTTTCAAGTCTAGAATTTGATATTATTTATGCCTATTCATTTAGTATGAGATTTGTTCTTACTAGTACCCACCCCTTTTATTTGGATTGTTTCTGTTGTTTTTTTCCATTCTTTCTTGATTAGATTGTTGTTCTGATTTGTTTTCCATTTCTTCAATTATGGATGTTGTTCTTGTGAGGTAAAAAAACCCATTCCGCGTTAGTGACGTGGTCTCATAGAATTATTATATGTTCATCTTATTACTTGAGTTTTCTCACACTGGTTTTCCAGACTAACTCGGGTGTTATTTTATTATAATGCTTGGGTCAGACCAAGTTTTTCCCAGGTTGGCTTTGGTGATATGGAGTTATTGGAGAAGAGCTAGAGGTTCACTTATCAAACTATTTTATTTTCCGTTGTATTATATTGTATACCTATCAGCAATTGTAAGGTCATAATTTTATAATTGTCCAGCTGATAAGGGTTGTCTTTAACTATGATCTACTCTGTATTTTGGAGTGACAGCTTTTACCGTCTGCGCTATATTATATGTTGTCAATTCCGCCATGAGATCCTGATTTCCCTATTCTCTATTCTTTTCTTTTTATTTTACCCTAAAAATCTGCCTTTTCGGCAGTTGGATGTTTAGCATTTAAATACCGTTGACGTATTCAGTGTCAACTTTTAATGGTCGAAAAGTCGAGTTGTTATACTAGGAAAAGGGAACCATCCCAAAATAATGACATGGGTCCCTGAAGCCTTCGTAGAAAACAAGGCCAATATGTAAAGTGCGTACAAATCAAAGCAACCAAAACAAGAGCACTATTCACAAAGAGGAAATTTCCATATAGGTCCAAACAAATATGTTAAATTGCACATAGGTACATGACAAGTTTTGAAGGCATGGATTCATGTTGTTTTAATATGGCTATAGGCATGGGACGTATAGACTCAAAGCAACATAACAAAGCATGAACTGAAAAAGGACGTTTGCAATTAATGCAAAACCAAGGGACATGATACATTTCAAGGCGCAGGACATTCATTCATGGGTGTGTGACCATGTTTTCAAAGCATAGGACAACCTGCGTGACAAATTTCAAGTATAGGGCAGGGATGTACGAAAGCAAACAACAGTAAAACACACAAAATCAAAGCAATGTGCGGAAAATTTCCAAAGCAACAGGGCATGTATAATGTAAATATGCAGCTACAAAACACAGATCACCATCTTAATTCATAACCATTCATTATAAAATCAAATGCATGCAATCAAAAATTTAGAGATAGATCTTTTGAGGTTTAACTCACCCTGAATCCCGAATTAGACTTGCTAATAAATTTCATGTCAGTAAACCCTAGAAAATAACTCAAACCCAAAACAAATAACAACTAAAATTAAACACCGTAAAACAAAAATCAACTAATCTAGAAGATTTAATAGGTTTCAAAATTATTACCTTAATTTTACTAGATTTTCTAGCAATTGATTCCTATTTTAATTTGCTAATTTGCTTCTAAGGTTAAAGAGAAAATAGGTTTTCTCATTTCTGTTTTCTTAGCTTTGAGTTTACTATAAGTTTAGAATGAACGTACAATATTTTGTCTAAGAGAACATCTCATCTTAATTATCTTATTTGGGCTTTGGATCTAATTACCCAATCTAGCCAATTCAACCGTTCTCATTTTATTTATTTAACACTTAAGTTTCACGAAATAAAATGCTAAGTGTTTGGTACAGTGCTATAGCCCAACATAGATAAAATGACTTCTCAAAAGTATTTAAATACATGAATAACTTATTTTCTAAAGGAAGTCTATAAATCCTAAATTCACTTTTATTTATAAAAAAAAAGATTCAAACCAGCTCAATATTTTCTTTTCAATTTAAATTCTAAATTCTACAATTTCAATGCTTTACAAATACTAATATTTTTCAATTTCATAATGATTTAGAATTAATCATTCTAAACAATTTATCTTTTATAAAAGAATACAAATTCCGAATTGATGATTTGAATTCTCCAATTTAAATCATTATTCATTTTATTTTATTAACTCAAAAATAAGGGTTACATATTCAATATACCCATAGGAAGGGAACTAAATTAGCTGATGCGTTGTGTAGGAAGCATCAAACAATTATTTCTATGATGATAGCTAAATGGAAGGATTTGGGGATTCTTTCCACGTGTGATATTCAAAACATAGATTCTGTAGTTGGTTCAGGTGTGATGTTGGATAGTCTTGTTGCCCCACCATCTTTGATTGATTGAATCATAGATACTTAAAGGAGAGATCCGACTATCCTTGATTTTATTCAAAGGTTGGTGTCTAGAGATGTAGGTAATGATCTTAATATTTATTCACTTGATGCTTGTAGTGGCTTAAGGAGTGGTGGTAGACTTGTTGTTCCAGATTTGGATGGTCTCCTTAAGGAAGTGATGGATGATTGCCATCACTTTCGCTATACTATTTACCTTGGTGGAAGTAGGATGTATATGGATATAACGTGTCTTTATTATGGTAAGGGATGAAGCATGACATTGGCAAGTATGTGAAGGGATGTATGACTCGTCAGCTTGTTAAAGTAGAACATCAAAGGCCTAGCGGTCTCCTTCATCCATTGAAGATTCCGCTGTGTATAAGTGGATTTGATTCTTTATACTAGTTTGGTTATATAAATCCCAATAAGAAATCTAGTATGGATTTTTTTAATTCTGTAACATTTTCAGGTGTCAAGGGATTTTGTTGATGATCTTCCTCAATCTAGGAATGGCCATGATAGCATTTGGGTAGTAGTTGACTGCTTGACTAAATTTTCCCACTTTATACCCATAAAGTCATGTAGGACTAATCAATATTTGGCCAAGGTCTATGTAAAGGAGGTTGTGAGACTTCATAGTGTTCCCAGTGCCATTATGTGTGATCATGATCTACTACTCACCAGTGGTTTCTGGAAGAGTCTTCGTCAGCTTTGGGAATGAAGCCGAACTTCAGTACTACATATCATTTATAGATTGATAGTCAGAGGGAGATATTTAATCAAGTGTTGGAGGATTTTCTTCCTTCTTGTGTTCTTGATTTGGGAGGTAGCTAGGAGGACCATATCTCTTTGGTTGAGTTAGCTTACAACAACAGCTACAAGTCCATCGTTGGCATGGCACCATTTTAGGCTATATATGGTAGACTATGCAATTCACCATCTCATTGACTTAAGATTGAAGATAAGTTTTTTCTTGGTCCAGATTCTATCAAGAGGTTTCTAAGATAATAGAGTTGATTAGACAGAGGGTGAAGGTAGCCTAGGATATGCAGATGGCTTATGTAGATCGTAGGAGGAAGAATATCGAGTTTGAGGTTGGTGATCTTGTTTTTGTAAAGGTATCTCCTTTGAAGGGTGTTATGAGGTTTAGTAAGTTTGAGAAGCATGCACTTCGCTTTGTTAGTCCATTCCCAATTACTGAGCGCAGTGGTCATGTAGCTTATCGATTTTCTCATCTTGATCAATTCTTTGGTATTCATGATGTCTTCCATATTTCCCACTTGTGAAAGTATTTGAGGAGTATTAAGATAGTTTTGGAGTCGAGGCGCATTGAGGAGCTTGATATTTCACCAAGCTTATGTTATGTGCAGCATCTGATCCATATAGTTACTTGAAGGTCCGACGGCTTAGAACCAAGGGTGTCCCGTTATTGAAGGTGCAATGGTCCAACAACCCATTGGATTGTACTTAGGGAACCGACGAGCATATGGCATGGACCTATCTTGAGCTATTTCCAGATGCGCACGAGTCTGGTATGTTTTGTTTGTTTATTGTTTATTTGTTTTAGTATGGTGTGGTCAAGCTATAAGTTATTGGCTTAGACATAAATTTTCTCTAAGGAGAAATTGCGAGGACGCAATTTTCTTAAGGGGGAGTCTGTAACAACACGTAGTTGAGAGGGAAATTAAAATAAAGATTTAAATTAAATAAAAAAGGGTTTTAATAACTTAAATGTGGATAAATAAGAATAATTGGGAAACTAAATGGGTAAAATATTTATAAAGTGATAAAATAATTTTTTTGGGTAAATTTTGATTTTTAAAAGGAGTTTGGAAATTTTTAAGGGTCAAAATGATTATATATATATAAATATTAAAAAAAGGTAAATAATTTTTATAACAATAAATATTAGAAATAAATAAGATAAAGATATTATTTAAAAAATAGAATTTTTATTTCACTTAGAGTAGGAATTTATATATTTATTATTGAAAGTTAGCTTTAAAATGTAAATATGGAAATAATTATTTAATTGGCATAAATTATAAAAATAATTATTGGAAAGTTATGAATGAAATGAAATTTTTTTAGAGAATAAATATGAATTTAATTTGGAGCTTTGGACTAAGTTAGTACGGTAGAATAATAGATTAGCAAAGAAGAATGAAAGAAAAAGAATTAAAACAAATGAAAAGCAGGCCCGTTTGGCCATCACAACACATGGAAAAATATCCTCTTCATTGCTTTATCATCAAGAGTCCAAAATCTTCTTCATTGCCTTCATATTTCCTTCCCGTATACCCATTTCCAACTCTATCTTCGTAAACACAATTATTAAAACTCTAATCCCCTTTCTTTAAAAAAATTCAAAAGAAATAGAAATAAAATACTAAAAATTCTGAAATTAAATTATATCGCTCTCAACACTCTACTACACCTCTAGGCAAGAAGAAGTTGATATTTTGATTAAGTTTGGTCTTCATTTGATTTTGTAGATAAGAAAAAAAGCGAAGAAGGAAGGTGCAATTCTATAGTAGAAGCTTAATAACTTCATGGTGAGTAATCTTTACTCACATTATATGTCTAAGTGCTTGTAATTCATGTTAATTGTTGAAATATTTGAATTGTATGTGCACACTCTGTATGAACCCATTGCTTGCATTGTTTCATTGATTAATTTGTGTGATATGGATGTGCATTTAGTTGTTAGGATGTAGAGTAGTGTTTAGGGATGAAATGGGGTTCGAAAGGATAAGCTACCGGTAGTCAGACGCGCTAAAATTATGGCCTCACAACTTGGAATTTTTCGTTCAAGGCCATGGCTAGTCCACTGGTCCAAGTGATCGGTGCACAGCCTGGATCCATTCCAGGCCTGCATAGTGCACAAGTCTTTCTTTAAAAAATTATAAATGAAATAAAATAAAATATAAACAACAAATTAAAAAAAGTGGAAATTAGCCACAAGGACCTCTTTAGTAAGTGGAATTAGTTTCTAGGACACACAACTGAAATAATTATTTTCAAGGACAAAATGTAAAATAATTAGTTTCTAGGGCCTAAAAACCTATGAAATTATGTCCTTGAAAGTAATTGGACTGTTGACTTTGTCCTTGAAAGTAATTATTCTGTTGACTTTGGCCTTGAAAGTAATTTCTTTGAATGTGTGTCCTAGAAACTAATTAGACTGCAAAGTTTGTCCTTCTGGTGAAATGCCCCTTAAAAAAAATCTATTTATATTTTAGTAGAAATAATTTATAAAGTTTTATTATGGAAATTGATTATTGATAATATTACATTTAATGAATATTAATTATTTAAAGTAATATTTTTACATATATATATATAAAAAAAATTGATGTGAAGCCTTAAAAAGTATTCAAAAATTCAACGTAAGTTTGAAAATGATTTGGAGAGCTAATGAGTAGATAAATATGAAGTTATACAACTTTGTATTTGGCTATTTCTAGAATTAATAAAGAAGGTTAAAATGTGAATTCTTAATTATAAAGGAATAAAAAGAAAATTTGTTTTGTTAAATTAAAGTATGTGAACAAACTAGACATAAATGAATATTTTTCTACATTTGAAACTCTTTTATAATATTGGATGTTTGTTATCAATTCTGTTTAATGAGGAATTGAATAAATGATGTTATAAACTCATCCAGTATAGGGCTTTTCAGTAGTATTGCCTTAGTTATTCTCTAGACTTGTTATATAAAATATCATTGTGGTGTAGGGAAGTTTACGAGCTTTCAGTAAACGATAGGATAACACTGAGTGGTATGGGATGCTCAAGTGATATCTAATTGTTGACCATTGGTAAGTAAATGTCACTAATTAAGGGTCAAAGGTGTCGGGAATCGTCAAGAGGGATTTATTGAGTTGGACAATCGAGTGATGCCATCAATCTAAGGATTGTAGAATAAGTATGTGTATGTATACTTAGTTATATTACACTCTCATTGGGACATGTAAGGTCAAGAGTGTTTGAATCTACATCGTAAGGTTCACGCTACTATATAGAGTGCATGATTAGAACTCACCAGATAAGCTAGTATTCGTTCTAGCAGTCCTAATTATGGGGTCACGCCCCGGATCTATGTTGTCAATTGTATTGGTCTTGAGGTTGAGTGTTATTACTCTCATTAGAGCCATTTCCCAAATGACACATAAGGACTAGCGGTCCATTACTAAGGGCAAGTAAAAATCGTTACCAATGCTCAGCGTAGTTTGGTAGGGTGTTTATGACGTGCATATGTATAATAGTGTTGCGATTCTAGGAGTAACTAAGAGACTATAGGAAACAAGCTGGGATCATTAGTATTTCCTGGAGCTGTGTTGTGGTACATCAGTTTCCCATATGGATGACTTAGGTGGATTCACTTTGGATGATTGTTCTTATTTATGACCTCATTAGAGAGACAATGTGTGGATAAGACACTATAGGTTAACTGCATGTTAACCTATCACCCAATTCTTCCTTACCCTATTACAATTTATACATTTGTGCTGTTAATATTTCTTTAATGCTTGTATGTTACTTTATGTAGATTCTGCATATCTTTCCTGCATATTTATAGCGTTATTCGCCTCTTAGGGCCAATCAGTCGAGAGCCTTGTCTCTCATTAGGATTGATGGTCGAGGTGATAGTCTTCTTTTATGACATGGATGTTATTGGGGGATGCTTAGATTGTGTGACATGTATATGCTATTTCTTTTATTATCTCATTTTATGTACATTGTTATGCTCTTTAGACATAGTCTGACCCGTGTGTTATTTATAATACTCGGGCCAGTCTAAGATATTTTAGGTCTAGGTACTCAGTAGCTTTTTTGACTTATAGGACACTTTTGGAGGATAGTATACACCTTAGAGTGATAGTTTCCCCTTTGTGTTTTCGTAACTTTGTATATTAATGATGTTGTATTTATTGGGATTATGATATGTATATTTTATAGAGTGAGCATTGGACTATCAACATGTATTGTTAATGTATTATATTTTATCGCTACATTCTGATTCTGTGATCTTTGTTTATTATTTTTGTATTGTAAATTGTTCTGTTTAGGTAACCGCACATGTTTATTGCTTTGTGCAAATACCATGTACATAATGGGAAGTGTTATATGATTCGATATATGTACCAGCGTTCACCCAAGGGAATGTTCACACGTGTTAGCCCCATATAGCCTATTTATGAGACAATATTATCCAGTTATATTCTTTGGTAATATGGGTATAGAAGTTGGGTGCTACAATATTGTAATCGTCTTGAGCTTAAAATTGATAGCGACCAACCAAATTTCAAATGTCTTGTTTGTTAAGGGTTGACAAAAACTATTAGAGTGGGTTTAAAATTTGAGGTTCCAAATGGAATTGCTTCGAACATGATAAGATTTACAGATATCAAAGATCTTCAACCGTCAGGCATGAAGAGTCACAATTATCATGTAATTTTAGAGACACATTTCCCGATAGTGTTTTAGGAGCTTTTCCCACTGAAGGTGTGGATGCCTATTATTAAACTTAGTTTATTCTATAATGAATTTATTTAACTACGTTTAATAAAATTAATTTGAAAAAACTAGAAATGGATATATCCAAATTATTATGTAAATTGGAGAAAATATTTCCTCCTATAGTATTCAACCGCATGGAATATCTACCTGTACATCCACAAACTAAAGCTTTAATGCGAGAACTGGTGCAATACAGATAAACGAATAATTTTGAGAGGTAAGCAAAATAACTTATATATTATTTTTCGAAATCAACATAGTAAATGTATAATTGATAACCTTTTGGTATGAAGGTACCTGGGTAACCATAAAAAAGGTAAAACAAAAAACACATGTTGAAGGTTCAGTATTTCAAGCATACATTATTGAAAAAGCAACCACATTTTTTAGTTTTTATTTTGAAGATCATGTTAAAATGAATTATAATACTTATCCTCCTAATGATGATGTTGTGGATAAGTCATTTAACATTTCTCTTTCCATTTTTCAAAAATGTGGACGTCCTTCTGGTAGATGGAAGGATGGAAGTATTCAAACACTTAAAAAGTTTGTCATATTTAGAACAATGGTGCTTCTCAATTGTGAAGAATTCTAAGATCTTATTAGGTGCACAATATTTGTTTATTTACTATTAATACTATGTTATATAGCATAATCATTTATCTTAACAATATTAGTTGTTTAACAATTACTTTGAGCAACAATATCCAAGTGTTCAACCCAGTAAAGGGTTTGAGGCTAGGTTTCATAAATATGTAGGTGTTAGCACCAAAAATGGTCACTAACCTCGTAGAGAAAGATTGTGTAGAGATATAAGTGATGAAGATAAATTAAAACAGAAGAATAGTGTAATTCAGTGCAAAAAGGATAGCAAAAACAAGAACACCAGATTTATAGTGGTTCGGCGTAATTGCCTACGTCCACTTTGAGGTTAAACTTTATTGATCTTCTTAATGATTGATTACAAATACAATTCGTAGATCAAGTGCTTGAAGGGACTTGCTAAGTAAAGAAGATGAGTCTGAAAAATGGCAGAGTCTCCCCAGTGTTCTCGAAAAAAGGTCCCTTTTCACTGTGCCCCTGCCCCTCTATTTATAGACAAAGATGGGTTGGACTTCCCAGGTGGGCTCGGCAGCCGAACACTCTGGCCCAAATATAGTGGTCACCGTATTCCTAACCAAATAGGCCGAACACAATGATGCCGAACCACCCTCTCTATGCCGAACGATATGCTTGCTGCGTGGGAAGAGTGAACGAATGTCAATCGAAGCCGAACGTGCCTCTGGCCGAACGAAGCACCTGATCGAACGTTGTTTCTGGCCGAACATTATCCCTGGCCGAACGATGGCACTGGCCGAACGTTTGCCTTTAGCTGAACGATGTCTCTGGCCGAACGATGGTTCTGGCCGAACGGTAGCTTTTGATGAACAATACAGCCATGCCGAGCAATCGTATACACCGAACGCCTTCTGATGCTGAATGCTCTTGGATGCCCATCGTATACGCCGAACGCCTTCTGATGCCGAGTACTCCTGGATGCCGAGTACTCCTAGTTGCTGAGTACTCCTGGATGCCAAGTACTCCTGGATGCCTAGTGCTCCTGGATGCCGAGTGATGCCGAGTACTCCTGGATGCCGAGTACTCCTGGATGCCAAGTGCTCCTGGATGCCGAGTGCTCCTGGATGCCGAGTACTCCTGGATGCCGAGTGCTCCTGGATGCCGAGTACTCCTGGATGCCGAGTGCTCCTGGATGCCGAGTTCTCATAGATGTTGAGTACTTAATTGCCTGGTCAAATCTCCAGGAAACACTTGCCCCCCAAAGTGTATTACGTGACTGAATCGTGATACGCTTTGATTCGTGTAACCTTCATGTTCCGTTTCAAATCCTTGACTAACTTCGAATGGAGATGCCTTTTTGAAAATATTAGCAGTTGAGGCATGTGCCGAGCGTGGTATAAATGCCGAACGATGCACTGGAAACCGAGCGCTCTTCAATTGCCGAACGTCATTGTATGCCGATGCCGAACGCTGTGACTTTGACCGGTTCCACCGGATGTAGCCTTTTCGACTTCTTTTTTTTCCTATAAAAGCCGGTACCTCCTTCCTTCTTCCCTTTTTACACTTCCAACACCTCTGCCTTGCACCTGCCGAAGCTCCCAGTTAACATTCTCCAACTATTCGTCGACTCCTCCCAAATCTTCATCCTATCAACTAGGTACCGACTCTTCCACCTAAAACATGGTCTTTACGCTCGAACTCCCTAATTGATGGGGTAGGTCTAGCCTTGATTAAAGTATCTTAAAAAGTTGCCAGAGTCACGCGATGAGGGTGGACGGAAGAGTGGGCAGAGACGAGCTTTCTAGGAAGCTGTTTGGTAGACGTATTGTGGTTCGGCATAAACCTTTTGTGCCGAACGAGATTGGTGGAGAAAAGAGCATAGGAGAAGTAGGAGATGGTTAGGGGCGTCGAATGGTAAAGTCTAGCATGACCTGCCGAACGATTCACCCTCGTAGTTTGGCGTGGATGGAGAAAGAAGATGGGAACGAAGTCGTTGTTAAGGGAGGTATGTCGAGCGTTGTCTCGGTCGAACAAGCTTCTGGCCGAACGATGCTTCGCCGAACAGTCACAAATGCCATACTACACTTAGGCCGAACGAACACAAATGCCGAACCACACTTAAGTCGAACAATACAAATGCTGAACCAAGCTTAGGCCGAACAAACATAAATGCCGAACTACATTAGGCCGAACAAACATAAATGCCGAACCAAACCTATGCCGAACAATACAAATGCCGAACAATTATAAGTGCCGAACAGCACAAATGCCGAACTACACTTAGGCCGAACAATTCAAATGCCGAACCAAACCTAGGCCGAACAATACAAACGCCAAACAATCATAAGCACCGAACAACACTTAGGCCGAACAATTCAAATGTCGAACAATTATAAGCGCCGAACAACACTTAACCGAACGATTGTGAATGCTGAAACCTATTTTGGCCGGACAAAACTTTAGCCGAACACTTATTAATTATATATTTTCTGAATCTGGAACTGTAGTCACCACAAGGCGGGCTTTCTGAGACGGTCAGCGATGACGGTCTTCGAAGGCAATGATTCGAAACTCGTTTTCGTATCTTTGTAATCTCTAGATTCTCATTGCTTATACACGATTGATTGCACTAGTTTACACACCACGTGGGGGGAATTTTCAAATTGTTAATTCTAATATCCAACGTTTTTCAAGTATAGTTTTCACAGGCACTCAGACAGATTCATTATTTATTGGAGATGTCTAAAAAGTCTAGCTCCGCCACTATATCTGATAGGCCCGGGCCGTCATCGAGGCAAGAAGTTGCTGATACTTCAGATCCGTCGACTTCCCCTGCCCATAACTTAGCTCCTGATGCCCTGGAGGCAACAATTCTCTTAGACAACCCGATCGACTCACAGGCTTCGAAGATTAACGAAGTCGCACTTCGGCGAATATGCTCCATTCATGGGATTCCTTTCGCCGATGTGTTAGTTCCGTCGCGACACGATCGCCCTCACCTGCCCCCAGTCGGATATACCACCTACAACAAGTTCATGTGTTGGATGGGCAGCGTGCCTTCGCTTAATTTATTTCTTCGGGATGTGTTGTAGTACATAGACATTGCCCCGTCGCAGCTGCACCCAAATGGTCACGCGTTTCTATATGGACCTACTACTCTTCATGGCCGTCTTCTCTAGACCTCCAACTTCTGGCGACATCAGATACATTTATATGATCAAGAAACGAAAAGATAGCCCTTCCTTCTTGTTCCTCGAGCCGTACCACAAATGCCAAATCTTGACAGGAGCATGTAGCAAATTCGCCCTGTACAAACAGAAATGGTTCTATGTGCGTTGCCCTCCTGGTTTTGCGAGGAGATGGGTCGAACGCAGTAAGTCTCTTTGCTGGGTCATCATTCGCGTTCATTGGAGTCATGCTTTTCCTAACTTCTCGTTTCATCTTTTCAGGTATTAACCCGCGTCCGGAGGGCCGAGGATATTCTGAGGCCGTTGAAGCCATTAGAGCTCTTCCTACCGAGGAACGAGACATCCGAACCATCATTTCAAATGAATCATTGTCAAGGTTCGGCTTGCTAGCCCCTGGTCGTCGGATTAGCCTTCCGGAGGGCGTTTCCATTCCCAAGCCGACATCCGGTAAAGGGAAAAAACAAGCTGGGTCGTCGTCACGCCACATTCCCGACGCGCACGAAGAGGGTGAGCACAAGGAGGATGAAGCTCCCAAAACTCAAGGCGAGAATGTGGGTCCCGCTTGGAATCCGGCGGTCGAAGTTCATGACATTGAGACGTCATCCTCCCCTTCGAAGGGAAAGAAGAAGTTAAAATACAAGATACGGAAGGAGAAAGTTGGCGGAACTTCAAAAGTTACGCTAATCCCGCCAGAGAAAGAGGCTTCTTCACAACATATGGAAAGTTCTCTAAGGGGTCTGTCGAATCTTTCCACCCTGACGACATACTTAATTATGGATTTGACGATCCTGAAGCTCTCAAGTTTTCTTCGCCCGCTAGAGGCAATGCGGGAGTTCAACTCCCAGCCCAGGGAGACAATACTCCGATCAGTAAAGATAAAAGAACCGGTCTGTCGGGGGGAACACTAGGACACACATGCACATACGCATTTCATCATACACTTCAAGTTTTTTCTTATTTCTCGGATTTTTGTTAACTCGTTGTTATCTTTATTCTTTGTAGGTGACATGGGGCACTCCCACGGACTCGATCGCCTTCGCGGCTCTTCCATATTTCATCATCCCGAATGGGATTTAGGTTCGGGCAGACGCAGGGACAGAGATGATTACGAAGATAGAGACAACCGTCCCCGCGATTCGTCTTACCGTAAGAAGGCATATTCCCAATCTTCACAGTCCCGTGATCCTCTTCCTCCAACCGATCCGGATAGAGAGAAGCCTTCACAGAAGGGGTCCCAACCCGATGTTTCCCGAGAACAACACTCCGGTTCGTCGAGTACAAGGCACACTCGGGAGCATCGAAAAAGAGCGGAACTTTCAAAGCCTCCACCCCCTACTCCCGCGGTTGACCCGACTGTAGCAGAGAAGATGGTCGATCTTAAGGCCAAATTCCCAAAAATCTGCTTTGACGGTCTAAAATTCCTCCCGGCTATTCACCATATCCCTGGGCACGTGAAGTAGAGTGCCATTGCTTGTAACAACGACGTCTATGTTCAACATGACGCGTTTGTACACTTGGTTGAAAAGATCTCGGAGGTGTCAGTTGAGCGACAATATGAAATTGATCGTTTGAAACTGGAGGCTGGCTGTGACAAGAACATCATCAAGCATCAAGACGAAGAGCTCGCTTCGTATAAGTTGAAGCTTGAAGCCGCTGAGCAAAATGCAAAAGATACCGCTGAGGCAGTCACTCGTTTAGAGATGGCCCACAAGAAGGAACTCGATGAAGAAGTCCAGTGCAGCGGTGCCCTTGCCTTAGAAAAAGATTCCATTTAAAAAGAAAGGGACGCGCTTGCCACACAAGTCAAAGAGTTGAAAGAATTACTCTCCAAGGAGAAAGAGGATAAAGTAGCTGCTCAAGAAGAGTCACAACGATATTGTGATGAAATCGTTGCTACTCGGCTCTTGAAAACGAAACTCGATGACGAACTTGCTGGAGTTGAACAAATGAAAGACGAAGCCCGTGAGGAGGGCAAAAGAAAAGCTGCGGAGGAGATTGACTCTCGCCTCGAGGCAGCCGTAGAGGCCAGTAGGGAAGAGGTCAAGTGCATGTTTGACCCGTTGATTGCTGAGTATGGAGCCCGCGTCCTTATGCATCGCGACTTGACATTCTTGGGCGAGGGCTATCTCGAATCCCTAGCTGAGGCCTGGGAAACTTTAGTGAAGATTAGGAAAATCGAGTCGGGCTCTGAAGAAGTCGACGAGGATGCCTTGGTGAAGGAGTTTCTTAGAGGGAACGAGCCAGCGGATTTATCCGCAGCTTTGGCGCTTTATAGCAAAGGCTCTCCCCTTCCAAAAGAGAAAAGTGATGAAGCTGGCCCATCTAGGGCTAAGACTACGGCTCCTCATATTGCTGCTCCTCCCGCTGCTCAATCGGCCGATCGGCCGACACTTGACCCATTCGAGCAGCATGCCGGCTACGATCATGAAGATCCCGGGCTCGGCGTTCATATGCTATCTCCTATTCTGGAGGGTGAAACTCCACGCGCAACCGATAGCCAGCCAGAACCCGGTAGAAAACTCTTCTTTTTTAGAAGTTATAAGATCTGTCATTTTCCAGCAGTGGATATTCGTTCTAATGTTCATTCTTTATGTTTTCATGCAGGCTGCATTGACCCCGAGCCAACTCCAAGGAGTGATGACGCCAAGGAGGAGGCAGAGAAAACAAGCGATGTTGCTCATGTGGAAGTAACTCCTGGCCCTAACGCTCAAGTGATCGGGGCGCTAGATGATGATAAGCTTGGCACTTCATCTCCCGCCGAAGGGAGTGATGGAATCGAAATCACTGGCGCCTCTGAACATACCTCAAAGATGAGCATGAAAGAACGCCTCGCCGAAGAGGAGAAGAAAAAAGTCGAGGTCAAAGTTGAGCCTGAAATACTGGAACTTACCGACCCACGGAACAGACCTTTGAAAATCATTCTCCCGGGTAGGTCTAAACCACTGGACGTTCCTTCTCCTACTCCTGACTCCGCTTCTTTAGCAAGCAAGAAATCCAAGAAAAAGCGTGAGGGAGAGGAGTCATCGGAAAAAACAAAAGAAGACAAGAAGAAGCGAAGAAATAATCGCTATACTCGTTCAACGAGTTTCTTGCTTAAGTCTTGTAATTACTTTTATCTTTTGTCTCCGTAGTTTGTGTAGATAGGTTCTTGATTCCAAGTTTTGGAGGGATAACTGTGTAACCTCATTTTGGATTGTTGAATAAAGTTCAGTTACTTAGTCGTTTGAACGATTCTTTTACTTTTTTAGCTTTCTGAGTAACTGTGGTCAAAACTCAAGCACTTATGAGTTGTATATTTCTTGTTCATTCTCGCGTTGTTCGATCATTCTTCGGAGTGGCATACTTCTTGTTCAACATTTCTTGAGTACTTAGAATTTTTTCTAAATCTGCATTCCAGGGACTTATAGTGAGTTGACATGTATTCAAGGGATTCGGAGATTGAGATTGTTAATACTCTAATCCACGCTCTGGGGACTTAGAGTATTCCGGTCCGTGCTCAAGGGACTCGGAGATTGAAATCGTTTATACTCTAGTCCGCGCTCTGGGGACTTAGAGCACTCCGGTCCGCACTCCGGGGACTCGGAGATTAAGGTCGTTTATACTCTAGTCCGTGCTCTGGGGACTTAGAGTACTCCGGTCCGCACTCCGGGGACTCGGAGATTAAGGTCGTTTATACTCTAGTCCACGCTCTGGGGACTTAGAGTACTCCAGTCTGCACTCCGGGGACTCGGAGATTAAGGTTGTTTATACTCTAGTCCGCGCTCTGGGGACTTAGAGTACTCCGGTCCGCGCTCAGGGGACTCGGAGATTGAAGTCGTTTTTACTCTAGTCCGCGCTCTGGGGACTTAGAGTACTCCGGTTCGCACTCCGGGGACTCGGAGATTAAGGTCGTTTATACTCTAGTCCGCGCTCTGGGGACTTAGAGTAATCTGGTCCGCACTCCAGGGACTCGGAGATTGAAGTCGTTTATACTCTAGTCTGTGCTCTGGGGACTTAGAGTACTCCGGTCCGCACTCCGGGGACTCGGAGATTGAAGTCGTTTATACTCTAGTCCGCGCTCTGGGGACTTAGAGTACTCCGGTCCGCACTCCGAGGACTCGGAGATTAAGGTCGTTTGTACTCTAGTCCGCGCTCTGGGGACTTAGAGTACTCCGGTCCGCACTCCGGGGACTCGGAGATTAAGGTCGTTTATACTCTAGTCCGCGTTCTGGGGACTTATAGTACTCCGGTTCGCACTCCGGGGACTCGGAGATTAAGGTCGTTTATACTCTAGTCCGCGCTCTGGGGACTTAGAGTACTCCGGTCCGCACTCCGGGGACTCCGAGATTAAGGTCGTTTATACGAGTTTGCACATCATACAGAACAATGTAGCTCTAGTAATTCATCACCCTATTATGAGATATAGAAACGTTAGTAATTCATGAAAAATACAGCTTCAAGCCTTTATTAATGGAAACAACTAAACCGCCTGATTACATGGCTGAAAGGAAACTAAGTTACGACTGAATGAAAACATA
Organism: Allium fistulosum; assembly: GCA_030737815.1. Taxonomy (NCBI): domain Eukaryota; kingdom Viridiplantae; phylum Streptophyta; class Magnoliopsida; order Asparagales; family Amaryllidaceae; genus Allium; species Allium fistulosum. The sequence continues at coordinate 212,491,568 of CM060907.1, forward strand.
CAGGAAATAACTGTGCCTAAAATAGGAAAGAAACATACTAAACGTAATAATGTCGCAAATGTTCACTGTTCCATGCTCGGGGGAGTGTCACGCCATCAACGGTCGCTAGCTTGAATGTTCCTTCTCCAAGCTTCCGTTCAATGACGTATGGGCCTTTCCAGTTGGGATTCATACGTGATGGTATCGGGAAAACTCGTTTCAAAACGAGATCACCCACATCAAAAATCCTTGGGCGGACTCTGCCGTCGTAGTAACGTTTGACTCGATGCCTATGCGCTGCCGCCCTTAATTCGGCCTCTTCACGTTTTTCATCGATGCAGTCCAACGATTCCAACAAGAGGTCCTGATTCGTCTTGGGATCATAGTATGTCACTCGGTGCGATGGAACTTCAAGTTCCACGGGTATAATGGCTTCCGAGCCATATGCCAAGGCGAACAGAGTGTGGCCGGTCGCGGACTTGTCGGTAGTTCTATAAGCCCATAATGCTGTTGAGAGTTCATCTACCCACTTGCCTCCGACCTTCTCCAAACGCTTCTTCAGTATGGACTTGATTATTTTGTTAACGGCCTCGACTTGTCCGTTAGCTTTTGGGTGTGCAACGGCGGCGAACTTCTTCTCGATGCCATACTTTAAACAGAACTCTTTGAACTCTCTGCTTTCAAATTGCATCCCGTTGTCCGTAATGATGGTGCGAGGGAGGCCAAAACGGCATATAATGTTTCGTACAACGAAGTTAATGACCTTCTTAGAGGTGATTGTGGCCAAAGGTTCTGCCTCAGCCCATTTTGTGAAATAGTCGACTGTAACAATCGCGTATTTCGCACCACCTTTGGATATAGGCAAAGACCCGATTATGTCGATTCCCCAGATTGCAAATGGCCAAGGACTAACCATTTCTATGAGTTCTATTGATGGAGTCCTCGGGATTTTCGCATATCTTTGACACTTGTCACATTTCCTTGCGTAGTCTGCAGCGTCCCGATTTACGGTCGGCCAGAAATATCCATAGCGGAGGATCTTTTTTGCTAGCGTTTGCCCCCTAGTATGGTCACCGCATTCTCCTTCATGTACCTCCTTCAAGACCTGTTTCGTCTCATCATGTGCGATGCATCGTAATAAGGGACTGAGAACCCCTTTCGATACATTAGTCCATCCTGCATCAAATATCGCACGGCCTTTCGAATTACCTGCCGTTTTTCGCCCCTTTTTTCTGGTAGAACCCCGGTTGTTAGGTATAGTTTGAATGGGGTTATCCACGATTGCCTCTCGATTCCTGTTTCTAACACAGAATCAATTTTCATTGCGTCTATGCTTGGAGCACGCAAGGTCTCAATGGGAAACAATCCCATTTGCTGAGCATCGCCAGTGCTTGCGAATTTCGCCAATGAGTCAGCTTCTTTGTTCTGTTCACGCGGGACATGCGAAATATCATAGCGCTCAAGGTTCGACAGCAGTTCTTGAACCAGAACAAGGTACGGAGCAAGCTTCTGTCCCTTTGCTTGATAATCTCCTCGCACTTGGTGGACCACCAACTGCGAGTCACAGAAGATTTCAACTGATTTTATCCCGAGTTCTCCAATGAGTTTTAAGCCCGCAATCAGTGCTTCATATTCTGCTTCGTTATTTGTAGCCGGGAAATCGAGCTTTAGAGCGTAACAAACCGATCGATTTTCCGGAGTTACAAGAACTACGCCAGCGCCGAAGCAACGGTCGTTCGATGCCCCATCGGTGTACAATTTCCATCGAACAGGGGGAATGACATCGTGAATATCTGGTTCGTCGGGTATGGTAAACTCAGCGATGAAATCTGCTAATGCCTGCCCTTGTATGGCTCTTCGTGGCAAGTAGGCGATATCGAACTGGCTCAACTCGATGTTCCATTTTAACAATCTTCCAGAAGTTTCTGGTCATTGGAGTACCTGCCGTAGGGGCTGATCGGTATAAACACTGATTGAGTGTGCTTGAAAGTATGGGCGCTGCTTACGTGATGCAATCACCAAGCAATAGGCCAATTTCTCGATTTTAGGGTAATTTCTTTCTGCCCCTGTTAAACGCTTGCTAACGTAATACACCGGCTTTTGGATCCGGTCCTCCTTGCGGACCAAGGCCGCACTTATAGCATGTGGGGATACGGCCAAGTACACGTACAACATCTCATGGTCTACTGGTTTTGACAGCACTGGTGGACTCTCCAGATGCCTTACCAGATCCCGGAATGCTTCCTCACAATCGGATGTCCACTCAAAATTCCTCTTCCCTTTCTTTATTATATCAAAGAAAGGGATGCACTTGTCCGTGGCCCTGGATATGAATCGGCTCAGCGCAGCTACTTTTCCATTCAAGCTCTGTACCTGTTTTATAGTCCTGGGCACTTGCACATCTCGAATGGCTTGAATCTTTTTTGGGTTAGCTTCAATTCCCCTAGCATTGACGATGAATCCCAAAAACTTCCCCGACGCAACGCCGAAGGAGCACTTCAGAGGGTTGATCTTCATCCTATAATACCTGAGTATGTCGAACATTTCAGCCAAGTCTCGAATGTGGTCGTTTGACTGTCGTGACTTCACGAGAATGTCATCCACATAGACTTCCATCGTTCTACCAAGCTGGTCTTTGAACATTCGATTCACCAAACGCTGATAAGTCGCTCCTGTGTTCTTTAGTCCGAAGGGCATTACTACATAGCAATATAGCCCGACATCTGTAACGAAGCTGGTGTGTTCTTGGTCCGGAATATGCATCGGGATTTGATTGTAACCCGAGTATGCATCCATGAATGATAATAGCTCGTGCCCTGCAGTGGAGTCGACCAACTGATCAATCCTAGGCAATGGGAAACTGTCCTTGGGGCACGCTTTGTTCAAGTTGGAATAATCTACGCAAGTTCTCCATTTCCCATTCGCCTTTTTCACTAGCACGGGATTCGATACCCATTCAGGGTAGAGGGCGTCGCGGACGAACCCATTGGTTTTGAGTTTGTCCACTTCCTCTCTGAGAGTAGCGGACCTCTCTGGGTCCATTCCTCTCCTCTTTTGTTTAACTGGGACGTATTTTGGGTCTATGTTCAACATATGACTCGTAATGGCGGGAGAAATCCCACACATATCAGAATGCACCCAGCCGTACACATCAAGATTTGCTTGGAGGAAATCACTGAGGTCTTCAGTCATTGCGGGGCCGAGTTGTGATCCGATCTTCAACACTCGCGATGGGTCGTCTCGGCTGACTAAAATGTCAATTGTTAATTCAGCCGGCGCTGCCTTTTCTTCCCTGGGTTTCTCATCGTCATCTCTCGGATCTATGTCTCTGAAGATCCGAGAATTATGCCCGAGCCAGGGCTCGGGCACTACTTGTCAATCATCATTATTAAGGATGCGGACCGGAATGTCCGCAACCTTTCCTTTCTCCCTCCGATGGGCCTCTCTGAGCTCTGCCACATAACATGCACGACCGGTCGCCTGGTCGCCATGAACAACTCCTACTCCTTTGTCAGTTGGGAATTTCAAAGTTAGGCACCATGGGGCTAATGCTGCTCTAAACTCAGCCAGGGCCGGTCGGCCCAGGAATACATTATACGGAGAATCCACATCCAAAACTACGAAAGGCAGGATTCGCACCCTGCGACGTTCGCCTTGTCCCAGTTCAACTGGTAACTCAACATATCCTACCGCATCGGTCGCTGCACCATTAAAGCCGTGTATACGAGCTTTGGACGATTTCAAGTCCTTTGTTTCCATTTTCATCTGGTCATAAGCCTTTTTGAAGATGATGTTCACAGAACTTCCACAATCGATCAGAATTCTTTTCACATAAGCCGGTCCGATCGTCGCGGATATGACCATCGGGTCGATGGTTGGGGCCTCCACTTGGTCAGCATCTCTGTTTCTGAACACTATATCGTCTGTCATTATGCGCTGCTGCTTAGCAGGGGTCCCATCCTCCGTGTTCGAACAACATTCGAAATCTGCATGCTTCAGGGCATTAGCATACCGCTCCATCTCCTGCCAATTCTTATCCGCGGGATGAGGCCCGCCGACGATCGTGTTTATGACTAGCCTACCCACAGTCTGGGTAGGTTCTTCGGGATGACGCGGAGCTGGAGCACGACCTGGGTTGGATGTTCCCTGTCCTCCTTCCTGAGGATCCTTCACAAATTCTTGCAACTTCTTCTGCCTGATCAACTTTTCTATGGCATCGTGTAGGTGTCTGCACTCTTCCGTATTGTGCCCATAGGTCTCATGGAAGCGGTAGTATTTTGCAGTCCATTTCGGTTCCTCGGTTGACTCTTTTGGACGTGGCTTTCTGTACTGAAAGGTATTGCAGGTTGAGAGGTAAATATTCTCAAGAGACTCATTCAGCGGGGTATACTCGTTGTAGCTCGGAATTCTCGGCTTCCACTTCCACGCTTCTCTCTTCTTCCCTTGATTTCTTCCTCCGGACTCCTTAGGCTGCCTAGGCTTGTTCTGGACATTTACTTGGACCTTTCCTGAGTTGTCTCCGGACTGCTTCACAGCAATGTTGATTTTCACGGACTCCTGGACAGGTCCCGGTGCCTTATCTCGCCTTACCCACCTAGCTTCCTCTCTTCTTATGAACTGGTGTGCCTTTGAGTAAAAACGCTCTATCGTAGTCGGGGGTTTTCCTGCCAACCAGTCTCCAAATTCAGAATCCGGATCCACACCTCGCATCACAGCCATTAGAATTGCATGATCATTGGGATTACTGACTTCAGTTGCCGCAACATGGAATCTTTGTAAATATTCCTTCAATGACTCCCCAGGATTTTGGATTACACTTGACAGAGACATTACGTCCTTTGGACGAGTAGTGTGTATCCTGAACTGCTCAATAAACTTCTTTGCCAACTCCTCAAAATTGAATACGGACCGCGGAGGAAGTCGGGTGAACCACATAGTAGCGATCCCCGATAGAGTAATTGGAAAGCATCTACACTTGGTTGCATCATTTGCTCTAGCTGAATCCATCATCCACTCGTACCTCATGACATGCTGTCTAGGATCAGTCTTTCCCTCATAAGCAGGGATAGTTGGCATACTAAACTTTCTGGGGTACGCTGCCTGTAGAACAACGTCTGTGAATGGAGTATGACTTCTTGACACTCCCCAATCGTCATTCGATAAGCCTTGATTCTCTTTCATTAATTGCCTGATCATGGTTGTCAGGTCTGGTATTTGTATAGAAGGTGGAAGGCTGGAATAAGTTCTACGCGACTGATCATGCTGATGCCTCCTCTATTGGCGATCTGCCAAATGCGCATCTTGAGGTTCGACATCGTTAACGTTTTGACGGTCTGGGTCTCCATCCTCCACCTGCACTCCAGCTCCTAAGTTTCCAGCTCCGGCTTGGTCACGGTCTCCAGGTGTTTGAACAGCAGCACCTGCCCACACAGCTTCAGTCTTACGGCGTCTGCGCCTGGGAGGTTCATTAGAGGAAGTTGAGCTATCGGATGAGGAATAAGGAGCGGGATTGCCCCTAGCATTATGTTGCTACTGTTGAGTGAGTTGTTCCATCAGGTTGGCGTTAGCTTGCATCTGCTCTCCTATTTGTCTCCTGCTTTCCCTGAGTTCTCTCATCAAGTCATTGAACTCTATTCTGGTGACAACTGGAGTCTGGTCCTGGGCGGCAATTCCTACACCCGGAATCGCTGGCTGATTGCTAGGTCCTGCTTGTTGCACGCTAGCAGTCTCATGGGCATCCGCATTATGAGAAGATGACCTGGTACGTGGTCTTGCCATTGTAGAGTTATTGGTATGAACTCTGAGTAGAATCAACAGATGTCCTATCAATGAGTCGGATCTTCTTTGGGGGATTTGTTCAATCCAGTAGCTTCAAAGGAGATCCTTGAGGTCTGAGAATTCAATTCTCAGTGAAAGCACCAAAGTGTTAGCACCAAAAATGGTCACTAACCTCGTAGAGAAAGATTGTGTAGAGATATAAGTGATGAAGATAAATTAAAACAGAAGAATAGTGTAATTCAGTGCAAAAAGGATAGCAAAAACAAGAACACCAGATTTATAGTGGTTCGGCGTAATTGCCTACGTCCACTTTGAGGTTAAACTTTATTGATCTTCTTAATGATTGATTACAAATACAATTCGTAGATCAAGTGCTTGAAGGGACTTGCTAAGTAAAGAAGATGAGTCTGAAAAATGGCAGAGTCTCCCCAGTGTTCTCGAAAAAAGGTCCCTTTTCACTGTGCCCCTGCCCCTCTATTTATAGACAAAGATGGGTTGGACTTCCCAGGTGGGCTCGGCAGCCGAACACTCTGGCCCAAATACAGTGGTCGCCGTATGCCGAACCAAATAAGCCGAACACAATGATGCCGAACCACCCTCTCTATGCCGAACGATATGCTTGCTGCGTGGGAAGAGTGAACGAATGTCAGTCGAAGCCGAACGTGCCTCTGGCCGAACGAAGCGCTTGATCGAACGTTGTTTCTGGCTGAACGTTGTCCCTGGTCGAACGAAGGCACTGGCCGAATGTTTACCTTTAGCTGAACGATGTCTCTGACCGAACGATGGTTCTGGCCGAACGATAGCTTTTGACGAACAATACAGCCATGCCGAGCAATCGTATACGCCGAACGCCTTCTGATGCCGAATGCTCCTGGATGCCCATCGTATATGCCAAACGCCTTCTGATGCCGAGTACTCATGGATGCCGAGTGCTCCTGGTTGTCGAGTGCTCCTGGATGCCGAGTGCTCCTGGATGCCGAGTGCTCCTGGATGCCGAGTACTCCTGGATGCCGAGTGCTCCTGGATGCCGAGTTCTCATAGATGTTGAGTACTTAATTGCCTGGTCAAATCTCCAGGAAACAGTAGGTATATATAATTGTTGAATAAACTTAGTATGGAACATTTTAATTATTACGTATATTAATACGTATTAATTTAATTCAATATTTTATTGATAATGAAATCAGTGATATTTGCGATAAAACTCTGGCGTTTGGTCCAATGATGAAATATAGAAAATGCCTCATCATGTAATAAACGACTTTAAATTTCACATAAAGGAGTTTGGAGCCTGTAAAACAATATACAATAGTGGGGTATGTGTTAAAGGTGATGAATAGGGTGGTGATTTACAAGTTAATTTTTTCTATTTTTTGGTTTGCCAAGGCAAACAGAGTTGAATGGTCCCTTTCTAGATTTTATTAAAAAATAAAAGGGATTACAAGGAGTAGGGGAAAAAATAAAAATCCAATTTTTTTTGAAAAAATCAAATAGAACTCAGAAGAGGAAAAACAACAGCAAAAGTATATTAAAGCCCAATTCCGTCGGCTTAACAAGAGGAACGCAAATAACAATTTAATGGCACCGTTAAGATTGTTGTTTTTCCTTCATAGCCACAGTTTCCTTTTCTACTTGCCTATTATGCTATTCGATGGTGATATAGAAGGTTTCCTATTATAATTGCATATTCGGTCATTTCTTTCGTAACAGATTTGTCTTATAGTTTTTTCAGTAGTGTAAACAGAATAATCGCTTGCGGAATGCGCCTTCTTGATGTTTTGAAAAGTCTAAACCATTTGTCAATCAAGTTGAGTGAAGGATGGTTGAAATTTCCATACACTAGAATTCTTTTCCAAGTTAAAAACACATAGCTCATTCGAAGAGAATATGGTTATTTGATTCCTATTCAACACCATGGAGGATGCACATATCATTATCAATAATACTAAGGATTTTTGCTTGTTTAGGCTGTGTAATGAGTATGAAATCACTCTCCAAAGCATAAGGTTGTCTCCTTCTGAGTTAAAAGACGACTAGATACTTTTTCCCCAAGGGAACATAGGTGTTCAATCATATTCCTTGAGCAACCTATACACCATAGCCGTAGACCGGATACTGTTAGGAAGCTTCTATTGTAATACAGAGGTGTTTTAAGGTTGAGGTATATGAATACTTGTTGTGGCGGATTTCAATCGAGACCACTCAAATTAAAATCCCCAAACGCAGCGGAAAAGCTAGATCGTGATAGATAGTGCAAAACAACCAAACACCACTAGAATTCAATATATCCAAAACAAAGTAGGATCACAATAACACCACAAGCAATATATGATAAAAAACAATAACGAAAACAATAAATCACACACCGATTTATAGTGGTTCCACTAACATCGCGTTAGTGTACATCCACTTTGAGAGATATCTTTTATTATCACCAAATAAGAAGAGTACAAGAGATTGATTACAATGATCTATTAGAGAATCAATGTTTGTGGAGATTAGAATTGAAGAAATAGAGTTTTGACTAAAACCCTAATTAATGGAGGACTAAACCCTTGATTAGATAATTGCTTGATTTCTTCTCTTAACCCTCTTTGAAAAGAAGAGAGCATATATACTGGTGGAGAAAACCCTGGCAAAAGACGAACTTGCCCCTGAACGAAACAACACAAAACCCAGCCCAAAAAACTGCAGCTTGCCGGCTCAGACGTCTGGAACAGGGCTCCAGACGTCTGACCTAACATTCGGGAAACTGAACCCTGTAGGACCAGACGTCTGGCCCATGCCTGGAGACGTCTGGCTAAGTTAGCCAGCACAGTAAACCACTCCAGTTTGCTCCTCCGGACTCCGTTTCACAACCCGTCTTCTCTGACACCAAACTACATCCATCCCCTTCAATTCACCTTCATATAGTGTCACAAAATTTAACACTCCACCTTGACACTATATCCATCTCCAACACCAATGGTACCATACCATCTACAATCGATAGCTCCAACTACCAACACTTCTACCTTCAAACAAACATGAATGTTTCCCCAATGGGTTCAGGCAAAGCCACCCCCATTGCACTCCATAAACGAGTTAAGGCACAAAGCCCCCACCCGCCAATGAAATGTTGAAAACATTCAAACACCGTCTCACCAAAGACAAGAGCACTAGGAGTGTAAACTAGCACTACACCAAGAAGATAGAACCACAATCTCGTACCAATACTCTTCCTCATCTACAACCAAGTATCTCTCTCAACCGTACCACCCCGTGGCACCTAGCACTTCTCCAAGCGAATTAAGTCCGAGCAATGCTCGAACTTCCCAACCGGCAATGCCTTAGTGAACATATCCGCCGCGTTTTCCTTTGTGTGCACCTTTCGAAGATATACTTGCTTATCCTCATCCATGGCTACCAAGAATGACTCCCTCACTTCTATATGCTTCGTCTGTGAGCTAAATGCCAAATTCTTCGCCAAGTGAATAGCACTTTGGCTATCACATTAAACATCGATGCTATCGTGTTCAATACCCAAGTCACACAACAATCGCTTCAAATAGAGTGCTTCCTTCGCCGCCTCTACCGTGGCTATCAACTCCGCCTCCATAGTGGATAAAGCTACTACGGTCTGCAATCTAGATCTCCAACTTATGGCCGTACCACCAAGTGTGAAGACATAACCGGAAGTTGACTTTCTCCTATCTCTATCACCAGCGTAGTCCGAATCACAATAACCAACCAAGTTGCAATTCATTTTCCCACTACCACCAAAAACAAGACCATGAGATGACGTACCCCTAAGGTATCTCAATATAAGTTTCACAGCTTCCCAATGCGATTTTCTCGAATTAGACATAAAACGACTAACCACCCCGACAACATTTGCTATATCAGGCCTTGTACACACCATAACATACATCAAACTTCCAACCGCACTTGCATATGGCACCTTTGCCATATAAGCCTTGTCTTTCTCCAAGATAGGTGACCCTTTACTCGAAAGCTTCACATGCAAAGGTAAAGGTGTATTTGACGCCTTTGCATTCTCCATGCTAAACCGGCAAAGCACTTTCTTGATGTACTCCTTTTGAGTCAATTTTAACTCAAAACGCTTTCGATCCCTTTCTATTTCCATGCCCAATATCCTCTTTGCTTCTCCAAGGTCCTTCATTTCGAATTCCGACTTTAATTGCAATTTCAACTTGTTGATTTCATTCTTGTCCTTCGAAGCAATGAGCATGTCGTCCACATACAAGAGTAAATACACCCAACAATCATTTCCCAACTTCTTGAAATACACACAAGCATCCTTGATGCTTCTATTGAAACCGTTTTCAAGCATAAAATGAACAAATCTCTTGTACCATTGTCTAGGTGATTGCTTCAACCCATATAGTGAATTCTTCAACTTGCACACAATATTTGACTTACCATTTACAACAAAACCTTGCGGTTGCTCCATGTAAATGTCTTCATCCATGTCACCATGCAAGAAGGCGGTCTTCACATCAAGTTGCTCCAAATCCAAGTCGTGAATAGCAACTATGGCAAGTAATATCCATATGGAAGTATGGCGCACGACATGTGCGAATATCTCATCATACTCCATACCCTTTCTCTGTGAAAACCCCTTAGCCACTAGCCTAGCCTTGTATCTCCCATTGTCCTTCACCTTGTAAATCCATTTGCACCCTATAGCACGGTTTCCTTTAGGAAGCGGAACAAACTCCAAGTTCGATTCTTCATCAATGATTGCATCTCTTCCTCCATGGCATAAATCCACTTCGAGCTATCACTTGAATTCATGACGTCATCAAGGTCCATTGGCTCTTCTTGGACTACATGAAGCGCATAGTCCAACTTATGACAAAAGCTAAGATAGTTCCAATCACCATATCTTTCGGGTGGTCTTATGGGACGACGCCCAACCCGAGTAGCAATATTTTCACCCAAACTCCTTTCGGCTCCACCTTGAACCGAAACTTCTCCAGGCTCGTGTACATCACCAACACTACTAGAGGCACAACATGGACTTTGTGATGTAACAGCAACCACATTTTTCTCACAAGCATCTTCAACTACTCTACCTCCTCTACCATTGGGACGAAATAGTGGAATAATTTCCTTCTCCTTCGATTCATCACGAACCAAGACCGGAATATCCGATGAGCTCTCATTCTCCTTGAACAATGCCGACTCATCAAAAGTAACATGACGAGAGTTTGTCACCTTCTTCGTTTCCGTATTCCAAATCCGATAGCCTTTCACTCCATCCGTATAGCCAAGCAAGACCCCCTTGACAGCTCTTGGTTCAAGCTTATCATTACCCGGATCATGCACATAAACTGGACTTCCAAAGACACGAAGATAGCTCAAGTCAATACTCTTTCCCTTCCACACTTCCTCCGGAATTTTTTTATCAATAGCCGAGCACGGAATTCGATTAATGATATGCACCGTGGTTGACAAAGCTTCGGCCCAAAATCCCTTAGACAAACCTGATGTCAATCTCAAGCATCGAGCTTTCTCTAGTAGAGTACGATTCATCCTCTCCGCAACTCCATTTGATTGCGGATCTCCCGGTGTAGTAAAATGTCTCCGAATCCCATGATGCTTGCAAAACTCTAAGAATTCTCCAGAAACATACTCTCCGCCATTGTCGGACCTAAGAACCTTTAAAGACTTACCACTCTCATTCTCAACAAGAGCCTTCCATGCTTTGAACTTTGCAAATGCCTTCAACTTGGCCTGCATTACATACACCCAAACTTTACGAGAAAAATCATCTATAAAGGAAATATAATATCTTGCTCCTCCCAAAGAAGCTACCGGTGTCGGTCCCCATACATCCGTGTGCACATACTCAAGAATATTTCTTGAATCATGTTTTCCTTCACCGAATGATACTTTTGTTTGCTTCCCCAAGACACACTCTTCGCAAAACTCCAATTTGTTGAAACTCTCACCATTGATCATCTCCCTCTTTCGAAGAATCTCCAAACTCCTCTCCGAGCTATGACCCAACCTCAAATGCCACAACCTTGTCGCATCCAAGCCACGAGAACTATCAACACTTACACAAGTTTCACCTTCTACGGTCTGTCCACGAAGCAAATAAACACATGAGCCCTAGCACCTTTCATAACCACAAGTGCCCCTTTCGAAACCCGTAAACAATCACTCTCAATAGTGATCTGACATCCAAGAGAATCCAATTGCCCCAAAGAGATAAGAGACTTCCGAAGTCCCGGAACATAGCGTACATTAGTGAGAGTACGAACCACTCCGTCAAACATTCGAATTTGCACGGAACCAATGACTTGAGACCTACACATAGCACCATTTCCCATAATAATTGAATTTCCCTCTTTAGCAACAAGAGAAGAAAAACAATTCCTATTAGGCGTCATATGATACGACGCCCCCGAGTCGAGCACCCACTCACTTCCGGAAACATCCGATGCTACCGCCGTCAACACATCTACGTCTTCCTCACCAACACCTCTCTCCACCGCTACAAATGAAGATGCTACTTCTCTTTTACCCTTCTCCTTGTCCGGACATTCATTTCTCCAATGACCGTGTTTCTTACAAATATAGCACTTGCCTTTCCTTTCCTTTGATTTTCCTCTCCAACCAGGATTCCTTGATTTAGAACGCCCCCGGTTGTCCTTCTTCACATATATTTCCTTCTCCGCAAACAAACCTTGACCATTACTGGCACTACTACCACCGACACTCAACTCCTTCATTTGATCTCTCAATTCCTCACTAAGAAAACCCGTCTTGACATCATCTAACGTCAATGTATCCCGGCTATAGATCAAACTATTTGAGAAACCCGTATAACGGTCCGGCAACAAACACAACAATATCATCGCCTTTTGCTCTTCCTCAATCTTCAAATCTACTGCCTTCATCTTCATTAGCAAATCATCAAACACATTCAAATGTGCCTTTAGCGAAGTTCCTTCTTTCATCTTATAGGTGAAAAACGTTCGCAACAAGATCAAACGATTAGTTAGAGACTTCTTCATATACAATTCTTCCAACTTGTCCCAAATTCCCGTAGCGGTGGTCTCACCACTAATTTCGAAGATCACATTCTCTCCCATAGCAAATTGAAGTGTAGTAAATGCCCACTCTACCATTTCCATTTTTCAAAATCATTATCGCCATTCCACTTGTCGATAACCAATTGCGATCCCGACGCCACATACGACCCACGTACATATGGCGCTATACTACTTGGACTAACCATTGAATTTCCAGAGTTATCCATTTCCGGCATTTCAACAACCATCTACTAACTCCAAAGCTCTGATACCAAATGTTGTGGCGGATTTCAATCGAGACCACTCAAATTAAAATCCCCAAACGCAGCGGAAAAGCTAGATCGTGATAGATAGTGCAAAACAACCAAACACCACTAGGATTCAATATATCCAAAACAAAGCACGATCACAATAACACCACAAGCAATATATGATTAGAAGCAATAACGAAAACAATAAATCACACGCCGATTTATAGTGGTTCCACTAACGTCGCGTTAGTGTACATCCACTTTGAGAGATATCTTTTATTATCACCAAATAAGAAGAGTACAAGAGATTGATTATAATGATCTATTAGAGAATCAATGTTTGTGGAGATTAGAATTGAAGAAATAGAGTTTTGCCTAAAACCCTAATTAATGGAGGACTAAACCCTTGATTAGATAATTGCTTGATTTCTTCTCTTAACCCTCTTTGAAAAGAAGAGAGCATATATACTGGTGGAGAAAACCCTGGCAAAAGACGAACTTGCCCATGAACGAAACAACACAAAACCCAGCCCAGAAAACTGTAGCTCGCCGGCTCAGACGTCTGGAACAGGGATCCAAACGTCTGACCTAACATTCGGGAAACTAAACCCAGTAGGACCAGATGTCTGGCCCATGCTTGCAGACGTCTGGCTATAGTTAGCCAGCACAGTAAACCACTCTAGTTTGCTCCTCCGGACTCCGTTTCGCAACCCGTCTTCTCCGACACCAAACTACATCCATCCCCTTCAATTCACCTTCATATAGTGTCACAAAATTTAACAATACTAGCCAGATGGTTTCAGAAATAATGAAATGAAGAAGAGCTTGTGTGTGGCAAAATGATGTGGCCATTGTGAATATAGGAAGATGCTTTAGCAGAATCAAGGATGCTTGTTTGAGCCCTGAATATGTGGTTTATGGACCTATTGAGAATAATTCCATATCTAGTCCGTGGAGAGTGCAAGAAACTAGGGAATTAGGGAGATGGGATAGTTCTGATGAATGGAGGAAAAGTTTCTCCCAATTTGATGATGTTCTTTCAGAACCATATATAGCTTTGAGGGGTTTTAAGAAGCCATAATTCTTTGTCGTGCATATAGTGGTGTTTGAACCAATTTATGAGTAAAGAGTCTTTGCGTAAAAAAATTTGGTTGAAAATTTTAGAGATTGAAACCTTCCATGAGTAGATGTCAATAATACCATGGCCGCACTTTGATTTATGATACAGAATTTCGGCATAGGCAATTGGAGGGGTTTTCTTCGAGTATGGATCACTATGCCAAAGGTAGTGATTGATTGCTACTTTGATCATATTGAGAAGCTTGGCAGAGTGAATGAAATGAGTATACCAATAAGTTGTCATGGCTACGATGACAAAATTTATAACCGTAAGTTTACCTACAGGACATAGAAAGTTGTTAGGCTACTTCGTAAATCTCTTAGTAATTTTTTCGAATAGAGAAATACATATCGCTACTTTGATTTTGGCTGTGATAAGAGAAACACCTAGATATGTGGAGTTTGCATCCATTTCATGGAATTGCGATAGCAGAATCATCCCGTTCTTTGCTGAATTCGATAAGCCAACAATAAGAATATTGGCTTTATTCTTATTAAAGGAGAGTTTGGTCATAAATGAGAATTCGTTCAAGTAGCAAGTAAGAAAGCTTAAAGATTTTTCATTTGGTTTAGTAAAAACAACAATATCATTAGCAAAACAATGATTAGTAATTTTTTGAAATTTACACATAAGATGATGATCCATTTCCTTATCAGCTATTGCTTTGGATAGTAAAAGATTGAGAACTTCCATAATTATGATGAAAAGATATGGCGATAAGGTATCACCTTGTCTCATTCCTTATTTACCTCTGAAATCCATACGGAGCTCCATTAATGATAATAGAATGTTATGGAGATGAAATGCAGGCATAAAATTCATTTTGGATAGAATAGCAATAAGATAACTCCATTAAACCATGTAAAATGCCTTGTGTATGTCAAGTTTCACTAAGCATCTAAGGGATATAGAAGATCTAGCATAGCATTTGATTAGTTTCTAGGTTAGAAAGATATTGTGACTTATGTTCCTATTGTTCAAATAGGCAGACTGGTTGAGAGAAATCAAATTGTGTAGAATAGTTTTCATTCTTGAAGAGATAACCTTTGCTATGCACTTGCATATAATTCTGCAATAGTTGATAGGATGGAAATCGTTCACTTTGGTTGGCTATTTAGCCTTTGGAGTAAGAGAAATATTTGTTGAGTTAATACCGTTTAATAGAATCACAGTGTTGAAAAAATAGTTAATAGCCTTTAGGAAATCTTTAGAGATTATGCTCCAGCAATTAGTGTAGAAAAAAACATTAAAACCATCTAGACCACTGCAGCTATTAGAATTAAGGCTAAATAAAGTATCTTTTATTTCCAAGTCGGAGATTTGTTTGATGAGGCTGGTGCATTCAAGGGAGGTGAGATGAGGATTAAGTAGAGAATTGAGATTTGAAAAGTCGATGGAGGTGCTTGAAGAATAGCCAAGAATAATAGAGAAATATTGGACAAAAGCATGGCCAATTTCATCATCATTATTATGAGTATGTCAACTGTGTCCTCAATACCATGTAATGTATTCTTCGATTCTTTGGATTTCAAGCATTGGTGGAAATAACTAGTATTTTTATCTTTAACTTTTGTCTTGCAGCTTCATTCTCCAGCATAAGGTGGTTTTGCAGTTCATTCCTTAAAATATGTTCTCGATCAAGCAACATTTGATTAGTTTGATCATTAAGCAGCCTGTTATGTGCTGTGGCAAGAAAGCTTCTGATCTATTCAGATTTTTATGCACCTCTACCAAATATATTTTTGCTCCATTCCTTTAGACAAACTTTCAATCTTTTTAGTTTTTTTGGAACTTGAACATTGGGTTTTCATATATGTACTTGTTCCATGAAGCAAGAAGGATGTTATTAAACTCAGAATGTGTAAACCCAAAGTTAAAAAATTTAAAATGAGGATAGTACTTCATTTTTCTATTGCCCCACTTAAGCATGATGGGGTTATGGTTGTATAAGGTAGGAGGATTGACAAAAGCAGCATGATTTTGCCAGAGGGTAGATGCTTCAAAGTTGAGGAAGTAATAATTAATTTGGCAGAAATTTCTAGGATGACTATGAGCTTTGTTATTCCAAGTATAGAGTGGGCTATGAAGTGATAGGAGAGAGGTTAGAAGCATTTAAGCAATGAGCAAGGGGGATATTTGATTAAGGGTTAAAGGTGTTCCACCATGTTTCTAGGATGCCTTATGCATACAATTAAAATCCCCTTGTTAGATACATGGGATTTTTGAATGCATATTTGGGATTAAGTCAAGAAGAGGTTGTCGAAGCTGGATGGAGTTATAAGCAAGATGAAAGTTAGGAGGAAAGAGTTGGTGGATTTGATGTGAGTAATAGATAAATGCATGTATTGCTTGTTTTGGGAGGCATTTTGAAGCTTATAGATACTATCATCCCAAAGGACAAATTTTCGACCATATAGAGCTTCATGCAAATTGTGTTTATATTTCCAGCAAGGAGCGACATAGTTGAGAGCAACTTTGATCTTTGACTCGTTTAACTTTGTTTCTAGAATTACCAAAATGCTAAGCTGATGTTCAACAATGAATTTTTTAATTTTGGTTTGCTTTATAAGGAGATAGCACTTCTACTATCCACGATCCTATGTTATTGTCTAATATCATTGGAATATTGGAGTTGACCTGCTAATTGTAACCTAGCGAGTCTCTTGGGGGTGCTTTTTGATGTGTTTTCATCATTCAGATTTGTTTTCATAGCTATTTCAGTGATGGAGTAATTAATGTTTTTATCCAAATCTTCATTTAACAGTTGAGTGTCATATTTCAATGGGCTTTTGTTGTTTTTTTGGAAATATTCTTTTTACAAGAAAAATTGGGAGGAGCCATAGGGAGATAGGTAGCATAGAGGGAAGATGGTGAGAAGATAGTTAGGTGGTCAGGAAGATGAATATGGTCATATGGGCCAGACATGTTGGAGGTGGAGTTGGAAATATGTGGGATGGGGTAGAAGGTTCAGATTGAGGATCATTTGAAACATTGGTGTGCATGTTAGGAGATACTTGCATAGATTGTATCTGATAGGGAAAGGTGATAGAGTGCAACCATAAGGAGGAACTTTTGATTGATTAGCTAGTAAAGAAGATGTAAATGGTGACGAAGAAGAATTTACACTGGATTGAGAAATGTTAGCTTTAGAAAAAGTAAACACTATTGCATTGGCAGGTAATTGAAGTAGAGGTTTAATAGTTTCCTTCTAGAAGATGAATCATGTTTGACTTTTCCATTGCAAGGAGTTCAGAGACATTTGTATTATTCTATTGCGTGTATCCATTGTGTAACAAGGAGTAAGGGTTATCATTTGGTAGCATGTTCTCCTAAACGGTGATGGATTCATTTGGTTGCATATTCAGTGATTCATTTGGAAGCATATTCACATGTGTATTGATGGGTACAGTGGTGCATGGTTTGTAACATACCCCATTCCGAGGCCTGAAACTAAGTGCTACGGATGCTGCAGTCATCTATAGTATTAATTTTCAGTGATAAAATGCAGTCAAGTTAATCATATCAATAACATCAGAAGGACAGGAATATGAAAACTTTCAAAACACATTTCATTAATAATTTCCATATTCATTACATAATCCTAAAGTTGCCTAGGTTCAGATAAAATATAATTATTACAAAATACTCAAAGAGCAATATATGAAGATGCCCCCTTGATTGATCAAAGTTAACTACTTAAAAGATACATATTCTGCCATTACATACATTCAAACAAAATGAAACGATAACACAACGGACAAAATGTCTCCTTAACATAGCTAACTTACCTCATACACATCTTCGGAAGTTTTATCATCAACCTAAAAACCTATAAACCCTACTCTCGAACTACTCAAATAAGCACCCGAGAGTTAAAGGGGAAAACAAAAAATTTGGATCAAACAAAAAGTCTAGTATGAATAATAGTATGCCATCTCAAAATTAGATATCTGAAACACCCCACACCTCTTAATATACCCAAAAGGACACATCAAAAAGTGTGGTGCGTTTTACGTATAACTAAAGCTAACAGAGACTAAGATTCACAAGACAAAAATATATAAAAATAGCGGAAACTTAAAATAATAATTTAATTTAAACAAGATTTCATAATTGCTTCATAAATAAGTCAAATACCAAATACCACATACATGTCTAAAAATCCAATGTGTCTCATGAAACAAAAGCTCATAGTCTCAAAAATCAGAGTACATAATATCCCTCATAATAAGCCAGCACATAGAAAGAACAAAAGCTGAAAATAAAAGAAATACATAGTAGAAATCTCCTCTAAGAAGACTCTAAGCAACATCAATCTACTAGCTTCTCCCTTGATTGCCTATGGGGGAAAGGGGAAAATAGAGGATTGGGTCAGACTAAAAGACTGGTGAATGATCGTAATTACTAGAGTTTTTAAACAAGATAAAAGTAACAGACTCTACAACAGTTCTAGCATAAATAAGGATAACAAAGGAAATAGGAAAGAAATAAACTAGAAATAAGTACGATTAAATATTACTCAATTTATAAGATATGTTAACTTTGATTGCTTGCACTTGTCCTTGATTTTTGCTTTGATTAGGCTGGATTCCTAATCCTATAATTAGGATGTAACCCTAATTCTACCCTTTTTGATCGGCCTACTACTCCATAGACCTTGCTGTAGACCAGACGCTATATAACTCCCTACACACCAGCCAATGGTATCTACGAAAGATACACAAAGCACCCACTGTGGATCCGGACGACATATATAGCTCCCTACACAGAAGGCAATGGTGTCTACGAAAGACACCCATACTAAGCGCTTGAAACTCATAGCGATTACTGAGCAACCGAATGGAAGTCACACGCGTAACTACCACCATGCCCATGCTACCTTTTGCTCCACCTATCGGGTCTTCTTATTTCCTCTAACTCCATCATAAGCATGCCCCTCATCTCACTTCAGGCTAATGTGAGATCACTATGTGTCCATAGAAAATAGAGGAAATGCAGTTGGTAATGGCCCGTCATCCAAATAATATCTAGTTGCGCCCCTTATCCAAATTCCCCATGATTTGGACTTCTATTTGACCAATTACTACCATTCTTAGCATAAGCGTGTCCTCGTCTCACTTCAGGCTAATGTGGGACCACCATTTTGTCTAATAGGGAATGCTATTTGGTACATGTCCTACTTTCATCTTTGCTTATTAACTTTGATAAATTATTTAAATAAGCCCTTGCATTTTTCTCTACTATCTATGCTTATTAATTTATCCTAGGTCTTAAAATAAGCCTCATTTTGTTCTTTTTCTTATTATAACTTACATTATAACCATGCTTATTACTTAACCCAAGTTCTAAGTGCGAAAATAAGCCTCTTTCATCTTTTTCTCTTTTTAGTTATAATTCTAAGTTATAACTATGCCAATCTTTTTAATTCAGTCCAATTAACGCCATTATTAGGCATAATTTCAGTCCAATTCCATTTATATTATAGTCTTTGAAATTTACATCTTATATTCCATTATTTTAGTTTTCTTACAATTTAATCCATATTCGCGTTAACCCTATTCTAATCCATACGCGAAGGAGGAATAAAAGAAAACTAAAAATAGAAGAAAATCCGAAGTGTAGAAAGAAGATGTAAATAACGTATAAATAATAGTAAATAAACTGAAATACTGTAAATAAACTGTAAATAAACGGAAAAGCTATAATTAACAGGAATAAACTAAAAATACTGAAAAGAACAGCTGAAAGGAAATAGACTGAAAGTAATTCTAAAAACTGTAAATAAACCACTAAAAAGGCTATTCCAAAAATCGTAGTAAAACTACAACAATTGGAAACCCTATTATTTTAAATTACTTAAAGAAATCTAAAATAATTACAATCACTTTCCTCCGGTCCTAAGCTCTTCCTTTGGTTTTCCTGGATCCACTTGGAGTTGTAAAATAATTTAATTTACAACGATTTTCTCCTTAGGAAAAATTATTCCATTTAGGGTCCTTTCTAGAAAGGTGAACCCAATTGGAGAAAACCTAGAATGAGAAAAAGTGTTAGGTCTAGTGGTCTATTTATAGAGGTAGAAGTGGATCTCGGACCGTTGGATTTTGAAGATTGAATGGGATGCAACCACGTCATAGGTTGAATAGGAGCTATCGGATGCAAGAATGGAGGGACCAGATTGGTTTGGAGAATGCAAAACACGTCATAGCCGGTAAAAAAAAATCGTGCAATCATTCGAACGAATGAACAATTGTTCGTTCACCCTCAAAACAGCAGGCGGGTCGACCAGACGGTCGACCGCCTGGTGCCCAGGTCGACCGGCCGGTCTACCTGCCTATATAATTTTTTTTCTGTTTATTTTGTTTAATTCCTATCTTGTTCATACTAGCTCGGTTTCTGACGTTCTATATATGGAAATTGACCAGAAAATTACCACGAACACAATGGTGCAACTCTCATGGCTCAATTCTGAAAATTTCACAAAGTTATTTGATTATTTAAATAATTAACGGATTAATTATTATGGGTTAAATTTTGGGTTGTTACATTCTCCCCTCCTTAGGGGATTTCATCCCTGAAATCTCTAAGGATAAAAGAATGACTAGATGTTTTCATCCAAGTTCTACAACCAACTACTCAATCATCAACCATTCTTCCATTGTCCTTAAGTTTTTCTAATGAAGTTTATGATACTTATGAAATTAGTGTAGTGTAAATGACCCTAACTAATGCAAAAGATTAGGTGGTCCATTGATTTAGTGGACCTCCTTTTATGCAATCATGTCCGTGCCATGTATCCAAATGAATGCAAAAATTTCCTAATGATACCTGATAGTTTTATATGCGTGCTACAAACATCATTCAAATGCAATAATCATGTGATAAACATCCATTTATAGCAACCATGGAAATAAAATAAAAATGCGCACACATCCATATGCATATGCTCTAGTGTCCTAGTTAGGCCGATCCCTAAAGAATAATAGTGCCTAGTGTACCTATATGCGTCCATTAGCATCCACTAGCAAACATTTGCAATCACTAGCATACATCATTCATAACATGTTCTATTAACATGTTTACATCAAATCCTACCATCCATTGGTTAAATCCTAAGTTCTACCCTCCCAAAAGATAATAAAGGAAAGAACCTATTCAAAACTAAAGATGAAAAAAATGGAATTCTAAAACTTACTATAAAAAGATGAGGATAGGAAGTACGAATCTTCTCTTCTGCTTCCCAAGTGGCGTCTGCAACATCATCTCCCCATTGCACCTTCACCAGTGGAACCTCCTTATTCCTTAGTCGCTTGATGTCTCTTCCAACAATCTTCGTGGGGATACACCGAACAGAAGCTTCTCTTTCTACCTCCACCTCCTCCAACCGACTAGGCTCTACAACCTCTACCGAGTCATGTAAGCACTTTCACAAGTGCGAAACATGGAAAGCATCGTGCACTCATGCGAGCCTATCAGGTAGCTTCACTCGGTAAGCCATCTTACCAACTCTCTCTACAATAGGGAATGGTCCAACAAATCTAGGTGCTAACTTTGCATTTGATCCGAACCTTACCACCTTCCTAAGCGGGGATACTTTGATAAAAACTAAGTCTCCAATCTCAAACTCTAAGTCTCTCCTCCGCTTATCCGCATAAGACTTCTGCCTGTCTTGAGATGTCTTTATCCTCCGCCGAATCAAATCCACCCTCATAGATGTCTCTCTGACCATATCGGGCCTAAGCAATAACTTCTTCGTAGACTCAACCCAACATGATGGGGACTTGCAAGGTCTCCTATATAAAGCCTCAAACGGTGCCATTCCTATGCTTGCATGATAACTATTATTGTAGGCAAACTCAACCAATGGAAGATTCTCCTCCCAAGTACCTCCAAAGTCCAAAATGCACATCCATAGCAAATCCTCAAGCACCCTATTTACCCTCTCCATTTGGCCATCTGTCTGGGGGTGTTAGGCCGTACTCAGCCTAAGTTGCGTCCCTAGCGCCTCCTGTAAGCTTCTCCAAAACTCACTAGTGAAAATGGGATCTCTATTGCTAACAATGCTAGAAGGAATTCCGTGTAGACGGACTATCTTTCGAATATACAAGGATGCCAAATATGAAGCTGTATGCTTACTATTAACTGGGATGAAGTGGGCACTCTTGGTCAACCTATAAACAATCACCCAAATGCTAGTGTTCCCTTTCCTAGAACGGGGTAAACCATCAATGAAATCCATAGAAATACTATCCCACTTCCACTCCGGCACATCTAAGGGCTGAAGTAATCCACCGGGCTTCTACTGCTCTGCTTTTACCCTTTGGCATATGAGACACTTAGCTACGAATTCCGCCACGTCCTTCTTCATGCCACCCCAATAGAACATCCTCTTTATATCGTAATACATTTTGTCACCACCCAGATGAATAGTCATATGGGAATGGTGCGCCTCCTCCAAAACTGCTCTCAACAAGTCACTTGCACGTGGAACACAAAGCCTCCCATTTCTCTTAAGCCACGCTATGCTATCAATGGAGAAGCGTTGGAGATGTCTCGAGACCTCTCCTCGGCTAATCCTATCCATAATGTCTGTAAGCTCTGAATCCTCCTGCTGCCTTGAGCTAATCTGATCCATAAGGGTAGGCCTCACCTCTAATGTCGCCAATAATCCGGGAGTAATGTTCGTAGAGGGCTTAAAATCAAAAGTAGAAATAAACTCCAAGCTCCTCCACTGTACGAACAAAGGACTAAGGGTTTCTTTCTTTCTACTCAATGCATCCACAACCACATTACCCTTGCCAAGGGTATAAGCTATCTCAAAATCATACGAGGCTAAAAACTCCATCCACCTCTGTTGCCTCAAGTTCAAGTCCTTCTACGAGAATAGGTACTTCAAAGACTTATGGTTGGTAAAAAGCCCAAACCTCTCTCCAAGCAAATAATGCCTCCAAGACTTGAGTGCAAAGACTATGGCAGCCAACTCCAAATCGTGGGTAGGGTAGTTCATCTCATGCGTCCTTGTTTGCGCCAAAAATGGTCACAAACCCTAAATATCGTGAAAGCACCAGTGTGTGAGCACAAATCAGCAGTATATAATCACAGATCACAGATCTAAGTAATGTAGAGGATAAAAATGAAGAATAATAAACTTAAAATGGAAAGAAGTGGATAGAGACGCAAGAGCTATAGTGGTTCGGCGGTCTTGCCTACGTCCACTCTGAAGTTGATGATTTTATTGATGTTCTCTTGATGATTTCAGTTGATTACAGCAGATTACAGTCAATAATGATGATTTACAGTAGTGAAAGTAGTTAGTAGCAGCAGCTATGGAGTTTAGATCTGGATCTGGCAGAGTTTAGGCGTTGGAGAGTTCAAAGAAGAAGAAGCCCCTTTTCTGTATGCCTTGGGGCTCTATTTATAGGTGTAGGAGGCTGATGTTTCGCTCATATCTCGGAAGATTCCTTCTGGCACGTGACCAGGCCCGCACGCCCAAGCCCGCGAAGTTTCGGTCCGATCCGTGATCGATACGAATAGATTTCGTATCGATCAAGATTGCGTCCGATGGAGTCGAAATTTGGCGTGGACATTCCATAGCATGCACGTAAGCTTCTGTGAAAATTTCATTGCATTTGGACTTGTAGATTAGGAGATATGATCAATACGAATTAGGATCTTCGGTTGGCTGTTTCGTTCGACTCCCTTATTTCGACTCGATCTTGTTCGACTCAGTCTTGTTCGACTCGATCTTGTTCGACTCGATGGCTTTCACGCGCGTGCTGGTGACGTGGTACGCGTTCTTCACATTGGTCCACATTTTTCGCCGAGTTGATCGAGTCGATCTGGAGTCTTCGCCATGTTCGTATCGATGGTGCTGCCGTGTTCGTATCGGTAAAAGATGCACAGTTCGCATCGATGAGGGCTTCTCAGTTTGTATCGATGGTCATGTTCTATTTGTATCGATGAAGGTGGAGATGAGGTGATCGATACGAAGTAACGACTACTTGATGGATACGAACTAAGGAGCCTTGATGGATTCGAATAAGGCCTTCCAGGATGGATTCGAACAAATGCTTGCTGATGGATACGAACAAGGTCGATGCAAAGTAGACTCTGGTTTATCGATACAAAGTGTGCTATCCCTTGATGGATTCGAAGTAGGCTATGGTGATCGATGCGAAGAGTCCGGTTCTGGATGGAGTTGAACATGATCAATTTGAACAAGGCTCTATGACCGAGTCGAACAGGATCGATTCGAACAACATATGTTCCTTAACTTGTATCGATCATATCTCGATTATACGAACTTCGATTGATCTGAAATTTGAAATGTCATCTTTCATTGCTACGCTCGTCGTGTCTTGTCGATTGCAGCTTGATCCGAACTCGGACAAAATTCATCGATATCCATGGTGAACCCATGCATACTCGATATTCGGAATGAGCTATCCTTGGTTTCCAGTTAGTTTGTTGATATTCCAGCCTTGACCAAAAGGTGGGATAACATTTGCCCCCCAAAACATGCCTTGTGATAAGAAGGTGTGTTTTGCAATGCCATAAGCTGGATGTTCATATCCTGTTGATGACCTGCAAAGAAATTGGTTGTCCTATCTGACCGCGAATGACGATCGTTCGGGATCGTATGTCATTCGAGGTAGTACGTGACCGTTCGGGGTCGGGTGTCGTTCGAGGCGAATTGTGTGTGCCCGGGGAGGGACTTGGTATCATTGGTGCCAGAATTCACGTTCGAGTGAGTTTCTGAACTGTTCGTTATGACGGTTTATCGCCATCTCAGAGCATGCCTGAGGATCGTTCGCGGTCCTGTACATGTGTAAGTAGCTTAGCCGTTGTGGAATCATAGGTAGTGGATTTTTATTCAGAATAAGTCTTCTAATAGAAATCTCAAACAAAAATCGAGTCTAAGTATGAGAAACAGAAAACAAAAGCAAAACAGGGACATCAAAGTGCAAACACCTACATTGATGCGGTTTATAGTCATATCAGAGCATGCCTGAGGATCGTTCGCGGTCCTATACATGTGTAAAAAGACTTAATCGCATTGGTGTGGTGTTTGCTACTTATTCGTCATTATCCCAATCAATAGATGACAAGTTGACGCCTCGATCCTGAGCCGTCCCCAACAGGTGTAGGTGGTGGCCACTCCCGTTCCACCGTTGTTGTTCCCCTTCTTACATGCTGCGATAGCAAACCATTCCGGATATGTCCCTCAACCTCATCTTTCAAGTGTCTCCAATCATTCGTGCTATGACCATTCAGCTCGTGGAATAAGCAGTACTTGTCTGATCTTCTTTCATTGTTGGTCGGATCCCTTCTCATTGGCTTTCGATAAGGAATCTGCCCCCTGGTGTCCTGGTAGAAAAGCTCACGAATTTGTTTGCTCAATTCTTTCCTCTCCCTAGGTGCCATGTGCCTCACAGGTAATGCTACTGGCTTAGCATTCTCAGTCAAATAAATCCTGAAGTCAATCTCTCTCTTAGGGGGCAGTCCCCTAACCTCCTCAAAGACGTCTGCAAAATCTCCGACGACAGGAACCGAATGCAACTCTGATGAAGATGAATCAAGGGAATAGAGGAAACTCAACATGACTGACCCTTGTGGGTCGCAAGATACCTCCAAAGTCCTACCACTGCAAGTCTCACGTCTAATGACTCTCCTCTCGTAGTCTAATATAGCTCCGTATATGGATAGCCAATCCATCCCTAAGATCATCCCATACCCCGAGAGTCCCAAAACATAGGCGTCGCAGTCAAATTCTACGCCTAGGATAAAGATTTTCAAACCCCACAAACCATAGATAAGTTTGCCGATCCTCCTATAGGGTTTGAAACATTAATGGGGTGTACTACTAATGATATGTCCAAGTGCAAACAATCTACTAGAGAACTAGAGATAAAAGAGTGTGATGCTCTAGAATCAAATAAAGTCCGAATGGGAAAATCAAATATAGAAATCAAACCTTCAACTGTGACTTTCCTACCTCTATTTGGAATGCTACTGGAATGTGCTGCATCTAACGCCTAAATCTGCGCAACGGACGCACTCGCTCCCTGACCAGCTCTCTGGGGACAACTCCTACTCATATGACCGGGCTGCCCGCAAACATAGCACTTACCCTTCATCTTATCCTTCTTGCAATCCTTGGCCATATGTCCAATATTCCCATAACTATGGCACTTTATTCCTTTCTTAATCTGCTTCTGAGGAACATCACCTTTCTTCTTCTTCTTATTCTTTTCCCACCACTTCTTCTTTGAACCTTCCGACTTAACCTCCTCTTTAGACTCTCCCTCCTTGACTATATCTGACATAAGCGCCATCTCGACCAAAGACTCATAAGTAGCTCCCATCGGTACATGAGTCAGCAATAGTCCCTGAAGGGGTTGATTCAATTCCTTCGCAAACTTCATAGCTTTCTTATGCTGCGTGTTCACCAAATCCATACCAAACCGTGGCAACTCATTGAATTGATTGATGTATTCCTTAATAGACAAACTCCCTTGCTTCAAATTGATAAACCTCTCCAACTGAACACTCTCTTCCGCCCGAGACAGAAACTTCATATCGAATCACTCCTGGAATCCATCCCAAGTAACATTTCTACCCTCCAACTCTATCACCTCCCACCAATAAGATGCCTCATCCTTCAGCTGGCAAGCGGCTAGCTGAACTCGCTGCTAGCTATCTAATCCCAAAAGACCAAAAATCCTCTCGGTGTCCCTAAGCCATGCTCTCGCCTCTACAAAAGTCTCCTTGCCAGAAAAATTCTTCCCGCCCAAACTCGCAAAATCTTTACAAAGCTTAGAGAAATTGATGGTGG
The DNA here is from genome assembly GCA_030737815.1 of Allium fistulosum. NCBI lineage: Eukaryota > Viridiplantae > Streptophyta > Magnoliopsida > Asparagales > Amaryllidaceae > Allium > Allium fistulosum. Next base: position 212,518,574 of record CM060907.1, read on the forward strand.
CAGGACGGTTGATGGGATTCCCGCCCGTTGGTGCAGGATTGGGCGTTGGCCCGTGCAACTATGGAGTCATGGCTTGTAAGTACCTACGAAACCAGGCTGGGATAGGGATGCCCTCGGGAAGGTTCGGGGCATCAGCCATTCTACGAAAAGAAAACGATAGTTTAGCAAAGAGTTAAAGGGAGATTGAACTGGACTTATGAAGGGATTTTTATAAAAATTCTATTATACTTAAAATCATTTTAAAAAGTTCTTTTTGAAAAATACTTTTAAAACAAGTTATTTTGAAAAATACTTTATTTTTTTAAGACTAAATGTTTTTAGGAATCTTGTAACCTTAGGTTCTGATACCAAGTGAAACACCTCACACTCCTTAATATACCCAAAAGGATACAGTAAAAGGCATGGTGCATTGTAGGTATAACTAAAGCTAACAGAGACTAAGATTCACAATACAAAAATATATAAAAATAGCGAAAACTTAAAATAATAACTTAATTAAAATAAGACTTCGTAATTGCTTCATAAATAAGTCAAATACCAAATACCACTTACACGTCTACAAATCTAATATGTCTCATGAAACAAAAACTCATAGTCTCAAAAATCAGAGTACATATTATCCCTCATAATAAGCCAGTACATAGAAAGAACAAAAGCTGAAAATAAAAGAAATACATAGTAGAAATCTCTTCCAAGAAGACTCCAAACAACAACAATCTACTGGCTTCTCCCTTGATTACCTATGGGGGGGAAAGGGGAAAATAGAGGAGTGGGTCAGACTAAAAGTTTGGTGAATGATAGTAATTACTAAAGTCTTTAAGCAAGATAAAAGTAATAGACTCTACAATAGTTCTAGCATAAATAAGGATAACAAAAGAAATAGGAAAGAAATAAACTGGAAATAAGTACGATTAAATATTGCTCAATTTATAATATAGGTTAACTTTGATTGCTTGCACTTGTCCTTGATTTCTACTTTGATTACGCTGAATTCTTAATCCTATAATTAAGATGTAACCGTAATTCTACCCTTTCTGATCGGCCTGCTACTCCATAGACCTTGCTGTGGACCAGACGCTATATAACTCCCTACGCAGCAGCCAATGGTATCTACGAAAGATGCACAAAGCACCCACTGTGGATCCAGACGACATATATAGCTCCCTACATAGAAGGTAATGGTGTCTACGAAAGACACCCATACTAAGGGCTTGGAATTCATAGCGATTACTGAGCACCCGAATGGAAGTCGCATGCGTAACTGCCACCATGCCCATGCTACTTTTTGCTCCACCTATTGGGTCTTCTTATTACCTCGAACTCCAACATAATCGTGCCCCTCATCTCACTTCAGGCTAATGTGAGATCACCGTGTATCCATAGAAAATAGGGGAAATGCTGTTGGTAATGGCCCGTCATCCAAACAATATCTATTTGCGCCCCTTATCCAAATCCTCCGTGATTTGGAGTTCTATTTGACCAATTACTACCATTCTTAGCATAAGCGTGCCCTCATCTCACTTCAGGCTAATGTGGGACCACTGTTTTGTCTAATAGGGAATTCTATTTGGTACATGTCCTACATTCATCTTTGCTTATTAACTTAGATAAATTATTTAAATAAGCCTTTACATTTTTCTCTACTATCTGTGCTTATTAATTTATCCTAAGTCTTAAAATAAGCCTTATTCTGTTTTTTTCTTATCATAACTTACGTTATAATCATGCTTATTACTTAACCCAAGGTCTAAGTGTGAAAAAAACCACTTTCATCTTTTTCTCTTTTTAATTATAATTCTAAGTTATAACTACGCCAATCTTTTTAATTCAGTCCAGTTAACGTCATTATTAGGCATAATTTCAATCCAATTCCATTTATATTACAGTCTTTGCAATTTACATCTTATATTTCATTGTTTTAGTTTCCTTACAATTTAATCTATATTCACGTTAACCCTATTCTAATCCATATGCGGAGAAGAAGGAATAAAAGAAAACTGAAAATAGAAGAAAATCCGAAGCGTAGAAAGAAGATGTAAATAACGTATAAATAACAGTGAATAAACTAAAATACTGTAAAAAAACTGTAAATAAACGGAAAAGCTATAATTAACAGGAATAAACTAAAATTACTGAAAAGAATAGCTGAAAGGAAATAGACTGAAAATAATTCAAAAAACTGTAAATAAACAACTGAAAAGGCTATTCCAAAAATCGTTGTAAAACTACAACTATTGAAAACCCTATTATTTTAAATTACTTAAAGAAATCTAAAATAATTACAATCACTTACCTCTAGTCCTAAGCTTTTCCTTTGGTCTTCCCGGATCCACTTGGAGTTGTAAAATAATTTAATTTACAACGATTTTCTCCTTAGGAAAAATTATTCCGTTTAGGGTCCTTTCTAGAAAGGTGAACCCAAGTGGAGAAAACCTAGAATGAGAAAACGTGTTAGGTCTAGGGGTCTATTTATAGGGGTAGAAGTGGATCTCGGACCGTTGGATTTTGAAGATTGAATGGGATGCAACCACGTCATAGGCTGAATAAGAGCCATCGGATGCAAGAATGGAGGGACCAGATTGGTTTGAAGAATGCAAAACATGTCATTGTCGGTTAAAAAAAGTCGTGCCATCATTCGAATGAACGAACAATTGTTCATTAGCCCCCAAAATAGCAGGCGGGTTGACCGGACGGTCGACCGCCTTGTGCCCAGGTTGACCGGCTGGTCGACTTGCCTATATAATTTATTTTTTATTTTTTCTGTTTATTTTGTTTAATTCCTATCTTGTTCATATTCGCTCGGTTTCTAACGTTCTGTATATGGAAATTGACCTTAAAATTACCACGGACACAATGGTGCAACTCTCATGGCTCAATTCTGATAATATCACAAAGTTATTTGATTATTTAATTAATTAACGGATTAATCATTGTGGGTGAAATTTCGGGTTGTTACAATATCTAGTAAGACCACGCCGTTGAGCGGAATGGATTTTTCCCTTACTAGTATCATCTAAAAGTATGTTAATCAAAATCATGCACCTGAAATCAAAATAGTTAATCAAATAAAATAATCATACACATGCATGTCACATGGGTAAATCTGACAGTCAGTCTAAATCAATAAACTATCTATTCCTACTTCATAGTTTTCCCAGGGTTACTACTAACCTATATAGATGATTCGGGCCAACCAGATATATCAAATTATCAAATTACCGTTAGGAGGAAACTGGACTATCTGTTCAATCACAATCATCTTTGTATAAACCTGACTATCCGTCTATCTCATAGGTTTTCTAAGTTCACTACGAACCTAATGGTTTTGCAGGCCAACCGATAACCTATTTAAGTTATAGATTCCCTTCTATTCTTAAACCTAATTTTAGTCTTTACCCTCAACAAAGCCCTACGCACTGGAATTATGGACCAATATCAATTAGGGGGTGAAAGTTGAAGCATAGGGCACGACCCTACATTAGTCTCATTATCTAGTTCTCTAATCTTTAATCCTTGAGCCAAGATATCCTATCATAATTTATTTAATGGTGATGTTTGCACCAAAATTGGCACAAACACCCAATAGAAGTTGAAGAGAAATAAATAAAGAATCTAAAATGAAAACAGAGGATAATAACAAAGAAATAGGAGTAAATTGAAATAATAACATGCACACAACGATTTGTAATGGTTCGGCGTTGTTTGCCTATGTCCACTTTGAACGGATTACTTTATTAATCACTTTATAAACTGAGTACAATAGGGACCAGATGAAAATCTTTAGTTACAAAAGAGTATAAATCAACTAACAGCGTAAATGTCTCGAAAACGAACAACCAAGCCTGTATTTATAGATGAAGATGGCCAAATATCTCCCCGAAAATTCGACAGAAGGACCGTCAGAACCATATGGACCCACATGAGGGATCACATGGCCTAATTCCCAAAGAAGAGGGATCAGTACCAATCCCTAGTTTGGTGGTATTTTTGGGTGCGATCTCGATGGTAGATTCCTCATGCTAAAATATGCTTAGCCTCCAAATCTCATGCCAATTGGATCAGTAGAACTTGAGTTATTTCTTGATATTTACTTCAGCATGGGTTTCTTGCTAATTCCTATCGATCTCTACCAAGGGAAGAGTGCAGATTCCTCTGAGTTCATCTTCTTGAGGTGCGATCCTTAAGGTCCCCATATCTTGCTCACAAAATTTCATATGCATTGGACTTCTGGATCTTGAGATATTAGTTGTTTTCTATTGAAATGCACTTTCTCCCTAAAACATAACGATCCCTACGATGGAAGTTGACTTTTGCCGATCTCTCCTTTATATTGAACCATATTCCATACTTCAAACATCTACCTTGCATATCTATCAATTCCATTCAATCCCGACTTCATATTATCATCTGTACTTGATTTTTGGGCCCTATAAGCATCACTCTGGACTCATTGTCCTTGATAGTAGTCAAATCTAACTTGTCCAATCAGTTCAATATAGCAGGGTTAAAATACCGGATAATAGTTGCCCCCAAAGTACAGATTGTGTTGAACATGACGTGCTTTGGGTTGAAGTAAGTTAGAGTCGTCGGAAAGAAACCAGTCCAGTTTTCTAAATAGGCGCTATCCCTTTGTTGAATTATTTTCACAAAGTGTTGTATCTCTCTTTGATCGCCATGATGCTTGATCGATTTCCGATAGTATAAATTCAAGGTTATATTCCATCAGTTGATATATTAGTCCAGTTCCATGAGAGTAATGAACTTTGGTTATCTGGTCCAGCCTCAAACTTGAAGGCTTCAGGTTTGATTTCATTTTTTGTTGATTTCAAAAATTGAACATTTAGATCGTACGCATGCATGTTCAGATACACGTTCTTATCGTTGGCTCCCGGACGCGTTCGTATGCTCATGGGTCATCGCCAATTTTCATTGAGTAAGATGGAATTTCATTGCATTTTGTACAAACTTGCTTTGAATTATTTCCATGCCTATGTTTGTTTGCATACATGCTCATAGTCGATCTCTCCTTCTTTTTTCCTTTCCTTTTCTTTTCTTTTTTAAAGGGACTGGCATATTCCTAGCCGATCCCTTCTCCTTCTTTTTTTTGTCTACATGGATCAGCATATTCCTAGCCTATCCCTCCTCTTTCTTTTTTTCTGTTTATAGGGATCGGAAAATTCCTAGCCGATCCCTTTCTCTCTTTTTTATACGTAGGCTTATAGGGAATGGCATATGTTTAACCGATCCCTCTCCCCCTTGCTTTGAGTCGAAATCGTGGGCCAATCCCCTCGTCCCCATATATAAACTAACACTCTTCTCTTCCATACTTACTCATTTCATTTCCCTACCATTTCCCCTCATCCCTCAAAATACCAAACCTTCCTCATTCCACCATTAAAGCCGATCCCTTCCTTCTTTCTTCTTCCCTTCATTTTGAAACGAATTCTTCTACAATCCGTCTCGCCTTTACGAGCCCACTTGCTCTTATCTTCCATCTCAATCATCCCCAAGCCACTTATCACTGCCATTAACATATATACATACGTAGGTAGGTTTTCTAGTTTTTCATTTTTGATTTTATGGCGAGGCAATGGATTCTATTCCATTGGCGACGATTTAGAGTTCGACGTGATGGATAATTGATGGTCGAAGCTGCTTGGAGAAGATGAGAAGTGGGATATGGTAGGGTTCGGCTAAAAAGTTTGAAGGGTAGCACGAGGAGGTAGAAGGAGAGGGATCGGTCATCTTTGATTCGCATGGAGGGTTCGGTAGTTTTTGTTGGATAAAGGAGGGGTCGGTTAGAATGGCGAAGGAAAGGGATCAGTGGTTGAAGTTAGCGTAGAGGGATCGGTAGTGGAAGTTTGGTGAAGGTTGAAAATAGTAAAGTAGAGGGATCGGTAGAGTTGGTTAGCATGGAAGGATCGCTATTTTTGTTGAAGGAAAGGGATCGACATTAATCACCTAGAGAGAGGGATTGGTTGTTTTGCTCTGAGATAGGGGTAGACAAATAGGGATCGACAAATAGGGATCGGCTATTTATACTTATCTAATTCTAGTCTTCGAATTGAACTTGAAAACCAATCCATAACCACTTGTTTAAACAATCAAAACCAATCTCATTTCAATGAACTTGAACATATGACAATGATGAACCACAGGACTTGCATATCCACTAATGAACTTGAAGTTGAACGACCAAATCCATGGGACTCAGAACATGAACTTAAACTTAATATATGGACTTTAATAATGGATTTCACACTTCGATATGCCGATGGTCGATCCCAAAGCATACACAACCGATCAACCTTTTCGCCAGTTGAGACGGTCAACGATGACAGTCACTCTGATCAGAATCAAAATTCTCATCATTTACCTTTTTTTGTTTTATTTTGAGCTGCTTATCTCTGCACTACATGACACTAACCATAATAGCTTACACTTAGCATGGGGGATATGTAAACCTTTCTAATCTCGATTATCTACTTTATATAGTTGACATGGACTTCAGACGTCCAAAGCGTCTAGCTGTAATGTCTTTCAGACCAACTTCACAACATAGTAATCCCAAAGTTGAGTCAAGTTCCGCAACAATATCTGGTAGGCTTTCCCCTGGTCGTCAAACTGAACAACCGGAAGTTTCTGGCCCGTCGGTCGACCTTTTCTCATACGTTCTTGTCCTTCCGGGAAAGATATAAGTCCAGCCCCCGACGCTATAGAAAGCGCTATATTTTTAGATAACCCAATAGATTCCCAAGCCTCCAGAATCGGTGAGACCACTCTTCGTAACTATGTTCCAGACACGGAATTCCATTCAAAGACGTTCTGGTTCCTTCGGTGAACGACAGGGCTCATTCACCCCTGGAGGGGTATACAGCATGCAATAATTTCATATGCTGGGCCGGATGCGTGCCGCCCTTCAATTCTTTTATCCGGGAGATGCTACAATATCTTCGGATAGCTTCTACTCAACTACACCCAAACAGCTATGCCTTTCTCTATGGCACTTTCTTGCTATTTATGAACGTTCTCTCCCACCTGCCCACTCCTTAGGACATCAAGTTTATTTACAACTTCAAACGATGAACATGGAGCCTTTCCTACATTTTTCTCGAGCCTTCGCCTTATTGTCAAGTCTTAACGGGTGCTTGGAACAAGCTTAGCCTCTTTAAACATGAATGGTTTTATGTTCCATGTCCGCCTGGCTTTGCAAGGCGATGGTTGGAAGAACGTAAGTGTCATCTCCACTTTATTATCATATCCTTTAACCTAGGTCATATCCTTAATCAACAAACATTTTGAAAATCTACAAGTGTCCATCCACGTCCGGAGGGCTATAGAATCTCAAGGGCAATTTCAGTGATTCGTGCCACTCCAGTCGAAGATAGGGACATTAGACTTCTTGTAATTAACGAATGGTTATGTAAAGACTCAGAATTTTGTCACTTTTTGAAATATTTAATTAGTTTTAAATACAAAATTTGGGTTTTTATAATAAAAACCGTGTTTTAAATAACTGCTTGATTTCAATGACGTATTTTTAATTTAATTTATAGAATTTTTCCATAATTTTTAATTTGGAAAATAATTGAGTTTCTATTTGATGTATTTTATGTCGAACATTAGCATTTTTGGAATTTAACAGAACTTGTTAACCAGTGTGTTTTATTCTTGTTTTATGATCGTGTCACACTGTTGTACGTGCTCATATCACATTTTCTATTGTTCGCAGCTCATATGCGGATATGATAGTGGGTGTCGGGTACCGAAAACTAACTCTTTAAATCAAAATGAAATCCTCTCTACCAACAAAAATTAAAAAAAGATTACACATATCTTTTTTTGTCCTTGCTTGTCTTTGCAGCCGACTTTTTGTTGGTTTGCATTTAAGAAATGGTCCTTGTTTCCTTAGCTTTGAAGTTTTAAACCTCCATATATATTCATACATCCACACATGCATAAACACTTCTGCAAAATCTTATCCTTCCTACTTCATTTATAAAAATAATACCCCTTTCCTCATTCATTTTCGTTGCCTATAAACATTTTAAAATAAAACCTCAAGGTTCAAAAATCAAAACCCATGGCTACATTCAGTTATAAATCATGAAAATATTTTTGAATATTCATTAGCGTCCAGCTGGGATCCAATAAGTATATGGAGAGGTACTAACAAAACTAATGATAAAAGGATTCCTAAGGATAATGCTCTTGTTAAAGTTGCTGAACATATAAATAAATCAAAGAGGGCCTTATGAACGAAGATGGTAGCAAGAAATTGTTGATGCTTAAAGATTGGCCATATCCTAGTGCATGTAAGGAGTTCATATATTACCAGAGACCTGAATTTCTTACTAATTTTCGTATAACAATGGAAGATATCTTGATGCTAGGTAGTGATAGTGTACCATGAACGGGTTGTAACCAGGTTGTGAAGCTCACGTTTTACAAGCATGCATGATGAAATGAAGGAGAAGATAGAGTGTGTAGGTACATAGAGATGGAGGGAGGAGATCGATTTGCAGGCATGAAAATAATTGGGTAAGAAGGCTTGGCTGCATGGTGCGTGCATGGAAATGTGATGAAGGGGGGGGGGTGTAATGACCCTAATTTTGAGTAACATTATTTAAAACCATTTAATTGGATAAATTAAATTAAATAATGTTAATAGTTAAAGGATTGAGATTTGTTAATTAGTAAGGGGCCGTGCCTTAGTGAATGTATAAGAAAAGGAGAACTGAAAATACGTAAGTAGGAGAAATATGATAAGGGTAAAATGGGAATATCCTTCATTCTAATACCCTAAACCCTTCTATTCTCCATTCCTTATTCATTCTAACATCCACAAACAAAATTTAAACCCTAAGAGCTCGGCCGGTCACCATTAGGAGGAATAAAAAAGAAGATAAGCTAGGAATCAACTAGAAAGCTTGAAGAAATTAATCAAAGGGAAAATCTCAACCTTCTTAACACCAAGGCAAGGTGAATAATTTGATCTACATCTCATTTTTGATAATGATTTCGGTTTTATGATTAAGTCCAAATTATTTTGCAAGTAACATGGCATGTTACGATTGTTTAATAGATATATATGCTTATTGATGATATGGATGATTTTATATGGATTTTATGATATGTTTAGATTAGAAAACCTATTAAATGATATCCATATGAGTTGTGTTTTTGATATATGGCAAAAAAAATATATTTTAGAAGTGGGTTTCAAGTTTTAAAATTTTCTGGGTAATTGTGGATTTATTATGGATTTTCTATGAGAGAAAATAATTAAAATTAGGTTTAAATTATTTAAGGCAATTATATAATAATTTTGGGTATGAAATTTATATATGTTAGAAAACATATTAAAAGTGAATTGTTGTGATTTTGGGGAATTTCCTAAGCATTTTACTATAGTTATAAAATTATTTAAGTTAAGAGACTTAAATGTTTTATACGTAATATCTAGGAGAATGACTTATTTGATTAAAATGTTTTAAATTGTAAATTTGGAATTCGGCAACCTTTCTAGAAAAGGATTTTGATAAAAAATGACAACCAATCATATTTTGACAAATTGGGCAAGTTAGGTGAAAAGAAATTAATTTAAAGGCATAAAATCAGTTTTATCTCGAATTAGAACTTTGCCACTTCCTTTGCTTGCTTCTGTCACCATGCCTAGTATGCCTTTTGAACCCATTCGAAACCAATGCACATGGTATTAAGCAATTGGTATGTAGTGCATTGGAGAAAGGAGAAAGGGACTATTTTGAAGGCATGCATTTGAAGGGGTTGAAGCCACTCTAACTAGCTTTCGAATCAATCAACTCACCTTCATTTTAAAAAAAAGCTTTCGAATAAGTTGCCACTTGCCTTTTTTTAGAAAGGAGCTTTCGAAAAAGTTTGCACTTGCTTTTATTTTAAAAGAAGCTTTCGAAAGGATAGACACATTTGAACCTATTAGATACCTAGCTGCCACACTAATACCTTTCGAATCAATGTATTCGAAAGGGGTGCTTTCATCTTTTTACTTGGAAGCCACCTTCTCAATGCCTTCAAAATGGTCATGTAGCCACTTTTAAATGGTTTTGAAGGCAACGGTTTCAAAAGGGTGGGTTTCAAAGCCATCCTTTTCCCTAACTCTTTTACTTGGATTAAATCTTTCGAAAGGGATACTTTCGCTTCTATTTTATTTAACCCATGGTTTCAAATGGAATAATTTTAAATGGTTTCGAAGCAATGTTTCCACAACCCTTTACTTGAGTCTAATGCTTTCGAAAGGTATATTGTGAATGTTTCGAAAGATATGTTTTAAGTATTTCGAAAGGAAGGTTCTAATGCCTTCTAAAAATAAGTTTAAATGGATTTGAAGGAGGATGTCTAAAATCTTAAGTAATGCTTTTGAAAGGGTTGTTTTCAATGATTTCGAAAGCTATCGTTTGAGGTTTTAAACAAGAGTTTCAAAGGCATTGCTTTGGCTTCATGGCATAAAGTTTTCTATGTTAAAAAGGGTTTTAACTTATTTTGAAGGGATAGATAATCCCATTGATTAGATTTCATCAACATTGTTTTGTGTAAAGCATATATCATGGCATAAGTATTTTGAGTAAAGCAAAGGGTATATTTCCTTGTTTAATAAAGATACGATTCCAAGGGTAAATCATTTGTAAAGATTGTTTACAAGGAAATTAAAGTTTAATAGGGTAGTTAACCCTAAGTTTATGACTCAAATACTAGAAGACTAGATGGGACTGGTATGAGGTCGGGCCTTGCACTTTAGCTATTAGCCCCTAGCTAAAATAAGTCCAAAATTCTAGTGTGTAGGGCTTTGTCATAGATGGGACTAAAATGATGTTACACACAGAAGGGAATATACAGAGTAAAGAGAGGTTATTTGTGAGCCCACAAAACCATTAGGATTAGTTAACCCTAGAAAAAGAAAGTTAATGGTAGATGGCCCAATATTGTGTCTAACAGAAGTTAGATTATTGATTATGTCTGTTGGGCCTGAGTCAACCAGAAATTAATAGTTAGCTAGATAAAATTATAGTGTGGACAAATAGTCCATTGATTACCTGATTTATATGTATATATGTTATTGCTCTTGCTTTTATAACCAGTTTGATTGTAGGATTTTGGTTTGTAGAAGATATGCTTTTTAAAGGATATTAGTGAGGGGAAACCCATTCCGCTAAGCGGCGTGGTCTTACTTAATATCGGTAAACCGGGATGTAATAGTATTATTCACACCAGGCTTTATGTCTGAACCAAAGTTTATGTTTTCCCCTTAAACTCTCGGGTGCTCAAAATTTAATTTGAGTAGATTGAGAGTTAAGGTCTTTTCCGATTTAGTAGGTTGGATGAATAAGCTTCCGAAGACATGCAGGAGGCAAAGCTAGCTATGTAGGAGTTGTTTAGTAGTATTTCCGCTGTGATGTATTTATGGCTGATATGTCTATATATTTAGTATTATGATCATCCAAGGGGGCATCTTCATATGTCGCACTTGGCGTAATTTGTAATAATTTTATTTGATCGAAACCCGAGAATTGTTCTGGGATTATGTAACTGAATATGAAATATTGATCTGAAATGTAATCGGAAAAGTTGTTTTTGAAATCTGTGATTTTATTTCATATTCATATGTCTCTGATATTATGGATACCATTAACACTACCGTATTTTGTCATCGAAAGTTAAATACTATGGATGATTGCAGCATTAATAGCACTTAGGTTTGGGCCTCAAGATAGGGGGTGTTACAACTTGGTATCAGAGCATAGGTTTATGAAAACTTAAAAAGAAATTTTAAACTTAAAAATGGTTTGGAAAACATAATCCTAAGGAATTAGAGAAAATAATGGGGTGGGATAACTTTATAGTAACATATTTGTATTTGCCATATATATATATATAAGTATACGCTTTATCTCTATTCTCCCATCTTTCTTAGATTATTCTTCTATATCTTACAAAGACTCGAATGCAGATTTTAAGAAAGTAAGATGTGGATGCTAGGAATGAAAGAGTTAACCATGATGGAGGAAGCACCACCACTAATGGAAATGCCGGGCCAAACACTAGAAGGAATCTAGGTCGGGCACCATATACTAATGTGGGTGCTGGAATGCCGCAAGTTGATATGGAAGCTATGTATCAGTTCTTCTTCAACCTGATGCAAGCTGGAGTTGCTACAGGATTAGTCGGAGGAATTGCAGGAGAAGGAAATCAGGAAGCTCCGATGGTCAATAACTATGTAGTACTAAGCAGAGACTATGCTAGGCTTGGTGGGAAGCCATTCATTGGGACTGAGGACGCAATAGAAGAAAAGAATTGGTTGCTTCATTATGAGAGGATTTTTGCTGATTTGGGGCTTAATGATGAGAAGAAGAGGAGACTTGCTTCTAGACGTTGCAAGGAGCAGCACTATACTGGTGGAACAGTATCACTGTAGGAGCAAATGAGGAGACCATGACTTGGGCAGAATTCAAAATGAGATTTGAGGAAAGATTCATGTCAGAGATCGCCAAGTCAACTCTGCTTAGGAAGTTTGTTAAGTTGTAACAGGGAGACATGTAACAACCCGAAAACTTAAAGTAATAATTAATTAAAAAATTAACCGAATAATAAAATAAGTTTGTGAAATTCATAGAATCGAGCTATGGAAGTTGCACCATTGGGTCCATGGCGATTTTCTAATCAATTTCCACATATAACTTGTCGAAATCCGAGCTAGTATGGAGAAGTTACGAGTGAAACAAGAAATAAAAAGAAAACGAAAAAAATATAAATTAGACCCCAGAGGGATCGGTTCCTATATTGGTAAGGTCGACTTATAGGTCGACCCCCAATGTACATAAGTCGACCCGCCTATGGGTTGGGTCGACCCGCCATACTACCTGGACGTGAAAACGTCCAGGTACGAGCCGAACACTATATTTTGATTTTTTGACCAAATCTTGTGTGTCCGTAGCTGCATCCGATGGTTCCTAGCAAGCCTATGACGTGGTTGCACCAGATTTAATCTTCAAATCCGACGGCCTGAGATCCCTAAGCCACACTATAAATAAGACCCTAGACCTAGCTATTTTTCTCATTCAGATTTTCTCCCAATTAGGTTCATTGTCTGAAGCTGAACCCTAAATAGAAATTTTTTCTAGGGAGGATATCTTTGTAATAAAAATATTCTATGCCCTAGTAGCGGATCCAGGAAGGCCCAGGATTAGATCTAAGGACCAGAGGTGAGTGTTTTGTAATTACTTCAGAATTGTAAGCAATTTAAAATAATAGGGTTCTCAATAGTTGTAGTTTTTCTACAATTTTGAGACAGTTTTTATATAAGTTTATTTAAAGACAGTTTTTAAGTAAATTTCAGAAGTTCTTTTCAGTCTATTTTATTCAGCTATTTTATTCAGTTATTTTATTCAGTTATTTACCTCTGTTTTAAGTTGGAATTTAGCCTGTAAATGTTAGTTTCTTTTTATAGAGATTTAATCCCTTTTTACGCGAATAATTTAAAAAGAGAAGAATTCGCTAATATTGATTAACATAGAATAGCACTAAATTTACAGAAATCAGATGTAAAATAAGAAAAATTGAAATAAAAATAGAGATGGACTGAAATAGGAAAATTTAAGATATTTTCAAGCATAATTATAACAAGTGGTTATAACTAAAAAGAGAAAATAAAAGAATAAAAACTGCAAGAACAATTATAAAATAGGTTATAATTAGAAAGAAAGAAATAACAGAAGTGGCTTATTTTAAAACTTAGATCTTGTTAATAAGCAAACATAGCAGAAATAACAGAAGAGGCTTATTTTAAAACTTAGATCTTGTTAATAAGCAAACATAGCAGAAATAACAAAAGAGGCTTATTTTAAAACTTAGATACTTAGATATTGTTAATAAGCAAATATAGCAGAAATAACAGAAGAGGATTATTTTAAAACTTAGACCTTGAATTAAGTTAATAAGCAAACATAGAAGTAGGGCCCGTACCAGCAGCATTCCCTTTTAGATCTTGGGCTGATGGTCTCACAACGGATAGGTGAGGCTAGGACACGCTTATGCTGATTAGGGTAAATAAGTGGATAATAGATAGAGGCTCAAATATGGGGATTTGGACAAGAGGGGCAAAACTAGAAGATTGTTTGTTAGTACCAGTACCGGCAGCATTCCCTTTCAGGACTAGGACTGATGGTCTCACAACAGTTAGGTGAGGCTGGGCAGCATTCCCTTTCAATTCTAGGACTGATGGTCTCACAACAGTTAGGTGAGGCTGTGCACAATTATGCTGATTAGGGTAAATAAGAGGTCAAATACGGGGCGACAGTTATTGTGTACCGCCAATGACCGAGCGTGCGACATCGATTAGGGTAAATAATTCGCTACTGCGTCCTACGTGCTAAAGAGGTGTCCTTTTGCTGGGGGACCAATAGGATTGGATCAGCTCAAAGTGGCACAACAAAGATAGAATAGGCCGATCAAAGGGTAGAATTAAGATTTTAGCCTAATCAAGATAATAGTTGAGATAAGATTAGGGTTTCAGCCTAATCATAGCAGTTTAAGACAAGTGCAAACAATCAAACAATCAATGCAAATAGTCAAACAGAATCAGAAGTAGTATTTTACCCCAGTTTTACCTTTTCTGTATTTTCCTTCCAAGCTAGAACTATTGCCTAGTCTATTTTCTTTATCTTGCTTAGAAATGCTAGTAATTACTTTCACTCACCAAACTTATTGTCTGACCTACTCCTCTATTTCCCCCTTTTCCCCCATAGGTCAGCAGAGTTGAGTTGATTCAGGTTGCTTGGAGATTCGTTCCGAAGCTTTCTCATTTCAGATGTATTTTTCTTCTTTTCATCTTTTTCGTTTGGGTTATGATGAACTTGCACTTGTGAGAGGTATTACTATAATTATTGTTACTTTTGTACTCTGATTATATGAGACTGAGATGTATTTTCATAAGACATGGGAGATTTTAAGTTTTTGAGACATGTTATGTTTTTATGACTTATTTTGAGATGAAGTTTAATTTTAAATGATAAATTATTATTTAAATGTTTTCGCTGTTTTTACTTATTTGTCTTGAGAATCTTATTCTCTGTGATGCTTTAGCTATACCTACAATGCACCACATCCTTTAGTGTGCCCTTTTTGAGTATATTAAGGGGCGTGGGGTGTTTCATTTGGTATCGGAGTCTAAGGTTACAGGATTCCTAAAAACTTGTTTTAAAAGTAAAGTGTTTTTCAAAGGTAACATATCTTCAAACTAAAAGTATTTTTCAGAAAGAAACTCTTGTTATAGAAATAGTTTTCAAGTATAAAAGAGTTTTTATTAAAATCCCCTCAAAGTCCAGTTCAACCTTCTTTCGATTCTTTCGAGCCTAAATTTTCTTCTCTTTACATAGAATGGCGGACGCCCCAAATCTTCCAGAGGGTGTCCAAGCCACTGCCTGGTTCCGTAGATACCACCAAGCTATGACACCAGAGGTGCAAGGGCAAGCGCCCAATACATCACCAGTGGATAAAGATCCCATTAATCCATCTGCAGCAGCCAATTTTTCTAAGCTATGTAAGGACTTCGCTAATCTAAGAGGCAGAACGTTTTCTAGCACGGAGGATTTCGTAGAGGCACGAGCTTGGTTAAGGAATACAGAGCGGATGTTTAGGCTGTTAGGATTGGAGGACCATCATAGAGTTCAGCTTGCATCTTGGCAGCTGAAGGGAGAGGCTTCTTACTAGTGGGAGATTGTACAAATGGAGGGTAGAGACATTGTTTGGTTTGGATTTCGAGAAAGGTTTGAGAGAAAGTTCTTTTCGCAAGCCGAGGAAAGATTGCAATTGGAGATGTTCATTATTCTGAAGCAAGGGAGTCTTTCGATGAAAGATTATATAAATCAGTTTAATGAGTTATCGCAGTTCGAAATGGAGCTTATTAATACACCGCATAGCAAGGCCATCAAGTTTGCTAAGGGTTTTAACCAGCCCCTCCAAGGGTTGGAATTGACACATG
Organism: Allium fistulosum; assembly: GCA_030737815.1. Classification (NCBI taxonomy): domain Eukaryota; kingdom Viridiplantae; phylum Streptophyta; class Magnoliopsida; order Asparagales; family Amaryllidaceae; genus Allium; species Allium fistulosum. The sequence goes on from CM060907.1 coordinate 212,534,589, forward strand.
TGCATATGGAAGTGACGTATGAGTCACTTGTGGAGATGGCTCTCATGTCAGATGTAGCTAAGAAAGAATAGGTTAATGAGGTTCCTAAATCAGAAAACTCTAAGAAGTAGTGGTGGAAGAATAAGAAGGATAAGGACAAGAAGAAAAGAGGAGGATCTCAAAAGGGATAGATCAAGAAAGGCGGGAAATGTCATAGTTGTGGATTGGTTGGGCATTTCACAAAGGACTATAAGAAGGACACGATGAAGGGGATGTGTCACAACTGTGGGCAGCCTGGACATCTTAGTAGAGCTTGTCCTCAGAAGACGGGGCAGAGAGCAGGCGCACCTATGGTGCAAGTACAGGCTTTGGATGCAGCACCTTCTAGTAGTGGACCGGATCGAGGTAGGAAAGTCTTTGTAGAAGTTTTGATTTCTATTTCGGCTTTTCCTATTCGAACTCTTTTTGACTCCGGAGCATCGCATTCTTTCATTTCTAGTTCCTTGGTCGATTGTTTGCACTTAGATATTTCTCTATTAGTAGACCCTATAGTTGTTTCAAACCCCATAGGAGGATCGACACATTTATCCATGATTTGTAGGGGTTTGAAAACATTTATACTAGGCGTATAATTTGATTATGACGTCTATGTACTGGGATTTCAGGATATAGGATGGATTGGTTATTCACTTATGGTGCGATATTGGACTGTGAGAGGAGAGTCGTTATACTAGGGACATGCAGCGGACGGACTCTTGAGGTTTCTTGTGACCCACAGGGGTCAGTCACGTTGAGCTTCCTTTATTCCCTTGATTCATCATTAGGAGAGTTAGATTCAGTGCCAGTTGTTAGAGATTTCCCAAACGTTTTGAGGAGGTTAGGGGACTACCCTCTTAGAGAGAGAGACTTTAGGATCTATCTGAATGACAATGCTAAGCCAGTGGCATTGCCCGTGAGACATATGGCTCCTAAGGAGAGGAAGGAGTTAAGTAAGCTGATTGGTGAGCTATTAGAGAAAGGCTTCATCAAACGGAGCATATCTTAGTGGGGAGCGCCAGTCGTCTTTGCTACAAAGGCGGATAGTTCCCTTCTACTTTGTGTAGACTACAAAGAGTTGAATAAGCTCAGGAAGAAGAATCGTAACCCACTTCATAGGAAAGACGATCTTTTCGATCAGTTAGTTGGATCTTAAGTATTTTCTCAGCTTGACTTAGCCACTGCATTTCATCAGCTTAGGGTCGTTGACGATAGCATCGATAAGACAACATTTAGGACACCCGATGAACTCTTTGAGTGGTTGGTTATGCCGTTTGGGCTGACCAACGCCCCAGCCTATTTTGTAGATTTGACGAGCCATGTTTTTTGAGATGTCCTAAATAAGTTCGTTGTAGTGTTTATGGATGACATTCTGGTGTTTTCCAAGAGTATGGAAGATCATGCTATTCATCTTGAGGAGGTTCTTCGCACACTTCGTGTTCATCAGTTGAAAGCAAAGTTTTCGAAGTGTCATTTTTGGCGTAAGGAGGTGCGTTTCTTTGGGCATGTAGTCTTAAGAGAGGGTTTAGCTGTGGATCCCGCTAAGATTATAGCAGTACAGGATTGGAAGGCCCCCAAGAATGCTACCGAAGTTAGAAGCTTCCTAGGTTTAGCTAGTTATTATAGGAAGTTTATTAGAGATTTTGCTAAGATTTCAGCACTTGAGGTTAAGCCTACCCTCATAAATTAGATTGGCTCAAGGCAGCGAGAGGATTCAGAGCTTGTGAATATTCTAGATAGGATTCACAGAGGAGAGGTCTCTAGACATCTCCAATGCTATTCCATCGATAATAAAGGGTGGCTAAGGGGAAATGGAAGACTTTGTGTTCCCCGCACTGGCGATTTGATAAGCGCAGTTCTAGCAGAAGCACACTATTCTCGAATAACTATTCATCCGGGTGGTGATAAGATGTATAGCGACATGAAGAGAGTGTTTTATTGGAGTGGCATGAAGAAGGATGTAGCAGAGTTTGTGGCTAAGTGTCTTGTGTGCCAAAGAGTTAAGGCGGAGCAACAGAGACCCTATCTTTACTAGCGAGTTTTGGAGGAGCTTGCAAGAGGCTTTAGGGACACAACTTAGATTGAGTACGACATGTCCCCCTCAAACGGATGGCCAAATAGAGAGAGTTAATAGAGTTCTTGAGGATTTGTTGAGGATGTGCATTCTTGATTTTGGAGGAACTTGGGAGGAGCGCCTTCCTTTAGTGGAATTTGCATATAATAATAGTTTTCAGGCTAGCATTGGAATGGCACCTTTTGAAGCCCTTTATGGAAGACCTTGCAAGTCGCCTTCGTGTTGGTTGGAGTCTACAGAAAGATTGCTACTTGGTCCCGACATGGTTAGAGAAACTTCGGAAAAGATTGATTTGATTAGAAGAAGAATGAAGACGACCCAAGATAGACAGAAATCCTATGCAGATAAGCAAAGAAGGGATATTGGGTTCGAGGTAGGAGATTGGTTTTCATTAAAGTGTCTCCACTAAGAAAGGTAGTGAGGTTTGGATCAAGTGGGAAACTTGCTCCTAGATTCGTAGGACCGTTCTACATTGTGGAAAGGGTAGGGAAGATGGCGTATCAGATAAAGCTACCGGAGAGGCTCGCGAGAGTTCATGATGTTTGTCATGTTTCACACTTGAGAAAGTGCTTACATGATTCGGTAGAGTAGTGGAACCTAGCCTACTTGAGGAAGTTGAAGTGGAGAGAGAAGCATGGGTTCGTCGCATTCCTACCAAGATCGTTGGACATGACATCAAAAGCTTAGGAATAAGGAAGTCCCTTTGGTTAAGGTGCAGTGGGGAGATAGTATTGAGGACACTACGTGGGGGGCTAAGAAGAAAATATGTACCTCTTATCCATATATTTTTGATAGTACGTTTTGAATTTCCTATTTCCATCTTTAGTTTTGAATTGGTTCTTTCATTTAGTATCCTTTGGGAGGGTAGATCTTAGGATTTAACCTATGGATGGTAGGACTGAATGTAAACATGTTACTAGAACATGTTATATATGATGGGCGATCGTGGTTGCAAGTGGTTGCTAGTGGATGCTAATGGATGCATATACACACACTAATTACTATAATCTCTTAGGGATCGGCCTAACTAGGTCACTAAAGCATATGCATATGGATGTGTGTGCACTTGCATTTTTATTTCATGGTTTCTATAAATGGGTGATTATCATATGATTGTTGCATTTGGATGATGATTGTAGCACGCATATGGAACTATCAGTTATCATCAGGAAACTTGCATTCATTTGGATACATGGCACGGACATGATTGCACAAAAAGGAGGTCGACCGAATCAGTAGACCGCCTAATATTTTGCATTAGTTAGGGATATTGACACTACACTATTGCATATAACATAAGTTGCATTAGAAAGCTTAAGGAAAATGGACGTAATGGACGCTGATTGAATATATGGTTGTAGAATTTAATGAAAATATTTATTTCATTCTTCTGACCTTGGAGATTTCAGGGACGAAATTCATTAAAGAGGGGAGAATGTAACAACCCGAAAAATTAGAGTAACAATTAATTAATAAATTAATCGAATAATAAAATAAGTTTGTGAAAATGACAGAATCGAGCTATGAGAGTTGCACCATTGGGTGTGTGGCGATTTTCTGATCAATTTCCATATATAACTTGTCGAAATCCGAGCTAGTATGGAGAAGTTACGAGTGAAACAAGAAATAAAAAGAAAACGAAAAAAATAAATAAATTAGACCCCATAGGGGTCGACCCCTACATTAGTCAGGTCGACCTGTAGGTCGACCCCCAATGTACATAGGTCGACCCTTAGGTCGACCCGCCTATGGGTTAGGTTGACCCACCATACTGCCAAGATGTGACAACGTCAGGTACGAGCCGAACACTATATTTTGATTTTTTGACCAAATCTTGTGCGTCCATAGCTGCATTCGACGGTTCCTAGCGAGCCTATGACGTGGTTGCACCAGATTTAATCTTCAAATCCGACGGCCTGAGATCCTTAAGCAACACTATAAATAAGACCCTAGACCTAGCTATTTTTCTCATTCAGATTTTCTCCCAATTGGGTTCATTGCCTGAGGCTGAACCTTAAATAGAAATTTTTTCTAGGGAGGAAATCTTTTTAATAAAAATATTCTATGCCCTAGTAGCGGATCCAGGAAGGCCCAGGATTAGAGCTAAGGACCACAGGTGAGTGTTTTGTAATTATTTTAGATTTGTAAGCAAATTAAAATAATAGGGTTCACAATAGTTGTAGTTTTTCTATAATTTTGAGACAGTTTTTATATAAGTTTATTTACAGATAGTTTTTAAATAAATTTCAGAAGTTCTTTTCAGTCTATTTTATTCAGCTATTTTATTCAATTATTTTATTCAGTTATTTATAGTTATTTACATCTTTTTTAAGTTGGAATTTAGCATGTACATGTTAGTTTCTTTTTATAGAGATTTAATCCCTTTTTACACGAATAAATTAAAAAGAGAAGAGTTCGCTAATATTGATTAAAATATAATAACACTAAATTTACAGAAATCAGATGTAAAATAAGAAAAACAAAAATACAAATAGAGATGGACCGAAATAGGCAAATTTAAGATATTTTCAAGCATAATTATAATAAGTGGTTATAACTAAAAAGAGAAAATAGAAGAATAACAGCTGCAAGAACAATTATAATATAGGTTATAATTAGAAAGAAAGAAATAACAGAAGAAGCTTATTTTAAAACTTAGATCTTGTTAATAAGCAAACATTGCGGAAATAACAGAAGAGGCTTATTTTAAAACTTAGATCTTGTTAATAAGCAAACATAGCAGAAATAACAGAAGAGGCTTATTTTAAAACTTAGATACTTAGATCTTGTTAATAAGCAAATATAGCAGAATAACAGAAGAGGATTATTTTAAAACTTAGATCTTGAATTAAGTTAATAAGAAAACATAGAAGTAGGGCCCGTACCAGCAGCATTCCCTTTTAGATCTTGGGCTGATGGTCTCACAACAGATAGGTTGCAGTTCTTGTTTTAGTTGTTTTATTCCGCTGTCTGTATTGTGTCTGTTATGACTATATTACTCTGATCATCCAGGAGGGCATCTTCATATGTCGCTTTTGGCGTATTTTATAATAAGTATATTTTATCATTGCCTGGGAAAAGTTTTGGGATTGTGTGATCTGAATATGGAACATATATTTTGAAATGTAATGAAAAGTTCTATTTTGAAATCTGTGATTTGTTTCATATTCAAGTGCTTCTGATATTATAGAAACCATTAACATAGCCGTATTTAGGTCCAGAAGTTAATACTATAGATGACTGCAGCATCTGTAGCGTTTAGCTTTAGGTCTCTAGATAGGGAATGTTATAACTTGGTATTAGAGCATAGGTTTATGAAATACTTTAGCTAAAAGTTATTTTTGAAAACATAATCCTTAGGAATTGGAGTTAAGATTGGGGTATGGGATAACGCTATAAGTAACGTACTTGTATTTGCTATATATAAATATACGCTATATCTATATTCTCCTTTCTCTCTTAGGCTATTCATCTGTATTTCACAAGGCTCGAATACAGATATGGACGGAAGAAGAGGCAGAGTTAATCTAGGAGGAGTAGCACCACCACAAATGGAAATGCCCGACCGAATGCTAGAAGAACTCAAGGTCAGGCTCAGGTTGAGAATGTTGGTGCCGGGATCCCACAAGTGGATATGGGAGCCATGTATGAGTTTTTCGTAAAAATGATGCAAGCTGGAATCGCAGCTGGAGTTGTTGGAGGGAATGCTGCTGGAGGAGGAGTTCAAGAAGCTCCAATTGTCAACGACTATGATAAGTTGAGTGGAGATTATACTAAACTCGGAGGGAAGCCATTTATTGGAACTGAGGATGCTATCGAGGTGGAAAACTAGTTATTGCATTGTGAGAGAATATTTGCCGACTTGAGGCTCAATGATGAGCAGAAGAGAAGGTTGGCATCAAGACAGCATCATGGAGCTGCTTTGTTTTGGTGGAATACTGTAACTACTGGTGTGGATGAGAGACTATGACGTGGGCAGAGTTTAATAGGAGGTTTCAAGAAAGGTTTATGTCAGTAATGGCGCAGTCTGTGTTGGTTAGAAAGTTTGCTGACCTAGAATAAGGGGAGATGTCTATTTCGGAGTATACTGGTAGGTTCGAGGAATTAGCCCGATATAGGTATGCCACTGTTGACACAGTGATGAAAAGGAATGAAAAGTTTATTAGAGCTTTGAAGCCAAAGTTGGCGAGGGCTACCTTACCGCACATAAGAGACCCATGTGATGCGGTAGTGGAAATGGCGTTAAGACATGAAGAGATGCTAGATTGTCTCGAGAAGAAGAAGGAGAAGGAAGTTCAGGTTGGACAAGGCCAGGAAAGGAAATTCTTCCACGAGAAAAATGCTTAAAAGGGAGGATCAGCAAAGAAGGGGAAGCCTGATGTGGTTTGCTATAAGTGCAATAAGAAAGGACACTATGCTCATGAGTGTCGAACTGGAAAGGGAAAAGGAAAGGAGGTGATTGGAAAGAAGAACATCAGGTGCTTTAATTGTGATCAGATCGGCCATTATAAGAATCAATGCAAGGAACCCACAAAGGATGGAAAGGCAGTACTGGGAGGCACGCTATAAATTCATGGTATGTCTATTAGCGTTCTATTTAATACTGGTGCATCACATACTTTTATATCTCGATGTTTGGTAGATAAGCTTAACTTAGAACCCTCATATTTAGTTACATCCTTAAGAATTGCAAATCCGATAGGAGGGTATGCAACACTTGGGATAGAGTGTGACCATTTTGAATTTGATTTGCTAGGTCATGCTTTTGTTTGCTGTTTGCATGTGTTTGACTTTGTAGGATTTGGGACTATTCTTGGGATGGATTGGTTAAGCGAGTATGATGCTAGGATATTTTTCCATGATAGGAAAATATTGCTTAGGCACCCTAACTGTAGTGATCGGATAGTTTATACCGTAGAAAACCCTAGTTGTGAAGTGAATCCTTTATTGGGTGTTGTGGAGTTAGAAGACGAGCTGGGTCGAGTTTTCATGGTTAGAGAATTCGCGGATGTCTTTGAGCCAGTAGTTGGATTGCCCTCGAAATGAGCCATTAAGTTTCAGATAGATTTGGTGCCTGGAGCTGAACCAGTGAGTAGACCTCCAAGCAGGATGACACCTACAGAGATGAAAGATTTGAAGGTGTGGTTGGTAGATTTGGAAAGCAAGAGTTTCATCGGATCGAGTAGTTTGCCTTGGGGAGCAGCATCAGTATTCGCTGAGAAGCCAGATGGATCATTAAGGCTATGTATCAATTATAGTAAGTTGAATGAGAAGACTATAAAGAATCGATATCCATTGCCAAGAAAGGACGATTTGTTCGATCAGTTAAGTAGAGCCAAGGTACTTTCCCAGTTAGATTTGGCAATGGGATTTCATCAGCTTAGAGTAGCGGAAGATAGTATACCTTCGATGGTGTTTAGGACAAGGTATGGATCGTGCGAATGGTCAGTTATGCCGTTCGGACTAACTAATCCGCCGACATTCTTTGTGGATCCAATGAACCAAATTTTTCGAGAGCACTTGGATAGATTCGTTTTAGTATTCATAGATGATATTCTGATATACTCTAAGGATGAGAAGGAGCATGAAGTTCATCTTGGAGTGGTGCTTGGGACGCTGAGGGAGCATCGGCTAAAGGCGAAGTTTTCAAAGTGCCATTTTGGAAGAGGGCAGTGAAGTTCCTTGGTCATGTAGTCTCAGAGCAAGGGTTGTTTATAGATCCGACTAAGATTGAAGCGATGAATAATTGGAAGAGACCCGAGACAGTGACTGAGATATATAGCTTTCTTGGATTGGCTGGATATCATTGAAGGTTTATAAAGGATTTTTCGCAGATAAATGCACCAATGAGCAAGCTAACGCGAAACGATGTGAAGTTTGTATGGATAGATAAGTGCGAGGAAGCATTCCAGAGCTTGAAACCCTTATTGACCCATGCACCAGTGTTGGTGGTTCCGGAGGGGAACCAGGATTTAGTTGTTTATACTAATGCATGTGGAACAGGATTGGGAGCTGTGCTAGTGTAGAGAGGTAAAGTGATTGCCTATGCTTCTAGATAGATTAAACCGCATGAAGTTAGATATCCAACGCATGATTTGGAATTAGCTGCAGTGATATTTGCTTTGAAGGTGTGGAGGCATTACCTTTTGGGAGAGCGATTTGAGCTTTATACTGATCATATGTAATTGAAGTATTTGTTTTCTCGGAAGGAACTGGACATAAGACGGCAAAGATGGTTGGAGTTTATTGCTGCTTATGATTTTGAAATTGAGTATACACTTGGAAAAGGAAATAAGGTAGCAGAGGCACTTAGCAGGAGACATCAGAATGCCGTATTAGCGATGATTGCTGAGTGGAAGGATTTGGAAGCATTGTTAGCCTGTAGATTGCAATATAGATCTAAGGGTGGATCAAGTGGAGAAAGTGCTATGTTGTCTTGTTTAGAAGTCCGACCTGTGATGATTGAGAAGATAGCTTCTAAGTAGGAAGAGGATCCGGTGTTAGCTGAGCGGATCAGGAAGTTAAGGAAAGGAACGGAGAGTGATGACTTGAAGGGTTTCAGTCTTGACCAGAATAGGTGGTTGAGAAAGAAAGGGAGATTATGTGTTTCGAGTGTAGGAAACATAAGGAAAGAAGTTTTGAAAGAATGCCATCGTTCGAAGTTCACTATTCATATAGGAGAAACCAAGATGTATTAAGACATGAAGAGGAGTTTCTTCTGGGAAGGTATGAAAAGAGATATCGACTTATGGGTAAAGCAGTGCTTGAATTTCCAATAGGCAAAGGCTGAACACAAGAAGCCAAGTGGATTGCTTCAGCCGTTGGATATTCCTATTTGTAAATGGGATTCTATTTCTATGGACTTATTAACGGGTTGCCAAGATCTAGAAGTGGAAATGAAAGTATATGGGTCATAGTGGATAGATTGACCAAGAGTGCCCATTTCATTACGGTTAAGTCAACTAGGAAGTCGCCTTTTTTGGCGAAGTTGTTCATGAAGAATGTGGTTAGACTGCACGGAATTCCTAGTAGTACTGTTAATGATAGAGATTCCTTGTTCACTAGTGAGTTCTGGAAGAGTCTACATGAAGCTTTAGGAACCAAACTCAAGATGAGTACCGCTTACCATCCACAGACTGATGGGAAATTAGAAAGAGTTAACAAAGTCTTGGAGGATTTGTTAAGAGCTTGTGTATTGGATTTTGGGGGATCATGGGAAGACCATCTACATTTAGTCGAGTTTTCATATAACAACAGTTATCAGACTAGTATTGGGGTGGCACCATTTGAAGCTTTGTATGGAAGGCCATGCAAATCTCCAGTTTGTTGGTTAGAGACCGGGGATAGGTTGGTTCTTGGTCCGGATTTAGTGAGAGAAGCCGTAGATAAGATTAAGTTGATTCAGGGTAGAATGAAGGAAGCTCAATCTAGGCAGAAAAGTTATGCAGAAAAAAGAAGGAAAGACTTAGAGTTCTCTGTTGGAGATTATGTGTTTATTAAGGTTTCACCGATGAAGGGTGTAATTAGATTCGGAAAATCAGGAAAGTTAGCACCAAGATTCGTTGGACCTTTCGTATTGTTGAGAGGATCAGAAAACTCATGTATAGAGTAGAGTTACCAAGTAGTTTGGCAGGAGTCCACGATGTTTTCCATGTTTCTCATCTTAGAAACTGTGTTAGAGACCTGGAGACTACTATAGCACCGACAGTGTTAGAGGATTTAGTAGTAGAACCGAACTTGACCATAGTTAGAAAGCCGATTCAGATTATGGTGAGAGATGAGAAGAGGCTAAGAAACAAGATGGTCAGACCAGTGAAAGTCCAGTGGAGCAACGATGAGAGAGACTTTACTTGGAAGACTGAGAGCAGGATTAGAGACACTTATCCTAATTTGTTTGATGGTATGTTTTACCTTATTGATTGATTTGTTATGTACCTTATCGTAATTTCGAGGACGAAATTCTTTAAGGAGGGGAGTCTGTAACACCCCATATTTTTAATAACATCATTTAGGATATTTAATTAGCTAAATTAAATAAATTAATGTAAGATGATTAATGGATTGAGATTTAATTACAATCAAGGGTAGCCGTGCCATGTTAATATGTACATCAAAATGACATAGCATGAATAAAATGAAGGGGCATTTCACCAGAAGGACAAACTTTGCAGTCCAATTAGTTTCTAGGACACACATTCAAAGAAATTACTTTCAAGGCCAAAATCAGCAGAATAATTACTTTCAAGGATAAAGTCAGCAGTCCAATTACTTTCAAGGACACAATTTCATAGATTTTTAGGCCCTAGAAACTAATTATTTTACATTTTGTCCTTGAAAGTAATTATTTCAGTTGTGTGTCCTAGAAACTAATTCCACTTGCTAAAGAGGCCCTTGTGGCTAATTTCCACTAAAATGAATTGGGAAAATAAATGTCATAAGGGAAGGGTAAAATAGGAAAAAGGGCTCTTTAATACCCTTAGCCATGAGTATCACTACACTTCATTTACAAAGATCAAAACTAAAAGAGAGTCCGACAACCATTTTCAAGATTAAGAAGAAGAAAGATAAAGGGGAAGCTTAATCAACATCAAGTTTAATTCAAATCTCACATCTTTAATCACAAAGCTAAGGTGAACAATTACGACATCTTACTTTTCTTATGATTTTCAGTTTTAATGATAATCCGAAGTATTCTTGCATGATAATGCCATGTTTTGGATGATTAAATGTTTATATATACTTGTTGATGATTTATGCATGTTCATATTGATTATATGATACGGTTTGATATGAAAACCCTATTAAATGACACCCAAATTCCTTGAGAATTTAAATGTAGATCACAAATTATAATTTAGAGATGGGTTTCAATTTTCATAATTTTCTGAACTAATGTGGATCTTATATTAATTTTCTAGTGAAGAAAGTGATTATTTGGGTTTTAATTTATTTACGGCAAAATAAATAATTATTTGAGTATGAAATTTATATATGTTAGAAAACATATTAAAATTGATTTTCTGGAATTTTTATAAAATTTTCCTAAGTGTTTTGATGAATATATAAAATTATTCAAGGTATGAGACTTAAATTTTTTATATATTTATTGAAAGAGAAGGAGCATTTTGTAAAATAAAATTATTGTTTATTTCTAAAAATATTGGCAGCACTTTTGAAAATGATATTTAGGAACCAATGAAAATTTGACAAACAATAGAAGGTTAGTTGAAAAGTTTCTTTTTTAAGTTAATAATAATAATAATATGTTTTAGCATGTTCCACTACTTTTGGCACTAGGGGTTCCGACTAGGACGTTTCACCACCATGCTTTTGAAACCAATGTGCATGGTATCAATCTACTTGGTACGCAGCGCATTGGATAAAAGGCGAATGGTACACAGTTGAAACTTTGGGTTCCGAAGGGGTTGGAGCATGCCTTTGTTTTAAATAGAAGTAGCGCCTACTTTGCTTTTTGAGGTATAGCTTTTGACTCGGTTGGCTTTCGATTGGGTCAAATATTTTAAAGGAAAGGTTTCGAATGGGTTGCACTTTTTTATTTTAAGTGATGCATTCGATGGGGTTGAAACCCCTAGCTACCGCCTTTCTACCTTTCGAAGTCAATGGTTTCGAAAGGTATACCTAGCTTTTAAAATTAGCCACTTCTCCAATGCTTTCGGAAGGGTGGTTTCGACACCATCACTTCTTTACTTAGGAATGCTTTCGAAAGTTAGGCTTTCGACTTAAATGATTTTACAAACCCTTTTTGTTCTATTGAAGTATAACCCAATGGTTTCGAAAGAGAAGGTTTAAATGGTTTCGAAAGGTGTTTTCCCACAAGTTTTAAATTAAACCCAAGTACTTTCAAAAGGTTTAAGTTTATAAAGTTTTTGATGCTTTCGAAAGGTTTTAAATTGGTTTTGAAGGGGTGGTTCCCTTAGGGTTTCGAAGGAGTCAAAAGATGATGTTTTTCTGATGGTTTCGAATGGGTTGAAAGGGAAGGTTATACCAAGGGCTTCTAAAGGTAATGTTTTGAAGTGTTTTAAGATATGATGTTTAAGGTTTTAAAGCTTTCGAAAGGAAGGTTTTCAAAGGTTTTGAAAGGGGTTTTGATAATGGTTTCGAAAGGAAGGATTTGGCCTTTCGGCCTAGATAAATGAAGGGTTTTACTTGGTTTTGAAAGAGATGCTTTCAATGGTTTATAAATGGGTACTTTCAATGGACTCGAAAGGAGTACTTTCAAAGGTTTAAGTGTTTTCATCAACAAAGGTTTGGATAAAGTGTGTGTGTATATATATATATATATATATATATAACATGGCAAAGTGATTTTGAGTAAAGCATAGTATATATGTATTTTCCTTGTGTGAGTTTGATTTAAAGGTCTTAAATCATTTTGAAAAGGTTTTCAAGGAAAATTATAGGAAGGGATCCCTAAGTAAAATGACTCAGATATTAGAATACCAGATGAGACTGGTATACGGTCGCACCCTATACATTAGCTATTGGCCCCAGCTAATTTTTGTCCAAAATTTCAGTGTGTAGGACTTTGTCACGGGTAAGACTAAAATTATGATTACACACAAAAGGGAATATATATATTTGTATACAGATAGGTTATTGGTGAGCCCGTAAAACCACTAGGATCAGGTGACCCTTGGAGATTTTAAGTTAGGGACAGACCGTCCAGAAGAGAAGTATTTAACAAATAGTTAAGGATAGACAGTCCAGAAGAAGAGAGTCTAATAAATGTTAGATTATTTTGTTATATTGTCTAATTGGCCCAAGTCAGCCAAAGGTTAATATTAGCTAATTAAAACTAAAGTGTTTGAACAGAGAGTTCTTTTATTACCTGATATTTATGTTTACATAATAATGCTTTACATTATTTAACCAGTTTTGGTTGTAGGACAAGATTTGCAAAAGATATGTTTTAAAAGGATGTTAGTGAGGGGAAACCCGTTCCGCTAAGCGGTCTGGTCTCACTTAACATTAATAAATGGGATGTATAGTATTATTCACACTAGGCTTTATGTCTGACTCGAAGTTTATGATTTTCCGCTTAAACTCTCGGGTGCTAAAAATTGATTTGAATAGGCTGAGGGTTGAGGTTCTTTTAGGTTTTAGTAGGATGATGAATAAAGCTACCGGGGGCGAGCAGGAGGCTAACAGATAGCTATTTTGGAGTTGCAGTTCTTGTTTTAGTTGTTTTATTCGACTGTGTGTATCATGTCTGCTTTGACTATATTACACTGATCATCCAAGGGGTCATCTTCATATGTCGCTCTTGGCGTATTTTGTAATAAGTATATTTTATCATTGCCTAGGAAACATTTTGGGATTATGTGATCTGAATATGGAACATATATTTTGAAATGTAATGAAAAGTTCTATTTTGAAATTTGTGATTTGTTTCATGTTCAAGTGCTTCTGATATTATAGATACCATTAACATAGCCGTATTTAGTCACCGGAAGTTAATATTATAGATGACAACAACATCTGTATCGCTAAGCTTTGGGCTTCTAGATAGGGGATGTTACATTAGAGATCCGTGTAATGTAGTTGTTGAGATGGCTTTGTGGCATGAGGAGATGCTCACTTTCCATGATAGTAAAAAAGCAAGGGAAACTCAAAGTGGGCAGAGCCAGAAGAGAAAGATTTTCCATAAGAAAAAAACTTAGAATGGAGGAGCAGCCAAGAAAGGGAAGGCCGAAGTGGTTTGCTATAAGTGCGATAAGAAGTGACATTTCGCTCATGAGTGCCGAACAGGCAAAGGGAAGAAGGTAGCTGACAAAAAAGGAGTGAGATGCTTCAACTGTGATCAAATTGGACATTATAAGAACCAGTGCAAGAAACCATCCAAGGATGGAAAAGGAAATATGTTTGCATTGGTATCAGCTACCTCAAGACCAACAGCTAAGGAGAAAGGAAAAGTTGTGTTGGGAGGTACACTTTTGATTCATGGTGTATTAGTTAGAGTTCTATTTGATACTGGTGCATCACATTCTTTTATATCTCATTGTTTTGTGGATAAGCTTAACCTTGAACCTTCATGCCTAGTTACCTCCTTAAGGGTGGCGAATTCGATAGAAGGATATGCGACACTTGGGATGAGATGTGACCATTGAATTGTTAGGCCATATATTTGCTTGCAGTTTGCATGTATTTGATTTCGTAGGGTTCGAAATTATTTTGGGTATGGATTGGTTAAGTAAGTATGATGCTAGGATATTTTGCCACGAGAGGAAAATATCACTTAGACACCCTAGTTGTAGTGATCGGGTTACATACTCCGTAAAAAACTCTAGTTTTGAGGTAAATGCTTTGTTGGGTGTTATGGAGGCAGAAGACAAGTTGGATCGGTTTTCATTTTTAGAGAATTCGTTGATGTCTTTGAGCCCGTAGTAAGGCTACCGTCGAAATGAGCTATTAAGTTTCGAATAAATTTAATACCAGGTACTGAACTAATGAGTAGACCACCAAGTAGGATGACACCTACCGAGATGAAGGAGTTAAAGGTGTAGTTAGTAGATTTAGAAGGTAAGAACTTTATCAGACCGAGTAGTTCACATTGGGGAGCAACCATAGTGTTTGTAAAGAAACCGGACAGATCGTTAAGGTTGTGTATTGATTATAATAAGTTGAATGAGAAGACTATAAAGAATCAATATCCATTACCTAGAATTGACGATTTGATCGATCAGTTGAGTGGAGCCAAAATATTTTCTCGGTTGGATTTGGCAACAGGGTTCCATCAGCTTAGAGTAATAGAGGATAGTATTCCATTGACGGTGTTAAGACAAGATATGGATCATACGAATGGTTAGTGATACCATTCGGACTAACTAATGCGCCAGCATTCTTCATGGACTTGATGAACATAATCTTCCGAGAACATTTGAATAGATTTGTACTAGTGTTCATAGATGGCATATCGATATATTCTAAGGATGAAAGGGATCATAAAGTTCACCTTAGAATACTGCTTGAGACGCTGAGGTAGCATCAACTAAAGGCGGAGTTTTCGAAGTGTCATTTCTAGAAGAAAGAAGTTAAGTTTCTTGCTCACGTGGTTTTAGAGAAGGGTTTGTCAGTTGATCCGGATAAGATCGAAGCTATTGACAACTGGAAGAGACCAGAGATGGTGACTGAGATCAGATGTTTTCACTACAAGAAAATGTCCTATTAATAGCAAGTGGGGATTGCACGAAAATTTATCTTGCTATAGTTATGTATGTTAGGGACATTCTGGGTAAAACATAGCTTGTGTTCACGGTATCTTTGCCCTAAACGAAAATTTAGCGGTGAAATATTACGTTTCCCTCCACTCCTTATTCCTAAGCCGCCAAACATTCCTTTTCCCTTGCCTTCCAGTTTCCAAAATGGCCTCTACGAATCTCCTCTCCACTCACACAAATCGTCTTCAATCGCGAATCACTCATCAGTTTGAAAGCTCGATTCCGCCACCGCTCTATACTTCAAAGCTCTCTGTGACATTCGAAGTCGATTCCTCCCCTGAAGCTAAAAACGTGAATCTCAATGAAGCTAAAGCGCGATTCCTCCCTGAAGCTAAAGCTTGAAGAAGAAAGAGAACTTCAACTATCATGAACTTCGACCATTTTAACTTCAACAGTTTTCTATTCATCCCTTATTATAAAATATTGTGCTCCAGTCAATACTTATTGTTTTATGTTACTGAAAAATGGTTTTTGGCTATTTTCCTGTTGATTTATCTACCTTCATACTCTGCTGGTCTTCATTAATTTTTATGCTTAATTTGGGATATTGTAGTAATTTATGTAGAAAAAGATGTATGATTTTGTTCTAAGTTCAAATTTGTTTTTTTTAATGTTCTTCGAGTTCCATTCAGTTGTGTGTCTGAGTTGGTAACCATGTGAGATCAATGTTAGCGATTATTTCCATAGTAGTTGAATATGTTTCTAACAATGTAAATTCTCCACCCTGCCTTATTTTTTATATGATGTTGTTTATCAACTCATTTTCCATTTGTGTCGTATATGGAGTCATATATTTCTATATTTTTATCCTCCTGGTCTATGTAGAATGTATAATATGTCAAGTTCATTGTTATAAGTACCCACCTATGTCAGTCAGGCATAATTTTTAGTAAAAACTTATACCAGCATGTTTTGGGGCATCAACTAGTTTGGATTTTCACATAGCGAAAGGTTTTACGTTTGGTTTGTTAAAGTGGTAGGGTCATGCATGAGTTGTTTCTGCTTCGCTTTGTGTGCTACAGAACTCTTGGTTTTTTTCCACTTAATGAGCTTAGCTAAGGGCTTTGAATTATGGTTAGAAGCGAAAGATATGTTCGACATGTGTGGGCCTATCAATTTGCAGTATTGAACATTAAAACCCCATTTATACTTTTAATTATTTAATTTTTTAAATGTTTAATTTTGTTTCTAAAATTTCGGCTATGGCATGAGATATCATTAGTCTGTGTTCAACGCTAATCAATCTTTGTATGCAGCAGCGTTTACCCTTTTTTTGGTTGTTTACAATTAGTAGTCATGGAACTTTTTTTGTTTGTTTGCATGATTATAAGTCATAATACTGCAAGTTTCAAAGTGATGTATAGTTGGAAATCCATAGCTAGCGACTTGTATTTTTGGTTGTTATGATGTGCATTAGTTGTATTTTTCTTGAGAGATTAATATCAAGTTATCATTAAGTTTTTATCAATTTATAAATTGGACAAATATGTGTTCACGTTGACAGGCATGGGAGATCCTTATATCTTCCACATATTGCATTTATTAACTTTCAGTAGTAAAAATGATAAACTCTTTTCTTCATATTTTACCACTTTAATTTGATAATATTTGATATGGTCACTGTTAAGCCTTTTCAACCCAGCCGCCCCAACAATTGTTTGTGATAAAAGAAGGAATTTGAGAATGATAAAAAGCTTAATACCATTGATCAATCTAAGTTAAACAATATTAATATCTCTATTATGCCTGCTTTAAACTACAGATAAAAAACATTGTACTAAACAAAAAATCTATATTTAAGCTGTTAACTTTAAGTTCTGATTCGAGATATCCAATTAGATTGCTTGGACCATGAAATTAAAGACTATATATAACTGAAATGTTAGTCAGACATTCAACATGAACATGAAAGAAAATATTCAACTGTTAATGGATGTACACCATAAGCCAGTTGGAAATAATTTTTCCCCCATTTAAGGAACTTCAAATATGATTTTAATGCTTACTTTCATGTACTTTATTGCTTAGAAATTGTTGTACACACAATGTAGAGCTGTAATCAAAACATAACAATGATCTTTATTTAAATATGACTCAATGAAATATCAATTTGTGTTTGTTCTATGTCAAATGAATAAGATTATATTTGATCAAGTTTGACAATGCACAAGTATATTTTGCCCGTTGCATTTCTTTAGAGCATTACTGCTAGTAAATAATGTTTCCAACTGTTATACATTTTTGCAGCCATAAAGAGATTGATGTGAGCCTTCCTGATTGTTGTTATCAATGCAAAGCTTAATGGCCATAATCCTCCAAACAAAGAGGCAAGTCCTGTTTTTGTTTTGCATGTTATATGTTTACAGGACCTGAGCTTCAACAGTGGTTCATGCTTTGGTTAAAGAACAATTGACATTGGCTGTAGTAATATTTATAGAAAAATTAAGGGCATCATAACTTTGAGCTAGCTTAGCTTTAGTTATATCATTGTTGTATTCGATTTCCCTTTTCCTTTATATTACCTTTTTAATTCCTTGCCGCATCACTGAAAAACAATATATATAATAATCTACTATTAATTTACTAATACAACACCTTTTTACCATAGTGATGGATTATGGGCAACCGGGATTTACATTGACAGAGTGGTGATGTTTCCACAATATACTTTCATAGTAAGTGAATATGATATTATTCCTTTGATCTTTAGTTTACATAGCACAGGGGATACTTCTGATCTATTAGTCATGAAAATGAGAATGAAAAGTTGAATGATGTTATGTTATCAAAGACTAAAACAGAAGCAAGTAGAAGATGAAAGAACCTTGAAAGAATTAACAGCCAAAATCAATCGAGTTCATCTTATGCAACAATTCATTTCGGATGGTGAGACTATAATTGTAAGTTTTTCTGATTAATACTAAATTGGTTTATCACTTTATATATTTCTAGTGAGCATCAATTGACATATGCCATCTAGTTCTAATTCAAATTGGGTGACTTAAACTTGATGTTGGTAAAAAAAAACAAAAAGAAATAAAGCATTGATATTTACCTTTATATTCCATAACCGATCCTCACTTTTAGAACTTTTACCCTTTTTTCCTTTTAGGCATGGTTGTTGAGTAGCACATTTCTTTCGTTCCGCTAAATCTGCCTTATTTTCATGCAATTGTATGTATTACAATAGTTGGATTATACGTCGATTAGTATTCAGTGATATCCAATTATTACTCCCTAAAGATTTGGATAATGTTTAAATTCTAAATGATGTTTAGGCATGGGTGTATATTTGAAACTACTGGTTAATGTTTAAATTCTAAATGATGTGTATGGTTAACAAATCCACAATGTTAGAACTCTTGTGCTATCCTTTAATCTATGCGTAATCTTGTCCCAATTGAGTCTTTAATTTATGTCTACTCTTGCGCCTATTAAGTCTCATTTCATATTAACTTTTTAGTAATATGGCGACTCTGTTTTTAATATAATTGCCACACTTGATCATTGATATTTAATGGAGTACACTGGAACACAAAACGATGATAGGTTTAAAGAAGTTTGCATTTGCAAATGCCTGAACATATGGTTTAAAGAAGTCTGCATTTGCAAATGTTTTATGGTTCTAGCCAATTACAATTTAGTCTAACTGAATTTCTAGTGGAGGATTTCTTCACATATTCGTCAGTTGTGTACATAAACATATTACCTGTTTATCCACCATTTCTGAGCGAACAAATTTTTTCTCTTCATTTCCCACCTAATAAAAGGTTTCCTCTAGTATATATGCTTAATACTTTTCCATGTTTAATAATAGTTATTTAATTATAGCACTTAGGTACTTAAATTTATATGAGAAAATTAAGTATTTACGGTCTGTTATGAAATTTAAACAATTAAGCTCAATATCCACGCTATTGAATAATGGAAACAACTGGCGGTACATTTTGACAATTCCCGCTCTCATTTTACAATCCCCGCTCTCGTATTCTTTATCCTAATTTTTCATTTTTCCACGCCTCACTTCCAAAATCCTAAATTAATCCACAAAATCCCCAATCAATTAGCTTCCTGCCATCCAATTTTCTTTTTTTAACGATTACGAATTACAGTGGTACACGTTATCGATTGATCATATTGGGTCTGAACAGAGACAACGGGACGAGACTGAAGCCAAAAGCAAACCACATTGACCATGCTCTGATCTGAAGCTTTATATGTTGTAGGTTTGTTTGGGGTTTTATTGTCAGTAAATTCCCACAGAAACAGCTTGATCAACTGTGGTAAAACTGTCAGCTTGATCAATTGTGGTAAAACTGTTCGTTTTTTCCATTTACTACAATGTAAACAGAAATCCTAATCATTTCTTCATCCCTTAATATTCTTATAGGGAGCAAATTGATATTGAATGTGCTTTACTCATATTTATATTTTGATTGATGCAAACAAATCTCTTTGGCTTCTGACAAATTGATTCTTAGTTTATTTGAGTCAAATGATCAAAAAATCAATGTGATAAACTTTGACTAATTTTTGTATGAAGTTCACTATAGGCAAACTTGAAAAGTATTGGATTTTATGTAAGATAATGATGATAATGGATTGTGGTAATATTTGACATGACTACCTATTTGATAAAGTTTTCAGATTATTCTAAAAATAAGATTTTTCTGTAAATGCATAATTTTTGTTCGCTGATTTTTTTTAAGGAAACAATTAGTCTAAAAATGTAAATTGCTCATATAATTGAGTTGTTTACCGAGGTATACTTAATCGTTGTCTATTTTATCATAGGTACTGCTAATTGAAGAGAATAAGAGGTGCTTTTCTATTAGATAAGGAGACTATTTACAGTGGCATGAATGCATATTTGATTTATTTTCTCCTTAACAATTATTCAAAATGCTTTGGTATAACTAATTTCTTATTTTATATACCTTAATCTTGGTTTATGCATTGATATGAAACTGTTTAGAGCATATTAAATCACAATTCTTGTAGGATGGTTCATAAGATTGTTAACTGATGCAGGTGACCGACAAATATGCGTGGACATTTGAAGAGAAGCATGACATACAAAATAGATGCGACCAGCTGGAGTCAAAAGCAAATAAACTGATATGTCCAAATTCAAGCAATTTGGAAAGATTTTAAAAACCCGGTAAGCTTGCGTCTGTGAGTTGCTTATATTATTTATAAATGGTCTCTGCTTATATCATATTCTTGCTCTAAATTATAAATCATACATGTTAAAAATGACCTGAATTTTTGCTTGTAAGTAATAAGGTAGATATACACATTTGTGTATCTTTCAAAGTTTATTTTGAATCTATACAAAACTTTTGCAGTCTTTGGCAAGTCCAGAGTTTGGGCTCAAAATACATACAATGATGTGTCAGTACAGGTTTAATTGATATAATCAAGATATTACAATGAAATGGATAAGACCAACGACATCAATTTTAAGAAGTAAAAACTGATTATAAACCAACAAATTGCTTATTTATATGCTACTCTAAAATTTTGGTCTATCTTTTATAATGTATAATATATATGATAAAAACTCAATTGAAAAGTGGACCTATGTACAACACTGATACATATGGACTCAAAAACTTTACTTTGTATGCCTAAACACTTACTTAGGTTTCATCTTTTTATTTTTTCCTGTAACATCTGAAACAAAAACATGATTTATTTTTTAAAATAGCTAAGCTATATAGTTAATAGTAAATAGGTGAAACACCATTTTATCTCCATTAATGCTCATATGGAGATTTTTGTGCAATTTCTTTATTTATTAAAAACACGTAAATGTTACCAAAGCTTAATGGCTTCGTAGATATAATAAATAATCCTATAAAAGGAAAAATATTGGATTCCTATTTGGAATAAATGGGAAACACAATATATTCTTAATATACCCATTACTATCCAATTAAACTAAAGTGCAATGGAAACTTTTTTAATACTTTAACAAGCATGTTGGTCATGTATTTATATTTACATAAATCATGGATAAGTTACAATAGTTGATCATATATATTGGGTATTCTCATGTAAATGCCAATTAGATAAGCGCAACTCTAGCTGTCGATGTAGGTCTTAAATGGAGCCTGACAGTGTCTAATTATTTATATTCTCATGTAGCTTCTAAGTTATTGTAAAGGGTCAAAGCTTCTCCTATTCATTTATTAAACCCCAAGGCTGAACTTTTATTTCAAGTTTGTTTTGTTTACAAATCATATATAATATTAATGCAAAATAAAGTAAAGGGTCCATCACTTGCCATTTCACTAATTGCTTTTTCCACCTAGTAACTTAATAATAAAATTCTTGCTCCATCTTTTACTTCCATCGTCTTGTTTATTATTTCAAAACTGCCCTTACCCTTTTATTACTTACGATTTTATTCTTCCTTCTTTACATTTTGTTGTTTTCTTTATTTAAACTTGTCTGGCTTTGTTGTATGAGTTTTAGAATCTGTTGTCGAACCACCGGTCCCATTCTCTATAAAAAGTTTACCATCTCTTTCGCAATTTCAATTAGGAAAAGGTGATAGATTAACAGACACATTGAAAAAAAAAATACTTAATTGTTTGAGGGTACAAATAAAATTAAAATTAAAATATTTTAAATAGAAAATAAAGGGGTGACAACAGCCAAAAGTAAAAGCAAAGTGCAGTTAGTCCACTTGATGTATTTGGCACGTTTAGTAATTATGATTAGAAGAAGGAAGATTCATATTGGCTTAGAACATGACAAATTGAACCTCTATAAGAGAAAAAAAGATGAGGTGAGAATAAATAAGAAAGAAAATGGAAATGGCTGAATTGTTCTATAAGCAAGCAGACTTGTATGCAGAAACAAGACTGTTTCAGTTCATAGCTTCCAAAACGCCAAATCACGATCTGGCTTGGGATGTCGGAACTGGAAATGGTCAGGCTGCTGTTCCTGTAAACTCATCAAAACCTTTACGTCCTCTTATAATCATTTGACTGAATAATGATGCATCTTAGCTAATGCAACATTATGTTCGTTGTTAAATTTAAGTAAGCTAATGCAATGTGGTATAACGTTTACAGCCTACACTTATGCAGGAGAACTACCAAGCTGTGCATTTGGATTTAATATATTCGTAGAATTGTAAATTGTAAGCTGGAATGTATGTAGCAGCAATGATAAAAACTTATAGCATTTTAACTGTGCTATGGAAAGATGGTTTTTCCCAGTTTTAATATACTATAGCATTATGATAGTGCTATAAAAAGTTTTCATAGCAAATAAACAATGCTATAAAAGACAGCTAAACGCTATAAAAAGTAGTTGTATTTATGCATACAATTTACGATTGCAGCCCAAAACGCTGTTGAATTTTGTTTTGTATAGCGTTTTTGGACGCTATTGTATATTTCGTATGTATGGCAACTTATTGTTATATAGCATTCATAAAAATTCTATAGTTTTTCTTCATAGCGATTTTTCAAGGCTATTACAAATCATGTTTATAGCACTTTTAAACCGATATGAAAAGTCCTTGTCCATAGCGTCTCTTATAGCGTTTTTTATGTTGCTATTATAGGTCACTGACCTATAACAACATGTTAATATACAGCATACCAAAACACGCTATAATAGCCTATAATAGCGTTTTTTCAACGCTATTAAAGGGTGTTTTTGTTGTAGTGTTTCTTAGATCGCTAGCTATTACCAGAGATTCATTAAGAATTTCTCCTAAATAACGGCGCCTTTGAATAAGCTAACCAGGAAGGACATGAAGTTTATTTGGTCAGACAAATGTGAGGAAGCATTTCTTAGGTTAAGCATTTGTTGACCAATGCACCTGTGTTAGTAGTTCCATACAGGAATCAAGGATTAGTAGTGTATGCTGATGCATGTGGAACCAGATTAGGGGATGTGTTAATGTAGAAAATTATTGCCTATGCTTCACGACAGCTTAGACTGCATGAAGTGAGATATCCTACCCAAGATCTAAAGTTGGCAGTGATGATCTTCGCACTGAAAGTACGGAGACATGATCGCTTAGGGGATAGATTTGAGTAATACACAGATCATAAGTCCTTAAGGTATTTATTCTCTTAGAAGGAGTTGAATATGAGGCAACGGAGTGGCTGGAGTTTTTAACTGCTTATGATTTTGGTATAGAGTACACATCGGGAAAAGAAAATAAGGTTGCAGATGCACTTAGCAAAAAACATCAGAATGAGGTATTGGCAATGATAGCTAGGTGGAAAGATTTAAAAGCATTGATAACATTCGAAATACAATGGAGATCTAAGAGTAGTTCTACTCAAGAAACTGCTATGTTTTCATGTTTGGAAGTTTGACCAGTGATGATCGAAAGGATTGCTTCTAAACAAGGGGAGGATCCATTATTAGCTAAACACATCAAAAAGTTAAGGAATGTAATGGAGTGCGATGACTTGAAAGATTTCGGTCTTGACCAGAATGGGTGGTTGAGGAAGAAAGGAAGACTATGTGTTCCGAATGTGGGTAACATTAGGAAGGAAGTTCTTAGAGAATGCCATTGTTCGAAGTTCATTATTCATCTAGGAGGAACTAAGATGTATCAGGATATGAAAAGGAGTTTCTTCTGGGAAGGTATGAAGAGAGGTGTAGGCTTATGGGTGAGGCAGTGTTTAAACTGTTAGTAGCTAAAAGCCTAACATCAAAAGCCAAGTGGATTAATTCAGCCTTCAGATATTCCAGTCTGGAAATGGGATTCTATCTCAATGGATTTTATAGACGGGTGCCAAGGTTGAGTCACGGAAATGAAAGTACATGGATCATAGTGGACAGATTGACAAACAGTGCACACTTTATGCCCGTTAAGTCAACCAGGATAGCATCAGATTTAGCTAAGTTGTTCATGAAGAATATAATTAGACTGTATGGAATTGCTAGTAGTATAGTAAGTGACATAGATTCTTTATTCATTAGTGAGTTCTGGAAGGATCTACAAGAGACTTTAGGTATCAAGCTCAAGATGAGTACTTCTTACCATCCGCAGACAGATGGGCAAACAGAGAGAGTTAACAAAGTTGTAGAGGATTTGTCAAGAGCTTGCATGCTAGATTTCAGAGGATCATGGGAAGACCATCTACACTTAGTCGAGTTTTCGTATAACAATAGTTATCAGACTAGTATAGGGATGGCATCATTTAAAGCTTTGTATGGAAGGCCATGCAAATCTCAAGTTTGTTGGTTTGAGACCGGGGATAGATTAATTTTGGTCCGGATTTGGTTAAAGAAGCTGCATAAAAGATTGAGTTAATTCGAGTTAGGATGAAGGAAGCTCGGTCTAGGCAGAAGAGCTATGTTGATAAAAGACGGAAAGACTTAGAGTTCTAAGTTGGAGAACATATTTCCGTCAAGGTGTCATGTGAGGACCCGCTTTTTTCGAACAACTTAAGCTGACAATAAACCATCCTTGTCCAACTTAAACCGTTCAAATTAGACAGATAATCAATTTGGGGTTTTAGTATAGAATCAGATACAGAAACACACACAGAATAATACAGAATCTGATAGCGGAATTAAATAATATACATAGTAAAGCTACTAGACAAAATACATCAGAGTTTTTAGATTTTAATTATAAAATACTAGAGATACATAAAATTTTACTAATACAAGCCAAAATGAAGGTAGATAACTAATACTGGATAGAGTGGAGTCTTCAACAAGTCTTCGGCACCCAAAATAAGCACTGCTCACAAACTGTAATACTCAGGCTGACCCGAGCGTAATGAAAAACAAAACACTCGATTCGGGACTAGAAGTTCTCATGTAAGTAGTCCTACTCAAGTAAAATGTATAGGTAACTCAAGAGATGTTACGGGATTTTCCATCTCTTAAGGATCCATCAAACTATTAATATATACAATAGATTATGCTATATATGTAGTGTCTATCAGTAATATAAAATATCAAAATAGCGTTAAGGCTTTACATTGATCCCCTTAGCACATTTTAAGCATCGTCATACAGTTTGCATTTGACACCACCAGTAGCACGTCGGTAGTCAGGGATGCACCGTGATACGACAACACTAAACCAAAATCGTATGGGTCTCATATAGGGATAAAAGTATGACAAGGCATGTGAGGCAATGCCCAAGGTAGGATATTACCAGTTTACCCTTTCCAGTTAGTGGTAACGCATCATAGCCATGATCACCCATCGCGTCCAACACTCCCATAATCGAAGGGTGATCACCAATAACAATCGAAATAAGGATATTCAAACGAAGAAATGTGTCCGCTCGGGGTAGCTAACCCACTTGGCCGGTACGGCTCCTGTTTTAGTCATTTCAAATTGGCACAAGTGCCATGCTAATCCATCATCATTCTCTTTCTTCAAATCCAGCAATCGTTCGCCAAATTCAGACACTTCGACACAGTTATTAAAGTGGTTCTGGTATCGACAGAGAGTATGCCCATATCCGGCCCCGGTCTCTTTAATAACCAACGTCATTTTCACGCTGATTGGATATTTTGATTAAATCAAAATATCCTTTATTTTCAAATAATATATTCTCATTTGACTTCAACAAATTTGGATTTAAAATCAAAAATTCAATTTTAAATAAATAATTCATTTTTACCAAATTATCCAAATCCAATCACTTTTCAAATTAACCGAGTTAATTAAGTCTTAAAATGCAAAAGTTTTATAATTAAATATTTAATTTAATTAAACACTTTTAATTAAACTTTAATTCAAACAATTTAATCATTATATTTTTAATTCAATTAAAGATTCTCTTTTCAATTAAATCAAATCTTTATTTTTAAATTCAATTATTGTATTAATTCAATCAAATCAAATTAAAATTAAGTTAAATCTTCATTTAAATTTAATTACATATATAATATTAGCACTTCATTAAATTTCAAATTATCAACTTAACAGTTTTTAAAAATCAATAACATTTAACATAACCATTATTAATTTAATTTCATAATTTAAAATAGTTCGATTAATCTTTCATCTAAAATCTAAATTAACTTAATCGATTTCAAAATTTAATATTAACTTCAACGAAAAATTTAAATTATAAATTCACGTTAAAATTTCAATTTCTTCCTTAATTTCAAATTTAAATATTAAATATCCAAAATAAGTTTCAATTGACCAATCAGATTTTATTATTTAATTTTCTATCTTAGGCCAAGTGATTTAATTTGGGTATTTATAATTTCAACCCATATCCCGGTTCAAATTCAGTGTCCAAATCAATATATACAGCAACAATATAACAGTAGCTGGTATCTATAAATCAATCGTCATCCAACCTTCAAACTTTTCCATATTTAATGGGTTTCACATGCAATTGGGATTCCAATCAAACATTTAAACTATTTCAACTAAATCATATATCACAGTGTCAAATACCAATGGTTCCCAATTTCAATATCGATCGTAATCATCAACCAACTATTTATAATTATCAACCAATTATTTATAATTTTCAACCACTTATTTATAACATCGTAGGATACTTGCATATGAAAATTGAATCATAAGCTTAGAATCGCTCACCTTCATGGCTATCGACAAACAGATACACCTGTGCACACACTAAAGCGAGAAGGCTACGGTTGACAAAGCGACGTTGTTGCACATGGTTCGACGAAGTGGACTACATACGTTGAGGCTTCGGATGTCGGACAAGACTGGGACTGCGTTGGTGACCGGGCCAAGGCAGGTGAAGGGAAGGTGACATGGGAGTTCGGGTCAGGCAGCAGGTTTGAGGTTCGACGAAGGTTGCGGGAGGGGTGTCAGGTCGGTAGGAAGGGTGGTTTGTTCGGGTGCGGGGTTGACTGAGAAGCGGAGGGTGGTGTGAGGAGGTAGGCTGGTGGATGGTGTGTCTTCGGGTTCGTAGGGAAGGTATAGTAGGCGGGCGGTAGCAAGGCAGAAAAGGTGGTCAGGCGAGGGCGGCGGGGTCATTCGGGTGGGGTAGTTGAGCGGAGGTGCTCCGTTGTGGCAGGGAGGTAGCTAGTGGAGGCTAGCGGCAGCTGGACTGGGGTAGTCTAGTTTCGGAGAGGGGAGGGAGGTTCGGCGAGTGGTGTGCAGGTCGGGTGGTGGCAGGAGGAAGGAAGTTCGGGTTTCGATGCAGGAGGAGGCTAGAAGGAGGAGCAGGCTGAGGTAGTGGGTGGTGGAAGGCGGGTTGAGGTGGTGGTCAGAGGGGTTGCGGGAGTGTGGCTAAGCTAGCAAGCGGAGCAGTGGGCTGCGGGTTGCAGGGTATTGGGGAGGAGGCATGTTTGGTCTTGGGCTGGAGGGTGGTGGAGCTTCGGGCTGCGGGGAGTTCAGACGAGGGGAGGCTCAGTGGCCTGTGTTCGGTTGGAGGTGGATGGCTACAGGAAGAGGATGCCACGTTTAGTTATGTGGATGCTTGTATTATTTCTGTTTTTTCCTCAAGCAGCAGAACAAAGAGAAATGAAGGGAGCAGGAAGCACGCACGTATATATATATATATATATATATATACACACACACACACACACAGAGGAGAATGCACGAGCTCAATTAATGCAGCGTTTAATAATTTAGGGGGCGCACACAAGGAATATGCTGAAGAGAAATAATGTCGGTTGAAAGGAATGTGCTGTTAGCTGTGAAAAGAATGTAGGTAATTATAACTTCAAGGCACGGTCATGGACCACTATCTCAACCATTTGGCATTTTGCAACGGAAGCCAAAACACGAAAACAAATATACCGCAGAGATCAGCGTGACAAGATAAGTCCAACGACGCAATCAAATCTATGCTACGACGCTCGTAGCAAAATCTCATCTGTCGCCACCGTTACTGCTTCGAATTTGAACGACAATGGCAATTCTAGATAAATGGAGCTATAGAGGTCGAAATTGGATGGAACGAACTTTGACGTTTTAATCAGAAATTTTCTAGGTCATTTCTATATAAAAATATTCATACTTTAAAGTTTGATAATTTGTACTAAAAATCTGTGCTGACCGAGTATCGGACGAATTTTGACGCGAAACAAATTTTATTGGTCTTAATTAAAGGACGCATCTCAAATATCCAGTTTACGTTGTCAATTTTTTTATTTTTAAAAATAATTTTATTTCCAAATCTTAGGTAAATTCTAATTTAAACCGTTGAAATATCCAGGTAGTTACATGTCACCGATGAAGGTGTAATCAGATTTGGAAAATCAAGAAAATTGGCACCAAGTTCGTTGGACCTTTTCCTATTATAGAAAGAATTGGGAAACTCGCATATAGAGTAGACTTACCGAATAGTTTGGCAGGAGTCCACAATGTGTTTTTATGTTTCTCATCTGAGGAAGTGTATTCGAGATCCAAAAACTACTATTACACCGACTATGTTAGATGATCTAGTAGTGGAACTGGATATGACTATAGTTAAAAAAGCAGTTCATATAGTTGCAAGAGATGATAAGTGACAAAGGAACAAGACAATCAGATTAGTCAAAGTCCAATGGAGTGACGACGAGAGAGACCGCACTTGTGAAACTGAGAACAAGATTAGAGATACTTATCCTAACTTGTTTCATGGTATGTTTTATCTTTATGTTTGATTATTGTGAGTACCTTATCGTAATTTCGAGGATAAAATTCTTTAAGGAAGGGAGCCTGTAATGACCTTAATTTTGAGTAACATTATTTAGAACATTTAATTGGATAAATAAAATAAAATAATGTTAATATTTAAGGGATTGAGATTTTTTAATTATTATGGGGCCGTGTCTTATTGAATGTACAAGCAAAAGAGAATTGAAAATAAGTAAGTAGGTGTTGCCGACAAAATGGTCGTCAACAACCAAAGTAATGTGAAAGCACTAGCCTTAACGGCAACCCAGAAAATAGCAACACGGATCACAAAAATAAGTAGATAAAAAGAAGAAAAGATAAAAGAGACACTAAATTTTATAGTGGTTCGGCAAAATCTATGGCCTACATCCACTTATAATTTATTTATCACTTGTAGTTTCTATTACAAGAGATTTTGAGGAGGAGAGGAGAAGTCATACTTTCTGTTTTATTTTCTTCCCTTTTTCTTTTGCAATACTAGGTGTATTTATAGATGTAAGCCTTGACCGAGTAATGGTGTGGAATTGTAGTGACGCTGACTAGGCAGATATTAATTGCACCATAATCTTTTTATTTAAGGTAAGGATGAAGGGAATTAAGGAATATTTGATATGGAAATGGTTGGCATTCATTAGTAATAAATAAGCAGGTTATCACAACATTTATTGGGCATTAAATCTGGCTGTGATGGGTAATGAATTGGTATTTATGGTAGAGATATGGCTGGATTTTATTAAGTAATGAATTAGTATTTATGGTGGAGATATGGCTGCTTTTTATTAATTATTTGAGGCAATAAATGCAAGGAAATCAGAAAGTAAATCTTTAATTTCTTCTTCAAGGATGGTGACTAATTTGTTGGATAACAGTAGGAGAAATATGATAAGGGCAAAATGGGAGCATCCTTCATTCTAATACCCTAAGCCCTTCCATTCTCCGTTTCTTATTCATTCTAACATTCATAAACAAAATTAAAACCCTAAGAGCTCAGCCACCATTAGGAGGAATAAAAAAGAAGATAAGCTAGGAATCAAGTAGAAACCTTGAAGAAATTAATCAAAGGGCAAATCTCAACCTTCTTAACACCAAGCCAAGGTGAATAATTTGATCTACATCTCATATTTGATAATGATTTCGGTTTTATGATTATGTCCGAATTATTTTACAAGTAACATGCCATGTTACGATTGTTTAATAGATATATATATATATATATATATGCTTGTTGATGATTTATATGATTTTATATGGATTTTATGATATGTTTAGATTAGAAAACCTATTAAATGACATCCAAATAAGTATCGTTTTTGATATATAACCAAAAACATTATTTTAGGTGTAGGTTTCAAATTTCAAAATTTTCTAGGTAATTGTGGATTTATTATGGATTTTCTATGAGAGAAAATAGTTAAAATTGTGTTAATTTATTTAAGGCAATTATATAATAATTTTGGGTCTGAAATTTATATATGCTAGAAAACATATTAAAAATGAATTTTTGTGATTTTTGGAGAATTTCCAAAGTATATTACTGTGGTTATGAAATTATTTAAGTTAAGGGACTTAAATGTTTTAAACGTTATATCAAGGAGAAGGGCTTATTTGATTAAAAAAATTTAAATTGTAAATTTGGAATTCAGCAGCCATTTAGAAAAGGATTTTGATAAAGAAATGGCAACCAATCATATTTTGACAAATTGGACAAGTTAGGTGAAAAGAAATTACTTTAAAGGCATAAAATCGGTTTTGTTTCGAACTACAACTTTGCCATTTTCTTTGCTTACTTCCGTTACCATGCCCAGTAGGCCTTTCGAACCCATTCGAAACCAATACAAGCAATTAATACGTAGTGAGAAAGGCGAAAGGGACTGTGTCGAAGGCATGCATTCAAAGGGGTTGAAGCCACTCTAACTAGCTTTCAAATCAATCGACTTACCTTTTTTTAAAAAGAAGCTTTCGAATAAGTTGCCACTTGCCTTTATTTTTAGAAAGGAGCTTTCGAAAGAGTTGCCGCTTGCTTTTAATTAAAAGAAGCTTTCGAAAGGATAGCCCCATTTGAACTTATTTGATACCTAGCTGCCACACTCATAACTTTCATAGCACAATGTATTCAAAAGGGGTGCTTTCGCCTTTTTACTTGGAAGCCACCTTCTCAATGCTTTCGAAAGGGTCATGTAGCTGCTTTTAAATTGTTTCAGAGGCAACTGTTTCAAAAGGATGGGTTTCGAAGCCATCCTCTTCCCCAACTCTTTTACTTGGATTAAAGCTTTCGAAAGGGATACTTTCGCTTCTGTTTTCTTTGACCTAATGGTTGTATTAAATGTTAAAACCAATGGTTTCGAAAGGAATTATTTTAAATGGTTTCAAAGCAATGTTTCCACAACCCTTTACTTGAGCCAATGCTTTCGAAAGGTATATTGTGAATGTTTCGAAAGATATGTTTTAAGTATTTTGAAAGGAAGGTTCTAATGCTTTCAAAAAATAAGTTTAAATAGTTTTGAAGGAGGATGTCTAAGGTTTTAAGTAATGCTTTCGAAAGGGTAGTTTTCAATGATTTAGAAAAGTATTGTTTAAGGTTTTTAACAAAGGTTTCAAAGTTATTGCTTTGGCTTAATGGCCTAAAGTTTTCTAAGAAGTTCTTAACTTATTTTGAAGGGATAGATAATCCTATTGATTAGATTTCATCAACATTGTTTTGTGTAAAGCAGATATCATAGCATAAGTATTTTGAGTAAGGCAAAGGGTATGGTTTCCTTGTTTTATAAAGATATGATTTCAAGGATAAATCATTTGTAAAGATTGTTTACAGGGAAATGAAAGTTTAATAGGGTTGTTAACCATAAGTTTATGACTCAGATATTAGAAGATCAGATGGGACTGGCATGGGGTCACGCCCTTTAATTGAGCTATTATCCCTTAGCTAAAATAAGTCCAAAATTTTAGTGTGTAGGGCTTTGTCACAGATGGGACTAAAATGACGTTACACATAGAAAGGAATATACAGAGTAAAGATAGTTTATTGGTGAGCCCACAAAACCATTATGATCAGTTGACCTAAAAAGAAGATAGTTAAGGGCAGATGGCCTAGTATTGTGTCTAACAAAAGTAAGATTATTGATTATGTCTGGTAGGTCCGAGTCAGCCATTGGTTAATAGTTAGCCAGATAAAACTATAGTGTGGATAGATAGCCCATTGATTACCTGATTTATATGTACATATGTTATTGCTCTTGCTGTTAGAATCAGTTTAATTGTAGGGCTTTGATTTGTATAAGATATGCTTTTAAAAGGATATTAGTGAGGGGAAACCCGTTATGCTAAGTGGCATGGTCTCACTTAATATCAGTAAACCAGGATATAATAGTATTATTCACACCAGGCTTTATGTCTAACTTGAAGTTTATGTTTTCCCCTTAAACTCTCAGGTGCTCAAAATTTAATTTGAGTAGATTGAGAGTTAAGCTCTTTTCAGGTTTAGTAGATTGGATGAATAATATTCCGAAGACATGCAGGAGACAAAGCTAGCTATGTAGGAGTTGTTTAGTAGTATTTCCGTTGTGATGTATTTATGACTAATATGTCTATCTATTTAGTATTATATTCATCCAAGGGGGCATCTTCATATGTCGCTCTTGGCATAATTTTTAATAATTGTATTTGATAGAATCCTAGGAATTATTTTGGGATCATGTAATTGATATGAAATATTGATTTAAAATGTAATCAGAAAAGTTGTTTTTGAAATCTGTGATTTTATTTCATATTCATGTGCCTCTGATATTATGGATACCATTAGCAATGCCATATTTTGTCACCGAAAGTTAAATACTATAAATGACTGCAACTTCTGTAGCACTTAGCTTTGGGTCTTAAGATTGGGGGTGTTACAGGGGGCGCATACTAGTAGGCAATCGTGAGGAAATATTGGCGGTGCAAGCGTTCGTGCCAGGGAGGGGTGAAGCGGTGCAGACCGAGCATATTTTCCAAGTTTAGCTAGATTCTTTGGAGCTTTCAGAGGATGAGCTGGATTCTCCAAGATGTATTCACGTATCTTATATTCTTCTGCTGTTTAGTATTCTTGGGGGTTTGTTTGTTGTATTTATCAAATTGTAAAGACAGGTTGCTATAATTGTCCGGAAGGGAGATAGGCTAATGTACTCTGATTTTTATTATACATACATACATACATACATACATACATACATACATATATATATATATATATATAATGAAGGTGATTTTTTTGTAAGGACTTTGTGTATATTATGGATCTTCTTGTCATGTTGTGAGATTCTTTATTTGTTTAGTTCTTCTTTTCTCCTTTCTTTTTTCTTTCCCCTAATAATCTGTCTTTCCGGCACTTTGTTGTTCGACACGTGAACCATGGATGTATTAGTATTGACTTCTGTGTTTTGAAAAGTCAGGTCATTACACGTAGTATCAGAGCTTAGGTTGAGCGAACACCTAGGCTTTGGTGCGGTTGACTCATTCGAGGTAAGGTAAGTGAGACCCTAGAATGAGTTATAGTTTATTATTATAAGAGCGTGTATTTGTTAGTGATATAAGGATGTTTTATATTGTGTTGTTTGAACTGTTGAGTGGTTTAAGAATTCTGGTTGATGCGTCTGGCCAACATTATCAATAGGGATTTCCTAAACACTTGAACAAGTCAAATTGACACAATATTGTTTTAAAATTGGTAAATGAAATAATTTTACCTAGAAATATATATTTATATATATAAAAGGATAATTTTATAAAATTTAATATAGTTATTCTTGCTTGTGCTAATTTATTAGGAAATGATAATATTTTATCATTATCATCTAGAATTTGATTAGTCATGCTCGCCCAGTTCTGAGCATTGACTATTGTTTGTTGATCTATCTGGAATCTTCCTTTTTGAAACTTGGTTTGGGTAGATAGCAAATTTGGAAACATTGAAAATGAATACCTTGTGAATTAAGTTTCATAATTTGACTATAATGCGTTCGTTAACAATGCTGGGTTAAAATTTGACTTCAATTTAAGTGTTTTATTTTAAGTAAATTTAAATATTTTAAACTAAATATTTAGGAATGATATTATATAAAAGTTGATTTTGTAAAATTAGGTTTTGCTAAGCGTTGTTTTGTTTAAAAGGAAGCTAGGTTATTTTTGAAAGAAAATAATATAAATATTTGAGAATTAATTCCTTTAAAGGGTGTGATTTTATAAATTTGATTTATTAAAATGTGTTTTATAAATAAAAGGAATTTGAGAACTTATATCCAAGTGCTTTTGTAAAATGGTTTTCAAAGTTTTAAGAAGGTAATAATAATATTATTTGAAGATATTTTATGAATATAAGTATTTGAAAAAGGAATTTTGTTATAGATTTGTTTGGGTAAAAATATATTGTGATTAAATTCCAAAATCATGATTTGGTATACAAAAGAAAAGATGTATATTATTATTTCAAATAATTTATGGGAAAAGAAGTACTAACTTTACTTGAAAGAGTTTAATGTATAAATATTTTAGGAAATAGTGCCAATAGTTTACTAAAAAACATTTTCAAGTATAAATACTTTTGAAAGAGGAAATTTTACAAAAAGGTATATGTTTTTTGGATTGGTTTGGGAAATGAGTCCCGATTTTTTTTGTGATGACCAAAATAATCTTCAAAGTGACGATCAGATGTTTGCTTAGGAGAATGATATTGTGCACTTAGTAAATTATTCTCTTTGTCATTGTTTGGTCGGAACGAGTTCGAATCCGACCGAACCCAAAGCAAATTGGAATTAGATATTTCATTGAAATTCTTTAACTGGAAATATATTATAAGGTATTCTTTCAAAAAAGGACTTGAAAAGAAAATGTATTTTAAATTAACTAGTTCGAGTGGCTCGTAAATAACTAAAAATGAAAGGAGATGTGTCCAAATGATAGACACTTCTCTTGAGTATTACCCTTCTTGGAGAGGGAATATATAATACAGTATGGTGTTACCAAGTTCCTTGGTTTCATATTTAGGGTTAATCGGGCTATATATATATATATTATGGATTAAAATATATGATATCATTTCGAAAATCTTTGAAATAAATATCCATGTATTTGACTCTTAAGTTTCCAGAATATAAAGGTATCTTGATTTAAAATGGGTTAATTAATGAAGTTTTAATTGGGTCAAACTTATAAGAAGGTTTGATAAAATTTGTTTTATTAAACCGTGTCTTTTAATTTTAACATTTAGGAAGTTAAGAATTACTTGATGTTATTGGGACAGCTAATAAACATTTTTACCTCTGTGTGTCTAAAGAAAAGTAGATTCCAGGATGGAGTTTGGATACCGGCATCCTACTCTTTTTAGCCACTTACCAGACCAAATGAGTAAAGAGGTTGTATTGGACGACTCGGTTTTAGGGCCTAAATTATTTTAGGTCTACATATAAATAGTAAAAGGTGAATATAAATAAAAATCAGATGTTTTGTATATACTCTTAGGATGTAGGACAGTATTATACAAGTTAATAAAGTAAAGTGATTTTATGAAAGGATTTCATAAATAATTTTGTGTCATTTTAAAATGTTGAATCTAAATTGAAGTTTTGTGAAATACTTTCATAAATTCGAGAACGTTAAAAGAAATTAGGTTAGTGAGAACCATTAGATGAGTACGTAGGTTGTATGTAGATCATTTCCCCTTCTCATATAGTTTTCGATCCAAGATTCGAGTATATGAATTGAGGTGTTTCACGCCATTCCAAATAAGGATCTATCACTCGATTTTTGATGACGAACACTGGATATGGATTCTTGATATGGAAACAAGATTTTCTATCATAGTATATGGCTATGTAAGAAGATCGGGAGTTTCTAATCAAGAAGCCTGATCAGAGTCTGCACTAATAAATCGGGTGAGTGATACTAGTTAGGAAGTAAAGTTGTCTATTTGAGCGACTGATCAAATCAGATTTTGCGTAGAAATGATCTATGCACATCTTACGAACTGATGAGTAATGTTAAGTATTTCTGGGCATAAGACCAAGGTGAAATTTCGGGGATGAAATTCTTTTAAGGGGGGAGAATGTAACGACCCAGAATTTTATCACTTTAATTTTTGGAATATTTAATTAGTTTTAAATATTCAATTTAGGGTTTTTTATATTAAAATCTATGTTTCAAATAAATTCTTGATTTCAATGACGTATTTTTAATTTAATTTATAGAATTTTACCATAATTTTTAATTTTGAAAATAATTGAATTTCCGTTTGACATATTTTACGTCGAACATTAGCATTTTTGGAATTTAATAGAACTTGTTAACTGGTGTATTTTATTCTTGTTTTATGATCATGCCACACTGTTGTGCATGATAATATCACATTTTCTGTCGTTCACAGCTCGTTCGCGGATGTGATAGTGGGTGTCGGGTATTAAAAACTAGCTCTTTAAATCAAAATGAAATCCTCTCTGCGAACAAAAATTTAAAACAAGATTACGCATATCTTTATTTGTCCTTGCTTGTCTTTGTAGCCGACTTTTTGTTGGTTTGCATTTAAGAAATGGTCCTTGTTTCCTCAGCTTTGGAGTTTTAAACCTTCATATATGTTCATACATCCACACACGCATACATATTTCTGCAATATTCTTATCCTTCCTACTTCATTTATAAAAATAATACCCCATCCCTCATTCATTTTCGTTGCCTGTAAACATTTTAAACAAAACCTCAACGTTCAAAAATCAAAACCCATGGCTACACTCGGTTAGAAATCATGAAAATATGTTTGACCATTCATTAGCATCCAGTTGGGATCCAATGAGTATATGAAGAGGTATTAACGAAACTAATGATAAAAGGATGCCCAAAGATAGTGCTCTTATTAAAGTTGTTGACTGTATAAAAAAATCAGAGAGAGCCTTATGAACAAAGATGGTAGCCGGAAATTGTTGATGCTTAAGATTGGCCATATCCCAGTGTATGCGAGGAATTCATATATTGCCAGAGACCTGAATTTCTTACTAATCTTCGTATAACCATAGGAGATATCTTGAAGCTAGGTGGTGATAGTGTAGCATGAACGAGTTGTAACCATGTTGTGAAGCTCACATTTTACAAGCGTGC
The DNA here is from genome assembly GCA_030737815.1 of Allium fistulosum. Lineage (NCBI taxonomy): Eukaryota > Viridiplantae > Streptophyta > Magnoliopsida > Asparagales > Amaryllidaceae > Allium > Allium fistulosum. The sequence goes on from CM060907.1 coordinate 212,571,639, forward strand.
ATGATGAAATGAAAGAGAAGATTGAGTGTGCAGGTGCATAGATATATGGGAGGAGATTGATTGGTAGTCACAAAAATAATTAGGGAAGAAGGCTTGGCTGCATGGTGCATGCATAGAAATGTGATGGGGGAGGGGGAGGGTGTGCATGCTTGAAGGCAATCGTGAGAAAGTGTTGGCAGTGCAAGCGTTCGTGTCAGGGAGGAGTGATGCGGTGCAGATTGAGCATATTTTCCAGGTTCAACTGGATTCTTTGGAGCTTTCTGTAACATCCCGTATTTAGAGGCCAAAAGCTAAGCGCTACAGATGCTGCAGTCATCTATAGTATTAACTTCTGGTGAAAAATACGATAATTCTAATGGTATCCATAATATCAGAAGCAGTTGATTATGAACAAACTCACAGATTAAAAAAACAACATTTTACTGATTACATTTCAAAACAATAATTCATATCCAAGTTACATAATCGCTTAACGTTTCCCAGGCAATGATCAAATATATCAATTACAAAATACGCCTAGAGCTTATAACGATGCCCCCTTGGTTGACTAGACTCAATATAGTCATATTTGACTTAATACATACAGCGGAAATAAATAGAATAAACTGTAACTCTTAATTAGCTATTCGTCAGCTACCTGCTCGTCTCCAGAAAATTTATTCGCCAAAATTACTAAAACTTAAAAACCTCAACCCTCAGCTTACACAAATCAATTTTGAGCACCCGAGAGTTTAAGGGGAAACAAAAACTTCGAGTTAGATGAAATGCCTGGTGTGAATAATACTATACATCTCGGTTATTTAATGTTAAGTGAGACCATGCCGTTTGGCGGAAAGGGTTTCCCCTCACTAATATACTTTTAAAACATACCTTTTGCAAACCTTTTCCTGCAATCAAAACTGGTTAAAACTGTAAAGCATTATCAGGTGAACATACATATCAGGTAATAAATGGACTATCTGTCCGAACATTATAGTTTTGTTTGGATAACCATCAACCTTTGGCTGACTCAGGCCTACCAGAGAATATAAACCAAATTTATCTACAATATGTTAGACATTCTTCTTTTGGACGGTCTGTCCTTAACTATTTGTTAAATACTTCTCTTCTGGACGGTCTGTCCCTAACTTATCTTCTCCCAGGGTCACTTGATCCTAATGGTTTTGCGGGCTCACCAATAACCTATCTGTATACAAACATATATTCCTTATGTGTGTAATCATAACTTTAGTCTTACCTAAGACAAAGCCCTACACACTGGAATTTTGGACTAAATTAGCCGGGGCTAATAGCTAATGTATAGGGCGCAACCCTATACCAGTCCCATCCGGTATTCTAATATCTAAGTCATTTTACTTAGGGAAATCTTCCTTTAAATTTTCCTTGAAAACCTTTTCAAAATGATTTAAAATCCTTAAATCAAACTTACACAAGGAAAATACATATACTCCATGCTTTACTCAAAATCACCTTGCCATATTATATATATACTTTACCCAAATCTTAGTTAATGAAAACAGTTAAACCTTTGAAAGTACCTATTTCGAATCCATTGAAAGTACCCCTTTCGAAACCAAGTAAAACCCTTTATTCAACCTAGGCCGAAAGGCCAAAACATTCCTTTCGAAATCATTCATAGAAACCTTTCAAAAGCTTTGAAACCTTTGATATCTTTTCCTTTAAAACACTTTAAAACTACCTTTCGAAAACATTGGAAAAACCTTTCCTCTCAACCGTTTTGAAACAATCAGAACCTACCCTTTTGACTCCTTCGAAACCATTGGGGAACCACCCCTTCGAAACCTTTTTTTAAGACCTTCTGAAAGCATCAAACCTTTACAAACACAAACCTTTCGAAAGCACTTGGGTTCAATATAAAATATGTGGAAACCTTTGGAAACTATTCAAAATTTACTCCTTCGAATCCTTTGAAAACGGTTTCGGTCAAAACCATTTGGATTATGCCTCTAAGTAGAGCAAAAGGATCAGAAACCCATTAAATTTGAAAGCAGTCCTTTCGAAATCATTCCTAAGTAAAGAAATGATGGTGTTGAAACCATCTGTTTGAAAGCATTGGAGGAGTGGTCAAGTTTAAAAAGCAAAGCAACCCTTTCGAAACCAATCTGGGTTGAAAGGTAGAAAAAGGAAGTCAGGGGTTTCGACCTGGTCGAAAGCATTTATTTAAAAATAAAGGCGCAACCCAGTCAAAACCATTTCTTTAGAACCATTTGACCTGGTCGAAAGCCAACGAAGTCGAAACTTATTCAGTCGAAATAAAACAGGCACATTTTCATTTAAAAGCAATGTATCCCTTCAACCCCTTCGGAACCCCTAGTTTCGAACCTATACGTTCCGCCTATATCCAATCCAATATGTACCAGTTACCTGATACCATGTGCATTGGTTTTGATGGAGTCGGAGGTGAAAGTAAGGAGGCGAAAGCTTGGTGCTGAAAGCATCCTTTTTAAACTATTTCTTTGTACCTAACCTGCCTTGTTTGTCAAATTGTGATTGGTTGCAAGTTTCTCTTTTCTAAAAGTACTGCCAATTTCCAGAAATAACAATTTTGGATTATTTACAAAATACCCCTTCTCCTTTTTATAAATATATAAAACATTTAGGTCCCACACCATAAATAATTTTATATATCCATTAAAACACTTAGGAAAATTCTACAAAAATTCCAGTAAATCACTTTTAATATGTTTTCTAACATATATAAATTTCAGACCCTAAGCCAATATAATTTGGCCGTAATTAATTTTTTAACCCAAAATAACATTTTCTTCACTAGAAATTCGTATAAAATCCACATAAATTTAGAAAATTCTGAAAATTGAAACCCATCTCTAAAATATATTTTCTGATCTATATAAAAATTCACAAGGCATTTGGATGTAATTTAATAGGGTTTTCATATCAAAACATGTCATAAAATCTATATGAACAACCATAAATCATCAACAAGTATATATAATCAATCCATCATTCAAAAGCATGGAAAATCATTGCAAATAGGTTCAGATTTCATCTTAAAACCAAAAACATAAGAAATTAGAGATGTAATCATTATTCACCTTAGCTTTAGGGATTAACGATTTTGAGATTTGAATGGATTTGATTTGATTTAGCTTCTTCCTTAGCTTTTCTTAATCTTCTTCCTCTTTTTCTTATTAATGGTGGCCGACCTCAAGTTTTTAAAATTTTGATGAATGAAAAATGAACGTGTATAGGATACACAACCAAAGGTTTAGGGTATAAGAATGACCTCTTTCCTATTTTACCCCTCTTCTATTTCATTTTAATATTTCTTTTAATTTGTTGGTTAAATGGCATGGCTACCCCTTAATTAAAATCAAATGTCAATCATCTAATCAACACATTATTTTATTTAATTTAGCTAATTAAATTTTCTAAATAATGTTTCCAAAAATATGGGGTGTTACACTTTCAGAAGACGAGCTGGATTCTTCAAGACGTATTCACGTATCTTATATTCTTCTGATGTTTAGAGTATTCTTGGGGTCTGTTTGTTATATTTATCAAATTGTAAGGATGGGTTGCTATAACTGTCCGTAAGGGAGATGGGCTAGTGTACTTTAATTTTGATTATATATATAATAAAGTTGATTTCTTTTTGTAAAGACTTTGTGTATATTATAGATCTGCTCGTCATGTTGTGAGATTTTGTATTTGTTTAGTTCTTCTTTTCTTTTTACTTCTTTCTTTCCCCTAACAATCTGTCTTTCCGACACTTGGTTGCTCGGGATATGAATACCATGGATGTATTAGTGTCGACTTCTGGGTTTCGAAAAGTCAGGTCGTTATAGGTTATTTCTATTCGGGTTGCTAGAAGATGGTCGCAGCGCTAGGCCTCTAGGAACGCTGCACTGCCAAGATATGCTGTAGAACAAGAAGGTCAACAACCCTATCGTGCCCCCAATCGAGGAGACTCAGGATGATGCCGAAGAGGGCGAAATTAGGGATGCCAAGACCAACGAGCCTGGCGATGCTGATGCAGGCTCGGGCAATGCGCCAGTGGTCGAACCATCATAAGGCATGCGACCTCACATGCCAACTAAGAGAAGAAAGAAGCTTGCATATAAACTCCATACGAGAATAACTGCTAAGGAGCCTGAGTTTATTATCACTTCCGTCGACGAGTCATCTCCCAACGTTTATATAGCTCGATGAAAGGGTTTTCAAATATCCAAATCCCTAATGACATCATAAATTACGACTTCCTCAACAGCAGTATTGGGGGGCTTAATTCTCCCACCAGAAGTGGCGACAGGATTCTTCCCTCCGACACCTATAAGCAAGGTTGCAACAATTGGTCTGTCGAAAGAAGACTAGGACATGACCAATCACGTGCACTTCACCACACGATCTTCATCTATCCTTTGTACAATGGTCACTTATACACTTTTGTTTGGTTTTGCAGGTGCAATGTCTCAATCCTGAGCTTTTGATCATTTGAGGGGATCGTCGATGCAACACGGATCCAGCCGTGATTCAGAATCAGGTAGGCGTAGAGTGAGAGATGACAGTCGGGAAAGAAGTCAACGTTCAAGGTAATCTTCATCTTCCAAACATAAGTCCCAGTCTCGGTCATCCCATCAGGAAGTTCAGCCTAATATTCTTGTGCATAGTGGCTATCAGACCTCTTTCCATCGTCATCAAGCCGCCGTATCGCCTGAACAGTATTCTGGTTCATCTAGCTCTAAGAAATCACGTGACCACAGGTTGAGCAACATCCAATCATCACTTCTGATCCATCTTTGCAGACTGCGGCTCCTGAAGCTTCCATAATAGAGAAATTAGCCAAACTTAAGGTCAATTTTCCAAAGATTATTTTCGACGGGCTTAAGTTCCTCCCCTTCATTCATACAATCCCAAGGAATGCTAAAGCAAGTTCTTTCGCATGCATCAATGACGTTTTTGTGCAACATGAATCATTTTTACACTTAGCAAAGAAGATCTCCAAGGTGTCTATCGAGAGACAACATGAATTCGATTGTCTCAAGCTAGAGGTGATCCATAATAAAGATATAACTAAACATCAAGACACTGAGATCTCATACTTGACGGTAAAGCTGACCGAGGCAGAAAAAGTGCTAAGGAAACATTTGAGGCTGTGAGTCATCTAGAAGCTTCCAACAAAAAGGAACTTGATGCCACCCTTAACCGCAGCGGTGCGCTTGCCTTGGAAAAAGATACCTTGCAAAAGGAGAAAAATAATTTGGCTCGCCGCATTGAGGAGCTTGAAGAACTTCTTAAGAAGGAGAAGGAAGAGAAAATTGAAGCTCAAGTAGAATCGTGAAGATATTGCGAAGAGGCCGTTGAAGCTTGAAATTTGAAGATTAAACTTGGCAATTTGCTCAAATTTAAGTCCTCAAAGAAGAGGCGAGATAAGCAGGCCACAATGAGATGAGAGAAGAGATCGAGGCCTGGGTAGAGGGTGCCAAAGAAGTTGGTCAAAATGAAAGTAAGGATATGTTCGATCCCCTGGTCATTGGATACAATGCTAAAGTCCTTATCCACTATGATTTGAGCTTTCTTGGTTAGGGTTATCTTGAATCGCTTGCTGAGGCCTAGAAATATATTGTTGAAATGAAAAAGAGAAACCTCGATGAAGTTGATTTAGACGAAGATAAATTAGTATGGGAGATTCTTCGCGGGGATTGACCTCTAGACCTTGCTGCTGTGAGACTTCGATATTTTGACATTCTAGCACCCTTCGGAAGAGGGAAAAACACTGCCGAGTTTTCGAAGTTCAATCCCAAAGGCCTATTTTCTCTTCAAGCTGCCGGAGCGTCAGTTTCTCTCGACCCGGAACACTAAGCTACAACCTAGGTAAACCTGGTTATAATTAATCTAAGGTGCTAACCCCTATTCTAGAAGGGGCACTTCGGCGACAACTGAGAGTCAGGCGGACGTGGGTATTCCACTTTACTCTCCACTTTTTGAGAGGTTTCATTCTTTATGCCTAATAGTCATGGCTTATCTTCTTGTTTCCATGAATCCATAGGTCTTCTGAGTCCCAGCCAAAGTCCATAAAGTGATGTCACCATGGAGCAACAATCGACATATATTGAGATTCTAGTGGCCACCAATGCTCCATGGCCCGATGATCAAGTTATCGGAGTACTTGGTGATCATAAAGTTGAAGACCCGCAGTTGCCTGATAAGTCGGATGACATTGTAATTACTGGCGCCACTGAACATACCTATGAGCTCATCTTAAAAGAACGCATCGAGAGAGAGGAATTGCTAAAGAAAAAAAGCTAAGGCTGAACCCGTAGATACGGACATTGACGACCCAAATCTCTTTTCATTACTAGTCATCCCACCAGACGGGTCGGTTCCCCAAGAACTCCCTCCAACCTCTGAAAGCTCTCTTGCCAAAGGTGGCAAAAGATCAAGGAAAAGGACATGCGAAAGTTCGGGTAGTGGCACTCCTAAGAGATCCAGAAAGGAGAAAGGGCAGAAGAAATAGTCATCATTCCGGCATAGTTTGTATAGAGTTTGCATAGCTCTTTTCCACTTCTGTTGCCCATGATTATCCGGGTGCGGCCCCCGTTTTTGAATAAGATTGTATCAAAATTTTTGAAGTTTATTATGTAACTAAAAGTTCTTTGTTTTCTGTCGAACTCTTATGTGAAATTTTATTTTAAGTAATCAAGCTATTACTTTCCATTCAATGTACTTGTAATTCATTGCTCGATGCTTAGGATGATAATCCATTAATTCTATCTCAAGGCCTCCATGTTGTCATGGTCTTGAATCGAACCAAACACGAGCTGAAGCCCTAATGTTACAATGCGAATTTGGTGGTTTGAACGACTTTACTCCTGCCCCTAGTCTCGGGCTAGTAGGTTGGATGTTGGACGGTCGAACCCCATCCTTAGTGAGTTTATACTCCTCCTGTCGGTTTCAGGTTGGAAATTATGGAATAATGAGTGGTCAAACCGCATTCATCTATTTCTTTATACGGTCGAATCGCTCCCGACTTTTGTTTATACTCCATTCCACATTCTGGGGGCTTAGAGTTATTTCGAAAAATAGTCGGATTGTACTTTCCTTAATTGATTCATTTGCCCCCAAGTCCAGGGTTTAACTTAGCGAGCGATCGATGTGTCACGTCGCTTTTGATTCTTATTTGTCCCATCATTTGATAGGATTAAGTTGGTCATTTGATTGTTCAATCACATCCTTTCCTCGTTAGGCATTCCGTCTATCAGGTTGTGAGCGTGAATCATCGATTGAACGGTCGGACCATTCTCATTTTGTTTTGTTTAGTCATGAACTTATTTAATCGGCTAGCTCCAAACTCTGGAAACCAGTTCAAACATGTCAATAATAGTTAGTCCGGTATCATAATTAATATATAATGCTACAACAAACATAGTCATGAAGGAAATTTAAAACTTTATTTGCTATATGGAAAGAAATGATACAATTTTCCTTACTACATATCTTTGAAAATCAAATGTTAAAGAAAATTCTGAAATTAAATACAATCGAATGAAAAAGAAATAAACTAAGTGAAATAGCATCGTAACTGCTTGCTATTCCATGCCCTTGGGAGTGTGATGCCATCAACAATCGCTAACTTGAAAGTTCCATCTCCAAGCCTCTGTTTAATGACATATGGTCCTTCCCAAGTAGGATTCATATGTGACGGGGGTAGGAAAAATCAGTTTCAAGATGAGATCACCGATTTCAAAAGTTTTAGGTTGGACTTTAGTGTTGTAGTACTGGACGACTCAGTGTCGATGCATAGCTGCCCTCAAATCAGCTTCTTCGTGCATCTCATCTATAAAGTCTAGAGATTCCAAGAAGAGATCTTTATTCATTTTGGGATAGTAGTAGGTCACTCGATGAGAAGGAACTTGGAGCTCAATAGGAATAACGGCTTCGAAACCATAAGCGTGGGCGAATGGAGTAGGGCCAGTCATGGACTTGTGAGTGGTCCTATAAGCCCATAGTATTGTCGGGAGTTCATCCACCCACTTGCCTGTAGCCTTTTCCATACGCTGCTTTAGAATGGACTTTATGATTTTGTTCAGAGCTTCAACTTGTCCATTGGCATGAGGGTGAGAGACTACCGCAAATCTCTTTTCAATATAATGCTGATAGCAGAAGTCTTTGAATTCTGCACTATCGAATTTGAGTCCCATTATTGGTTACAATAGTTCGTGGAACACCAATACGATAGACGATGTTCCAAATGATGAAGTTGCTTACTTTCTTGGTTGTGATCATGGCTAAAGGTTCCCTTTCGGCCCATTTGGTGAAGTAATCAACTACGACGATAACGTACTTCACACCACCTTTATAAATCGGGAAGGAACCGATAATATCTATACCCCACATGGAAAATGGCTATGGGCTGACCATTTTTGTAATTTCCATCGGCGAAGCTCTTGGAACTTTTGCATATATCTGGTACTTGCCGCATCACCTTACATAAACAACAACATCTCGATTGACGGTCGGCCAATAATACCCGTAACGGAGTATTTTCCTTGCTAGAGTTTGCCCCTCAGTGTGATTGCCACATTCTCCCTCATGAACTTCCTTCAGGACTCATTTTATTTAATCATGAGCGATACACTGGAGCTGGGGAATGGAAAAACCCTTTTTGCACATGACTCTTTCCTGCATGATATATCGTGAAGCTTTACAAAGAACTTACCATTTTTCATTCCTTCGTTCAAGAAGAACCCCTTGTAGCAAATAGTCTTTAATCGGAGTCATCCACGATTCCTTCTCAAGCTCCATCTCTAGTACCCGGTCGATTTCCACCAGGTTTATGCTCGGAGCATTCAATACTTCGAATGGAACCAAGCCCATTTGTTGTGCATCCTTGGTGCTAGCAAACTTTTCCAATGAATCGGCCTTTTTGTTTTGATCTTGAGGAATATGCGTAATATCATAGTACTCAAAGTTAGCCAATAGCTCTTGGACTTGAGTAAGGTACAGAGCAAGTTGTTATCCTTTAGCTTGGTAATCTCCCCTGACTTGGTAAACTACCAATTGTGAGTCACAAAAGATTTCCATAGGTTTTATCCCCAGTTCTCTGGCGAGTTTAAGTCCAGCAATCAAAGCCTCATACTCAACTTTGTTGTTTATTGTAGGGAAATTAAGCTTTAAAGAATAGCAAATTGACCGATCTTTGGGAGTTACAAGGACAATTCTAGCTCTAGAACAACGATCATTGGATCCCTCATCTATATATAACTTCCATCTTATGGTAGAGGCTTTACTGCTCTTTGGGAAATCATCTTGTGCAGTAAACTCTACTCTAAAATTCGCTAGTGCTTGACCCTAGATAGCCCTCCTAGGAAAATAAGTGATGTCGAATTGGCTAAGCAAGGTATCCCACTTGAGTATCAGGTTGCCGCAGGACCTGTCATAACGGCTGGTCGGTATAAGCATTGATTGGATGTGCCTGAAAGTAAGCACAGAGCTTTCGTGATGCAATCAGCAAGCAGTATGCTAGTTTCTCTATCTTTAGATAGTTCCTTTCAGCTTCTGTCAATTGCTTGCTAACATAATAGACCGGTCTCTGGATTCGATTCTCTTCACGAAGCAACGCGGCACTTATAGCGTGTACCGACACAGCTAAGTAGATATATAAATCTTCATGATCCACCGGCTTTGACAAGACGGATGGTCTCTCTAAGTGGTTCACCAAAGCTTAGAATGCGTCTTTACAATCTTGTGTCCATTGAAAATTCCTTTTTCCTCTCCTAATCAAGTCAAAAAAAGGAATTCATTTATTAGTAGCTCTGGAAATAAATCGGCTTAGGGAAGCAACCTTCCCACTTAGGCGCTGTACTTGTTTTATAGCCTTTGGTGCTTAGATACTGCGAATAGCTTGGACCTTCTCAGGATTAGTTTCGATTCTGCGGGAACTAACGAGGAAACCCAAGAACTTTCCCAATGCAACGCAAAAGGAACACTTCAGAGGATTAATCTTCATTTTATAGTATTAGAGGATATCGAACATTTCTGCCAAGTCTCTAATGTGGTTGCAAGATCGTCGTGACTTCACGATCATATCATCCACATATACCTCCATTGTTCTTCTGATCTGATCTTTAAACATTCTATTGACTAGGCATTGGTAGGTCGCTCCGACGTTCTTTAGTCCAAACGGCATTACCATATAACAATATAATCCAACATTGGTAATGAAAATGGTGTGCTCTTAATCAGAAATATGTATCGGGATTTGGTTATACCCTGAGTACGCATCTATAAAAGATAACAATTCATGTCCCGCGGTTGAGTCTACCAACCGGTCAACCCTTGGAAGGGAAAAGCTGTCTTTTAGGCATGCCTTGTTCAAGAATGAGTAATCAACGCATGTCCACCATTTCCTATCCGCCTTTCTCACAAGCGAAGGTTAGATACCCAGTTAGGGTAGAGGGCGTCACGAATAAACCCATTATCTTTGGGCCCATCTACCTCCTGTTTAAGAGCGGCAGATCTCTTCGGATCCATGCCATGCCTTTTTTGTTTCACCGGGACATGCCTCGGATCAATATTCAATGCATGGCTCTCGATGGTAGGCGAGATTACACGCATTCCAGAGTGAGTCCAAGCGAACACGTCGAGATTCGCTAGGAGAAATCTAGCAAGTTCTTTCATCATCGGGGGGCTGAGCTATGATCCAATCTTTAGGACACATGATGGGTCGTCGTGGCCGATTTTGATGTCAATCGTCAGCTCAGCCAGTGCAGCCTTGGTCTCTTTGGGCTCCTCCTCGTCATCTCTTGGATCTGTCTCTATAGAACCGACTATGGCACTCGAGCCAAGCCTTAGACATGGTTGTCAATCTTCAGTGGCTTGGACGTGGGCTGACTTGTCCACACCCTTACCTTTCTCCTTTCGTTGAATATCCCTCAATTCAGCTGCATAATAGGCACGTCTGGTGCCTGATCACCATGAACAACTCCAACACCATTATCTGTTGGGAACCTCAAAGTCAAACACCATAGGTCAAAAGCTGGCCGAAACACAGCTACAGTCGAAAGGCCCAGAAAAGTGTTGTATGGAGAGTCATCATTCGAAAAAACAAAAGGCAGAGTTCGCACTTTCCTGCGGTTACCATCTCCCAACTCTATGGGCAATTCAACATAACCAACAGCTTCAGTTGCAGCACCGTTAAAGCCATGAATGTGGGCTTTAGATGGTTTCAAGTCCTTGGCTTCTATTCATCTGATCATAAGCTTTTTTGAAAATTATATTTACAGAACTTCCACAATCAACCAATATCCTTCTCATTAAAGCGGGGCCGATCATGGCCGAAATGACCATTGGGTCGATAGTCAGAGCCTCCACCTTGTCCGCATCTCTGTTTCTAAACGTAATATTATCTGCCATTGTACATTGCTAATTTGCTAGAGCTCCATCTTCTGTACTCGAACAACATTCAAAATTCACATGCTTAATCGCACTAGTATAGCGCTCCATCTCATGCCAACTCTTATCAGCCGGATGCGGTCCTCCGACTATTGTATTGATTACCAATCTTCCAACAGTCTGCGTAGGCTCCTCAACCCTGTGCGGTGCTTGTCCTTGGTTGGGATCGGATGTCCCATGCTCGCCATCCTATGGGGTTTTTACAAACTGCTGTAACTTTCTTTCTCAAATCCGCTTTTCAATAATATCATGTAGATGGCTGCATTCATTTGTGTTATGACCATAACATTCGTGAAACCGACAATATTTTTTGGTCTGTTTCTTCTTCTCCGTTGATTATTTTGGAGGTGGCTTTCTGTACTGCATGGTATTGCTGGTAGACAAATAGATATTCTCTAGAGATGTATTCGGTGGCGTGTAAGTATCGTACATCGGAATCCTAGGCTTTCCTCTTCCAGATTCCCTCTTTCATTCTCGACTCTGATCTCCATCTTTCTTTTGTTGATTCGGTTTGTTCTGGACATTCACTTAAACATTTCCAATGCTATCATCGGACTACTTAACTGCAATATTACTCTGTACTCCCTCTTTACTTGGTCCCACAGCATTCTTCTTCCTAAAGCATATGGCTTCCTCCTTCCTCAAATACTGAGCCGCCTTTGCATAAAAGCCCTCGAACTTTGTAGGTGGCTTGGCATCTAACAATTCGCCTTGGATCAATCCCTCTTGTTATGGCCATCGATATTGCATGGTCATTCGGATTACCGATTTCTATGACAGCTATATGGAATCTCATCAAATTAGCGATTCTTCCGGAGCCTGGATCATGTTGGATAAGGACATTACATCTTTGGGACGAGTTGCGTGCATACAGAACTGCTCCACAAACCTTGTTGCCAAATCATCAAATCTAGAGATCGACCATGGGGTAACCTTGTAAACCATACTATTGCTATTCCAGAGAGAGTTATAGGAAAACATCCACACTTGGTTGCATCATCTTCTCATACGAAATCCATCAACCATTCATATCTCATGATATGCTGCTTGGGTCGGTTTTTCCCTAGAAGGCAGGCATTGATGGCATGTTGAACCTCCTTGGATACTCTGCATTTAAGATATTGTCAGTGAATGTGATATGGCTTCTCGAGATTCCCCAGTCGTCATTGGTCAATCCTTGGCTCTCTCTCACTATCTGTTAAACCATAGCCAACAAGTCCGGCATTTGGATAGTTGATGCCAAGTGGTGGTCATGTTTCACCTCACATGAATGGTTCGGTTGATGTCTACGGGTTGTTCCATGCCTTCTTGGTTCAACATCTTTCGAAGGTATATCACGTAAATTCACTTCATCATCATTCCGGGGAAGCAATTGGTCAACATTCAACTGAACTCTATCATCCAGATCATCCATAGTAGCTCCAGCTTGGATCCCAGCATGTACAGGTAAGTTCCCTCCTCTGAAGGAGGGATCGACACCATCGGTCCAAGCAAACCAGGTAGGTCTTACTGTTGATGCCTTGAAGTTTCTACATGATATTCGTCTGTTTTGTGACTCTTGTGTTTGTGATACTCGTTCGACGAAGTAGAACTTTTCGAAGCTAAGTAAGGTTTAGGGTCCCTCCTAGCTTTCCCTCACTGTTGCTTACTGAGTTGGTTCGTCAGGTTGACATTGGCTTGAATCTGCTAATTTAATTGTCGATCGCTATCCACTAGCTCTCTCATCAGATTTTAGAATTCAGATCTTGTAATGGAATCAGCTGGATTCCGAACTTCAACTGGATCAGCATTCACATCCATCAGTTGACTTCTCGGGCCTCCATGTTGGATGCTAACATTCATGTTTCCTTTTGCATTCTGAGAAGTAAATCAGGTGTTCCTCACCATTGTTGATAGCTTTGTTTAGATTTTTGCAAATCTGAATAGAACAAGCAAACTTCTTTAAGATAACTATGGAACTCCTTCAGGTGATTTATGAAATCCAGTAGTAAGAAAGTGATCCTAGTAAGCTGAGAATCAAAGTTCTCAATGAAAGCACGAAAATGTTTGCACCAAAAATTAGCACAAACACCCAATAGAAGTTTTTAAGAGAAATAAATGAAGAAATTAAAATTAAAATAGAGGAAAATAACGAATAAATAGGAGTAAATTGAAATAGTAACATGCACACAATGATTTATAGTGGTACGACATTGTTTGCCTATGTCCACTTTGAACTGATTGCTTTATTAATCACTTTATGAACTAAGTACAATAGGGATCGTTTGAAAATCCTTAGTTACCAATGTGTATAAAGCAACTAGAAGCATTAAGGTCCCAAAAATGAAATAACAAGCCTATATTTATAGATGAAGATGGCCAAATATCTCCCTGAAAGTTCGGTAGAAGGACCGTCAGAACCATATGGACCCACAAAAGGGATCACATGGCCCAATTCCCAAAGAAGAGGGATCGGTACCAATCCCTACTTTGGGGGAATTTTGGGGTGCGATCCCTATGGTGGCTTCCCCATGTTAAAATATGCTCAGCCTCCTAATTTCATGCCAATTTGATCAGTTGAACTTGAGTTATTGCTTGATCTTTGCTTCAACATGGGTTGCTTGCTGATACCTGCTGATCCCTACCAAGGGAAAGGTGCCGATCCCTCTGACTTCATCTTCTTGAGGTGCGATCCCTAGGGTAGTGTAACAACCTCTATCTAGAGGCCCAAAACTAAGCGCTACAAATGTTGCAGTCATCTATAGTATTAGCATCCCGCGACTAAATACGACTATGTTAATGGTATCTACAATATTAGAAGCACTTCAATATGAAACAAAACACAGATTTCAAAACAACATTTTCTTCATTATATTTAAAAAAGATGTTCCATATTCTTAATACATAATCCTAATACATTCCCAAGCACAGAAAAAATACACTTAACACAAATATGCCAAGAGCGGTATATGAAGATACCCCCTTGGATGATCAGAGTCATATAGTCATAATACACTTAATACAAACACAACAGAAATACAACAAAACATAAAACTGCAACTCCTAAATAGCAATCCGTTTTCCTCCTGCATGGCTCTGGTAGCTTATTCGTCATCCTACTAAACTTGAAAAATACCTTAACTCCTCAGCCTACTCAAATTAATTTTGAGCACCGAGAGTATAAGTGGAAAACATAAACTTCCAATCAGACATAAAGCCTGGTATGGATAATACTATACATCCCGGTTTTATATGTTAAGTGAGACCACGCCGCTTATGGAACGAGTTTCCCCTCACTAACATCCTTTTAAAATATATCTTTGCAAAACCTTTTTCCTGCACCAAAACTGGTTAAATACTGTAAAGCATCATTATGTAAACATACATAAATATCAGGTATTAAATGAACAATCTGTTCAAACACATAAGTTTTGTTTGGATAACTTTTAACCTTTGGCTGACTCGGGCCTACCAGACAATATAAACAAAATTTATCTAACACCTGTTAGACACTCCTCTTCTGGACGGTCTATCCCTAACTATTTGTTAAATACTTCGTTTCTGGATGGCCTGTCCCCAGGTTAATCATCTCCCAGGTCTTCTTGATCCTAATGGTTTTTCGGGATCACCAATACCCTATCTGTATACAAACATATATTCCTTTCGGTGTGTAATCATAATTTTAGTCTATCTGTAACCAAACCCTACACACTGGAATTTTGGACAACAATTAGCTAGGGCTAATAGCTAATGCATAATGCGCGACCCTATACTAGTCCAATCTGGAATTCTAACATCTGAGTCATTTTCACTTAAGGATCGCCTCCCATAATTTTCCTTGAAAACATTTACAAAATAATTTAAAACTTTTAAATTAAACTAATACAAGGAAAATATATAATCTTTATGCTTTACTCAAAATCACATTGCCATATTATATATATCTCCTTTACTCAAACTTTAGTTGATGAAATCATTTAAACATTTGAAAGTACCTCTTTCTAAACTTTTGAAAGCATCTCTTTCGAAACTAAGTAAAACCCTTTAATTATCTAGGCCAAAGGGCCAAAACCTTACCTTTTGAAACCTTACTCCAAACCTTTCGAAACCATTGAACTTAAACCTTTCGAAACCATTGAACTCAAACCTTTTAGAACCATTGAACTAAAACCTTTCGAAAGCATTCAACCTTTTAAAACATATACTTTTTGAAGGCTTACTGGGTTCAATTTAAAACATGTGGAAATTCTTATTTAAAAAACCTTTCGACTTCATTGGAAGCTACCTTTCGACTTTGTCGAAAGCTTTAAAACACATCATTTAAAACAATAGTCCCCTGCCATTAAATCAACTCCTTCGAAAGCTTTGGGTTATACTTTAATTCAAAAGCAAAGCAGGCGATTTTTTTTTGTTATAAAACAAACATACTCCAACCTCTTTGGCAACTAACCTTTCGACTAAGTACCCTTCGACCTTGTCCAATTCATTACATACCAAGTAACTTGATACCATATGCATTGGTTTGACCTTGTCGAAAGCTATAAGCTTTCGACCTTGTCGAAAGGTCTGTGCCGGAAGGTTTGATGCCAAAATGGCTGAAACATGCCAAAAGCATGATTTTCTTGTTTTTAACTTAAAAGAGATAACTTTTCAACTAACATGCCTTTGTTTTTCAAATTCTTATTGGTTAATAAAATACTTTTTTGAAAAGTGCTACTACTAATTTCAAAATTAAATAATGATTTTATTTTATAAAATGCCCCTTCTCCTCAATTAAATATATAAAACATTTAAGTCCCATACCTTAAATAGTTTTATATATTCATCAAAATACTTAGGAAAAATCTATTTTAATATGTTTTCCAACATATAAAAATTTCAAATCCAAATAATTATTTATATAGCCGTAAATAATTTATAACCCAATAAATCATTTTCTTCACTAGAAGATTAATATAAAATCACATTAATTCAGAAAATTATGAAACTTGAAACCCATCTCTAAAATATCATTTCTGAATTATATTTAAATTTTCAAGGCATTTGGATGTCATTTAATAGGGTTTTCATATCAAACATATCGCAAAAACTAATATGATCATGTATAAATCACCAACAAGCATATATAACTTTAATCATCAAAACATGGCATATACTTGAAAAAAAATTCGGATCTAATCTTAAAACTGAAAACTATAAGAAAATGGAATGAAGTAATTATTCACCTAGGCTTTGAGATTAAAAGATGTGAGATTTGATGTTGAATTAATTGATTATCTTCCTTCTCTTGAATCCTAGCTTTATCTTCCTTGAGAATAAAAATGATGGCCTGCCTTAGATGTTTTTAGTTTGCTAAAATGAAAATGAACGTAAGTTTCATTTCCTAAGGGTTTAGGGTATAAGCCTCTCCTATTTCCAATATTGCCCTTACACATTTCCTAACACATTAGTTTATGTTTTCTAATTTCAGTTTGCACATTAACATGGCACGACTACCCTTAGTTTAATCAAATCTCAGCCTATTCCTCTTCACATTATTTTACTTAATTTAACCAATTGAATATCCTAAATAATGTTATAAAAATATGGGGTGTTACAGGTAGGCTCCTTGGGGTCCCCATATCTTGATCACAAAATTTCATATGCATTAGACTTGTGGATCTTGAGATATTAATTGTTTTCTATTAAAGTGCACTTGCTCCCTAAAACATACTGATCCCTACGATGGAAGTTGATTATATTTCTGTCGATCCCTTTTATGTGTTGAACCATATTCCATACTTCGAACTTTTTGCCTTGCATATCTATCAATTCCATTCAATCTAGACTTCATGTTATTATCTGTACTTGATTTCTGGCCCCTATAATCATCACTCTGGACTCATCTGCCTTGATAGAAGTTGAATCTAACTTGTCTAATCAGTTCAATATAGCCTGGTTAAAATGCTAGATAACAGGTGATAACAATAATTCTCATGTAAAACCTTAGGCTAAAATACCTTTTTTATTTCCTTGAAAACTTAAGTCTTTATAAATGATTTATCCCTTGAAATCATATTTAAAACAATGAAAATATAGTTCTTTTACTTAGTCAAAGTATTATGCTAAAATATGGCCTTCTTCGAAATTGCTTTCATTAATTCGAAATCAATAGGAGGTTATCGTATCTCTAAAACCTTAGGCTACAAAGCCATATAAAGCTATTTAAATTGATAAAATGTGGAATCAATACGGCCGATATAGGTGGTAGCCCTCTTTCAATATCAAAGTTATAATAAAGCACTCCTGATTTATAAAACTTAAGGCCATAGGGTTGAAGTACTTCTTGTCATATAATATAAGTATATAAGTTGTTGAACCTATGAACTTGTTATTAGATTTGCATAGTATCAAGGCTTCTCGACTCACAAAGCATTAATTTCGAAATAAGAGTTACAACATCAAAGACGCATAACCTGGTTGTCGAAAATAGGAAAAACATGTGATGTCGGAGCTGACGAACTACGACATCAATTACAACATCAAAGCCGCATAACCTGGTTGTCGAAAACAGGAAAAACATGTGATGTCGGAGCTGATGAACTACGACATCAATTACTCAAGTCGAAATCACTATTGCGGCATCAACACTTCAAAAACTTTGATATCGAAAACATGGTATTTCGGCTATTGTGCCGCAAACAGTTGATATTGGAAATCTTAACTTGCGGCACCAAAACCTTAAAACATTTGGTATTGGCTTCATAAAACTGCGATGACTATGCCGCTACTTGAAGGTTGTTGGAAATATATGTGGCATTAATACATTTAAAGTGTAGGTGTCAAAGTTGAATAAGGCATCAATGCCGTGTGAAATAGGTTTCAAAAAAATAGGACCAGGATGTTAGAATGGTTCTAGTGAGTTATGAAATCGCTGATGTCGAAATGATGGTATGCCAAAATTGTGGTGGCCCTCACTCTATAACACATAGATTTTTTTTTAAACTTTCAAGAGGAACTCACCACTAAACCCCAATTCTTTTATATTTGAATATTTATATAATTTCCAAATATTTTTCCCAAGACCCTGGTTTTACCAATATAATCATATTAGTGTACAAACGAATTAAGTCAATTGTATATTTGATGATATACAATTGTTTCTTTATTATTTTTTTTATCAGAGGGAATTTAAATCAAATAGAAATCAAAATACCATTCAAGCTATTGGCATATCCACTTATTTCTTTTCTAAGTCTTGTTCTACTGCCAGAGGTACACTTTGGCAAATTATAACACTTATATATATTTATCCGCCTAGATAATTCTATTAACACTAAAATAGCATTTACTTGATCTCATGATAGTTATCAAAGTCGATAATAATTAATAACAATAAGTCGGATCGACAAAAATCGATAAACCTTGGAATCTTACTCGAAAATAGGCAATTTAGGCAAAATCAGCAGTTCGGACGTCTAAATTTTTATGACAGACGTCTAAATTTGATCTCAGACGTCTGAATTTTTATGACAGACAGCTCAGAGATCTAGAATTGAAACAGAGAGTAAAAACATTTTGAACTAAATTCAGACATCCAAATTTTTTGTGACAGACGTCTAAATTTGATCTCAGACGTCTAAATTTTTATGACAGACGTCTAAATTTGATCTCAGACGTCTAAATTTTTATGACAGACGTCTCAGAGGTTTAAAATTGAAACAGAGAGTAAAAAACATTTTGAACTAAATTCAGACATCTAAATTTTTTGTGACAGACGTCTAAATTTGATCTCAGACGTCTAAATTTTTATGGCAGACGTCTCAGAGGTTTAATTTAAATACTCAATTACATACAAATTTCCAGAATTCGTGTATATGCCAGTATCACTTACCTGCCATGCACAAATTCATTTCACTTGAATATTCTACTAAAATCTTGAGAGTTCATTTAAAAAATCAATCCCCTTAGCTTTTTAATTTCCATAAGACAAAATATAAGCAATAAAAATCAGAGATCAAATATATATATGCACATATCATATGTATGTGATATGTCTATCTCCTTATTTTCTCCAAATCAGACATTCATAAAATAAATTAGTAGTTAACCAAACATCATCAATGATCACTCACAACAGGTTTTGCTTAAGTACATATTTTCAACACAAATACTTAGAAAGTTTCCTACAAGTAACTTCAATTACAGAAATAGAACTTGACCAGTAATTTCATTACAATGCAACTGCAAATTTTTAAAACAAGTCTCTCTTATTTATACTAGCATCCAATGCCTTCTTTTCTCATCAAGCCAACTTCAATTTCCTGCAAGCAATTCATTTAGCTGCCCCAAAGAATTTTTGAGACACCCAGATGATTGCAAGGGCAACCAAAAGGGTCAGCTTTCACTGGTATGAGCATTTATCAGTTTTGTATACATATTCATAATTTTTGGTAATCTTGTAGTGCCTTCCTAGTTTAACAGATGTCTATACTTAGCATGTTTTGGTTCATACAAAGTGATACAAAAACACATTCATCTATTTAAACAAATACACAGCAAACAGTAAAAAAATAAACATATGTACAATTCTTGATTTATTCTCCCCAAATCTAGATAAATAAACCCAGGTTTTATACTCCAAATTTTCACCCAGCAACTAATCAATGAACAATGTTTATCTTGATTAAATTAACACCATATATGGATATTTATAACCCAGATTTTTAAACCCCTGTCCCCATTTATTTTATGGTCTTTAACTCCTTGTCAAATGAACACTATGTATGCATTGTGAAGGAAACTCCCAGGTTGTTTAAATTATTCCAACACACGAAGGCCTCAGGGTGCAGTTGCACCATGCATATACTTGCTCCCACCTGAAGTAAGCATATCATTGACTAACTCCCAAGTGACCAATTTAGTTTTTCTTTCATTCATATTTCAGAAAAATATAACTGCTTGTATATTTTCTGGTTCAACCCCATGTTCCCCTGTTTAATCTATATCCATGTTTAATGATAATAAGATAGAACAAGAATGCTCAAATCATGTTAACTCTAAAAGCCCACTTACAGATTAATACTCCAAACAAAAATGCACAAACAAACATCCATATCACCCTTAACAAATCAATTCAGAGATTTAAATGACTCATAATATTTTAGGCTGCCTGCAATAGGACTTAATGCCATTGCATACAAAGGATAAATACTCACCTAATGTTTTCCTTTCACCGCCTTAATCCTTTGAACAACAAATCCCCCAAAGCCTCAAGCTAGTGTTTTTCCTAGTTTATTTTATCTTTGTTTTGATCCCGAGAGAATGATGGATTTGGTTATGTGCAGTTATTTATAAATCCATTCTAGGGTTTAAGAAAATGGGTAATTCCCCTGATACCCTTAGATGTTCGTGTATATATCATATTCCTGTGGGGTCCTAAGTTGGAAATGCACACATTAGGTTGCTTTAATTAGTTATTTCGGGGATCATGCATTTTTAACACTGCATGCTATTTTCATGTCTCCATTTTATTCATGCCATATGCATGTGATCCTTTATTCATTTCTTTTTATAAGTTTAAGGAATCTGAAAATCTCCTTTGTATTTTCTACCTATCTATTACCTCCATTCAATCATGCATACTAACATACCTTATTATATAATGTAAAATCATTCACTCATATTATTTGCTTGAAATAAATAAGATATGGAAATTTTTATTTGATTCTGTATGTATACATATATATTTCTGCGCCTTTGTCAAATCAGTTACTCCTTCTATATAAAAAAATCACATATATTATGCTAATTTTTTTTTTGGCACAATTATAAGACATATAAACCTTTTTATTAAACTTCATTTTATTCTATCTTTATATAAAACAGAAAACACCCCATATATATTAAATGTATGTATTTACATAATTCTTTGGACATAAAGCTATATTTATTTTTGAGTTCCAATTTTTTTTTCTGTTTTAATGCAATATATATAATTTCAGAATTTCTTAATATAAATGAATATTTTTCATTTTATTTTTTGTTTTAGTTTAGGGTCATTACATACCCTCCCCTTTAAAGGAATTATGTCCCCATAATTTTCTCCAATTAAAAAAAGGAAACACTAATCTATAGTCTGTTTTAACTCCATAACCCCATACTCACAGTTTATGAAAGCAAACAATATATATAAGAATATTTTAGAAAAATCATCATAAGCCGCTTAAACATACCTCTCCATCAGTAAACAAATTGGGGTATTTAGCCCTCATTTTATCTTCAACCTCCCATGTACAATCATTAGTGTCCAAGCTCCATTGAATTTTTACCAGTTTGATCACCTTGTTCCTCAACTTTTTCTCTTCCTTGGCAACTATCCCTACTGGTTCATTTGTATAAATCAAATTCTTTTGGACTTGAATTTGAGTAGGTGACTCCAGAATTGCTCCTTCATCATGCACCCATTTTCTCAATTGAGAAACATGAAATACTGGATGCACACCACTCAACTCCTCAGGTAACTTAAGTCTGTAAGCCATAGCACCAATTCTTTGCATAATTTCATATGGTCCTACAAACCTTGGTGATAGCTTACCAGATTTCCCAAACCTGAACACCTTCTTCATTGGTGATACCTTCAGAAAAACATGCTCTCCTACTTCAAACTCCATTGGCTTTCTCTTTCTATCTGCATAAGACTTCTGTCTTGATTGTGCTGCCTTCATTCTATGCCTAACCAATTCAATCATGTTGGAAGTTTCTTTAACATGATCTGGCCCCAACATTACACCCTCTCCTGCTTCCAACCAACAGGCAGGAGACATGCAGGGTCTCCCATACAAGGCTTCAAAGGGAGTCATTCCTATTGTTGATTGATAGCTATTGTTGTAAGTGAATTCTGCCAAATGAATATGATCCTCCCAATTACCCCCAAAATCAAGCACACATGCTCTAAGTAAATCTTCCAATATTTTATTCACTATCTCTGTTTGCCCATCACTTTGAGGATGGTAGGCAGTGCTTAAACAAAGTTGTGTTCGCATTGCTTCTTGGAAGCTTTCCCAAAATCTTGAGGTGAACAAAGTGTCTCTATCACTTACAATAGTCTTGGGTATACCATGTAGCCTCACCACTTCCTTAATAAATAATTGTGCAAGCTTAAATGCATTTCTATCTGACTTGATAGGGACAAAGTGACCTGATTTGGTTAGTCTATCAACAATTACCCATATATTATCGTTGCCTTTCTTAGTTCTAGGCAAACCATCCACAAAATCCATGTAAATACTTTCCCATTTCCACTGAGGTACCTCCAAAGGTTGCAACATGCCAGAAGGCTTTTGGTAGTCTGCTTTAATTTGTTGACATGTGAAACACTTTGCCACATATCTTGCCACTGCTTGCTTCATTCCTGGCCACCAGTAGCTTCTTTTTAAATCATGATACATTTTAGTACCACCAGGGTGTATGGTGTACTTGGTCTTGTGATGCTCATTCATGATTTCTTCCTTCAACTCTGCAATGTTTGGTACACAAAGCTTATCATTTTTCCTCAAATAGCCCTTGGAATCTATTTTAAAATTCTCTGACTCAAGGTTATTTAATAACATTTCTTTCTTCTCCTTTAGGCTTTGATCCTGATCTTGCATGCTACCAATTTTCTCCACCAGGTTAGACTTCACTGTGATTATTCCCAGTGTACCATATTCCACCATATCACCATGTTCTTTAAAATTCACTTCATCCTTGCTGTATATATCTGCCTCCCCAAGCACTGCAAGGTTTTTAAATTCATCAATCATCAAACTGGCTAATCTAACATGATTTCTGCTCAAAGCATCTGCCACTCTATTAGCTTTTCCAGGAGTGTACAAAATATCTAAATCATATGCAGCTAGAAACTCCAACCACCTTGCTTGCCTCATATTTAAATCTTTTTGAGAAAATAAATATTTCAGTGCTTGATGATCTGTGAATAATTCAAATTTTGCCCCAAGCAATAATGCCTCCATAGTTTTAGTGCAAACACTATTGCAGCTAATTCTAGATCATGAGTTGCATACTTGGTTTCATTGGGTTTAAGCTGTCTTGATGCATATGCCACCACCTTGCCATGTTGCATAAGCACTGCACCGAACCCAGACCCACTAGCATCAGTGTATACAACCATTCCTTCAATTGCTTCTGGGATTTGTAGGACAGGAGCTTCCACCAATGCTTGTTTCAATTTCTCAAAAGCTTGTTCACACTGCTCAGTCCACACATATGGTTGGTTCTTCTTGGTTAGTTTGGTCATTGGTGCTGCTATTCTTGAAAAATCCTTGATGAACCTCCTATAGTACCCTGCCAAACCTAAGAATGACCTCACCTCAGTCACTGTCTTGGGTCTACTCCATGTTTGAACTGCAATGACCTTGCTTGGATCTACACTTACTCCCTGCTGTGACACTATGTGTCCTAAGAATTTTACTTCATGTTGCCAAAATATACACTTTGAATACTTGGCTTTTAATTCATGTTCTCTAAGTCTGGATAATACTAAATGTAGGTGCATAGCATGATCATTTTCTGACTTTGAATAAATTAATATGTCATCTATAAATACCAAGACAAACTTATCCAAAAAGTCTCTAAAAATTCTATTCATCAACTCTACAAAATAGGAGGGAGCATTGGTCAAACCAAATGGCATTACTAGAAATTCATAGAGGCCATACCTTGAGTTGAAGGCTGTGTACTCAATGCTTTCCTCTGCAACTTTCATCTGGTGAAATCCAGAGGCTAAGTCTAGCCTTGAAAATATTTTAGCTCCATGCAATTGATCAAATAGATCATCTATTCTAGGCAGTGGGTACTTATTTTTAATAGTTACCTTGTTTAAATCCCTATAGTCCACACACAACCTCATTGTTCCATCATGTTTCTTGACAAAAAGCACTGGGGAACCCCAACTGGAACTACTTGATCTTATGAATCCTTTCTCTTCTAATTCTTCTAGTTGATGTTTTAATTCTACCAACTCTTTTGGACCCATTCTATAAGGCTTCTTAATGATTGGGCTAGTTCCTGGCATTAATTTTATTTTAAATTCAACTGGTCTGTTTTGAGGAATTCCCTTTACTTCTCCAAACACATCTATATATCCATTTACTACTGGGATTTCCTCTACTTTTAATTCCTTTTGAACTTCATTAATACTCCAGATTTTATTAAAACATGTATTCTTTGCTATTTCACTTAAGATGGTAATTCTTTTGCCTTCATTTATTTCCAAAGAAATAGTAAGGTTTTCTAAATTTAAAATTGCTTTATTTCTCATTAACCAATCTACCCCCAAAATAATCCCAATACCAGGATAATTTAAGGTATATAAGTCTGAATTAAATTCATAACCCCCTATAATTAATTTCAGACCCATACACTTCATCCCTAACATACAATGACTCCCTATGGGACTGTGTACAATTAAGGGCTGATCAATAGAAACACAAGTAAGTGTTAACTTCTTTACAATTTCCAAAGATATTAGTGAATGTGAGGCACCAGTGTCATATATTACTGATATTGGTTGGGTATTAATTAGAATTATACCTTCAAGTTGCCCAACATTCCCAGTGTTACCTGCTGCCAAAGCTCCTACCCTTGCTGTTCCTCTATTGGTTTCTGGGCAATCCTTCTTGAGATGACCCATCTTTCCACAATTATAGCAGCCTCCTCTAGGTATTTTAGGGTCAGGGCATTGGTTACTATAATGTCCAGCTTTTCCATAATTAAAACAATGAGTGAATTTCTTGCTTTCAGGTGCTATTGCTCCTTCCCCTATCTTAACTCCTTTACTTGCATTTCTCTTGTCATAAGGTTGCACTTTGTTCTGACCACCCTTCTTCTTATTGAGCTTCATATTCCTTAATTTCTCCCTTGCAGTGTCATGTTGCTCAAATGAGAGAGTTAGATCAATTACCTGATCAAAGGTTTTGTCCTTGTATGGCAACATTGCCCTTGACAGACTAGGGTTCAAGCCTTGAATGTACCTTGCATTCTTTGCTTCTGCATTCCCTATTAACACCATTCCATACTTGGATAATGCTTCGAACTTCTGAGTGTATTCATTCACACTCATGCTTCCTTGTCTTAATCTAATAAAGTCTTCTAGCAGTGTGGTCTTGGCAGATGCTGGGACAAATCTGGCCTCAAGCATGTCCTTGAAATTATTCCAAGTGATAGTATCCTCTTGTCTTCCTGCTGTCACAACTTCCCACCAATCCAGTGCAACCCCCTTCAATTTCCTTGAAGCTATCTGTCTCTTCCTCTGGTCATTGATTTGCATATCTGTGAAGACCCTCTCCATAGTTCTTATCCAAGTTTGAACACATATAGCTCCTTCAGTGCCTTCAAAATCCTTTCCTCCCAAAGTGGTACATGTCTTAAGCAGTTTGGAGAGTTCCTCATGAGGATTGTCTTGCCTTGGTGCCATTCCATCCCTTAAAGCTCTCACAAAATCCTCCATGCTCATCACAGGTGGCTCACGTGATGATCCTGCACCAGTGTGATGCCTTGGTCCTACCATAATGCTATAAGTATGATTTTTATGTTAGTTTATTTACCCCTATCATTTTTGGTGTCTTTACTTTGTTCATTTCTTTTATTTCTGTGCACACTGTGTATGTGTCACATGTACACACATATGTATATATATATTTATTCAGTCATAAAAAAAAAGCATTCAACACCAATAATTCAAACAATGCATTCAAACATCCATATGCATACAATAATATTTACTATGTTGTTCAAAACATAGCTCTGATACCAACTGTGGTGGCCCTCACTCTATAACACATAGATTTTTTTTTAAACTTTCAAGAGGAACTCACCACTAAACCCCAATTCTTTTATATTTGAATATTTATATAATTTCCAAATATTTTTCCCAAGACCCTGGTTTTACCAATATAATCATATTAGTGTACAAACGAATTAAGTCAATTGTATATTTGATGATATACAATTGTTTCTTTATTATTTTTTTTATCAGAGGGAATTTAAATCAAATAGAAATCAAAATACCATTCAAGCTATTGGCATATCCACTTATTTCTTTTCTAAGTCTTGTTCTACTGCCAGAGGTACACTTTGGCAAATTATAACACTTATATATATTTATCCGCCTAGATAATTCTATTAACACTAAAATAGCATTTACTTGATCTCATGATAGTTATCAAAGTCGATAATAATTAATAACAATAAGTCGGATCGACAAAAATCGATAAACCTTGGAATCTTACTCGAAAATAGGCAATTTAGGCAAAATCAGCAGTTCGGACGTCTAAATTTTTATGACAGACATCTAAATTTGATCTCAGACGTCTGAATTTTTATGACAGACAGCTCAGAGATCTAGAATTGAAACAGAGAGTAAAAACATTTTGAACTAAATTCAGACATCCAAATTTTTTGTGACAGACGTCTAAATTTGATCTCAGACGTCTAAATTTTTATGACAGACGTCTAAATTTGATCTCAGACGTCTAAATTTTTATGACAGACGTCTCAGAGGTTTAAAATTGAAACAGAGAGTAAAAAACATTTTGAACTAAATTCAGACATCTAAATTTTTTGTGACAGACGTCTAAATTTGATCTCAGACGTCTAAATTTTTATGGCAGACGTCTCAGAGGTTTAATTTAAATACTCAATTACATACAAATTTCCAGAATTCGTGTATATGCCAGTATCACTTACCTGCCATGCACAAATTCATTTCACTTGAATATTCTACTAAAATCTTGAGAGTTCATTTAAAAAATCAATCCCCTTAGCTTTTTAATTTCCATAAGACAAAATATAAGCAATAAAAATCAGAGATCAAATATATATATGCACATATCATATGTATGTGATATGTCTATCTCCTTATTTTCTCCAAATCAGACATTCATAAAATAAATTAGTAGTTAACCAAACATCATCAATGATCACTCACAACAGGTTTTGCTTAAGTACATATTTTCAACACAAATACTTAGAAAGTTTCCTACAAGTAACTTCAATTACAGAAATAGAACTTGACCAGTAATTTCATTACAATGCAACTGCAAATTTTTAAAACAAGTCTCTCTTATTTATACTAGCAGCCAATGCCTTCTTTTCTCATCAAGCCAACTTCAATTTCCTGCAAGCAATTCATTTAGCTGCCCCAAAGAATTTTTGAGACACCCAGATGATTGCAAGGGCAACCAAAAGGGTCAGTTTTCACTGGTATGAGCATTTATCAGTTTTGTATACATATTCATAATTTTTGGTAATCTTGTAGTGCCTTCCTAGTTTAACAGATGTCTATACTTAGCATGTTTTGGTTCATACAAAGTGATACAAAAACACATTCATCTATTTAAACAAATACACAGCAAACAGTAAAAAAATAAACATATGTACAATTCTTGATTTATTCTCCCCAAATCTAGATAAATAAACCCAGGTTTTATACTCCAAATTTTCACCCAGCAACTAATCAATGAACAATGTTTATCTTGATTAAATTAACACCATATCTGGATATTTATAACCCAGATTTTTAAACCCCTGTCCCCATTTATTTTATGGTCTTTAACTCCTTGTCAAATGAACACTATGTATGCATTGTGAAGGAAACTCCCAGGTTGTTTAAATTATTCCAACACACGAAGGCCTCAGGGTGCAGTTGCACCATGCATATACTTGCTCCCACCTGAAGTAAGCATATCATTGACTAACTCCCAAGTGACCAATTTAGTTTTTCTTTCATTCATATTTCAGAAAAATATAACTGCTTGTATATTTTCTGGTTCAACTCCATGTTCCCCTGTTTAATCTATATCCATGTTTAATGATAATAAGATAGAACAAGAATGCTCAAATCATGTTAACTCTAAAAGCCCACTTACAGATTAATACTCCAAACAAAAATGCACAAACAAACATCCATATCACCCTTAACAAATCAATTCAGAGATTTAATTGACTCATAATATTTTAGGCTGCCTGCAATAGGACTTAATGCCATTGCATACAAAGGATAAATACTCACCTAATGTTTTCCTTTCACTGCCTTAATCCTTTGAACAACAAATCCCCCAAAGCCTCAAGCTAGTGTTTTTCCTAGTTTATTTTATCTTTGTTTTGATCCCGAGAGAATGATGGATTTGGTTATGTGCAGTTATTTATAAATCCATTCTAGGGTTTAAGAAAATGGGTAATTCCCCTGATACCCTTAGATGTTCATGTATATATCATATTCCTGTGGGGTCCTAAGTTGGAAATGCACACATTAGGTTGCTTTAATTAGTTATTTTGTGAATTATGCATTTTTAACACTGCATGTTATTTTCATGTCTCCATTTTATTCATGCCATATGCATGTGATCCTTTATTCATTTCTTTTTATAAGTTTAAGGAATCTGAAAATCTCCTTTGTATTTTCTACCTATCTATTACCTCCATTCAATCATGCATACTAACATACCTTATTATATAATGTAAATTCATTCACTCATATTATTTGCTTGAAATAAATAAGATATGGAAATTTTTATTTGATTCTGTATGTATACATATATATTTCTGCGCCTTTGTCAAATCAGTAACTCCTTCTATATATAAAAAATCACATATATTATGCTAATTTTTTTTGGCACAATTATAAGACATATAAACCTTTTTATTAAACTTCATTTTATTCTATCTTTATATAAAACAGAAAACACCCCATATATATTAAATGTATGTATTTACATAATTCTTTGGACATAAAGCTATATTTATTTTTGAGTTCCAATTTTTTTTTCTGTTTTAATGCAATATATATAATTTCAGAATTTCTTAATATAAATGTATATTTTTCATTTTATTTTTGTTTTATTTTAGGGTCATTACAAAAATCCTTAATACATTTATAACTTCAACCTGACTAGATTCACTCCATACGAACATAATTTGATATCGTATGCATTTACCATGTTAATGTCGAATAGTAGCAATATGGACATCGCCCATTATCAAGCATCTGGCATTCTAACATACAACATGAAAATATCGTAATTACTATGAAAACTATTTTATTTCCATGTAAAGGAATTTATTTCCACCAACTCTAATCCCTTGTCAATTCTCTATTGGTTAAAAACAAACTTTACCAATCTCTTTTTGGAAAACTGCTGCAAATCGGTTTTATCTTTTCAAAAACGTTTACCAACTTAATTATTTGATACCCTTAATTAATATTAATTTAAATGCTTTTCTAGCATAATAAATTTATAGAAATTCATAATCAGTAATGAAAAATCCCCAAAAACATTAAAAATCAGACTTAACATATTCTTTCATCATATCCAAATTTCAAGTCAACTGAAGGTCATAAACTTGGTTTCTACACTTAAAACATGTTAAATAATTTTATAAATAATCCAATAAATTATCGCACATGCATATAATGCAACAATCATTCATAACTTCACATTATATTATCATATAATTTCGGTTTAAGCATAAACCGAAACAAACAAGAAAAATTATGATGCATAACTAGTATTCACCTTGATTGGATAAAGAGATTTTAGATTAAGTGTTGATTAAATTCCCCCTAGCTTTAATTTTGATTTCCCTTGCTTTTATTCTCTTTTTTTCCATAGCAGTGGCCGAGCTCAAGTTTGTTTTAGTTTGTGTAAAGGGAAATGAAATGAGGATAATGAGAGAGGAAGAATTATTGTTAGGAAATAAGTGATTGTTCCTATTTTACCCCTCACATTATTCCTCCTTCTCCTTATGGTTTATTTAATCTTAGAAATTAATTATTTAAGGCATGATCACATCTAATTATCAAATTTCACTCTATTTATCTCAATACATTATTTTATTGATCTAATTAAAATTTATAAATAATGTTAATCAAAATTATAGATGTTATAAACTCCCCTTCTTAAAGAATTTCATTTTTGAAATTATGGTATGGTATACAACAAACATTTAACATAGTTATAAAACATACCATCAAACCAAATCAGGATAAGTGCCTCTAATCCTGTCCTCTGTCTTCCAAGTACAGTCATTTTCATTGTCACTCCACTAGACATTCACTAATCTGACTACATTGTTCCTTAACTTCTTCTCATCCCTAGCTACAATACGAACTAGATGTCTAACAAAAGTCATGTCCGGTTCCACCACTAAATCTTCCAATACAGTCGGAGTGATAGTAGTATCTAGATCCTGAACACACTTCCTAAGATGAGATATATGAAGAGCATTGTGGACTCCTCCCAAACTGTCTGGTAAAGCAAGTTTCCCGATCTTTCAATAGTAGGGAACAGTCCAACAAGTCTAGGTGCCAATTTTCCTAACTTCCCAAACCAAATTACACCCTTCATCAGCGATACTTTGATAAACACATGGTCTCCAACTTAGAATTATAAGTCCATATGTCTCTTATCTGAAAGTGTACGTGTAGTACTAAGGATCGTGTAATATGGTATATAAATGCGGAAACTGATAATAACAGTAAAATAAAAATTAAAGTAAGCACACCAGGAATTTTTATACTGGTTCGAACTTCCCGTTCTACGTCCAGTCCCAGAATACCCTCTGGATTTAAACTAAACCCCTCACTTAACCCGGAGGAATAGGTATACGACACCTGAGCAGCCGAACAGGAATTTTTCCGCCTCAATAGCCGAAGAGGACTTTAACTTAATACAAATTGTTTGTTGACGAATGTGTTCTGAATAACACTGAATTTCTTTTGATAGTACAACTTTCCTATAATCAAATCCTCAAGAGTATATATGTGTGTAAAGATTTAGAAGGAAGATAATCACGTAGAATCGAAGTATATGATTTAAATCAAGGATTCTAGTGATATTAAATAAGAATGAATGCTTTTATTTGCAGAAATGAATAGAGAATAGATTTCAGAATTATAAACAAGAATCGGTGATTGTAGAAGTGAATTGAATATGTTTATATAGTTGTAGAATAGTTACAATCTTTCATGAAGAGTTTCAATCAAGAGTTGTGTCCATATTTGTTGGATTAAAGAACATTCCTCTTCATGAACAATTGCACCTCTTCAGAAAACTAGCCGTTATGTTCTGGTCGGTTGACCGAGAAACCTGGGCCGGTCAGCTGAGTTTACAGATATAAATAAAACGTTGCATATCTATGCACTGGACACAGAGTCGGTCGACCGAAGATTCTGGTCGGTCGACCGACCTGCTGTTATTTGCACAGTGTACACTTTTTTTTGTATAAATCATTTTGTGTGTATGTGTGACTACTTGAGGAATGATTTTAACAATATTCTAAGACTCAAAATAAAATATTCATACTAAAATCTAAATTATAGTCTTGTCTCCTTTGTACTGTGCAATATATGGTTATTCTCCTTTTTGTCGCTTTCGTATAGTATTCTCGTCGTATGATCTCTGAAGCTTGTGTCATGAATCAAAACCCATGAATCAACATTCTCCCCCTTTTTGATTGATGACAATATTTATGTGATGAAGTAGAACTTATATATATTATAATTCTCCCCCTGAATATATGGCGACTTTTCTGCAAAAAATATGTTAGCTTTCATACATTTCTCCCCCTTTGTCATCGACAAAAAGGAATACTTACTAGATGTAATATGTAAAAGAAATGTGAATCAATGAATTGTAAATATTACATCTTCAAACCAAAATAGGAATAATTAAAGATGTTTGCTTAGTACACAACATTTAATAAAAAACATATTGTTCATAAAAAGATTCTTGAAATTAAATTGTAAAACAATACGATTACTCCTCCTCATCATCGGAATCCTAAAATTCTGGACGAATATTTTCTGCCGGAGGAACATGTTCCTTACCACGTCTTTGAGTGTGAGGAGCATGAGTTCCGGATGTACCAGAACTTGTGTTATCTGAAGTAGACCAAGAGAAATTCGATGCGGGTCTTTTTCCGGGAGTAACAAAGGAGGCACCGGCTTCGGAAGTACATGATAAGGCATCCCATAAATTTACGAAGAAGCCCTTGATCTTCTTGAAACGACCATCAATTTTTCATAGCCGGCTATCCAAGGCTATTTGATTTTGTGCCAAAATATCAATGGCCGCTTCCGTACTCATTCCGGGAGTTGGTCGTTGAATTGAGGATTGGCGGGTTATACGTTCCGTAGCATGAGTAGATGGTTGAGGTGTAGAATAGCTACGACGCAGTTGTTCTCTTGGAGTATTACTCCATTGCTCAAATCTAATAAATCTAGGTGGAACATCAGGTAATTTCATTAACTTTATGGGCCGTGAATCAAACATATGGACTTTGGAGGTTTCAGATTCTGGAGCATTGATCACGAAACTATTTATCAATCTCATTATGTATTCTCCATAATAAGTATGAAGCATCTTTCCTTGGTTAAAAGGGAGAAATTCATCCATAAGAAGTTGTGACCAATTAACTCGTATTTTCCTACAAATAGCATACAATGCTTTAAAATTTTCAGGATATACGAGATGATATGAACCACCTCTAGGAACTAAGGATTTCATCATGAATCGATGAAGGAGTCGAGCTTTTGGTCTAAGCGATGATGTTAGTCTAAAATCCGGTGCATCATCTTTGAAAAATAGATGGCTTATCTGGTCACGAGTTGATATATTACAATCTACATCGTGTAATGAGATACCACCCGGTCTAGCATCCAAAATGTGGTTAATTCGATCAATGGAAAGAAAAATCGAAGTGCCACAAACCGATGTCCAAATACAATTTTCAGTGTTTCTTGGCGGATTTACAAGGTTGAGGTTCGCTAGAAATAACTTGACCATTATATGATTAATTTTCAAGTTATTTTTCCTATGGTCAAGAAATGTATCAAGACCACTCTCAAGGGCGGCATTTTCAATACCGTAGGAAGCAAAATCAGGGTAACTTACAAATGATTCTTCAAAGATTTTGGCATCTTGAAGTTGTATCCATCTTTGAAGAGCTATATCATTAACTAGCCATGAAGCAATTTGTGTATCTACTGGAGTAGATGAAGAAGAGCCACCGGTTGTCTTTGATTTCTTCTTGGGAGCCATTTGTTTTTGGAAGAAAGGATTAAAGATTTCAGAAGTTTTAATGGGGGCTAGGTTAAAAACTGTAATTGGGAAAGTGAGAGTGAAGAGGTAAGTTGAAAAGTGAATGGATGGGCTGTTAAAAAGAAAATAGAAGTAGCAGTTTTATACGTTCGGTCGACCGAAAGACTGGGTCGGCTGACCGAGCTGCTAATCTGAAAGGTGCTAAAACTCTCGGGAAGGGTTCGGCAGACCGACTCAGGGTATTCGGTAGACCGACCCTGGTGGAAATGTTTGTTTGTAATTCTCGGGAAGGGTTCGGCTGACCGACTCAGGTTGTTCGGTCGACCGATCCTGTTAGAAGTGCATTTTTTGCAGTTTTATATATAATACAAATATAGAAATATATTTTATTATCAATGAACTATACATCTTATTTGTAATACCAACAACATACATATATATATATATATAACATGCTTAGCCACCGTTTAAAATCTGCGTTCCCATGAGTTTGGAGATGGAACATTTTCTATCGGTGACCATCTTGGAGTTATTGGAGTTTGAACAGGATTTGACGAGGATGAGGGTCTATAAGAAGGTTCAGCAACATCATCCTTCTTTGATGAACAAATTTTCATGGCAATCTTTTCTAGAAAACTTAAACGTCTTGCCATGACTTTTTGTTCATAGTAGAGTTCCAGTTGCATATCCATTTGTTGTCGTTGATAGTGATGTATTTCATCAATTTTTTGTTTGGTGGTTGGAGATATTACCATCGTATTCTTCCCTTTTTTCTTTTTAGGTGTATAGCCTGTATGGGAGTCTTCCCATGGTTTCCACCCATGTCGGGGGTCTTTATCTTGAGAGGAGAAGTCTAGAACACGTTTAGGCATGGGAAAGGTAGGATAGGGGCCATTTTCAGGGATGCGGTCGGAACCATCATCGTCCGGAGATGTGTATGATAGATGAGAATTTTCAGAGTTATAGTAGTCATTGTTTGAAGACATTTTTCAAGTTTTGTTTTTAAAATTTTCTTAGTATATATTCTAAAAGATAAGCATAGTACATATATATAAACATCTATTTGCTGAAAAATTAGTGGATTGAAACTAATTTTAACTATAATCACAGAATTTTAAGAATAAAATTGTTTGTAAATGTATGATTTATAACTTAAGAGCTAAATATAGTTTTTCTGAAAACAAAACAGATAAAACAAATTTTAAAGAGAACTAAAACAAGAAACACTCATAGCTTAAGTAGCTATAACACAACATCTAACAAGCAAGTCAGAGGTCATGAGTTCGAGTTCCGCTTTGGTCAGAAATAAAACAATTTTTGTTTTTCGATATTTTTGCATATTTTTATTCATAAATCTTTAAACGACATTATACCTAAATCACGTCTAAGTTTTATAAAAATATTTTCATTTAGAGGTTTAGTAAAAATGTCAGCAATTTGATTTTCAGTATTGATAAATTCTAAATTTATTAATCCTTTTTCCAAACAATGACGAAGAAAGTGATGACTAATATCGATGTGTTTTGTTCGTGAGTGATTGACCAGATTTTTAGAAAGATTTATTGCACTAGTATTATCACAATAAATTATAGATTTTTCAAGATGACAATTAAAATCTTGTAGTGTTTGTTGCATATATACGACTTGTGCATATGCCAAAGCAGCAGATATATATTCTGCTTCACACGTCGATAAAGAAACACAGTTTTGTTTCTTACTAAACCAAGAGACTAAGGAACGTCCAATGAAATGACACGTTCCACTCGTACTTTTTCGATCCGTCCGACTTCCTCCAAAATCAGCATCGCTATAGGAGACTAATTCGAAAGGACATTCTTTCGGATAAAATAGTCCGAAATCTTTGGTTTTAGTTAGATAACGAATAATGCGTTTAACTGCTCTCATATGTGACTCTTTGGGATTTGCTTGAAATCGAGCACATAAACAAACACTCATCATTATATCGAGTCGACTTGCTGTTAAATAAAGTAAAGAACCTATCATACTACGATATAGCTTCTAATCAACACTTTTGCCCTCCTCGTCTCTATTAAGATGAGTAGTTGTGCTCATTGGAGTTGGCTTTGCAGAAGTGTTTTCCAGACCAAATCGTTTAATTAAATTATAACAATATTTTTCTTGATTAATAAAAATTTCATTTTCAATTTGTTTAATTTGTAATCCAAGAAAATATGACAATTCTCCCATATGAGACATTTCAAATTCATTTGTCATTATCGTCGAAAATTCCTGACATAGTTTTTCATTTGTCGAGCCAAAAATAATATCGTCAACATATATTAGAATTATTAAAATATCTTTCTTTGTTTTCTTAATAAAAAGCGTTTGATCTACCTTACCAATTTCAAAACCAGATTCTAATAAATAGCTTTTAAGACGATCATACCAAGCACGTGGTGCTTGTTTTAAATCGTATAATGCTTTTTTTGAGTTTATAAACATGATCTGATATTTTTCATGATTGAAAAGTGGTGGTTGTTCAACAAAAACATTTTCTTTTATATAACCATTTAAAAAAGCACTTTTAACATTCATTTGATAAAGTTTAAACTTATGAAAGCACGCGAAAGCTAATAAGATTCGTATTGCTTCAAGTCGGGCGACTGGAGCAAACGTTTCTTCGTAATCAATTCCTTCTTCTTGATTATATCCTTGTGTAACTAATCTAGCTTTATTCCTGGTTATATTTCCTAGTTCATCTGCTTTATTTTTGAAAACCCATTTAGTACCGATGACTGATTGATCACTAGGTCTAGGAACGAGTTCCCAAACTTCGTTTCGTTCGAATTGATTTAGTTCTTCTTGCATGGCAAGAATCTAGTAGTCATCAGTTGAGGCTTCTTTTATATTCTTAGGTTCTATGTTAGAGAGAAAAGCTACATGACCAACTTGATTTAATTGATGTCTGGTTTTAACATTCGTATTAACTTCTCCAATTATATTTTGCACTGGATGATCTCGTAAAATTCTAGGTGGAGATTTTATTATATTAGGAGTAATATTTGTATTGGTTTCATGAATATCAAAATTTTCATATGTATTACTATTTTCATTCCGAGTAGTTTCATCATCAGAATCAATAGTAACAATTGGATTTATATTTTTAAAATTTTCATCAAATGAAACATGTAAGCTTTCTTCAATAATTTGAGTTCGTTTATTATAAATTCGATAAGCCTTGCTTCGTTCTGAATATCCAACGAATATTCCTTCATCGGATTTTGGATCGAATTTGCCTAGCTGATCTTTAGTATTTAAAATAAAACATTTAGAACCAAAAACTTTAAGATATGAAATATTTGGTTTTCTTCTATTTAGAAGTTTATATGGAGTATTCTTAGTTAATGGTCGAATAGAAACACGATTCAATACATAACAAGCAGTAGCTACAGCTTCTGCCCAAAAGTGTTTTGATAAAGTGGTTCCATTTAATAAAGTTCTTGCACATTCTTGTAACGTTCTATTTTTCTTTTCTACAACTCCATTTTGTTGTGGTGTTCTAGGAAACGAAAAATTATGGTTAATACCTTTCTTGTTACAAAATTGTTCAAAAGCTTCATTTTCAAATTCTCCTCCAGGATCACTTCTTATATTTTTAATTTTCAAACTTTTAATATTTTGGATTCTTTTAACAAAAAATTTAAAATTATCAAAAGTATCACTTTTATTTTTCAAAAAGAAAATCCAAGTATATCTAGAAAAATCATCTACAATAACAAATACATATCTATTATGATTAATAGACTGCACTTGAGTTGGACCAAAAAGATCCATGTGTAAAAGTTCAAGTGGTTGTTCTGTAGATATTACTTTCTTTGATTTAAAAGAAGATTTTGTTAATTTTCCTAATTTACATGCATCACAAAATATATTAGTTTCGAATTTTATATTGGGTAAACCTTTAACTAATTTGTTTTTAGCTAGTTTTTGATAGTATTAAAATTTATGTGACAAAATCTTTTGTGCCAAAGACAAGAATCGTTTTCTTTAGCCACTAGACACAAATTTGAATCATTATTAACATTCATATTTAAGATATAAATGTTTTTATCTCTTTTTCCTTCTAAAATAGTGTTATGATTTTTATCGAAAATATTACATTTATTTTCTGAAAAAGTTATATTAAAACCTTTATCGCATAGTTGACTAATACTTAATAAATTGTGTTTTAAATTTTTAACTAATAAAACATCAGTAATGAGAGGTAAATTAGAGGTACCGTTGCTACTGACATTGCCTTTGCCGATGATATATCCTTTTGAGTTATCTCCAAAGGTGACTGCTCCTCCATTTGAGTATATAATGTTTGACAACATTTCTTTGTTTCCAGTCATGTGTTTTGAGCAACCGCTATCTAAAATCCATTTTCCTCTCTTCTTATGTGGTACATCATCTGACGAAGCCATGAAGCATACATTTGCTTGTTCATTATCACTTTCACTCTCTGGTGAGGATGATGAGTCAGTGTCGTCCCAAGTGACTGAAAAAGCTTTTCGTTTGGTTTTGTCCTTCTTGAAATTATTCTTTTTACGATCTGGACAATCCTTCTTCATGTGTCCTTTATTATGACATTCATAACATTCCATTGTTGAAGATGATGGTTTGCTGCTATTGGAATTGTTATTGGAATTATTTTTGTTTCCCTTGAATTTGTTTCTGTTGAATTTCAAAAACTTTTTGAAATTTTTAGCGATCATTGCCATATCTTCATTATCTGAGTCGGAATCATCTTTTTCTTCTTGGAATGCCACAATTTTCTTTTCTTATGCTCCAATTCTTTTTGCCTGCAAATTTACTTCGTAGGACATTAAATTACCTATCAATTCTTCTGGTTTTAATGTTGACAAATCAGTTGCTTCTTCAATAGCTAGGACTTTTCGTTCCCATTCGTCCGTTAAAGAATTTAAGATTTTTGTAACAACATCAAAATCAGTAAACTTTTGTTCTAATGATAATAAAGCATGATAAATATCCTGAAATCTAGAGTACATGTCATTTATAGATTCATTTGGCCTCATTTTGAAATTTTCAAATTGATTTTTCAACATAGAGATTTTGCTTAATTTAACTTTGTTCGTTCCTTCATGCGATACTTTAAGAGTTCTCCAAATTTCATAACCGGAAGTGCACATGCTAACTCTATTGAATTCATTTCTATCTAATGCACAAAATAAAATATTCATAGCCTTTGCATTTGAAGTAGCATCTAGTTTTTGTGTGTTACTCCAAGTTGATATTCTTCAGTAGGAGTCGTGTACTCTGTTTGTATAATATTCCAGATATCAAATCCACTAGATTGCATATAGATTCTCATTCTAGTTGACCAATAATTGTAATTTATACCATTAAAAAGTGGAGGTCGTGAAGTCGATTGACCTTCTGTGAAACTAGTGTTAACATCGTTAGTTTGTGTGGTTGCCATATTACTAGAAATAAATATCAAATAACTTTGTGATGGTTATAGGATAACCTTGCTCTGATACCAAATGAAAGTGTACGTGTAGTACTAAGGATCGTGTAATATGGTATATAAATGCGGAAACTGGTAATAATAGTAAAATAAAAATTAAAGTAAGCACACCAGGAATTTTTATACTGGTTTGAACTTCCCGTTCTACGTCCAGTCCCAGAATACCCTCTGGATTTAAACTAAACCCCTCACTTAACCCGGAGGAATAGGTATACGACACCTGAGCATCCGAACAGGAATTTTTCCGCCTCAACAGCCGAAGAGGACTTTAACTTAATACAAATTGTTTGTTTACGAATGTGTTCTGAATAACACTGATTGTCTTTTGATAGTACAACTTTCCTATAATAAAATCCTCAAGAGTATATATGTGTGTGAAGATTTAGAAGGAAGATAATCACGTAGAATCGAAGTATATGATTTAAATCAAGGATTCTAGTGATATTAAATAAGAATGAATGCTTTTATTTGCAGAAATGAATAGAGAATAGATTTCAGAATTATAAACAAGAATCGGTGATTGTAGAAGTGAATTGAATATGTTTATATAGTTATAGAATAGTTACAATCTTTCATGAAGAGTTTCAATCAAGAGTTGTGTCCATATCTGTTGGATTAAAGAACATTCCTCTTCATGAACAATTGCACCTCTTCAGAAAACTAGCCGTTATGTTCTGGTCGGTTGACCGAGAAACCTGGGCCGGTCAGCTGAGTTAACAGATATAAATAAAATGGTGCATATCTGTTCACTGGACACAGAGTCGGTCGAACGAAGATTCTGGTCGGTCGGCCGACCTGCTGTTATTTGCACAGTGTACACTTTTTTTTGTATAAATCATTTTGTGTGTATGTGTGACTACTTGAGGAATGATTTTAACAATATTCTAAGACTCAAAATAAAATATTCATACTAAAATCTAAATTGTAGTCTTGTCTTCTTTGTAGTGTGCAATATATGGTTATTCTCCTTTTTGTCGCTTTCGTATAGTATTCTCGTCGTATGATCTCTGAAGCTTGTGTCATTAATCAAAACTCATGAATCAACATTATCTACATAACTTTTTCTGCCTCGTCTGAGCTTCCTTCATTCTTCTCCGGATTAACTCAATCTTTTATATGGCTTCTCTCACCATATCTGGACCAAGAATCAATCTATATCCGATCTCTAACCAGCATGTGGGGGATTTGAATGGCCTTCTATACAAAGCTTCAAAATGTACCATTCATAACTAGCTTGATAATTATTATTATAGAAATACTCGACTAAGTGCAAATGGTCTTCCCATGTCCCTCTAAAGTCTAGTACACAAGCTCTCAACAAACTTCAAGTACCTTATTTACTTGCTCTGTTTGCCCATCCATCTGTGGGTGGTAAGCAATTCTCATCCTTAGCTTGGTACCTAATACTTCCTGCAGACTCTTCCAGAATTCACAAGTAAACAAGGTATCTCCATCGCCGACTATATTATTAGGAATCCCATGTAGTCTAACAATATTCTTCATAAACAACTTAGCTAATATAGGTGTCGTTCTTGCAGACTTAGCGGGAATAAAATGTGCACTCTTGGTTAATCTATCACTTTAACCCAAAACTTTCATTTCTCCTATTCAATCTTGGTAACCTATCAACGAAATCCTTAGATATAGAATCTCATTTCCGTACTAGTATATCCAAAGGCTGAAGCAATCCACTTGGCTTCTGAAACTCGAGTTTCACTTTCTGGTAATTTAGATATTGCTTCACCCATAAGCCTACATCTTTTTTCATATCTTCCCAGAAGAAACTTTTCTTCATATCCTGATACATCTTAATGCCTCTAGGATGAATAGTAAACTTCGATCGATAACACTCCCTAAGAACTTCATTCCTTAGGTCTCCAACCTACGAAACACATAATCATCCTTTCTTTCTTAAATATCCATTTTGGTAAAGATTTAGTCATTTTAGAAAATTTGATTTTATAATTATTTTTGGATTTGATCTTAAAGGTCTACATTAACTAATCTGACTCCCTACTGATTATCTAAAAGGTAAATAGTGATTGAAAAAGTGATGAGTGTTGATATTAATCATATATTATGACTTGAGATGGTATATTTAGTAAATTTCTTTAAAAATTTAAACAAGATTTATAATAACTTTTGTTGGTAAAAAAATTCCATGACCATCTCTATTTCTATCATATTTTAACATCCGTCACTCATCAAAATCCAATATAGTATGTCAAAATGTGGTATTTTAAACAGGAAATTATTCGTTTTTATTTTATTTATTTTTTTAACATCCAAAGTATTCACTCTAATTTAAAAGTCCTTACGGTTATGCATGGGTGAATTACTAGGAATATTTGCTTATGTGCTTTCATGCTCATTTAAAAGTCCTCACGGTTATGCATGTATGGAACACATATCAAAATTGGTTATTAAATGGACGAGTTGATTCTAATCCCATTTAAAAGTCCTCACGGTTATGCATGGTTAGAAAATACTTGAAATTTGTTTTTTGTTTTTTAAAAATTGGGAATACTACTAATCTCATTTAAAAGTTCTAACGGTTATGCATGGTTAGTAAGTATTCAAATTTTTGATATAAATATACCATAAATAGACACAACTATATGGTTTTATATACCGACATCACCTCTATCATTCTAAAGTGGAATACGCGCCTAATAGAGTATTTATGATTTTTGTTTGATTTTTTATTGAAAATTAATATTTATACTCGATTGGGTATGTGATGACCCGGAATTTTGGGCAATATCAATTTAATAATCTGTATTAATAATTAAATTGATTTGATAATTTCTTATATAATTTTAATTTAAATTGGCAAATTTGTTATTTTCAAACAATATTATTAATGTATTGTTTTATATATAGATATAAATAGATTTTAAAGAAAATAGAATTGTTATTTTCAAATTAAATGTGTTGTTATATATGTATATATATATATAAGTTGACTTTAATTTGGATTTTTAAATTTAATTTGAATTTGAATTTGGATTTAAAATTGAAATTCAAAAGATATATATTTTGAAATATTTTGGGTTTTGAAATATATAGATAAGCTTTTATTTGTATATAATTTGCTTTATTTATATTTTCTTTAAAGTAACTTATATATATAGATATTTAGATAAGTATTTATAAATTAGTAAATTTGATATAAAAGCTTATTATTAACATTTAAAATAAATAAAAGTTACTTAAATGACAAGTGTAAATATATGAAAGCTTGATTTTAACAAGTGTAAATTAATAAACAAATATAATGACAAATGTAGAGTGTTTAAACAAGTGTCATTTTAATTTTTGAGTTTCTTTTATTTTTATAAATCACAAATTTAACCTTTATAAACACACCGTTCCTTCTCTTCTATTCTTTTTCTATCTTCCTCAATTCAAAGCTAAGAAACTCAAGCCTGTAACAAATTCTCAAAACAAAATCTGTAATCAATACTTCTCAAACCAGAAATACATTAAAACCAAAAGCCTGTAACATTTCCTTCAACCCGGAA
The DNA here is from genome assembly GCA_030737815.1 of Allium fistulosum. Lineage (NCBI taxonomy): Eukaryota > Viridiplantae > Streptophyta > Magnoliopsida > Asparagales > Amaryllidaceae > Allium > Allium fistulosum. The sequence goes on from CM060907.1 coordinate 212,614,148, forward strand.
ACAAAAACCAAGATTTCATCTCTATTTCAAATTTAAATCTTCTCAAAACAACAAAGCCTGTAACAGATCAACAAATCAAGCAACTTCAATTCTATTTTAAAATGCAAGATCATCTCAACATCAAAGTGATTACAAATATCAAGTTCAGATTTTCAAAACATTTTTATCAATTCCAGTTCCAAGCTTCTGTTTCAAAGCTCTGTCTTTCAAACAGGTGAGTAAACATTTTGACTTAAAAACAGTTTTTAAAATCTGTTGTTATGGATGCATGTGATGAATGATTTTAGTAGATTGTGTTGCTTAGTATATGGATATGAATGCATGTATATATATGTGAGATGTCTGTGATATATTATATTTCATTCGTTCCGCTGTGAGATTCTGATATTGTTGAGTTTCTTCTTTTCTATATTTTCTTCTTCTATCCCTTTCTTTCTTAAATCATGATGCGTCTTTCTGGGCTAAGAAAGACGGGTCGAGACAGTTGGTATCAGAACATAGGTTGAGATAATACCTAGTCTCTGGAGTGGTGTCTATCTTGAGAGCGCGTATTTGTAATTTTTATAACTATATATATATATATATCTATTCTACCTATTTGTTGGGTTATCTGTTTGGGTTTTCCAATGTAAGTTCTAGAGGTAAGAAGGGCAGTGGTGTGTGTAACACGACTACCACTAATGGAAGAGTATATGCCGAGGCTGTAAACCCAATACCACCTCGAGTGAGATTTGAGACATTGTGTCAGGATAGTTAGTTAGATTTGTTTGTTCAAATGAATTGGTTGTTATGGTTGTTAGCATATGGTAGATAATATATGCTTGTGGTTTAAAATTAAAATCTTTGATAGATTATTAAATTACCTTTGCTTTAAAATTCGAGGACGAAATTCTTTTAAGGGGGAGGAATGTGATGACTCGGAATTTTGGGCAATATCAATTTAATAATCTGTATTAATAATTAAATTGATTTGATAATTTCTTATATAATTTTAATTTAAATTGGCAAATTTGTTATTTTCAAACAATATTATTAATGTATTGTTTTATATATAGATATAAATAGGTTTTAAAGAAAATAGAATTGTTATTTTCAAATTAAATGTGTTGTTATATATGTATATATATAAGTTGACTTTAATTTGGATTTTTAAATTTAATTTGAATTTGAATTTGGATTTAAAATTGAAATTCAAAAGATAGATATTTTGAAATATTTTGGGTTTTGAAATATATAGATAAGCTTTTATATGTATATAATTTTCTTTATTTATATTTTCTTTAAAGTAACTTATATATATATATTTAGATAAATATTTATAAATTAGTAAATTTAATATAAAAGCTTATTATTAACATTTAAAATAAATAAAAGTTACTTAAATGATAAGTGTAAATATAAGAAAGCTTGATTTTAACAAGTGTAAACTAATAAACAAATATAATGACAAATGTAGAGTGTTTAAACAAGTGTCATTTGAATTTTAATTTTCCTTTTATTTTTATAAATCACAAATTTAACCTTTATAAACACATCGTTCCTTCTCTTCTATTCTTTTTCTATCTTCCTCAATTCAAAGCTAAGAAACTCAAGCCTGTAACAAATTCTCAAAACAAAATCTGTAATCAATACTACTCAAACCAAAAATACATCAAAACCAAAAGCCTGTAACATTTCCTTCAACCTGGAATCAAAAACCAAGATTTCATCTCTATTTCAAATTTAAATCTTAAAACAACAAAGCCTGTAACAGATCAACAAAGCAAGCAACTTCAATTCTGTTTTAAAATGCAAGAGCATCTCAACATCAAAGTGATTACAAATATCAAGTTCAGATTTTCAAAACATTTTTATCAATTCTAGTTCCAAGCTTTTGTTTCAAAGCTCTGTCTTTCAAACAGGCGAGTAAACATTTTAACTTAAAAACGGTTTTAAAAATCTGTTGTTATGGATGCATGTGATGAGTGATTTTAGTAGATTGTGTTGCTTAGTATATGGATATGAATGCATGCATATATATGTGAGATGTCTGTGATATATTATATTTCATTCGTTCCGCTGTGAGATTTTGATATTGTTGAGTTTCTTCTTTTCTATATTTTCTTCTTCTATCCCTTTCTTTCTTAAATCATGATGCGTCTTTCTGGGCTAAGAAAGACGGGTCATGACAGGGTGTTAATAATGTATTAATGTCTATAACTTTATCTCTATTTTTTCTAACACTATTACTCTTTTGCTGATAAAAAAATGGGGAGAGAAAAGTTAAGATTTTTGCAAATAAAGTTCAAATATTTTATTTTTTATTTGCATATTCCCTCTAGGTTTATTTGCATATTTTATTTATTTTCATGCATATGTGAAGAGGGAGCTTTGGTGTATTGGGAGCATTCAAATAGGGGGAGAAAATAGAATGATCAAATACATTTAATAAATTCAAAATCTTAAATATATGTTTGTTATCATCAAAAGGGGTAGATTGTTGAATATGCAAGTATATGGTTTTTGTTTGATGATAATAAACATATATATATATATATATTCATGTAAATGTATTTGTTATTGTACTATTTTATTTTTCACATAATTAAATAAATATTTGTTGAATAAAATAAATAACACATAATTTAAATTCAAACAGATATTTTATTCAAACAAATATTTTATTACAATTTTTGAATAGTACAAAATTTGAGCTCTCACTATATATATAAAATTTCAATTACAATACAATTTCAAATCACAACACAATTTTTCACTATACAATTGTCATTTACATTTGCACCTCACTACATATCACTCGTTCACTCATATTTGTTCTTCGACTATATTCCAATTTGTATCCAACATCTGAATTATCTGCAAAATAAACATTGACACAATAAAATTTAAAAAAATATTTTTGCAGTGTAAAATAAAATGCGTGTTTGAAAAAATGTTATATGCCTCAGTTATTTGGGTTGGTCATCATCATTTTTTGTTTGAATTCATCAAACATAAACAACCTGTGACATGCACAGTGTATCACTGTACATGCCACAAGACCATGCACACCATAAAAATTTTCGGGACATGTGAGCACAAGGTCAAACCCGAGCTATAAGCTGGATTCAACTCAGGTGCAACACGAAAAACAAATCCAGATGTAAGTGTACACAAAACTTCAGACTGTAAACAACACATGTACACATGAACCAACAAACCATCACAACCAGAACACACAAGTTCAAATGCAAGCATTCAAAGAGGACAGAGGATATGCATACATTCAGAGATGTATATATACATATGCCATGACAAGTGAAGCTTCAACCAAGACACAGTGAAAGCAATGCATCAGTGAGGTACATGACAACAAGCCAGTGGATCCAACATGTACAAAGGGCAGTGCACCATAAATATACTCAAATCAATACAGACCAACAAAACAAAGCAGTTAGCATAGCCTCAACAATTCAGTACACATGAAGAACTGCTCGAGACTGCATGAGAAACTATAAAAATACCAAATGCAACATCTGCTCTGATATGGGATGAAATAAAGCAGTGGACTAACTGCCCAGAGCTACAAAATCTATATGTATGCATATATGTAACTATATACATACACATATTAGCACAAGTTCAGCATGAACTCAATGACAGCATGCAAGTGGAACAACACCAGACATTTTACAAGATCAGACTCAAGTAAATTGCAACTAGAGGCACCAGGGTAGTGCACATGAAACAAGACTACAACAAGCTCCAGACCAGAATCAAGTGAAACCATCAGTGAAACAAAAAAGCTCCAAACAAATGAACACAACATCAATGTGACTCAAGCAAACATGTGTAGGTATACAAAAATCAAGGTAAGACACCAAGAGGAACAAGTGAAGGCATCACAACATACTTATATACATGTGTGAACACACATGTATATATGTAGTGGAAATCGGACTCAACCAACAAAAAGTTCAAATATTTCAAAAACAGTGAAGCAGCATGTATATTCATATGCAATAGCAATGAGAAGAACAAGGCATCACAATACATATATACACACATACATGTATGTATGTACACACATGATGAAAACACTTGAACCAGACTTGTATGCGAGACATGAACAAAACTATATTCCAAAATATACAAAACAAAAGCAGTTCGATGAGTCACGGTCGAGATAAAAGTTAATAGAGGCCAGAACCACAGACCAGACTCAAGAGGAACCACAAAACTCAATACAGTGACTTCAACATCAAACCAGACAAGTGCAATCAGTTCAAAATTCAACAACAAAGCCTCAAGCCATCAAAACAATGTCATGTTTCAAAAGGAAATGATATGCAGCAGTTCAAACAAAATAATGTCACGGGGGATTTCAAAATAACCAAGTCAAGTCAAATGCCAAGGAATCAAAGCCGTGGTGACCAAGGTAGAGTTCGAGCAAATCATAGCAGAAAAGAATGAAACTTGCAGTTAATCGAAGTCAAATTCTCATCACAAATTCAAAAGGCCGAAATCAAAGGAGCATAAAGAACGGGACCAAATCAAAAAACCAAACAAGCCATGGTAATCACGCAAAGCACATCAATAAAATATTCGAATTGAACTAGTCTAAACAAATCATATGTGTTCAAGCAAAATCGAACGGTAGAGCAAAATTAACCGACGAATTCATATGAAATATTCGAATGGAACTTAAGGGAATTGATCCCTATTTAAACCATTAACATCATCGGCAATCAGAACATCGAGTTCAAGCATATCAATGAGAGTGAATAAAGGAAATCGCATACCAGTATTATTCGATTCGAACTCGATCGAGAAGCAGCCGCGAAGGAACGAAAGCAACAGAAGGTTCGAGCCTTATTTCATACAAGCGTGCATCATTCAATTCGATCAAATTCAAGGCGGCAACTTCAAATTCCAGAACCCTAATTTTCAAAATGAAGATGAACGAGAAAGCGGCTGATAAGATAAAAAGAAAAAGGGGACATATTTTATCACTGTGTTTTTTCTTTGGGCCGGCTTTTATAAATTCTATTGGGCTTTAATTTTAAAATTAGGGTTTTTTTTAGTTGTTTTTATTTTGTAATTTTCTTTTAAACTTTTGTAAAATTCTAGTCGTGTGACTAGGGGACCAACTACGGTGGTGTAGTTCAAGAATTCGCAACTCAGTGGCTGAGTTGTGGCAGGGTTTTGAGCGTAGAGTTATGCTAGTCGATAGCGGGTGTCGCAAGTTTACGTGTAAGCGTCTAACTACTTAATTTATATTAGAAACCTTGTGGGTAGCACGTAGGCAGGGTTATGCCGAAGCTGGGTAAATCTGTGTTGTTCTATTTCTGCTTTTATTATTTTGCTATTATCTATGCTGCAATTATTTTATATATTTCCGCATTAATTTTTATTATTATTAGTATCACTTTATTCACCCCCTCTCTAGGGTGAAATCGATCCTACACGAATAGCATAACCAACCAATCAAAATCAAAGTAAAGTACGAAACACTATAATCAACACTCTCTCCCTAAATATTCTTAGTCGGTGAAACCATCGCAAGGTGCAACTTAGAGAACATCCTGGTACTATAGAGCTGATCGAACAAGCCATCGATAAACAAGAGTGGATACTTGTTTGGCATCTCATTCAGCTCACGACAATCTACAAAAAACGCCAAAGAGCCATCCGCCCTAGTGGAGAACAATATAGGTGCATACTACCCAAATATGCTCCAACGAATGAACCATCATTTTAGCAGGTCATTTGCTTTCACCTTTAACTTTCTCTGCTCTATGGGCATCATATTCCTTAAAGGCATAACTAGTGCTCTAGCACCACTAACCAGATCGATACGAAACTCCATCCCCATATGGTAGTAATCTGGTCACCTCATCAAATATGTTGGGACATTCTAGCTACAAGCACAGATGACAACCTATCATGTGGAATTTCGAGCGAATATAGAAAGCAAACCATAACCCCTATCCTCTACAGGTAGCTAATCACTATAGTTCGCTCCTTCACAACTCCAACCATCACTAATGGCCTCTTATAGTCCACCACTATTCTGTACCCCCATCAGCCAGTCCATTCCCAAACTATAATACTGAACCCAATTAAAAATCAATAGCAAACAAACTAACAAACGTCTATGACTCACTAAGAGAAATTCTCGACAAACCATATATAGGCTGGCTGAGCCCTAACTATGCCTGTCACGATCAAAGGTTGGTTAACCATCCCAAGTCTCAATCCCAATATCTCCATCAAATTAAGAAATAAAGGAATATGAAACCTCGGCGTTAAATAAAACATGTATGGAAACGCCATAAGTGGAAAGCATATCACAAATGGTAATATCATTTCCCTTCACTTTCATCGATTGAGCACTCAAAGAAATTGGAATGGCGATCGATACATATGCTTCCATGGTTTATCACTACTTAGCGGGTTCGGTACAATCCTTCTACACTAGTGTCACATCCCCTATCTAGAGGCCCAAAACTAAGCGCTACAGATGCTGCAGTCATCTATAGTATTAGCTTTCGACGACTAAATATGGCTGTGTTAATGGTATCTATAATATCAAAAGCATTTGAATATGAAACAAAACACAGATTTCAAAACAACTTTTCTTCATTACATTTAAAATAGATGTTCCATATTCTTAATACATAATCCCAGTACGTTCCTAGGCACAGATAAAATATACTTAATACAAAATACGCCAAGAGCGATATATGAAGATACCCCCTTGGATGATCAGAGTCATATAGTCATAATAGACTTAATACAAACACAGCGGATATACAATAAAACATAAAACTGCAACTCCTAAACAACTATCCGTTTGCCTCCTGCATGCCTCCGGTAGCCTTATTCGTGATCCTACTAAACCTGAAAAAGACCTCAACCTCTCAGCCTACTCAAATTAATTTTGAGCACCCGAGAGTTTAAAGGGAAAACATAAACTTCGAGCCAGACATAAAGCCTGGTATGAATAATATTATACATCTCGGTTTAATATGTTAAGTGAGACCATGCTACTTAGCGGAACAGGTTTCCCCTCACTAACATCCTTTTAAAATAATATACATACAGCATGCATAATATATCCATATCAACTAATGGGGAAATCGTATCAAAAATAACCCAAATCTAATAATTCCCTAGAAATGTCACGTCGATGGAAAATGTGTTATATTTAAAACTAATCATTTTAAAATAATTTTATTTTCTTTTATAAAATTCTAATAGGTATATAAGTGTAGGAAAATCACACTTTAAAACCAAAAATCATTCTAGAACGTCGATCTAGCACTATATAATCAATCATAGTATGGTGAGAGACAATATCACTCACCTCCACAATATCTGTCCAAACCAATGCTAAAGCGTAGATCTCCCCATCACGAGCATAACTAAGAAACCGCATCCAAAATGGACCTCGTATGCAAAAGATATAGCCAATAGAAAAATTGAGATTAATAAGACAATTTTTTCAGTAATTACAAAAAATAATTACTCAATTACCTCACTAATCCTTCTTCCCTAATCAAAATACTCCCTGTACATGGCTGTGCACACACCACATACATACACGTCCTATCTCTCCTTTTTTCTTAGCCACTACTCGATGGAATCCAGATCCTTCTTCACCAACGAATCACTTACACAATCTCTTCGCATTGACCTGAAATGGACAAGCTCGATCCTTGATTTATGCTCGTGAGATGATTTGCCGCTCACACCAAGGGGAGGATGCATTTTTCTATGGAGGCTTGGATCCAACGAGACTTTGCATGCAGATAATATTAGTGTAGGGAAATCCAATGGCGATATTTGTTTCGCCTATCGTCGACCATAGCTATGGACATCTCAAACCCTAGATCCAACCATGTAGAGGTCGACATCGTCAATCACCATCGATCAAAATTTAGCTATGGTCATTGCAAAGCTCTCATCTATAAGATCTCATCGGATTTGGTTCCTTTATTTTAAGTGGAGCAGATCTCTCGATCTTATTTTTTGAATGTAAAATGAGGAGTTGCCATTGTTTTCTAATGGAACAGTAAAGAGGAAAAATGAATTAGAGGGAGAGATCTGATTTAGGGATTTAAATAATAATATTTTATACCATTTATTTAAATTCTCAAATAAATGGTCGTACGTTTCGAGTCCGTACATGTTATCCCACCTTTTGGCAAGGCCGTGACACCAAGAACCCGACTAGAAACCAAGGATAGTCTATCCTGAAGATCGGTTATACACAGGTTCACTATGGAGACTAGCGAATTTTGTCCGAGTCCAGATCGAGCTACAATTGACAAGACACGATATGCAAAGCTATGAGAGCCAACGTTCCAAATTTCAAGTCAATCGGAGTTCGTATGCTCAAGATATGGATCGATAAAAATCAAGAGAGAGAGCATCGGTTCGTATCCATTAATGACTGGTCTACTTCGTATCCATCATATTTATCCCACTTCGTATCCTTCATATTTATTCCACTTCATATCCATCATATTGCTCCACTTCGTATCCATCAAATGAAGGTAGTTCGTATCGGTTCCCCAAATGATCGATACGAAGTAGCACCTAAAAGCATCGACACGAAGTGAGATGCAATCCATCGACACGAAGCGGCTACACATAATCAATACGAAGCAGTCACTAAATCATCGATACGAAGTAGAGCATAGAGCATCGATACAAAAAGAGTTGTTCAAACCGATACGAAGAGTAATTTCAGGTCGATACGAACAATGCACGATTCAAATGGAAGAAACAGTAATCGGCATGGAAAGTGGATCGATCCTAAATTATAGCACCACATCATCTGATCGACACATGATGCATGGATACGAATCAGAACGATACGAATCATATTGATACGAGTTCGACAGCACATTGAAAATCCAAACTTGCATAGATCATAACTCGAGATCTACAAGTCTAAATGCCACCAAATTTTCACAGGAGCTTGCCTACAACGTCAAGAATGTACTAGATCAATTTCAGCCAAAAAGAATCAATTCTTCATCGATACGAATTCCATTCATATCGCTCAGATATCGAGTCGAAATCACCTGCACTCGATCCTGTGGGCCCATCTACGAGGGAGAAGAAGTCCTCCGAGATCTGGGCGAGATATGTGCTGCCTACGCCTATAAATAGTGACCTTGGACCTATAGAAAATAGACAATTTTGGCCTCTCTACGCCGATACTCTGCCAAAATTACTATTGTACTTCGATTGTACTGTTGTAAATCTTTTGTAACTAGCGAGTTATAATTAATAAACATTAATCATTTCATAGTGGACATAGGCCATACGCCGAACCACTCTAAATCTCTGTGTTTTCATACTTCTGTTTGTTTGTTTTTGGTGTGATTGTTAGATCTATCTCATTTTCCATTTATATTCTTCACTTTAATCTCTTCAAACATGCCCGAAGAGTGTTGTGCCCAATTTTGGTACAAACACTTTGGTGCTTTCACTGAGAAAACCCAGCTTTTCTCCTACTCTGTAGATCTACTACCGTCGTTGGATTGCAAAGATCTATGGAGAAGATCCAGACCTACCGTCTAGTGGTTCTTCTATTCTATTCAGATTGCTCTAGATCTAAGAGGAACTACATTCATGATGATTTTCGTATCCAAAAAATATGATGATTTTTGTATCCATATTTTCATATCCATGAAAATATCATGATTTTCGTATCCATATTTTCGTATCCAGAAAACATGATGATTTTCGTATCCATATTTTCGTATCCAGAAAATATGATGATTTTCGTATCTATATTTTCATATCCATGAAAATATCATTGTTATCCCAACTTTTGGCAAAGCCGAGATACCCAAAGATTAACTAAAAATCATTGATTATTAGTCATGAACATCGATTGTGCATCGCAGGTTCACCATGGATATCGATGAATTTTTTCCGAGTCCGGATCGGGCTACAATTGATAAGACATGTCAGGCAAGGCCAGATAAAACAACATTCCAAATCTCGAGTCGATCCGAGTTCGTACGCCCAAGATATCATCGACGCAAGTGAAGGACATAGCCTTGTGTTCGTCTCCACATGGTTCGTATCCATCAAGGTCGACTCCATCAAGATTGACTCCATCCAGTTCGTATCCCTCAGGACAAACCCTTAGCTCGAATCCATCGTCTCTGCATTACTTCGAATCCATGAGAAGTACCATTGCTTCGACTCCATCAAAACACCCTCAACATTCGAATCCATCCAAGGCCTCCCTTAGTTCGAATCCATCAGAATATTTCCAGCTTCGAGACCACCAAGGGAACACCCTTCGAATCCATGAAGTTGGATTACTTCGCATCCGTCCAGTGACTTAGCTTCGAACCCATCCTGCTATGATGGCTTCGAATCGATAGGCTGCAGTACAACACAATCGATTCGAAGAAGCACACGTTCGAGTCCATGAGCGAAGGAGCATGCCTTCGAATCCATTACCTCGAACCCACCAAGTCAAAGCTGCTAAAACCATGGATTCGACCCAGTCAACTCGGCATAGAAGTCGGATCGATACGAAGAAGGCGCTCCACGTCATCACAGAAGCGCACTCTTGATCGATTCGAAGCAATCGAGTCGAACGTAATCGATTCGAATAGAGCACTACAACCAGAAAAGCGACCTTGAATCGATCATAACTCGAGATCTACGAGTCCAAATGCTACGAAATTTTCACAGAAGCTTAAACACATGATGAAGAATGTTCACACCAAATTTCAGCTCGATTGGACACTATCTTGATCGATTCGAACCAAGGGTCGAATCAATCCCAAAGTGGGCCCGGATCTCCAGATTTCGGCCATGTGGGCCCCCTCACGTGCCAGAACTGGTCTTCCTGAATTTTAGGCGAAATATCAGCCTCCTACACCTATAAATAGAGCCCCTGCTCATTCAGAAAAGGGGTCGAAGAATTTCAAGAGCTAAAGAGTGCCCAGACTCTGCCGGATCTACTCCAAATCACCACTGCTACCTTAGATCCAGACTTAGCTTACAAAATCAGTTGTATTACATTATAAGAAATTGTAATCTTCAAGTATCGAGCAATAAAATCATAAAAACCTTGAAGTGGACGTAGGCCAGAGATAGCCGAACCACTATAAATTGTGCGTCGCTGTTCATTATCTCTGGATTGCCATTTGTTGCTTATTCAGATCTGAGATTTGTGTCTGAATATCGTTGATTTGTATTCATACACTGGTGCTTTCACAACACTTGGGGTTTGTGACCATTTTTGGCGCAAACAATCATGATTTTCGTATCCATATTTTCGTATCCAGAAATTATGATGATTTTCATATCCATATTTTCGTATCCATGAAAATATCATTATTTTCATATCCATATCTTCGTATCGATCCAGCTGTGTCCAATTCATATCGATACTCAAATACACTTCGTATCGATCCAGCTACGTCCAATTCGTATCGATCTTCGGATACACTACGTATCGATCCGGCTGCATCCAATTCGTATCGATACTCAAGTACACTTCGTATCGATCCAACTATGTCCAATTCATATCGATACTCAGATACACTTCGTATCGATCCAGCTGCATCCAATTCGTATCGATACTCAGATACCACTTCGTATCAGTCCAGCCGTGTACCTTTCTTATCGATCCAAGTGTCCACTTTTCGGATCGTTCAATTGCACCAACATTTGTATCGTTCGAACATTGCTGAGAATGATACAAAATTTCAAAAAAAAAATTTCGGGTACATTCCATAGTGAATTCAAAGCTCAACTTAATGAAGGAACATTCCATCCACGCTCCTAATCGTTCCATGACTGAACGGGACATAAGGGAATACAGCAGCAAATGCTGAATTGCAATCAAGGAAGGGGTAAAGAAATACTACTCAACCGGTGCTCCCAGAGGCTGGAGAACCTAGCTAATACGCCAAGAACTAGAGTTGGTTAATATATCATGCTTCTAAGGTGGACTGTAACTTCTCCCAATAGACTAGCTTTTAAACTCCTAAATTGACAACTATGGAACGATGGCTAATATGACGACTGCCCTACACTTTCTACTATGCCAACTCAAAGCATAGCTGGTCACCATTGAACCATCTTCAAATGCTCGCATCTTAATTATATCGTGTCCATATGACTGGAAGCATGGCATACAACCTTAAGAGGACTTCCTTACTACCTTATATGGGCCTCCTACCTGGGTGAAAATTAGAAATAATCACCAATCTATGAGCCCATTTTAACCAACTCACCATCCAATCGGCATTACCAACCACTCGAACGTTGGGCAATCGTGCATACATCATTCACCAGTGTTACAAGACCACATAGCTAGAAAATGGACCTGACAATGATGATTGGATTATCGTTCCAAGTTGAGACCCATTCATTGAAACTATTCTACATACAAAATTTCTAGTGAAAATTCAACATGCTGACCATGTCGATGTACTACGGGAATAGAACCTCCGACACTACCTCATGAAGTGAGAATGGCACATGGATTCCACCAAGAGTGATGAATGCCATCAAATGCAGATGTCTTCCCCCATTCCTCAAAGAAGACTATCAACCGTGGTTAGACATACCAGTTCTACTTCTCGAATTGCTGAAGGTAATAAAGAAGCTGGAAGCCAACGAATTGATCAAAATCCACAGCCAGTTGCTGCCAACACTCATAAATTAATTTATCACAAAAGCTTATTTCCAGAATTTGATAAGAGAATCGGCGGATAGCCGCCAACAACTAGACCAACATATTGTATCCAGTATTTAGTTGATGAACCAGATGAAGGATCAATGTGGCAAGATAAGGAAGAAACTTACTCCATACTCTAAATTGGGAAGCTCCTCTTCCTTAGATGGCTACCGTGGATGCTAACACCATAAGGCTACTCCGTAAAGGAAAGTGTTTGTACCAAAATTAGGCACAACACTCTTCAGAAGTTTTTGAAGAGATAAAGTAAAGAAATTAAATGGAAAGAGAGGATTATCTAACAAAAACTCCAAAAAAACAGATATGAAAGTAATTAAAATGCACAGAGACACAAGAATTTAGAGTGGTTCGGCCTGTTGCCTACGTCCACTATGAAGTTGATTGCTTTATTGATCTTTCTTTGATGATTACAATTGATTTCAGCAGATTACAACAAATAACAATGATTTTCAATAGTGGAATTTGTTAGTAGCAGCAGCAATGGGGTTTAGGACTGGATCCGGCAGAGTCTGGGCGTTGGAGAATTCAAAGAAGAAGAAACCCCATTTTCTGTTGGCTTTAGGGGTCTATTTATAGGTGTAGGAGGCAGATATTTCGCTCAGATCTCGGGAGACTCCTTCTGGTAAGTGAGTAGGCCCACGCGACCAAGCCCGTGAAGTTTCGGGCCGATCCGTGATTGATACGAACGGATTTCGTATCGATCAAGATTGTGCTCGATGGAGTCGAAATTTGGCATGGACATTCTTCAGCATGCACGTAATCTCTTGTGAAAATTTCATTGCATTTGGACTTGTAGATTAGGAGACATGATCGATACGAAATGGTGCTTTTTGGCTGGCTGTTTCGTTCGTATCGTTCATTATGACTCGATGATTTCGAATCGATGGCAGCGTGCGCTAGCAGGTTGACGTGGCGCGCGTTCTTCGCATCGATCCACATTTTTCGCCGAGTTGATCGAGTCGTTTCCAGGACCTTCGCCTTGTTCGTATCAAGGCACTTGTCTTGTTCGAATCGATGGGAGGTGGCCTATTTCATATCGATAAGAGTGACCCACCTAGATGGATTCGAACAAAGGCTCTGTGATGGAGTCGAACTCGATCGATTCGAACAGCGGCTCTATGATGGAGTCAAAATCAATCGATTCGAACAGCGGCTCTGTGATGGACTCGAACTCGATCGAGTCGAATAGTGGCCAGTCGATGGATTCGAAGTAGGCTATGGTGATCAATGCGGAGCTGATCGAGTCGAAGTAGGCCCTGGTGATCGATGCGGAGCTGATCGAGTCGAAGTAAGCTTCCCTGATGGATTCAAACTCGGTCGATTCGAACAGTGGTTACCTGATGGATTCGAACTCGATCGATTCGAATAGTGGCTAGTTTTCATCCAATCTTGCATCGATCGTAATTGAGCATACGAACTCGGATTGAATTGAAATTTGGAACGTTGACTTTTATGGCTTCCCTTGTCATGTCTTGTCGTTTGTAGCTCGATCCGTACTTGGACAAAATTCACCGATATCCATGGTGAACCTGCGTATAACCGATCTCTAAGACAAACAGTCATTGGTTTCTAGTCAAGTTCTTGGTGTCACGGCCTTGCCAAAAGGCGGGATAACATTTGCTCCCCAAAGTACGTCTTGTGGAAACATGATGTGCTTTGAAATGCTACAATCTTCATTCTGAATAGTTATCGTCTTTTCGATGAAAGCTGTAATCTTTGACCGATTTTCTCGATAATCTGAACCGTTGACTGTCAACTGCTGTACCCTGTATTGTTGCAACTGATTGCCGTATGGTAGTAATTAGCCATTTTTTGTTGTAATCGTTATCAAAGGAGTTTCCAATTCCTGTAAATCTGGAATATTGAAGATTAAATATTAGTCCGACATATATGCATATATGTTAATTTGACTTTCGTTAACGTTTGCACATTCACGAGTCGTTGTCAGTTTATCTCGTTTTGAATTCCGTATCGATCCTCTCCTAAATGGATGTGTAATCCGAATTGTAACAAAGTTCGACGGTTGTTTTTGAATGTTCCTTCGTATTGATCCTCTCCTAAATCGATATAAAAGGTTGAAATATTGTCTTTGTATCGGAATGCATCGCATAGATGGGTACGAGATTAGCATTTCGAATCGATGGATGTGGGGTTCGATGGATACGAAGCGGTCGTTCGTATCGATGGAGTTCAATGCCTTCAAAACAGCCCTTGTTGTGCATTTCGCATCGATGGACCTGATGTTTATGGATATGAATAGACAATTCGTATCGATGGGCACTGGCTTCTGGGAGCTGCGATTTGATGGATTCGAACTGATCGTTCGTATCGATGCTCTGGGGAAGGAGTTGAAAATGATCGATACGAACAAGGGTTTCGTATCGATGGATTGTGGATGGATACGAATAGTCCGTTCGAATCGTTCCTACGGTAACATTTTGTAACCGGTCGAATCCACTAGGAGGCGAATCGTTTCATCCTTTCAGCTTCGAGTCCATATAAATACCTTAGACTTAGCCATTTTTCACTTTTCACTTTTTACTTTTGTGCTTTGCTTTCGTATCGCTTCCGAGACCAAGAAAGGAAACTGTTCTTCACCTTCGAATCGAATCACATCCTTCAATTCCTTAAACTAGTTATCAAAATCAGGTAATTGGACATCCAATCCACGTTATAGCGATGGAATTCGAAATCGATCGCCAATCTCTTCACACACGCAATCAATCTCTAGGGATGCTAAGGGAATAATCGGTTCAGAGTGAATTGTTGTGGTGCTCGAGCGATTTGGGGAAGAAGGATGGTTTGAAGGATATGAGTTATAAGTGTTCGCATCGATCAATCAAGGAAAGGGTTCTCTTCGTATCGGTCTGGGGATGATGGAATTTTGTATCGATCTGTAGTTGAGTGAATATCATGTGAAGGGATGAAACGACTTTGTATCGATGGGTAGTGGCTAGAGTTTGTGTCGATCGATACGTAATTGACTTCGACGATCGATTCGAAGTTGATTACTTGCAATCGATATGAAATGGGCATTATAAGTTGGTTTGAAGTCGCTAACGCTGATCGATACAAAATCGAAGCCTGTGATCGATGCAGAATTCGTTCCCCTGATCGATACGAAACATATCGACTTGAACGTGATCGATACGAAGCGTATCGAGTCGAGCACGATCGATACGAAATGTATCGATTCGAACCTGATCGATACGAAAATGGACCCCCTTGATCGATACGAGCAGCTGCATTCCGGATTGTCGTGACTTGCATCTCTGGTGATCGATCTATGTCTGAGCCTTGATGGATTCGAAATCTTACGCTACCAAATACTTGACTCCGACGAGCTTCAGCTTTGCATAACCAGACTTGACTGTAGAACTGTATACTTGACTGCCTTTCGAAGCATGTCGATGGAACTATAATTTAAAAAAATCTTAACAAACTTTAACTTGGATCGATCCCTAACATCTGGATGGCACGGTAGTGACGGTCAGCGATGACGGCCATTCCGACGGAATTTCGAAGTCTTATCGTTTACACGCTTTCTCCAATTCCTTAGAACTTTTCAAGTGATATACAGTATTGCACTGCACAACACATTCACACACCTTACACTGAGGGATGCACGAGCGTTATTGTCTGTTTAACGATGATTTTTTATAAGCTAGTTAGTCATGTAACCTTCAAGTTCACAGCAGCAGGAACTCCCGAGTTTAATTCCTTCAACCATCGAGATACCGGTCATTGAAGCCGAAGTCATAGATCCAGCCCCGGACGAGTTTCCAAACGCCCGGTTCATTATCAAACCTTAAGATTATGTGTTGTCCGGTATTTTTGAAGATATGCTAGGACGGATTTGTTTAAGGCATGGCTTGTCGCTTGACGACGTTTTACTGCCAGGGCCAACTGATCGACCACACGCTCCCCCGGAGGGGTTTACTGCTTTCAACCGTCACGCTTGCACAGCGGAGACACTCCCTCCTTTCAATCAATATATAAGGGAGATGTTATCATTCCTCAGAATCGCTCCATCCCAGATACACCCTAACGGATACACCCTGTTGAATAGCACTTTCATCCTGTTTATGGAAATTCTCTTTCGACCACCAAAGCCGATCGATATTAGATATCTATTTAACATTAAGAGTCGTGGAGACAGCCCTTCTTTCACATTCTTGGAAGCGGTCAGGAATTGTCAAATTGTAATAGGATCCTGGGGAAGGCTAAGTTATTTTAAAATGGAATGGTTCTACGTTCGGTTCCCCCTGGATTCGCTAGGCGATGGTTGGATAGACGTAAGCGTTGCAATCTTTCTCTTGAAATATCAAGATAATTATAACCGACCTTAAAACTGACATACTTCTCTTCTTTCACAGTCGCAATTTCTCAACCTGATGGTGGATGTTTCAGAGAGCTAGTTTGGATCCTCCAAGCGGCTCCAGGTGAAGAGAGGCACATTGACTTGGTTCTAACCGACAGAAACTTGAGAATTGTCGGGCTGATTGAACGTAAGCAAAGCATACGGCTGGAAGGGACACTTAGAGCGGTTTCAAAGAAGCGGTTGAAACGCAAGGCGCCCGGAGTCGTAATAGCTGAAGAAGTTAACCCGGAGAGAACGCCTACTGATAATGAGCTTCAAGCTGGGCCTTCTTCTGATGTCCAGGATTCAGGAGGAAGGAGAAAAGGCAAGGCAGTTGCTCACAAGCGTTCTAAATCTGTGAGATTAAAATCCGTGGTTATGTCCTTGCCCGTCCCGAGGATTAGAATTTCGGAGGCTCCTCCCCCGCAAGTAGAGAATCCATTTGAAGGGCTTGCTGATATTCTGATTTCGGATTATATGTCGTTTCAACACGACACCAGGATGAAGGAGCTTGATAATGCTCTTGAACTGAGCGGGTCGCTTGCTATGAGTGCGGCCGACATTTCCGATTGGTCGGGGGGTTGTACATGCATACACTTCACTGCACTACATGATTCATAACTGTAAATCGTCCAGTCCTAAGAAATCACTAACTTTTCCTTCGTCTCTTCATTTTTAGGTACGATGTCCGGAAGAGGATCAATGATAGGGAATCTCCGCTCGGCACAAAAATCTTCTACCTATTACGATTCTCGCAGGAGAGACTCGGATAGAGACCGCGATCGCGGGTACTCCAATCAAGAGAGGTACGAGCGGTACAGGGACAGAGAATACAAACACCGATCTAGATCTCGCTCTCCTCCTCTTAGACTTCCGTCTCCACCTCCTGTCCTTGTTCCACTTCCGCCAGAGCCTCCACGACATAGACCGCCTTCTCAAACTTCGAGGTCCGAAATTCAACACCAGTGAGTTGAAACCGCACCCCCCATAATTGCAGAGCAGGCCATTAATGAGCCCACGGGGGAAAGGGCCATTAAAATTGCTCAGTTGAGGAAGGAGTTTCCAAACATATGCTTCGACGGCTACGTCTTTCCACCTCACTTAAAGAGAATCCCATCTGGTGTGGAAAACATGATGCATGATTACATTCATGACATCTACACCCAGTATAGAGAGTGGGTAAAGGTTGCAGAGAAATCTTCCAAGGTGGCCTTCGAGCGAGCCAAAGCTATTGAGAAGATGGAGTCCGAACTCGCCAAAAAGGACTGAATCATCTAGGTGCTCAACACCGAGGCCGAGTCTTCTCGGATATCTGAAATTGAGGCCACCAAAAAAGCTGATGAAGTGACCGTGGCGATGGAGAGGTTGAAGAAGACACACGTTGCCTTTGTGGAGGAGATGGGCCATCGGAACACCACAGTCACCGCCGAACGGGATGCGGCGGTTAAGGAACTTAACGAACTTAAGGCCAAATTCGCGACATGGCTAAGGAAAGGGATGATGCGAACAACGCGGCCCAGGAGGCGTGCAAGCAGGCTGTTCTGCTTCGGGGTGAACGAGATGCGGCTGTGGTTAAGGTCCGCGTGGTAGAAACTGAGGTTGAGGAGAAAGTGAAATCGGCCGAGTTCAGGCTAGAGGCTGATATCGAAGACCTTCTCATGGTTTACAACGCTAATGTGCTGAGGCATATGGGTCTAGCCTGGCTCGATGATTATCCGGCGCATCTATACAACGCTTGGGGCTGATTAGTTGAAGAAGAGAAGGAGGCGCATCTGGGTGAGTCTGGGGATGAGTTTGAACTCGAGAATCGCATTCTGAATGAAGATGAAAGGAAGATTCTTCACGAGTCAATGATTCTGCACGAAAAGGAAAGACTCGGAGCCCAGCACTTCGAAGTAGGAGAGGGTTCAGGGGTTGACCATCATGAGGCGAGTCTTGAAGTTCCAATGTCAACCCAGCCCGAATCCTTGTCTGCGGTCGATCCCCAAGCTGTTCCTGCCTACAATCCGGATCAGCCGCAGATGTCTCCGGTTACAGTGCAAGTTACTAAAGCCGTTTTGCCGCCTACAAGTCAAACTGAGGAAAGTATTCTGAACATTCCGCGCATCTGCCTTAAGTCGGAATCTCAATTTGAATTAAATTCTGACAGTTCTCTTATTCTTTGTCCAATGATCGATGTTGCACCTGTCGGGCCTCCTGTTACTCAAGAATCATATCTGACGTAGGAGGCTACTATTACCGAAGCGATCACTGTAACTACAACTGCCCCCAGTGACGATACGCAGGGAAGCACGCTTGTGTTTGATGAGGAGCTGATGGAAGAACTCTTTCGCCGTCATGGCGATCCTCTTGCCGACTTGCCATTTGTCATGGGTGGAGGCACTCCTGCTACAAGTTCTTCAATGCAAACTAATGATGCCCCCAACAAGGCTCGAGCGGTTACTAAAGAGGAGATGTTCGCACAAATCGACGCTGAAATGGAAGCAGCGGCTCATGATGGCAGTTCTGGAGGTGGGATGGCGGCGCCCGGTCCAGCTCCGCTCAGAATGATATCTCCTGGTGGTACAGTTTTCATCTCCAGCGTGCCCATTCCATCTTCTTCACTTGATCCTGTTCCTCCGACTCCGCCCACAGGAAGCATTCCTATTCATATGAGCTTGGAGGAGGATGTTGAGATCATACCCCCGCCTGGAGACTGACCACCGAAAAGCAAAGGCTCAAAGAGGAAGGGTAGTGGCGGCTCCAGCGGGTCTGCACCGAAAAGGAAGCCAAGGAAGAAGGAAGATTAGACAGGCTTCTTTGGTTTATTTTGATTTTTATTTTGCTGGCCGTGTATAGACGCGGGTTCGGCCCCTGCTAGTAGGAATTTTTTGGGAACAAACTTGTACATGAATTTCTTTCATAAATAGTATAACTGAAACTTTTCTTTTTTAGCTTCTTGTGTATTTGCTTAAGTGTTTCAATGTTTGAAATGCACTTGTAGAGTTCCACCTTCCGAGTCAAGTTTGTCTTTTTGCACCAAGTCTGGAAACTGCGGACATGGTTCACGACTGGGAAGCGAGTCGAATTTTGACGTCGCACTGCGTCAGTCAATGGTTGATGCTTAAGTCCTGCCCCCCCGGTCTCGGGGATGAGTTGTAGAACATCAGTCAGTGATTGCTTCTCACTTATAACATGTTGAGTCTAGTGCCACTGAATGGATGTCTGAGGAAAGCGGAGATTGAGCGGTTTATTCATGCTTGTCCGATTGTCGATAATCATATCCGCACTACGGGGATTCTCATTTGTTTATTGGCGGTTGGTCACGCCGACTTAAGTTTAAATCATACGTCCGCGCTCTGGGGACTCGGAATCGACATTTGTACTCCGACTTGCACTCTGGGAGTCCGGAGTTGATATTTATACTTCAATTCACGCTCTGGGAACCTGAAGCTGATGTTTATACTCCGTTTCGCACTCTGGGAATCCGGAGTTGATATTTACACTCCGACTTGCACTCTGGGAGTTCGGAGTTATTGTTTATACTCCGTTTCGCACTCTGGGAATTCTGAGTTGATGTTTATACTCCGACTCACACTCTGGGAGTTCGGAGTTGTTATTTATACTCCGTTTCGCACTCTGAGAATTCGGAGTTGATGTTTATACTCCGACTCGCACTCTGGGAGTTTGGAGTTGGTAAGCAGACGGTCAGTCACATCTGCTGGATGTTTTTGGATTTTGCTCGCACTCTGGGAACGAAAGGTGTATCAGGATCATGGATGGTCGGATCACATCCACCCTGAGTTAACAACTGAGGTCGTTAGATGGACGGGTCCATCCTCCTAAAACTTGGTTCATATACGGACGAAGTCGTTAGGCGGACAGATCAACCCTCTTCGTAGACATATTTTAATACTCCAGTTCGCAATTTGGGAACCGGGAGTTAAGTGAGGGATTGTCGTGTGTCAATCCGCTTTTGACTTTGGTGTGATGGCTTGTCCCCGAGCTCGGGTTTCAGTTAGCGAGTGACCAGTTGCATCACAGTCACTCCCTATTTGAATCAATTCCACCGTATTGTGAAACTTAGCTCTCCATGCATAGTGATGATCATATGAAGCATTTCAAGTAAATCACAGCTCTGGCTCTAAGAGATTGCATTTTATTGCTGAAATAAGAAAATATGGAAAAGTCAGTTGCCTTATAACAAATTCTAATTTCGAAATGCAGAAACAAATTGCGAAATGGAAAATAAACTAAATGAATAAACATAGCCTGTTATGTGTAGTAGCGACGAAGACTCTCGCTATTCCAGGCTCTTGGCAGAGTAAGACCGTCAACGGTCGATAATTTAAATGTGCCATCTCCGAGCCTTCGTTCAATAACATACGGTCCTTCCCATATCGGCTTCATATGTGAAGGAACCAGATAGATTCTTTTCAAGACGAGATCGCCTAGTTCAAAGGTTCACGGACGGACCTTGGCGTTGTACAATCGGGCAACTCGGCTTCGATGCGCGGCTGCCCTCAAATCAGCCTCTTCACGTTTCTCATCTAGTAAATCGAGAGATTCAGCAAGTAGGACATCATTAGTCTTCAGGTCATAGTACGTCACACGGTGAGAAGGCACTTCTAGTTTGACCGGAATAATAGCTTCTGAACCATAAGAAAGAGAGAACGGAGTGTGACCGGTTGCGGACTCGTGGGTTGTTCAGTAGCATAAAGCCATAGGAAGTTCATCGACCCACTTGCCCCTGACCTTTTCCAGTCGTTTCTTCAGAATGGACTTTATAACTTTATTGACTGCTTCGACCTGTCCGTTCGCTTGAGGATGTGCAACCGCAGAAAATTTCTTTTGAATGTGAAACTGTTTGCAAAAATCTTTAAATTCAGCACTGTCGAATTGGGTTCCGTTGTCCGTAATAATAGTGTGTGGAAGACCAAATCGACAGATGATGTTGCGGACTACAAAGTTGATTACTTTCTTCGTTGTTATGGTAGCAAGAGCTTCAGCTTCAGCCCACTTTGTAAAGTAATCAACTGCGACGATGGCGTATTTCGCACCACCTTTTGCCAGAGGTAGAGTACCAATGATGTCGATGCCCCACATTGCAAACGGCCATGGGCTGACCATTTGCATTATCTCGGTAGGAGGGGCTCTAGAAATTCGAGCATGCTTTTGACACCAATCACATTT